>CM073591.1:41931001-43191417 GCA_037074705.1 Zhengitettix transpicula | reverse complement strand
ATTTAAGCAACATAAATTAAAATTAAAAATGTTGAACTCGGATATTTAAGCTTTTAAACTCAGAATTTGAAGCAAGTTACGAAAACCAGTAAACAAGTACGAATTTTGATAACAGGAAACATCAATTCCATTAATACTGTCAGCATGAAACATTTTTAAACGACGATAAGAAATTATTAAATTCTGAAAAAGTAATTATGTTAATTACAAGATTGATATTTTAAAGGAGACAAGAGTTGCCGGAATATTGTGAGTGATCCAATTGATGTATTTATTGGGCTTGCAGCTACATTATATTAAAAGGTTATTTTTAACGGTGAGACGATTTCAAACTCCTCTCCCGTCATCGGAAGGGCGTGGGACAAGTACCAAATGCCCGACCTACCTGATGCAGGTTTTTCTAGGGTTTTCCCTGCATTTCTTTAGGCGAATGCCGGGTAGGATCCTTAAAATATAGCCCGGGGGCCCTAGTTAACCCTTGACTACCTTCCTCTACCCTTCCGCATCCCCCCTTTCAAATCCCTTCCTATGCTATTAAAGGGGAGTTGCCCTAAGTGGATTACCCTCATGTAGCCTGTTGCCCTAAAAAAAAAAAAAAAAAAAAAAGTCCACATAACTCAGTTAGAGACAGATCTGAATGAATTAGCCAAGGAGTGGAATAGGGAAACCCTGGAAATGCTGTATCGGTCAAACCTTGATTAGTGGTAGTGTCCTCAATGACTAAGGATCGAACTAGTTAGATATTTCCGCATACAAAAATACATAAATATAGATCAAAATCTCTTGTGGGCACCGATAATTACGTCTGTAGATCTTCTGAATCAACGAAAATTATATAACAGTATGTCAAATAACTTAGATCCAAAAAATGAAGTTTGATATTATGCATGTTATTATCCCTGGTTTCAATGAGATGAAAAACATGATCGTCTTGTAGGTTTGTTCTAGTGGTTTTTGTGCAGTGGAACCAGGACCATCTCATCCATGTAGCAGGCTCGGCAAATTTACATTGCCGAATCGGGAAATCGATATTCCTGGTTACCTAAGACTTTGCAAGATATTAAATTTCGACTGGATGTAACCCACACTAACGATGTTACTCCTATCGAAGTAACCAAAACCTGTAGTTATATTAAAGCGAAATATCTTTAATGCTGATCCTAAACTGCTTGTAATAATTAATCGGAAAGAGAGAGCAACGGCTTTCCCGGTGAATCTGTTGTAGATAAAATTCTCGGGTCTCAACCCGGGCCAATTGTTTGGTGAATAACAACGTTTCGACGGCAAGCTCCGCCATCGTCATCAGGTTAACTGTTAACCTGTAGATCTTCTGAATCAACGAACAATGTATAACCGTATCCCAGGTTAACTGTTAACCTGATGACGATGGCGGAGCTTGCCGACGAAACGTTGTTATGCAACAAACTATTGGCCCGGGTTGAGTCCCGATAACTTTATCTACAATCGGACAGTAGTTGATAAAATTTATTGAAGTACTATGATTTTTAAAACAATTTTAATTAAACAAAAAGCAATGAAATATTAATCTATATTTCAGGGTTCTTGGTTGGTACCGCATCGGAACAGTTTTTATAAATAATAATGATTAATGAAATAATTTTATTTATTAAATTTTCATTAAATGTCAATAGATCAATAAATAACAATACCGTCGCCGGTGTTATACTGCGTATATTTTGCGTCTTGTACAATGAAACCATGGCGATCGTTAAATTGTGTTCTAGGAATGGAGGAATGGACAATGGACTCCAGACGAACATTGGCAATGTGTCCTCGTAGCAATGAACTCTGGAACTTGAACTCCACGTTCGACTTGAATTAACTGGCCGATATTAATTATGAACCTCTCGTTTTCTGCAGATGCTCTCAGATTTCAACACAATAAATTATCGAAACTTATATCTCGTTAAGTTAAACATTTAAATTATTGCATAAATGGAAACAATTATTTTATGAGATAGCTCTTCATTTTATTTGCGTTATCTTAGTTACAATGGAGTCAATTTTTGACTGAAATTCTGGGATAATAGGTAGCATACAATAAGGAAGGAAATTATTGTCCCGGAACATTGAAATATATAAAAATGTTATAGCGATCCAGAAGATTCTTTGGAACATACATCAAGAAATAAATATAGTACACTTCCAATTTAATAGTATTGTAATAATTAAATATAATACAAATGACTGTTTTTTAAAATAAAAAGATTATTAAGGGAAAACAATTAAACAAATTTATTAACAATTTTAAATACACAATAATATTTGGGATCTCAGGGTCTTAAACTGGGTTTGATAAATGGCTGAATTTATACAATCAAAATTACATTTACCTTTTATGGAAGTTAATGCGTCTGAAACATAGACGAAATTTGTTGTGGAAGAAATAATAATACAGATTGAATTTAAACAGTTTTAAATTTCATCAGGAATTAACGATCTCATTTTATCGATAATTAAATAATTAAAATTAAAGAACGATCTGACTTTTATCTTTTAAAAGTGGTTTACAATATGATTTTAAAGTTTTTCTACTTACGGCCGCCCAGGTCTCATTTTAGGTTTTTCGTGCACAAAATTTGGGGATATCACTGATTCTAGTACTCACAGACTCTAAATGTCAATAAATTCTAATTGGCGTAGTTTTGTTAGTTGGTCTAACACAAACTGGTAGATTCTCGATGCTTTGCTGCAACCTGGATTTGCAGATCTCGTGACTTTAGTTGGAAATGTACTTCATTGGTATGTCTATGGCCAGCAGGTTGAATTTATGCTCGGCCACCGATTACATTAGTTTCACTCTCTCCTTCCCGACTGCAAAACTTTTTATAACATGAAAAGTTTTGGTCTTTACACCTCGCTGTTCTATGCCCGACTGCAAAACTTTTTATAACATGAATTTTCTGGTCTTTACACCACGCTGTTCTATGCCCGACTGACTTCCTCGTCTCGTAAATTTTGAGCACGTAAAATTCTCAGCCGATCGACAACAATACTTTCTTTGTCTTGCCGCCTTGTTTCGGCGTCCGCTCTATATCCACTAATAATGAGTCCTCTACAATCCAACTTTCCAATTAGCACAATGTCTGAATTACCAATTAATACAGTATATTATCAATAGTTTAATAATTTACTAATTAATTTCAGTTTATCATCTAATTTATGTGGCATACATTTTTAACAAGCTTTATTTTTAATCCGAGAATGGGTCAACTTTGATCAGAAAATACATTTATATCCACATCATTGCGGAAAATAAGCTATTACCATTATGATCTCAATTTATGTGGTTATTTAATTAATATTACCATACCTATGAATATCATTTTGCATTTTCCCGTAATTAAAATTTTAAAGCAATGTTAAGTTGAACATTCTTCATGGTGTGAAAACTACTGTTGTAAAGTGCTTTTATGTTGGACTAAGGGTAAGAGTATACAAATTCTTAAAAAAGAAACCGCGAAAAATTCAAAGCACTGCCGCTATTTCAAACTGTTTGTGGATGTAAATTAATGAACGTGGCTGTAATACTTCGGCTATAAGAGGAGCTAGAATTTTATAAAAATATTTTAATGGGACTTGAAACGTTGTGCGGGATCATCATTTCGGTAATCAATTGGGCCATCGTACGTGAAATTTATTCTTCATGGGCGAGATTCTTGAGGTAGTAAAACTGGATCTGATAACCATCTATTTTCTTCGACAGCCTCGTATGGTATTAATCTGCCATATACAGCGTTCAAAGTTTTCTTAATTTTGATCTCCGGGACAGGAAAATAGTCAAAGTTAAACAGTTGACATTTTAGAGTAGAAAAAAATCTAATTTCTTATGTACAATAGAAAAATTGGTTGTCCAGAATTTACCCAATTGTTTGAATCTTTAATATTAGTTCGTTGATAAAAAAAAATTCCAATGCTAATAAGACGCCAACTTGGAGGTTGTCAGGAAAATAAACCTCGATGACGTACTGTATCCTTTCAATTAGCTCAAGTCGTGTTTGGTTCTGCTTAATGAAGCACATGGCTTCCCACACAAATGGTGTTTGCAAATTAATTGTATATTGTTATATGAGCATCAGCTAGCTACAGCTACAAAGGCAAAGTGCGTCGAGAACAATGAATTGGCGACGGTAATTCAGTTTGAGGTCTGTATATGCCTTTGAGGTTTCATATTGCACAGGATCTCTTTGAAATGTGAAGTGAATGTGTACCTAGGCACTTATGGCCCATTTCATATTGTAATGTCGATTATACGAACAATAAACGCCGAAGGCCTGGAATTACACATTCCCACGATACAATCCTATAAACTGCCATATTACCCTGCTTTGGAAAATAGAATGGTCTCATCAGCAAATGCAATTTTATATGCAAATGCCAATTAGTTCTTTTCAACAAGCGTCTTACGTGATAGGTGATATAACTGTTATATATTTCCATTGTTTCTGATCGCAATCAAGTTCAAATAACGTATACGAAATTAATGTGTTTTATTTAGGCAAAATAATGTAAAGCATAAGTAATCATCATGCTGTATCAAGTTCATTTCCATTGAGTTTGGGGTAATTTAAAAATTATCCAAAATAATTCAAACGGGGAATTACATGCATACACACACACACACACACACACATATATATATATATATATATATACATATTGCAATGCCAATTAATAAGGCCATTAATTGGTTTTAATAAAATTTGATTGTAGCGGCAGGAGCTTCCAAAGCGACAATGGAGGCGGGCTCTGTTACTTTGTCGGAAAGTCAAAATGGCGTATGTGCGCTAAAACTGGGGAGCACTAAGAGTTAGTTGGTGACGGGACATTCGGAGAACGGAACAAATGAGTCTAGAGCAAAGACTAGCCGTTGTTTAATGTATTATTAAACAAAGTTGTGAGTTTAAGACACAGTAAAAACATTCACGGAAGCATTTAAATCGTAAATATCGCTGCAGCCAGGAAAGGAGTGCAGTTTTTACGTCTGTAGCCAGCCAGGAATAGTAAAGTTGCAGTTTAAGTCCCAAGCGGTAAAAAGACTAGCAAATCTATGAATCACAGGATTCATATAAGGCAAGCGGTCACCAGATAGCTGACAAAAAGGAGGATCATCCGAGTTCCTGGGAGCCTACCAAGGTTGACTTAAAGAGTGTAAAATCTGTGAGCCGATATTAGAATCAGTATAAAATTTTTTTGCAATAGTGTACTCCCGAAAACAAAAAGGAATGCTAGAACCAGCTGGACAGATGTGAGTAACAAATTACAAAAATAATGATTTGTGTAAACGTAATTAAAGGATAGAAGTTAGATTTCGTTCTATTTTAATTGTCAATCACAGTTAATTTATTTTATTTTTAATTTCTTTCTATCGACATATTGTATCGATGAATTGTAAACTGTTTGTTAATAAGATTTTTGAAACAACTTGTTGTGTCCATTATCAAACCCAGTAGAGACCCTGAGATCTATTATTGTTTTTGAGTTTTTGAGTTATTGCCACAAAATAAATAAATAATTTTGTTTTAAATTCTTGTTGATTATTTCATTTAAATAACGCTTTCCATTTGATTATTACATTTTGGCGCTTCACGTGAGGTAAATTCATTTAATTAAAAATTAATTAAACGACCTATTTTTTTATTATTACAATATATAACATATATATATATATATTGGATTTTTGAAACAACTCATAAATAAACAACAGCCAATTTGAAGTCATATTTATTTATGGAAAGTTAAACTACGTTTCGTCGCTAACTTTGCGACCTCTTTTGGTTGAAGTTTAACACTACAAACAAAACAAAAGAATTACAATTTTTAAAATAGAATTATAAAGAAACATTTGGCACAAAACAAAAATATAATTTTAGGTGGACTTACAAATTTTGATAGTTTTATACATATATAATGAAAGTTAGTCACATCTACCAATTCTTTTCAGTTTAATTTGCAATTAACATGTTTGTTCGATAAAGGTTCGGGGCTAAAAATGCGACATTTGTTCGCAAAGGTAGAAGTTCTTTTGTGAAAAGAACGACATATGACAGAAATAATAACATATGTGCCGCAGTTAGCCGTAAACAATTTTTTAGTAATAGATCAACCGTATGGGAGTGAGTAGACTGGTCGATCATTAGTTCGGAAATTATAGTGATGAAGGTTATTAATTAACAAGTAATAGAAACACGAGCGGGGAGAATGGAAGTTACTGAGAGACAGTAGTCACAATAAGTGGGGTTACAGTTGATATACAGTTAAGTTGAGATGCAGTTGATGGATTGTTCATGAACAGGTGGCGTTAGAAGAAGCGAGAATGTAATAGTTGAATAGTGAGACTGGTGGATAGTTTGAGATGAGAATTAGTTCAGGGGTAGGTGCTTGTATTATTACAAGTTTCCTTTACATATTATTTTCAGTTATGATACATTTTAAACTTGCCAAATATACACTCTAATATTCTCTACGATTTTCGGAGATTTTTTTTTTTTCAAATAGAATGAACGCCTCATTTGTCAGTTCGGAGAAATCAACATTACGTAAGTTTCAAATTCAATTCCCCGAAGACGGACTTATTTGATCGTAAGAATTATGTTTTATAACTCTGCAAATAGAAAACTTTTGTATTAGGGAATAATCTGATTTAACTGCATAACTTTTCTCAAATTACTTCATTAGAAATGAAACGAAACTACGTATAAGCAAGTATAATTGTGAAGTAGATATTGTTTCAGCTCAACTAAAACAAGGCAGGTGCCGAATGATTAATCAAATACAGAAACGGTTATTAGTGAGGCCAAATTATGAAAAGTCAGAGTAGATGAAAAAAATCATTTGAAAGTAGTAAATATAACTAAGAAAGTTCAATATCATATTAATAAATAACTGTTGATCCACAACCTTTTGGCAACCAATGAAAATTTATAAAATGAAGTACAATCAGAATATCGCGGGGAATTAATTATGTGTATATATTGAAAAATGTACAGCGAAAAGAAAATAGAAATGCCAGTACGTAGCGTTTATTAAAAACGTACTGAAATATAATGTTGAAGGTTGTAAGAATTTAACAGTACATTACCCATTTTTGTGTCACCTTAAGAAGGATAAATTAATAAATGGTGCTCAACTGATTTCAATCAATTCTTCCATTCTGATATGAAGTAAAATATTTACGCTAACAACTCAAAAGAACACAAAGCGTACATAAGAACGAAAAGCGTAAGAGTAATTTGTTATGTTTAATCCGTTAGAAACGGAAAGTAAATAACGCAAGCGCGTAAATTAACCCACTTATTTATTGTTGAAGGTCGGTGGTATAAGACCATTGTCTGCTGGTTAGGCACGAAGCTGTGCTGTGGTTGCAGGACTAACCGCACAACCTGCTTTCTGTATAGAAAAATAACGTAAAAAGATCGTTTCTTGTCTAAAACCACATCGGCATGTGCCTGAATTGCGAAATGTTACTGTCGACGCGTTAACGGTCCGCTTTACCTGAAATTCACTTCACATTCGCAGCTTGAGGGCCCACCAACGAATCTGAATCAATCAGAATCAGTCCGAATCAAGATGAATCTGATTCACAAACTCATTGCTTTCACACCTGCTGAATCAATCTAAATCGTTTCTCAGTTACTTCTCAGCGGTCAACATTTCTTTTTAGAGAAACAGGCTACATGAGGTGGCATAGGAAGGGATTTGAAAGGGGGGATGCGGAAGGGTAGAGTAAATGTTTTATCATTTTGAATTAATTAGATACTTTTAGCCAATGGAAAGTAATTTTTTAAGGTGTAGACAGGCTATACATAGGGTAATCGACATTGTGGCAACTCCCCTCTTATAGCATAAGAAAGGGAGTGAAAGGGGGGATGCAGAAAGGTAGAGCAAGTTAGCCAAGGGTTAGCTAGGTCCTCCGGGCTGTAGTTTAAGGATCCTACCCGGCATTTTCCTAAAAGTAATGCAGGGAAAAACATAGAAAAACCTGCTTCAGGTAGGTCAGGCATTGGGTACTTGTCCCACGCCCTTTCGATGGCGGGAGAGAGGTTTTATGTGTGGACGCAGCATTCCTTCTCTGTGCCTCGACCAGTTTGGATGCAGTAATAATTAATACAAGATATTCACACAATCTACTATTGGAGAACCTTACAACTCCAATCAGCTGAATGTTCCTCACGGTCTGTTTTTACTACCCGGTTCTCAAGACGAAATACCAATGTATCTGTGATGAAGTTTTTCCTCTCCAAAAAAATAATTAATGAGACATTTTCCACGAACAAATCTAAATTTCTGTAACAGAGATTTCAATTTTATACTATATTGCGCTCCAAAATCGGTGGACCGCGCATTCGGAATTCTTAAAAGGAAATTCGAAGTTTTCTGGTCATCGTTAAAAACTGATATAACTATGAAGTGCGGTAGCGTATTGCACAATTTCATGTAAAATTATTCAGTATTCCACTTATGAATTGGTCAAACGAGAAAACTATTGTATTTATCGATGAAGTTTGCTCAAATTCATCATTATGGGACGTGAAGTCGATGGACTATAGATGGAGAGCACCAAGTGAAGAAACGTGGTTGGCAAGCAATAGTCAACAAATTTGGCATCAGTACGCGAAAAATGAAAATAAGAAGAAAAGTTAATTTCTAATTATTTAACAAATAAGGAGGCCGAGCCTGCACATACTTTAATAAATTCATTTAGTCCTTCCATTAAACCTACGCCAACTTCTCGAACTATGTGCGAAATTGAACAATCGGATACTCTGATTAAGTACATCAAGGATTTCTAGGAGTCTCCTATCGCCAAGAATCGATGGGTGATTATTGCCAATCTTGTGGTGATCGGTACGGCTTTCCTCGTCACCTTTTGCCCTTTATCTCAATCATGGGCCCAATTTTTTAAGCAAATATTCAGTCACCGTTCGACATTCTGGTGAATTTTTTTAATAAGTAATTGCCAAGAAATAATTTGTTGGTTAAATTGTGAAGTGTTTGTTTAAATAAGGGTCTTCTCTTCTTTAATTATTTGAAATTTTCTCTGATAATTAATACCGCGGTTATAAGCTTTTCATTTTCGGCCATAATTATTGTACTACGTGTACGCGGGAAATGCTCATGCTTCACTGTGGCCGAAATATGGATGGCAACATATTGCCCGGCCATACTTGCAGGCAACACATTGCCGGAAATGCTGCCGGGCCACAGTTTCCTAAAATATTGCCGGCAATGTGTAAATTTTGTTGCTCCTTTACGAGCACCTTAACACGCCGAATCAAGTACGAACGTGAATCAAGGCGGATGGAACCAGATTCGCCTGGTGTGATGGCGCGACTACAATCTGGGTGTATTGTTGCGGTGAAGGATTTGACGAATCTTTGTGAGTCTTGATTCTGATTGATTCATATTCGTTTGGTGTGAAGGGAGCCCTGGAGTCCTCTTGAAAGACTTGACTCGCAGAATCGTTCCATGTTTACATTGGTCTGAATTCTAAGGCAAATAATTCCGTTATCAGGCGACCAAGATCGAACTTCGGAAGAGATGAAGTCGAACCAAGGTTGAGGTTTTAGTGCGTGGGAGAAGTTTCTGAATATTTTTATGAATTGCAGGACTGTAACAGTGATAGGCTTATATAGTTAAAAGATATAATTATAATGTCAATTGTCACAACTAATAAGCAATATAGATCAGAAAACATTCTTTGGCAGTTGAGTTTATCATAATATCATACAATTTCAAGCAATAGTTACCAGATCTGACAGACCTTTTATTTGGTGCTTCAGACAATGATGCCAAATAATTTCAGAAACTTCCCAGATAAATTCAATGGCGAAAAGAATCGTGGGGGAAATGACACCAAAAAATTATTCACCGTATTCGGTGCAATTATTTTGTTGCGCGCCATTCTTCTGGCTATCGGATATGTGTAGCCCTACCTGGATTTTACGACCCATTCCTTCTCTTCCACTGATGACGTAATGGCACGTATCCACCGTATGAGAGAGGTCTAGCACCTGCCCAGGACAAGTTACATTCCATTAGCGGGTTCCTTCAGCCTTTACCACTCCATATGACAGCTATGAATTACGTCGTCACTTTTTCGGTATAATTACCCGCGGCTACCATGAGAACCGTAGTTGGGGGAATATCTCCACCACATAGCAACCTTAAATAACACAGGCTTATTGAACTATTAAAAATTATTCTTCCTTTTCATACCAATTAAAACGGTTGAGTGGCGATTGATAAAGTATAACTGTTTTTAAAAAAAATTGTAAAAAAATAGCTCCAGATTATCTGATATAAAATAAAATAATTCCGCTGTTAGGCTGCAGGACTTGGAAGCTAATTGGAGGACGCCAACAAGAAATGAGTGAATGAGATGGACTTTCAGCTTTTTTAAGGAGCAGGTGAGCCCGGGACCTTGAAGAAAATTGCTTGGCCCACCAAATGTGTATTAAAAAAACGAATTTACCAAAATGAACCGTAGAATAAAAGAAAACTGGGAGAATTTACATTTCAAATTGGACTGGTATGTTTTTCTGTAAAACTATTTAAGACATTTCTTAGGAAAAAGAGTTCATTGAAGTGTTTATACGTATATTACAGTTTAATTAGGTGTTTTTAAGTGTAATTTAACTGTGCAGGTCACCTAAATTTTTCTACTACTGTACTGTACATATTCATCTATATTTCATTTCAGTTATTTCTTTGTTCGAGTGTCAGTCCTAGAACCCAAAAAAGGTCTCTCTGGTAATCGTTCTCATGCCAATGCGGCGCTCATTTACGTTGCCACTGTAACGATTTAATGTGAGAATATGTCTATTCATCAGCAGGAACAATAAGCGATCAAGCGAGAATGAATCAGCGTCCATGAACTGAACCACGCGAGGCCGACGACGATGTACTCGATATCCTCCCATTTGCCTCCGAAATGAATTACGGGTTCCTTTAACCAATGAACGAGAAGTTGGATCAGAATCTTGTGGCCTTTAAAATTCACTCCCACGACAGCGGCCGAACTTGGCACAGTTAGATGGACAGAGAGATATAGGTTCCGCGAACGGAGCAAGTGCAACACTGCACACTTTGACGTCAGCGGCATCGATAAGTTGTTACCACAATCAAAAAGAAATACTCTTAACTTTATATTGAAATAATGAATAATAAAGATAGCCAATACAGACAAAAAAGTTAATATAAATACCACACAACGTTTCTTTTTTAGGCTTTTGAGTTTTGTCAACTCACCAGTGCAGTTGTGTTTCTCTAGGCTCTTCTTAGCACCTGACGAAATGAACAAGGATCCCAGAAACGTGGTGTGGTATTTATATTACATTTTTTGTCTGTATTGGCTACCTTTATTATTCATTATTTTCAATCATATGTGGATTTTTTCATTTTATATTGAAATACCAGAAATGAAGTATTAAACGTTTTATGGCCTAAAAGTTATTTTATTTAGAAACTTTATGTACTCTCCAGGCGGTCTTGAATTTTCCAGACACTTCAAATTAGAAGGGTTAGTTTATACATATTTTGATCTTGATATATATATATATTGTAATAAAAAGTATATCTACAAATGGCTGTGGCTAAATAAAAAAACTATTACGTGAAAAAAACTACAAACAATATTTATTATCAATTTTAAATACACAATAATATTTGGGATCTTAGGGTCTTTATCTGGGTTTGATAAATGGGTGAATTTTATACAATCAAATTACATTTAGCTTTTATGGAAGTTAATGCGTCTGAAACATAGTCGAACTTGGTTGTGGATAAAATAACACTACAGATTGAATTTAAATGTAATAATTAAATAATTATTATTAAAGAACTAAATAATTAAAGAACGATCTGACATATCTTTTAAAAGTGGTTTACAATATGATTTTAAAGTTTTTCTACTTACGGCCGCCCAGGTCTCGTTTTAGGTTTTTCGTGCACAAGATTTCGGGATATCACTGATTCTAGTATTCACAGACTCTAAATGTCAACAATTCTAATTGGCGTAGTTTCTCGATGCTTTACTGCAACCTGGATTTGCAGATCTCGTGTAGTTTTAGTTGGATTTGGTCTATGGCCAGCAAGTTGAATGTCCGCTCTGCCACCGATTACGACGTTAATTTCAATTTCTCCTTCCCTACTGAAGATTGTTTTACTTTTTCTATATTTTAGAGCATGTTTGTAACTGCTATCAAACTGTTCTATTTGCGGCTGCACATTCCTGCCTCTATTACTTTTGTACAAAAACTTTGCTGGTTCTTCTGCCTCGCCGTTCCTTGCCTGACTCAAGATTGCTTTCGAACTGTTTGCTGTCCGCTGCCCAACTCAACTTCCTCGTCTCGTAGATTTTGAGCGCGTAGAACCTCAACCGATTGACAACAATACATTCTTTGCGTCGCCGCCTTGTTGCGGTGTCCGCTTTATCCACTAATAATGAGTCCTCTACAATCCAACTTTCCAATTATAACAATGTCTTAATTACTAATTACTACAATATTGATTATGAAAATCTGGACCCATGTTACAACCGATATTCACAACTCCAAAATACAAGTGCTCACATTATTATGTTCTTCATTTCAAAAACACACGTTATTTATTAAAACAATACAGAAGCTTTTGGACATTCAGCGATAATCATCTGGTTACAATAAACCATATCCTTCTCATAACAACCACGTGCACTACATTAGTCTGTATTATTATAATAAATAACGTGTGTTTTTGAAATGAAGAAAATAATTATATGAGGACTTGTATTTTGGTTGTATTGGAGTTGTGAGCTTATTTTTAATTCAAAGAAATTAAATGATATACTGTGCCCAACAGTGTTCAATAGTTAGATGGATTTGAGACTAATATCTGAAGTAATTCTATCATATCCGATATGATCTAACAAAAATCAGTAAAATAATACTTAAATCAGGACAGTTTCTCAATCACGAATTGAGTATTGACGGAAGGACATTGATTTTAGTATACAATACTAATAGTACGCTATTAGAAAGACAATGTGATTACAATTGAGGGAATTTTCGTAAGACTACGCTTATTAAAATGATAGGAAGAGTATGAGAAACTAAATATATGGAGTTCAATTAAGAGTTCAACGATTCTCTAAAAAAAAATTATTTATCGTAAAGGAAAAGCAGATAAAATATGAGACGACAAAGTTACTTTTCCCAAATGAATCAGGGAGTAATATTCGTGCGTTTAACAGCCAACACTGATTCCTCTTAATGAATAAGGTGACAAGAAACAGTTGTGAACAGTCCGAAGTAGAGACAAAATGGAATATGCTCTGAGAAATACGAAATTCTTTGAGACATTTTTCTCAATTTGAGTACTATCTCTATTTATAGATGAAATATTTTACTATAAAGTCCACAAGTTTCCCGTAAGAAACACAGACATAAAATGTGCTGCTATATGTCACTGCAATTTCACCCGAGTATCTACGACACCTCCCGGTTGAATTTAGTTATTAGGTTTCGTTATATTCGGTAATAGTTTAATAGAAATCGTGCTCTAAACCAATTCAGGAGTTATAATCTATTAATTGAATAGAAAACAACAACGGTAATATTTTATAAACGTAAGTCAGAAATTAATATCATATTCACAACTATCAAATTAAATATTTCGTGAACACTAACGAAAATAAATGGAATTATATTGCAATAACTCATCATTGCATTGATCTGTTTGTATATAGGTTATGGACTGACGCTTGCCAATTTCTAATACAAATTTCGTCTCGATTTTCGTTCAAACGTTAATAATTTATATTTTAACATTATTCTAATACATGTGAATTTTTTTTTTCGAATTTTTGAAAGGTAATGTTACAATGATGGAATGTCGTGAGCGTAATTCGCGGCATTTTGACTACGGTTCACACTGAATTGTGGTAGTACTTTTTATAAAGTTAAGATGAATCAGCATGGAATAGTCGGCCAGCTGCCTCCTAAACTGGTCGAGGCACGGAGAAGGGAATGCTGCGTCCCCACAGCAAACTCCTCTCCCGCTATCGGAAGGGCGTGGGACAAGTACCCAATACCCGACCTACCTGATGCAGGTTTTTCTACGGTTTTCCTTGCATTTCTTTAGGCGAATGCCAGTTAGGATCCTTAAAATATAGCCCAGGGACCCTAGTTAACCCTTGACTACCTTCCTCTACCCTTCCACATTCCCCCTTTCAAATCCCTTCCTATGCTATTAAAGGGGAGTTGCCCAAAGTGGATTACCCTCATATAGCCTGTTGCCGTAAAAAAAAGCACAAGAAATTCATTGTAAAAATATATAGAACCAGAGGGAGAATTTGTAAACTTCCAGGCCCACAAGCATTCTGTTTGTAGAATATACCGTATTCACAACAAGTTCAATAAATAGGAAGTGGAATTACCTTCGACAATGGACCAAATATGTTCCACACGACGTTACAGCACAAAGTTTGGGGAGGAACAATGAGAATCACGTAATATCGAATTTCTATAGCAATACAGAATTTGATAATTGAATCGACAAAATTAAGTAGACTGACAACCTAAGGGTTTGGTTAATATGTCGATATTATAAGAAACATATGAAATTAAACTAGAGAAAAATACTCAGGACTTACTCATTGGCTGACGTATCAGACAATGTGGTTGACAATTCATTATTGCCAAGTAATTAGATAAAATAACTCGACACAAGTTGACGGAGACGGCAAATTAACAAAATTGATGTTGAATTAACAGTACGAGCAAATTATATATATATATATATATATATATATATATACACCCGATGACATAACATTAATGGAAACAGATCAATGTTCCCAGCTTAGTCTGGAAGATTAGGAGTTTATATGATCTTATATCTTTAGTACTCAAAATGGAATCAAAATCGGAACGAACGCATTTGGAGGAAATTCAGTTGTATTCAATTAGTGGGTTGAGTGAGTCCTGTCAGGACAATCCACACAAGGATTCAGGTCTCAGTTTTACTAGACAAAACAAGGCATTCAAACCAGGACGATAGTTAATAGCTCTAACTAATAAGTTGGCAGTTCGTTAAGAGTTGTATTCAGGGTCAAGCTGCCATATGTGGTGCTGGAACTAATTGCAATTGGAACAGCTGGCCTCAGGCATTCAACGCAGAACTGTGTTAACGTTCAGCACGGCGAATGCATTAATTGCTTTGCTCGAATCTATAAAGGAATAGTGTTAAGATGACGATTGCAAATGTGGTTTCCAAAATAGTATTGTGCGATGATATATAATAACCAATAACAGAAACCATTTTATTAATTTTATAACCAATAAATATATTTAAAATATTATGACATATTACTTAACTAAGTGAAAACCAGTGCACCGCTACGGTATTTCATAAAAATGAAAAAGTAACGTAAAAATATTACGTCGATCTATTGTGGTTGAGTAAATATGTATCATTATTTAATATTGAATACAATCTGACAATTATGACAAATTAATAAATAAACAAAACAGCTAAGATGCCAGAATAAATGTATATTCATTAATTTAAACAAAATTCATTATAATACGACGTTTCGTCCATAATTTTGGTAATATACAATTTTGCATATATATATATATGTATATATATATATATATATATATATATATATATATATATATATATTGTAATGCCAATTAATTAAGACATTAATTGTGAATTTGAAAATATAAATTGTTTGAGAAATCTATTCTTACGGCGGTACAGAACATAGCAACAATAGAGAAGCCAAGCACTGTTCCTTTGTCAGAAGAGATATGCGCTCAAAATTTGCGAGACGGGGGAGTTAGTTAGCAAGAAGGCTTGGTCAGATGCAGGTCGCAGGAAGATATTGAGAAGTTCGAGTTGGCAGTCCGACACGACAGAAATTGGTCGTGTTGAAATAGACAAGACAATTTCAAATAATTAAAGTAAATTTGCAGAGAAATATCGAGAATTACCAATCAACAGAGTTGATTAGTCCATGAATATTTTGCGAAAGACGAAATATTCACTCGAGCAGAACTACGAAACCTGCTAAGCATAAACAGTCTTGTGAACATAGCCGGGCAGAATTAGCAGAAGTCAACCGAGAGAGAGACGAAAGGAAGATCATGGTTCCTGAGTTTTGATATAAAAAATATTAATTTAGAATCTGTGAGTTCTAAAAGAAGTGTAAAAACCCGTCATAGTGCCTCGACAATTAAAGGTATCCTGGATTGCTGGGGAGCCATGAGTAACAATATAAAAAATTATGTAAACCTGATTAAAAGATAGCCGTCAGATTTCGTTTTCTTCTTTTGATTAAAATTTGTTAATTAGAATCGATCTTTTTAGCTTAACTTCGCTGACAAGTAAATTTCGTCCTAGTTAATTGACGAGTAAATCTTTTCTCTTTTAAATTGGAATTTGTGTTTAAGTTGAGAAATAAAATGATTATCCATTATCAAACCCAGTAGAGACCCTGAGATATATTTAAATTGTGTAATTGTTTTGAAAGTATTGAAAAATAAATCTATTGTTTGTTAAAGTTTATAATCTTTCATTCATTTAAAAGTCCATCTTTTATAATTATTACAATATACTAAATTATAATAGCAAATATAAATTTTGCATAATGGACTACGTTCTATGACAGTTGTAACCGAAATTATTCTTCCAAAAACAATATATACGATTACACCATAATTTTAGAACAACAGATTTCGGTTACAACAGGCAAAACAGCAGAACATTGCCTCTAAATGATTTATATACAAAATTATTAAAACTGTACAACTTGAAGAGGTCCTAAAAATGGACGAAACGTCGTATAATTATTTTTGGTTAATAAACATAATTTTCTGACACAATATATATGCCGCATATTTATTTATTTATATTATTGTAAATGACATATTTTTTTCAGCATTATTCAGATTATTTATACCAAAAAGAACGATTAACCTAAATACACATTAAAAATTTTACCACCAGATAACAGAGAAAATTAAACTAGTTTTGAAATTTGTTGACAATATTCTATTAAAATTATTATACGTATATTCCTGCTTTTTGAGCATCCCTGTTTTACTTGTTGATTTTCGCTCTGCTGTGTCACTACAATTTTCCTACGTTCTTTTCTGGTTCTTCTTCCTCTTTTACTCAGAGAATGGAATACCCGATCAATAGAGTAAATACAACCTTTGTGACATGGCAATGATGTATAAACTAGTTTCCCTTGCATACATGACGGTACAACTGTGATCCTGTTCCCCTTCATTGGAGGGCTTTTTCGCTTAAATCCGAATATCTTTTTTAGAACCAATGCATTATTAAAGACTCTAAGAAAATAAATTATATAACCATTCTACTCATTGTCGGAATTGAATTTCGAGAGTTATTGTTACTTCTATCTCATTGTTGCTGTTTAACTATACCTATAAAATATTGGAGATTAAGAAAATCTTTCGAGAAGCGTAAGGAACAGATGTATGTTGGACTATGAAACAAGAACCCAATTATTGACAAGAAGAACTTCAGTTTTGTATGATATACCGATATTGTCAGCCACTGTAAATGTAACTTGTCTTTCTATAGAATATATTTGGCATTAGCTGTAGTATTAAAAATGTAGTGCCCCCCCCCCCCACCCCCCACGCAGTATGAGAAAATAGAACTAAGCTTTAAGTATTTTGTTGACTAAGCACATTTACAATTAGCACCTCTTCACTAAATTTCGATACACAGTTCTTTTCGGTATTATTTAGAATCGAATTACCCAACCAGAAATAAAATCATGTGCAGTCAGAATCCCACGAGTGTCAGTCTCGACAGGGCCACAAAGTAAATCTGAAAATAATTTGAAAGTTCCAGACAGGACACGGAAATATAAAAATTACTCAGTTGTCACTTCGTGGGAAAATAAGAAATGTTCAAGGTCAAATTAACCTGAGCGATGTATCCGCCCGTATAATTTCGGATGGTCGTGGAGAAATCGGAACATTCAGCCATCTTGAGAGTTTAACACTTTAAATATATGTAAGAGTTATAGTAAATTCTGCATTAACATTTCAGGAATGTCACGAGGAAAACGACACCATACCATACTGACAGTTGTGGGTTTAATCCATATCCGAAGGGTGAAACGCTGACAGAATAATAATAACTTCCCTGAGATTATTTTTTTTTTTACAGAAAATCTCAGTTCATTATTGAAAAGTAAAATTTCTCTCAGACATGTTATATATTCAACCCTTGCCTACCTTGCTCTACAATTTCGCATCCCGCCTATCAAATCATTTCCTGCGGTATTAAAGGGGAGTTGCCACCACATGGGTTACACTCATAATAATTTGTTTTCCCCCAATTGATGCTGGGAATGCAAAAATAGTTATTCTATTTCTGCTTACATGTTAGTTAATTATTCCTTAAAATTTTCATCACCATTTTCCAAACGAAGAACTCTAACAAAATAATATCAACCAAAACCAATATACAATAAACATTTCTATGAGAATAAACTTAATTTAAATATATGTACTTTGTCTGATACATAATTGACTCATTACTTTCAGCAGAAATCCATTTATCATGATGTAACCCATGTAGTGTAAAAAAAAATCTAGCAGTTTTTATTTTCTGTTTAAAAAACTCCATTATGTTCCGTAATTTTTTTAAAAAATATTTTATTTGTAGAACATACAGCTTGTCAATTATTCAGGAAAACAATGAATCATATCTTCCTGATTTATTTTGTCTGACAGTTTGTTTTTAAAATCTTACAGAATCCTTATTTCCTATATCACCTTTAAACAAATAGTAATTCATTTAAACTTTTAATGCTGACACTCAATTGGACATCTGGTGACGAGCCAAACTTATTTTAAACTATTAGTCAATTATTCTTACTATTGATTTTCAATATCTATTTTCTTTAACAACACTAAAATCAATAGTACAGCTCAGAGATGTTTAATCGCCTGCCAAAAGCATTGCAGAAAGATTGTGTGGTATTTATTTTGTCACTTAATTGGCTACTTCTTTCTCTAATTACTTTTCATCTAATAAATTTGTTTTTATAGGTTGAATTTCTATTGCTTATAATATTATGTAGGTTTTGTAACTGGTTAGACGAGTAATTAGCCAAACTATTTGATTCAAAAACCTTTTCATTTTGTGTTATTAACACAAATATATTTAGTTAGTATTTTTCATATGAAAATAATAAAATGTATAATCCATACCTGAGCAAAAAATAATTTTTGTTTTTATGATATGCAGGGATCCCATGAGTGATATTGATGATCTAGATGAAAAATAAATTTTAACTATTGGTTAGATTTGAGCCTTCATACTCTAATTACCATGACCACAATATAAATAGTTTATTTATCAGTATGTAAATACTATCTGCTGCTTTAATGTGTACAAAATCAGCTAACAAAATTAGCAAAGAAATTTTATTGGAATTATGTAAAATAAAGAAATAAAAACTTATTCTCATAAGTCACCTTCTTGTCAAACAATATTCCAGTACAATGTATTATGATACTAGATTGAAACTCATATCACTGTGCTGTGATGCTACTCTAATAATGAATAACATTGCAAGGAATAATGCTGAGTGTGATTTTGTGAATAGATTATTTTCAAAATTAAAATTATATTATTGATTCATTTCTATAAATGCAGCCTAGTTGTCATCCCTCTGAAGCTTAAATACTTGACATTTCATCTGTATACTTACCAACATTATCATTGTGAATCAATATTTAAAAAATTATTTAAGAGTCGGTAATATGAGATTGACATAATAAAAAAAAAGAGTTATATCCTATTGAAGACAGAGTAAAACAATAAAATCCACTTCATCATAAATGTACAAAAATTAATCTAACATACATAATCACAATTCAGTTGGTAATTATTATTTATGTCTGAGTGTGTATCTTAAATTATATTAGTTTCATTTCATACGAAGGTTCATAAGTAAGTTTACAACAGCACTTAGAATCTATTAATAAGTGACTATCATGTTGTTGTCTGGCATGCCGACATTTATTTGATATTTTGAAATAACTTAACCATCGTCAGGTAAAACCTATTCTACCCTTTGAAGAATTTTGACATTATTCTATTAGTAACTTCCATGCTTGTAGAATCCATATGCCACTTGCCATGACTTGGAGTTCTCATACAGCAGTGTGACCAAGAAATTGGCTGTGAAGGCTGAGAGACGTCTTTTTGCCTGAAGACTTAAAAAAGCCTACTACACCTCTTTTCATGGCAGGTTTGAGCTCCAGAGATCCTGCAGAGCACACTTTCTTTCAAATGAAGATCCTGTCTGTCCTTGGTCTTCACATCATATCCTGCATAGAGTGGGTTCTTCAAACTCTGAGTTCAAGAAGTCGGTAATTAGATTTTCATCATCACAAGATTCAGCAGAAGGGATAATCACACTATTTACAAACTGATAACAAGTAAGGCCAACTACGAGCCAGAGAGAATGGAGGTGAAACTGCGCAACTGGCTACCTCTGAATACTAGAAATACTGTAGAATGTTAAAAAAATTATTATATACTAAATCAGTATATATTTGTCTTATTGAATTAAATCTAGATGATTGGTTATTTTAATTATGGTACTAAGTATCGTTTATTACATACTCTGTTAAAAATTGATGCTTGTTTAACATTAACTTTTTTTTGGCAATAAAGATATATTATTTATTACTGTTTCACTGCACATTGACCACCTTAATATCAACCCTTTTGATTTATTTCCATAAATAAGTACAATAATTTAGAAATTGTGAACTATGAATGCTTTCAAGTTATTTTAATATTTTTCGCTGATATATCGGTGGCAAGAAAATATGCCCCAGATAAAAAGTTAATGCTTTTATGGTGCTAAATTGAGACCACAACTTCCATTTCAGGATTGGTGAAGGGGGGAGGGGGAATTTTAAATCTTATGTGGAAATAACATTTTTATTGCACATTAGAATTACTTTTAAAAATACATTCATTTCACCTATGATTAAATCCCAACTTTCCTGTGTTGGGCCGCAGCTTTTAAACCTTAAACTAAAACCCCTATATCTAACTGAAGATTCATATTCAACGACGAAAACAATGTTTTTTTTTTCTATTCCTGATATATGGAGTTCTAAGAGCATGAATTTCATTTTGCGTATATTTCCCGAAATGCATTTGGAATCGAAAAATAAAGACAGACAAGTTTAAATTTTTCAACAAACTACATTAAGCATTAATTTATTAATGAATTCTTGGCACTCGTTGAAAAATCTTCTTTGTTAGGAAGCTATAGAAAATAAATATTGAGGTATCAAAGTTGATGACCTGGAAGACCAATTAAACAATACATCGCTTTAGCTAAAATAAGAGGTCACAAACAATGGAAGGAGCGATAAAAAGTCCACTGAAGTTGCGTGTTGAAATTTCGAACATTACTCTAATTGAATATTCAGACACAAGAGGTCTACCCTTAACAAGCAGAGAGATGAGTATTTTTACCCAAAACAAGCGTCTCAAAAGGGAAAAAATCTCACGTTGTTGTTACTGAGTAACAGTAAAATCAATTTATGTAAAATCAGCTTAATTAAATTTTTGCAAATACTACGCCTTAACAAAAGTTTTAATTATATAACCTTTGTCGTAGAAACTGAATCTTCAATGAAAAATTAAGATTTGAAAGCTGCCCGCAAACATCTAGCGGAGTGAGAATTAGGCGGGGGAGAGGAGTAATAGTCAGTTAAATTATTATAATTTATATGAATTTTGATTTGCAATTAATGGGATGTCCCATTTACTATTTTAAAAAGTGCTAGGTCTCGTTTTTAGCACAAGTGAATCTTCTCAAGTATCAAACATTAATTAATGAGGTAAAATATTTAACTTTCGCACTACTTTTTTTTCGGCTACTCTAGAATTTTAGGACGTGTTCAATGCAAAAATAGTAATAAGCAAGCTGTTTCTATTCATTCTTTACGACTTTTATTATTTGTATGTAATATAAGCAATGGCGTTAAAAATGGCTCGATCACTCCAGGAAAACTAAGGCGCTTCGCTAGCACATTATAAGGTGCACGCGTCTTGTAATTTACTCAATATAAGTAAAATATAAAATAAGAATTATTTATTTATAACTTTTTTATAAAAATTTTAATTTTGCCCACATATAAATATAATTAACATATTTGTAAATTAATGGCGGATTTCATTGTACATAACATAGAACTGATTCAAATCATTTAAAGGTTAACAATAATTATTATTGATCCTGATGAACGAAATGTTTCAAAATTGCAAAACCAAAAATATATTGCACATGATGCTCAATGAAATAAATTTCATGCTAATTTACAAATTAAAACAATTTTCATAGTTGATTTTTTTAGTCTATCTGAGGGTCATCCACATTGTAGCATCTAACCTTTAATAACATAGGAAGGGATAGAAAGGGTTGATAAGGAAGAAAGACCTAGATAGCCAAGACTTAATTAGTACACCCTGGCTATAGAATCTTACCTGATTATCGTCTAATTGTGAGCTTTTAAATTCTATCTATTTGTCGGTTTGTTTCGTAATTGGCCATAAGTTAACTTTTCACGAATAAATAATGAGAAAAATTAAAAATCGTTGAAATAGTGGTAAACTTTCCACTAAAAATCATTTTAAACAAATACGAACTGACCGACTACACCATCATAAATCGAGATGGCTTTTGGTGTTAAAGATCGGCTTTCACACATCGTGGCTATTTAACTGATTGTGGTTGACAATTCATTCATGTCAGTGCAATCACTTTTAAGGGTAATTTACATAACTTTGATTTCCACATACTTCACATTTGTGAGGCACTGTTGAGTTAGCACTGACTTATCCACATTGTGTAATGAGATTGTACGGATCACTAAAAACCTCTTGTATTGAAGTTGTTTCTAGGAAGCAACCTCTAATGTAGATGTTGCTTCATTAATCTGAAATAGGTGTATGAAATCTCAACCAAGGGCATCTTATGCCGTCCAAGGCATTTCCATACCTGATACAGAAAATTCCTAGGTTAACAATTAAAACGCTGACTGCTTATATATATATATATATATATATATATATATATATATATATATATATATGCTCGTATGTTCGGCACAATGCTGACCAAGACGCTAACAGAAGGTCTCTCATCTGGCACATTGTAATGACTGAAAGCTGACTATTTTAACTTCAGAACAAAATATTTAAATATAAATTTAAAATCAGTAATCTGACGCTTGTTTGTCCAACCAGGATATTTCCGAGAAATGCAGCCTTCTTATCACGCGAAATGAAGCTATGAGCTTATATTCTATTGGGAAAACCTGAGCTGCTGTTGGCTGATAAGCATAATTTTTTAAAAACATTTCGTTAACTATCATTTTATTAAAAACTATTCTTTGATAGATGACCTTACATTATTCCATATCAAAAACTAAAATAAATATTACATTACAATACTTTTCTGAAATGTACAAAAATAGACTTTGCTTTCAATGCATTAATGAAGTTATACGTAACTGGAAAGCGTTGAGAATTCTGGAGGTATTCCTCAGCTAATTTTGGTTTCATAAAACTATGAGTTAATATGTTGGTATTTGTGGAATGTTTCGTGATTGGCGGTCGCTATCAATTTTTATAGGGAACATAAGTGTAGCTACTCAGTCAATAATTTGTGTAGGAACTCGCACAATATTTTTCAAGCAAAAAACGTTAGAAATACTAATTAACTCAGCCTAAAATACGTGATCTATTTAAGAATTAATTGGTCTACAGCTCTAATGAATTCGTGCATTTCTATTATGTCGTTCTTTGGTCAAAAGTTTTCAAATCCACGATAACTGTAAATTGAGGTGAAACATATTAACATTTTGTTTCTTCTAATTAACTTGTTTTGATGTGCACGAGATGAGAAAATAGACTAAAACTATAACAGGGAAAAATATTATGACTGTTCTTCAAATTCGCGCTTTTGTTACAAGACAATTTATCGCTTGTAAACTAATGAAACGTATCACTCTATAAAAGAAATTATCCAAGTTTGATTAGATAACTGTGAATATTCTCTTTAAAATCTCAAAATGTAAATAAAGATATTTTTTTTTAAAAAAAACTCTTTCATATAAAATTAGGATCATAACACGTAATGATTATTAATATGGAAGTTAAGTAACTATTGGGCTTGGTTGTTACGTTTTACTAAAAGTGCATGAATGCACTCAGAGGTGTTGTGAATGTAATTTTGCATTACGTTTTGCCGTACGCGTACGTCATATAAGATCTTTGGTTTGGAAACTACTCAAGTTGCTTATATACGATCCATTTTTATAAATTTTTGTGGCTTTGTATTTTATATCTGGATCGTAGAAGCTACATAATATTATCTAATTCCATAAATAAATCATATCCATCACTCGTTGGTGTTTATTTATTTGGAATATGTTGTTTGGTATGAAAATACTGTTGTGCTGATTTGCTGTCGGGGGTATGAACA
Source organism: Zhengitettix transpicula (assembly GCA_037074705.1). Taxonomy (NCBI): domain Eukaryota; kingdom Metazoa; phylum Arthropoda; class Insecta; order Orthoptera; family Tetrigidae; genus Zhengitettix; species Zhengitettix transpicula. Next base: position 43,166,843 of record CM073591.1, on the reverse strand, counting down.
ACCATTTTTTGGACACATAGACTTAGCTTTCATGGCGTTACATTCAACATTTCTTATTTTTTAAAACTTCATTATCACATGTTCTAAATAAATTCTGTACTTACTATTTCATTTATAAGGTATTCATTATGAATCAAACAAGATCTTTTATGAATTGCGAATTCTTTGTATACAATTTTAGTTTTCCCAAGTTTTGACAGATTAATTGAACACTTTACAGATTGGCTTTGAAGAAAATAATCGACGCTAAATATGGTTTCAACAAGACAGTCCAGTAACGTGGGCGGGGGAGGTGAAAATTCAGGAGCTGTTTCTGAATCTGGTCAATCAAAATCTGTCAAGCACAGCAGTGCTCCAACTGCATCATTACAAGATCTTAATTTAAGTGGATCTCCTGTATTTTTTAACACTGAAAGGTCTCTGTCCTTATTTGACCTCCCTGTGGAGATATTGGAGAAAATACTCGAGTATTTAGGATACAAGAGTATTAGTCATCTTCGTTTGGTGAGAAATACAAAAGATCTAACAGATAGATTTCTTAAGTTAGCTTAATTTGTTGTTTCTCATATTTGATGAGGCATCAGAATTACTTTCCCACTTATTTATTGAAACTATATTGTGTAGCTCCAGTATTAAATTTCACTCTAAAAATTAATAGAAATGTCCTTTTTGTTAATTTGCCTGAAAAGTGGAGAAAGGTATTTGTATACGAATTTGCTTCTTAATAGTATTTTTATTCCAAATTAAAATGGTGTCAACTTTTGTTGTCTCTATGTATTAGTATGTACATTAATAATTCAATTTGTTGAAGGTGGATATTAATATTTCAGTAATTTTGTACATCTGCATTTGTTATATTGTTTAACACATTGTTACTTTATTGTTTTATCAATTTTTCCTAGGTATGTCATAAAATGGATAGTATCTGTAGTGGCATGCTCAACTCTACTTTTCAACGTCTGCAAACACAAATGTTTAGTAGATTCCAGAGTATTAAAGCAAAAATGCCACGTCGTGAATCTGCCCGACGCAATCATCCCCTTGCTTGTGAATCTGACATTATTGAGACTTTACATATGCGACTCACACTTTTGCAGATGACATTTGGGAAGCATATAGAACGCAAACATTGTTGCTTTTTTGCTGGAGAGGTAACCTTAAATTTGAATTAAGATAGAAAATATACCAATAGAGTTCCTTTGTTGATGTATTTTAGTTACCAAATCCCTGAGTTGTGGCTGGCATAGTTTAATGCCATTTGAAATTTGTAGAAAAATAGTGAAAATTGAAGGCTTTGTGTGTGCCAGTATGTTTTAAAGGAATGTACAATATTTCTATTTTATAAACAAAAAACAAAATTATTTTCTGCAAGTGTTGTTTATATGTGGTATTAAAGGAGCACATGAGAATTTAAGCTTGTTAAAGTTTATTAATTTCTTGGGTGACATGTTTAACATTTATAGTTATTAATTGATTTATTAATACATTTTAAGGTATTTTGTTGATATATTGTTCTATTTTTTAAAGAATTTTCTTTAGTATGAGGAATTATTTTAATTTAATGTGACATATTCATAGATTTTGGATGAAGTTTACCGTATTCTGCATTACATACGAATGACACCTGTTATGACTCGACCTTACAAAGTAACAGATGAGTTATTTGATTTATCAACTATGGCAATGGAATACTTCAAGGAACACATTGAACCTACTTTACCAGAAATTAACTATTTTAGCTCAAATTTCTTGGATTTCCACAGTTCATTTGGATGTGAGTTTTATTAAAATGATTGGATTTCTCTTAAAAATATGTATGTAATGCAACAATGTAGTATTAAACTTAAATTTTTCACATTAACTTCAATATATTGTTCATACTTTGTTTGTAGTAAGTTTTTATGTTATCCTATCAACTGTAGTTTTTGCAATAAAATCTGAATGATCTTTCACATATTTTGTTAAATTATTCAATATAAGATAAAATAGTATTAATTATAGCATAAATAATCAAACTAATTATTTTTTATGTTTACGCTTATAGACTCACTTTATATGTTCCATTATTTTCCCACAGCCACATCAACAGTGCCAAAGTATTTGTGCTTAGATTCAGCATCACCTGCTAGCAGTAAAGGAGATGATGAAACACCTTCAGGTCCTTTACTTTCTTTGTGTGGCAATGATGATCAGATGAATGACACTCCACCCCAGTCTAATATGGTTTTACGGAAACGAATCCGCAAGATAAAACAGGGCATGAAAAGGTATGTACTAAGTTTGTAAGTACAATTATTTTTACTTAGAATATTACTTCCATTCCATGGTGTCATGAAATTAAGTCAATTTCTTGGCTGCTTTCAGTACATTTGTAATAAAAATTTGTATAGCTGCTATTCATGGTGTCACTTAAAAGTATGTTTGTTCTTTTTAAGCTTATTATGCCTGTACCTATTAATATTTGTTAAATTTAACCTTTGAATTTAATATACATTTATCACAGTTTTGTTTGTGAATATTTTTTAGGTATAATAGTCAGCTTTCACTTATGAGAAGAGACCTTAAAGGGTGCAAAAATAAGATAGCTGATCAACAAAAACAAATTCTTGACTATGCTGGTAGACTTGATGAGAATGATAAGAAAAATGAAGAAACCTCACGAAAATTCAGCACACTTTTACAGGTTTATTGATCTTTTTTTTTTGATAAGTTTTACTTGATAAGCTTGTTGGATTGGATTGAGTTTCCACAAATGAAACTTAAGCATCAAACATCATATGATTATCAATAAAAAAAAATTTGTAGCAATGGCAAAAGTTTTTGATTAGTAAGCACTCTTGATTATCCCAGTAATTATGTAGAAAGTTTCAACCAATTTAAATCAGAGTAGCCATATACATGATTGTGGTATCTTGTGGTAGAACTTGAAAAATTCCTATTTAATTCTGTCTAGGAATTTTTGTACAAGACAGTGTAGGTTTAGAGATGTTTGAAAGATAGGGTTAATGTGTTATCTGTTACTGTAATTTGGGTGGCTCAAGTTTTATAGTGCTGTACAGGTAGAAACTACTTATAGATAAAAATTATTTTGTCATTGGATTGTAGGTTATTTTGATGAGGTTAATTTATTCTTTTTTGTTATTTAAAAATTGATTTGAGCTGGTGGTGTGGTACTAATTTGGATTTGAAATTTATTGAATATGTTGGATTTGGAAATATTTGTCTTTGGTGGGTGAATGGGGTGGTTATAATTATTTTAAAACATGTTGTTTCACTGGTATCTTGTTGAAGAAGATAATATCAAATATTGACTTGAGTTCTTTCTAATTGTGGTCTCAAATTCTTGTAAACCTTGATTTTTTTTCAGTCCTTTTAATTTATCTAGTATATATATTTATTTTCAGACATTTGCATATACTTCTTAACTCACAATACTTCCTTTAATTCCTCTATGATTGTAAGGGATGATGGATCAATACTTGACTTGCTGAACCATCAGATTCATGCTCTAACTAGTTTTTGAACTCTGAAATTTTTAATTTTACTCTGTTACTGTAATCATTATCATTAGCTCAAGCTAAAACTGAAATGAAAATAAGTGTAATTGTAAGCAAACATAATACATTTCAGGAAACTAAAAGTATTTTCACAACAATTGGAAACCTTAAATTTTTATTTGGAATTTATGACAAAATATTGTGTTACTGCATAGTGTTAGTAGTATTGCTCTTATGAATGTATGAGGATGATCAGAAAATATAGTTTCTAGAAAGTTCATTTTTGGGACATTCTATTGATATGAAATAAGCAGTGCCTACCAATAAGCACTCTGTGAAATGATTGAGAACGAGTGGATTTGATAAAATATAATGTCAACATCACACACAAAGGAACATAACTAGAGGTGTGTGCGCTTTGGCCAGAGGAGAACAAAAAATCATTTTTATTAGTTACAAGTTTCCAATACTATGATAAAAATTACAGTGCCTTGAAATAAATCGTGACTGATGGGATATGGTTATGTCAGTATTAATCAGAGAATGTTCAGCAAACTCAGAAGTTGTTGTTTCCTAATTAGCCTTGTGTTTTTAAATGCAGTACATTTTAATATCAATATGTATTTTGACGCAGATTTGAATCTCTCAAAGTATATAAATCTGTAACAATTGGGTTGCAATCTCAAATATTTAATTCATTACTATTATTCATTATTATTAAAAATTGACTTTATTAGATTTCTTAATAAATTCCATTTGGAACTTATTCTTCTGGTACTATATACATCAGGTCAGAGCAGAGATTCTGAATTCTTACAGACTTGCTTATATGTATCAGTGATGGGTTTGGAACTTTATAAATACCAGAAAAGCTGTAGACAAAGGCATTATATCACATATTCACCTTGACCTAATAACAATATTATGAATCCCAACATTCTACCTTACTTCTTCCAGTTGTCACTAGCTAAAATAGACACCTCTGTAAAATAAACTACACTTAGACTTAACACATGTACAACAAACAAAACCATATTGATATATTTAATAAAAACATGAATGCTACTACAGAAATCAGGTCAGAGCAGTGATTATGAATCCTTACAGACTTGATTAGTTCATCCCAGATAAATAGAAATGACAATCTCAGCATTGTGCGCTGTTTGATAACATAGTCTTGCATTCTTGGTAGTGTCAAGATAAAACAATTACCAGGAAAAGTAATCAATGTATATGAAACAAATGCATGTACTTTTATGAAAATTGTAGTTATTAGAAACTTTGATGTTCAATAACTACCAAAACCTATGTGTAATACTAATTTTAGTGTTGGTTGGTCTTTATTCTGATTTGGAACCAATTGAATTATGCAGCTGCAATAATAGGCATTTCGTCTTAATTTTGTGGTGGTGTATTTATTTATTTTTAATTTCTGTAGGAGCTGAACAAATGCAAAACAGAGTTACAGTACTGGCGCTCCAAGTCACCTGCAAATCCTCTGTTATGTATTGGATGTGGTAAAGTGGTAGCACCTGCTCTGAGTGAAGATCTGCAGGCTCTGTCAAATCAAGGAATTCTCCCTGAAGGTTTAGAAGTTCCTTCTGTTGACTTTGTCCCAATTGCAGGGACAAGTAATGGTAATGAAAGCTTGTGGGATACTGTATCACAGCAACAAGATGAAGTAGTTGCAGAAACATCAGGAGCATTATTAAGTTCTCCTGGTTCAGTAGCAACATCAACACCTGCTACAACCCTTGTGCAAAAGGGATCAAACTGCAAAAGGAAGGGTTCTGAGGATGTTAACACATCTGAAATAAAGAAGCCACGTCGTATGTCCAAGAGTCGAACCAAGAGATCAAAGATTCTATAAGCTTCCCAAAATTGTAGTTATATAGTGAATATTTTTATTACTGTCATGTTTTGACTAGATAAACATTGAGCTAAAGTATAATTCATTAATCCTCCAGTTATATATTCTAATAGTTGTATTAAATGTTACACAGAAAGTATAATTTGTTTCACATAAAATTTTGTGGCTGACTGTGATTTTTGAAATTTTATTAATTCATATAAAGTAAATTTTAATATTCCATGTTCATTTATTTTATGACTTTTGTGACTTTGAGTTATTGGCATAATTAGACCTTTTACTTTGAATTGATTGCTTAAAATCTTTAAATTTTATATTCAGTAAGTTCAGGAATAAACATCAAATGGAGGATACATGAATACTATCTCAGACAAAATCTTATAACTTATACAATGCTCAATTTGTCTGTAGCTCTTTAATTTTCCCCATTTTATTGTATGATTATAAATACATATAATATATTTAGTTAATAGCATATTAATGGTCTATTTTTGATGAAAATGTAAGGATTATTGCCAATTCCTTGCCTATTGGTGCAATGTTATGATTATGTAAACTGGTTGAGATAGATATAATTCAAGTTACCAGTTAAACTGCAACCTTGTAATTATTTTGTTATATATAGTAACACTTTTTTTAAAAAATATAAAGTATTACATGTTAAATGAAATGTGCAACTTTTTTGTTCATGATTTGTATATCAGTATTTGGTTTGCAGGCAATTATATTGTATGTACAGTTCGTTTTGTTTAGCAAGTTGAGAAAACCCATGACCATATCTTGTAAAGCACATATGAGCAACCAGGACTATTGTTAGTGACCTGCATTTTTTTTTTGTTAATTCAGATCGTTTTATTTGAGTTGAAACATCTTTCATGATTGGGGAAGAAGACAGAGAAATGAATAATTACTTGCAACAGTTGATGGCTTAGGTATATTTAGTGTTAGATGCAAACTATATTGTAGATTGCATTTTAAGTTTCTCTTGTGTCTTTTTCCATATGTTTGAAATGAATGGCATTGATATGTCTTTGTAAATAATTATATGCCTTAAAATGACAAAATATTTGTAGGAATTTATTTTGTTAGTAGTTGTGAAAACTGTCACAAGAACCACTATAATTTCCAATTAATAAATAAAGTGACATTGTTTGATATATATATGTACTATGAACTCTATTGTCTAGAAAATTTAATAATCCAATACAACTCTCAAATGAGAAATTGAATTAATTAATTAGAATTTGACATTTGTATTAAATTATTTTATTAACTTGGCTCTCACATTGGAGCATTTGTCTTGAAATATTACATTTTAATTTTTATTACCAAACCTTAGTTTAGGAAACTGTGATTTCTGACAATTCCTGTTCATTATATCAACAGTAGTTAATTTCAGGGAACAAAGTTTTACAGGCACATTTTTTCATATTTTTTGCAGCTGAGGTATCTAGTTTTGAGCATTGCACATTTACATACAATGTAATTCTCGATAAACTTAAGTCCAATATATATTTATTTGCTGTAGAAAAAAATTACCTGTAAACTTTCTTTTGGTACAAACTGTGTGTGGTTCATTTCTCATTGAGATAAGTTTTGTAAAGTTTAATTTATTATTAATTTTCTGTATCATTTTCAAATTTTTGTCGATAAAAATAGAACTGCATACATCATCACCGATTTAAGCAGTTACTGTCAAATGAGAAATAATCGTGTAAATACTATATATAAATATACAAAAATAAATGAACTATATAGAATACTGTAAGTACCTAATAGTAGAGAGGTTATATTCAAAGGTAACTATGAACTTTCCTCAATATTTAAAATTTCAATTGATATTTTATATGGATGTTAACTTAAGAATTGTGTATTAAAATTATTCTATATTAGATATAGTCACAGTGGAATTAATTTGTTAAAGAGCTGTGGAATCCTAATGGTTTTCCTTGTTCACGAAAAATTAGAACAAATTATTTGATTGTTTCTCATATCTTCATTCACAGAGGAAATTTTGTATAACTTATTGCTCCTATCCTGTGATAATTCAAACACTATTATGATTTCACAGTGTCTTGTTGTTTTGTGTATACAAAGTATAGTTAATTTTTGACTGTAGTTCTAATTTTGTTTTAGGATAATAGTTTGCTATATTAAAAATATAAATATTTAAATTTTAATAATGTAACTAGTTTTATGAAGGAACTTGGCAGTAGGATTCACTTAGAAGTGATAACTGTTCAAAAGACCAAAAAAAGTTTAACATAACAATATGTAAATTTTTTCTAGAAGTGACCTTGAATCTGTAATATTTTATTCACAATTTTTACTCATGTTGAAAATTTTTCACCACTTTGGAAATTTAAGAGAGTAATCTATTGTCCTTTTATTTTACATACAAAAGAATGCAAATTATTGAGGTGTGTGTCAATTGTACGAGTGTTGTTTAAGAATCGAGAAGTAAACGAATAAATGTAACTGTATGTAGTAAAGAGCTTAAACATGAATCTATTTTCCATTTGTGTGAGCGTGACTGTTTGTGATGTGGCTGCCGTGAACCTTATTGAATATATCAAACCATAAATTATAATTAATTTTTTATACTTTGAAGTGTACTAATATAAAAATATAGTTATGAAGACCATGACACAAAATATTGAATTGTGTAATGTACTTTAGTTCAATAACATTGGGTGTGTGTATGTGTAAATATTATGATCTCTAATAAATTGGATATAATGTGGATTCTGTATTTATTATTATATACTACCTGAGTCAATAACCTGTCAAATGACTGTCAATAACACTGTTCAGTCCTACTGTCCTGAGGAAGGGGGCTTGGGCACAAGAAAATTTGACATGCTCATTTATTCTCAGTTTGGTGATGCCAACTGTCTATGATAAGTCACCTGTTCTCTGTCCTTTTCTGTCCAAATAAGTTACATAAATATATGGGCAGAAAATAGGGATAGAGTGTGGCTAATTTACTTTAAATCAATAGTTGGCATCACCAGGCTAGTTAGCAATTGTTAATTTGAACATCACATCAAACTCTTATATTAGTAAATAAATCAAGTAAATGTTTCATCACTTTGAATTAATGAGATACTTTTATCCAATGAAAAGGAATTTTTTTGAAGGCTATGTATGCATAGGGTAATCCACATAGTGGCAACTTCCCTCTTATAGCATAGGAAAGGGGGGGGGGGGGATGCAGAAAGGTAGAGCAAGGTAGCCAAGGATTAACTAGGGCCCCGGGCTATGGTTTAAGGATCGTACCCAGCAATTCGCCTAAAAGTGATGCAGGGAAAACCCTAGAAAAACCTGTATCAGGTAGGTCGGGCATTGGGTACTTGTCCCATGCCATTCCGATAGTGGGAGAAGAGTTTGCTGTGGGGACGTAGCATTCCATTACCCGTACCTCAACCAGTTTATGTGGCAGTTGAAATTAATTTTATTTACACCTGTGAGCTAATGTTTTTGCATTGAACTTAAGATTTCTTTCTGTAATATAAATTGTGACTGTTTTATTAGACAATAAATTTTAATTCATGTATGTCAAATTCCATTTAAAAGGCTTATTTTCAAGGTATAAGTAAAAACACATTATTTAATTTTTAATTACTTTATTAATATGCACATCCTCAAATATACAGCAGTATTTGCACACTTCATATCCTTATAAAAAAGTTTTCATGTCTTAAAAACAAAATAGCTCTTACTGTACAAGGGATCACTAACACATTTATTATGAAATGTTACATAAATTAAAGATTTTAGATAACATGACTTTAGAAAATAGTTGAACACTGTAAATTTATTAAGATTCATTTTAATGTGGCACCTAATTAAAACAGCAAAAAAGCTCTCTTTATTTTAACATGCATATTAAAAGTCCAAACAGTTGTGGTTTGTTTCCAGGCACTGTGGTACTGTAGCACTTCTTTTCACACAATATTACCAATACCATTCAATATGATTAGTATTTTTTGGTTTAGCATTTATGTATAACTTTTTTGGTTTATTTCATTTGACATAATTTTAAAGCAAAGGCTAAAAAATTGCTGAAATACTTAGTTTAGTTATCGCTTCATAGCATATAAATTATAATAGTGTTTTGAATATCAGAATGTATATAATAATGCATATAATATGTTGGATAAAGTATAAATTGACCTACAAATTCTCAACAATTTTTACAGGGTCACCAAAATTTTGAACTTTGTAATTTTGTAGAATGGTTTAATCTATCAAACTAATTTCAAGATAAGTTAGAATGCTTAATATTATATAGGAATTAACAAATACTGCTCAATCCATAATAAAATTACCTTTTATTGTGCTCATATAATTGTATTACACATATGAGTAACAAATCCATTGTACATCAATTTTACTTAAATAAATTAAATTATACTGTATGATTGCCTCAAAAACAGATGGTGCCTGGTATTGTAAAAATATATCTTAGTATAGAACTTAACTGCCACAATTTAAGTGCCAAAGTGAAAAATTATTATACATCAAGCTACATATTAACAGTCATTATAAGAATTATGCCAATAACATAATAAATACAATTTACATTTATATGTAAAAATGAAATTATTTAATGAATTTATTATGTTTAATATATTGTAGAGTAAAAAATTTGGATGGGTACAATACATAACTTGTGACCAAAGATCTTAATGTTGTTTTAGACAGCCATCATGTAGAAACACACAAAACAAGTAATTTTTTTTTTATATAATTTGAGTAATTAAAGAGTTTAACTGTTAAACATGGTTACAAACATTTTTAAGTAGTGTTTTGGAATATTTATTAGACTGTTTCTTATCACATACTTTTCTTACCAAACTGTAAATTCAACAATAACAGTTTATTACTTGAATACATAAATCTTACTCTTAATGGATGGAATGTAATGGACACTGTATTTAAATGATGTGAGAATCTATTAATAATACTGAAAAAGACAGAAATAAACCAACAGCCCCAACAGGGAATGTTAACATTCAGGTTAAAAGCCTTAAAATTACTTGTGATTGATGCCTCAGATTACTCTTCCATTTCTTTATATTTACAAAAGTGAAATAAAACATTTATTTACATTTACAATAAATAATTCATGAGATAACTTGTAATTGTCTTAATTCCCATTTATCAATCCTTGATAGAAAAGCAGAGTGGGAAATGGATGAGGAAGGGCACACATAGGAAGTGAACATGCACACTTCTTTCTTGAGAATCAATATTACTTAAGTTGCAAATTATAAACAATATTGACTACATTGAATTCAATATGTTTCATCTAATCTCCTTTCTTAGACTTTGGACAGCACAATTATTTTACTCTGACATTTATTTACTGATAGATATTTTAGCAGAGGCTGGTGTAATAATAATAATAAAACAACTGTATATTGTGAAGATAGTAGTTCATATATAATCAGTGTTGTCCTGAAACATCACAGCCATCAGCTAAATATAAAAAGGAATGCAATTTCCAATAAAATAATTATTGGTTTCTAGTTGTATTACACGTGAAAGGCACTTGTAAGAATGTGTTTGTTGGAATCGAAGAAAACAGAATGTTTTGAAATACTTCTTTAGAGTAATATTAATTAAAAAAATAAGTAATTCATAGAATTTGTAGTTACAAAAATGACAATTGCTTGGGTTTTTAATAATTTCTGTAAATGCTAACAAAATTATTTTTTATTATATTTAGTTGTTTACTAGTGACACAAGAATTAACTATCCTATATTGTAGTATAGAAATAATTTAATTTATTGAACAGAAAATTACTTTATGTAAGTTATGTATTGAGAGTAAGTAATAGTGTAAGATACCTTTTATGTTTCAATTTTTACTAAGCATTCGTATCACATATTTCCTATTCAAATACAATTCCTATCACATATTAGCTCACTTAATGCCTATTTATAAAGTGTATTCTTTGGTTTTAAACAGTCTTTCCAGCATATTTCTTTGGGTAATTGACTAATAAATGGAATGTATTTATTTTCAATTGCGACTTCTGATTTGCAGAAGCTTATTAAATGGTATGTCTTGAAAATAGGCCTTGCTTTACCAACTAGTAAGATTATTGTTTTTAGACTTATGAACATTACATACATCAATACAGTAAGAATATTACTTATACAAAAATCATTAAGAAATGTAAAATACATTGCCAGATAGAAGCCAGAAGAATCACAGCTATCTATAGCTTAATTAGCATTTACCTAACCATTTATTTCTTTGTAATTCTTATTAATCATAAAGGTTTTGGTACATTGCTAATAAACTGTCCAATGTAGTTACCTCGAGGATTATAGTTTGCTACAACAATTAGCCGACCAGATTTACTGTGTGCAAGTCCCATTCCAAATTCTTTACTGCTTTTCCAAATCATTTGTGAGAAGTGCCCTGAAACAAAACAATAAGTAAGATAATCTGACATAGTCAAATTGATTAACTCATTTGGATAGGAAATAGGGATAGAGAGCAGCTGACTTACCTTAAATCAACAGTTCATGTTGGGAAGAAATAATATTTCAAATTTTTGAGTACCTAAGCCCCATTCTTCAGAACAATTGAATGTTCAGAGCTGAAGAAGGAGGCTCAGGTCCTTGAAAATTTGAATTACTATTTAGCCTGAATACAACAACTGACATGTCAAAAATAATTGTAATATTGGTATGGAAAGAAAGAGAGATAGGTTGTGGTTTACCTGAAAGTGAAATGCGGTGTCACCATAAGAAACTGAAGAACAACCTTCAGTTCCTTATAGCGACACCGCACTTCACTTTCAGGTAAGCCACAACCTATCTCTCTTTCCTTTCCACACCAATATTACAATTATATATATATATATATATTTCCAATTTTTTACTATTTTTGCACATCAAAAATTTTGTCTTGCAGGAAAACTAAGCTGTAAATATTATAATGAGAACATGGTGTTCAAAAGTAATTGGAAAAGAGTTACTAAAAAAGAAAATTGGAAATAAAAGTTTGAAATATTCTAGAACAGGAATTGCAAAATAGTATTACTTTTTCTATTCAGTGAAATACAGAAATAATAAACAAATCACACTAGTTTCCTTAAATATTAAAACTAAAGTAGAATGCCATCACAAACCTGACTTCAATATCCGTGGTTCATTACCAAATTGGTGATCTTTAATCTCTCTATACCAATGTTGGCAAACCTCTTTTGGAGAAACATCTTTACCAGAATCTGAAGACCAAACACAAAAAATATTTTCACCGTACTTTCCATCAGGTCTGTGTCCAAAGCGGTCTTCATTTGCTAGAGTTTTAGCCCATTCAGCAGCATATGTACAGAGCTGAAAATTTTTAATATTATGATCACACTTTAAAAAAAATGAAAATTCTGGAAACATAAACAAAAGTTCCAAAAGCAAACATGTGAAAATTAATTAAACTACAATTAAGTCAAGTTTCTACTTAACATAAATAACAATGATATGATTATGCTTACATATAAATAAAATAAAATTTCTATTTAATTTTTGTCTCCCATCAATTCTCAGCAGCTAATAATATTATTTCTTTCTCTATAATTGTGGATACAGTCTTTAGGTATTTTATTTTGCGTAAAATTGAGTAAAATTAAAAGGTTTTCACAGACAAGTATAGTAAAAAGTGAATAAGAAAGATAGCCAATACAGACAAAAAAAAGGTTAATATAAATACCACACAATGTTTCTGGGATCCTAGAGTATCTCTCTATACCAATGTTGGCACACCTCTTTTGGAGAAACATCTTTACCACAACGAGAAGTCCAAACACAAAAAATATTTTCTAGGCTCTTCTTAGCACCTGATGAAAGGGACAAGGATCCCAGAAACGTTGTGTGGTATTTATATTACCCATTTTTTTGGTCTGTATTGGCTATCTTTCTTATTATTTTCTATCAGATGTAAATTATTTTCATTTTAAGTATAGTAAAATATGAATTGAGTAAAAGAAATACAATAAAAGTTGTGAAATAAATTGTCTGCAAGAATTGTAGAGTGTAACTGTAATTATAATTCTTACAGACCAACAAAATGTTCTGCCAAGTTTTTTCTCATCACTGCCATCAATTTTGAAAATTAGATTTGTCTAAGTGCAACAATATTATTTTTGAGATGGCATCTTTTCCTAATTTACATATGTGTTGCAAGACATAGAATTTAATGCAGTTCACACTGAAAAATATTTACTTTATAATATTTTTGAATTTTAAAATCAATAGTTTCCATATATTTACATTTATTACAGATAATAATTTGCAAAATATACTATTTAGGTTATCAAAATAAGTGGCACAAGTGCTAAGAGTAATATAAGTGACCAATCTTTGCTTCATCAAGATGTTACACTGAGCATTCACAAGTTGTGGTCAGTCACATGATATTGTGAAGAGCATTTATTAGTGCTACAGTTATTTACAACTATTTACAATTATTTTAGGAAAAAATATTAAACAATCACAAATTAATAAGGTATACGATTTATCTTTTAATAGTTAATACCTCTTTGCTAAGTTTTAGGTCAGATACACCGTGTTTCTTTCGATATTCATTATGGATTCGTAGAGCATCAAGTACAAAATCTTCTTCTCCTCTTTCCACACCATTTGTGTAAGATCCATTCAGTCTGTTTTTTAAGCCAGTCTTATCTAGTTTTGCATGAGGAAACCCACTGGAATTACAAAAATTCACATGTAATATGATTTAAAATTCAATTTTTTTAAAAATCATAATTATTATTACACAAAATTGAGAATAATGAAAGCTTTTAACACAGTTAAAATTTCTGAAAAATTGAATAAACTATAATTATATTTAATATATTTTCAATTTACTATTTTTATTATGAAACAATTTGGATCAGTCTTTTAAATCTATTACAGTTATCTTTGTCTTAAATATAATGAAATGTATTTTAGGTTTACCCTATAGGAGGAACATTTCTAGCAAAGCTGCCAATGAAGTTTCCAGGAGGCAAATAGTTTGCTACAACAAAAATTTGTCCACTCCTACTCTTTGCAAATGCCACACCAAGCTCTTCACTATCCTTCCAAATGACTTGTGAGAAATGACCTGTAAAAGATAAACTACTCAAACTCTATCCAGAATTTATTATTGTAGGAAATTTATTGCAAGCTTACCAAATTAATGAATATTGAATGTGAAAATGGAGCCAGGGTTAATAATAGCAGAATATCAAAATGAAACAAAAATAATATTGATTTAATATTCTACTTTTGAATAGTAGTACTTTTGATAGCGTATAACTCTACCTGTTTTCAGATCTCTTGGCTCCTTCCCAAATACATGATCTTTTATTTCACCGTACCAACTATCCACAGGTTCACGACCAGTAACATTATGGTTGCTACTTGAAGACCAACTGCAAAAGATATTTTCTCCATAATCAGAGTTTTGTCTGTGTTCCAAATGTCCCCTCTGAGCAAGATGTCTAGCCCATTCTTCGCTATATTTACAGATCTATAAATAAAGAAAATAATCAATAATATTTTTTAAATATAATTTTGTACGAAAATTAAAAATTGATGAATGTTTGGTATTTTAAAACTAGATCTAATTGTAAGACTTTATCAAAAATAACAATTAATTTACTGTATAAAAAGTGATTAAAATTACTTCAATAGTATTTTAATAGACACGTTCCATTAAAATTGTGGAAGATTTTCACTTTTCTTGGTTACAGCTTACCCTGATCTATTAAAAAAGTACCATATGGATTAAGAAACATAAATTGAAACCAAATTTATATCTTTCTTACTACAATGACTGGAAATAGATGTAGTATATCATATTTACAAATACCACATTAAATATATTATTTTTACACACCATTATGAAGGACCTATTATTTTACATTCTACATTCATTTAAACTTAAAGCTGAATGTAACTTATAATTATCAATTTTTCTAAAGATATTTTGTGTTTTCAAAATACCAGAATTTTATGGATATTCAATTTTTTTTAGGATACTTAGACAAGCGCTTATTCAAATTTATAAACTATTAAACTTGTGCTTATGTCATAATGTTATGTAATGTTTATAAATACTTCCCTTCAAAAATGAGTTTGGAGATAAAATTATAGAACATGTAATTTCTACCTTTGTTTTCTTAATTTTAATAGAAAAATACATTACATATACAAAACCTTTTTGTTCAATTTTAGTGGAGGCACTCCATGTTTTTCCCGATATTCATTATGTGCGTTGAGACATTCAACAGCAAAATCTTTATCTCCAAGATCAAATGAGATGCTGTGTCCATTCACAGAAACAGGCTTAGTCTTGATTGATCCAAGAAGTTCCTGCTAAAATCAGAAATATTATCTAACATTTATGCAATACTCTAATTACAATATTTCATAATATGTAATATAAGATTATTAACAGTCTATGACACCAGCCTCATCTTAGTTTAATTTGCACATTTTTAATCTTGCCCTTAATTAATCTGTTTTACTCAATTGCAGACAGACTTACCTTACGAAGATGAGCTTATTTCCCAAGACTTATTTGAAAAACTAATGTATATATATATACATTCAAACTTGGATAGTGTATTCTGCTTAGTACACAGTACACAGTTCAAGTCCCACCTGGGTCAAATATTTTCAGTCTTTCCTTCTTCTTCCATCCTTCTCTCTGCTTTGAACATATGCTTTTCTATGTGCGTAATTCTTCGCCCGAGCATATGAATTCACATAAAGCGCAATCCTCCTATTTCTCCTATTTATTTCTATCCTTCCTCACTATCCAAGTTTGAATGTGAATTAGTTCCTTAATGGATTCTCCTAATATTGTATATATATATATATATATATATATATATATATATATATATATATATATATATATGTTATTGACAAGGTAAGTGAGAGTTACAAAAATTTCAATTTTTATTGTACCAAAGAAATTCTATGCATTAGTATTATTTCTAATCAATTCTTCAAATAAATAAATAATCAGTCCTTATAGACGCTTTTACTTGCATAAACATTTATATAAAACTCTAAGATACTTTAATTTTAGACCAATTATTAAATTTGTTACTTATTTGCTTTATACTCAAGCTACTTAACCACAAATTCCAATCTATATTTCAATATGTCTTGTCAATCAGCAATCCAACATACTTCAACAAGCCACAAATTCCATTATAATCCTAAGAACTAACACTATTCTCCCAAAAACTAATACATTTTGAAACTGGCCAGATATCCTCTTAATACTCAACAAACTTAATTTTAAAACTACATTCATATCATAAAGCTATCTCTGTAATATCTATACAACACAGATGCTATTAAAAAATATCTCACTTGGAATTACGCATTCTGTTTTTTGTGGGTTTGGGATTACATTCATAGGTGAAATGTGTGGACAAGTCTACATTTGAGTAAATAAAAAAAACATGTAATGTTAGAAGTACATTCAAAATAAAATTAGCTGAGAATGAATGGGACAATGGCCAGTATGGTTCCCATAAGAATTTCTTAGTTAATGCAAAAAATGACATGTTGCAAATACAATTTGTTCGCTTCCATACCACTGGTTATCCAAAACACTGATTGAAAGAACTAAGATAGTTGAGTTTCATGCTTTGATGACAACACAGACTCTGCTGATAAAGATTTTAAATTAATTTTAGGCTAAAAATAGCTCATAACACTTTGAAACAAAATAACACAAGATATTCTTGTTAAATTAAATAAGGTTTACATTGCATTTGAAATATATATACATCTATTATCAAGACCTTACCTTAGGTGAAAGACGATTTGGAGATGCACATGAAGAATTAGTCCTTGTACTACCTATAAAAATTGGTAACAGATTATAGTAGTAATAATGACATAGTTTAGATCATTGTAGAAATTAGTATTATATAGTTTATTTTTCCATCAATTGATTTATGTTGAGTATAGAGTGATAATTAATCAGTAAATTTTATTTCATAGAAAATTATGAATATTTTATACATGAGATACACTTAATGAATCATTGTGGATTAAATATATCTGAAGGATGTTAAAATAATTGATTACTTGAGTAAATTTGAAGATTTATCAAATTTAAAAATTTATATTTAAATTAAAGTGACATGTTTCCTGTCAGTATTCATTTTATGAATAATTTAGGTAACATGACATAAGGATATTTTGAAGCTGAGTTGCATTCATTAATATGTGTCTGTACGCTATGTTTTTAAGTAAATATTACTTTCCAATCAAAGCATCAAAATGATGACTGTGGTATTAAATGTTCTCAATTATAAAAAAAAGTTCTTCGCTATCGAACACATTGGACTGTCAAATATTTGAACATGGATCAATCGGACTACATAGTCTAAATATTTAAAGAATTAATCATTATTGTTGGATTTTTGTATCAATAAGAAGTTTTTCTACAAAAATTACTAGTATTAGAAACGGATTTATTATTAATTAGAACGTTGCGAGATGAAACATTATCTCATTGCTCAGTTCATTTCCACGTCCTACCAACCATTTGTTAGCGGCACTGCATCGAGAAGATCCTTCGGCAATGATTTGATGACATCCCTTTTTTCAGATGTTACAACCTTTTGTGATCTACGGCCTGTGAACGTTTCCACGGTTTCTCTCGTTACAGTTTCAAACTTTGGCTCCTGAAAAATAATGGTCTATTAAACCCAATTCACATGCAATAAAAACACCAACGTAAAGAGCATTCAAACACCAAAAATAGTTATTTGTCTTCATGAATAAATATTAACATATATTATATGATAATTTTATTATAATTATTACAAATTAATTTCAATAAAACAAGTAAATTAATGTTGTAGATAAAATTTTATAGTTATAAATTGAATTGAAAGTAGGTTACACGTTCTCTTACAATAAGCACAATAAATACTTGGAAAACAAATAAATGATGCACAGAACGGAGTACTGGAATCAAAATAATGTAATTATTTTGACGTTTCATAAAATGGATAATAGTTCGGACTAAAAACGAAATGACAACAAAGAAATAATCACAAGAATTATACAAGTACAGCATTTATCAGAATTTCATGATGTTACTAATTTAATTAACAGATCGAGAGCAAGTTATTAGAAATCTGACCTCAGGCTTTACTTGAAGCTACGAAGTATGTCGTTTCATGTATCCGTAGCGCCTACTGGCACACAACCTTCACAACACTGAGGTGAGCCACGCTGTATCGTGGCGCCTACATACTGATGTAAAAAATAATTCGTGTAACATTTATATTAATTTGACTTCTTTTTAAATAAATGTGAAAGACATTAATTAATCATTTTCTTTAATGCTTACGTATGAATAATAGGGGTTATGCATTCATCACTCGCTTGATAAAGCATTCATAAGTCTCGTCATTCGAAATACAATCGCCTTATCATAATCGATATTTCGAACGATCTCCAATAATAGAACGATCCATTATAGTCATTCGATTAAGCCAAATACTATTCTGAGGGAAGTTCGACTCGTGAGTTTTTTTAAGTTATGAGCTACATAATCCCAAACTACATTTTCCAGGACACTATGAAAAATAAACATTCTCTGGCTCGAACCGTAATATACTACAGTTCTAATTCCGTCTACATAGTTTTCAATTGCATCTAATTTTTGAAAGCGAAATAATTTAGCACTAAGTTTACTGGCATTTTTAACACGTAGGCCTAAGTAGTTTTTCTTCGTATATGCTTTGAATAAACTTAATTATTGAAACAAGCCACGTGTGATAGATTTTCGTAGAATGGTGCAAGTTCTATAAATGCAATCCTTGAAATGTTTTTCTTTAAAATATCATTTGATTGTGATTTTTTAATATACTACGAATACTATTTTTGTTTTTAAGCTATAAACTACTTTAAAATAAGATTTTTTATAACTGAATGGTTCAAATGTTAATTAAATTTCTCTTCTTATGTCGTCCCTTTATGGTGCCTCCTCTCTGGATCATAAGATGGCACGAACCTGATTGTATGTGCTAAGCCTAAGTGATCACGGTGAGGAGACAGTTTGTTGAGCTTTACGGGTGTTGCAGGGGAAGTAAAACGGAATACTCCGCATGCGTATTTCTCATACAGATAGGAATTACGTGCTATAGCCGTGAATAGCACAAATATTTCGAATTTGGCGCTAGAGACAGTGATTGAACGTGATTTTTTTATCAACTCTGCTTTTCTTACAATCTGTACAAAATAAACAGAAAATGACTCGTAGGGTTACTTCCAATGAATCTACCTGTAGCAAATATATTTTAGATAAGTTTGATAACACATAATACGTTTAAGCAGTACAGTACACATACGTTAATCCTACTCAATTCTGTTCATTAGGTTTTCTGGCTTAAACCTTTTTAATCACTGGCAAGTGAGTTAGGGTGAACTTGAGTTCTAGCCCAATAACGTACACGAAATCTCTTAATCTATGGAAGTTTGTAGGTCTTTTGCTACTTGGATGTTAGTGACATACCACGGAGCATTTACTATTCTCATCACTTTATTTTTGAAACGTTGTAAGATTTCCAGATTTGAATTACTTGTCGTTACCCATAGTTGGATACCATAGGGCCAAATCGACTTAATGATACAACAGGAGCTTGTTTTCCGGTGTTAGCTGAGAGGATCTGCCAATAAGCCAGTACATTTGCCTCAGTTTTAAACCGAGTTGTTTCCTTTTTGAGAAGAAATGTTTTTTATCCAGGTCAGGCGCCAGTCCATATGTACCCCAAGGTGGTGTCTTCGGTTAGTGACAGTTGTTGACCGTTGAGAATGACTGGGAAGGCAGGTGTCTCTGTTTGAAGTGAATGTGACATGTGCAGATTTTGTTACACTTGTTTTAATTTTCCATTTGGCTAACCAGGGTTCCAATTCATTTAGATTTTACTGCGATGCTATTTCTGGTTTGACGTGTGTCGCTAGTATCGCCGTATCGTCTGCGTAAGTGGCAACTACAGTTCTGTTGGGAATGTCCGTTGTATATAATATGTAGAAGATAGGTCGTAGTATAGTTCCCTGGGGCTCTACGGAATTTATCTGTAAGTTCTTCGTGGTACTTTACAAAGAAGTGTCTTCCTGGAAGGTAGGATTTAAGCAAGATGACGAAGTTGCAGACTTGTTTTGAATATGTATATATGCCAGACCTTGTCCAGGAAGACAGCTGAACAATACATTTTTTCTTCAAAGAACCTATGAATCACGAACGTGAAATTGAAAGCAAAAACAAAGGTTTTAGGAAATATAAGTGTCAGATAGGCAAACGGCCCAAGGTACCAGTGAATACTGTACTAGAATGTTCAGTGGAGCATTATAATGGTGCATGAGACAAATATCATAGGCCAGAATCCAAATAATGATGGACGTGTGATGTACCTGTTAGCACAGGAGGTGAGTCGGAGATACACGAATGTCTCTAAGTCATGTCGTGCTTATTAAAAGCTAACACAAGATGTTTCTGTTCCGAAGTAGTATGATGGAGTAGTAATTAACCGATAGCCTGATTGCGAAAGCAGAGCTCCAATAAATTGCGTCCTTCGATGCGCCGTACGCACCTAAGTCACGAACCAGCCCCAAGCAGGATTACGTACTGCGATGATCTAAGTCCTTTAGATATAACTGGCAGCGACTCAAGGACAACCTCGATATCCTTACCGACGCGACGTGCTATAGTCCAATTTTACCAAACTTTTCCTTCACAGACATTAGAAAAACAAATTTATTTGAAATCTTTCGCCCTGATTGAAAGAAAAAAAAATGATCAAGAAGAAGAACGTCGTAACGTCAGTTTTGGTACAGCCTTGCATCCTTAAAAACCTCTGTATAATTTTCCTGACTGTAGGAACCTAATCCACGTTCTCCACGTAAACTTAAAACAATAGTCCCTTTAGTATAGTTAAATTATCAGCTAAGTTAAATTATTAGAATCGAAGTTTTATTGGAGTAATATGGTTTTAATTAAAATATTCTCACCCTGTTTTCCATTGCCTGAATTGGAAGGTGAAAGTGTAAGGAAATGAAGAGTTAAGGCGTCCTGAGAACTGAAAGTGGAAGTTCGAACGTGATAAAGGAAATGCATGGTTGAAATATGACAAACCGAAATGTAATCAATGTACTATAAAGGCCAAACGTGCCTTGTGAGAAACGGCATAACTGTATTGCTAATTAATAATCTTTTCAAACAGTTCGGTCATTCTATCATTATAGACATACAAATATCAATATTAAATTTCCGCTACATTAACTGTTTGGAGTGTGAACAGAAATGTCAGAGATATATACAACGAAGAGATATACTGCGATATTAATGCTAGTTTCTTATCCCAGTAGCAACTCCTGATTATATTATTTTTGTCTTGTATTTTCGTCACTGCACGACGTGGAAAGCGCCACAGTCGCCCAGATCTTCAACTGGCGCTTTGTTGGCGAATGTACTCGTTTAGTTCTCAGCTGTCAACGAAAATTATCTAATTAAGGGCAATATAGTCGTAGTTGACGGAACGAGCGAAGGCGTGCAAGAGAACAACGTTGCAACCCTCGATGTAAAAGTTTTTCTATGGCTCTTCGCAATTTTCTCATTTAAGAAACGTACCAGGGACAAAGCGGGTGACCAGAATGAACGTTCACGAAGAGAGAAGTAACGATGACAACATAAGCTGAGAGGGATTGTGTTAACAATGGTAAGATGACGAATTTACGACCCAAAACTTCTAGTTCTTACGCAGATTTTGCCATCTTTACGCCGTTTATTTTGTGTCAGTCGACTCCATAAATTCTGCGCATTATTTGGATTTTTTTTTTGCAAAGCTTCGCTAGAATATCGGCCTTATTAATATTTGTGGTCGGTGACAGCTTGCTCACCTCCATTAAAATTTTGTGGGGTTATACCAGTGGTCCGAAAAAATCTGATAAAATACGTTATGTTCATATATTATATACATACAATTGGCCCCTATGTGTCATATTTCCCCCAACTTTGCATCTTTTGCCGCAGAAAAATTCGCTGGAATAATAAATGCAGAGATAACGGGCCATGTAAACAAAAAAACTAGATAAGCGGACAGCTTTCTCTTTGTTCCCAGATATAAATAGCTGCTATGATATTTGTAATATGAGAACGGGGCTTCATACTAGTGTGTGTTTTTGACAAGAAGCTAATAAACGGTTTAAGTAGTACGTGATCGCACCAATTACACTACCCATGTTGATCGAAAGGTAACCAGGGAACTGGAAGAATCGAAACGATGATTTACTGGGAACTAAACTATTCTTCAGAAATATTAATTTTCATTGTTATGAAAGAATTGCATTTAAATATAAATGTTAATGACAAAACGAGTCAGAATTTTAAAAAATGAGAAATTCATCATACATATTTGTTAGACTACGTTCCGCGCTTTTATTTTTTAAATATTTTTTATGTAAATAATTTTAAATTCAAATTATTAAATTTAAATTTTAAACAATGTACAAAAGACCTCACTTTCACACTGCCAATGGTTTAATATTTCAAGAATTTGCAATCAGTTTATTGCACATAATTCCATGTTTTATATTTTAAACGTCTCTTAATTAAATCTAACAAATTTGTATGACGATTTTGTAATTTCTTTATTAAAATACTGCCGCCCTGCTGTGGTGTAATGACCACAGTTATTGCCTCGCATCAATGTGGTCCCGGGTTCGAATCCCGACAAGGGCATTGATGTTTGAGCTCGTCCTGATCACGAAAACTGTGGTTAAGGCTGAGGGATAATCGACACTCTGACCAGGTGTCACTCCAAATTCCAGAATGTGTCATGTAAGATGACAGGGTGGCAGTTGCCTTAATGGGCTATCGAGCCAAGGAGGAGTAGTTTATTAAATATTTATTCTGACTTATGTGGTCGTTAATTTTTATATTATACATTCCAAAAATATTAATTGAATTTCAAGTTCGAGTTTAAATTGGACGTATTGAAGAGAAGACAAATAAGAATAAATATTTTATATTATCGCAGAATGGCCAACAAATTTTAATTGCAAAGATTTGAGTTCATCATGTCTTTAGGAAGTCTCAGAATATAATATTTTATTGGCGTATTTGGACGATGAGGACGAGGTTTTAGTTTTACGATTATCTTCAATGCAATGCTCGTTATCTAGTTCCAACTAACACGTTGTGAAGGATGTTTCCCGAATTCGAAGTTGCAATTAGCTTCGCAATCTTAAGAGCGACAGAGACAATTATTAAACTTCAAAATAGCTTTACACATTCGGTAATTACGCGGAAAACCGACAAAGGGACGAATTTCCACAGCCGTGTGTAGTCTTTCCTCACGGCCTCATACGACATTATTCCGCAATTGCAGTATTTTTTTCTCTCTCGCTACTGTGACTATTTTATTTCTCTTCCGCGTTCTCGTAACAATAACTTAACATGGAGAACATCTTTGGTATAAGTCCAAAAAACAGAATATATAAAGAGTTCTTTCGAATTCTCGTGTTGACTGAGGTAGGGGGATTATAATAGATTAAAAGTGTTCAGGGAGGAGCATCGACGACATTCTTCCCGAAGACGACAAATACTACGTTTTATCTTCTATTGAATTCAAAGAAAATAAGTGAAATATAAATCCTCCCACATTCCCAGTGAAGGGTTAACTAGGGCCCCCGGGCTATGGTTTAAGGATCCTACCCGGCAATTCGCCTAAAAGTGATGCAGGGAAAACTGTAGAAAAACCTGCGTCAGCTAGGTCGGGCATTTGGTACTTGTCCCACGCCCTTCCGATGGCGGGAGAGGGGTTATCTATGGGGTCGCAGCTTTCCCCTCTCCGTGCCTTCACCGGTTTAGGAGGCAGCTGGCCGACTATTCCAATAGGAATAAAGAACAGCTCTTACTGTATGCGACCCCGGAACATACACCTCTCAAAACATGCCGAGGTGTCTCAGCATGTGCGGATATTTGTTCAAAAAACCAGAGAGATGGGAAGGCACCCCCAAAGGTAGCCTCTAGGAAGGTTCACCTGCGAGAGCATCTCTCGCAGGCTTCCTTTCATGATTTAAGTATTCAAATTTTTTTTCTCTTTAAATTAAAAGAAAATATAAACAACTTTAAAATTATGACATCAATTACACTGTTTCCCTTCTAACTTTAACTTTGGCGAATTCGTTAAATAGGTTGTGTAGTGTAGAGCAGCGTATTTTAGGATACGGAATACTCAACTAATCCCATTTGTTTTATGAAACCGTATATTCAATGTAAACAAATGAATGAAACCGCAATGTAAAATAAGAGTAAAAAGATCTTTGTTCGGAATGTTTCAAAGAAAGTTAATGTGAAGAACGAAACTGTTTTATTTATAACTAGTACGTTAAGAAAATCAAAAATATTCCGGCACTTGCGGGATCAAAAATACTCCTCGTACGTTAATAGAGTAAAAACAATCCTGCTATCCTGCGTCATAAATAATCGCGACGTTAAGTGCTACGTGTGTTTTAACCATCTAGTGTTTGTTACTGTATCGTAAGTAGCATGGGTATAATTTTTGTTCCACCTCACTTCTGGAGTTCAACTACAACTTAATGGGCAAGCTGAATGTCAGAATTTAATGTAGTGACTTCCGTAAACCCGGATTCGACTCTAATCTCGGCGTTTTCGCGGTATTTTTACGTAACTCTCCTCCCCTAATTAATTATTTTTTGTTTATACTGCAAAAGTGTTGAATGTGTTGCTCTTAAAACTACTTATTTCATAACTTCCTTAGTCTCTGTTCGTCTTTTCTACTATTTTCTTCGATTCATGTACGGCCTGGAGCTCCTCGTCGTTCTGTTTTCGTGTAGTGACTTGTCCGTCGTTTGAGTTTCTTCCAACTAACAGTGCGTCAGGTTTTCTTGTGTGATGTGTAATTCCGTATTTTACGATAGTTAATTCTATAAAGATTAATTTTTTACATAGTGCGTATTGAATTTGTTTGAATACTGTAAATAATATATTACACGCTTAGTAACGTTAAAGAATTTATATTTATATTTTTATTACTATATAGCACTTTTAGTAATTTTGAACAGGGAAATTTGTATTTATGTTAACTTCCAATTGTTATTAATGGTAGCATCCAATAATTATATTGATTTTTTATAATGACGTATTCTATTTCATCATACGAGGACTAATGCAATAAATAAATCAAATAAAAAAACCACCGCAATTCCGTTCCAGAAAGGGTTGAAATTACACAAACAAAATCGGGATACATACTGTCAATCTCAATGACCCAGAAAAATATTAATTCCACGCAAATATCGGCCGTTTTACAAAGTTTCAAAATTTCCTCTCTCGTTCACCAACACCCCTAGGGACGTTTGTTTTCGGTTCGAAAGAAAAACAGCCAAAAAATAGTACGCGGAATAATACGTTGTGACAAAATGGAACAAATTAGGAACAATATGGCCAAAAAAACAGAACTCACTAAAATAAAAACGGGTACGTTTCTTCCACAGATTTGTGGAACAAAGTTAAGACAGCCTTTTTGGCTACTTCAGCGTACGTATTCACTTGTAACACCCCAAAACTCATTCACCCGCGTCATGTGTCAGGTTGCAATTTTTTCGATATTCCAAAATAATATTTGTCACTAAAATGAAAGTAAAATTGAACCCACTTTGAGAAACGCTGTTCTAGAGTGGCGGCAAATGCAAACAGGAAATTAATAACAGATTCCCAAGAATCTTTGGTATATTGACAATTCTAAGAAAATTTGTATTAATTTTATTTTGGAAAAACTTCTTTTCCAACGAGCTTCGGCGGCGGGATTATTAAAATTCTAACAAAACTACATAATTACTCACAATCACCGGAATTGAGTTAATTTGGCAAATATAATTTTAATAAATTCAAAGGTTTTATAGAATGTTTCTGGATACATCAGGTAATTGTTCTTGAAGAGAATTTGCAATTATTTCTAATTCATTTTCGACCGAAAGTATGGTATGATTATTTTAAAGCGTCTTGTCATGGCATACACACTCCTGATGTAATATGCAATATAAGAAATGAAAAATTTTCCTATGGGTTTCCGGAATCGTTCAGAGAATTACGGATAATGGCCAGAATATACGGTAATTGAAAAAAGTTTATTTTAAATGTATTCTAATCGGCAGTTTCTTTATAGACAAATTGGCGCTTTTTCCTTCAGTTTCGACTAAAAACTCTGAACTGTATTCAAAATTCTCTGAAATCTTATTAGCAGCAATTATCATCATATCATGTTTATAACTTTTCACTTTTTGAATCTTATAAATAGCATTTACCAATATCGGAATAACATAGACCATTATAGAAAAACGTTGCTTCAAAATGTGTAATTATTGAACGGTTGAAGTTGTTTTTTTTATTTCAGTGCCTATGTCGGTCCTGATTGGAACAACCTCCTTTAAATAGTATTAAGAAACACATCACTCCGAAACATAATGACAATCCGTAACCAAATAACTAGAAAAACAATTAGGCTGAAGCACGTGTCGGAAAAAATTGAATTGTCTACAAATCTTGCAATACTACTCTGATACCCATAAAGGACACGGTTTATGTAAGATTTCTTACCTCCCCGTTTTTGGCCGAGGCGAAGGTCCTCTGCTCCTTCTTGCGCACCATCACGACACGGCTGAGACCGTTGTTGAAGTCGTGAGCGTGCGTGGTGCTCGGCATCCGGTTCAGGTCCATGATTCCGGTGTAGCGCGACGCCCTGCAACCAAAAGAAACCCTCAGTAAGCAACGACGATAAAATTACAACGCTGCCACAAAGGAAGATTAAAAAAAACTTGAGGAACACTGGACCGTAGAAAAAGGAAGGGGAAAGGGGACTAAATGGACATTGAGGGCAAGGAAACCATTACTATAGAATATAAATAACAAAAACTAAACTCTAGGTGACAATAATTTGAATTAAATCAACTTCCTATCGCAGGTGCTGATAAATCACAATGTTTATGTCTTGCGTTCCAAAGCATTTTGGTCCCTCTCTGAAACTTTTGAGTGATGTGTTAATTTTATGCTAGCGAGAAACGAACGTTTGGCTAAATTATTTCCACCTCAAGCTATCTATAATGTTACTGGAGTGGCAAAATGCTCACGTCTCGTCTCGGATGCGCACAACAATCAAGAATTGAAGATAACCTTATGTTTCACACCAAGCGGATCGCAGTAATAAAATAACTGGAAGATTCTTCAGAAAGGGATATGAAACTAAATTGAACCATACACTCACAATATCAAAAATATCAACTTTGCAAAAAAAAATTACTGATATCACAGAGTTCGTGAAAAACAATGGTAAATAAAAGTGATATCTCCATTTTGGATACAATGAAACAGAACCGCAAAGGTTATTTTTAGTAGCTTCTATTATTACTATTACTTATTGTTTTGATGATCTGGCCACTGTCTCCTCTAGAAATGTTAACAGAACATTCACGGGGTGACTTCAGTAACGGGTACACCTCTACCAAGGATCAGCTTATCTTCGGTTGGTGGGTCACGTGGTGCAACTCGATTAATCGACGGAAATGCGTTTAAAACAATTATTTTTTTAAAAAACCTATAGTCACCTTGCAATAATAATAGTTATCGTGATTAAACACCACTTTTTTTTCATTCTACAGGTAACCAACAAGATTACGAGTGGTAATGGCTTAATTTGGAATTAATAATAAGAAAAATAACCAAACACAGACAAAAGTGATGGAAACCTTATTCCTTTCATTACGTGCTAAGAAAACTAGAAAAAACAAGAAACTAAAACGACACTACTGCACAATACAGTTGACAGGCAAGGAAGCCAGAAAAATTTTTTAATTTTCAAAACAGACGTAATTTTTTCATTTTTGACTTAATTTGGAGTCACGAGCTCAACTGCTCCTGTGCGTAGCTTCTTCCAATCGTAATTGAAAGCCTTTCCAAGGTTTATTTCCTCTTATAATTGCTTTGAGACGACGATTTTCTAACAGATCTCACCTCCATGACCAAGACCTCGTGAAATGCTGTTACACCATCTTGTTCCGTTCGTTAAACATTACCAGTCAAAATTTAATAAAAAGTTATTTAAATGGAATGTTTTAAAAATCTATTTATAATTCTAATTTCGGATATTTAGCCGCAGATAGACTCGATAGTTCATAAATTAATATATCAAGGCTAAGTATTTTCTGATTGATCCTTTACGACCTATCTACAATTTATTTGCTTTTAATTTTTCCATGGATCGGCAATCGGACGTTGTTTTTTCACTGTTCTACGTTCACGTGTCAGAGAATGCGAAGTGTTGCTGCTGTTACTCGTACCTTAACTGAATCACTCACTAACCTGGCAACCGAATGGTTCTTCTCGGTATTGCTTAAAGGAATGGTACATTGTTTCTCAACAATCACATTTATACGAACGGTTTCCTGTGAAGTTTAATTCTTTGTGCTTGGAATGTTGGTTACACCGCAACAAAGAAGTTAACATTGTGCTCTGTAAGACGTCAATTTAATGTATACGTGCTCTGAAATGAATTTACTCTTCATTGCTTTTATGCTAGATGTTCGCAGCACTTTTAAGACATTTGAGATTCAAAGGAACTTCTACTAAATCTCATCTTCCATGTAACGTTTTTTAGGACTTCGATACAACGTTTCCTATTTTAGTATAATCTTTTCTATATTTTCTCTGAATTTTCAGGACTTGGATGAAATTGAAAAAAATATCAAATTATCAAGTCAGAAATTTATTATGAATACCGATTTAAAACATTATAATAGCAAAAAACATTAAAATAGTCACTACGTGTCATCCCTAATTTTTGGGAGCTCTTCAGCGTTGTAAAATTTAATAAAAAATATAATTTCCGATTCGGAATCTAAAAATTCCAAGAAAACAAAAGTCTATAAACATGATAATTTATCATACAATTATGTAGGAATTTATAGAACATTACTTACAATTATTTACTTGAAATGCAGAGGAACATAAAGTTCCAAGGTGCGATTTGCACACGTTGCAAGGATTTAGTACTCAATTTTCTGAAATTCACCAATATTCAACGAGACAAACTAATAGATTTAATATGAAACAAGCAGATAGTGGTAAAGTATTAAAATTAATATTTAAAAATGTGGTCTTGCATTATGTAGCAAATTATTCAAAATATTAATTAATCAAGGTCAGTAGGAAAATGTAGAGTAAGAGTAGACACTGGGCTAGTAGGTAATAAAATAAGAAATATATAATAAATAATACAGTGGTCTAAATTATTATTGGTGCTGACAAAAATCTATGTAAAGAAAGGTGTTTTGAAAAATATCGAATTGTAACAAAAATTATATGTAATTAAATAAATAAATACTAATTAGTTAAAAAAACAATCCAAAAATAAGTGATAAATTAAGTAATTGGTCTCCTGGTTCGTCTGTCGTTCTGACGGGATCTTGTGTTTTTTTTAATCACCTGACGAAAGCAACAAGGATTGCAGAAACGTTGTGTGGTGTTTAATTTAGAGCTTATTTTTGTATGATATTTATTTATATAATTAGTATACTTTTAACACATACGTTTTACATTTTATAATTTAAAAAAATAAATACCAAACATCCATATAACACAATATGCGTCTCCTGCTTTCGTGGTTCTTTCCTAATATTTCCCATTTTTCTCTCAATAAAAATAATGAATGTCCGGACATGCTGTTATTATAGTAAATTCCCCTTAGCAAAACAGTAAGAGGTCAAGAGATCAAAACTTCCATATATTGTTGGTGTGCGCTTGAAGGCTAATGTACTTCTTGGCTGCTTCCCAAACTGAAAACAGTAAATTGGTCGTCGAGAATGGTGCAAGTTCGTCGCCATTGCGGCAAAAGCTTTTATCACAAATCATGGACATAATTTAATTTTCTTTCCCTCGAGCTCTCTCGCCACACTTATTCTGTTATTGCTGGGTAGTGAGTAATAACACGAAGCTCACACAGTGATCATCGTTACCACTTCAGCCCGGATTTGTAAGCTAAATGCATGTACATTTTTGGATCGCGGAAGCCAAAACTGTCACGTCAATGGCGTATATTTCAGCCAATGATTTTGAGGCTTGCGTAAAACAAACTTGAGTGGAATGAGTACAGAAGAAAAATTATGATGTGTTTGTCAATAAATTGTTCTCCAGAAGAATAATGGAACAGCCAAAAATAACCAATTATTAGATTTTACTGTTGTAATGCGCTTATTTTTGCCAGATTAATTTTTTTTCATCAATTTAATCTGCTATGTTAAGGCAGCAATTGGAAATGTTTTTGTGTCAGAGCGGCGGCGACAGGAAATTTCTGAGGTTACGGAATGGCAGAACGGGAGAATAAAGGAGAGGCTACAAGAATTGAAAATCCAGTGATAAAGTAAGGCTTCTCGTAATGGTGTTGGAATGAATCTTAAGGCAAACCATACAAAACGCGATGCCGGATAATAAGTGCCGAACCTTCGCGGAAGGCTTGCAGCTTTCATTGGCTTCCTGATATCGTAGTATTTAGTCCAGAATTAGCCCTATATTTAGTTTATAGGGCAACCTCAAGATATAATATATTTCCAAAAAATATTATTTGAATGCTCTGCAGGCTTCACGGGCAATAAGGTTCAGGTTTCGTACCGGTAATCTTAAATTTTCTAAATGTTCAAACTACATGCTATAATAGATTTAAAACAATTATTTAAGCAGATTATTTCATTAATACTTATTTTTTAAATAAATATACGGTTTTAAGACAGAAAAATTTTCATTAACAAAAAATTAAATATACCGACGTTTCGTCCTTGTTTTATGACCTCTTGAGGTTTAGGAATATTATATATAAAACAAGGACAAAACGTCAGTATATTCATTTTTGTTAAACAATTTTCTGACTCATCTAAAAAATGAAAAAGACTGTTTGTTCCGCATACAACCGTAGACCAAATGTGTCAAAATTTCGTACATATGTTCCTTTTGAACAGTAAAAAAAACACTGTAGGGGTAAGACACATCTACCGCCCCCAGAGGCGGGTTTGGAAATTTTTTAACATACTAAAACTGCCGATATTTACGCCGAATAAATATTTTTCGGAGTAAGTGTGATTGATAGTGTTTCTGCCCTTAAGGGTGGGGATGGAGGGGCGTTACAAAGAAATAACGCGAAAACAGCCGAATCCGGGGTTATGGATGTCGCTGTGTTTAATTATGACATTCAACTGAACGTTTAACCCCCAGTGGCGGGGTTGTACGGGGTGTAAATTTTCAAAGATGTTAAATATTTACGCCGAATAAATATTTTTCGTGGCCAATGAGATAAATAGCGTTTCTTCAAATGTTTGTTTACAATTTCAATCCCTTTCGGCATGGGAGGGGAGAAGCTTTAGGTATTGGGTTGCCTTGGATGAAAATAACGCAAAAATAACCGAGATTGGAGTCAATCCAGTGATATGGATGTCGCTGAGTTTAATTTTGACAACCCGGGAAACGTCGGCAACAGCTAATAATATTATTCATCATTAATGTTTATTTTAATCATATTTAAAACACGTGAATCAAGAAATATTAAGTTAACCACTGAATAATTAAAATTATATTTTGATTATTATTGTTTTTTAAAAAAATATCAAATAAGTCAGAGTTTATATTCAGGTAAGACACTTTTGAGAACGGGGTGTTGTGGGTTTCTGATTGATAAACAGATTTTGAGGCTTTTAAAATTTGGAAACGTATATATTGTAGTAATTGGTAATTAAGGCATTGTTCTAATTGAAAAGTTGAATTGTAGAAGACTCATTATTGGTGGATATAGCGGACGCCGCAACAAACCGGCAAGGCAAAGAAAGCATTGTTGATCGGTCGAGAAGGTTTTACGCGCTCAAAATTAACGAGACGAACGAATAGTCGGGCAGCAGACAGCAAATGGAAGAGACGAAAAGAACGAACAGTCAGGCAATGAACGGCGAGGCATAGAGACCAGCAAAGTCTATTTTACAAAAGTAATACAGTCAGGCAATGAACGGCGAGGTGTAAAGACCACAAAATTCTAATACACGAAAAGTTGAACAATTTTAGTCAGTCAGCAGCGAGAATGAAAGAGGTCTAATTTAAAGAACGAGAAAGTGTTCCAGTAACCAGTACGCTGTTATATCTAAAATGCAGAAACTGAACTAGTCTTCAGTCAACAGACAAAACCAATGAGGTGCATTTTCAACAAAAATCCACAAGACCTACAAATCCAGGTTGCAGTAAATCATCGAGAATCGACAAAGTTATTTTAAACCAACTAACAAACTACGCTAATTAGAGTCTGTCAACATTTAGAGTCTGTGAGTACTTAGAATCAGTGATATCCCCAAAATTGTGCACGAAAAGTTAAAATGAGACCTGGGCTGCCGTAAGTAGAAAGAAAACGTTAAAATTATTGTAAACCGTTTTTAAAAGATAAACGTCAGATCGTTCTTTAATTATTTGGATCGTTCTTTAATTATCGATAAAATGAGTTATTTAATTCTTCTGATCATTCTTTAATTACCGATAAAATGAGATCTTTAATTATTCAGATCATTTTTTATTTCTTGATAAAAATTGGAATTATTTAAATTCAATCTTTAGTATTATTTTCTTCAGCAACAAATTTCGCCTATGTTCAGACGCATTGATTCCCATATAAAGTAAATGTAATTTTTGTAATTTTGATTATATAAATTCTGCCATTTATCAAACCCAGTTCAAGACCCTGAGATCCCAAATATTTTTGTAATTTGAATACTTGTTTTAAAATTGTTAATAAATCTTGTCTAATAGTTTTCACGTAATAGTTCATTTCATTTAAAAACGCCACATAATTCATATCTTGAATTATTGTAAAAGATGATAAAAGCCACAGTTTATAAATTATTACAATATGTATGCATATTTTTGTTTGTATATGTAATGTTGACGTTCTACTATAAGCTGGAAGTGGATCCGTTACGACAGAACTGGGACTGCGTCAACAGGGTGCGGGTGTGGCTGGTTTGGCACTTGTTAGCTGCTCCTTCGTGACGTCATCGTAGATAATGGAAGATTTCGGCGACGGTCTATATCATGCTGAACGCACCACTTATTGAAATTCTTAAACTTGATCGTTTATTGCAGTTGCATTCATCTCCCTGAACATAAATAAATTTTCTGTGTCAGTATTGCGAATCGAATTTGAGTTTATGTCAAAATCTGTGTACTTATAGCGACTCTACTGTGCTCCTATCACAAACATCATAAACTTGACTCCGTTTCGTCGCGCTCAGCGAACGGATAAGGACCTATTTCATCCCGTGATATGCCTCCCACTGTTTTCTTATCTTGCTATGACGCCATCCTCAGACACAGAAATGAGCAACTTATGTCAACAATTACAGAACATTTTTATTCATGATAAAAATTAATTATTTTAAAAATAAACGAATCGACCCGATTCAAATTTTAATTCACACACTACCCGAAAAATCTTCAGGAATCCAACTATCCTATGGAGAAAAATAATATGGTAAATATAACTCGGAAAAGCGCCAACGATAATCGAACATATTTCACTTATCTTGCTTAAGTTATGGTTAATTATTTTATTGTGATTAATTGTTAATAACTGACAACTACAGTAACGTATAATTTTACTTTAAGTTGTCAGTGTTATGAGTTTATTAAGACATCGAGTGTAATCTTAAGATAGTCTGTTTACGTATTTTATTGACGTATCCTATTTCATCTTTAGAGGATTAATGAAAAAAATCGAATAAATCTCAATTTAAGGAGGTGGGATATATGAAATTTACGATAAGGTTTTTAGCTTCGATGTTATCGAAACGTCGCGCGTTTTTGACGACCTTACATGGCTGGAATCCCCATAGAATTTCATCCACTACTTACACCGGGAAAACCTTCGGTTAACAAGTTTTTAACTTGATCAGAAACGATTTCCCTGGATTGAAACGGAAAATTCCGTCACTATCAGGTGTGTTTCTGAACGGGGTGGAATGTTCCATATCTGGAACGTCGGTCTCGTGACCTATTAGTGAGAAAGTTATTACGCCCTGTTTCGTAATCGAAAGCCGACCTCCCAGAGAACGTGTGTCAAGGGTACGTAGGACATAAAAGTATCCGATAACGTGAGTTGAATCGTTGGAGACTAAACAAGATGCAACGGCAAGTGTCCAGAATAACAAAGGAGTAACGAATACTGCGGAAAAAACCTGGGCAGGTACGAAGATAAGGGACCGACACTGAGCGAAACTAACTGTCCCGACAAGAAAACGTATGAATTCTCCCCATACTGTAAAATCGTTGTAATTTTATTTTACAGAAACTTAAAATATAAATACAACATACAAATGGTAAAGCCAAGTCTTTAAAAATTCACTATAAAATTAATTAGTATTCAGAGCTAAATTTATACAATATTTTTAGCTTAAACTTCAGGAGCTTTTGGCTGAACCCACCCGAGAAAAAACGATATAGCAGGGGATACAAAGTGATCTGAAATATCCTCTGCAGTTCTTGATAGCCTGTTCCTGTGACTTTTAAATCCTTAGTCTCACTGGAAGTTTGAAGGGAGATTCATCGAAGGATGGAAACTGTTTCACTCTCTCCGTTTCCTCTTAGGAAAAACTACTAGAAATTTTCTACAGTGTTGTGTTTGACTAAATGTGAACAAACGGCATCAGGACTGTCACCCAACAGCTAAGCGACCCTCAAAACCATGTATTCTCTCGCAGGTAACCTGCGAGGGATGTTCTCTCGCAGGCAAAACCTTGTAGGAGAGATACGAAGGGGCTACCTTTGGGGATGCCTTTTCCTCTCCGTTTTTGAACTAAGGTTCCCACAAGCCGAGGCACCTCGGCCTGTTCTGAGAGGTGTCACAGACCTTGGGCATACGGTAAGAGTTGTCCGCTATTCCCATTGGAATAGTCGGCCAGCTGCCTCCTAAACTGGTCGAGGCACGGAGAAGGGAATGCTGCGTCCCCACAGCAAACTCCTCTCCCGCTATCGGAAGGGCGTGGGACAAGTACCCAATGCCCAACCTACCTGATGCATGTTTTTCTAGGGTTTTCCCTGCATTTCTTTAGGCGAATGCCGGATAGGATCCTTAAAATATAGCCCGGGGGACCTACTTAACCCTTAGCTACCTTCTTCTACCCTTCCGCACCCCCCCCTTTTTCAAAACCCTTCCTATGCTATTAAAGGGGAGTTGCCCAATGTAGATTACCCTCATGTAGCCTGTTGCCCTAAAAAAAATCTTCTTTATACAAATATAATTAATTTACAATATATGAGGAGACGTCGCAACTGGAGCTTTGAACTGCATTAGCGCCAAAGCGGACAGGAAATTAAGAAGCAGGCCTGAACGACCTACGTGAATAAAATTAGCCTAAATTAGAGACTAAGGGAGTATGAACGTTGCCAGGAGTTACTCTAACGTGTGATGTCATAATAGGTACAGAGAATTGAAAAAGTTATTGAGTTCAAGCAGATAAATTAAATATCACGGAACATCGACTTCTGTATACAACGCAAATAATTCGTGATCGTAGAGCTGAGAGCAAATAAATTCATAGAAATACATTCGTGGACGCAAGAATTGCTTTTCTGACAAATTTTGTCAGTTCTACACTGCTTAGGAATGAATCCCTTCCTACAAAATGTACTATTTCTCCCCGAACTTGAATTATTCTCAAACAAGACATCGAAGACCACATTTTTCAAATTTTCAAGAGATATTTAGTGTTCAGGAAGTCATTACAGATAACTCCCATCCTCATAGAAAAATAAAATACGTATATTCTGCAAGACATTCAGATAATTTTATTTTATTCGACGCAAACAATTTTCGCAAAGACAAATTTGATGGGCTATATGTTCCTTATAAATATACGCAATTACAAAATAATTTTCCTTTAGTGATTAGTAATGTAGCGTACTTAAACCGAACATGAAAAGCAAAGAGTCTCGGCATGATTTTAGAGTAGAATAGGAAAGTCACCAGACCAGAAGTGAATTATACATTTGCTTAGGTTATTATGCACGAACTTGGTGGACATTTGCACACAAATAGTATTTTGGAGAGAGAAGTACCTTTGTTACTGCTGAATAGTCGGTATCGCTCGCGTATCGATCAGCTGATATGAATTCTTAATATGGTGGTGTCACTCGTCTAGCCGATATTTGACGCTTCTTACATTCAAAGCGAAGACAAATCGACACTTAAATGTCTTCCTTTGTCTACGTACGAGCATAAAACCCTGTGGTGACATTTCACGTTTTCGTTTGAAGAAACAAATAGATTTAAACACCATATGTGACGCCATTTCAAAGTCTAAATTAAAACATAATACATCTGCGTTAAAATATGCTATTTATATATAACAGACAAAATGGAGTCATAATATAAATACCACAAAACTTTTCTGTAATCATTGTTGCTTTCGCCAGGTGATTAAAAGCGTAGGAGCCAATCATCTGACGAGAGGAACAAGTTTTCCAGAAACATTGTGTGGAATTTGTATCATCACTCCATTTTGTCTGTTATTTGGCTATTCTATCTAATTAATATAATTTAAAAGTCCTTCTCGAGGAGTAAAAAATTGATTTAATTTTTTCAAACGACCGTCTGGAAGATCTAAATGGTCAACGCGTTAATTGCCACTAGTCACAAAAAATCTATACGAGAGAGTATATTAAAATCTACCAGAAGAGTATCAACATAAATTAATACGTAGTCTGAAAATGTAAATAATTTTTGATAGACTATACGGCTAAATACAGTACAAGATAGTTTTCCTGAATTTGGTAGAATGATGCCACAGATGTCGAGTGAGATGTTTACAATAAGATTATGTTACTTCGTGACACGTAACCTGTAAAACAAATCATAATTTATCTGAAGGGCCTCGTTTAAATTACAGTGATGATTAATTAATATAAGAACAAATTAACTTCTGCAGTAATATCATTTCATAAGAGATATCGAAGGCAATATATTGTAATGCCAATTAATTAGGACATTAATTGTTTGAACATAAAATTTAAATTGTTTGAGGAACCCATTATAGCGACAGGCGCTTCCAAAGCAACAATGTAGCCCAACTGTGTTCCTTTGTCGGAAGGTCGAAAAGCGCGTATGCGCGCTAAAAGCGAGAGACGAAAGTTCAGTTGGTAACTAGAATTTAACATAGTTGGTTGGTGCCAGGACATTTCGGAGGACGGAACACTAGAGCAGAGACTAGCCGTCGTTTAATGTACTATTATTAAACAAAGTTGTGAGTTGAAGGCAAGTGAAACATTCACGGAAGCATTACATCGAAACTTGCTAAGTAAAAGCAGTTTTACGTCTGCAGCCAGCCAGAAATAGTAAAGTTTAAGTCCCAAGCAGTAAAAGACTAACAAATCACAGAATTCATATCAGGCAAGCAGAATTCACCTAAGGCAAGCAGTCAACAGATAGCTGACAAAAGGGAGGATCATCCGAGTTCCTGACATACTATCAATTTGACTAGAATCAGTGTAAAATCTGTGAATCTTAGAATTAGTGTAAAATCTCGCAATAGTGTATTTTCGAAACCAAAAGGAATGCTGGAAACAACTGGATAGATGTGAATAACAAAATACAAAATAATGATTTGTATAAACGTTATTAAAAGATAGAAGTGAGATTTCGTTCTCCTTTTTAAATTGTTTACTTTTAAATTTCGTTCTATTTTAATTGTCAAGTTAATTTCTTTTCTTTTTAGTTTATTTCTATCGACGGATTGTTTAGGTAAATGTAAACTGTTTGTTAATAAGATTTTTGAAACAACTTGTTGTGTCCATTATAAAAACCCAGTGAAGGCCCTGTAATATTTTGTAAGTGTTTTTGAGTTATTGCCACAAAATAAATAAATATTGTTTGTAAATTTTAGTATTTCTTTCCTTTAATTAAAAGCTCACTTAACTGATTATTACATATTGGCTACCACAACGTGGGGCTCGAATTCTCCAAATTCATTTAATTAAACGACCTTAATTGTGTATATTACAATATGTAGACATCATAAGCAATGAAAATTACATAACGAAAAAAGAAACCAGTACATTAGGTACAAGTGTCAGAATGACACGTGCACAACTTCGTAATACTTTTAACTTGTGATATCTGATGCATTGTTCGCATTGACAGGTCACGAATTGTTACAGAATCACAATTGTTCAGCAAACGTATGCAACGGTGGCAATATCTTCACTTATGATGACCGTACCATGGACACAAAGTACAAACAGAAGGTCTTGATAGAACGATTCGGGTGGAAAGTGCGCGTATCATGTCGATTGTGACGTGAGATGAGTTGCAAGTGTTGCAGCTTTCATAATCAAGGTTCCAATTGCAGCGTCATCGTCCCTCAAAATGGAAACTACTTGGCACTACAATGCAGCTAGTTATAGATTCTATTTAACCCTGAGCGCTGAATTAATGCCGACTGAAACTTGATCTTATCATAGCCAATATAATGCAATCCGCAACGATCTTGAAAGGGAACCGGAGCTAATGAGCAGAACAAAATTATCATGAAAAGGAAAAGAAACTGTACGTCTGGGATTAATTTGCGAATCGTGGTCTTCGGGGTTCATACTTCGCAGATGTGATACTCCGGATGAAGATTTGGAGTTGACCAACGACTCATCACAAAATTTTCCATAATTTATTAGTGCCATTAATTCAATGTAGAATTGCGAAAGAACAGGGTAAAATACTACAATTGGAGCAGGGATTTGTGTGGATCAGAAACATGGACATTAACAAAGGAGAAGAATAAATACCTGGAAAGTTTTGAAATGTGGTTGGAGAAGAATTGGAAAAATAAAGTGCACATAAATGGTTCTAATAAGAGTAACTGAGAGAGATCTATCGTTAATACGATTTTAAAGATAAAAGCAAACTGGATCAGACACATCCTAAGAATGGCACACGTGTAAAGTTCCAGGTCGTCTAAGAAAAAGAGTACAGCAGCTAGACTACTCGAACGAAGAAAGAACAAGATATTGGGCAATGAAGGAAGAAGCTAAGGACAGGGCGGAGGTGGAGAAAGAAATTTACAGACTAAGTCCAAGGACTCCACACCATTCTTAATAACGATGGAAAAATATCTAACATTTATAATATAAATAAATGGCCTTGAGTGAGAAAATTATGTTTATTAACAGAAATATTAAATATACAGTCGTTTCGTCCTGTTTTTAGGACATCTTCAGGTTTAATAACATATATATAATTTATGAACATAATTTAGGGGCAAGGCTTTCTGCTCATTTTCGGTTTCAACACCCAAAACAGCAAAACCACACATTTAAATTTTTGCTTGATTTATATAAAAAATTATTAAAAGGTCCTTAAGAAGGACGAAACGTCGGTATATTTAATTTTTTGGTTAATAAGCATAGTTTTCTAACTCAAGGTAGTTTATTTATTTATAATACCATTCTTGTTAGGAAGCGCTGGAAGGCCGTAAAGAACAAAAATGAGTTTAAAAATTAAGTTTTAATCGAAGCATAAGCGATCGGAGCATGAATATGTTTAATTAGCTTTAAGCGTCGTTAAATATATAATATTTTATTTATATATCAACGTCCATTGACTTTCTACGTACGAAGAAATACATATCAGAAATATTGTCGATTTACCCAGATGGCGAATCATTATCTTATTATATACGTGTATATTTGGCATCATCGTAAAAATAAATGTACAAATAAATATTACATAACGGCGGAAATTCACTTAAATATATTATACTGACGCATCGTCGGTAAGGATTTGTCCGATTTTATCCTCCAATAAAATATATCCACGTTAATAAATCTTCGGCCGTAATCTTTTTAACATTACTTGGTGTAAATGAAAAGGTTATATCAATCGCTTTGGCCTCAGAATTAGTAGTTAATGATTTCGTAGGTCTTCACACTAAACCAAGGTCCTTAGAAATACCTGAATCGGGCAAAGTGCGGGTAATAACGTTCCTTTGCGGAGACATGGCGTCGCTCCGTTGACTACTGTGAAATAACAGTGGTCATAAAACACTCAGATTATCAACCCATGAAACTCCGAGCTTGATGTATGATACCTGTGATGACAACTTCTGTCATGACTTACACGTCGTACAGAGTCA
Organism: Zhengitettix transpicula; assembly: GCA_037074705.1. Classification (NCBI taxonomy): domain Eukaryota; kingdom Metazoa; phylum Arthropoda; class Insecta; order Orthoptera; family Tetrigidae; genus Zhengitettix; species Zhengitettix transpicula. The sequence goes on along the minus strand of CM073591.1, from coordinate 43,126,214 downwards.
TGTCTCAACAAGTCTACGTAAAGCATATTGAGGGTATTTTCCCAGTTATTTGAAAAGCTCCTGTCATTCAATACATTATCATTTACACATTTCATAAGAATTTTCAATGTCTAGAATTTAACAGAATTAGATGTTTATTTTGGTGCACTGGAAAAAGTCCACCGATTGGAGGAGGAAACGCAGTGTTTTTTTAATTGTCAACTGTCTATTAAATTGGCCATTTTATTTCGTTCTTATGAGAACTAGACCTGATTTTAAATTTTAAAGGTTTTTTTTGCAAGAATACAGTACTTTAACTTCACTTTAAACGTGCTGAAGTTACATGTTTACATAATTATTTTTCAAGTAAAATGTCCAGACACCGAATACAAAAGAGTTGTTGATGTCCAATTCCTGAATACTTCCAACGAACTTTACTAACACCTCCTCGTTGTATTGTACAGTGTTATGAATTAGTGCCAAAATATTTTTATATAAATATGTAGATCAATTTGTCTATTTTGAGTTGGAAAAATTTTCTTTTTCCTCCTATTTTGTAAATGAAGTCTTGGCGCTCTTCGTGTCGAGAAATAGTCACGGCGGCGATAGAATATTGTAATTGAGCAGTTTATTTTTCCACTCCATGTGGAGTCCGGTGTGAAGTCTTACAAGCGTCACAATGTCCTTGGCCATGGTCTTGGCGACCAAAGCATCTGCCTCATCTAAACGTGTAATCGAATTTTTAAGTTGGGGCTTCCATTGTTAGACAATAGGTGAGTAACCGCAATTTAATTTACCGATTCTGTCAATTAAACCTATAATTTGTTAATTTTAAAACTCCATTTCAGGTATTCCGAAAATTCGTTGTTCATATAGTTCATTTTTATTATAGACTAGCTGAGTGCCCGGCGTTGCCCGTGTATTTTATGTATATAAACCCAAAAAAGTATTTAATTTTATATTAAATTTTATTAATCAATTTTAGTCAAGAAGTGATTTAACCTAAATCAAACTGTTCCTAGTTCCGAACATACTTTAGACCCATAGTGCATTGAACAGCTATAAAATACATGGAATTTAATTGCATCAATCCCAACAAACATACCTCCAAAGATCTTTACGAATAGAATACTTAAATATACTCCTTGAGTATTGCAGGATATAATTGTCCCTTGGTCTTCAGACATCAAGAAAGATTAAATTGCTGAAATTGTTAGCTAGATTCATAATACAAACAAATAGTCGCCATATTGGAGTCACTAATATGGCACGAAAATTAACTTACATCGTAAAGTATTTCGTATTGTTTATTATTATCATTCGATGGAGTATTGCTGGATAAAATTATACTTTGTATTCAATGAAAATATTTCTGTTTTTTTATTCATTACGAGAAAAGGAACTATTTCATTTGTTCGTGGCGTAGTGACGTCTCTCACTCGCAAGACGTCATTGTCTCCCGGTGCGCAGTAATTAACACAAAATGATAACATTATTCAATTATAATTCTTTACACATTTATGCCATGAGCTTCTCTCCCTTCATAGTACCGTTTCTCGTGTTTCTAAGAATGTGTACCAATTTTTGTTGCAATCTGTCCACGCGTTTAAATTTGTATAGAAATTAACTTAAATACATACATACAAACATACACCCTTTTTTATTATATAGATTTTTCTGAAACCGGCACCTTATAAAAGACCAGCTTTCTTATTTGAGTGTGCGACGAATGATACCTTGTCCCTTGAAACCGGAGTCTGAATCTGAAAGCACAGCCTGGAGCTTGTGACGCAAGGGTCTCTCTCGCTGATTAACCTCGACCCTGAAGAGCACGGAAAAAATCCTTATGGTTGAAGCTCCAACGGAGGCACCTCAGCCGGTTTTTTTTTTGTTCTACGTCTCACGATATAATTCCCGGACACAAACAGTTAACAGATCTGGAGTAACTTTAATCGATTCGGGTCTGGATGTGGGGACATTTATCAGCCATTTGAGAGACAATGCGGGTTATCTAAGACAGGTTTCCAGAGTTCTCAAGTTACGGTCGTTTAAGCTCAGACCGAAACCCTCACCGCGTGCTCCGGCATCCAAGGACAAAAACCCCCAAATTAACACTAAAAAATTAATTTATAAGGAGAGCCGATCATTTCAATACTTTCGAGATTATTTTTGAGTTATAAGAAGGTATCAAGCGTTGTTGTGTCCATTGGGCGAGTAATTCGAAAAACAGAGAATCCGTTGAAGCAAACAGGTTTTTATTTTAATATTCTTCAGACTGCGTCACTGAAAGAGCCTGGGGTCATCAGAGCGGAAGGCACATTCTCGTATCTACTTCCCATTGGATAGCTTATCGGCGCCTTAGCGGAGAGTCACAAATAATGCAATTAAAAATCGTACTTATAACAAATATGAAATGGTAGTGGACGTATTATAGTAGTTGGAAAGTTTACAACGAGATGATTCGTCAGAATATAAACAACTTAAGAATATTAAGTAATGGAGGTCACTTCCTGAAATATGGCATGAAACAACTGATAATGATGGTTCATTTTTGTTATTATGGTAAAACCTGAAGGATGCCATCACATCGCACAGAATCGTAAATGCCCTACGAACTGAGTTATCTTTCGGTTATCAGCTGGCTTTTGCTTTTATTTACGTCACCACGTCAGTGGCTCTGCGTGAATTTCCATAACTACTCATGAGGAAGTCAACAAGGTTTGAAGAAACGTTGTGTGGCATTTTATTTTATCAGTTTTATCTGTTTATTGGCTACTTCTTTTTATTAAATTTGTGTAGCAGTCACACTTTTATATTTAAAAAAAATCATTAACACGACATTAACGTTAATCTTCTTCAGTCGTGAATCTCGTCAATTTTAAAAGTAAACCCTTTTTTACAATAACTATTGGAGTCGGAAAAATAATAATACGTTGAGATTATATTAACCACAAGTGCATCCCTAAAAGAGATGAAACGCCAATATCAACATAAAAAAATGTATAAACATAAATCAGTTGGAGCACATACATTCTGGTGAAAGAATCCGTTGTTGTCTGCACTTCTCTTATTTTTCCAGATTCAATTTTTTGATTGTTTACGAAAAATTGAGAAGATCTAGAAAACTAGGAGAAACGCAGACAACAACTGATACTTTCGCCGGAATGTATGTGCACCAGCTCAACTCTGTCATATTAACAATGCATCAAGAAGACATCAAGTAATAATATCAAGGATCAGAACGATAAATAAACAACTTACACAAGCCTACATATTTTCAAAATCAACTCAAGCCACTTGAGAGGGGTGCAACTGCCCCCTCACAATCGTACACTTAATCTTCCACTGCAAGAAGTATAATGAAATACGCATAAAGACAATAGCAAACTACTCAGCTAAAGACTTCTCGTCAAGCTCTGCAGCCATTAAGGGAATCATAGACTTCATTACGTTATCGAAATTATCAGATTTAATCCATAATGCACTATTATCTTGATATTTTGAGTATAATTTTAATAATATTATGTACCAAATAAGTAAAGGTCGTCATTAACGATACTTTTTGAAGCGACTATAATAATAATTTTAAAAAACCATCAATATACGAAGACGAACATGAACAGTTCGGTTTATCAGCTGGTGGGTATCAGATATTAAAAAGAAAGTATAATAAAAATATATTTCGTAACATACGATGAAAAGCAGAGTATTTAATAAAATTAAGTTTCCTGAAATGTCGTATTAAGCCAAATAAAAAATAGACGGCTGCGTGTTCATGAATATACACTTTACTTGAAGAAATGCGACGAACGTATTTACTTAAAAAATAATTTGGGAAAGTTCTCTTGAAGTATTCAGTGACACTTATAAGGTTAAGCTATTCGATATTTATTTTCCAAATGTCAGTAAATGAATTATTAATGATTTAAGCGCCAAAGGTACAGTGGAATTCTGGTGATTTGAAGTGAAGAATGATTTTTTTTCCAGTTTCAATTTTAAATTCACCAAGATTGCATAATAAATAACCAATCCAAAAATTGGAAACATTTACCTGGATTGTGCGCTTTTCCTGATCAGAACCTTAGCTGAAGGAAGACGTAGAAAGACAGCCTCTGAAATGACCGGAGCGTCCAGCCGGAAGAGAGCTCTGGAATCTACTAACAGCTCAAGCCCGCGTATCCAGACTATATGGCGGCGGCCAAGTGGGTAATCATGGAACGCATCACCTGATGACGTCCTCAAGATATCGGCGTTCCTATTATTTCCACCGTAGAGTGTGGAAAGACTTAGCTAAATATTGCGTCGCTTAAAAGAATACGCCGATAAAAGCATTCTTTTGGTTCCGCAAACAAGTCAGTGGTGGTGAAGTCAGTCAAGGACGTGTTATCTGCAATGTTGCCCAAGTCACAAAAGGTTTCCTGAAAGCGTATGCTTTAAATACCCGCAGGTAATAGGACTATCATATAAGCGTATGTACGTGTATGTGGGTCAATATATTCACAGATTTCCTGTAATATCAACTCACTTATATTCGTTTCAACGACGCCTAAACCTATTAATGGTGAGAGTGGTGCTTTTAATAGTGACGAAACCCTCCGACTCATGGATTTCATTTCTTATGTAGACATAATAGCTTTACAGTTATTTCGTTTGCATCACAAGGTATAAATTTCAAGAGTTTTCTAATGTGTTCCATGAACCTGTTCGTGATGTAGTGTGTCAAGCAACTGACTTTCTTCCAACATTTTCTTCTAATCAATATTCTAAAACTTCCCAAATTATGGATTCAATTTGTTTGTGTCTGACTTAATTATTTATTAGATATGATTCTTGGACAAAAATAGTCAAATGTCGTTTGTATGATCAGAAGGTTCTTTAACATTCTTGAAGATCTCGACTTCAAATATCCGCAACAAGATCAAACAGGTTTTTTAGGGTAACAGGCTACATGAGGGTAATCCACGTTGGGCAACTCCCCTTTAATAGCATAGGAAGGGATTTGAAAAAGGGGGGGGGTGCGGAAGGGTAGAGGAAGGTAGCCAAGTGTTAATTAGAGCCCCGGGCTATATTTTAAGGATCCTACCCGGCATTCGCCTAAAAGTAATGCAGGGAAAACCCCAGAAAAACCCACATCAGGTAGGTCGGGCATTGGGTACTTGTCCCACGCCCTTCCGATAGCGGGAGAGGAGTTTGCTGTGGGGACGTAGCATTCCCTTCTCCGTGCCTCGACTAGTTTAGGAGGCAGCTGGCAGACTATTCCAATGGAAATAGAGGACAACTCTTACCGTATGCCCAAGGTCTGTGACCCCGGAACCTAGACCGAGATGCCTCGGCTTGAGGGAACCTTAGTTCAAAAACGGAGAGGAAAAGGCATCGCCAAAGGTAGCCCCTTCGTATCTCTCCTACCTCAAGATCAAACAGCGTTGTTCAGTTTTATATTAATTTTGTGATTTGAAAATCGTTTGCGAGAAAGGTCACTCCTGAGTCTCTATTGAAGAAAAATTACACACAACTGATTGGGGTTTAAATCACATAAACGGATGAGATCTTTTGAAAAGTATTCATACTGTTGATCAGGGTAAGGGAGTTTTAAATGAAGAAAGTGAACAATTTTATCAAGTCTTTACTAAATACGTGATGTTTTTCAATATGATTTAGGCGTTAAAGTTTCGTCAAATAAATGGGATATAAAAATATAACCCAGGCCTACAGTCCTCATACGGTAACTTAAGATCTAAAATAAATAAAGTTTAAAAAGTTCTGAGAAATTATTTTGGTTAAAAATACATGGAATATAATTTATTTAGGAAGATATCTTTATCTTTGAGGAAATTTGCTTGTTAAATAAAGATATCGAAGTACGAATTACGCCGCTGAGTGAGGAATCACCACTACAACTCTTGTAACGAGATTGTACTATCGGGGTAGATTAAACTAGTTAGATTAAACTCTGAATGGTGCTGCTATTGAGGTAATTGGAATATTATTCATCGGGATTTCTACTTTCGGACGGACTGGAAACTGAAATTGTGCAGGATTGTAGAGTTGAAGCATATAAGTGAATCAGGAATGGTAGAAATGGAGAATTTAGACGAATATATATTCCTAAGACAATATAAAGATATCCAACATCTGGAACAATCACAAAATAACTGACAAGAAGGTCGTAATGCAATCAGTGTTCAGAAAACACAATGTAAACGAACAGAAAAAAACCAGTCCACCAACAACCCAGTATCTAAGCAACTGAATGTTTCATACAACTGAAACGTTTATAATTTTCAAAATACGATGTCTGTATATGCACTATATTAATAATAAAAAAGATGACCAAATCCAGACAAAAGAAGTGATAATATTAATACCACCCTACGTTACTGGGATCTTTGTCCCTTTCCTCAGGTGTTAAGAAGAGCCTAGAGTGACAAAACTGCAGTTTTGTCAACTGACTAGTGCAGTTGTGTTACTCTACGAACTTCTTAGCACCTGAAGAAAGGCACAAGGATCTCAGAATCGTTGTGTGGTATTAATATTATCACTTCTTTTGTTTGTATATAGCTAGCTATCTTTCTTATTATTACTTGCACTATAATCCATAAAAGTACCACTGAAATTTCAATTGTCTACTTTTATTTTTTATAATATCAAAGCATTGTTACATTTCAAAACACGATTTGTAAAGATACAATTCACTTTCTAATAATTATTAAAATCTGTGAATGGGGTCCAAATACGAGCCCTTGTCTACAATTCTATTATATGCACATCTATAGTACTTTCTATTTAACAAATATTTGCCATGCAGGTTTGTATTTTGGTGGAAACAGGAGGGATAAATTAAATGGGGGTTATTTTATTATTTGCGTATTTTAATTTATTGTACGATAGAAAATATTTTGAGCAATTCATATTCTCTGTTGAGTCTGGCGATAGTCAACGCTCGCTTTCCAGGTAGAAGTCGCTGATACGAAAACAACCCCGACGCGGCAGCCCTTTGTAGAGATCAAAATATTGTGCGTGTCCGGCTGGGCTAATCTTTGGTCACCATATTTTAGCACTTCAGAGAAGACGCTCGACCAGAATGGCGCCAACGAGGCCGTGTCTTCCCGCAACCCTGAATTTGGCTATTTGCAACCCGTAGGCTAATTAAGATATAGAGATTTGTGGGGATACAAGTATAATTCCCATTTGGATAAAAACAGTAGAATCCAAGCCCCTGTGGAATGAAAATTCGAAAAACAGAATTGTGAAAGGAGCTGGTTGGACAAGCGAGAATCAGTTATATTTTAGTTTTCAGGAAGTTGGTTTTTAGTTTAGGGAGAGCGAGGTTTTGAAGAAATTATGAAGAAGTTGAGTCTTTTAGAGGAAGTTAGTTTTCAAGTTTTGGATGGTGATTGGGGTTTGGAGAGCGAGTTTTTTTATTAAATTATGGAGGGAAATACGAGGGATTGCAGCGTTCGACATAGCCACCTATGACGTTTGCCAGACTTGAAAATGGTAAAGTACCGGAAAATAAAACCATCAAAGTCCGTACAGTAAAAACATATCACCGTATTTTGGCTCACAAACGCCTGTCAGAAATTGACTCTTTTTTTTTTGGTAACAGTCTACATGAGGGTAATCCACATGGTGGCAACTCCGCTTTAATAGCATAGGAAGGGATTTGAAAGGGGGGATGTGGAAGGGTAGAGGAAGGTAGCCAAGGGTTAACTAGGGCCCCCGGGCTATAGTTTAAGGATCCTACTCGGCATTCGCATAAAAGTAATGCAGGGAAAACCCTAGAAAAACCTGCATCAGGTATGTCGGGCATTGGGTACTTGTCCCACGCCCTTCCGATAGCGGGAGAAGAGTTTGCTGTGGGGTCGCAGCATGCCCTTCTCCGTACCTCGACCAGTTTAGGAGGCAGCTGGCCGACTGTTCCAATGGGAACACCGAACAACTCTTACCGTATGCCCAAGGTCTGGGACCCCGGAACACACACCTCTCAGAACAGGCCGAGGTGCCTCGGCTTGGGGGAACCTTAGTTCAAAAACGGAGAGAGGAAAAGGCATCCCCAAAGGTAGCCCCTTCCCGTCTCTCCTACAAGGTTCTACCTGCGAGAGAACATCCCTCGCATGTACTGCCTGCGAGAGAATAGCCCTCGCAGACAGGTTTTTCATTAAATTGACTCTGCTTTTGTTTTGCTCTTTATTCTTTACGTTTGTAAAATAGTCGTGAGTATTTCAATTGCTGATAAGAGCAGGAAGTTTTTATGTGTGTTATAAAATATAAATGATTGCAATTAATTTCACTTACCGAACAACTAAAATAATTTCAGATTTAAATAAATGTATTTTAAAAATAACCAAAAAATCTATCTAAATAAGTCATTACAGTATATTTAACGCTAACCTGTCTCTTAGCCCCTACGAGTGGGATACATTCAAAAACAGATGAATTCATATTTATACTTCTACTTTTTCAACAAAAGCTTGCTACATTTTTGCAGAATTTCTAGTCAAGAACTTCCTCAAGACAGGACTGATCTTCGTCCTGGCCGACCACGAGTAAGCGAATAAGGAAGATGCCAATATAACTTCAGTGAATTTTATAACATATAATTACATACCCACAGTAGAATAATGTTTCACGTTTTACTCTTCTCTAACGTAATAAATAATATTTTTGCGTAAGTTTCCTGCAACGAAGCACGAGCATTACGACTTGTTTATGTTGAAAGATATTTGAAGAATTGACAACGGTTTGGCAGCCATATTCCGCGGTTTGCCTTTTATTCGTCGTCAAACCAAGATAACCCCTTCCCTTCCCCCCTAGTGAAATTTAAGATGCAACCGGAAACAACCTGCCAATGCATCATTTCCTCTCAAGTATCGCGTTACAAAATAATGGTCGTCCCGGTGAGCTAAACAACTGAACAATGATTCACGTCGCCGCTTAAGGAGAATGAAATTGAAGTAAGGCGGTGGGAAAGCTAATAAAATAATGAATTGCTTTAGGTAGCCATCTTGGATACAAGACTAACACACTGGCATTACTGGGCGTTGACACTCTTTTCTTCTCTTATCTTACAAAGTTTGAACACATTTCGGGCCACGTTTTCAGATTATTAACCCATCAGCACAAAACCTTCTTTATCTCATTCTAAACATGCGACATAAATCAAGAAACCGTCCCGACGATAACATTTGGAGCTAGAATTACGTGTCCGATAAAATTCAAGTCCTAGATTTGTATTATAAAAATATTAACATAGTTGTTTGGCAAACTGTGACGCTTTTAGTGGTCTTGTATATTTTCCAAGACTACTGGCAGACCTCCTGCTGTGTGGCGGTCATCACAGAGTTTCTGGGTTGGGATCCCGACTAGGGCACGGACGTTTGTGTGCGTGAGAGAAACTCTCGTCAAATCAGTCCCCCGACAAGGAAAAATGAGTTCCCATACTGAGTCGCTATTTATGCAACTCTAAATAAATAAATAATTCTACTGACTCTATTTACAATCCACAGGAAATACAAAACTGCGGCCTTACCTCGCGTCGAAAGAGGCGTGTCCCTTGAGATAAGATAATACGCTCCTGAGTAATTAGATAATACAGCCATTCATAATCCTGAAGCGCCTCGACTTACCCTACCAAGAAATATAACACACATCTTTAACGAATAAAAGTATGCAGCGGGAAGAAGAAATGATCTGAATCTATTTCCAAATTGGGGGATAAAATACTGGGTTCATTTGTTTCTGGAGTGTTTTTTTTAAATTTTACAACTATTACTGTGAAGACTTTTATATGTATGATAAAGTTGTATAAACCGTGACCCGGCGATGCGTCACGACAGTACATTCACTTAAATTTCCTACCATATATAAATATATATTTATATATATATATATATATATATATATATATATATATATATATATATATATTGTAATAATTAAACGGAATGCGTTTAATAAATAAAAGAAATTATTATTTAACAGACAAAAAGATTTATTTTAAAAACTTTAAAACAATTACACAATTTAAAAAAATATCTCAGCGTCTTTACTGGGTTTGATAATGGCGAATAATTTTATTTCTTAACTTAAACACAAATTCCAATTTAAAATAGAAAAGATTTACTCGTCAATTAACTAGGACGAAATTTACTTGTCAGCGAAGTTAAACTAAAAAGAAACAAATTTTTTAATTAAAAGAAGGGAACGAAATCTGACGGCAATCTTTTAATCAGGTTTACATACTTAATTGTTTGTAAATTGTACTCACGGCTGCCCAGCATTCCGGGATACCTTTAATTGTCGAAGCACTACGACGGGTTTTTGCACTTCTTTTAAAACGCACAGATTCTAAATGAATATTTTTAGATCAAAATTCAGGAAACAGGGTGACTCTCCTTTCGTCTCTCTCTCTCTCTCGGTTGACTTCTGCTAATTCTGCCCGGCTATGTTCAGGTTCGTAGTTCTGCTCGAGTGAATATTTCGTCTTGAGCAAAATGTCCAGGGACCAATCAACTCTGTTGATTGGTAATTCTCGATATCTCTCTGCAACTTTACTTTAAATATTTGAAATTGTCTTGTCTATTTCATCACGACCAATTTCTGTCGTGTCTGACTGCCAACTCAAACTTCTGAATATCTTCCTTCGACCTGCATCTGAACAAGGGTTCCTGCTAACTCAAACTTCTCAATATCTTCCTTCGACCTGCATCTGACCAAGCCTTCCTGCTAACTAACTTCCCGTCTCGCAATTTTGAGCGCGCATACGTCTTCCGACAAAGGAACAGTGCTTGGCTTTTCTATTGTTGCTATGTTCTGTACCGCCGTAAGAATAGATTTATCAATTAATTTACATTTTCAAATTCACAAATTTACTGTCTTAATTAATTGGCATTACAATATATATATATATATATATATTTCTTCCATATATAAAAATATAATTAAACATAGAAATGAAAATAAAACACGTCTGTTTGTGCTTTGAGCTTGTAAACTGTATTGTGAAGTTGTGTTTTCTTGGCACATGAAGAAAGGATAAAGGTTTCCAGAAACGATGTGTGGTATTTATATCATCACTTCTTTTGGCTATTTAATCTTGTTATAATTAAATATCTATGATTAATCCAACGATATTTCTGACATTGAGAGCATCTGAATAAAAATGGGTTCACCTCCTTCGTACGTTCTATGGGCAGCAACACGATGGACGTCGAAAATCAAGTATATATTTTAAGCGAATGGGAAACAGAATAAAAAATAAAAAAAATTATTTTAACGTTTTTCGATCTTCAGAGCATTATTTAAAGCCATAATATTCTTCCATAGTTTGCAAATCTATCAACACCTCCACACAATTTTCAATACTTTTACATTTTAACTAAGACTGTATGTTTACATTATTCAGATAATATAATGTCGTTAAAACATTTAAATAATAGAAACATCTCAACTTAATTTGACACAATGGAGTACTCAGCTAAAATATCTTTATTTAAATTATTTATTATGTCAAAACAACCATCGAAAATTATATTTCAATTAATTAACTTATTTTAACAGCAAGTTTCGGTTCTAATGTGGACCTTTATAAGGTTTACACTAAATATATTAAATTATAGGCATAATTGTACATATTACGTATATTAGCTATAGCCAAATATAATAAGATAAACAGATGAAATAACAAGGTAAAAAGTAAAAAATGAATATTTTACGTCTGTTTTTGAAACATTGTGTGGTATTTATATGTTCACTTCTTTTGTCTATTTTTCTTCGTATTAAAGAATAAATAGTATAAAAAGGTACATATCAGTGTCCGTTTTCACATTTCATTGTTATGCGTAGGTCTAATTACGATTGAATTCTTTATTAATTTATATAGTCACATATTCCCGTAATAAAAAGCACGTATTCTTTTTTCGCAACATCAGTTTTGTTTTCTCCTTGTCTACATTTCGCTTCTCGAACTTTTTTCCCGCACTTCCTTTAACGTATTTACTCAAATTCGTATTTTGAGATGCTTTATTTGTCATTCATATTTGTAAGTAAGAGCTTCAATTCGAGTACATGCAGCACTTCATTTTTCTTTAATTATTTTTCCTTTTATCCCATAGTTAGGGAAATTTTTGTTTCGTAATTCCTTCCTTCGCGCTTGTAAACGTTTATCCAATTTATTTTAGTCTCATGTTACGAAAACTTACCGGATTTTTCTAGTATGTTATATAAAGCTTTTGTCATCAGTAATTCTCATTTTTTATTTTGCTCATACCCTCGCTAATGCCCAAAACTTTCACTATTAAACACCTGTAAATACTGTCAAAATAATCAGGACGAATTCTTTGATTTAAAATATAGGAAATCGCATAGCGGATAGAATCCGCGTTGAAAATATTATTTGTGATATTTGTATAAGACGGACTGTACTCATATTTCCTTTTTTTTTTCTTGCGGTACGACCCTCAGCCTCCCATGTGGGAAAGTTGGACTACAGCTAAATAAAGACTACGGGGACGAAACGAAGTGGAACAAAGGCGCTTGACCGGAACACATCGGTTTCCAACAGAATAAGTTTCTTTTCTTTTCAGTCCGTTATTTGATTCTGTCGACATGAATGAAATAACAATAGAAAGGTGGGTTGTATTGTGAGGATTGAATTAGCTTGCACCGAATATCCGCATTAAGTAATACAGTGAGTATGAAATTAATAGACTGGAAATAAGAATCCAATTATTTGAGAATATTAGAAAACTAAATATTTCAAACCTAAGGAAAGAAGCCGTGCGTAGAAAAGATTGTGATTTACTCTTTAGAATGTATTTTCGCAAACTGAAGCGGCCATTGTGTGGGATACTTTCAAATTAATAGCCTCAGTCTGAATATTTCCTAACTACAAATCATGTTCCATTTTCTGTTAATAAATATTTAAGAATAATCTTCATTTTTGAGTTGAATGACTTGTATTTAGTTATTTTTACAACTGTTTTTGTTTCAGAAATGATAGATAAAACCCTTTATTTTTTAGTCTTACTGGGTAAAGAAATTACATTAAATACATTCAGTATGAAATCTGGATCTTTCGGTTTGTCTTACGTCTTATTAATCTGTATTGAAAACAATTAGTCACTTATTATTTATCCTAATTTTAATTACCATTCTATAATTTACGTTTTTATTTAAATTTATATTCTTGAATGGTTTAAATAGTTGTTTATTTGTTTTATAAAAATAATTATAATGAACAATCTAGACAAAATATTGAAAGTAATTTTTATATAAAATTGTTAATGTTATTATTTCTAAATACTTATTTGAACCATTAATAAGCAATTCATATTATAACCAAACTGTTTGTTTCGTATTCACGATAGGGATTTGTTTATAATTATTATGTTAGATTCATATTTCGTCAATATTAGCCTATTTTTATATTCACATATAATCAATTATTTTATTAGACATATGATGTTAAATTACATTTAATTTTTTTTTTTGGCTAACATCGGTACACTTTCAATTATTATCAAAATATGATAAGCAATAACCCTCTATTAATTCAAATCGACTATAACGATAGAATATTTAGTGGTTTAAAGTTAAAATAAAAATTTATTTTATTTTAAAATTTTCCGTAATATATCGTGCATTCCCGTATTTATTTCTCGAAGGTCATTACATTTTCATTGTTTAACAAATATAAATGGATTTAAATATTTATTGTATTTTATGGATAGGTTTTTCGATATGTAGAATTTCTAAATTGTCATAATTCATTTTTTAAACGGTGTATCCAGAATGGTTAATTAGTTTTAGTATTACTCTTCGCATTGCTTTTTTATGTTTTTGTGAAAAAAAACAGTCTACTAGTAAAAGTATTTATTATAAAATTTAAAACATTATAATTTTACAAACACAACGTTTCAGCCCAAATTGGGATCTCTGCAGGTGTACATTTAAATTTAATTCGATATAATTTATTATATGAAAATTTAGATTAGCATAAATTTCTAAAGTGAGGTTTGCACACTTGTTTCTGCCGAAATTATAATAACGAAATTAATTTAAATGTAGAACTAAAGAGGTGAAACGTGTTTGTAAAATTTTATAATAAAATTTTCTGACTAGTAGTCTGCTGTTTTCACATTTATTTCAAACTATGTCAGCGGCAAGAGTTTTGGAATCTGACTCCATCAGGTGTTGAAGATACCCTGGAATATTAATCGTTGTACCCCCTGGTGATATATTAGATATATTTCAACACCAGCTTTCCTGCCAGTCCATAATCAGATAACAAAAACAGTGTTACAGAATCTTGAATCTAACTGCGTGCAATTATATGTTTTTTTTTATTTTCGTCGTATAACATGTAAAATAATGACTGCACATGTAACAGTTCACAAGCTGTCTGTATATTCGAATTTTTATAATATGTGGTGATAACAGTTTTAGATACACTCTTTGAAGGTAATAGGTAAAATAATTGGACAGCCCTTCCTAAACGACTGGACGTCACAATGGAATGATAATCACATCCGTGTTATCAAAAACTGATGAAAATATTTATACAGTGAGTTTCAGTCAATACGTGGATAGATTTCCTTGACAATAGCTCAAAATATCAGAATGCTGTTTGTTTAATTGAACATTCAATGTGAAACGGAAATGTCGAGATTGTCAGAAACGGTGGCCGATTGTAGAAGACCACGGGAGTGACATTTTATTGATATTACAGCATATTTTACATTTGTAGTTTTGTAATCAAAAAAATAATGTTTACTTTTGGGCGAGAAAAATATATCGAATATTCATAGAGGTAATTTACGAGTGAGGCGCCAGTGCGATTTAAATTTAAATTACCGCTAGGGGAAAGGCGACTGTGAATCTATTTTAAATTCCGCTAACGTTCCCTTGTGATTAGGTTCTGCCGTTAGAATACAGAGCCATAAGGCAGCGGAAGCAAGGGGCCACTTTCCCTGCCAGTAATAAAACAATCGGGTCAAGAATGCAGGGGGAAGGCAGGATCCAACAGTCGGCAACCTAAGCACTTTGGCACATCTACTCTATTTCTTAATCGTAA
Source organism: Zhengitettix transpicula (assembly GCA_037074705.1). Classification (NCBI taxonomy): domain Eukaryota; kingdom Metazoa; phylum Arthropoda; class Insecta; order Orthoptera; family Tetrigidae; genus Zhengitettix; species Zhengitettix transpicula. The sequence continues at coordinate 43,111,162 of CM073591.1, read as the reverse complement.
TATGGTTTTGAAGTTTGTTTGACAATCAAAAAATTCAACGTTTCTAACGGTACAAATCTGTCAAAGAGTGAAGATTTTCCTGGTGTAATTGACGTATAAACTCTCCTCGGTATTTCCTTTCTGGTAAACTCGTCGCAGTCGCTCAACGTTTCAATGGCTTCCACGGCCATCGTATTCACATGAAGACAATCATCGAATCAATTTGCGATTGCGACGAATTTACCCGGAGGGAAATACTGAGATTAAGTAAAAATCTCAGATCGTCTACTGGGGAAAAAGAAGGCCAGACGACTCCCAACAAACACTCTTACAGAAAATCAATTACAAAACTCTGACTATTCCAGAGAGTTAGAAGGGCACCCAGGCTTTTCTATGCTGCAGATGCAGACTCTCTGCTGTATATTCAAATTTTAACGTTTATTTCTGTAGGAGTATTAGGAGTTGTGTGGACATTTTTTTGTTCTGAAGCGTTTTAGAAACTTTGAGTTTTTCTTATCCGTCTTCAACTCTTTTTAATCTAATATAGATAATGGAATAACTACTAATATCTTGACGAACATGTCTATAATACAATTTGCGGTAGTTGTTGGAAGTCGGGTAAGCTCGGGTTAACACTGAAGATCAGTTGCGAATGCTTGTTCATAATAAATAACGGTTTAGTTCGCTCAAATCATGGCCTCTGCAAAATAAGTAGTTGCTTAATAAATAATCCACGTGACATAGGCTGAGGAATTACTAGATCAGCGAGAGATAATATAATACTAATTTCCAAAATGTCTTCCCTTCTTCAGAGACTCGACATCCGTTCACCTGAACGAATGTAATATTTAGACACTTTATTGTAAATTTAGTATGTGAATAAACTTTCATACGAAATTTCAAAGATGATGTATTGTAAATGATTTATTTGAAGTCGAGGACTAAATTTACTGTGTAATACATTTTAAGTACTTTATCTGGAGATAATTATATATTATATAATACTGTTTTTTATAATCGAGGTTATGGAGAAGGTGAAAGTTTATTTAATAGTGTACGAAGGAAATTCTGTGATTTTAGATGACGTCATCTCCTCACCAAACCTTTGAAACTACAATTAAACACAAATTGGACTAGCTAGGCAACGGTCTTCTACCATTGCAGACTTGTAATTAGAATTACTGTTATTAATATAACTTAATTTTTCCTTAAAAGATTTGAAACTGCTCCTTCCACATAGATTTCAGCGTGCCATACTCCTTTTTTCTGTCTACCAGTACGAGGTCTATATTTACAACTAATTTATAATATTCAGTTTGAGTATTTTATTTTTTATTCCTGAAATCGCTACGTATTTAACAAGAACTAAACATCATGGGAACGGTCAAGGAGTCAGATGAAAAGGAAATAATTGATAGAAAATTACTTACATACCGCGACGTTTCTTTTCACAATCCGTGGCCATTTCTATATTATAGTTCCAGTTACAGAAACATTAACGTATTCTGTTTTACACTATTTTTAGTAAAATATTTTTTAGTTTTAACCTATGCACTTTCTGTGATGAAACTGTTACATTTATGACTTATTCGTGACTTTGGAGACATTATATTATTTATATGTATATGCTAAAAAGCTACGAGAAAGGAGGATGAGCCTGTGAGTATTCGTGGCTTTGACGTAGGGATCCACCGCTTTCGGCTTTATTCATTTAATTGACTGTCCCACGGTCACTTGTGCCAACTTCTGTTTGCTCAAGCACTCTACATTGTGTCACTTTAAACATATTTCTCTGCATGATAAATAAAACCATCACATTTTCAGCATAATTATTCGGTTTCCACTACGGCGTATAAATTCGGAGTGAGGCCGTCCTGGGATCGTTACGAACGCAACCGCATTATCCGCTTCCTGATGAGGGCTCATTATAATTTAGATACCGGCCAGACATTCGCCCAGCTGCCTTCAGTGTTACTTTACAATAATGAGGTTACACTCGGCAGAGCTTAGATAAGAAGTGAATGTTTGCGTGTGCAAATGTCACACGAAGTTCCCTCCCACTGGGCCTGAAAGGACCAGGTAACGAATGCCTGACACGTAGTTCGTGGCCTTGCCAAATAATCTCCACAGCTTCGGTGTTGTTCGAATATCGACGACGAGTCAACACACGCAAATAAAATACACGTAGTTTAAAGTAAAAACTCTTATAAGCTGTAAGTTCAGGCTTGCTGATTTTTGGTCTGTAACAACACTCGATTACGCATTCACCGTCCGTTGACGCTCTTCGAATAAAATATACGATTCATTTCAACATAGAAATATGTGTCTTTCTTGGAACAAAGGATTCGTTTACATTTTTCACGAATATGACCGAAACTACCGCGACTGGGACAAGAAGGAAAAGTGGAAGTTTGGAACTTCTAACAATTTTGAAAGTGGATGGTGCAATCAGCTGCTGGACGATTGTGTCTATCGCTTTACACATAGAGATAGTGATAAATTACATGGGCGGCTAATGTAATCCAAACGTGTTACGTAGCAGCACGTTCGAGGTCTGTTAACAATGATACTCCAATGATATTCTTAAAAAAGAAGTATATTTTAAGCATGAGGAAGAATGTCTACCGGACCGGGAATCGAACCCAGGACCTCCAGGTTACCGGATGGACGCTGTAACCACTAAGCTATCCCAGTCGACTCCCGATTCGGTGCGAAATTCCTCCATAGACCTAAATTCGGTTTACTTACAATTTACAAGTCAGTTTTTCTTCATGAATAACTGAAAAGCTTACCATAACTTGGTCGCAATTTTCATTAAAAGACAAGTACAGAAAAACTAGGGTATAATGCACCCCATAAACTAGACCAAAAAAAATATGGTTCCTTTGTTCTAACATATGACTGTTCCCTTCTCCAATCACTTATTTTTCTGTGATTGCCAGACAACAGAACCTCAGGAACTTTGTACCTACTCCACTGCTCAGGCCTAGTATATTGAGGATATTCAAGCATACCACCACTATAACTAAAGCTTTCTTCAGCAACGCTATCGAAATTATTTACTACACCTGGAAGAAGCCTAATACATGCATCAAGAACAGCCGATACAAAGACCTAAAGATGTTAAGAAACGAAAGAAATCCTATTCAGGGAAGAAAAGGTCTAACACAATAAAGACTGAAAGTATTATAGAAGAAAGGTCCGACAAAACACTGTTTGGAAAAAAAAAACAGCTTTTGCATAATTGACGCTCTGAACCCCAGTTATGGATTAGAAAATAGATAAAAGTAGAAGTAACAAAGAGGGGAACAGGGTAAACTCGAGTATTTTAGCATTTTTTAAGTACGCTGATGAAACAAGTGAAGAAGAATTGGAAAGGATAACAGGAAGTGACGTAATAATCAAAAAAGCGTAGGCATTGTAGTAGCCTATTGAAGAAGGGATATATTGTGCAAATTAAACATAGGTTTTTGGAAGTATTACTCAATAATAAAGAAACCTCAACTAAGAATCAGGTCAAAGACCACAACCATATGATCAATTTACATAAAAATTCCTTCTTCAATAGGTTCTAGAACTAAGCCGTGTAGAAAAATATACTTGTAAATTGAAGTTGAGCCGAATTAAAGCTTATGGAAGAATTTCGCACTCCATCGGGAGTCGACACGGATAGTTTAGTGGTTAGAGCGTATGCCCTGTAATCCTGGGTTCGATTCCAGGTGCCGTCAAAATTCTTCCTCATGCTTAAAATAAATAAAGTAACATGGCGTTAGGCCTGATGCTTAGTTAAGCTTTCCTTATTCTTAAAGTATTTTTAATTCAAAGACAATATTCCGTAGTAGAAATTCAATTGTGTTTTAAGTTTCCTGTATATCCTTACTTTGAAATTCGGCAACTATAAAGCTTGTTTGAGAAAGCAGATATACGAAACTTTATTGAAATTTTTTGAACACGATCAAACAGACCGGCAACGAACAACTAACAGTTTTATTTCTATTCATATGGGAATAAGTAAAGTAAATGGAAAATAAATTATAAAATCTAAAGCGTTAGCCCCTCTGTGTTTATTTATTGTCTATGGTTTTGAGTTAGTCACCTGGTTTGTGCGGAGTCGTTCTTTCGGCTGTTGCGTTTTTAAATCATGTGACGAAACAAACAACGATTGGAGTTGCGTGCACTTAATTTTGTCTGTCATTTGGCTACTTTGTATAAAGAGTTCTCGGGTTTCCGGTCGGTCGGGTAACGTGATTTAAACACAACGTTTTCCATGGCTGACACCGCCTTCGTCAGGTGAACCCGAGAACTCTTTATACAGAATATACGTCGGGAAAACTTACGCTTTTTATTATTTCGCTACTTATTTATCAAAATCGAAAATGTGTCCAAAGGACTGAAAAGTAACTGAGGTAGAAGGTAGACTTAAAAATGAATAAAATCAAAAGATGTGGATATAAAATACTAGCCTACTTAATACATAATTATTTTTTTTTAAAAAAAAGTAGAAAGTAAGAAAGGATAATCAAGGTTGAGAATTGTAAGAAATTCTCGAAAGGTAGAATAGCACAAGTTTAGGGAATTGAACATGGATGTTTGGAAAGCCTGAAAAGAGAAAACCCGAATCTTAGAAAAATTAATTTTACAGAGGGAAAAAATAAAGGAAACAGACAGTTTATTAAAAAATTTCGGCCTAGAAGTTATCTCTGGAACATCCTGACAAACGATCTTTATAATAACTGGACTAACAGCAAAATTCAGTGATCAGAGACGCTATATTATATTATATTTCGTTTCAAGTTTTAATTTAGCTTCTGTTTTTGAAATAATAAAACAATTGACAACCTTATGCAGACACTAAATTTTTTTACGTTTCGATACAAAACTGTATCGAAACGTCGTAAAAAAATTAAAAATAAAAAGTGTCTGTATCAGGTCATCAATTGTTTTATTAATATTATATTTTGGTTATGCGTAGACGTGACTGAAGTCGACGAACTTCATCAAAGCAGCCGTGTGAAAAGATCATTGAAAGCTGTTTACGTTTACATGATGAATTTAAACAATATCTGCTGCCGTCGCTGGAAATCTCGTGCAGGTTTATATTTTTTCTTCTGGAAGAGATCATCACTTGAAAAAAACCAACCTGTTTTAACGCCAAATCGATCAGACACAAGTAATGAAGTCTCATAATAACTTCACGCATTTTTCATGCAGTATTTTAATTTATAAATGGCGGCATCGCGTGAGGTTTAAAAGACAAGCACTCAAAAATATTAGTCGTCTAAAATTTTTCTCTCTCGACAGACACGTGAGCGAAGTTGGACTAATTAAATTATGTGGCAACTAAGTGTTCGAAATTTTTTTTTTAGTTAGGAAATAAGGATACTTTCTGGGAGAGCTAAACAGTGGAAAACAGTAAAAACCGCTGTTTCCAAACAGAATTTCTCGGACACGGTTGCCGCCTTTCAATATAAGGAGAAAACTCGGTGCGAACGATGTTCAGTATTGACATCTGATATGACTTGATCAATTTCCTCAGTAGAGGACTACCGGGATCAATACGTAACATGAATCGCTGGTGTAGAAACGATGTAATATTAATTTGGCAAAGGTCGCAAGCTGATAATATTGAAGTACAAGTATTGTGCCACGTGATGTGAGTGACCAGACCAGACTGACTGGACCCGACTGACCTGAGACGGCGATGCGACGCCACTGGCGCTCTGTCTGCGACTGAGGACAGCTGGCGCTCACTGCGCGTACCCCGCGTACTACGTCCTCGTATTGATTTACCCCTTCACGTGTCGTTCACACGCATTTCGCCCGCTCTCGGAATAAACACGTGAGTGGTACAAACGACAAATGACTTTTTTCAGAAAGTTTCGCCACAGTCGTTTTTGTTACTTCGAAAGAGAATTTCAAAAGTAATTTCCCAAAAAAATTCGTAGCTGTTATTAAAGACGTAATAAGTTATGCGGATGTGGCGGAGTGTCGGAGAGTAATGTATCCGACACGATCCATTCAAATCTCTTGTAAATTCCCGGCGGTAGTATAGAAATCGCACCCTAAGTAGGATGCTGGTAATTACATAGCATTGTAGTAGCCTAATTACGCAGTACTTGCGAAACCACTTGGATAGCTACGCCGCGGACATGGGTTCAGAGCCGGATATTCCTTTACGAGTCACTTTGCAGCGGTTTGTCCAAGACTTCAGTACACGAAGGAAGTAAAGAGGACGCGGCTGTAATTAACTTCCCAGGATAGGACTTACACACCGTTCTTAATCATATTTAATTAAAATGAAAAGAATTTACGTCTGATTTAAAATAATGAATAAGAAAGATAGCCAATTCAGACAAAAAGGTAATGTAAATACCACACAACATTTATGGGATCCTTGTTTTTTTTTAGGGCAACAGGTTACATGAGGGTGATCCACGTTGGGCAACTCCCCTTTAATAGCATAGGAAGGGATTTGAAAGGGGGGATGCGGAAGGGTAGAGGAAGGTAGCCAAGGGCTAACTAGGGCCCCCGGGCTATATTTTAAGGATCCTACCCGGCATTCGCCTAAAAGTAATGCAGGGAAAACCGTAGAAAAACCTGCATCAGGTAGGTCGGGCATTGGGTACTTGTCCCACGCCCTTCCGATAGCGGGAGAGGAGTTTGCTGTGGGGACGCAGCATTCCATTCTCCGTGCCTCGACCAGTTTAGGAGGCAGCTGGCCGAATATTCCAATGGGAACAGTGGACAACTCTTACCGTATGCCCAAGGTCTGTGAACATACACATACACCTCTCAGAACAGGCCGAGGTGCCTCGGCTTGTGGGAATCTTAGTTCAAAAACGGAGGAGAAAGGCATCTCCTTCGTATCTCTCCTATAAGGCTCTGGGATCCTTGTACCTTTCGTCAGTTCATAAGAAGAGCCTAGAGCAACACAACTGCAAGTTTTGTCAACTGACACGTGCAGTTGTGTCGCTCGAGGCTCTTCTTAGGAACAAGGATCCCAGAAACGTTGTGCGGTATTTATATAACCTTTTTGTCTGAATTGACTATATTTCTTATTCATATATAATTAAATTGCATCAAACGGAAATGGATTTAAAAATTGGACAATCAGTCAGAATTAAAAACAAAACCTTGTCAGTTGCAACACTTTCGTGAATACAGTACATTAATATATCATTTTTACATGCACCAAAGATACTACGTAGATAAAATTAACTCATCGATGGTATTCAGAAACAATATTTAATATAATTTGACAGTTATAATTTAATAAATAAACAGAAAAACAGCCAATTTGTCAAAAATAATTACACTTATGTCCGAGAACATCTATGTCCTTATCTATTGTTTAATAATGTCTGGCAAACTGACAATATCTTGGATGACGAAAATAATTATTTCAAAAGAATGAGTGAAATGGTACACATTCGCTCTGATCCTAGTGTATTAAATGTTAAAAATGATACTAATAATTTGAACAAAATTTACGATACCTTGTAATAAAGGAATTATTTTATGTTTATCATATAATTTTTTATTACTTATTTCAATTAGAACCTTAAATTCACATTGTTAACTTTAACTGACTACAAAACTAATATTACTCAAAATATCTTCTTAAAAACACATTTCGGTATCAGAGTACGTAGTCCGTGACACTACATTTATATTTAATCTTCTAATTTTAACATATTGTAGTAGATAGCCCTCGATTCTGTTTTTTTTTGCTCACGATTTTGGGCGATGATGTGTAGCGATGTACTGATTTCAATTAGCCGACTCGTCCAGCTCTCTCAATAATAGGGCGGCAGATCAAATGTGCACCACCACAACAAAGGTGTTTCATTTCAAAGAAGCCTGAGTAACAGTAAATATCTGAGAAGTCGATAATAGAAACTATACCAAAAGAAACTTTTAAATGCTTTTTTTTAGCGTAATACTTGCTATTTTCGTTCCACGACAATATTTTCTCGTCGATGAGGCTCAGTAAACAAAGTTCTTCTTTCATTCGAATAATCGTGATCATCCAGTGGACGCCAGTGATTCTGTGCGTTTCCCCGACCAGAGATATTGGGAATACGGTAAATTTTGGCCGTTAATCCAATCGGTCATGGTCTCTCCACTCGGGTCATGCCATACGATTTCGTCCTTAGTCATTCCAGGAGAGCCGCGTAATTCTCTTCCCGTTTTTGCTCGGAGTTCTTTCCATCATTTCCGGACCACTCTCTAAATCTTGCAGGTTTCCTGCCAGGTAAATGGGTTAACATAGGGCCGCGATGCCCCACGTGTATTATTATCTAAGTACAAGACCGGTCTCGAATGAAATACGTGCCTCCTTTTTTTATATAAAAAAATCTCTATGTAATGTTTCTTTTGAAACATAGACTAACATTATAAGTAATTAAATTAATTATGTTTATCAAAATTAGTGCACTCTGTTCTCATATTCCACTTTTAAAATCCTGAAAAATGTTATTAAGTGTATGCCGGTACAAAATTTGCAAAAGAAACGTAGCTTCTTCTATAATAAAGCCTGATATGAAACGAAACAACATTTTTGTTTTAAGTTACTTAACGTTTTTTACAGAAATCATCCAAAATATGTATTCACGGCCAAAGTGAATTTCGGCCATGAAAATTGAAAGTGGAAGTCTATTTTTTTTAAATTGTTTTATTCTAATTTTTAATTGTTTCTTTATTAATATACATATGAAGAGGTGCCTAATCAAAGGGAAGAAACTTTATGTATTTTAGTTAATTATAAATTTTAATATTTGTAATTAAATTCTGACTTTTGGCCAATTTCCACTGATTATATTCAATGAATGAAATTCAAATTTTAATCACGAGTATATTGTAGTGTATAACAACCTTAAGTGGCCGCCCTTGTGTCCGCGGGCCTGAGGAGGAATACATTAAACGTGCACGTGTGCTTGCCCGAGAGGCCAAAAGAAATCGCGGGTACAGGTCCCTTTTTTTGCATCGTTTTGGGGCGCGGAGTACGAACCCGGGTGACAGTGAGACAGACGCAGGCAGACCGAGAGATAGAGGGTGGAAAATTCAGGCGAGCGGGAAGCAACAAAGGTTTTGGAGAGAGGGGAGGCCGAAGAAGATGCGCTGAGACTACAAGACCAGTGACCCACTGCAAGTCGGCCTACGCCACAAGTAAAGTAAGCATCACAATTTCTGTAAAGTGCCTTCAAAAGTAGAATTTTTTACACAGTGCGGAAATAGACTCTGTTCTTGAATAGCTACCGAACCGCCCACATTACCCTGTTGAGAAGGAGGACTTTATAACCAAGCCGGAGCTAATGTTAATTTTTTGCAAACCAATGTATATCTGCTGGCGCCCAATAATATTTTTTTAATGTATTTTTGTACTTTCTTGTAATAAAGTTTATTTTTTAGATTTAGTAATAAAGGCTAATCGTTACAATATATTTATTAAAATTTCTCTTAATGTTTTTGAGATGTATTATGTCTTAAACAGACAATCCTCAGGTTGCGGCTATCTGCTGTCAGTTGAACAGGATTTCACGATACAGCTTTTCCCGCCTCATTTTCAGGTAGATGCTGTGTCTGAATGCAGATCTTTCTCTTTCAGCAAATATTGGTGGCAGTGCCGTTAATTTAAATCTGATCATACCAGAAATCTACATATAAGGCGTTCATACTTTAGTTCCCATTTTCAACTGTAAAACGTGCTTTTAAATAATATTTTTTGTTGGTTTTTCGCTCCAAATGATTCCCAAAATATCACTGTTTGCAAACGTTTCCACCCTTGCTACGAATGAGAGTAAATTTTTTACGCGAAAAAGTCACTTTTAGATGAATAATCTGAATCGGAAAATAAATTGTTGGTAATAACAACTTTTCGTAGTTCTTATGGACTTTTTCTTGATTGTTTATAAGAACGCCTGAAACAAATTAGTAGCTTCATATCAATGATTACCTCATAAGTTGTTACTAGCACACGTTGTAGTGCAATAGCAGCTGGTTACTGGTTGGAGCACACAATGCCTGCTGGAGCAATCGGTCATTATCGCAAATGGACGCCTGATAGGCGGGTGTTGGCCTTCCGCCTCTTACTGTCATAGAAATCGCATCAACCGAGAATTGGGCGTGTGTTTCGTACAGCGTGGTCTGTAAAGGTTTCAATTAAATCCCATTACCGTACATCAATGTAAATCCACGGAGTTTAATAACAAATACCAAAGCTCGATACAAAGCTGGTGGAGTGAGCTACTACTATATTCGTAATTAACGCGCAGCACTCAGCTCATATCAATAAAGAAATGGATGGATAATATAGTTAGTGTCTTTGCTAACGACGAAGGAATCCAACACACGTTTCATAGTTTCAAAACTCGTAATGGTGCGGAGGGAGATAGGGGAGTCGAATCCGCTTGCCGTCGTCCACCTGTTTTCAGTTTTTCTGGTTAACATAAACAATTAAGCGAATGTAGGGAAGAATTCCTACACAGTATCCACAAAATTCCAAAAAAACAACGATAATTAGACTAAGGGAATAAGATCCCCAACAAGAAAAATTGTCAAGTGTCGTTGACAACATGACAGTTGCTTCGGTCACAAATATGCTACACGCCTGTTTAAAGCACAAACCACATATAAAAAATAAACATCTACGAATATAGTGATCAAATAGCAATTATAAAGTATATCATGAATTTAAATTTAATATGACTGAGACATGATTTTTAATTATTTTATATTCTATCCTCAAAGTTTTTATAAAGAAGAATACTTAATAAATTTAAAATAAAATTCAATTTCGAAAATTGCATCTTTTTGGCAATATTTTCATATTAAACTATATAGGAAAAGTAATTTTTTATATATTTTTAAATATAATATTTACAATTCAACAATAATCTCATATATATATATGTAAATATTTGGCAACGTTACAATATTATATATGACATTCATATATAGGAGATTCTTGTTGAAATCTAAATTTAAAAAAATACAATACATTAAAATAATTAATTTTTGTATACAAATTAATATGGCCATATTGCCGAAAGCACAAAATTTTCAAAATTAAATATTTTAGAAAATTATTACTTTTTTCTGATTAAAATGGGACATGAAAGAAACTGGGGATGGACCACAAAAACAAAATTATTAGAGTATCTTGAGGGATGGCAAAGTATTTAGGAAGTGCCTGGGGCGAAGTAATTTTAAAGGAGTTCTTGTCCCACAACAGGCGGGGTAAACACCAAATGGTACAGAAGCAGTTTTGGGGCCAGCGAAATGAAATGAGAACTGTTTATTTTGGTTGGCAGTCGTTGTACGAACAAATTTTGTTGGGTGGTTGTTCAGATAAGGACTCCGAAAAGGACATATCGAGAGTTGAGAGAGGGAACGTGAGTTTTATAAGGACTTGACAGTGGAGAAAATACGTGAAGATGACCCTGAAAGTGGAGAAGGAGAGACGAGATAGAATAGAAGGCGGAAGAGTTTTTGAGAGACTAGAAAGTAGCAGAGAACTGTAGAGTCATTGAAATTGAAGAGAGATAAGTACGAGAGGTGTTGATGGCTCTACCGACAAATCTAGGGGCGGTTGAGTTGAATCACCTGGGATAGAAGGTCCTAAGAAAAATATACTTTCGCTTTCCTCAGGATACATTTGTTTGGAACCAGACCTCCAGACAGTCATAGCAGCACGACAACGCACGCCACTCAACTCAAGAGTATATTTAGAATTTCTACCTCAGGAAAAGCCGAGATGCAGCTGATAAGAATCGTCACCAAATTAAATAAATATGTGTTTTCTAATGGCGGTTGGCTCTAAATTTTACTTTGTTACCAAATAGATGCCCAAAATAACTAGAGGAAACTAATAAAGCCCCGAGAAACATTGAATATTTAATTTAAATAATATTTATTTTATACTTTTATATTTCTCTGAGTTAATTTAATTTGTTATTATGCTACATACTACCTAGATTAAATACATATTTTGTTTAATAAATTCTTAAAATATGTAATTAAAGAATTGATAAAAATAAATATAAAGAAAGAAAAAATTACAATTTTTTATTACACGAAGTAAAAATTGTAATAAAATTATATTTGAAAAAATTATTGCAGATACGATTGATTGAAAATCTTTAATACTGTTTCAAATATTTCTTCTATGATACGAAATGTATTCTAGAATTATACTTAACTCGATTTTTCATCCCTATGTGAAGTTTTCCTGTATTCTTCCCTCAGTATTAAATATTGATATTGTCATTATCTTAAAGGCATTCCGTGCTTCCAAATCATGGTGATTCTTATATATGAGAAGGTAATCGTAAGTTTCAAAGCTTTGAATGGATTAGAAGAGGGTGTAAACAGGTTACATATGGGGCAATCCACATGGTGGCCACTCACTCATAGCATAGAAAGGGACTGAAAAGGGGGATGAGAGAAAGGTGAGAATGAACTATTCCAACCTACATATTTCTCCAAATAAGTGACTGAAAGAAATTTGAGCCACCATCCTTGCTGCAGAAAAAGTATGTTGTGGTAGCGTGCGGAGGAAATGCGGCAAAGCGTCTGATTTGTAGTACATCTCCGCAAGAGCTCAAGAACTTTGTGATGGGAAAAGTCACATGCAAAGATTTGATGAATTATGAATGAGGGAATGAATGAATATTTATTATCTGCGATTGAGTACATCTCTGTAGCTGTTACAAACCAAGGGAAACGGCAAGAGGAATCCAATAAAAAATAAAATTTATAAACGCGGAGAATAGCTTTGTAGGATGTCTGGGCATAGTGGTTGGAAATATTGCTCAAGGGAACGTGTGATTAATTTAATCACTAAGCATAAATAGAGGGAAAGGTCGGTTCGCAAACAATCCACGAAGCAGTGTCAACACAAGATTGCTGCGTCATAATATTAATAACTCCACGGAGAAAGACCTTGGAACAACTAATACCGTCCAATAACATAAAACCCGCGATCAACGTCGCGCTGTTTTATACACAATTTTGTATTGCGTTGTTCCTTCGCATGTGAGAACAGCTTTACACAATATCCTCCAAGTTTCCACCGAGTTCACTGTCATTCGCCGTTCCGAAAACCGGATCTGCTATTCAATCCGCCTGTTTCACTCCAGCGCTCGCTCCGACCTGCGTGATTCATTTATCCCCCCCCAATCAGCTTCTACAATGACCTCCGAAAAATATATTAAAAACTTGCCTGGAAGAATGCATATCGTAAAATGTCGAAATTTCAAGTCACTAACAGTTTTGTGTCGTATTCTTTCAAGAAAATCTCTTCTTATTTTGAAGTCTGAGAAGGTGGCATATCATTTTCACAATCGTGAACTTATTTCTCGGAGGTTTTCCTTTACCGATCAATTAAGTCTACATATTATCAAACTATTGCCGTCCAACACGGTGATGAGAGATCACATCATAGAATAGTAGAGGTTTTAGGGAGGAAAGTCAATCTAATAAATAAATTGAATGTTTGTGTTGTGTGTGTGTATGAACCATATACTAATCTAAGCGCGTGGAAAACTTTAGACGAAATCTTCACATGTTCCTTACGACCCGGAAACAAACACTGTAGGGTGGTGTTTCCCAACGTATTATAATCGTCCCACCCCAGACTTGTTAAAAATCAAGGCATAAATTGAATTATATCGTTTCGATTTCTCCCCCCCCCCCAACAAACTATAATAAAATTCCTATGCTGAAGAGGGTCTCTGGCCCTTTGACGGGATAGGACACATGTCCTTAATAACAATAATAATAATAATCCCAGGGTGGGACCCTTTCCTCACACGGGGGTAATTTGATTGATCAGGGCGGCGATTCGAAAATAAGATCGACTAAGGTTTAAAAATTACCAGCTATGATTTAACTTCTACAAAAGGCAATTTTTTTTTGGACTTTGAAATAAGCATTTGATAATTTTTGAATTACTATTATTGAGGATCTGTGATATACACTTGCAATTAGGCTTCTGTAGGGAATAATTCAATTTTTTAATATAAAAATATATTACATAAGGGGGCATTAGACAGACTTGGGTGAGCAATGTTAAGAAAAAGGTTGGGATACAATGCTGTATGTGTAAGGCACGACTATAACCTCGAAAGGTAGGGTGGGAGGAAATTTTAAAACACCCAAAAACGGACGATATTTGCGTGGAATAAATATTTTTCTGGGTCAGTATGATCGATAGTGTTTATCCCGAAGTTATTTGTGTATCGTTTCAACCCCTTACGAAATTGGAGGGGGACATCCATATTGTCGACCAATAAACACGTCTAAATTATTTTTTATTGCTGTATTCCAAAATTCATTTCCAGGAAACATTAAATAAGATTTTAACATACATTTCATTCTTACGACATTTGTCACTAAGGAATGACAACGCGTAAGCAAATTGTGGTTGCAGTACCACAACACATAAAAGTAGTAACCTAATTGATTTTGGAAGTCTGTTGGAGGTGCTATTGAAGCGAATGGTAAATATATTATCGGTTATGCCCATAGTAGCTTCTTCCGGCAGAAGCGTCTACAGTCAAATCTGTAATAGATAGATTTGACTCAATTTGGAAGGTTCATTTTCTCGATTGAAGAATTGTTCCAAACGTTATAGTTTGTATGCAATGATTTTCTCTTATAATTTAGTTTTCGTTACTTGATTTCAGTTGGTATCCGAGATCAATCCTCCAAAGATGGAAGGAGATGCTTCAATGACATGAAAAAAGTACTTGTTGATATTTTTAAACAAATATAATTGATATTTCCTTAAACATCAGAAAATTCCCATCAGCTCAGATCCGCGGAATTTGGCGACGAGTGTCAAATGCTCAGAAGAGAGTCTTTTATGAGAAAGAAGGAACACAAGCCGTATCATTTACTTTCCTAGAAATATCTTGCAACTCAAGGCCTTGGTAACACATCTGATGCAGCGCCTGCTGTAACAAATGGTAATTACGTTTTATAATAAGAATCAACGTTTCCGGAGATTTCTGCACAGCCTTTGTCGCTTCCACAATGGTTTACGTTGTAGCTTTTCTAATTTATTTGAACGCGAATGCATCACTAGCCCAATCCAGTTTCTTGATTATTAGTACAATGGCAAAACAAGATTTCATATTGTCTGATGAACCGCAGATAGCCCTATGATGACTGTCCAAGTGTGAAATTGAAAGGAAGCCATTCAAAGCTGGAAAACACCGGCAACCTTGCAGATCGAACCCGGATGCACCAACCAGCAGTGCCTGATCGCTGGACCACAAAGCCAAGATTATTACAATTATTCCGTAATTGAAGTCCCGTTATGAATACTTTGCTTTGTCGTAATTATAGTAAATCATTGATCGATATATTATCAGAGATTAACTTAGCTTTAGTTGCAACTGTCTTCACAATGCACAAGGAAACGGAATCGCGTGAAAATGGAGATCAATTTTGTGAAAATTGTGTAATAGCATTAATGCAATGAAGAGAAAAGACATAATACGTCGAATTCAAAGTAGTAATAGCCTTTTCTTCCACGAGTCTTTGCAATCATCTACTCTTTCTCTGCATCATCAAGATCCTCTATGATATTGGTCTTGATTTCATTTCTCTTTCTAAATTTACGGAGTAAGAATTTAAACATATCAAGAACCATAGGATTTCCTTAATATCATTTATTAATTAATGGAACCTACATATCATGTTCATTCAAGTGGTGATACAACTACGTCTGTCGGTAGAGCATGAGGCTCAATCTCAGGGTCGTAAGATTGGGCCCCACGTTGAGCGCCAAATATAATGATAATTCAATGTACGGTTTTGAAATGTTGATATAATATACTAAAAACACTTACAATATTTATTTATTAGTATTTACACGACCTAAACAACAACTTTGTAACATAAACATCAAAGATACCACATAACAACTAATTCAGAGATCTTCCGCCTGCTGTTAATATCTATCTCTGTCCAAAGAACACCCAAACAAGGATATAATTACAAGCGTTTCTCTGCTTCCCCCAAAGGCAATTTTCTCACTACTGCTTCGATCTTACTGTCATTTCTAATTTTATAAAATAAATGTCTCCCAGCACCATTTTATGCAATGTCCCATCGAGGAGAAATTGACAAGGAATGCTTAATTTTTGGCAGAGGACGTTGACATCATCGCGGCTGAGTGGTCTCAACGCTTTACCTGGGATGGATGAGCTTTCTCGGGGGATTAACTGACAACTCTTGCTCATTAGGGCTGTACGACGCTACTTTCCTTTCTGTTTTGCACCATTGTTTGTCCTGAAAGCTTTAAATGGTTGTTAGTCACGAGAAACCCCTTCACAATCACCGCTTGTCAAAGCTAGGATCCAAATCCATGAACGAAACCGCTTGCGAAATTACTTCGGAGTATCAACACACGTAAAAGTGAAACGCTAGTTCCAATCAAAAACGAATGAGATATTTTATTAATGCATAAGAGATAAACTTGAAAACAAATTAAATTGGGGAGATGACCAAAAATATAAAACATAAACGAGACCACAAAAAGAAAACGGTTGACGGAAAATTTCATTCTTAAACAGATCGATAAGCGATTGTAATAATTTACCTACAGCACTATTTGACCATAATCTACCGGCAACAAGACGGTTTAAAAACAACAAAATATATCCGCCAAGAGAAGCACAAATACCTTTCTCTAAATCAAATAATCATATTTACCGCGTGTGAAGTGGAAAACGTTCTGTACATTTTATACAATAACTGCGACTTATTTTCATTTTAAAATATTATTATTTATTTCTTTACACACGTTTATTTTATATATTTATTTTTCTAAGTGACACCGGGATCTACCCCATTCACAGCAAATTATAAACATAAATGGTAGATATTTAATGAAGTACTAAAATTTCAAATGAAACGAGAAAATGTAATATTTTAAAATATTGAACTTTGTATGCCCAGATTATATAGTAGGATTTCTTTTATATTGAAAAAAAGGAAAAAATTGATTGTTCAAATTCTTTATTTACTTTTCTTAAAATATAGATACTTCAATTTAATCAAATCAATTTTTTATAATCAATCTTGCAACGTATTAATGTTGCTTATAAAGTAAAATAAATTAAAAAACAAAATAACTCAGTTACGGACATATTATGAGAGATACGTCAATAATTTTTAACTGTTCATAGAACAATTGACGATCTTTAACAGACACTTTTTATTTATTATTTATATTGTAACGACGTTTCGATACCTATTTGTATAATCTTCAGGTATTTTACTAAAGAGGAGGTATTTACAAATGATTAGATATATAGTATAATTGTACAAAGTAAATAAAAGCAAACTAAAGTAAACCAAAAAACAAACAACTTACCAAATTAATACAATAAAGTAGAAGAAAATTAGATTGTAGCAAGACTGACAGATTGAAACCTTGAGGGTTTGACCTGACGTCTGGAGATTTAGTAATATCAGGCATATCAATTGTTTTATTAAATAAAAAACAGACGATAAATCAAAACTTTTAATTTTTAACTGTATCAATATCGCGGGATTCCATCACTCATGATCAATTTACACAATTAAGAGAGCTGGCAACACAAAATATTGTTTATAACTTTTATTTTCGATGTCTTAACAGGCCGACGCTTTCCACCAGAGCATTCGGAGTGAAATAGTCGAGTCTAGATCAAGATAAAATACATGTAAAGAAGAATAGCGATCTACTCTCGAGATCCATTTCCAGTATTGTGCTTGAGTAAGCGTAAAAAATATATGAACCTAGCGTTCTTTATGTAACCTCCATTACTTACACATTAACCGTATTTATAACTGCAGACTCATATTTGCCATTCTTCTCCACACTGACCTGCTTTCATCTTGTTAATGTCTCTGAACTCGCCTACAGCGTTGTCATCCTCTTTGCTTTATACGATACTGTCGCTACAAACTCGCCCTGGTCTAGAATTACGAGAGCAAATATAAATTAATAATGTTTTCTGCAATTCACGAATTGATTGACGTGGAGGTGGTTGTTTTCCATACTTAAACCATCAAGCTTCGACGAGTCTTGAGTGTCCCATTTTGTTTCAATGGGGAGTAGACATTTTAAAACGTGGACCACGAGCTACAAAAGTTCGTACTAACTTTAACACTAACTGCCGCTAATAAAAACAAATTTGACTCACTTCTCGTCATTTTAGTGAATTTTTCAAATTATAAACGGATTTTATGGACCCCTGAATTTTCTGTAGATCCAATGGAGAAGCTGGACTTTAAAGGTGCAGAATCAGACATAATCTTCACATAAATTATAATACCCTGTAATAATAATAAATTTAATATATCCTAAAAAATTTAATTAGAAATTTTAATGAGCCGTAAAATTATTTACGGAAGATTTATTTTAATAAAAATTATAGTTCCATATATTCATCAAACAAAAATTTAGTTTCATTTTTTTAATGTGATTTTATAACCTTTTAATTGTTATGTTGTTGTGAGGTAGTTTATTAAATAAACTAACTGCGTTAAAAATGACTCTTTTTTGTGTGTAATTGACATTGTGTTTACTTGTCCGTACAACTTGTTTGTGCACATCTAAATTGATTGTGAATTGGCTCTATCATTTATGCCAAACAGCATTAATGATAGTGTGTACTGACAAGTACGACTAGGAATACAATTTTTATTTTAACAATTACTTGCAGTATGTCATGAAGGAACTAATAATAATAATAATAATATCATATTCCGACTCGTCAAACAAATAACATATTTTCTGCCCTTAAGTTTTACGATTCAATAAGCGTACTATAAGGTAATTATTATTCTATATTTCTATGAACAACTTCTCGACTGTATTATATTGTATGTTTCCCTTTACCGAACTGAAATCCTCTGAATCTTTCCGCCGTTTTACTTCTTCCATCTTGTACACAAAAATCTTCCTGCATGGAAAACACAGAATATATTTTATCCCGATTGTTTTATTCGACTGCGATTCACTGTGTTAGAAAATAATTTCATTCCAAGGCGTCTGCCAAGTATGATAATTTTCGCACAGTTTTTCCCATTTGAGAATTTTCCATGGCACATAATTTACGAATATGCATCATAACTACCCGGAAAATGCTAAATTTAACTTCCGGAACGACGATTTACGGGTCTCGAACTGGAAACGTATTTAACAGTAAACAACGTTTCTGTCGTTTCCCTGTCCCGAAATTCAAATTCAGTTTCAATTACAAAAACTTATAAATTAGACTTAAAACTTTTTATAATCGACGATGTACGGAAAAATCTTAAAATATTTTGTCGTACTTATTTCACAAACTGGAATTGTACGTAACTTGTAGGTTCGAGAGTTACAAATATAACAACCTCGTATGGTGTAGGGGTCAGCGTGACATTACAGAGGTCCCGGGTTCGCATCCCGGCGAGGGCATGGATGTTGGTGTGCGTGAGAGAAACTTTCGTCTAATCAGTCCTTTGACAAATAAAAAATTGAGTTCTCAAAACGAGTCGCTAATAAACGAAGCTGTTGTATTGACTGTAAATAAATCGATATAAAAAAATTATATGTGAAAGCGTGAGCGACTTAAGTTGCGTGTGGGAATACCGTGATATATAATTTTGTCTATTACTTGAGGTCTTAAAAATGGTCTATTCTGTCAATTCAAAAGAAAGAAAATAGTTGTCTAGTGCTATTATTAAACGTTTAGCTTTATATTGTACGAAAAAATACTATATTTCTAAGGGTCTTTGAAATTTGAGTTATTATATAGTTCTTACGTTGAATGATTTCTCGGATGCTCCGTATGAAATTTCTCGGACATGGTCATTCCGACTGTTATCACTTCTCAGTCCGTGCTGATTTCCACACTTCATTGTTGTTTGTAGCATTTATCATTGACCGCAAATTTACGACGTTTATCATTAACGTATTTTCGGATTCCTATCATCTATTTACAGTGACCTCCTTAATTGTGGTAATCGCTGTTTTATTTCGCCAGCCGTCCTGATTTAATAGCGCTTTTAATTCGTGACTTTAATCACAACGAATTTTAGTTATTTTCCAATTCTAACATGTTGCGTAGTGGAAATACCTGGCTTTCAAGTACGAGTATGTTTACGTCATTAATAACGCAGAATAATCCAACGGTTTAACATCACAGGGACCATTATATATGTGTTCATTAGAACAATAATATTTTAATTTGAGACGGAAACCAACAAACGTTTGAAACGTTTAAAATTCGGTAGCTCCTCTTGTCTGCTTGTGCTATGAGTGAGTTGAGGCGGAATATGGACCCTCGAGTTTTGTTTCAGTATGGATTTTACGACAACGTTCCAAATGAACGCCTGACAAGTCAGCGGCAAACACACAGCTCGCACAGAGGAAGTCCAATATACGACAAAATATATTAGGGTTGAAGACACGAAGACTAGGAGCGTCTGTGATCCCCTTGATCGACTTAGACCGCAGTTCACCTAAAAATGTGAACCAATTGAAGGTCCCGGCTTCTGATACACGAGAAAAGCTCTCGACGATTTCAGATTAGTTCCTAGCCTATGACAATGTGGCCGAGTGAAAATAGTTTGCCTATTCTTCCCACGATTCCCTTTACTTTTATCGAGTTTGAAGATATTCATTCGCATCGACCATTTCAGCTTCTCGGTAATTAAGTCCTAGATTATGAGAATAGAAGGTAAACAAATTCGAGTTGGGAAAGTTGAGATGAACGCCAGCTACATGGATGCTACCACGCCACGTCTCTCTACCAATGACATTGGTCATTGGAGCTTGAAGAACCTTCGATATCATTAAAATATGCTTGTTAAAGCCGATTGGCGCTCACAATTGGATCCGCCAAGAAAGATTTGTAATGATCACTTCTGACGAGTTGGATGAATTTTCCGGCCCCCGGTTTCTCTCGAGAAGAACCTGCATCGTTGTGATGCTGTGAGAGGAGCATCGTCATCCGTTAACGACGCAAATCCGCTACAAAGGGAGCTGCTGAAGGGTCGATCTTTGTGCTTTCTCCCCCTTGTATTGACCTGGCTGCTGTGGATATGTAATGGCCGTCACTTATAGAGTGCAAACACGCGTTTCAGATACACCAGCGTTGGCCATCCTCTCCTGCTTTATTCGGCCAATTTACCTGTCCAACCATGATTGGATGTTATACCTCAGCACAACACTGACTCCCGTCATGACGAAGAGATACCAATCATTGCCGTAAATTGCAGGATATTTTTGTACAACACAAACGTAGCGCAGCCCAATTTTTTTATTCTTTTCTATAAACAGTAATGTATCTGGTGATAGTGTTGGACTAAATCTGACAGTAGATATGACCCGAGAAAACCAATTATTTCCCTTGTTTCTCGTTAAGATAATTTCCACATGATTTAATTTTATTACCCATATCAGTGTGATTTGATCAACGAAGTCACGAGACTCGTAATTCCGAGGATTGTGTTTCTACCTCATCCAGACTTGCCCCTGAGTTTAAAATCTAGACGAATGATGCGAAGAAGTTAATAATTTGAACCACATTTTCGAAACATGTCCCAAGAAAACCCAGGATTAGGTCAAAGAAATTGCCTCTGACAACGTGCTTTCACAAATCCAGAACGTGTAAAGCGTGTTGACAATCTGCTTGTCTACCAGGATCGGTATACAGCTTTAAAGAATAATTTCACACAACGGAATTAGTTTTCATCATTATAGCTCCATTATTTATTTTCTTTTTCCCAAATTTTAGGGTCTTGTCCCTCTTAGAGTTCTTTCTGATTCTGATTATCCTCTGCAATGTTTAATTCGACTTAAACCCAGGCCACACGGACTGACGAAAAATACCGAGACTGATATTGTAAATTTTTGTTGTAACCTGATGTTATAAATGACTGACAGTCGTCACATTGATGGGAACAGACTTATTCCTACATTCCTTCCACTGCTCAAACATTTCGGTTCATCTTTTTCTTTCCGCGATGCTGCGTTGAAACTCCTCTTAACGCTGATGAAAAATGAGTCCCTTTTATCACCGATTTGACTTTGGAGAACATGAAGAAATCGTACGATCAGGGAGAAAGGTTTTTACTGGTAAAAATTACTGGACTGGGTAACTCATTGTGGTCAAGGATGCTTCCACAGTTGAAGGCGCTGTTTTCTATCACGTTCACGCAATTATTCTAACAATTGATTACGGCATTGTTTGCTACTGGGTTCCAACAAAGCTCTGGATATCGATTAAAACAATAAAGTCTCACGTGTTTCTTTTAAATTTGGGAATATGGTGATTTGATTGTCATGTCCACGTCCCATCAGCCCTGATAAGACTCTTCATCAATGGGACTTTTTTTAATTTCAAGAAGAACCCAAATTACACGATTACAATGAACTCTTCATCAACTGCAAGTTCTAAATGTGAAAGTATTCAACGCCGGATACTGAAGTCAGAGAACAAGTGTGAGTTAAAGGTCGTGGAACTCTGAGATGGTATCAACCGAACTTAGGGTTTAGAAGAAATGGTCCGGAGAAAACAATCGGTGTTACTTTGAATTTTACCAAATTCAGCCACCATTAGGATCATCTTATGCGTTGATAGCCTTTTTTGATCCAAACACGCAATGTTACTCTTAAAATGTACTATTTTTTTACGCGTTTGCATGGGCTAGCATAAATTTGGCACTGTGATCAGGGAAACGACTGCAGCACTGCGGTCCCTCGACGTAATTGATTTTTGCGTCATCTCCTTGCTGGGGAGAGCGACTAAGCTGAGGAAATAAGATGCATGCGGAGGGGACTTGCCAGATTTCATCGCTTTCATTTCTCAGAGAGGATACAGACCAGAAACGCTGAAGGCAAAGCTCAAGTCAGAAGTAACGGTTGCCAGAAAAGGAATCCTTTTCGTAGACAGAATGCATTTTCAACCTGAACACCCAGTAATTTATTATATATCTCTCAAATACATTTAAAAGCAAATAAAAAATATATTTTTTTTGTAAAAATAAAACTTATTTTCAGTTCATGACTTTGGAAATTAGCCTTTTAGCTAGTTTTCTTTTATCGATCAACTGACGGTATTGCAGTTACCTAATAGTAAAATTCACGTATTTATTTTTTACGTCTTTTGCGTAAGTGTATCAACAAATTTAGATACAAGACAGATTATTTTATTGGGAATATACACATTCTGTAAATCGTTATATTACATTACAAAAATTGCACGTTTGCAGCACAATCGAGATTTAAATATATTTGATAATACACCCGTACTTCTGTCCCTTTTTCTGACGGTGAAGTGTTACAAACATATTACCAGTTGTTTAATAAAACCAACTTTCTTAGCATCCTGAAACTTTACCTTTATTTTGTATCATCTCAATTAAATATTTTTACCAATTTCTGTTCCTGAAAAACTTCTAATAACAGCATTCTAAAATCCCCAGTCTAAATATTACCGCTGATTACAAGTCAAAGTTTCAATATTTCCATACTTCTCAATCACGCATAAATTGTTCTTAATTATTATACTATTTAATTATTATATTATTTTATACTAGTGGTCATTTAGTTTCCTTCCCTCTCAACCCAACTTACATCTAAATTTCCTATCCAATTTTTTTTTCTTGAAGTCATTCTCATTTTTTAATTATTCTTATGTATTCTAATATCATCCTCAAATATATTCATTTATATAACATCATTTTATTATTCAATGTCCTATATACGAATATTATTGGATAAGCACCGATTTGTATAACGGAACAGTTATCATTTTACGTGATCTTTTGATAAGATTAAAATTAATTCCTTTTTATTTTTTTCAAATCAAAGCGTACGGTTAATTTTATCTCTTCTATTTATAAAAAGATTACAACCTGAATTCATAGAATAAATAAAACAATTATAATTATCTTACATATTTTAATTTTACAATGAATAAATAAATACGCAATAAATTAGAAAAAATTAATAGAGCAGCTGATAAAAATATATAGTTTAATAACGTATCGTCCTAAATTTGGACTTCATCAGGTGCACTTTAGAGTAATTTAGCAATTTTCCAGATTATAATTGAATAAGCAAATAATTTATAATACTCCAAGCCCTAAATTACTCCATGTGCACCTGATAAAGCCGTAAATAAAGGATGAAATTTTTGAAACTATATTTTTTTATCACTTGTATAATTATTTTTTTCTGACATATGGCCAATATAGTTATTCAAACACAATATTGAAATTTATTTTTATTTGGCTATATAATCCCGTGTACATCAACCTCTCAAAATTCTTGATATCTTGTATTTATAAAAAAAATTACAAGCAGAATTCATAGGATAGAGAAAATTATTAGAATTATCAGACATGTTTCAATTATACAATGAATAAATAAATACGCAATACCCGAAGAAGATGGCGGTGCAAACCATCGAAACGTTGTGGAAATTAAACGACGCTACCCGGTTGGAATCCCGAGTAAACTTTATCCAGCAGCTACACCGGGAAAACCTACGTTCCTTACTAAATACGCAATAAGTTAGAAAAAAATTAATAAAGCAGCTGATAAAAATTTATAGTTTAATAACGTTTCGTTCTATATTTCACCTTCATCAGGTGCGCGTTGGAGATTTAGGTCTTGGAGTATTATAAATTATTGGCATACTTTGCCAAGTTCTTCAATTACTATCAGCCCAAAATTGATATTATATAAATAAATTTTGAGTAATATTTCAAAGACATGCTTTGGCTGCATTTACTCATTTATTTATATAATATGCAATATCAATTTTGAAGAATCATTGAAGAATCTGGCAAAGTATACAAATAATTTATAATACTTCAAGCCGTTAATTACTCCAATTTACACCTGATAAAGCCCTAAATAAGGGATAAAATTTTTGAATCTACATTTTTTTATCAATTGTATAATTATTTTTTTCCGACATATGGCCAATTGAGTTATTTAAACACAATATTGAAATTTATTTTTATTTGACATATAATCCAGTGTCTCAACTCACTCTACAAATTCGGGAGAAAAATGATTACTTCTGTTCAGAAGTTTAATCTTGGGACACGAATAACAGCTTAAATGAAGTCCAACTTCATTCGCCACTGACTTTTCATAAACTACCCGACAACAAATTAGTAATTCGTGACGTTATGTCTGTTGATAGGCACGAAAGCACGCAGTTTCGCGCTGTCATCTTCACGCCATTATCCGTCGTTTCGGAACACGGACATTATGTTCACATTTCCTCCACGGCGCTGCACAGTCGTATTCTTGATTACTTTTTGAGGCAAGAAATGGAATCCGCGAAGCGTGACAAAGGTGTTATCGCGGCCCAACTACATTGTAACCATCTGCCCCAGTTGTGACGTCTCACGATCACTTTCCAATTCCTCAAACAACTATCAAGATAACAAACATGTTATGTGGACAACACTAATTGCTACTGATACTGTAACAAAAAAATTTAATCACTTTACTCAATATATTACATTATGAAGAGGCAAATTCCTGTAATAATTCTTAATTCCAAAAGCACACGGATTAATTTAAAATAAATTTATTTATCGCCATATAAAAATTCGCGTGTGCATCAAAAATAAATATTAAACCTTCAACTCATATTTTGGCCACACGCTGAATCCCAATTATAATATTAATAGTTAATGAACGATGTGAACACCTAATTTCTCATAATTACGTCACAAGAAGACCATCTGCATGACAGACATATTTTGATACAGTGACATAATAAGGCTTGGCGAAAATAGCCGTGCAGTATTCACATAAACTTGAGTACAGTTTTAATTAATCTGGAACGAAACCAATAATGAGAAAATTTAATATAACTGTAAAATACGTTAAATAATTGCATTATAATTTTTTTATATCGATTTATTTAAAGTCGCATCAGCACATCACGTCATTACCGACTCTTTATGCGTACTCATTTTGCTTTGTCGGAGGACTAACTGACAAGAGTTTCTCCCACGCACACGAGCATCCATGCCCTTGCCTGGATTCGAACCTCGGACCTCCATGATGCGAGGCAGCCGCGCTGACTGCTACACCACAGGACGTCGGCTATGAATGTTTTATACCATGTTTATATAAAAATAATTTTTTAAATTTTTGGATATTCATTTTATCAAATATAATTAATTAATACT
The DNA here is from genome assembly GCA_037074705.1 of Zhengitettix transpicula. NCBI lineage: Eukaryota > Metazoa > Arthropoda > Insecta > Orthoptera > Tetrigidae > Zhengitettix > Zhengitettix transpicula. The sequence goes on along the minus strand of CM073591.1, from coordinate 43,084,975 downwards.
TGTAGAATTCAGCAATACCAAATTTGTATTTTTATACTTTTACATGTTATTTTGTAATTAAATTAATTCTGACATAATGTCAGTTTTATTTATTTATACAAAATATTACTTTGAACATTTATTTCTCTATGAGAACTATACCGAATGTCGAAGCAATATTTTTACGATCACCGAAAGCTTGAAAATTCACTTTACCGACGTGGGGCAAATGACGTTATATGCCATCTAATTCTAAACATAGGTACATGAAAAATGAACTGTCCGATGCGATTCTACTCGAGTACTTTATAGTTTGAAATGATATTCCCTCTTTCCTCGTGTATTCTAACCCTGTACTGCTTAATGTATTATAATTTATAATCATTTGTACAATAAATTAAATTGTATTCGAATCTGTACTTAAAGAAAGCAGGAGTACACCTTTTTATCTACTGCGTTTATCACTTTATCAGGTTTGCAAAGGGACATTGCTCCCGCCATGTCAGGAATCTTACCATATCTCAAGGGAATGCGTTCTGTCCACAAATCGTGAATGGAAAGGTACGCTTAACCTTTGCCCGGTGATGAAAACTTCTAAAGTCAAGATGTACGTTGAAAAGTTGCAAGTCACATCTAAACTGCATCCACTTAAAAATTCATATATTATTTACTAATTATTGTGGGTTTTTTATTATTATTATTATTACTCTGTACTTGTTCGTATGTCGTTGTAGTGCACACATTAACCGTTATTTTGTTTAGTAATTAATTTTTGTATTTTGACGACGCCCATGAAACTAATTATGCTGATAAATTTGTCCATGTGTCGTTTTAAGAAAATAAACACAATTGAATCCCACTAATATCAATCGAAGTTGCGATACAAATTACTCAAATAGGATGATATCAGATTTCTTAGTGAGTCATGAAAACTACAAATATATCGTAAGTAACTTAACCAGAAACGTATCATATTACTCAACAATATTACACCAATTAATGCGTCACCCCTTTGTAACAAAATAACAGAAATTAAGTAATAGCGGGAATGGAGTCACCATTTTGCTTCTGAGGTATGATGTCAGAGTGTCATCCTCCACAAGACAAAGCCACACCCTTCTCCATGGCGCGGAGATAATTTTAATTACAGCCAAACACTCATCGTGACTCTTCTTGACGTGGACTTGCCCACCGATAATTTCCAGTCCATGCACTTGGTGGTTCGCTTTTTGCAAGTTGTTGCTTAAAAGGGAATGAGATTGATGAACATGCTGAAACATCCCGGAAGGCAAATCGCTTTTTCCAACATGTTTACTTAGTCGGAGTATGAATTTATATCCAATTTGCCATCGTTTTCCGTTTACAATTCATACCATTTTAAATTTCAAAATTCAGAGGTTTTTCCTTTCCTTCCAGGAAGGATTGACTTAAAACCTGTGGTAGGTTATGAATATTGGAAAGAAAATCCTGTGAATGATATTCGGTTACTTTTGTATCTGTATAAATGTATATATAAGATTGTAATAGAAAAAGCCAATAATGGCTTAAAAAATCTAAGAGATGTGTATCTGGAAAGAACAGTCTTTCAATACTCTGCTGTCTAATTTGCAGTTATCTACATTTAGTCGTTTTATTTTTACAGTAGGTCAAACCAAACAGTTTGTGGTATTTTCAAACAATGGAAAATAACAGGGATTGAAATACAAAACGCCTAACGAAACCAAAATCGAGTTAGGAACGAAAGCCAGCGAGAGGATTCTCTCGCAGGTAACCTGCGAGGAATGTTCTCTCGCAGGCAAAACCTTGTAGGAAAGATACGAAGGGGCTACCTTTGGGGATGCCTTTTCCTCTCCGTATTTGAACTAAGGTTCCCACAAGCCGAGGCTCCTCGGCCTGTTTTGAGAAGTGTATGTTCCGGGTCACAGACCTTGGGCATACGGTAAGAGTTGTCCGCTATTCCAATTGGAATAGTCGGCCAGCTGCCTCCTAAACTGGTCGAGGCACGGAGAAGAGAATGCTGCGTCCCCACAGCAAACTACTCTCCCACTATCGTAAGGGCGTGGGATAAGTACCCAATGTCCGACCTACCTGATGCAGGTTTTTCTAGGGTTTTCCCTGCATTTCTTTAGGCGAATGCCGGGTAGTATCCTTAAAATATAGCCCGGGGGCCCTAGTTAACTCTTGGCTACCTTCCTCTACCCTTCCGCATCCCCCCTTTCAAATCCCTTCTTATGCTATTAAAGGGGAGTTGCCCAACGTGGATTACCCTCATGTAGCCTGTTGCTCTAAAAAATTTTTTTAAAAAAATAAAAAAATCGAGTTAGATGAAGATTGTGGGACATCAATCTTTCGTTTAAAAACGTTAATAATTTGGGAGAGTGGATTTAAAAAGAACGGATAAGCAAAGTGAACATGGTTCGGGACTTTCTCGACAGAAATCTACAAAAACAGCGAAATCGCGTTGAATACTCGAAAAAAAAAATATTTGTGAGCTGGCTAAGGTCACAAGAATGTCCAATGGTTCAGTGGTTTCAGTTTAGCATGAAAAAGTGGGCTTAAAAATATCGGCAATGTGGATGACGCGTTTCCTTATGATGGTTGTCTTTGCAATCCTTACACGCGTTGACGGCGGTTCATATCTGTTCCTGAACTATAGATAGGACTCTATACACTCCTCATCCAAAACAACAGAAGGTATTTGTAAGTGAATTGACCTAGAACGACATTGACATTGGACGGGAAGGTTTTGGGCTCGCTTATTTTTAGGATGATCTTGGAATTATTCACACAAACTATATAAAAAAACGCCGAACGATAAAACGAGACGTCTCTATTAACCTGTCTGAGCCAATAAATAAAGAAGAAACGTTCATATTTCACCAACACGAAATTTGTTCCATCAAGACAATAGTCACCCAGTGGTCTCGACAGAGAAAATTTAGAATTGCCGTTGAAGCACTAGATTTTGACCCCAGAGACCCTTTTCCTGACCGGAAAAAAATTACTCGCGGGGGAAAAAGAAATACGTCGATTGACAAGATCGTTGCCGAAACAAACGTCTATTTTGAGAATCTACAAACACTGTACTTTTGGGCAGAATGAAAAGTTGGAGAAACTCTGGGCGGAAGGATATTATGGCGAGAAATAAAATAATATGTTTTCATATTGGTTTATAGACCTCGTATGACGGACGTAAGCGTCATAATGCTATGGCGAATCTACGAACATCTGAGACTCTGGGAGCTGTATTCCGGGTAATGCACAGAACCTTAAAGCGGACGTTGCACAAGGATCGGCCCAAGTTCAAGGCCGTGCCGTCTCGCCCCTGAACCGCGAGGGCGCCAAGTCACGCAAATCTATTCCACCTCATTAAATAGAGCGATTCACATTTTAATCTTAACAACCGATTTTCCCAAGTTACCAGGAAATGAAATGATATTAGACGCAATTCACTTTTATTGAAGGTCGTTGACTGGAAAGGTTGGTAGAAATATTAAAAGAAAAGGATTGAAGGGAAGATGTAGAAAATAGAACGGTAATAATCGTTTATAAACTCTCCGATTTCCGAAGCAAGTACGCGAGAACATGAGAATGACTATCGGAAAGACTCTTTCGGTTCAATTAAGTACTAAAAATAACGATTAACCAATTTCTTTAAGGAACTGAATTAGGTTGTGCACCACTTGGATTTGTCTCCTTCAAAACAAGTTCAGGGCCACTCAAGTAATATGTCGCCTAACATTTTGCAGCACTTGGCAATGTAACACGCAAATCACGACCGATTTAACACATGATGTTGGGTCTGGCTGATTTACGAGTCAATTACTACGTCCGTGTTAATACTGGAACTCGAAACCGCTGCTTGCTGCAGTCAGCTGTTCTACGTGCCCACAGATAACATTGAACTTAAATGTCAGCGATGGCGATCACTCAAAGAATAAAATTATGAGGAGGAGAAGAAGAAGGGAATCGCTGGGAGTTATTTATCAGTTGAAATAGAAACGTAGTTCATCCATTATGATAGTCACAAAACAAAAATAAAATGTATAAACAGATAACAAATTTTAATCTTACAAAGTCTGACGCATTTCAAAACTCTGAATAGTAAAATCGAAATTGGTTTCTGAAATTTTATTTTTATAACTATTAAAACACTATTTTTAGAATCGCTAATTATTTAATATCTATAACCATTTTTGATTGATTACTTTCTTTGATATAATATTAATTTTGGATATAAATATATTCTTGTAATAGTTTTGAAAATTTGAGTCCATTTGTTTGATATACCACCTGAAGAGAGTTACAGAGCAAGGACTGAAACATGTGGGGCGACATTTCAATTTCATATTTTTTATAGTATTTAAGTCTATTAAAATCTTTATTCGTCATTAAAATTTTTATTCCTTATGGATAATAAATGCCATTGCTTTTTGGTTGTACAGAATTCGTCTTCCATTTGCTTGGTTCTAAGACCTTGAGTAGGCAGGTATATGATTGTATTGGACATACCGATTATGAAACCTTTTAACGAGATTCTGGCTTTGTGGGTTTTGCAATTACAGTACGGCCAACGAAAGACATCCTACTTTAACACAAAAAAAATTAATTGTATTATCCGCTGATACCCACCTTCTATATACTTGTAATACTTGTTTGTGTGTGTATGTTCCGCATACAAATCTGCACAGGTGGAGCAAATTTCGTACACTTGTTCCCTTCGAACCGGAAACAAACACTGTGGGAGTAAGACACGTCTACCACCCCCAAAGACGTGGCTGGACGCGGGTGGAAATTTTCAAACATGCTCAAACGGCCGAGATAAATATTTTTCGTTGTCAGTGAGATTGATAGTGCTTCTCCAAAATGTTTTTTTGTGTATAATTTCAACCTCTTGCGGTATGGAAGGAGAGAACCACTAAGAGACGGGTGAAGGGTCGTCACATAAAAATAACGAAAAAAACAACCGAGATTGGAGTCAATCCAGGGTTATGGATGTCGCTGAAATTAATTACGAAAACCCGGGCACCAAGCTAGTCTATAATAAAACTTGTGCTGTGGCATCTCAGAATTTATAATGTATATTCATAATCGCAGATCGAACTCAATCCTTTTTGGCGAAATCTCAAAATAAATTACAGTAGAATAAAAGTATTTTATTTTATTAAAATATTGGGCTATTACTTAAAAAAGCATTCTGTCGCAACTATGAAAGAAATTGTTGCAATCAGCATGGGAGGAAATGAGGATGTTATTTGTCACGTCGACTGTAATAAACTGGATTGCTTTTTATATAAATAAAAACGCACAATAGCGACATTAAGATGTCCGAAAGCTTAATGAAATTGTAGAAGAATTGGATCCAAGACGATTGAGACGGATGAAGTACCGTACATCACGAGGAAATCACTGCTCTAGGAAGTTTTTGTTTTCTCCAAATACGTTATTTACGGCTTAAAGTGTAAAAATAATTGCGGGGGTGCTTAGGACCGGTTCGCTTCTCACCCACCGCTCGTTGTTTATTTTTTATTTGTGACAATTTTGAAGGGAACATGCGATTCTGCGTCTCTTATCCAGGTTCTGGAATGTAGATTTCAATTTATTGTTGATAAAGTCGTATGAATCGCGACCGTCAATGTCCATGCACGATTGGTCTTACAATTTATATATAGATACTTGAAGGCAAAGCTGAAACCCAATAAAGCACAATCTTCCTCATGTTTTAAACTTGGATTTTTCAACTCTAGGGCGTGGTTTTTAATGGTTTTCTTGCAACATTTATAGGCAAATGCAGGTATATTCATTGTCAGTTGGGTCTTCATCACTATCGGTCCTCTTGGAGTTTATCCATCACGAATTGAAGAAGCTATGTTCTATGATCGATTCAGATATGACCTACAACGCGACGACGGAGATGGAGGACGAAATCAATAATGGATATCTGCGAGTAGTTAAGCGCTTTAACTAGTCGCAGATAGGTCTCCATTATTGATTTCGTCCTCCATCTCGTATCGTCCTATACCGGGCTAAAAGTATAAACTCGCCATAACGTTTCTGGAGTCTTATTTCGTCATGTGCATTTCCACATTTCCAAATCATCTTCTTCCTATTGTTTGTTCGTGTATCCTGTACTACCAGCACCTGATGAACAGATCATATTGTTTGCAGGTCGGCCAAAAAGATCTGTGATGACCTACATTTGTATCTCCTTCGACGCAATGTTCTGTTGTAAGACTGACAGGGTTCACCAAACACAATTCTTCCTCGTCTCGTCTCGCCAAGACTCCTACTCAAGATTCACCGTTTGCTGGTAAAGTTGAACGGTTATCAAGGCAGCAAGCTTCTAGTAGCAGAGAAACGATAATATTATGGGCAAGCCATGAATTCATTTGTAGGAAAAATTGTAAAAACTTGACAATATGCAAAAATATTAAATAAGTAAGGTTTTTTTCTATCGCTTTCTGGCTGCTGAGAATAAGAAGTAAAGAGAATGTTGTATATTCTCGCATAGACGAAGGCTAGATTAAAATAAGAGACTTTTAAAGGCCAGCTATCAAAAACATTTTTTTAAGCGTCATTGCCTCTCATCAGAGCGGTCCCGGGTTCGAATCCCGGCATGACCATCGATGTTTATGTATTCACCAGACTCAACACTAGAAGTACCTTCTACGTGTCGTAGAAGATATTTACATTGCCCGTATACGACGGATTACAAACAAAAGGAGTTGACAAAAATTAGGAGAAAAATATGAGAAACAAAACACCCTGAAAATTAAATTATGGGGGTTGGAAAATTAAGTGTAATTTAAAGCAATCATAAAATATAAAACGGCAGTGTTAAAATTAGTCATTTGTTTGGCAAAATTCTAAGTCCAGGTACCATTCCAGAAATGCTTAATATTAAATCTAACAACACCGCAATTAATGTACAAACTGATTCTATGAACCCCCAAAAAATGGCTATAATTCATCTTTGCTTTTCCATTATCTTTGCGTTTAACGTCGTTTTTGCTCTACTTTGAAATTCGTGACTTGGTTCGTGCCGGTGTGTAGTTATTACGGCTCTTCCATTTTTAGAATCACCTGATTCCCGTCATTAGCGCGTTGGACCACCTCTGCGTTAGGCTCTTGTGATTTTTAATTTTTCTTAGCATCTGAAGAAAGGAAGAAGGATTGCAAAACGTTGTGTGGTGTTGAATTTAGCACTACTTTTTGTGTGTTAATTGGGGGCTATTAAAAAATATAAACAAAAACAGGGAAACGAAGTGATGATATAAATATCACACAACGATTCTGGAAACCTGCTAAACCGATACACCGGGTTTCAGTTGAGCAAGACTTGGGACCCAGATATAACATTGTTAAGACGAGGGGTCCGGAGCTCTATTGTGGCTGGGGTTGCTGTGGGTAATGTACCTCGGCGAGTGGCCGGCCTTTTGACTGATGCTGACATGGCGGAGGCGGACTGTTGACTGAGCGCTGATTGGCTCTCACAGCGTGATGATTCAGTGGAGGATATATACGAGGGTGAATCAAACATAAACAAGACTTATTTTTTTAAATATTTATTTTGGTTTTAAACGCACAAACAATCATAGTTTATTTTTCTACATAATCTCCTGATTTATAAACACATTTTTCCCAGCGTATAGGTAATTTTTTAATTCCTTCCACGTAAAAAGAGTCAGGTCGTGTTTGTAGCCAATTGCGCACATATGCTTCAACCTCATTATCGCTGTGGAATTTTTGCCCTCCCAAAGCTTCCTTGAGAGGACCAAAGACATGGAAGTCGCAGGGAGACAGGTCTGGACTGTATGGAGGGTGTTCCAGTGTCTCCCAACCCAGTTGCTCCAATTTTTGTACGGTCAGGGCTGCTGTATGGGGGCGAGCATTGTCATGGAGGAGAATCACTTTTCTCATCGGAAGGTCTCGTCTTTTGCGGCGATATGCAAGTCTGACCTCAGTCAAAATTTGGCAGTAGTATGCCGCATTAATTGTTCTGCGCTCATGCAAAAAATCAAGGTGCAGCAGGCCACGCTGGTAAAAAAAAACGGTAGCCAAAACCTTGCCAACCGATAATCGTGACTTGGCTTTCACTGGTCCGGTTTCTCCTTTCTTCCTCCACTCCATACTCGCTTGTTTCGACTCAGGGGTGTAGTGATGCACCCACGTTTCATCACAGGTGAAAATGTGAGAAAGAAATGGGTCTCCTTCTTCCCGAAATCGTGCAAGATCACACACTTGAAAACGATTCAGTTTCTGGTCAACTGTGAGAAGGCGAGGAACCCACCTTGCGATACCCTAGCTCCTCTGAGAGTATAGAGTAAGTGCTCCCATAACTTATTCCAACCTCAATTGCAATATCCGAAGTTGTTAGACGCCTATCACCTTCAACAAGTTGACGAACACTGTCGATGTTGCCCGCTGTAATGCTGGTGCGGGGTCTGCGGTCACGTTCACGGCCCTCCACGAACTGTTTATGCCAGGCAAACACTCTAGCTCGCGACAGCGTCTCTTCCCCGAACTGTGCAGTCAATCTTCTCAAGATTTCGGCCGGTTTTACCCCTTCTGCAGCTAAAAACTTGATAACAATACGTTGCGCAATAGAGGAAGGTACCTCCGGCTCGGACATCGTAACGATGGACACTGAGCGAGTCTATGACGATGAGTCACGTGCTTCCCACACTCCTGACAAACCAACCTAACAGCCAATAACAGCGGAACGTTCTTCCATCACTATTGCGCGCGCAGGTCCAAAAGTCTCGTTTATATTTGATTCACCCTCGTATATATATAATATGAAATGGAATGGTTCCGGCACTTCACCTAGAAGATGACGACAGAGCTTTTAGTCGTCGAAACGTTGCGTTCTAATATAATTATGCAAAACCCGGTTGAACTCCGAGAACAATATATTGGCCATCAATTAAATTTATTATTAAACTTTTATAAAATTTCTACCCATGTACATAATATAATAAATTATAGAAATTCCAAAATTAAATTAACAACGGCATGAGGAAAAAATCAATTTAATTGTAAGCATCATTTCCCTTCTCTGCAACGAGTTTGTGTGTCTGGTGAGTAGTTGGTCACTGCCATTCGGACGCAATTATCGAGGTGATTGTCAGTCATTATGTTTCTGTATTTCTTTATTATTCGGAAATTCATGTTCAAAAATACAGATTCGCGCAGGTAGCTCGAGCTGAAGCAAGTCTTCACTCTCAGTGCCACATGGAGCAACGGTGGATTTTTTTTTCTGGTAAGAAGTAGCCATATTCAAGAGGGGAGTTGCCACTATGTGGATTACCCTATACATAGCCTGTCCACACCCAAAAAAAAAGTCTTTTGGAATTAATTTTAGAGTCGAATCATTTCGTAGACGTTGTAATTCAATTTCAAGGACTGATTCGCATTCGTTAAAATTTTCAGTCACGCAGACAGAAAATTCTCCCACATTCACTTGCTACGAAGGTGATGCAGTAAATTGTGCAAGGAATGCAATTTTTGGTCCTGGAAGCGGAGATGATACAACATATTTCTGGGCATTTTTTAAAATTGTATCGCGGAAATTAAATATTAAAAATACATTGACTTAACAGCAAAATGGAGAGTATTGAGGATTTATCGTTAGAAATTTACAGATTGTTCCACATTAGCTTTTTTCAACAAGAGTAAGCGTATTATCTACGGACCGAAACACTTATTATTAAAATAGTTAAACAGCTGATGCAGGAAGACAATTATTTTTTGATATTATTATTTTCGAGCAGTAGCTTCATTCTGGTCGAAATGGGCTGTAATAATTTTCGTTTATCAAGAAGCCTCTGCAAGACAAAAAAAATTAACGTCTTTACTTCTTAAGTTTGTCTCCCAAAGCTTCAATTTAGCGAGTGACTCCTTTTACTTCCCCTATAATTTGTAATTAATTTAGTACATTCACAGAAATTCGTCACCAAATAATAAACATTTTTATACAAACAAAAAACCAAATTAATAAGTCTGATAACTGGTATATGCTGGGATTCCTTATTCTCTCTTTTGTGTAATAACCTTTCACGGAGCTACCGTTTTGCGATTCCTGGCCTAGAGGGACACAACCGTGCAAAACAGTTCACAAAACTCGAAAGCGAAGCAAACGCAACGACGATGGGAAAGCAAAAGGGTTAGCGTAACAATAAGGGATAATGTCTTACATTATTTTCTGAGATGTTGGATTTAATGTGAAGTATGTCTGATATGAGTCTGGAATTGTACCTGGTGTCGTTGTCAAAAATCTTAGCATTTTGCCAATCAAATGAATGTTTCGAAGTGACGGTCGGAGACTACAGATTGTTTATTGTTGGGAAGTTTTTTAAAGATATGTTCGTTGATACGGGTATGAAGGGAACGTTTTGTTTGCCCTATGTAGCAGGTTATTTGGCTATTTGTTTGTCTCAAAATTAAAAGATATAATGTTGCGTTACAATCTCACTGATACTAGTTTGAGGATAATTTTATAAATTAGTCTATCAATATAACTCAGTTAAGTTTAATATGATTCTTGTAAAAAAGGTCACTGCAAATATTTGCTTATTTAGGTATTATTTGTTTTCCTACGACAATTTTCGATTTCTTTGGACTCAAGAAACTGCGTCGAAACTACCTCAACAATCCATGTTTAAGTTATGATTTCTTAAAGCAGAAGTAAATTTTATCCTTGAGCTGTTCCCGCCATCTACGCAGTCCCGTGGAGTTGCCTTATCTTCACATTAAGCTTTATGTCAAGGTCTCAGTTTTTAGATCCGCCGTTCGTCTCGTGTCATGCTTCTCACGCAAGCATTTTAGTGTTGCACCTGTCCAGGCTGTACAAACACATCAACACAGTCACGGCATCAATACCGTAGCTCGTTAATACACACAGATGCAAAGGATGGGAGACATTTCATGAACCTTCCAGAGCGTTTCACCTAAACGTTTGGAACATGATTTGCGTTTCCACTTTCAGCGGGTACTCAAAAATAATCATAACATGAAACAATTGTCTCCTTGCAGCACCTTTTTAAAAATAGATATTTCGGTCCGTAGATAATACGCTTACTCTTGCTGCCAGATCCTAATCTGAAAATTTCTAACGACAAATCCTCTGAAATAATGTTCTCCATTTTGCTTTTAAGTCAATGTGTTTTTAATATTTAATTTCCGCCGAGAAATATGAAGAGTACAAAGAGACTAAATGTGGGTATGGTCTAAAATTAATAATCTACTTCACTTAAATCATCTCTACGAACTGAGACGTAATAAAATTAATTTTAATTTTAAGCAGTTGTGGGAGTGAAATGTCAAGTACTTGACTTTATAACCCGGGTTAATTAAATACGAGAGACTCAGGCGGACAGAAGAGCGCAGCCTCACAACGTTGAGATTTATCTGGTTCTGTGAGACTCATCCACGACTGGTGCTAGATGCAAAAGAGAACTTGACTGCTTTAACGTTCACGTGTTAAAATGGCTCAGGTTTTAAATTTATTTTTTTTGTTTTGTTTCCAGAGTCAGTTGGGAAGTGCATTACGGGAATCCAAGAACGTGTTCATTCATATTTTTTTTAGGAAACTCCACAAAGACTTCTTGGATCTGTCAATTGTCAGATATCAGGTAATCCACGCCTCTCTGTCCTTCACCTTCTGGTAACTCCTTCCCCTCTTCAAATCATCCAACGTTCCAACTCTTGATCCTTCCACTGCCCTCTAACCTTCTCATTTGACCTCTAATTTCTCATTCAACAGTCTCATCCACTAGGCTTTCCTCTTTCTAATACTTGACAATATGCTTCCATCCTCCCCTTCTTAGTACTTCCTCATTACTAACTACATCCGATCACTTAATATTCTCAACAGTGGCATCTCAATACTTTCTTTGTTCTTTCTTACTTTCCATTTCTCCGACCCATATAACACCACACTCCATACAAAACACTTAGCAAACATTTCCCAGATCTCTAATGGAATAATTTTAGCTGTTATCAGTCGCCTTACGTTTCCAAATACGGCTTTCCTCATACTTCTCTTCCGTTCAACAACTCAGCGTTGTTAGTTATACTTCCTCAAGTATGCGAAAGAATTTACTTCGTCTAATTTCTTTCCCTTCAGCCATTTCCTATATTCACCAACTTTGATTTCTCACATTTATTTTCATTCCAAATTTCCTCATTGTGCAGTCCATGATGATTTCCCCTTTTTAATACCTTTCAATATTCCTTTATCCTTTTGAGATGTTAACAGCTACTATGACCAGTGTACGAGCGGAAATATGATAATCTCATATTCGGAAACGCCATCCTATAAAGGTCAAACGTGTCTCGTAAGTAAAGGTACCAAAGCTGCGTGGAAATCTTGCCCGAGATCCTATGGTGAAAGCACTCATTTCGGTTTTAGTTGCCCATGAATTATCGTGGGTGTTTCTTCGGGTGTTTAACTTTGCTAATTAGAACAAAATGTCACAGAAGTCTTCATTTTGAGGTAAGTTAAGGAATATCTGGTGAATTAAGAAATTCATCTCTGAACATATTAGGAATGAAATATTTAAATTAGGTTATTCTTTCGTTGTTGACCATAGGCTAGTGAGAAGTGGTCGGATCCGCGTAGTCACCATAAAAAAACTGATAATAAGAAACCAAAAATGAATAAATACTGAAATGGCAACTGGTGACGCAGAACAACGTCCAAGCAAGAAATTGGAGAGGATAAAAGCAACAAGAAACACCCAAACAAAATTTAAATCAAGCAATGCCAATTCACTACAGTAAATAAACATTCTGATATGATAACAGAAAACAAACGTAGGCTTAACAATTAATTCTCAACGTCCGCGGGAACTGGTGAATTCACTCACTGAGATATTACAAATTTACGGCGAAGACTTGAGACTAATCAGATTATCCCGAATTATCATTTTCCAAGTCGTGCCTGATAGATAAGAAACGAGGCAGAGCTCTCGGGACAACTGATATACATCGGCTACTATTGCAGGTTAATGAATGCGGTGACAATTTTCAGGTACCAACAGTAAAGTTGTTAGATTAAAAATCGTTTCAAGGGTTTTCCTTAGAAGGAACAAAATAACAAATTGTACACGATTTATTTTTTATTACAATCGAAGTAGACATTGGAAAATAAAATCAGCCCATTGGTTATCAAGGTGGTATATCTCTTCCCGTAATATGCGAAAGTGATTTTTTATTCAAACCCAACGTTAATAATCGAGATAATCAAATATTTCCTGTAGAATAAAGTACTGTACTTTCTCTAGAATAAAGTGCGTCGATAGTTTGAAAGTTACTTCGTAACTTTTGTTATACTTCGCTTTATCTTGAGTAAGCATGCCCAAGCTCACAGACCGAGGTAGAGGGTAAGGCTCTGGTAATGATTCTTTGCGCAAGAAAATTGATCGTGGAAGGTACCGACAATGTCCATTAACGCTTGCTGCCGTTTTCCCACGGTTGCTCGTCTCATCCTAATGGAATTAGCGAGGCAGAGAATTTGGTTGCGATTTGCCGCACGGCACGCTCCAGCGATCGCGATTCCGGGAGTGGTCGACTTCTTGTCGCTCCTCCCATTAACAACATTAATTCCATCCACAAACACGGATAGCTCGTAAGTACAAATCTTCCAAAAATAATCCCAAACCGATCTCATATCACTTCCTGTCTGTCTATCGCGCTCGTTTTCTTCGTATTTCGCGAGTAGTAAGTTCATGCCAATGTGATTTGTTCAGACTCTCGTTCCTTCTACCCTGTAGGAGAACAACGCTTATTTTTTCCTAATTCTCCTTTCTTATTCATTGTCTTGTTCCTAAGTTTTCTTTTTATTATTATTTAGTCTATTTTATTGTCTTATCCGTTTCTCTACCTGACTACACGTTCTCCCTGGCTAAGAAACCCTTTCCAACTTCTGTTCTTCTTAAAATACCTTAACTTAATCATAGGCAGCAATGGGAACCCCGACAACAATATCTACCAATGATTCCAAATACTTGAAACTGTTCCCGTTGTTATGTATGGCCTTAACGAGATTTTTATCAATATAAAACTACCATCTGTTAACCAGAGACAAAATGGCGAGAATTTCAAAACCTTAATTAATTTTGTTCGTTTCACAGAAAAGTGGCTGATCATTTTTTTCCCTGAAGTGGTAAATAACTAAAATTATCATCCTCAATTTGAAAAACTCATATCTTAAAGGCAGCTTGCTCACTTTAAATTTATTTTTAAGGCTTATGTTTTTATCCCTATCTTCTATGCTTTTGTTTACGACGCCTAAGTTTGTAGCGCGTTTCATTCTTACAACTTTAACTTATAACAAAAGCTGAAGAAAGCAACAAGGTTTTGAAATACGTTGAGTGGTATTTATGTTATCTCTTAATTTAGTCTGTTTACTCGTGACTTCACTATTTATTTTATATTTTTTATTTCATTTATGACCAATTTTATTTTTTAGTAGCATGTGTGCATAATATTGGATGTCAAGACAGGAAATAAGATATCAGTACAAAAATCTTATAAACCGACAACTATCAAGACACTTGATGATAAAAATATTAGTTACAAGTAATGAGTTGAAGAAAGAAAGAAAGATAGACCACAACCATATCCTATCAACAGTATAAATTGCAGACAAATCTTTGTCCTCAAATCTAATTCTAATGTTTTCATTCTTGCATGAAGGACCGGCAACCTTCTAGCAAAAATAATGAAGTCCATGAGAGCCACTATTTCGCTTTGCAGTGCCATTAAATATGATTAGTTAACTGTAATATGACTCTTTAAATGACTCTGAATGACCTCAAAATAGTCTGATAATCTTTGGATGAATGAACAACAAAATTATTTTATTTCCTGTATTACAAAATTTTACACCACAAGTCTATCCAAACTTTTAAATAATACAAAATAGAATATATATATATATAAAATAATTTTGCAAATCTACCAATACACTTTCCTTGATCAAAAATTACAGATAAAAGCAAACTTTGTTTGGTTTACAAAATTTCTTCCTCGGATTATAATTCCGCTATAAAAAAGGTGAAAGAGCATTGAAGCTCCGCATCAAAGAATAAATGACAAATATCAATCTCCTCATTGATAAACAATCTGTCATACCCAAACATATTATCAATATATTTGATTGGCAAAATGATAAGGCTGTAGATTTAGAATTGTATTGGAAATTCTATACAAAAAATCTAACATCACTGCAATGAACCCACAAACCAATACTAGCATCTATAATCACTTATTCTTAATCTATCTTCTTTTATTTATTTTTGTTTACGTCGTCTGGGCTGTTATCACAGCTCTAACTTATATCAAAATCTGAAGAAGGCAACTAGGTTCGCAGAAACGTGGAGTAGTATTTGTTCTGGTGAGTTTATTTCATATATATGCTGATGAGTCAAAACATTATGACCACCCACTTTATAGAGTGTTGGCAATTCAGCAGCAGTCAGGCGTGGCATGGATTCGACATGTTTTTGGTGAAGGTATCTGTCTACGCATAGATCATGCAATTTCCTTAAATTACGGGGCGGTGGTTTGTACGCAAGGAAGCGGCGTCCCAGATGTGTTCCATCGTGTTCAGGCGAATTTGGTCATCAACTCAAGTTCAGTATCATAGTCCTCATAGCGCTGTAGCCCGATTATGGCCATATGACACGGGGCAGTTATCCCACTGGAAGATGCCTTCGCCGTCGGGGAAGACGTCAAGCAAGAAGAGCTGCTCAACGCTCTGTGGCCTGCATCAGCATTGTACTCTGTCGTTAAAACTGCCACAGATTGCGATCTATGTATCTTTATGCCAAAAACCTCGCATACGCGTGGTTTCATTGTCCTTCGACCATTTTCCATACATTCTCACGACAGTATCACGCCAACAGCCGACCAGCTTCGCCGTTTCCGTTCCCAGGCTCCGAATAACAACCAACTCACTTATTTCAGTAGATTTTTTTTCGGATCGTATCGTCGTTTGACTTATTCCACATTCGTCACTGCTTCGCTTCACCTGCCCTAAAAGTTCCCAGGCGCCACTGGTATTAACGTTTTGCCTCATCAAATTTATATAATAATTGTCTCTGCTACTAGTCCCACATACATGAGATTATGTGATGAAACTAAATTAATGAATTGTTTTGTTCATAGTAATTCAGTTGTATTTCACAAGGTTAAATCTGGCAACATTGGTCTGAAATACACTCAAAACCAATTTGTTTACATTGATTACCGGTATTATCGTGGTTCACGCTGTCCGATTGTAGGAACAGATACGAAACTAATGGTTCTCTAAAGGAACGGCCAAAGAGCAGAGATAACTGTAAGGAAAACCTCAATGTAAACGACAAAAAAATCTGCTCAACTCGAGGGAAACGTCATTCAGTTGTAGTCTCCCCTAATCAGTTATTCGCAAACACTAAGGATAACTGGTTGACTTTCACTTCGGAAATGTGGACGCATCTGTTTCGTATTTACAAGAGTTGTCGCTGTGACCGAATGAGTGCACGGCAAATAGTGTCCTCAAACAACTGATAACATTGTTCGGGGCGAAGTAGCTTCACAATAGTTTGAATGAAAATTCCTACAACGATTTCGGTGACAATTAATTGTCATATTACATGCAACATGATTGAACAAATTTATCTGCAAAAGTTAACAATACTTATAGATGTGAAGTAATACAACATTTGGCCTATTTTCAGTTTACCAATTTTATTTGTGTCACAAAGATAACGTATATTAAAGAATGATCGTAAGACCTCAGTTACCTCAATTGCCCAATCATCTATATAAGACAATTTCAAATGGAATTTGCCGGATTGTTTCAGAAAGTTTTTCCATGTGCACGTACTTTGATATTGGAATGCGGTATTTAGTATAATTATACTATTTTTCGTGTGGTCACTTGTTAGTGCGATATTAGTAAAGTATACTCGCTTACAAGGATCTTAAATTATGACGTCAGATTAATACACATAATTTGTCAAGTTAAATAAATTGAACGACCATTAACAGACCATTATAATTTTTTTTATTAAAACATACAGACCATTACAATTATTTTATTTAAATTATTTTTTAGGATTAAAAAATTATAAGTGATAAAATCTTTTATTTTAATGTTATATAACATGACAAACCTTTCAGTCAGAAAGAGCCTGAAGAGGATTTTTTATGAGTTATAATTTTTCAATAGTTGTATTAATCCGATTTTATTGAATTAAAAATTAATAAACCAGCCATATTTGTCAGAAAAATACTTTAATTGAAAAATTAGAGCATGTTAATAAAATAAAAATTGATAGGCCGTACCGTTCCTCTGTGGAACATCTTCAGATGCAAATTTAAATGTTTTAGTAGTTTAAACATAATGTGGTTCCTAAGAGGTTATCCAACTTTTATTTTATTAACATATATTTTCGACAAATTTTAATCATAAAAAATGTTAATGGTCGTTAAAAAATGTTTTAGTATCTGAAATTTTAGTACGGGGTAAATATGAGAAAAAAGTATCCAATAGATCTAAGAATGTGTCATGTGGAAGTTAAAAAGTGAGTTATAAGATATATATATTTGATTGTAGAAAACTACGTATAAATAAAATATTACCGAATGAATTTAAATCAAAGCCGCCAGAAGGAAAAATGCACAAATTTTCAAACAATTGTTAAATGATGAACGTAGGTTTTCCCGGTGTATCGATTTAATGAATGATCCTTTGTTTATCGCCCGGTTCGAATTGCGTTAAACCACATTTCCGCGATCATCATCGCTGTCTCCAGGTAGACTGGTGGTACTCCATGATTTGCCGTCGATTAGCAACAATGTGTATAAATAGAGAGGAAATATCTCGGTACACCTGACGATGCCGGTGATGAAAATACCGACAACGTCGTGTTTTGGCAGAAATGTTATCAAGTTGATTACCTGATAATCAGTCATTAAATTTTAACTACCTTGTTACCAATATTTTAATCGAAGTTAAACTTAATTATAAGAGGGGTAACATTGAACTATATGAAACAGAAGTGGGAGGATATGGTAGTAGAGGAATCAGAAAGGATCAGAGCACGCTGCAACGTCAGTATACCACGTCAATGGTGGCCCACCAATCAGAAACCTCCACGTCAATGGTGGTTAGAACCAGCTTGTTACATACACTGTAAGATACGGTTAGAAAATTAAAATATCTGTTTCATGAAAATTATAATAATCTGACTTCATTTTTGAATAAAATTATTCGAATCATTAGAAAAAACGAAATGTTCGCGCCACCGCCACAGAAAAATTGATTTGTTTTTCAACGTCAACAATTAAAATTAGCTAATAATCCTAGTATTGCTGTTCATTATTCTTATTCCAAACGATCTTGTGCACGTGTCTTGGGTGTCAAACTGGCTATGAGCACGGAGACACTTGCAGTATCGTGTATAAGAGCAGAGCTAATAAATTTCACGGCAGATAATTAAACGAAACAATTTTCCGGTCCGTTGCTGAAGGCCGATTCGTAGCGGAACAGCTGTTTCCACGTTAATTAACAGCTTTACGTGAGGTGTGCAGGCCAGTTAACAAGCTAACGTAAGTAAAGCACTTCCCTTTGCCGCATTTCAATCAGCTGTAGAGTGAAATTTCTCAATTTGTTTAAACAATGTGATTTTTCTATTAACCATCCTTTATCCAAATTTATAAAACGCCTTAACGATCCGATCAACACATTTGATCGAAATTATTTAATTGTAAAGTAATAATTTAATTATAATAATAAAAAATAAATTGTAAAATTGTGCTTCGTGTTAGATCGGCCAGACTAAAAGGTCGTTCATTACGAGAATGAAAGAACACACAGCAAATTTTAGATCTTCAAATTATAAGCACAGCCACATAACATTTTTTATAAATTAAATCATATGTTCAACTTTGAAATACATATATTTTATATAATGAACCCAATTAAAAAGTGACATAAACCTCAAACGGGATACGATTGGCCTCAACAATATCTATAAATTCTTGCTATAGAATCTCTGACATGTGCTTGCTTTTATATCTTTTTATCTCTCGCATTAGTTTGTCGTCAGTTAGTTTTTGACAAGACTTACAGACAGGTCGAAACGTAGTACAACTTTAAGCTTAAAAAATATCAATATAATTTAGTCTGCTATCAAGACAAATGTTCTTACACTATACATTTATTATTATTAATTATTGCTCTTATTATAAGCGTGAGGAGTATCCGGAAGAATAGTTCACTGTCCTTTTAGATATCTTTAATAAGTTGAGGAAAACGAGGCAAAAATCTTATTCAGAATGTCTGATTTCTTTGGCTTCTATCTCACTGTGGTGATTGCCTGGCCTCTCGTTGAGGACGCACATTTTCCTGCTGACAAAGACGCTAACGCGGCATGAAATCGGCCTGACTGCACCATTCCAAAACATTGCGACAACACCGGGAAACCCACACAAGCCTTTAAGATCCAATATGTTCTTATAGTCCACAAGGTAATTACTTCGCCGCATTCCAGACTGACATATACGTATATGTAAATTTAAAATAAAGCTTCACGTTTTGAAGAGACCGTTCCCTGAACAACGACGGAGCATTTGTTTTCTCTTTTCGTGACAGTCATTAACTCCCTGAAATTCCCACCTTTACGAGTATTTCAGTGATATTGAGAACGCAGCTGCCAGACTGCTTCGTAGAGTCGCAGCATGATTATGGCCCAATGGTGAGTAATTTGAGTTAGAGAACTTCCTTGGTCACTCACTTTCGTCGCACATTACCGACGACAAAAGTTATGTTTCGAAAGTAGTTTACTACAACTGAACCAGAATGAGTCCTTCAAGTTAGTAAGCATTCTTGTGGCCATGTCGCCACTTTTTAAATGTGACGATCGTGATGTATATATACATATAAAATAAATATATATTATTCTTCAACGACGTAAGTTAGAATTCCGCCGAAGTCTACGAAAGAGAATTGAATTGGATCTATAAAAAATAAGCTGATAAGCCGTCCTTCTAAAAAATAATCTTTGATCGTAAATTATTTATCTGCGGCATCTTCACATGGACCCATACTCGTAAAACCGTGTTGGTCCTAATTGTTTGTCCTTGATAATTCACGACCTTGGTCGGATTTTACAGTACCTTTCCTATACTCTAATTTTTCGGTCCGTATTTATTAATTACCGCTTTTGTTATCTGCAACCTTACTGCCTACATTTATCGTACCTTCACTTGTTCTATATTGCGAATTCCATTACAGACTCAGCATGACACCTGATGCCTTTAATTACAATTTTAAACCGGTCTATTCTTCCAGTTCATTTTCCAGTGAGGTCATTTGTTGACCGTGATCATTGACAACAAACTCTTACTGTTTGTGCGCCCCCTACTTAATTAACTTAATCTTAATATAGGTGTTGAAGTGTAATGCGGTGATAGTCATCGCTCATTCGACTTGCGCAATCCCTGTAAATGTTTAACTTAAAATCGTTTCTATATTCTCCCTACTGACGTCTATAGTTTCGATTTAGAATCAATGTATGACGGAATATGTGATTTTTTGAAAATAAATCTTTAGGTGTAAGCCTCGTCACAAAAATAGAGCGCTCCTTCCGATATGCAACCCTCTTAACGCTGAGTTATCCACGGCGAATACAGATCGGGTTGGATGTCATACAACCTATTTAACGAATAATGACATTTAAGTTGATTATTGGGTATTCTTCAACTTTTTATAAGAAAGGAATACGACTTAATTCTCACGGCTCGCTTACCTGCTCATCCCACCCAAGATTGTTATTGACTTTATTCTCCATATATAATTGAAAGCTGGACAACCTATTACCAAAATGTAGACATAGATGAAATATATAACATGGTGATCTTTGAATAATTTTGAGTAATTCAAGAACAGAATAAATGAACACTATTCCTAAATAATCTTTTCGTCTCGGCATTCTTGCAATTAATTCTTCACATAAATAATAATCAGGATAACCTAAGTGATTTTCATAAAATTAATTCCTATTTTATTCTCCTTAGCCAAAAAATTGCCAATTCGAGGCTTTCATATAATACAAATCTATTCGATTAGAATTTTATCTTTCTGTAGACGGTGCAGTTCGTTTATATAAAAGCTGAGTCCAGATTTTAGATTGTACCGAAGATAATTTATATTTATAAGTAAAAATAATTTTCCAACTACTGAGCCTTTAGGAAATCTAGTTTAAAATATCTAGTTTCTTATTTTTTGACCAGTTATCACTTATGCGACCTGTTGTTTAAACGTATTTCTTCCTAGAGAACTACCATGTGTTAATACCTGTTTCTTTTAATTGAACCACTACGATATCGTCAGATACTCTACATCAAAGACTTTGGCGACGTTAATGAATATACCATTCCCTCAAGCCATGAGCACAGATATATGCCGCCCATTATGACCAGTTAAATCGATTAGCCAAACACTACTAAATACAAAACACTTGTGAATGGAACGTTAAAGACAATAATATACCCACGTTATTAATAGCAAACATCGGAGACAAATCTATGAAACGAAAGAAACGTGTAGATTGTTTTATTTCCAGTACGGATGGCGGGTAACTACGCATCATTACGCTGAATAAGTTTTGAACTCAGAAATGTGAATAGTACGCTAAAATATTTCAGCCAACAACAATTTGTCATTGGGTTTAGTGAAGGAGGAGAAACTTAAGATGTGATGACTACGCACATCATTTCACGCCTCTCGTGACTTATCTGTAACAGAAGTTTTTCCTGTAAAATGTTTGCTCAGTGTTTATTCAATTTGTTCACCTTGAACTTGTTGGGATCAATTTCTCAACGTAAGCGTCGCACATTTCAGCGTGGATATTGTCTTCAGCGTCCCTAGTGAGTTTTTGTCGTGGGTGTAGTCCAACGGAACGTTATGGGATACCAGGATATCTGTTGTACAAGGTCCATGTTATTAGCTACACAGTTTGAAGTAGAGGATAGCGTCTGAGCTCCGTGAGGCGTAACCACGGATAGGATTCCGTGTCACTGAGCTGCTGGACTTGTGGTCCAGACACCGATGACTGGCAAAAGCCTCCTCAGGAACGTCGACCTACCTCGACAAAAATAATGTCACTTCTGGACGAATGTTGAACGCGATATAAAATTAAATAATTACGTTATCAATAAAAAAATTATTAAAAAAAACGATAACTGGTCCCACTACATAATCATATTTAACTATTATAATTGATATAAATCATATTTTATTGCCTACGGTAGATGCTTTTTATCCTCGGCGACTGTAGATGTTTCCTACTCGAACCATCCAGATGTAACTTATAGTGTAGAAAGAACAGTATTTACAACAGAATATTTAGAAGAAAATTTAACTTTATCAAAAAAAATTGTATTTTTACGTCTGTTTATATGAAATAAATAATGCAGTTTTCTGACCAATACCAGGCGATATTTTAATTGATTTAAGACAACGTTTTGGTACGTTTCTGTACCTTCCTCGGGTGTTTCCTGCGGAGAAGTTGTACAAAATAAATTTGTTGTTAACGAAAAGCCAATAAATTTACAAAAAATGATTGAACAAAATATATTATACTATTAACACAATGAAACTGCATTATTTAACTTTATAAATAGTTTCTTGAATGCCATGTCGTAAATTTTCTTCGATGGAGAGAAAAAATTAAAAATTTAAGTCCGTTTTGAAAATTCATAATAAAAAAAACAAATACAGACAAAAGAAGTGATGATATAAATATCAGTCAACGTTTCTGGAAGCCTCGTTCCTTTCTTCAGGTGGTAAGAAAACTAAAATAACAAGAGCTTAGAGTGAAATGTGCGGTTGTGTCACTCTAGGCTCATCTGTTTTTTAGTTTTCTTAGCTCCTTGAAGGTAGGAACAAGACTTCTAGAATAGTTGTGTGGTATTTCATCATTTCTTTTGTCTGTATTAGGCTATTTTTCTTATTATTATGAGAGTAAAAATGATTGGTTATAAGTAACCTATACACAGTTATAAATATTTTATTTCGTATCAAAGTTTAATGAAAAATTATTTGTCTTTGGAGTTCCGAGAGACTTGTTACTATGTATTATTAATATAATATTTTCTTTAAAGACTTACTTTTAATTTACACGAAAAGCGTGTAACATTCCAATTTTTTTACTTATTAAAATTTTATATGACAACAGTAGAAATGAATAATTATCGAATATGGTCTGCCTTTATAGAAAATATCTCTATATTTCAGTAATAGTACTTCTTATTGTGTGCTTATTAAATGAACAAAGCTGCGAAACTGGATGCCAAATTTCTTAAAGCAATGTTCAGTTAACAATTTCAATGCATTTGTTAGAATTTATATTTAAAATCGATAAATCTGGTGAGAATTATTATTATTAATTAAAGCAACATTTATTTTATTTGCTTGATACGTTTTCACATCGTATCAATTACAAATTACGAGGAAAATATTTTAACCTCGTAAAAGCAAGACCAAATATCCTAGAATTATGAACCCAATTGATCTGTTTAAGAACATTAAATATAAAAAATACAATTGATTTTTTGATGATCTGAAAAATTATCTGCTCTGAAAAAATATGCAATATCATCTGCCGATTTTTATTGTATACGGTTTATTTAAAAATTTAAAAAAGTATTTGAGACTTGATAGTGTGTTTCTGAGCCTTTTAAACGCGAGATAAGCGAATTAGATTTTAATACAAAGGAAGAAATATTAAGAGTTTAAAGAAGACTGATATTTCAAACACGTGGTTTAGCAAAATTTTTGAATCCTAAAAACGCACGGTAAATTTTGTCAGAATTAATCAAATATTTTTAATCGTTCGTATAAGCAATTCCATGTTCATATTTAGTTGAGACTCGTTTTAGCCACCTACAGAAATATATTACTATAATAAAGTCATTAAATTTATTACGTGGCGATATATGAATTTTTTTGTGTAATTCAAGAACAGAGAAAAAGTTTTAATCAAGCTCAGCTATGATCCTGGGTTCTGTTACCGGTTTTATTAAGATTTTTATGTCTTAATCTGATAATTTTAAGTAATTTTGAGCCTTGAATTACCTCAACAGCTAAATTATATAATTAAAATGATAGTTTCCCTATATTTTCTCTGACGTTCCGATTGCTGTGTTTTTATGTGTTTCATTAGTGCAGTATTGTTCAAATTTTACTGTATTGTTGTGGCTGTCTATCTGGAGATAAATAACTAGTAGTGTCAGAATACTACGCGCAGTCGTCCACTGGCCTGCGATTGTAGTTGGAGTAGGCCGCACCTCACTTCAAAACGAACCTTTGTTATAGCAACTTGGTAATGTAAAAACTATTCTAAAAACATTGACGCTAGGAATTATATTGTGTTCAGCACAGGATGTGTTCTACGTAAAAAAATCTCATCCATAACACACGATAACCACAGGATGTGGTAAAAATATCCCGTTCGTAAGTAAATAACGACTGATTTTAAGAATTATAATAGCGTTACTCCTGCTTCTCTCCGAGGAGTGGGGGGGTTCCCCGTGACGTCAACATTCTTCTCCATCTTCACCTTTCTCCCACTGCGCGTTTCATACGACTTGCTATTTTACACGACCTTTTTCGGATGTTATACTTTTGTACTTTATTTGCATCAGATACGTATTATACAATGATTAATTATTTATCAATGACCTAACATAGACCGAATATTTATTTTTCCCCATAATGGTTCGCTTTAAATGGGAATCAAAGCAGACCTCAATTTCTTTTAAAGGTTCAGCGTATAGAAAAAAAATGAGAAAACACTACTTAACGACGTTTATATACAGGGTAATAATTTCAAAGTAATTCTTCTGTTTGTGCGAATAGGATGAAAAATCTTTTAGCGGATTTAATATTTGTGTGAAGACATACCAGAACGAATGGGATAATGTGCGAAATCATGAAATGTATAAAATGAGTAACACGTTAGAGTCCAAAGTCTCCAACATAATTTCCATACGAACAAACTCGCATAGATTTTTATACTGCGACAACACCTGTCACCTAATTGGCGTAGAGGATGTTACGACTGTAATTTTGAAGGACAAGGGCAACGAATAAAAGACTTCCTGTTACCGACAGAGATTGTACGAAACCATCTACGCCTCGATGTTACGGAGTAAACTTTCGCTTGTAAATACAATATCGTGAGGTGAAGTGACAGTTAATAGCGGAAGGTTTACATTTCAAAACCTACACTTCTAACCAATACACTTATCGTCAGATCCGGTGAATAAATCAGGAGAATCACGAACAATGAACAATGATGTGGTTTGAAACGTTTAGAATTCGTCAAATGGTAACCACCGAATAAAAGGCTATCTTATTTATCTTCAGAATTTTTTATCGCCTTCGGAACTGCCTGTGGAAATAGATGCGAATTGAATTAATGAATAAATACTAATGTAATGTCAATGTTAATGTCATTGTAAATATATATATATAGTATGTTACAAAGAAATATATATGAAACTCAACGTTACATAGGTCTTTTTTTTTACCGCTAGTCAAAATTTTATAAAACTGGTACCTGTTATTTACAATAATTTTATTTTCAGTAATTTTTCGTCCTGCAGAAATAGTCACAAATTTTACTTTTAAAGTACTGCTAGAAGCGACGTTTTTACTTTGTGTTTGAAAAATTTCATCTTAGAAACTGTGGAATATTTTCTGTATATATTTTCTAAATGTAGAAAAATTGGTGAAGTACAATTACAGATCCGTGAAAAGAAAGTAATTTTTCGATATTCACCTTGGAGACGAAACTGGTTGGTATCGTCCTAATATTACAACTTTTATGAGCCACAACGTCAATAACAAAAGAGGAATTTGTTGGAGCATGTGATAAAAGACTCCGCCATATTTGCCGAAATTCGTTCTCATTGGTCACTTGACATTTGGTTCAAAATATTTGTCATATAATAAAAATAAATTGGGATTAAAGTTTTTTCCAATACCACGACCATGTCATATATTTTATTTACGCGGTTATTAGTGCTATTATAAATATATATTCTTATCTAAACTGGCAAAGATAGCCGTGCAAATTTACAATCGATTTTTATGTATCTGTGAAAGTTGAACAATCGTGTGTGAGATTAAGCCGCCGCCTATCTGCCTAACATCTTAGTCAACGTACAGATAAAAACTTAAAAGGGAAACGTTAATCATTAATGTGTTTCTTACAATAACAGTAATAATCACGTGAATAAAATTTTTGACATTTAAAAATAAAATGTGAACGTCCGCAGATTTCTTGTCGAGAGTACGACAGTGATGTGAAGGTATTTTTTAAAAAGTATTTATGCTAAATACGCAAAGTCCATTGAATATTATAGAATGATTCAGAAATTATTTGTTACTGAAGTTACATAAATTTTACGCAGTATTTTTTATATCAGCTTTAATATGTCACGAACTCAAAAACTGACATCGAATAAAACAGTCGAAGCATAGGTTCTAAGAGTAACGACGGTTCGTCGTCTAGATAATTACACAATCAGGTTAATTACTAATGTAAACAATCATTGTAATTGGCAGAAGTCTACTTATTCAGGTGTTGAAGGCTACACTTAACAAATAGTTTTTAATCGAAAAGAAGTTGATTCTATACCATTGTTTGAGGCTGATTTAATCAGCTCCATTGTATAGATTAACTGAATACTGTGTGTGTCTTAAGCCGTCGATAATATACTCTTCGTGTATCAAACCAGTACCTGCGTCCTATCGTTAGCCAGCAAATACTAATTGAATTTCAATTACGCTGATAGACATGGGCGTGTTCCTTACGCCGAAACCATAAATCTCAAACGCTCCCCTGAAAGGTGAAAAAGATGTACTATTACTCGTGACCCGAAAGCCAAACCTTCAGCCTTGGGCACACAAACTGTCTTACATAACCTTCACGACAGAATATGCCACAACATTTCCGCTTTAATCGGATTAGCGACAGCCTTGCTGTAATCAAAGCGCGATCGGTTCATTATACAAAAACTCTAATCGGAATTATAATATCGACCACGGATAAGATCTTGTCAAGCTTTCCCTTATTTTATTCTTAAATATTCCTCTAATCGTGACCCTAGTTAATGTTCCTTGTCTGTCTCACAAGCAGAGAGGTTAAGTGGTCAGCGACATTGACGTGAATCACAGAGGTCCCGGGTTCGAATCCTGCAACGGGGTTGCGTGTTTGTGGTTAGCATGACCATGGGAAAGCGAGGTTCCAAACTGAGGAAAATCGGTACACTGTTCACTCCAAATGCCGGGACGTGACATGTAAGATGACAGTCAGATACTCTTTGGGACGGCAAGACTCTCAAAGTCCAAGGATAAAAATAGTAAAGGACTGTTATGGCCTTTTTATTAACTTATACCTGTCTTATACTAAACTATCTAACTATAGTGTATTTATTTTTATTTTTTTATTTAGGGCAACAGGCTACATGAGGGTAATCCACTTTGGGCAACTCCCCTTTAATAGCATAGGAAGGGATTTGAAAGGGGGGATGCGGAAGGGTAGAGGAAGGTAGCCAAGGGTTAACTAGGGCCCCCGGGCTGTATTTTAAGGATCCTACCTGGCATTCGCCTAAAGAAATGCAGGGAAAACCCTAGAAAAACCTGCATCAGGTAGGTCGGGCATTGGGTACTTGTCCCACGCCCTTCCGATAGCGGGAGAGGCTAAAACAGTTACTTCATGATAGACAACATTTTCTGTTTCAACGTCAAGAGCAAGAATAAATAAATACTGGGGTGGAACGAGGCTTAAGCAAACAAGTTGTTCGTAGGAGAAACGTGAAGAACTCAAATGCACTTAATAAACTGTCCGTCATCGATAACACAAATATCGCTGGAAATTTCAATCTCATCTCAATGATAAACAAGTTTTGATCTCTTTCTTTCTTGTTCAAACAGTCTCTCCAATTATATTCTCCAGAATGTTATTAACACAGCCTTCCGGAAGGTTCTACAGACATGTATTTGCCCAAACGTGGATTTAAAAGTCACTCGGACTGCCACCAGCCGCCTTAGAGTAATATAGTTCATTAGGAATCTTTTACACATCCCACCTAAAAAAAGAAAATAAAGCAGTTGTGGACTGATGTTGGACAGAACAGACATCGGGAGAGTCACTGTTCCACTCAGCGCCCAACTACAACTATGAACTTGACATCCTCCTTGGACATTGTCAATATTAGCCCCTCTCACAACTTTCCCTTGCAGTTACGGGTTTATATTTATTACTATTACTGTCAGCGTTCCGGAAAACTATTGATTCGACCCTGAAAATTTCTCATACATTTTTCATTTCACCTCTTCCCCTCAAAGTGTTTGTTCCCAGATTGTAAGGCATCGTGTGCCACGTTTGGCTGAAATTTCTTGATACCTTTACATTCATACATGACCTCCCCCCCCCCATCCGCCCTCTCGCTACTCAAGATTTAAGTTTAAAAAAACCTTTAGCTTGAGCTGAACAAAGTCTTCACTCTCAGTGCGACACGGCTCAACTCTGAATATTTTTGGTGCGTGGGAATTGATTTTAATAACAGAAATCATTTTGAAAATCTATTAGTTCAAGTAGTGACTTGTCTTTGTTATATTGATCAGTCACGAAGGCAAAAAAAAATCTTATGTCTTCTTTTGTAACAAAAATGATACAGTAAATTGTGCGAGGAGTGAAAGTAAATGTGTTTCTTAAATCGGACATACTTCTGACACTTTTTTGGTCAAAAAGTGATGAGAACATCTGGTTTTTTTTCAAGTTGCTTCTTCAAGGCAGGAAATTGTTTGACGTTCCATTTCTAAAGTTTGTCTCTCAAAGCTGCAATTTAGTTGAAAATGATGCCATTTCCAATCATTCATTTTCCTTCCCATGCAATTTAGTACATTTGTAGCCTTGATACAAACTAAAAACAAAATCAATAACCATGATAACTGAAAATAACCGAGATTCACCTCGAGCGCATCTATGAGGAGAAGCGCGTAATAAGAAGAATGGAACAGTGAAAATATACATTCATTTAATGAAATCAAAAGCTATTATTTTTGCCTTTGTTACGAAACTTCGTCTGTAAAAATGAAATTTATAAGTTCAGCCAGTTTACAAATTGAACAGTTGTCCATTGCCCGTATTTGTGAGGTTCTCAGTGTTCAAGACTTGAAATAAAAATTAACACACCCGATTGGGTTATAGATTCATTCTCAAGTACAAACAGAAAAAACTCTCAAATTACAAGATTATTTGAAGAATTAAAATTTTAAGACTGCTGCCAACAACTGTGACTGCAAAAGCAGGTACCTGACCTTTATTCTGGATTATAGGCTTTAATACAGAAGTTTTAAATGCCTTTATCATATTTAGTGGAATGTGAATTTATTAGTCGGAATTTTTTTAAGCCCTAAATTAAGTCAATTATAGCAGCTTTACGATAATTTTTAATGCCATTCATAAATTTTGTTTTCATTTTATCCTTCGTAGCATTACTTTTTTTAATTGTTTTTTTTAATAAACTTAAAAATGTGGAGGAAGAACAAATACGCTTGGCCTTACGAGTGTATTATAGCGACTGGTAGGAAGCATCGACGAGTATACGCGGTTGTGATTATCTTCCACTAATATAAAGCACATCTGACATTTTCATAAGCACGGGGATTAAAGCATCGGAAAGCTATCTCCCTCTTTAATCAATACAGCGCCGCGCATAATGTTCCACAACGAAGCCAGCAGCAGATCAGCTTTAGCGATTCTCTTTGCGGACGTCAAATAAAATTGCCACAAGCCAACACATACAATTGAAACTATAAATTCTTGTTGCTATATTACCTATAAGTTTCCGCAAGGAGAGAAAAAAGGTTTGAATCGGTTCGTTGGCGACGGTCGTGAGTGATTAGCTGAATGAAGCACCTCAACAATTACGAGCGACAATGGTTTGTTGCTGAGTCCTTGATGAAGTGTACGCAGGAAAGGTTCGTGACGCTACAAGCTTGTTCTTGTAGTTTTACGTAAGAGCGAGCGGCAGATAGCGTCTCAAATCTTGGTTCCGCCTTCAGCTCACGCCCTCACCATGGTCATCACTTGAGCGAAATATCTGCTGAGACCTCCGCTGCTAGTCACGTAGACAGCGTCTGGACTGAAGCGTGGGTTTCCAGAAGAAAGAAGGATCTGTCAACATCTGTCGCCACCAACTGTCCTTCCCTGGTTGTCAACTGTTTCCAAGACACTTGATACGCGACTACTGGTGGACTGACAGAAGAAATTGATACTATGAGACAATAATCGTTGAAGTAGAGATTATGAAATTCACGTCAGACGATTGATCAAGGCTAGAATTCTAAATCTCTTTATGGCATGTTAAGAAAATATTACTTTCCGATTCAGATACTTCTGATACATTCGCACGAATCCAATTAAAGTATTGAATCGAGCTGGTATCACGACAGAACCAGGAGTCGATGAAGCGGAAACAAATACTTTGCAAATTCAAGAGGAAATGCGTTTATAAATCAGAACCATTTTCTTCGTGATTGGAAACACTGTAAAGGACAGGAAACATCCCGTCATCGTAATTGTTTTGCATAAATGTTTCAACGTGAAGACAATTCTACAATTGAAATTGCCTATCTATAATGAAAATGCAACGGTCACAGTAATGTAAATAACATTTCAGTAGATCAATAGAAAAATTCATTACGATAACCTCATCAGCAAAGAGGCGTGGATCTTCTCAGGTCAAGAACTGCAGAATGATTAAAATAAAAGAAATTCATCTCAGTACTCCAGAGGCTCATAACACCACATTTACTGAATTCTTCCATAAGTGTACAATTGCATCAGGTTTCCGTTTCTCGGCTCCAGCGCTTATTTTTTTAGTAAAAATAAATGGTGACCCAATCCATTTCTTTAGTGTTGAGATTGATGGAAAACCGGCAGTGACATATTTTCACATTCTTCATTGGGCTCCTCACGGTTTCCTTTTCCCTTCACGTCGTCCAGAAATTTCGTTGATTAACTTCGCATACGGTCAACGTTTCATGCAACATCGTAACTAATATTTGTCTAAATATCAGAAGAATTCTTCAGCCGCCATGATACAGATTGTAAAAACTTTTTTATTGCAAAAAACAAAAGAGAACACCAAGTTGACGGAAAAGTATATTTGATGATAATCAACTCAGTTTTTAAGAAGAAATGAAAGGAACATGACGGTTTCCTGATTCCAGCAGTTCTTTTACATTTGTCTGAGTGTAATGGCTCGATAGAAATTATAACAGTAAATCCATTTGAATTAATCTCGTCATCTGTGATATTCAAGTACGGACGGCTGCATGAGTGGTCATCACAAATGACGACAT
The DNA here is from genome assembly GCA_037074705.1 of Zhengitettix transpicula. Taxonomy (NCBI): domain Eukaryota; kingdom Metazoa; phylum Arthropoda; class Insecta; order Orthoptera; family Tetrigidae; genus Zhengitettix; species Zhengitettix transpicula. The sequence continues at coordinate 43,053,558 of CM073591.1, read as the reverse complement.
TTAGAATAAAAATATCAAGGTTTAGAAAAATGGTAAACAATTAAACGTTTGGTAAGACCATCATAGTGTGGTGCAATAGCATTTACAACCACATTGTACGATTATATATAGGGTAAATCAGTTAAAAAGTATATACTTTCAAGTTTATAAACGTTTATTAGGTTATGAATAATACATGTAAAACTTTTGAGATTATCAACTGCGGAACACATTATATTTTTGATACCGTCTCTTCTAGCTCAGCTTTCATCGAAAAAAAATAGTAATAACTTGATTTTATGCAGCGAATTTAAAAGTCAAATGTCTTTCAACAATTAGAGACACTTTAATAGGAGACAAGTACCATCATAGCTCTGATGTTAATCAATAGCCCCTCTGACATTCCAAGACCTGCACTTAGGATTGTTTGACACGTCCCCTGCTACCATCATGTTAAGGCACATGCTCACACTTTATGTTTGTTACGCGTGTTGCCTATTTCCCTGTCTCTGCCATCCCTTGACTTGTAAATTGGGATATATGCAAAATATTAATCAATATATTAAGTACAGAATAGAGATGTGGTACAAATTGGTCATGAGGATACGATTGGCTGACGTTCCGAACACTCACTGGCTCACAGCGTTCATTCCTGAAGATGAACAGAGTTACTCGGTGTCAGTCATCTACAACTTCACCTCTTCCCCACAGTGAAAATTATTTCTCACCAATATTCTATTTCCGTTCCTTACGTCCAATATTTTGTTCTTCTCTGAACACGCGTGACGGAGCAGCGAAAATATACGCCTCCAATAAACTAAAATCGCTCCGCTATCAGGAAAATTCACATTCAAACATATCCCACAAGAAAAATAGGTTTGAAAGCACACCCAAGAATCGTTAAAAGTATTCATGTATAAAGAGCTAGAATAAATCAGCTGATGGCACGGAAGATGACTGGGTAAAATAAATAAGCAAAGTGCCTCTATGATATCACAGAGATTTCGAAGGAATATGTGTTTAGGCCTGTACATGTTATATTGGACTGTTCGTAATGACGTGAATAATAAACCAATACATTGCCCCTGAGATAACGTTCACAAAATGTCAAATTGACAAAGTACGAAGCATGTGTACGAAATATTTGGGTTTTCCTACGTATCTAGTAAATTTTAACGAGGAAATATAAGTTTTTAAATAAAATATAATATGACAGAAGCTGTCGATAGCTACCAAAAAAAAACATAAAAAAATTTCAAGGTGACTGTATTGGTTTATTATTTACGATATATGTTTAGTATCGAGGAGGTGATGATTGACAGTTGCACCAAAGAAATTTATGGACGGGCAAAAGAATATATGCAAGAAAAAAAATTGAACAAGTCAACAAATGAAAAGAAAAATAGACGATCTCAAATATAAAAAGAAATATACTTCTGTATATTTCAAATGGATGTTGCTTTTTGATTTATACATAACAACTAAGGTACAGTCACAAAATCTAGTTCTTCTCATTACTGTTTTATATTAATAATTGGTTACAACAAGTGACCAACAAGTTTCGCAGAAAGATAATGAGGAATACAGCCGAAACCTCCTGTTTAATGTTATAACAAAATAATTAGAAGAACTACATTCTGTGACTGTTTATTATGAATAAATAACAAATAAATTAATTCAACAGTCGTAATAATAAAATATTAAACATTTGCTGACATCGCCAAACTTCATCACACAAGTTTAAGTTTTCTAAATATGATGAGACGTTGTCATCGTTCCATCTCCTTATTTATCTAGTAAGAGACGAATACATTTCATTTTACAAACGAGGTCGTTTCTCTATAAGTGCGTGGGAGTGATACGAATTTTAATTTTAATCCAGGCCGGATTTCCTGCCCTTCTCTGAGAGATTGTCCCCCAATCGGCCACTGCTGTCCCTTCCCCATTCTTGCGCGGGGGACGTAGCTCTCGTCGTATTCAGAATCCAAACATCTAGTCATGAATCGATTTCACCGAGTGAACGTCCCAAACCAGCAGCAAATTTCCTTATTGCAGAACTCTGCCTGGAAGGTAAAAGACTTTCGGCGAGCAGAGTTGAAGAATGAGGAAAGATGCGAGATTTCCAGAAAAAAGAAACAACGATGATTTGTAGTAGGTTTATTTTTTCGGATGTTCCGAGACACAGGATAATAGTGCGAGGGTGTTTGTTGTACGCACCTGAGCCTTGCCGGCGACGGAGACGGCGTGGTGTTGGCGCACATGCTGACGAGAGCTCTGAGAGCCCCACCTGCCTGTCTGCCTGCTCTGCCTGCTGTGCCTGGTCTGCCTGGACTGCCTGATGCTGCGTGCGCCTCTGCGCAGATGGCGCCCCGTCGATAAGATACCTCCTCCGACCCTTGCTCGCTTCTCCCTCTCCCACCCGCCAACGAACCCGTTGTTTTCTTCCGGTTCCCTCCCTACCTTGTCGCCGTCCCCAGGAACGGATTGCAGTGCTACCCTATAAAATAAAATAAAAACAGCAAGTCGACATCAACGCCGCAAAAATTAACACATAAGTCAGAACATGCCAATTTAATTAATTTAATCTATAAATATTTTAAATGTTAATGTAATCATTCAACATAACAATTAATTAAATTTACACGTTCTCACAGACATTGACTAATTATAAATGAATGAAAACAGCCAAATGTGTCAGATATAATTAATAAATATAAAATTAAATACATTGGCCAATAATTCAGAACAATTTTTCAGTAATAATTAATAAACATAAATATGCGACGTTTCGTCCACACTCTAGGTCTTCACCAGGTAGCAGTATAATATTAGATAAAATTACGTAAACCCTGTGGAGAAGCAGGGCTTGAAGTATGTTGAATGAGCCATGAATTGTATATAATTACAATAGTATCTTAAAATTATAAATTTACATAACATTTATTTTACAAATATATAAAGCTTAACGTCTGTGTAAATAAATTGAATGAAAAAGCAGTTAATAACAGACATTTAAAAATGTTATATTAATTAATTAAATTACGACATGTTTCGGTTCTTGCCTTCAGGCAAAGATGACAGAGCAACAGTAAATATACAGATATGTACATAATAAATATATCATTGTTGTAAAAAGAAGAATTTATAATTGATGAATAAGAAAGGTAGCCAATACAGACAAAATATATAAATACCACACAACGTTTCTGGGATCCTTGTCCCTAGAGAAACACAACTGCACTTGTCAACTTTTGAGTGTTGTCATCTGACAAGTGCAGTTGTGTTTCTCTAGGCTCTTCTTAGCACCTGACGAAAGGCACAAGGATCCCAGAAACGTTCTGTGGTATTTATTTTACCCTTTTTTGTCTGCAATGGCTACCTTTCTTATTTATTATTTTCAATCAGACGTAGATTTTTTCATTTTAAAAATTTATAATTACCAGTTTTTAAGTAATTTTGCGATGTTTGTCTAACTTTCTATTTATTCTGTATCTCTTATTTATGATTATAAATTTTTACTGCAATAATATATTTATAATGATCATTTCACTGTATTTACTGTTACTCTGTTATCTTTGCCTAAAGAGGGTCCACATGAGGACCGAAACATGTCGTAATTTAACTATTTAATAAAATATTTTTTTAAATGTCTGTTATTGGCTATTTTATCATCATATTTATTTTACGTCCGATATATTTTAATATTTAACTAATTCTCTCAGTTCGAAACATGGTTGGTTCTTTTTGAAATTTGATTTTATTATCCTTAAACTGTGATGGGAAAGAGAGGTCTGCGAGGGCTATTCTCTCGCAGGCAGAACCTTGTAGGAGAGATACGAAGGGACTACCTTTGGGGATGCCTTTTCCTCTCCGTTTTTGAACTAAGGTTCCCACAAGCCGAGGCACCTCGGCCTGTTCTGAGAGGTGTATGTTCCGGGGTCACAGACCTTGGGCATACGGTAAGAGTATTGGAATAGTCGGCCAGCTACCTCCTAAACTGGTCGAAGCACGGAGAAGGGAATGCTGCGTCCCCACAGCAAACTCCTCTCCCGCTATCGGAAGAGCATGGGACAAGTACCAAATGCCCGACCTACCTGATGCAGGTTTTTATAGGTTTTTCCCTGCATCACTTTTAGGCGAATGCCGGGTAGGATCCTTAAAATATAACCCGGGGGCCCTAGTTAACCCTTGGCTACCTTCCTCTACCCTTCCACATCCCACCTTTCAAATCCCTTCCTATGCTATTAAAGGGGAGTTCCCCAACGTGGATTACCCTCATGTAGCCTGTTGCCCTTAAAATAAATTAAAAATTAAAAATTAAAAATAAAAAAAACAACAACACCTTAAACTGTGTGGAAGCTTCTTAAATATAGTAATAGAATTATAATGGACCCCTTTACGTGCAATAGTAATTTACCGAGTTTGTATCTTGTATTGAAATTGTATACATCTGAGTTGATCATTAATAGATATCTGTTAGGTTTACAGTGGATTTTGGAGTAATTTTTATTTGTAGAAAACTTAAAAACGACATAATTTTTGTATATTATTGGGCTCCTGAATAAATAGATAAAAATGTAAAATTACTGAAGTATCTTAATGATATGGAGTTAGATGCAGTTTCACTCACAATCACAAGATTAATAGTTATTTAATTATAAATGAATGAAAGCAGCCAAATTGGACAGAAATAACTCAATATATAACATAAATAATCTTATTATTAACTCAAAATACGTCCGGATTCACATAAAACTGATTACACTGTGCTATTAATTGTCAAGTTCAGTGTTAATTGTGTGTATAATATTTAATTTCTGGGTGTCAGATTATATATGGAGTTTCTATTTGATACGAAATTTAAAAAAGAATTTTATTAACTAAAATATAATTTAATGATTAAAGAACAAAATTTAAAAAGAATTTAATATTTTAGAAATGGAAATGTTCTAGTAATAAAAACAACCACTTCCACTTTCTCTAAGGGTTCTTACAACGCGGCAAATTTAATTTAAATTAAATTAATCAACAACCTAGAACTGGTATCAAGATACTTGAAGATACAAAATATTAACGATACCGTGCTGGAGGATGTCTGTTTGTTGTGGCTGGTGGTCTGTGGTGGCGTCGGGCGGAGTCGTGGACTTCTGATGAGGCTGTGGAGTCCATCAGTGGTTGGCGCCGTCAGGGGATTCGCACTCCCACTGAACGCTGAGTATCTGCTGCACGGATCGTGAACTGGACCTGACTCCCTTGGCTGCGGCTGGTCACCGACTTCCCTTTACTGTCTCCTTCGGTCCTCCAATTTCGACTCCTGGGATCTCGAATAAATTTTTTTTTTTGGATGTCATTGGTTGGCCTCAGCCAAGATGGTAGCAAATTAAATCTATTGTATTTACCGCTAAACTGAAATCTCCCAGAAATCTGAAATTTTGGTGTCGTCCCCGTCTACGAAACAGATGCTTCCGGGTTTCAATTTGTCAAGCGTAATAATTTTGGTCGTCACACGAAGCTATCAGTCATCCTTTTTAACGTCTTCTTGACCGCTGTTCTACTATATCGTGCTTCCTTGGTCTCAAATGAGACACAGGTGACTTCCGAGTCCAGTAGTCCTCTTTCTAACCAAATGAACGTCTTCCGCCTTACGGACTAAGTTGCTATACCTTATCATTCATTACATGTAGTTTGGCTTATTTTACAAACATTTTTAGCTTACCAGTATTTTTCATTTAATCTTTTTGAAGTATATTTTTTCATTTAATCTTTGACTAGTATACTTTATATAAGTTCTCATTGATAATTTTTTTCTTAAATTCGTAGTTTGATGTGTTTTTGTATTTTTCTCTTTAATGGTATTTCTTCCCTGTCATATTTACTCAGTAGAGGTCTAATGGATTCAGTAAATAAATTTAATTAAACCACCCTCATCTAACATTTATCTCAACGGTAATCAGTTCTTTAGAACTCCACGTGTTTATTGATCGTTAATTATACATTAGGAGCTTTAGAGTTTATGTCGCGTTCATTCTACTTGAAACGTAAAATTAAGGAATAATAAATAATTGGAGACGTTTTATATAGTTTTTATTGCTATACAGTTAATTAATTTTAATTGTTGCTCACAGTATGTATATGGATTTATTAACTCGTTGAGGGATATTATTTTATGATGTTATTTAATTTTATGTTTTTACCTTCCCAACGGACTAAATACAGGCGCGTTTTTATTAATACTTCTTCTTTATGCTTCAGAATATATTCTTTAGAATGTTGCAAATTTATTTGAATTTAATGTTCAATGGAGTTTAATTAAATATTTACTAACCAATAATATCGGAACGATAAAAATACTATTTTTTTGTTACTATTTTTCATTGCCGAACTCTTACGTGGAAAATGATCATGAAAGTGTCAAATGTTACAATCAAAATAAACATTATATATATATATATATATATATATATATATATATTGTAGTGAATAACAACCTTAAGTGGCCGCCCTTGTGTCCGCAGGCCTGAGTATGAATATATTAAACGCGCACGTGTTTCTGCCCGATGGCCAAAAGAAATCTCGGGTACGCGTCCCTTTTTTTTTGCATCGTTTGGGAGGGCGGAGTACTTATAAATACCCCAAACCCGGGTGAAAGTGTGAGACGCTGGCAGACAGAGAGAGACGCAGGCAGACAGGGAGACGCAGGCAGACCGAGAGAGTCGAGAGGGTGAAGAATTAGGCGAGCGAGAAGAAACAAAGGTTTTGAGGGACGTCCATCGCGGGGAGGCCGAAGAAGGAGATCATGTGCTGCTTACTACAAGACCAGTGATCCACTGCAAGTCGGCTGACGCCACAAGTAAAGTAATCATCACAATTGATGTAAAGTGCCTTCAAAAGTAGAATTTTTTACACAGTGCGGAAATAGACTCTGTTATTGAATAGCCACCGAACCGCCCACATTACCCTGTTGACAAGGAGGACTTTTTAATCAAGCCGGAGCTCATTTTAATTTTATGCAGACCAATGTATATCTGCTGGCGCCCAACAATATTTTTTTAATGTACTTTTGTATTTTCTTGTAATAAAGTTAATTTTTTTATATTAAGTAATAAAAAGCGAATCATTACAATATATATATATATATATATTTCTATAATTTTTAATTCATAACTTAAATGTAATTTTAAATGTTTTCTCATTTTAATAAACTAATTATTTTAACTGACGAATATTTAATGAATACGTGTTTGTACTTTTTTATTGACGACTTAATTTTACAAATCCTTATGAATGTTTGGTACGGTACCTTGTTTAGGTTTTAAGCATAAGATATTCTCCCACAGACGAGGCTTCAAGAAATGCGACACCAGACATTTGGTTAGCAATTTCGTACGTAACTCACATCCTGCTATGAAATAAGACTTTTTCTGAAAAAAATTGAACGGTTATTTATGACTCTGTATGATTGTAACTAAGTGGATGTACATTACGTATGCAAATCAGAAAAAATTAGCTCTTTTTAATGTTAAAAAATTCCGTTTAAATTGAACCGTTTCTTAGCTTTATGATATCTTTGGAAACTTCAATTTTGTAGATTACTCGTTAGTCCAGAGATAATTAAATTTAAATATAAAAAATTGATTCATGAATTTTGAAGCAATAATTGCATAATTAAATGGTTGTTTTATATTTTGAAGACCACTTAATTAATACCATGAAGAGATTTGCCTTTGAAGAATTTGTAATTTCTGTTGTAAAGATATGATATTTAAAATTGTTGTTGAAAATTTTGATCCTAAGAGTATCAAGATTGATGTGATTTGGCATTAACTTACATTTTCTGAAGTACATAATACTTTATACTTGAAAACGTGTTTTCACTCATTTATAAGCGAAATTTTGGCGCAACTTAATTAATCGATGGCCATACCACTATATTTACATTTAACGAAATTTACGAATGACATACTTTATACCAGAAATACAATAAAGTAACAAAACTGAATAAAAAAATATAAATATATGAAAAAATGATTCTTAAACTTCGTTATATATAAATAAGGTGGTATGGCACAGGAATCAATTAATTCGTGGCTAAACTTCGCTTATAAATTAGAAAAATCACGTTTACAAGTAGAATTTATTATTAACTGAAAAAATGTAACTGAATTTCAAACCACCTAAATCACATCAATTTTGCTCAATTTTTTTCAACAAAATTTTTTAAAATTTCTTTTTTTAAAATATTTTATATATTAAGAGCCATTGTTAACGCCCCCTGGTACATAACAAATGAACAAATACACAATGACTTAAAAATACCAACTGTTATGGAAACTGCCCGTCAAAAGAGTGTTAGTCACCACGTAAAGCTCAAATCACATTCAAACCCATTATTACAACCACTACTAGAAAATGATAAAACAAGAAGACTGAAAAGAAAATGGCCAGCACATCTCTAGACAAGATTTAGAAGTTCTCTTCGCTGGAGGCGATCTCATCATGCCATAATATATGATATGTAAATAACATGTCAAAGCTACCACATTAGCTTATAGATTAAAATGTATCTGATTGCTGATAAATATAATATTAAAATATATAATGTAATGCCTTGAAAGGCAGGCATTGTTGCTGATTAATGGGCTGGACCATCGGAGGAAGTTGTAATGTGTTTACTCAGGATTGGTATTAGGAATTCAATTCAAAGCAATGGACGTATGCGGGTGGCCTGTCCCAAAATAAATCTGTTAAGGCAGCCATTGTTTCTGATTAATGGCCTGGACAGTAGCGTGTTGACTTAGGATCGAGGGGCAGTTTGGGCGGTCTGAAGATTTTAGAACCGCGCACGTGTGAGTGCGGGGGTGAGAATGCAAGTTCAAAGTAATTGAGGGTGCAAAGACAAATTAGACCTGTCTCGATGGTCGGCTTAGGGACAAGACAGAGGAGCGAGCTATTTTGCTAAATAAAGTACTGCAGCTGCAGAATGTAAATCTCGGGATAATGGAGAAACTGTCAACGAGCAGTTGCGACGTAGTTTTGGAACAAAGGAAAAGAGAAGGGACTGTGATATATAAAGAGAAGATAAGATTTTTGGAAGTTAGTTAGAGTGGGAGAGGGAGCTGTGAGCACCGAAGTTGAGTGTTGGCGAGCACCGAGTATGGAGAAATTTTGCAGCCTGCCAGAGAAATAGCAAAATTATTCAACGATAAACATTTTTGTATGCAGAAGCTTAATCTGTAGTAATATCAAACTTTGACCACTGTCTTCGATGGTAGGAGACCAGGTCATTGCATCCAGCGTCGAGTAGTTTCACCACGAGCAAGTGAGATGTCCTTCACGAACGGAGAACCAGCCTTCGTCAAACCAACAGTGTGTGTTAGAGTCAGTGTTTAAACGTCCAGTCTATAAAGTATGTGTGTAATGAACGAGCCAAATGTTCCTGAGTAATCGTAAGTTGAAATTTCATGGTATTAATATGTGTAAACGAAATTAAACGATACAGTCAGTTATCGTTATTTTCTTTTGTGTTAATACAATAAACTCTTTTAAATTTGGAATCAATCTGGTAGAATAAGTTGGCTAATAAGTTTCGTCGATGTCTAGACGATTAAATATTTCTGTTTAATTTAAAGATAAATGTTGGGTTCTTTGATTATTTAAGTGTTCTGTCCGTTATCAAACCCAGTAAAGACCCATGAGAGAAAGAGATATATGTTTTTTATTAAATTGTATAATTGCAAATTTTTGATAAATAAATTTTGTTTGTTATAAAGTCTATAATTGTTCATTTAAAAGCCCATCATATATAATTATTACAATATATATATATATATATATATATATATATATATTATGTGGCTTATGTGCCCATTAGTATCATATGTTTAATAAATGTCTGATAATTTTCAATTTACATTAAAATTTATTATTCCACTAAAAGTAGTACATATTTACCGCAATACATCACAGCTTTACGTATGTTAGTTTTGAAACAATTTAAATAAAAATAGAAAAAGCAACTGCAAACCGATAATAGTAAAATATTTCGTTTTACACGTAAAGAACTGTCTCTTTATACATAATTTTGGTATACAAGCGGCTGGTATGTGCTAGTCCACTTCGTTAATTCCATTTCCGTTAACTTGCATGCCTCAAGGCAATTGAGTGTATCACGCTTGTTTACCCGCTGTCAGTCTCAGGGCAAGTTCTTTTACAAGTAAACTTCCTCTGGTTTTCGCGCAATCTTATGCGTTAGCATGCCCCACTTCCGTTCATATATATTAAAATGGAGTCAAAGTAACACAAGGTCCTCACATGGATATATTACTACCACCTTCGAGGGTGCACAGACAAATCTAATTTGCTGTTCAACAGATGAAGCTCTTTGACATCCGTCGGCTGAAGTAAACATGACAGTGAATGTTAATGTGAATTTACAGACAGTTGGCAATTATCCTCCGCTAATTGGTGGACCTTCTCATGTGAAGCAAAATATATATATATTTATTTCGGTGAATAAAATGTTGTTTTGTGTTTTTAGTTGACAACTTTTTGTTAAATTGGCCATTTTATTTCGTTCTTATGAGTTGTGAATGACATCATTTATTAATTTAACGTGAATTTACTTCCAGCACTCCATCGCTTTTGGCCGGAAATATAAATTCAAATATACCCATCTCCCGGATATCAGCCTTCATAACCTCAATATAAAAATATAAAGCCCTTCAACATCCAGATTTCCCACCAAGAAAGTTTCAGGTAGAAGTTAGATGGTATTTTTTAAGGGGAAAAAAACTCTTCTTCTCAGGTCCTTTAAACTATGACCCACTACTACGTGAATTTAAGATTCTTACATTTTTAGTTTAATTTAGCTGGAATAAAAATATATATATGAGCGAATGTTGAACTATACCGTTAACAAAGATAAATAATTTTAAATATATTATAATGCCCATTAAAATCTGCAAGTGACTACATATTGTCCCGTGACTGAAGTGTGATACGATCGAATTCATCCTTTATCATTTTGCCGAAGAAAATTCCAAATTTCACTTAATAGCGGATTCAAAGTGCCCACAATTTTCAATCCTCTAAACATTTCAAATGAATGGTTTCCCCGACGGAAACTCGGAGTTGGTTGATCAGAAACAATCTAGACTACATGGCTGAAGTGAATGACGTTTTCCCAGGTGGGGGGGAACGGCGTATAAAAAGCGAGAGAAAAAGGCTGTGACTATGAAATAGACTATGAGACTGGACAACAAAGCAGAGGAATCCGTATCCTAGTTTCCTGAAGGCGCCAATCACCGGGAAATATTCCACTATAATATGGAAGGTTATGTAAGCAAACCCAGAAATTATTCATGTATTACATTTCTTATGAAATGGGAGTCAATTAATTTTTTTTACTAATTCTAAAAGCGCGATTTTCTTAAAAGCTGTGAGATAGTTTTCATTTTGTATCATAAAATGGTGGCTCGCACTTTCCAGAAATAAAAAAAAAGTAATAAAATTTGTTCAGCAATCTTGAATTGTATTTCAAAATAATTTGTAATAAATAAATTCATATTTCTACTTAATTTGAACTCGCACCTTTATATAAATACCATTACAGAAGTATTTTATTACTTTGTAGTATCTAAGTCCATTAGGCTACAGAGGTGACGTTTTCCTTTCTGAATTCAACTAGAATTGCTAGATTAATAAATGCAAGAAACGTGTGAATGTGAATTTGATTTACAAATATTTTAAAATTAATTTCAAAATATAAGGTTTTAATAGAGATCTCGACAACAATCAATTTCCGCAAATTTTTATTATGAAACTCGTATCAAATCGTCGCCGAGTAAATAGTTTTTGTGAGTCTTGGCGGAGTTTGTTCTATTTTCAATTTTTTAACCCCTCCGACAAGGGAGGGGAGCACAGACGTGGGTGTCGCATCTACAATTTTAGGAGTCGCTAAGTTTAATTCTGGCATACACCAGTAGAAGTTCAGCAACCCTCGGCACACATTTGGAGGGTGGGGGATTACTTAAAGGCTTATGGTTAAGACAATTTCAAATATTAATTCTTCAGAGCTAAAACGATAGGAAGAGGGTTTTGTTTCAGAATTTATTATCAGGAATGTAAAATACTTTTTCTGTAGGCAGCAAATAATTTATGGAATATAGCCTCAACTGATAATGTACAGAATCACATCATTTCTCGTTATATTAAATTGACCTAATTACACAGCTTATTAACACGATTTTCCTCGTATAAAGATTAATCCGTAGCCTTAAATGTGTTTAATTTAATTTAATTCAAGTAACTATACATAATTACTAAAATTTGTATTAAGACTTTATTGCATCTCCATAGTTTTTTAAATATTGTCACTGCCAATGGCTGCTGCAGCCTTGGAAACTTAAGCTTCAAAGAGGGCTTATCCCACACTATACGCCCATTGTTTGCGATACAAGTTGAGCAGCAATCTATTGAAAACATTAAATACGAATCAGAATTTAAATTATTACAAGCAAGGAATTTGACATCGTGTCCAACGGCCGATAAATATTCACAGTAGGATAAGGATAGTCAAGACGAACCGTGATAAACAGACATCGAGCCAAACACATTAAAGGCAATAAAACGGCGTGAGGGAAATCTTTTAAAAATCTAAGAAAATAAATAGAAACCGTAAAGAACTAAAGGAGAAAATTGAGGCAAAATCGCCGAAGAGTGAAGGAGCGTAAGAAAACAATTTTCACCAATAATTACGAGACGATGGAAGATTGTTTCAAATTTTCCTTAATCCTGGAACCTTGTTCCTCTAAGTAGATTTGACAGTTTACACCACGCATCACCTGTAACTAATTCAGAAAATTAGCTCACCTACTCTCTGCGGTAGTAAAGGAGAACCGTGAGTCTCACAGCCCTTATCCATTCCCAAGCTTCAAGGAGGCAGTTTGAATAGGAGGAAGAACAACTGCGGGGTTTTTACATTTATCACTTGAGAATAAACGAGCGGGGAAATGTTACAAGATGCCAACTTGAGAATCGAGCTACAGCAGTATTTAGTAAAATTCATCAATACAGTTCTAGGAACAGGGCGAACAGTGGTCAAACTACACATTCATTCATATACAATAATGGTTCCTAGACGACAGGAAGTTTGCAGGTTCCATGAGTACATCCTATCGTGAAAATCTGCTTCAAGAATTTCGAATGAGTCATAATTTTAACAGAAATTATAATACCCTATAATTATTACTTATACCCTACAAATTAAATGCCTGTTTTTGGAGTGTATCATATTTACAGGTTTATTTTGATAAAAATCCAATTAAAAAAATTTAAGTCATTGAAAATAAAGAATAAGAAAGATAGGCAAATACAGACAAAATAAGTGGCAATATAAATAGCATACAACGTTTCTGGGATCCTTGTGCCTTTCTTCAGGTTCTAAGAAGAGCCTCGGGCCATACAACTGCACTCGTCGGTTGACAAAACTTTTTGAGTTTCTAATTTTATTCATTTTCTTGTATGCATCTAATGCATATAAATGTGTGAAAATATATTTTTACTGCTGACAGCGAAACTCAAAAGTTTTGCCAACTGACTAGTGCAGTTGTGTCGCTCTAGTCTCTTCTTAGAACCTGAAGAAAGGCACAAGGATCACAGAAACGTTGTGTGGTATTTATATTACCACTTATTTTGTCTATATATGTCTATCTTTCTTATTATAAATCCATATAAGTAAACATGATTTGAAAGACCTGTAAAAACTCCCGTTTTTCTGCTGTTAAGACAAGAAAATACTGCTTTTCTCAACTTCTTTATATATTCTTAGTCAGACTGTCATTATTTAAAATTTATTTAATTGCTTTACATGCTATAATTTTAAATCAGTTCATTTCATTTTCATATGTGCAAGGATAACATGATTATTGATTCAGCACACTGAATTAAGTAAAACCCATCCCATATATTTCATTCATTCATTCTCCACCCATTATTGATAACTTAATAACAAAGAAATTTTTCATTAATAAGGGTGTGTTATTTTCAACTACAGTATTAAAGTAGACATTTGAATTTTACAATCAACTTCTAATTTTATTCAATTTTTTATATGCAACAAATGCATTTAAATGTGTGAAAATATATTTTTACTTCTGTCAGCAAAACCTCAAAATTAATTGTAATATACATGCCATTGACACAAATTTCATGTTTAAAATTTGACAATTTTTGGCATTCATGTATTGAGATTATCAATACTGGGGTATCTCTCCAAAATCAGTTATAATGAACGATCAATTTATTAAGCCATTATTCTCAATTACATGCAGTATTCCCAGCTGGAAAAAAAAGTTTTTTTTAGCAAATATGAAAAGAATATACCAAGTCATTTATTTAAGGTATATCACAACCAGTAATTATATTTTCTTGCTGATGACTTCCACAAATCTCCAATATTTGACCATGTTTTTCATTTAATAATAAATAAATAATTAAATAATAACCATTTTGGTTAATACTGAATCATGTTCTATTTAATTGGTTCAGCATGGTGAGTGTGTAGATCTAAGGTGCTTCAGTGACTGTTAGGAACAATATTAATTTTTTTATGAGGATCAGTGAAGCAACAGATAACACAATTTTACTTTGGATGGAAGTCGTTACAATATAATAGTTCATACATACATATTTTTCTTTCGAGCTTTTAGTTATACCCAACTGTGGATAGTACCTTTCACAAACTATATATCTACTTCCTACAGGTTTAAATATTATTATTATTATTATTGAAATGAAAATATAATATGTCTGTTTTGAAATGTAATAATAAGAAAAACAGCCAAAATTAAGAGATGATATAAAAAGCAAACAACATTTCCGAAAACTTTGTTTCTTGCTTCAGGTGCTAAAAAACACAAGAGCCAAGAATGACACAACTGCACCTGAAGAAAAGAACAAAGTTTCCTGAAATGTTGTTTGGTATTGATATCATCTCTTCAATTTGTCTGTCATTTGGCTATTTTATCTAATTATTATTAAGAATGGTAAGAGAATGAATTCCTTAATGCTCAGGAATGTTTTTGTGAGATAGAGAATTCAGAAAAAAATCATGGTGTTATATCTCTGCTTTGATAGCTTAAAAGGTAAATGTATACAACTGATAATACTTACATTTAAATTTAAAACAAATTTTCTCTCACATTCTGTAATTTGGCACCTCCATTAACTGTTTAACTCATATTTAAAATTTATTTTGGGGGCGGAACATTTGCAGTATAAGTTCCCACCATATTACCCCGTGGTGAGTAATTTGCTACAACAAATATTTGACCATTTTTATTCTTTGCCATTCCCACACCAAGCTCTTTGCTTTCCTTCCAGACCACTTGTGTGAAATGTCCTGAAATAATTAATATTTTTATATCGGAGGACTCATTGTTGATGTGAGCAGCTTGGAATATATATATATATATATATATATATATATATATATTAAAGTGACCACATTTTCATTGAGACAAAGCGGGACAAATGGGATGAAATGAGAATTACAATTTAGTTATATATATTTTATTGTTTACATTCATATACTTGTACAATAATGTATTTATTATTAATTATTGGTAACTATAAAAATATTTGTAAAAAATAATTATTTGAACATCATGATCTTTAATCAAATTAAATTTTTTATTTTAAAAATATTATTATTTTCTTCCACGGTCATATTTGTGATCCGAGTGAATACTTTGCAATAGATTCGGATCATTTATTAAAATGTCGAGAAATATTTCACATAAATCGGTCAAATTATATTTTACACTTAATATAGATTTTAAAGTTTTAATGTTCAACTGCGTTTTTTCAGTTGTCCATATTTTATTGATACTAGAAAAAACACGTTCTGTTGCTGCATTTGTTCCTGGAAGGGAGAGCGCGAATTCTACAATTTTCAAAATATTTTGATAAGGAATATTTTTTTAAAATGAAGGAATAACTCCGTCCATTTTTTTGTCTGTTTCCACATTTGCTGACAACCAACATTTAATTTTTCTATCTGTAACACATCTTTATACCAATGAAACCTCATCAAAAAGATCATTTTCGCAAATATTATTTTTCGGAAAATGGTTACTAATATATTCAAAAGATTTTTCCACATATTCTCATAAAATCTCCTTTTTTAATGTCACCCAATGAAAATTTTTAATATCTTCGAATTGAACTGTCCATTTTTCAAGATATTCCAAGCAGTTATTATAAAAAATTTTGACATGTTTCAGAAAATCAGATCGTTTAATGGTTTCGCCCGGCAATGAAACAAAATCTAATATTCTAATTTTAATTCCTATTTCTGGATCAAAAAAATCTAACAATTGTGGGAAATAATTTTAAATCTTTATGGTTTGAAGCATCAGAATATATGGATATAAATGCGCATTTTTCTAATTCTTTCTGCAATTGAGAAAACGAATATGGTGAAAAAACATTACTTCGGTTTTTGTCCTTGCACATGCAAATTTTTTGTCGTATAATTTTTTGATCATTTGCGACGTACATTGATCTGAAACTTTGATTGTGGTTTATGCTGGCTAATGCTTGCTGTTTTTCCGTGTTGCCAAAGCTGCGAAAAAACTGTTCCATTTTAGACGAGGAAGCGGCATTATTCAAAAATCTTTTGTGCCTCTTTGTCGCTAGATGTTTAGTAATATCGTTTTTTCCACCATGTGAGACCGAAAATTCAGCATTGCATTTATCACACCGTACCATATTGTCCATTTTGGTTTTTTAATAAATGGAATTGAAATTCTCTGCTTAGCTCTTCATTAAATTTGCATTCTTTTTTTACTCATCGTTTATTCTGTGGTTAAAAACTAGAAATAAATAAAAAATTTACTACAAAGGCTAAAAAAGAGTATTAAATTTTACCTTATTGACCGTTACGTTGTGGCGACTATTGCTCTAACTTCGTGAATCAGATAATGAGTCAAACCGAACGTCAAATTGAAAACAACAAACCGGACTGTCTGCACTTATCTGAATTAAGCCGAGACGTAACGACAATGATCAAACAACACCGAGTAAATCTAACTCGGTACATTCCCTAATTTAGTTTACTCTGCATGCATTTTATGTATTTTTTATTTCTTTATATTCACCATAATACTTAATAAATAATAGCTAATATATTGTTACAGTACATTTAAAATAAGAAATGCAGATATTTTATAAAAAGCGGGACATTTTTAAAAGTCGGCGGGACGCGGGTCAGTCCACCAAAAAGCGGGACTGTCCCGCCAAAATCGGGACGTGTGGTCACTTTAATATATTGTAGTAATTGGTAATTAAGACATTGTTCTAATTGGAAAGTTGGATATTAGAGGACTCATTATTAGTAGATATAGAGTGGACGCCGCAACAAGGCGGCAATGCAAAGAAAATATTGTTGTCGATCGGCTGAGAATTTTACGCGCTCAAAATTTACGAGACGAGGAAGTCAGTCGGGCATAGAACAGCGAGGTGTAAAGACCAGAAAATTCATGTTGTCCAGTTACAAACATGCTCTAAAATATTGAAAAGTAAAGCAATCTTCATTCGGGAAGGAGAGAGTGAAACTAATGTTGTAATCGGTGGCCGAGCATAAATTCAACCTGCTGGCCATAGACAAACCAATGAAGGACATTTCCAACTAAAGTCAGGAGATCTGCAAATCCAGGTTGCAGCAAAGCATCGAGAACCTACTAATTTGTGTTAGACCAACTAACAAACTACGCCAATTAGAATTTGTTGACATTTAGAGTCTGTGAGTACTAGAATCAGTGATATCCCCAAATTTTGTGCACGAAAAACCTAAAATGAGACCTGGGCGGCCGTAAGTAGAAAAACTTTAAAATCATATTGTAAACCGTCTTTAAAAGATAAAAGTCAGATCGTTCTTTAATTTTAATTATTTAATTATCGATAAAATGAGATCGTTAATTCCTGATGAAATTTAAAACTGTTTAAATTCAATCTGTAGTATTATTTCTTCCACAACAAATTTCGTCTATGTTTCAGACGCATTAACTTCCATAAAAGCTAAATGTAATTTTGATTGTATAAATTCAGCCATTTATCAAACCCAGTTTAAAACCCTGAGATCCCAAATATTATTGTGTATTTAAAATTGTTAATAAATTTGTTTAATTGTTTTCCCTTAATAATCTTTTTATTTTAAAGCACCCACATTAATTAATTAATTATTACAATATATATATATTGTAGTGACCACTAATGTGTAATTAAATGATTTTTTATAATTTATTTAATATTTGTATTGTTTGCGGAATAATTGTGGCCCAGGTATTGAAAACAACAGTCAGCGTGGCGTAAGAATGTGGTGTGCTGGAGACGTATTATTGTCGGCGTATATTTGAGGTTGAAAGCTTGGACGAGAAAACAAGCCAGTCCATAACGAAAGACGACCGATGGGCGACATGGCGAGTTCGTAACGATAGACAACCGATGATGGTCGCATTCAGCCTATGATAATTAGTGAAACAGTAAAGTGGTGAGGCTGCATTAATATCCAGAACAGTAAAGGTCATTAGTCATTAATATCCAGATCAGTAAAGTAAAGTCGACTGGTAGATTAAGGATGAAAAAAGTTCTAGAACGAATGTTGGTTGTGTGTCCGGTTGTCTGTTGGCCGGAACTTTAGTAAATTGAAAACTAGAGTTCAGGCTCACACCAATGCGGGACTGCGGGAACGGGAATCCCGTTGCATGTACGGGACAGCGTACCGCACGGTCCTCCACATCGTTGCGGGAACGGGAATTCATTTTCTAGTGCCTTCCAGCAAACACAGCAGTTTCACTTAAAATAATTACGTATTGTTAATAATTTAGAGTATTTTTAAAAAAATCAAGTTAAGGCAACTTGTTCAATAATGCCTTCAGACGACGAAGTGTGTCTAATTTTACTAGCTCTAGCCGAAGACGAAAAACGTGCTAATTAAGTTATTAGAATAATAAGAAACAAGGTAATTAATTACCCCGTTGCACCCTGTTTCCTAATTATTTACATGTATTTAGGAAAAGAAGAATATGAATTCCCGAAATTAATTATAAACGTAAAACATTTTGGGAATAGCACACCTTAATGCCAGAGCTACGTAGAGATGTTTCAAGATTTTATATTTATTTCAGAATGACACTAAAAGCAATACACGAACTACCGTGAACCAATTCCAGAAGAATGGGTTGCAGTTGCTTTGAGGCATATATGTTATAACATATAACGACCGTGTACGTTTTCGAATATTTAATATAATGTATTATTGAAGGCTTTTACCGAAACAACGGGCAAGCGCGCATCCAGGCCACGTGCGGGGCGGGGGAATCTTCACTAGGACGCAGCAAGTGGCGGGAAAGTTTACGCAGGTCTGAATATGCCCATATCCCGCATTGAAAAAACGTCCAGCGTCTTTCTCGCTCCCATTCCCGCACTGGTGTGAGAGAAGATTTTTGAAAAGTGGTTGTAAGTTAATGAGAGAAATATAACCCAGTGGCGATTTAAAACGGATCAACATTCTATAGGACTTCATTATCTGTGGTTATTGTTCCGATTTAAGTTGCGAACAGTGAATACCATAGACGGTTAAATAAAAATCCTTTTAAATAACCAGTGAAGTGTGTAAGCAGTGTTTTATGAGAGTAGCTATGATGATTTGGTATGAAAAAAAAATGTCCAATGTAAACCTTATATAAAATTTCGTACAGTCAGATTTCTTCAGATTCCTCCCAATTTCAGATTTTTTTAAGTTAACATTTTCTTGTAAATGTAATAATTATTTTTGTAACATTTTGTTTTAATTTGATTTGGTGATAATTGCAAATTACTGTAACTGTTAGAGACCTAATAAGCGGCCCTGAAGAATTAGGAATTTCACCAAAAACTGTGGTGGCAATTATTTAAAAAATTATGTGCAGAATTAAAAACTAAATAGAAATTTGTATTAAATGTTTTATCTTTAAAAGAGTTACTTGTTAAAATTCATTTATAAATCTGATTAATTATCCACATCATGGTGGCATTCTTAGTCTACCATTACCATTTTTGGCATCATTTATTTAAATTATTTATTACATTAATTTGACACTACAATGAGAGGCTTATTTTATGTGTCATATCCTTACTAATATCATTATATATATATATATATATATATTGTAGTGATTGGTAATTAAGGCATTGTTCTAATTGAAAAGTTGAATTGTAGAGGACTCATTATTGGTGGATATAGCGGACGCCGCAACAAACCGGCAATGCAAAAAAAAAGTATTGTTGATCGGTCGAGAAGGTTTTACGCGCTCAAAATTTACGAGACGAACGAACAGTTGGGCAACGGACAGCAAGTAGAACAGAGTAAAAGAACGAACAGTTGAGCAGTAAACGGCGAGATGTAAAGACCATGAAATTCTAATACACGAAAACTTGAACAATATTTGTCAGTCAGCAGTGAAGACTGAAAGGTCTAATTTAAAAGAACGAGAAAGTGTTCCAGTAACCAGTACGCTGTTATATCAAATGCAGAAACTGAACTAGTCTTCAGTCAACAGACAAAACCAATTAGATGCATTTTCAATAAAAAATCCACGAGATCTACAAATCCAGGTTGCAGTAAATCATCGAGAATTGACAAAGTTATTTTAAACCAACTAACAAACTACGCTAATTCGAGTCTGTGAACATTTAGAGTCTGTGAGAACTTAGAATCAGTGATATCCCCAAAATTGTGCACGAAAAGTTAAAATGAGACCTGGGCTGCCGTAAGTAGAAAGAAAACTTTAAAATCATTGTAAACCACGTTTAAAAGATAAACGTCAGATCGTTCCTTAATTATCGATAAAATGAGATCTTTAATTATTCAGATCATTCTTTATTTCTTGATAAAAATTGAAATTGTTTAAATTCAATCTTTGGTATTATTTCTTCAGCAACAAATTTCGTCTATGTTCAGATGCATTGATTCCCATATAAAGCAAATGTAATTTTTGTGATTTTGATTATATAAATTCTGCCATTATCAAACTCAGTTCAAGACCCTGAGATCCCAAATATTTTGTGATTTGAATACTTGTTTTAAAATTGTTAATAAATCTTGTTTAATAGTTTTCACGTAATAGTTCTTTTCATTTAAAACGCCACATAGTTCATATCATGAATTATTGTCAAAAGATGCAAGCTATCTATATATAAATTATTACAATATATACATGTGTATATGTATATATGCTCACATGAGAAACATTGACGTTCTACTGCCTGTGTTTTAATAAAATAATTGTCAAGTAATGTGGGCAGTTTATAAGGGTAACATGTTTCTGGACCTTTCATATTCAGAAATTCTCAGGAGTTGAATTTACTTTGATTTTATTTAAACACATAATGCTGTGCCACACAATATTGTATTAGAAACATAAGGTTACTTTAGATACAAGGGTTCTTTTATTCAATAGAGCAATTAGGGACTGTAATACTGTAGTTTACCTACTAAATTACTGGAGATTATTCCTCAAAATGAAGTGAAAACATCTGTTCAGCTAATATGATAATTGAAAATGTTTTTTTAGAAAATACTAAGTGATATTTGCCGTATAAAAGCAGTAATCATTAATATTTCTTAATTAAGTATAAGATAGTTGGCTGCTTGATTGATATTAATTTAGTTGCAAAATTGTCATTTTCAGTAATTGATGTAAGCCACTGGACTGATGCTTATTTACAGTTCATTCCAATACAACACAATGAACATAAGGGTTGATATATCAAAGAGTATATAAATTATGAACCAGTAGATGTAAATCAGGAAACAAATGTATATATTGTAATATACAAAATTAGAAGCATTTAATTTAATGAATTTGGATTTATTCATGCCCCACGTTGTGGAAGCCATTTTGTAATATACAAAAATGAGTGGCTTTTAAATGAAAAATTATTCAACTTTACAAACAAACAAATTTATTATCAATGTTTAAAAACAATTACACAAATAATTACAAATAGAATTTATCTCAGGGTCATTGCTTGGTTTCATAATGGCTATTCATTTATTTAGAAATCTTATCAACACAAATTTCAATAAAAGGATTTACTCGTCAATTAACAAAGACGAAATTTACTTGTCGACACAATTAAACTAAAAAGATGGATTCTACTTAACAAATTTTATCAAAGGAAGAGAACGAAATCTGACGTC
Source organism: Zhengitettix transpicula (assembly GCA_037074705.1). Classification (NCBI taxonomy): domain Eukaryota; kingdom Metazoa; phylum Arthropoda; class Insecta; order Orthoptera; family Tetrigidae; genus Zhengitettix; species Zhengitettix transpicula. The sequence goes on along the minus strand of CM073591.1, from coordinate 43,031,336 downwards.
TATCTTTTAATCCGGTTTACATAATGAGTTGTTTTATATTGGCTGCCCAGCATTCCAGGATACTTTTGACTTACGAAGCACAATGACGGGTTTTTGCACATCTACTAAAACTCACTGATTCTAAAATTAGTATTTTTAGATCAAAATCAGGAACCTCTTCGTCTCGCCCTCACTCGGTTGACTCCTGCTACTTCTCTGCCTGGCTATGTTCACCAAAACTGTCTGTGCTTAGCAAGTTTTATAGTTCTGCGTGTGTGAATGTTTTATCTATGCTCTCCTGCAAGCTCGTTTCGATTCTCGCTCTCGCCTTTCGCTTTCGTCCTCGTCTCTCGGTACGTGTTTCAATCTCCAAGTTCCAAAAAGTTCTTTCACGACCACCCGATCGCTGAGGATTCGAAATACGGACTGAACTCTACCGTATCTTAATGTGAACTCCACTCTACCGTAAAGTGATCTGCACTCTCTCATACCATAACGTGAACTCTTAATGCGACCTGTCTTCTGCCATATCATAACGTGAACTCTTAATGCGACCTGTACTTGACCAAACCTTCCAGCCAACTGAACAACCGTCTCGCAATTTTGAGCGCGCACACCTCTTCCGACAAAGGAAACAATACCTGGCTACATTGCTGCTGTGTTCTGTACCGCCGTAAGAATATATTTCTCAAACAATTTATTTTTTTAATTTCTCAATTAATGTATCAATTAATTGGCATTACAATATTTATTGATGAAAAGAATATGATAAAGTGAATTGCACACATGATGCACATGTATATGTTTTTTTCCAAAAAGATTGATCATTTAAACTTACTAATGAAGTAAATAATCTTTATAATGAAAAAATTACGTCTGCAATGAAAATTAATGACAAGAAAGATAGGCTGTTGCATTTTTTTCTGCATCTGAAAAAAGGAACAAGGCTTCCAGAAACGTTGTGTGATATTTACGAGGTATGTTCAAAAAGTATCGCGAATTTAGTATTTATTTTTTCATCAATATCTATTTTGTCCCCTTCAAAGTAATCCTCCCCGGATATAATACATTTATGCCGACGTTTCTTCCAATCCTCGAAGCACTTAGAAAAATCATTTGTTGTGATCCTGTTCAGTTACTCCCTCGATACCGTCTTTATCGCCTCAATCGTGTCGTAGAGTCTTCCTTTCATGGGCCTCTTCAGTTTGGGGAACACGAAAAACTCACAGGGGGCCAAGTTGGGGAATAAGGTGGCTGCGGCATCACTAGAGTGTAGTTTTTGGTTAAAAATTCACGCACAAGCAGCGATGTGTGAGCAGGAGCGTTATCATGGTGCAAAAGCCATTTTTGTTCTTCCACAAATGCGGGCGTTTGTGGCGGATTGATTCGCGCAAATTGCGCATAACTTGCAGGTAATATTCTTTATTGACAATACGACCCTGTGGCAAGAATTCGTGACGCACCACGCCCCTGTAATCGAAAAAAGACTGTGAGCAAAACCTTCACATTCGAGCGAACTTTGCGCGCTTTTTTCGGTCTTGGCTCATGCGGCAGATTCCATTGTGATGATTGAGCTTTGGTTTCCACGTCATAACCATAAACCCATGATTCGTCCCCAGTTATGATCCTCTGGAGCAAAGTTGGGTCGTCGCGGACCGAGTCCAACAGCTCCTTAGCAATGAAAACGCGACGCTGTTTTTGGTCGAAAGTGAGCAATTGTGGCACGAATTTCGCGACGATGCGTCTCATGCAAAAATCATTGGTCAAAATCGAATGGCACGAGCCAATCGATATGTTTAGGTCTTCAGCAACTTCTCTAACGGTAATTCGACGATTGACCAATACCATTTTCTTCACTTCATCCATTTTTTCCTCTGTTGCTGACGTGCTCGGGCGTCCGGCACGCTCTCCGTCATTCACATCTTCTCGGCCCGCAGAGAACATTTTGTACCACCGATAAACGTTGTTTTGGTTCAGGGTAACTTCACCATACGCCACAGTCAACATTCGGAATGCGTCCGCGCTCTTAATTTTGTTTTTTCACGCAAAATTTGATACAGATTCTTTGTTCCATTTAGTGGAATAGGCAAAAATCGAAGACAAACCAAAACACGTCCATCTTCAATTGTTGTCAACAACTAACTTAACATTCAAAATGGCCGACCTTGTCAGCATAAGTGAGGGACACGTGTACCAACATAACGCCATAAAAATATCGAATATACGTAGCCCGCGAAAATTCAAAATTCGCGATACTTTTTGAACATACCTCGTATATCATCACTTCTTTGTCTCCATGTTACTTGCAGTAAAGAAAGACGAAAACCTTTCAATTAGAAGACTGCAAGAAGCCAGCAACGCAAAACCTGACTTGACTAAACAATGGAGGATAAAGCTAAACGAGCAGAAACAAACAATCAGAAGACCCCCAGCACTAAATAATGGCACTAATGTGCCCAAGTACCTAGTACCATGACTCTAGACTCCAAACTTAGGTGGAGAGAGCATGTTAAGAAAAAAATATCTGAATTAAGTATAAAATATAGAAAATACTATTGAATAATTGGGAGAAACTACAAACTTTCAATTTCCAACAAACTACTGAATTACAATCAAATTTTGAGACCAATGTGGCTCTACAGTATTCAGCTTTTGGACTGTGCCTGTGACATATTTCAAAATAAAGTGTTAAGAACATAATGAATGCTCCCTGGTATATCCCAAATGCAATATTCATAGGGACCTCCAGATTCCAACCATAAAAGAATAAATGAAAATGTATGCTGGGAAATGTGAAGCTTCACCTCCTCGTCAACCCAGTGGTCTGACAACTTCTGGAAAATCAACACTGTCCCAGAATATTGAAAAGAAGAAAACAAGCTGATCTTGTGTAAAGTGCGGTGAATAAAAGCAGAGCACAGTGTGTGAGTCAACTTTACAGAGACCAAAAAAATCTAGAAGACAACATTGGATAAACTCTATTTGTTAAGTATATAGTTTTTTAGGAGTAAATTAATGGTCAATCTTAAAAGACTAGTTTTAATGGCACACAGTTGCTGATTAAAAAAACTTATTTTGTCTGTATTTGGCTGTCTTTCTTATTATTAATTAAGCTTTAAATGTTTATTCAATATCTCCTTTTTTAAGTGAGTATTATTTCTTATACCTAAAATACAAACTGGCACTATTTAGAAGTTTTTAATATTTATAAAAATATCTGAAGCTTACATCTTAAGATTTAATAGCATGTAGCACTTTTGACATAACTACCTGATTTTAGATCACTTGGTTCCTTTCCAAACTTAAAGTCTTTTATTTCACTATACCAGTTATCCACAGGCTGTTTGCCTGTAATTTGGTAATTAGGGTTTGTACTTTTACTGGAATAGATATTTTCACCATATTCACAGTTCTTTCTATGCTCCATATGACCAGCTTGTGCTAGATGCTTGGCCCACTCATCACTAACCTGAGTTATCTATTAACACCATATAAAATATAAATAATTCTCTCAAATAAAACACAATACATATACAATAATATTTAACTTGTGTTTAAAAATTTATAAAGTTATGAGAATATGTTTAGATTATAGTTTCTGTAATAACTGAAGTTCATTTTCTTGTATGCAGCACATTTTCATGAGTGAAGGACAGAATAAAGTGACTAAATTTTATGTTATTTTGTTAGTTTAATATGTATTGTATAAGAGACACAAGTTTTATTGTGTCAGATACAACTGTGTAAGTTGAAATATGATCAGTTTCACTTTCTGAAATGAAATAAATGTCTCTAGAATAAATAGTATCTGCATTCATATTGTTGCATAAGTCAACATGTGCAAAATCTGCTGATGGTAGTGGCTATATCCTTTGGAGGATGTATGATATAGTTTTTTCTCATGCAGAACATCCCAGACAATTATGGGGCAATGTCCACTGAATGTGAAATTGCATTTATTTGTTGTATTTAACGTAATGCAGTACAGCGTCTTCAAATTTGACAGTGCATCTCTTAGGAGGATCACAGTCATTCCTGCTGATGTGTAATAGTAACAAAAAGGGTATGTGTTACGGAATTTAACATTGGGGTTATCTTAATTATTGCAATGAGTAGCATTTCTATTACCTTGAGCTTCGCCTTACAGAATTCTGCAATCGTGAACCCTATGTTGTTGCTTGGGGACTCAAAGACAAATAAATATAATATATATATACAAATATTTTCAGAATATTAAAATTAAATGAATTTTCTATGTATACTTGAATGTATTCTCTCAACAATTTTAAAATTATATATCTAACAATGATGTCTTCAATTTAACTTCTTTGTAAACCTTTAATTATGTGTAGTAAACACAATACAAAACCTTTTGGTTCAAAGTTAGTGGAGCAACCCCATGTTTTATACGATATTCATTATGTGCATTGAGACATTCTGTCACAAAGTTTGCTGAATCTTGGCTCGTAGCCATATTATTTGTCAGTACCTAGAAACACATTAAACTCTCCATGTAACCAGCAAGACAAACACAATATGTATTTTAAATATTTATAATTATCTATGAATTAAGAAATGTTTATTGTATATGTATAACACAAAATAGTTTTTTTTTTATGAAATTAGACAGATAGAAAATATCTTCCACAAATGGTGACATTTTTTTAGTGTTATCTTATTTAACAGGTGAATTGTGTACTACACATTGGTACAGCTGGAGTAAAATGAAGTATTTGCTGACAGGCTGTAATATTTAAAAGCATTTTCATATTGGACATCATTCCAGTCAACATGTTCATATTGACTCAGAAATAAGCAGCAAACTGATGAAAATAATTATATCTGTGGCTATTGATATGAATATGTAAGTAATTTTAACATTATATTGTTAATGCATTACTAATGGATCTTAATTTTAAAATATGAGCAAGGCTTTCTTACCTTATGCTTAAATTTAAAGCTAATTTCTAAGAAGATTGCATATTTTTGTTTTTATGTTTTCCAAAGTTCATTTTAAAGTGAGCATATTTTGTATGTAGAGAAACGCCATGAAAATAATATTTCTGAATATATTACATAAACAATTTTAGGCCAGAGTAATCTTATAGCAAGTAATCACAGACATTAATTTTTGGATAAAATACTAAGAGTGTGAATAGACCATATATTTATTGTTTGAAAAAAAAGATATCCTTGTACAGTCAGTAAACTAGTCTAAGCTTTACTGTAGGGTTTCCATAGTTTTTAAATCTCGAATAGCGCAAATAAAGGTTAGTTCACAATGCACAAAATAAAAAGCGTAAATTTCACCCGATATTTCTTTTTGGGACACCAAGCGAGATTACGATATATATAGATATATTGCAGAGAGAAAAAAGCAACATTTTATAAAATATTCAAATGATCATATGGAACGGAATGTCTTCAGTCCCATACAACCATGAAATGTGAATTTTCAGGGGAGACGCTTCTCTAAGATGTGGCCGTTCGGAATCGTACGAGAAACTTACCGGCCGCTTACGCGCGATGTGTCAACGCTGCATTTTCTATCGCCAACGAATGAGAATAAACTTTTCAAATCCATTAAATCGCTCAATAGATTATTTACAAGTTTTTTAAATAGCGTATCCTGATCCAGCGACCGGAATACAATCTTTCCATCGACCCTAGTGTGTCCCAACACATGGTAAAGAACTATTCCTAGTACACTCACCGATAAAATTGAAAATAAAAAAGGGCAAAAACTGCACCCTTGTCCACTATTCCCACAAAGCTAGTGAGAGGATTCTCTTGCAGGTGAACCCACCCAGAGCCCTGGAGGAGGCTACCTTCACTTCTCTCTGCTTTTTTGAAACAAGGTTCCCACAAGCCGAGGCACCTGTCAGTTTTGAGATGTATGTTCCGGGGTCACAGACCTTGGGCATACGTTAAGAGTTGTCTGCTATTCCAATTGGAATAGTCGGCCAACTGCCTGCTTAACTGGTTGAGGCACGTCCCCAAAGCAAACCCATCTCCCACCATCAGAAGGGTGTGGACCATATACCAAATACCTGACCTACCTGATAGAGGTTTTCTAGGGTTTATCCTGCATCACTTTTAGGTGAATTGTGGGGTAGGATCCTTAAACTATAGGCTATGGACCCTAGTTAACCCTTGGCTACTTTTCACATCCCTTCCTATGCTATTAAAGGGGAATTGCCACCACACTGATTACCCACATGCAGCCTGTTACTCTAATTTTAAAAATTTCTAAGGTATCAAATGAAATAATTAAGTAAATACAACTTCACAACCAATTTGGAGAATTTGAAGCACTGACAAGTCTATGTAATTCTAACTTTCAATGAGGTAAACTGAAATTAGGATATAAATTTCTGACAATGCAAAGCTATTTATTATCTACACTGCATTTCACTTTCACTTATGACAACCAATTAGGAAAACAAAAGTACAATAATTTGTTTTACTATTTTTTTCAAACTTACTCTATACGTATGTATGTTAACATCCAGTGTGTGTGACAATATTTTACAAAGTATTGTCCTTCCATTCTATTCAACTATTACAAATTGTAGATCAGAGGGGAATATCTTAAAATATTTAATCTAGTACTAGTGAAGTTTCTCAGAAGGAATAACAGCAAACAGTTGTCATTTGGAGGCAAAAGGATTTTGTGGTCCAGGGACATTTATCAACCAGGCAGGGGAAAGAAGAAGACAAAAAGCGTAAGTAGGTGCAAAATTTTTTTTTGACAAATTGACCAAACTTTGGCGAGTGTCAAGATTTAAAGATCTCTCTCTCCAAAAGTGACAAAGCCTACACTACAATGCTTGCCCCTCAACACAGATCCTGTTAGTAACAACTAGCAGTCAATTAAATATTTTCGAATTTTTAAATGAAAGTTGCCACTTAATTACACACTTATCAGTATCTAGTGAACAATATTTCTCAATTTATAAAATACCCTGAGATATTAATTTAAATGGCATAATTAATATTTGCTCTAAATAACTTTTTTAATTTTTACTTATTTTTAAGTTAATTTACTTAGTTATTAAATTTAATGTTGAAAATTCAAATATATGTTCCATTCCATAATGTCTAAAAATTCCCAATTAGAGATATAAGTACATTAAATATTAAAAACTTAGGTCATTTATTACAACATATTTATTGAAATACCACCATTTAAGTGCTATAAAGTTAATTTTGAAAACAACCAACTTAAGAACAAAAAAGTATTTATCATTCACTGAGACACCACTAGAGATTAAAGCTGGTGTAATGACAGGGGTTACAGGTTTAATGTAGAAAAATATTTGTCTATGAATACCACAAAAGTTGAATTAGAACAATGATTTCAGGCTTTGATTAAAATAATCCAGTACAGTTTTAATTCAATACTTCCAAAGGAAAATATGAAGCACATTCATAAACAATTTATAGGAAAAGAAAATACTTTCTAAATTTATATCATCCTTTATTCCACATGGAATATGAAAAGTTGAACAGTCATTGTTAATTATTGCAACATTGTTAACAGTTACTTATTTCAAAGTGCCAATTCACTCATCTTACATACATTACAATATTGACAATTTTGAAGTAAATAGAGAAGAATAAGTATATTGTGTATCAGTATATGCACATCTGCCTTAATGGATATGATGTCAAATTTCATAAAAATACATAATTAAAAAATTGTTTAGGTGTTTTAAAAAATAAAGTTTTTATTTTACTAGGGTAATTTCAACTTATTAATTAGCATTTTGTAGAATGTTTTCTCTCAGATTTACATGGAGAATCAAGCACAAACTCTTGCATACTAAAAAACATTCTTTCAATTGGAATTTGAATGAAGTACCTTTCAAGCAAAGGAAATAAGGCCATTGTTGAAAATCTACACACACCTAAAATAAAATTATTACGAAAATAACACAATAAGTTCTACAGGAATTTAATAAAGGAGAACAATTTCTACAAACATTTATATACAATTATACATGTTTTATACGAAATATCTTCAATTTGACATACATGTAGGTTTTGAAATAAAGTCTTTATGCTAGTTCCCATAAAGCCAATTTCCAGAGGCACCAAGTAGTACGATAGTTTTGAAATAATGAGATCTTTAAGTTTTTCACACTTCACATACACAGCCCATACAAACAATTACTTTAGAAACAGTACGAGAGTTGATATATTAAAATAGAAAATATTAATAAATCATGGTTTATCCAAGTGTTAGGGAGACGAATGCCACAAGACAGAAAATTTGGATGGGTTGTCTTTTGCCTTCATCGATTAGTAGATACACAATTCTGAGGTAAGTAAATATCATATTATACTTCTGAAATAACTTTCTGAAATCTCTGCATTGCAGAATCCATCTTTAAGACTGAGGTAAACCGTGATTTTTCTCTTCCCTATCCTAACATATTTTTCACTGACTTTGTCATATTACCCAGAGTATATATATGCATATATTAAAAACATTAAAATGTTTAAAATCAATTAGATAAATAAATTATGAAGGTTAAAGTGGACATCATATATTTATTAGCAAACAATGATAAAAAAATATTATATACACACTCAGGAAGAAAGAGAGAGAGAGAGAGAAAATGTACAGAAAACTTATGTATATTGCACAAGATAAAAATATTCATTGATCATGAAGCAACTCGCAAACATATTTACAGTATAGAAGAAAAATGGCTGAATGAGAACTGTAAATTTATATGGCTGATCTGTAAATAACAACAGGAGATTAAGTATTTTACAAAAGATAGGGTGAAAAATAGTTATATGAATATGAAAAAATGGTACCATTTTCTCAGTCAAATATCATTTATGAACCATGTATTATAATACATTATTAATATTTTGGATCAAATTTATAAGTTACTTGTCAAAATTCATAAAATTGACTATATATTTCCTGTGTGCCTTTAAATGAGAAGGTATAGTTTGATATTTCATGTTTTCTGATCTACATGTATATCAAATTTGAAAAACTATGGAAATGGGTTGATTTCTAATTAAAGCTAAACAGACTATGACAGATGAGGCTGTAATATACATACAAATACTTTGAATTATTTCAAGTTTTATACATATCCAAGATGAAATGAATGAAGTATAACACTTCTAGTTTCACAAATTAATGAAAAAGGAAAACATTTCAAACAAAACCAACAAAAATGAAAACAGTACAAAATCCAGACACTTACAACAATTTGCATGTGGAATGCAATGAATACAATTCATTGAAGCACTAAGTCACAGATATAACTAGTTTCCGCCACTGCATAGCAGTGTATTAGGCCTATAAAACCAACAGAGCCTGTGAGCCCATTATTACAAATTAAAGTCTTGCACTTAAAACCTACATTCTTCCACAACTTGAAAAGTTTAAATAAAACTCAAGCACTACGCTGCCTCTTGGGATTAAATGTACACCTACCTACAAAACAATTTTATTTTACACGATTTCAGTCTGTAAAAGCATTAATAGACGAGTATTAAAAAAATACTTAAAAGTAGAAGATTCCACTCAAATATTAGTGGATCCATTTAATCCTGTGGAGGAAAGGGTAAATATGTTTGTACAAATACATTCTTCCTAGATATCACACAACTTAGATAATCTAACAAATTGTCACTAGTGCATGTGGCCACAATTATGATCACTCTTCACAGTTGCTATTTCACACAAGTGGAACAAAAGCTTAATATTAGAATCACAAGATAAAAAGTCATTATCATCTGAAAAATAATTGTATATAAAGCACAACATCATGTTGGCAGTCCCATGAGATTGGAGGTAAGCATCTACTAGAAAAAAATTTCTTTTTGCAGCAATAAATTGTTTTCAGTTGTTTACTGTTTTTTTTGTTGTTTTTTTGAATGTGCTCAGTCAATAACACAACCACATTTTTTTCATGCACATTACTGCAAAATACACAATGAACACTGGTTCAATCAAAAGCTGAATTTGTCCATGTAGTACTTTCCTGAAATAAAAAAAATAATCATTAAAAATGTTATTTTAAGCTGTAAAATTAACATGAGTCAATAAAAATCTCAACATTTATGTTTATTTAAATTAATGTGAAACAAATGCTTAAATTAACAAAAAGAATTGGAGAGAGATACTTTCATTTTGTTAGTCACTACAGTAATATTGTAAACTTATAGGAATTGTTTTTCATTCAAAGTAAAGTACCCACCATTATCACAGTGAAGCAATAACATTGAAGCAATGTCACTCAAAAGCTGTAAAAGAAAAATATTCAGTTAGTTAACAATTTTTAATGAAATTCAGGATCGTGCCAAAATTTAGACTTAACAACTTGATGTGTTCCAACACAACATATTCCCCATTTATTAATTTAAAAACTGGTGCACTATTGAAAATCATGTTCATTTCTCTAAAAAGAGGCATTATAAAATTCTGTGTATAAAAGGTACCATTATAATAAAAATGATGCTGTAGGAATAATAAAAGAAGTCAACACTAACAGCATAATTGTATTTACATAAGCAAAGAAAGACTAAGAGCAAATATTTAGAAAAGCTACCCATTATTCAAATGAATGTCTGTTTTTTTGGCATTTTATTAGTGTTAGTATATGCAATAATCTTAGTATGATGAACTTTGAGGAGTAAAAGTTATGAAAGACTGAACCTTTTTGAAAAGAAAATGTTTAACTCCAGTAAAGTTTGAAATGTTCACATCTTAGCATACAGAGTTGTAGCCAAGTATTTACATTATACAGATTAAGCAGTTTGGAGGTGGTGTTAGGGGTAGGCTGGATCATGTCATTTTTATCAGTTCCTTTGAAGACCCCATTTCAGTAGCCAGCATGATTTGAAGTGAAGCATATCATAGCTTTCTGAAAACAATCTAACTGTGGTAGGGACAAATTTATTTTACAAAATTTCAACAATTCACATTACAAAACTGTTCATAATGCAACCACCAGATTTCAGTATTTGGGGATATATGAAGGAAAATTTATTTAAATTTCGCCCTCATCCTGCCACAGCCAAAGGAGCAGATTATTGAAGAAGTAAATGAGTGCGAACTGGGATGTAAAAAGCTTAAACCAAAAGCCTTTTTTCCCTCTATATAAGCCAATTAGTTTTTATAATTCCTCAAAACAGCTTAATCTGTTCTGCCACACCTTATACACACACTTATATGTATATATGTGGATAGATAGATAGATACAGATGATGTGACATTGTCAATTAATTAATTCATCTGGACATGAAAGAAAGACAGACAGACAGTGGCTGACTTACTTTAAATTGACAGTTGGACATCCAGGTTAGGTCGTTAACAAACATGGCAAATTTTCAAGGGAATAAGACCTCTTACTCTGAACAGAACAGGTCTGCATGCTCATAGGATGTCTCTCCTGAGGAAGGAGGTTAATGCCTCTGAAAATTTGCTGAACATCCTCTTCAAATACATGACAATGCCAAACCTTAATTTCAAATAAGCCACCCACTACTTCTCTTTCTATTCCATACCAGAATGGTGTAACAATCCTTCCTGAAGGAGGACGCTGAGAGCCTCCGAAAATTTGAAGATTAACCTTCAGTTCTACACCACACTTCACTTTTAGGTAAGCCACAACCTATCTCTCTTTCCTTTCCATACCATACCAATATTATATATATCTGGTTGATATGTGGCATGTGTCTTCTTTCTCCTGAAGGACACACAGTTCAAAACTACTTCCTTGAAGAAGGCCCTTGAAAATTTGAATTATTTCTTCCCAGCCTGACTGGACAAATTGTTGATTTACCTCCTCTCTCTTTCCTATCCAAATCTGTTAATTAATTTGACCTTGTCACATTTTCCATAAGTGATTTATATAATCATTCTTACTAATATAGAATAATTCTTACTAAAGACAATGAAGTTAAATTTCCAACACCAAATAATTCTACTTAAGACTATATAATGTTCCAGTGATGGGCTTCCATTTAATTAATTAAGTATGATAGTAAAAAGGTTACTTACAATTATTTAACCATACATTTGTGCACAAAATATTTATGTAAGGACTCAAAGAGATGGGTAATATATACATCTATCTCTGAAAGGTGCTAAAGGGAAAATGCAGGAGTAAAAAATATCAGAAGTTAGAAATTTTCTAAATATTCAAGCAAGAATGATAATAGACAATGCATACTAAGTAACATAATTGTTATATAACAACTTCATAGAAAAGACTAACAAAATATACTACAGGACCAGGGTTGTTGAAGTAAATCATTACATCAATCCAAATAATTAAAATCAAGTCAGAACTAAAACATTGTACCTGTGTTCTTCATATCTAAAGTCACGTCAAATCAAATGGTCTCTACTTATTAGTAGTTGGCAGGTTAAATAAACAGACATCTGTAGAATTGTTTCAATGAACTTGTATAAATAATGGATTCCTATTTTTCTCAAATTTTAAATCATAATTAAAAAATATCATAGAATACTTGTAAATCTTTGGGGTTATGTGCTGAATTACTATTTTGTTTATCAAGATATCAACTTGAAATAAAAACCATCTTATTCTCAATGAAACAATCTATAAATCCTGTTGGAACCAAAACTGTGTTAAGTTGCAAGGAAATAACTTAAAACGTAACTAGAAACGTGTTTCAATTAGAAAAAAAAGAATTTAGGATTTTTTTTCATTGAAGGGATTACACAACAACTTTAATGTTCTTTCCCTTAAAAAAATAATAGAGTACAAGAATTATAAAAAATGGCACATGTTAAATGCCTACATCAGGTTTTACATGACTTCAAATAAAACAATTTGTCCAATATTACCGAGTTAGAAAAGGGTATATCTTATTTAGCTTCATTATTTTTTGTTTCTGAGTAAAACTAAAAACAACACTATAGGAATCATTTAATGAAAAATTAACTTTTGGACAAATTGTGATATTTGAAGGCCAAAAAACCTAAAGGTGGCATTTACAAGGTATCAATTTTTTAAAAGTCTTGTCCTCTATTACATTTTTAAAGGGGAGAAACATTAAAGTTGTGTTGCAAACCCTTCTTTGGAAAAAAAAATTCCTAAATTCTTCATTTTTTCTAATAGAAACACATTTTGCTAGATAAGTTTTAAGTTATTTCCTTACAACTTGACACATTTGGTGCAAACATTATTTACAGATGGTTTTTATTTCCAGTTGATATCTTAATAAATTAACTATATATACATTTAATTGAGATATTGGTATGGAAAGGAAAGAGATATAGCTTGGGCTTACCTGAAAGTTAAGTGCAGTGTAGCCATAGGGTACCAAAGGTTGTTTTTCAAATTTTCGGAGGTTCTCAGCCTCCTCCTTCAGGAAGGAGTGTACACCGGCTGCTGCCGGTTCATGGAATGAGCCTCCGAAATTTTGAAGAACAACCTTCAGTTCCCTATGACTACACCACACTTCACTTTCAAATAAAGCCACAAGCTATCTCTCCTTTCCATACCAATATTACTATTATTTTTGACAATGTCATATTGTTACTAATAAATAAATAAATATATATATATATATATATATATATATATTTATAAACTTGGTGACGAAGTCACATTCGAACTTGGATAGGGAGGAAGGATAGAAATAAATAGAAGGATTATGCTTTACATAAATTTACATAAAGCGTAATCCTCCCATTTATTTCTATCCTTCCTCACTATCCGAGTTCAAATGTGACTTCATCACCAAATTAGTTCCTATTCATTAATGGATACTCCTAATATTGTGTGTGTGTGTGTGTGTGATAAATTCTTCGTTTGCCACTTAGTCTGTTTTTGTATTTTCTCTCATCAAATGGTTTTGTTCCTCATAGTTGTTCATATTATATTTGGTAAATAAATAAATCTACTAATTCAAAAGTTTCATAATCGTGCCCCCAAAGATGGCAGAGAATGCCATCAAAACGTCATGGTTTAAGCTTACTTTAAGCCAGGTGGAAACCCAAGAACTGTTTATTCATATATTCTATTCCTCGACAATATGAAAAAATGATACAATGTCAAAACAATAAGATCCGTTGATATCAGGCTAAACTAACAAAAGTAAGATGAAACTCTGAGAATAAAAACAAAAAGAAACGAAGGACACATAACTTGCCCCGAATTTTAACCAGAAGTTTAATATTCAAGTATTTTGTATAGATGACTCTGAACCTCATACATTTAAAAGGAAATTTAAGGAAGCAACCAATATAGCACCAAGCAAGTCTGTCTATGAAAACAGTGCCCAAGTCTACAAGCTCCAATTTTGTTCCAACAAAAAGCTAAATATCCCAGAAATTGAACAGTGAAGTAGTGAAGGTCATATTATCCAATTATCAGGAACAGACTGAATTATTGTAGGTTTATTTCTTTAAAAGGTTTTCAAACTAGTTTCCAGCTCTGATATTCCTTTATTTGAGGACAAATTTTTTAATGTTCAAAAATATTGGTTTCTATGTGTGTCATTTTTCCCTGAAAGCACTATAATTAAAGATATTATTTGTGTGTTCCATTCCCTAATTTGGAAGAGAAATTTTTGAAGAGGAAAATGAGTAATGCAGGCATTTAAAACAAATAAGCATGTCTTCAGGTAATAATGAGCATAAATTCAGAACAAAGGCACACAAGCCTGCAATCACCATTTCTGAAAATGTTAATTGAAGGAAATCTAAAAATGATAAATAATGTCTGTTAACCATTAATAAAGATGATCCCTACATTTTCTCATTCTTCAACTGAGAAATTTATTTAATAAAAACATTTCTGGGATCCTTGTCCCATTTGTCAGATGATTGGATCCCAGAAACATTGTGTGGTATTTATATCATCAATTAATTATGTCTGTATTCAGTTATTTCATCTAATTACTATATTTTATACAGATATATTATATTCTCATTTCAAAAATCTAACAATTCTGTAGTAATACATAATTTACAATATGCTTCTAGAACATAAAATACTTGAATGTAGAATAAAAAAGCAAAATTTGCATGATTTAAAAATCATGATTCGGTAGTTATACCAATGCTCATATGTCTAGCACAAAATCCCGGTGCATTTGCTCAAAAGGTCATTATCCTGATTGACCTTTGCCCAACAAGACATTATCCTGACTGACATTTGCCCAACAAGATGTTTTCCTGAAAGGTCATTATCCTGATTAAAGTTGCCCGAAAGGTGCAATTTAAAGAATTAAAGTATAATATTAATAGAATACTTAATGTTAGTTGTCTCATTATACATGATTATTAACATCAACCCTTTCCACCTCCAACCCTAGAGGCATTTCTCACACCATTATGGATTGAAATTAGACACTAACAACATTGACACTGACGCTATTAATCTATTTACTCAGCAAAAATACAGGTCATTTTCACATGTTTTAAAAATGTCATCTCCAAACACAGGGGTGCTAGAGTTGTACTAATTCCTCGATATTAAGTTACAAGTTTACCAAGTATGGTTGAAATTAAGCCACACACAATCAATAACTTCATTTGTGTTAATAATTATGTATAATAAGATAACATATTTAAGTGTTCTATTAATATTATGCTTTATTTTTCAAAAAACTGTCCTGTTGGGCAAACGTCAATAGAGATAATGTTCTTTTAGGAAAGCAACAATCGAGATAATGACCTTTTCAGAAAACTTTGATCAGAATATTGTCATCAGGAAAGTGTCTGTCAGGCAAATGACTGGATCCCAATGTCCATTATGAACAAAACATTCAATGTCCATTATGAACAAAACATTCAATGTCCATTATGAACAAAACAATAATGGAATTTTTTGAATGATAGTCATGGAAATGTAATAAGTAAAAACAACATACATGTTCTTGGTGATATTATCACATACACAGTAGAGATAAATTATTAATTTCAGAACGTTTGGTTATTGTGAGTTGCACCAAATATATAATGAACCCTTATCTAAGAATTCCAAGTTGTACAAATTAGATAAATAGTCAAATTACAGACAAAATTAAGTGATAAAATAAACACAACACAATCCTTGTTGCTGACAAACTCCTTCGTCACCTGACAATAGCAACAAGGATTGCAAAAACATTGTGTGGTATTTATTTTATCTGTTATATGGCTATTTATCTATCTAATTTGTACAACTTGAAATTTGATTTGTATACTTTTAACCCAGATATTTTATATTCTCAACTTGTTTTATTTTCTTTCCCTCATACTTTCCAAAATCCCTTCCAACCTTCAAGTTTTGTAAGGTTAGTAAGATTCACTAGAAAATGCTGAACAAAGTGGACAAGCTTTTAACCTTTATGTAGATTCCGTTTAGAACACACAAAATTTGAAGCAAAATTTTAAAAAATGTTTAGTTCTGAACTCAAGGTGAGTATGCCCTAATTTGATTAAGATTAGTTTGCTAGTTCTAATATACTGGGCCTTATGTAAATATACTATCACCAACTAGTTGCAACTATCAATTCACATATTAAAAACTATAAAACAGAACCCTTTATTAGTGAATGCCTGGAAAAACTATCAATTTTGCAAACATAATTTGAAAAGAAGATAATAGTCATATTACAGACAAAATTAAGTGATAAAATAAACACCACATAATGAGCGAAAATCAAGTGATAAAATAAACACCACATAATGAGCGAAAATCAAGTGAAAAAATAAATTATTCAATAGGTGTTTAATTATTAACTAAATCTTACTGGAAATATAGCTTATTAAGGTAGTCAACCTGGCAAAAACAATGAATTATGGGGAATGAATTGCCAAATGTGTATCTTCATCTCTGTCTGCCAATATTTAAGTTGATATAATTGTATCAAGTTCAGGAAATATTACAGAAAAATAAGCTGTTAACGTAAATTCACCATACATTATCTCTAAAGGATCGACATTAAGTTGTAAATACATGCAAACAAAAACTTTATGGTTATTTTCATACTCGGATTATTCAGGAAGAGAATAACTAAGTGCATGGATAATTTGACTGGCAAAGAAATAAGTTAATTAAAGCATATATCAATCTATATTCCACAATCAAGGATGCCATTATTAGTAGATTTTCAGATTTTTCATAATAATGAAAGCATAAATTATTATTTCAAATCGCAAACATGTCGTAACCAAAATTATTAAAAATATATGAGGCCAGATGCAGTATAACTCTTGCAGGTATTTGTTTTACCATAATATTTTGATTTAAAAAGTTAAACGAGTAACTACAGGGAAGAATAATTTTGATTTTTTTAAAAAAATTAAAAACATTATTTCTCAGAAGTAGGGTATAAATATACAGAAGTTCTCAAATTAAACTTGTAACAGTGTAGGATTAGGATAGATTTAATTAATAAATGGCCATATTTAAAACTGTGTGCACAAATGAAGAAGCTACTATGATATCAGTAAATGATCCACTAGTAATTCATACTTATAAAAATGAGAAAATAAGCATCTAATTGTCAACAAGTGTAATAATTAAGATATATAATTAATTATGCCTTGTTGAATAATTAAAATGTATGCATACTATGCAGCAGCTACATATACACACACATCAGAATAGTTATAAAACAACTAGTCCAGATATAAAAATTGAATTAATTTGTGATTTTAATCTCTTAAAATTCAAAGACTCCAGGCATACCCTTTGTGAAACTCTCAAGGCAAACCATGATTGTGGACTAGGCTGGAAGAGCCATCACTGTACATAATTACTTTGAGATGTAAGTGTACGTGCGTGTAGTATTGCGGTTCCCTAGATGTGCCAATGATGCCTGTTGTGGTGTTCCTTCTGGAGGATTACAATTTAGAAAATCCCAAACTAGGATTGTGTCATCATGAGAACTGCTAACAATCTGGAACTCGTCAAACTGCAGGCGGAAAACTCTACCAGTGTGCTCCTAAAAAATATAAAAACAATGTCAACAAAGTGACAAACAATACCACATTAAAACAAACTTCTAGCTTAAAATTTTATTACAATTTTTTTCGTGTAAGGTGAAATTTAAAAAATAATTACAAGAAGATGTCGACTATTTACTGCACATAAGGTTGAAAGGTATGTACTTTCAAAATTAAAGATGTTTTAATTCTGTTGAATATACTTTTATATAGTAGCAAATTGATATATTAATTACAACAAACAACATATTTTATGACCTAGTGAAATATATTCAATTATGTCACTTGGTTTGACCTCAAACCATACCTCTCTGCCAATCTTATGCTTCTCTGATGAAACATAGCTGATATTGTTAAAAGAATACCACTAAAGACACTTGTTCTGCCAGTGAGAAAGCAATCTCTCTTAAATCTTGTATAAACTTCAAATTCATAATAGTGATGTCATTAGTGAATGCCATTATCAGGAATTTGCTTGTCAATAAACTTTGAAAAGTAAATAAAACAGAACCCATTTTCAGATTTTATGCATGACACTTGGAACTTTTTTGAAGAGAGTCAGAGCTGGCCAAGGCCTTTCCACATAACATTTTCACGTCTAGCTGTATCAATGAAGATCTGGTTGCATCTATAATTTTGTTCATAGCCATTTAAAGAATAGAATAGTTCTTCACTTTTGCTACTGCAGCTTTTGCTGCTTAAGTCCATTTCTTCATATTTTTCATTTCCTTCTGCCTAACATTCTAACACATCTTCCTTGTAGATTTTTTAAAAAATTATAAGAGTACATACAAAATACTTAGTTGCTAATTTAATTAAAATCTTGAGACAAAACACAAGAAGGGTGCATTGCTCCTCAAATGAAATAATGGAACAGTTAATATGAATTTGTAACAAACTTAATTATAAAAAATTTCATGTTTCATCTACAATATAATTTAGAATTTAAACAACATTATATAGCACATATTTATTTTTTTTAAAAATCTGTACAGAGTGAAATTTACCACTAAAGTCCTTAAACATAGGGTACTCGCAGGAGCTCTTGGATCCAAAGCAGCAACAAGATCCCAAACTTTAATTTTTCTGTAAACAAAACATTTTAAAAATGAAAAATTTACATCTGATTGAAAATAATGAATAATAAAGTTAGCTAATTCAGACAAAAAAGTGATAATATAAATACCACACAACGTTTCTGGGATCCTTGTGCTCAAAAGCTTTTGAGTTTTGTCAACTGACAAGTGTAGTTGTGTCACTCTAGGCTCTTCATCACACCTGACAAAAGGGACAAAAATCCCAGAAACAGTGTGTGGTATTTATATTATCACTTTTTCGTCTGAATTGGCTATCTTTCTCATTCAAAACATTGTATGATAGCCAATTATAAGTTATTCACGGAATAAAGTTTATGAAGTTATAATAACAAACATTCACAGTGTAAATTATAACATAACTGCAAATTAAGTTTAATATGGAAAATAATTTGGTCTATATAAATTCGATTTTTTCAATATTTCTTACTTCCTGCCACATTTTTCCTTGATGCCAATTGATAGAATACCATTTATAAAGAGAATTTTATATTAAGCCACTTGCTTCATTATATAATTAGTTTGTTGAAGTGAGAAAATATTACTCAAAATAATGTTCTTACAAAATATCTGCAGCTATCAATGGAGCTATAAGTCAACTAATTTATTTTTTTCAATTTTACATAGCTATCTGAGCTTCTAGTAATTTTATGTTGCTTTTAATTTATCCCAGGTAACATTTTTTAGTTTAATATTTGTTTTTATTCTTAAGAGCAGAGTATCCCAATAACTTGAGTTATGTGCAATTTTGTCAGTAAAACAATTAATCTTTTAATCCATGTTCAAATAACTATTTTATTTACATTCTTTATTTCTTCAACTGCAAACAATGAAATGCTGAGTTGAATGAAACAATGATTTCTGAAGAATTTGTTGAATAAAAACAACAGGGTACAAAATAATTTGATACCTTTCTATTGTTCTTTTATTTTGAACTAACCCTGCTATTATACAGACAAATGTCACACATTAAATAAATAAATAAATCAAAAGTCACCAGAAGAACAGTAAAAAAAAGTTACCAAGAGCAATTTCAATAACTAGTCAATTTTTGAAGTTATGAAAAGTAATGATTCATCCCAAAAAGGTAGTCATTCAATGACATTTTACTTTTTGAATCACCTTATCTGTAAATGTTTAGATTTTATTTTTCCATAAGACATACAACTTATTAAGATATATTAATTCTGTTAATTAATTTCCATATCATTTTACACCTCAAATATACTTCTGCATAATGCATGCCAATGTAAACATATTTTTAATGTAAAATATAATATAAAAAGCTTTGAACTTCAACAAAAATATATTTGAAATTATTACCAGCTATGAAACCTTATTAATGGAATAATATGTAGCTACATTATTACACAAAACTTACCCATCATATGCACCACTAACTATTCTTTTACTATCAAAACGGATACACCTAACCAGTTCTTCATGGCCTTCCAGAACTCTTAAACAAGCACCACATTCAATGTCCCACAACCTAGAAATGAAATTCATATATTAAAAAAGAATACGAATACAAAATATTAACAATACTACCTTCAATGAATTACCTCAAAGTGTATGCAAATTATTGTATGTATTCATTTATTTTATGTTATACATTAATTGCCAATTCATTCAAAACTCAGGTTATACCTAATATACACATTATTCTTTTGATCCAGTGAATATTTACAGAGTTATGTTTCTTGAGTTTCTTAATAGCTTTTAAACATGTTCATTCTCATGATATAAAATCTACATTAATAACATGAATGGGGAAGTTTGGTATTTCATTAATGATCACAAGTCATGACAAACATTTTAAAAAAGGACATGATATGCAAAGTATACTAATTATATACTGTACATTCTGAAAAACATTTGGATGAAATTTTCCTGGTGTTCCAGCAATTAAGTACATTGAATATGACACTTCAATGACAGACATCAAAATGTTACATGTTGTCAATGAACTTGCATGACCAAAATCCCAAGAGAATACACTATCTACATCAGGAAAACCTTCAGTCTTTCAATTAATAAAAATATGTTTCTGAAATACATTCTTATGAGAATAAGCCACAATTGCTTCCTTTTCCTTGTTTAACATTGATAGGGTGAATTCATGCTTTGCTCATTATTAGACTTGTGTGATTGGTGTATTGTTAGTCGTGGGCAATTACTTGAAACATTAAAATAGTCTGTAAGCAAAATGTGTGAATTGAAAAAAATATATTTTTCGGGCGAACAATATAATTTATTTTTGAAAACAAGATGAGAAAATAGTGGTACACAATGGTAAGGCATATATAAGTAAATATGGTAATTGATGTAGCACTTTTCAGATTATACAGCACCCCAGGTACATTAAGTGTGTAGAACAATGGTATAGTCATAGCAGTAACATTACATGACCAGCAAGATATCCAGGCATTGATTTATCCTTACATTTTGGTTGAGGGATTGAATGAAGTATGAGTGCATAAAGAACATTAACACATCTTCTAGTTTGATTAATTTTATTAATTGGAATGATCATAACTATATGAAAATCAAATGGCATCAAAGTTCAATAAATGCACAAAAGGCAAACCATAAATCAAGGTTAGAAAATCAAACCTATTTAAAAGCACAGAATGAAAATATAACACACAAATGTGTTAATATTTACATACAAGTAGTAGTGAATATGACTCCAGAATATTGAAAGAATTGATGGATATCAAAATATTGGCAGCAATTTATTCATTTAATTAAACATATCCTTGTATAAACAGCAATAGCAAAACTTATAACAGGGGAATTTATATAATAATTTATACAGTAATCACACAAGGTGAAATAAAATCATTTTAATATTTAACAACAAATGACAATACCGACTAAACATTTATGGAGAATATCTATTGATCTCGTCTTATTCTCAGGGAGTCGCAACTAATTAGAATGTGTCATTCAATGCTCAAAAAATATGTTGATCTAACAGTATATAAATTCAATAAACATAATGATCTAAGAATTGATAAAACAATGTTTTTAAATATCTCAGTTATGGTGATATAATCCAAGAGAACTAATTACAAACTATGGGAAATACAAAATATACGACATTTTAATTATTTGTTAATTAACTACTCCAGTTTAAGTAAAATAATGCATTTAAGAAGAAAGTACCTAATAGTGTTGTCAGAACTGCCACTCACTACAAGATGATCTCTATACTGCAGACAAGCAATTCCTCGTTTGTGCCCATTAAGTGTCCTAACAAATTCACAGGTTGATGTGTTCCAGACTTTGATTGTTCTGTCTCCTGACGCAGACACTATATATTTCTCATCAAAATCCACAACATTAACGGCAGCTCTGTGGCCAACAAGCACCCTTCGTAACAAGATTTCAGATTGTGACGTCATATCCCAAACTGCTATTGATCGATCCTATATGAATATGTAAACATGTTTCTTCATTAATACATAAATTAAAGTAAAATAACAATTTTAGATGGTATGATAGTACTAAAATGAAGAGAAACAGTTTTAATCAATGCCAATGGGGTATATGAACAGATTTTATATTTAATGTAAAATAAGTACCTAAAATTTTACTGAGAGAACCTTTTGTATGTACAATTATAATACTATCATGACATATTTTAAAAGAATACCAATATATACAAAAAAACATAAATCACAAAAATTAAGATAATTTTTTATTGTATTTTGCTAATTTGCCAAAGCCTTCCATAAAAATGTTGCCAGATAAACAAAAATCTATTATCTCCATGCACTATTTCCTCAATACCGAGCTCAGTGCAACAGTTTCTATAACATCATTATTGTTTTGGTTTTAACAAATTGAAAACTTTGAAAATAATCAGTCATTTACGAATGCTACTTTAAGCTGTTCACTAACAACACTATGATTGTAATTTATACAGAACAAAAATGTTACTTTGGTATTCAGCTTATGAAAGATGCCAATGAAAAACAAATGTACAGTTACAGGTACTGCTGAGCCAATGCACAAGTCACTTGTTAATTAAAAATATAGTAATTTTTAAAAAATTAGGTGCACGAGAGACTTAAATAATCAATTACTGATAATTACACAATAATCTAATGAGATGGGTAGCCCATCATATAATTGTAATTCAATTAAATGTGATATAAAGAAGGATATTATTAAACACTAAAAGTAATAATCACATTATAATCTTAAATAAATTTCAATACCTTGGAACATGTAACCATCATGCCATTGTTAAATCTAAGGTGAAGAACAGCTTCACAATGGTGAATTAAAGTATTCACCATTTCACCGGTGTTAACTTCCCACACTCTAACAGTTGAATCACTTGAGCCACTTATGATAACTTTGTCATCATATTGTAAACACAGAACAGATCCTGTGTGGCCAGTAAGAACCTAAGCAAAGTAACACCATTATTAAACACAAAACAATTTAAGGATACTGACATTTTATATCAGAGCTTGGAAAAATACAGAATTAATATCAAACTACTCTAATTAAAACAAGGTCAATGTTCTACTATCAATAGAATTATAATCTTGACTTATTAATATTTTTAAACTGCATTACCTACTTTCCTC
The DNA here is from genome assembly GCA_037074705.1 of Zhengitettix transpicula. Classification (NCBI taxonomy): domain Eukaryota; kingdom Metazoa; phylum Arthropoda; class Insecta; order Orthoptera; family Tetrigidae; genus Zhengitettix; species Zhengitettix transpicula. The sequence continues at coordinate 43,007,709 of CM073591.1, read as the reverse complement.
CATTTAACAATAAATGAAAAGTCCAACTTAAATAACAACCGAGAAGAAACTATTGAAAAATTATTTTAACTGATGAATATGAATATTGTGTTAATAACACATAAAAGTGTAAGTTTAGCTTACCGTAGTACACTGCAATGTACTTCTATCCCAAATTTTAATTGTGTTATCTCTCAGACCAGACACTATTTTTTGATCATCATACTGTAGACAATAAACACCTTTTGAATTTTCCGACCTACAATTAATTCTCTGTAGGTTATGCCTGCCCATCCTCCAATTATTTTCTATGCTCTAAAAATAAAAGAACAAAATAAGCACAACAATTTAAACACAATACTATTATGTGACAACAGCTAATAATACTTACATCAATGTCTTGAATAATTTTTGGAAATAATGATCTGTAAAATGAATGATTTGGGTGACTTTCTCCAGGCTTGGGTTTAAATAAATATTGTATCCTGAAAAATAATTTTTGTCTTCACTAGTACATTTATAGATAATAAACAATAATTAACTATTTAAATATGATACATATATTTAAATTATATATATATATATATATAGGTTGGGATGAAATAGTATATCAATTTTGGAGGATCTGAGCCCCCTTCTTCAGGGTAGTAGTACTAGCCCAGCTAGCACACAGTTCACACCTACTATCCTGAGAAAGGGGATTCCCTCGAAAATTTTAATTATCTGCCCAGCCTGACTGGACCAACTGTAGATTTAAGGTAAGTCAACCACCCTGTCTCTCTTCCCTATACAAATGACTTAATTTGATCTTGTCCTAACAAAATTTGATTGTTTGATAATAGTGGGATTTATGAATAAATTTTATGTTCTTGGCAAATATTAACAATGACATTAAAAGTGTTTTGGAGGCTAAGTGAAAAATTCTTATGTAAATAACACATCTAAAATTTTATTGGCATTCATACATATATTCATTAATTTAAATATTTTGTGAAAACAAATTGAATCCAAATATTCATACCATCCTCTTCTTTCAGCTAAACCTCTCCAGAGAGAGTCAGTTCTAGCTTTTCTTTCAATTAATTTTTTCCACAGCATTCCTTCTGATATAACTCTGTACCATTCTCTACAAACTAATTCTGCTGCAGAAAGGGAGTCTGCATCCAAATACGATAATATACTTTCTGCTACATGGTCTAACCCCTTCTCTAAAATAAAAAATTATTTCCATTTTGTTTAAAAGATATTACTAATTATATTTATTTTATTCATTTAATTGTTTTGTAGCTATTTTGAAGGTGTTTGAGAAAATTGGCATTTTTAAGGAAAATAAATACTTAACATGTACATTTTTTAACTAATACACATGTTCAAGTATCACCATATCTTCAAAGTTTAAATGATTAAAAGATTTTTTGAACACTTGTGAACTATAAAGTTGACAAAATTACTTCAAATTTTTACTTATTAGGTTGTCTAAAAAATAACTGCATACTAAATAAGTACACCAAGATTCAATATTTAATACATACTTGGCAATAGCGAGATGAAGTCTCTTTGAAGCATAGGTTTTAAGTAAGTATTTATATGGCCGTGCTGGTAGTGACACATTCTGGATAGCAAATGTTCTACAAACTCCACTTGGTCCTGTTCGCTCCATTTTTCAAAATATTTTAGACAAGTTTCTCGTTCTGTTACATACTGAGATGAAGGCTCTTTCTTCCGTGCAGGATCATATAGGATTGTCATGGGATACTGAAAAATTGTTTTAATCTTTCAATAACACTTATAACATAATTCAATTTCACTCAGAACATTTATTTTCCTCATATTAGCTTCATGTTTATTTAAATTTTATATTTGTAAGATTAAAGTCCAATAAATAACCTTTTTAATAAAATTATTTATTAAATTAAATTTTACATGTTAGTCTTCGACATTTATTGAATTGATATATCTAATGATGGCCCACACTAGAAGTAAAAAATGTGAAATTAAATTTAATAAATGATTATATCTATATATTGAACTGTAATCTTACAATCATTAAATAAAAATAGATGAAAACTGCAAGCATATTAAATTTTTTATTTCCTATCGTAAATTTGTCTTTCTACCCGGTCATCAAATTAGGAGATCTTAAGAGAGTAACTTGAAGAGAGGTAATAGTAGAGATGGGTCCGAGCCGCTCCATGTCCAGAGCTAGCTTTGACTCCCACTGCTTGCGAAGAGTCGTTCAAAGAGCGAAGTCGAAACACTCCGCTTATGAGAGCAAGTTGTGAGCAGTGAGCGGGCGCACAGAGGTGGAGCGTTGCAGAGAAGAGTTTTACCCTGTATGACTCTTTGGAGTTATTGCTCCTTAGTTAGGACCGAGTGGGGAGCCGCTCCTCAGGAGTCGTTCAATTGGGACCTAGTCGGTCTGGGGCGATCCATGAAAATTCTAGTTTTCTATATTGGCTTTTACGTGAGAGGGAATGATCAAATCCGTGACAAGTGTCTGACCAAACGGTTAACGATCTTAACATATATAAAATTGAGTTAACTGAACACTTCTATTCCACAATGAATACCGAACGAAGGTTATACCTAACAGCAGGCGTTGTAGTTCCTAGTAATGCCAGCAATTGTATTTACGATTCAGGTCAAGTAGCTTACCACCGATCCGCTTTCCTTATGAAGCGAACGAGATACGTCTTTTAAGCAAGAATCGCGCAGTAGATTGATTTCCTTTTGGATCTAGTACAAAGGAAATTACGACCACGCCAAGATTACTTAAAGATTTTGGTCGATGTTTCAAGTTGCTACACAATAGAATATTTCCATATGTGAAGTTTAGCCTTGTTAGATGATAATCAAAATTGTACAGGTGGGAGGACTTAATGCATTAACGCTGCTTAGTGTACGCAAAAGAAACAGAGGTAATAATTAAAACAGCTTCACGTGCATTACGAAAATCCATTATTTTAATATAATTTCCGAGGAGTCTCATACTACACTTCTGATTTTGATCTTATTTCATACCCAACCCCTCCAATGCAGTAACAAACTTTGACGGACGGCAGGAAGCACCAATCGAATTAAATTCCGAAAAGAGTGATAAAAAGCGTAGATTTTCCAGGGCAAATGTAATGTCACGCGAAATACCCTCAATCGTTCTTTTCTACAAAGCAGTTAAGATGAAGCTGATTAAGCTTACACACATTGGTTTTCACCAGTATTTCAATATAAGTTCGACGGTGCTATAGTGCTGATTTCAGCTATAAACTGATCAAGTGTTATACAAATCAGTGTGGTTCTGTGGTTCACAAGAGCGTGACGCGTCGGCAATAGTAGACGTGAAGGATTTCGACTAATTCTCACACGTCGGCAATTCGACGAGGTAACAAGATTTTAACTAGGTGTCTAGACTCCGATGCAAAATGCGCCTCTAACCCCTGCAAGGTCAAAATCGTGCTCTTGATTCAATCATTCTGGAGCAATCGTCTTTAGTTCAAAAGCAGTCTCCGTACACTTTAACAAAGTTTAAAACAAGCTGGATTATTTACTAAAAAATTACGCACCCCAACTTAAACCGAAAATATAAAGACCCAATTGATTAAAACGGCTGAGTTACTACTACTACTACTCCTTCCAATACATATCACGTAGTACATGACTTTAAATGGGGGAGTAAATAGATTTATTCTATCACTGAAGCTTCGATGAAAAATACACGACAGACCAATATTTAGAAATAATAGTTTGAATTCGTACAGACTAGTTTTCTATTTTTTGCGCTACCCAGATTTAGAGAAAATTCATATAAAATCACTATGACGAAAATATTGTAAAATTTATAAATCCTTTCAGATCACTGTCAAAATTTATTTACGACGACAATCAGTCCGGTTATATCGAAGTTTTACTTTTCTTAAAATAATGAGAAGGCCAAAAAGACAATTTAAAAAAAAATTAATAGCACTACGCTTTATTTGACATCGCAGATCTAATGAGATACAATACTAATTTAAAAATTCTAAGTTTTAAATTAGTATTGCATCAGATGAGATTTGCGATATCAGACGAAACGTCGTGCATTTAAATTAAAAAAGATGTCTGTATTTGACCACGAAGAATTACAATTAACGTATTATTAAAATAGAGAGGCGGATGTCATGTTTGGGTGTGAGAAACAATTAAAATATTATGTAAGCAAACAACTTGGCAAATCTTTCAAGCAAGAATAAATCACACAGTTTACATGTCAAAAAAAATCCGCGCGACAGCCACGTTTTTGAAGCAGTTATGATGATTTAGAACGTTCCTAACAGACACAAAACTGTCGTAACTTATGTATTACAAACTTATAATCAAAATTACTTTACTGATATAATAGGCTGTGTAATATTAAAAACATTTAAATTATATTTTTTATGTTCACAAAAAACAATAATATGTATCGGTAATTAAGCGACACGTCGCTTCCTTCGTATTGGCAATTAGATTGGGAAGAAGGGCCGTTATGAAAATTTGTTAAGCATCGCAAGAACATATCATTTCTGCAGGTTACCGACGGTTTCTAGCAAAATTAAATGGGCATGTGACGTAACTAATAAAAAAGGAAGCCATTTATAAAACGTTCGGCACACTTCTTCCTGAGCTTTATAGTTTTGGAACAAGATGAAACAATGAAGGTGGTCGAACCTGGACAAGCCAGGTCGCAGCTCCTTTGAAGCCGAGTACCGTTAAGTAGCCGAGAAAAGAAGAAAGGCAATTCACGACTTCGCCACGTCACGGCGTTTGCACGCCTGCAGATATTTCCAAGTCCCCTAAGTAATTGTTATTCGCGTACGCGACACCAATTAAGTTCCACTTTTTATCTTTTAAAAAATTAAAGGCAGTATATATATTCATGGGGACGCGGTTCGAAATTGCTGAATATATTTTATTTTTCATATTTGATGACAATTAAATGAATTTCAATTCTCTCAAATTTATTTATGTTATAAAGGAACACCAGAGGAGTCCATGAAATTTTCCACAAATGGACGATCGTAAGATGCTCAAAGGCTACAAATTTTTTGTTTTTTAAGAAATAGAAATTTGCACACCGAATTTCCAGTTTTAAAGACAATCTATTTAAATATTCTTATCGAAAACCAACAAAAAAAAAAAGAAACGTCACAAAACTAGCCCGATAATGACGAGGAAAGTACTGTCGAGCGCATTTAAAACATTATTGAAGATACCTGGCTCAATATTCGTTTATAACTTAATAAGAATATGTTAAGGCCAAAATAATCGTTTCTTTAAACAAGCAGCCTTTATTAATTGCAACTTAAGTTACAATTTCATAAGTTTGCTTGTTTGTGGCTATCAATTTAAATGGACCGCAATATATGACATGACATGACAAAATTGGTTGAGACTTCAGACGAGAAACGGAAAGATGCTGCATTTAGAAGGCCTATATCAGTTTGTGTTTTGACTCCAATGTTCTAATTTCTGAAAACTAAGTTTGGATAAATCAGCTTCGTATTCCCTTTAATACTCGATTTTTTCGTATAAAATGTAAAAACAGAGCAATCGTAACGATTGGTTCCATGCCGCCGTCAAAAAATTTAATGAGGAATTTACTATTAATGGTGTGCTCGATTAACATGTACCATTCTATGAGCGGTTAATGTCAAAATTTACAATGATCAAATAAGTCTTAAATTACGCAAATTGTATCATTTACGTAGGCTGTTAAGAAGCGTAAGTAGGCAGAAGGCAGAAATTGAAACGAACAAATCCCACAATTTGTCGATTTCGAAATGACAAGATTAAAAAAATAACACTAAAATGCAAGAAATTATATTTAAAAAAAGAAAAAAAAAGAGAATTTTATTGGGATTCACCCAACTTGTAAACTTGAGGATTGACTTACGTTTCCGCAAAATAAGTTCGATTTACTAAAACTTTTTCGGCACCGTGAGTGATTGCAGAATACCACTAAATATTTGTACGATTAATAGGATAGTTTTCTATCGATAGATTCTTCAGCTTAGAAGCAAAAGCAGGAAAACGTCGTGACGTAAGCAGATTTGGTGACAACGTCTTTTAAACAAGCGCGTCCGGAGTACGGGGAATGTATCAAGTATCGCTGAATGCATCGACGAATTACGAAGATAACATTGTTTCGTATCTAATTCCGGCGATTTTGCGTACACCTCAGCAGCTCGCCCGAATTGCAAGATTATGCACTTGATTTGAGAGAGCAACAAGTCTCCAAAAGCTTGACGCGGAAAACTCGTGTCACCTGTTCTGTAATAAAACACTTACGAACCAGTTGTGACAGAACAGTTACTATTTGCGAAGGTTACGAGCTGACGTCGTGAGGAAACCGACCAGGAAATTTTACCCACTTTATGGGGGACCTCCGGGATAGAACCCGGCGCTAATAAACTCGAATTCGAATGATTTGCCCTTTTTCTTAAAAGTCGGGAGCTTTATATTACCACGAAAAGTGCAGCGTCCGAACCACGAAGAGAAAGCAAGAACGAAGCCCACACTTGAATATGTCTGACGGGAGTTGCAAGCATCGCTGGAGAGAACGAGTTGCTTTCACCCAGGATCAGCGACGGATAAATTAAGTTGCGTCAAAACAGCAGCACAGTTCAACTAAAACCGGAAGCTTACCGAATGAAGCAATAGCCTCGAAAAACAAAGGTTGTGGGTTTCAACAGGCCCCGGTTTCTCGTCTTTTACTGGCCCGGAAAATTACGACAGACGTCCCCTAAAAAGGACGCTACGCTAGTTTCCGTGTGACGTGATGCTATTGCACGTGAAAAAAGTTTATAGGCTCAAACCGGGATCAGCAAAGGTCCCACTAGTGAACTGCCCCCACACCCTGATAAAAAGCCCCCAGAATACACAGAAAAAAAAAACATACCTGCACAAAAAAATAAAATAAAGCCATCGCAAACTTATTAGTGAGTTACATCGTGTTCTCAATGTTCAATATTCCAACACGTTGACATACTAACTTGAACCGTCAGAAAAGAAAAGATGACACAGCGTGATTTTGTGTTTGACTCGCGGAGCAGAAATTGGCATCCGTTTACAGATCGCTGATCACTTCGGCGTATCTTTCGAACGTAATGTTTAACTGGTGGACGGACGGACCTGTCAATCATCCGGGATTCTGGCGGGAATATTATGCGGGAAGGGTTTTTGACAGATGCCATTTTCCACCCCGGTACTACGTACGCGTGAGCTCCTTGTGATAACATAAATCCCGTTACCTGTAAAACGCGCAGGCCAACTACAGACAGCAAGAGATCGATGCAGGCTAGCCGCAGAGGGTAGCCAATATACATCAATAACACGCCACGACGAGTCAAATTGTTCTTAAAGCGATATTAATTCACTTTCACATACATTCATTTAGACACGCTCTACTGAACTTAGATAGTCCTAGAAGTTTACAATTACATGACTGATAATGAAAAAATATCAGCAAACAAAAGCTTTTTTGACAGATCCTTATGTGTTATTTAGTTGTATTCAATTTCAATCAAATACATCATAATTACTATGTTTATGTACAGATAGTAACAGGCAACAGTGACATAGGTCGTCTAAAATGTAAATAATTCTAAAAGATGGACAATTATGACATTCACAATTTACACAATAGAACCCAATGACATGCCCTAAGACAAAATATTAATACTTTGTCAATGGGAACATGTCTAGAGTAAAAGTGTCACACTGACATTTAACTATCAATTTTACTATTTAAGCCGAAAGAAAAGGTCTTAAAAGCCTATGTATCAATCATTAACCAAATTATTGTATTTCTTGTGTAATAATTTTAACATTAAATCCCAAAAATAATTTTAAAATGTCATGCTGCAGTTGTTTTAAAAAAATGTATCATAAAACCCTATATAGAAAAAAATTATTTTATACAGTGTGTTATAATTTTTACATTTAAGAAAATAATAAGTTATAGATTGACAGTATGGGGACAAAATTGAATTAGTTGTTGATAAAATTTGTGTAATAAATAGCACAATATTCATGAAGCACCAACTGTCAGAAGTGAAACCAAATGGATTAACGCAAGAGAGTATATTGAATCTGTATAATGTGAAACATAAAAATGAAGGTTAAAACACATTCCAATTATTTTTCTCTCTCCAAACAATTATACTCTATACAAATATATAAAAATTCGAAAAAATTCAAAGGGGAAAAATCTGTTTGTATTGCACAATATTGAATAAAATAGCTTAACAGTTTTCATCACTTAATCTTAATATTAATTATAGCTATTATATTCAATGACATGTGTTTTAGTCTGCTCACGATTCCTTAAAAAACATTTAGATCAGTAAAATTTTAGTATTGCCCACATCAAATTGTGATCAACATATTTAACGTCATCATATGACGAATATTTCACTTATATTGTTCAAGCAAAAGACTTATTTCTAAAAGAGGTGACAACACAATGTTTACCATGAAAACATGAGAGATAATTAACCTTTACGTCAAATTAATCAGGGACATGAGATGTAAATTCTGTATATAAATTTAAACATTAAATGTTAGAGGTCTAGTAAAGCATAGAAGGATTTTATTTACAGCTGAAAATCAAGAGCACAGTGAGCTATGATTGCAAGATGGCGATAATGAATTTACTTTACATTACTATAATATGATACAGCATACAGATGACGCAATCACGTTTTCTACCTGTGAATTGCTGTTCGAATCTTCCATGATCTTGTCAGTTTCCATGTTAATCATTGTTTATGCGTGCACAACCAAAAACAATCCAAATACAAGACTATCACAAGTCTTCACATAAACCGGAAGTCGAATCCCTTATTTTTGAAGTGACGTCATTGACCTCTACAGATGGCGGTATCATCGGAATGGCATATTTATATTAATTTCTTTGTATTAAGCAATTTGCGCAAAACTCAAATTGCATTAATAATGATCAAAGCTTACTTCATCAGGTCGTTCGAATGAAAATGTTTCTAAATCAATGAGAAAATTATTATTCATGCTAGACAACAGTGTTATCAACAGTAAAAAATAAAAGTAACTAAAGAACAAAAATTGTCATCATGACAATAATTTTATACGATTTGATTATTTTTTTATTCGTGAGCGTTAAAATAAATAAAATTCGTAATACGATGTAATTGGCTTACGATAACGATAACATTAATTTACTTTTTATTACGTGACCTATTTTTAATTTAAAACTTAAAAAACCACAATATCTCAAATATTGATATTTTACTAGCCACTATCGAATATGTTTTTCCAAATTATCCCGCATTGTTTTTCAGTAGTTTATATAAGAAATGAATACTTTCGTTATTAACGCAGATAACAATCTGTATCACATGCGCTGACCTCAAGGCAGCTACAAACTGTAATCTAATTCCTGAAGGACAGAAAAATTTAAAATGTCAAAAGATGGTGATTGTGCTTCCTTACAGAATTTTTCTTCTAAATGTAGAAAAATAATAGGCATTGGATTAAACTATAAGTATGTAAATATTTGCAAACAAATTTTAGCACATGTGTTTGTTATGGAATGTAACATATTTATTATGTACATATTAAAGAAAATATTTCTAAAATATATAATCAATAGAATTTTCAACTGTAAACACCTGAATCAGTTTCAAAACAGAAACGAAAAATTTTGTGTTATTTTATAAAATAAAATATTTTAATTTCTAAATTCAAAGCAGGTTTTTATCTTTTTAGTTTTATAATTTATATATTTAACACTCTGCTTTAGACTAGACTCAAACCAGGGTTTATTTTATTTGTTCATTCAACCAATGAACCATTGATTGAATCCTCAATTATATTTATTCACTAGCAGTATAAGAACACCACATAGTTCTTCATTCATCTTGCCTGAATACCTAATTTATGAACACACAAAACATTTCAAAAGCTTCCAAATTATCTCTTTTCGTGTTTCCCAACTCACAGTTTCACTAACAATTAATCTCAATATATCTATCCAGATAGTTGTGGTACCTAGTCTTTCAATAATTAAATCAGTTTGTATTATAATGCACATCTTAAGTGTTATCTCAAACTGTTTGCAAAGTTTGATAACACACGAGCCTCTAATTTTCATGTCCAGTCAAATAACCTGCCCATGGCTTTTTACTAGTGTCGTTATATTAAATTATTGGATGTAGCCAGAAAATTTGATACCGCATAACATAGTCTACTTATTAAAAAGCTTAGATTGTATTGATTTGATGCAGATGCCATCCAATTAATTGAATCCTACTTAAGCGTTTGATTCCAGAGTGTAGTACTTCTGTGATTACCTGTGAAACATGGAGTTCCTCAGGGGTCAGTATTGGGCCCAATTCTATTTTTAATTTACATAAATGACCTTCCATTCAATATAAGTAGTCCATCTGCCAAACGTTAGTTATTTGGAGATGAACTTAATGTCTTTTTTCACTCAAAATTCTTAGAACTGATAACCACTATAAATGTGGTTATTTCAGAATCTGTGAAAGGCTGGAGTACAGTGAAGCTTCTCTACCTGAAAACAGATAAAATCTCAAATCTAGATCTTCACTTTGCCAACGGCAAGACCCAATGCTGTGCAACTTTTTTATTCATAATAGATGCTATGTTGAAGTGTTATAAACATATTCAACTGCTGGTGGGGAATATATACACGGGAATCTGTTTATTAAGAAGTCTAAGGTCAGGCATAACACCAAAGTCCTAAGGACAGTATATTTCGTCCAGGTACATAGCCATATTTTACCTTCAGTGCTCTCAATATTTTCTCTAGTCAAAATGTGCAACAAATTTTTACAGAGAATTATTGCATGACACTATCCTTATATTTAAGAGTTGCAGCAAAATTCTGAAAGAGATGTTTAATTTATTTGCTTTAGTAGTATAAAGGCCACTGCTGAAGTGGTCGATGGTCATCGGAAAGTAACTGAGTTATGTTCCTTTAACGTTTGGCACCCCTTCACAAGGAATTACTGGGCCTACAATATCAAGGTGAACATGGCTGAACATTGTGTCTGGTAACTGAACACAGTGGAAATGTTTTGCAACGTTGATAATGCCAGACAAGTCCAAGCCCATTGTAATGTGCCATTTGACATGCTTCCTGATATGAACTTTTACAGGACCACTCAAGTTTGACAAACAGTGATTAATATTGAAGACTGTTTTCCTAACATGGGTGGGATGAAAGGTCAAATCTCATTGGAGGAGATGTCACACCAGACAATAGTGTTTGTATTGTCAATGCATAGGGCACTATCAGCAATGGATTATGATGTATTTGCTCAGGCTCCTCCACTATGTTGTCCATGAGTTGTCTAGTCACCATGGTCAATGGAGTATTGATAGCCTCTACAGGAAAAAGTGAATTGGTGACCATTTTGTCATTAATTTATATTAATTTGATAGAATAGGCAGATAACAGACAAAATGAGTTTGTCACCTGGATTGTGCGGTTATGTTTTACTCACAGCTTTTGCATTTTTAATCACCTGATGAAATGAATCATTGAGTTGTACTTATATTATCACTTCATTTTTTTCTGTTTTACTAATTAGTATATTTTTAACACAGATGTATTATATTATAATTTTGACATGAGCAAAAGTTGCAGGAATCTGCATGATGAATTTTAGCTGTTGTTTCCATGGAAAAACATAATCTGCACTGTACATGCACAACATTCCTTTTCAGGAGAAAAGAGGACAGGACATTCAGAATATTATTTAAAGAAAAACTTCTCATATGGATCAGTACATTGACAGTTTTCACCGTGTAGTGCAGAATTAACTTTTCTTACCACACTTCTATAGAGAACACAAATGGTATTGGATACCAGAAGTTTGCCTAAGAAAATAGAGAATATATGAGGAAAGCATATACACCCACCGACAAATTGTGCAAGTCATCAGTGGAAACAAGGTTTCAAAAAAGCACCATGCACAACCATTTGGAAAGTCAATTTTCATATGCAGACATAGCCTCTTAAAAATCAGTAGGACTTTACCAAAGCAGAATATAAGATTGGTAAAGATAAAGATGCAATGAACCATCAATGGCAATATAGGCCTCAGTAGACATGGAATAAACCTGATTTAACACAACTGTAGTCAATAGTACATCACAGAGACAATATGCATTGCTGAAAGCAGATTCAGGGAATAATGAGATAAAACGGCCACTGAAATCAGCTGTAGCGAAACACATTCTGATTCTGGACATAAATGAACTTCACAACAGCACATTATTTGGCTATTTGAACACTTTTCACAAGCTACTAAATGGTGACACAGGTTTTCAACTGAGTGAAACATGGGATCTGGTCCTGAACCTAAGAAATCAGCACCATCAAACTATGATCCACACTAACACAATTAGGATGGCAGCCCCACAATGAGAGTGCACTGGTCCTGACTGGTAAGAGGAAGCACAGCCGAAGGTAGCAAGATTACTGTGGTGTTACCATTAACAATTATTTTGAGTCAAACGGGCAATATTTATGATAAAGTATTGGGCACATGACTCTGAAAAAATATATTAATTAATAACTATCCAACAGTATAGATGGTAATATATCTAATTATTTTCCATACTAATAATCTACAACTGAAAATTAAATGATGTAATTAACATACATTGTATTTCTTGACAATTTACCTTTTCTAAGTTACTGTCATGAATACTCTAGTTTTTGGAATTACAATTTATGATGCAATTTTTTCAGAGAATGCTTTAGGCATAATGGAACACCACCACAGTCTCCAATTATATTTTTGAAGCCACCTTCATCTATTATCACTGAAGGTCAAGACATAGAGGTAATATAATTAAGGATACCCTCTGATTCTTATATTCAGCACTACTTGAGCATCTTAATTGTAAAAAAAATAGTGTAAGCATTTCAATGGGTAAGTTCTTCATTTTGAAGTGAAACATTATTCAGTTATGATGTTTAAAATAAGCAAGCATTTATATAAAGATAATGATAAATATCTTCATCTTTATTTACAATGTCAGTACATTTCCAACATATGTAAAGCAAATAAAGGTAATATGACATCGTCAAATTAATTAAATTTGATGGAAAAGAGAGTGGCTTACTTACCTTAAAAATTGAAAGTTGGAGTCACGAGGCTGGGAACCAAATATATATAATTGCAATATTGGTATGGAAAGGAAACAGAGATAGGTTATGGCTTCCCTGAAAGTGAAGTGCGGTGTCGCAATGAGGAACTGAATGTTGTTCTTCAAATTTTCGGAGGCTCTCAGCCTCCTTTTCAGGAAGGAGTGTTACACCATTCCGTTCACCGGAGTCTGCATCCAGTTGGTGCATGGAACGGTGCAACACTCCCTTCTGAAGAAGGAGGCTGAGAGCCTCTAAACTACCCCCAACTCGTCAGAGGCAAAACTCCATCTGTGGGAACTCTATTTCCAACATGTCCTACAGTCCAGGCAAAGCCCTGGACTCAACATCCTTTAAATAGTACCCTTCCTACCTGCCATCCCCACTTTCACAAGACCATGTGAGTATGTATCAGCATGCTTATGTATGTATGTGTTTGCATACATGTGTGTGTGTGTGTGTGTGTATGTATGTCTGTTCATGTTTATATGCATATGTATGTTTAAGCATGTATGTATGTATGTATGTATAGGGTGCTTTGTATGTATGATCACTATCAGAACATTTCCTATACCATGACCTTTCCCTGAGAGAGAAAGTTAGTGGCCTGGTGGGGTGTTAATTGTATATGGGCTACTAGCCGTGCGGCGGTCAAAACTCCGCAGTCCACATCTGGCCGGTGCACAGAGTGGTATGGCGCTCCTACCTGAGGAGGGAGGCTGAGAGCCTCCGAAAATTGGTGGAGCAAACTTCGATTCCTCATGGCAACACCGTGTTTCACTTTTGGGTGAGCCACAACCTATCTCTCTTTCCTTTCCATGCCAATATTACAATTATTTTTGACAATGTCATATCCTTACTAATATCATATATATATATATATATATATATATATATATAATTTCAATATTGGTATGGAAGGAAAGGAGAGATGGGTTGTGGCTTGCCTGAAGGTGAAGTGCGGTGCCCCCATGGGTAACTGAGGGTTGTTCTTCAAATTTTCGGAGGCTCTCAGCCTTCTTCTTCATGACGGAGTGTTGCACCATTCCATGCACTGGTCGGCTGTGGACTCTGGTGCATGGAATGGTGTAACACTCCTTCCTGAAGAAGGAGGCTGAGAGCCTCCGAAAATTTGAAGAACAACCTTCAGTTCCTCATGGTGACATCGCACTTCACTTTCTTTCCTTTCGATACCTTTGTCAAAAATAATTGTGATATTGGTATGGAAAGGAAAGAGAGGTAGGTTGTGGCTACCCTGCCACAGCAGACCGGTGCACGGAATAATGGTGTAACACTCCTTCCTGAAGTAGGAGGTAACACTATCTGTATGTACCAGCCGGCTGCAGACACTGAAAATTTGAAGAACTTACTTCAATCACCGTACTTTTCTGGTAAGCCACACGCTAGGGTGTGTTTGCGTAGTTGGACAGTGTATAGGGCAAGGCCAAAGAGAGCTACAATCCAATGTTTTAGATTTTATAAAGAGCAACATGTAGATACACAAATCAAAAATTTTTATTTTATGTAATTTCATATTTTCACAAGTCACATATAAAAACACACAAAAATATAATTATGAAAAAGAAAATTTCTATTACTGCTACTAACCTCTTCAACTAACTGCTAAAATATTAATGGGACAAGTACTTGACAATACGAAGAGGCTTTTGCAGATGTCCTAGCCACATTTGCCCGTCATTGGTATATGGCATGGGATATTGGTTTATAGAGTACTGTAGGGGAAAAATAGTTTTGTATTCCTACATTTTTATGAAGACCTTAAAGTCTACCATCTCTGTTTAGAAGAAAATTTCAAATCTGTTAAATTTTCATTCCATTGTTAATGTTTGTTATTTATTTACTAAATTTGATCAAGACAATAGATGTATGTATGTATGTGCTTCACGATATTGATTAATAATAAAGTTTTTTTCATTTCATTTCATTTCAGATAAGGAATAATTTCAATGCTGTAGAAGAAGTGGAATTAGGAGTAATTATTGGAAAGAAAGGGAAAAATATTTCTGAATCTGAAGCTTATAACTATATTGGCGGATACTGCTTAGCTTTAGACATGACAGAGTTGAATGAGATGGTGAGAATATGACAATACAACTAAATTTTTCTAATCACTAGTTACAGATAGCATGTCAAATGGTTGTATTTTATAGAAAAGAATGGAGTAAGTGCCTTGCCTGAATAAAAAGTATGTGTCCCCAGATGGCAAAAAGATCAATTTTTTATTATTCACAAGAGTAGAATATCATTCTATCATAGTTCAATTTGTAATATGTAATGAAAAAAAATTCCTCTCCTGAATATGATGAAATAAATTGAACTTTTCACCACCTGTAGATACTGACCTTATTTTGAATGTTGAGTACTTTCTTTCCCATAAATATAAATTATGTTATTTATTTAATATACGTGGAAATCATGTTTCTATTCTATAAGGAGTATGTAAATTTAATTATTTCATTTCATGTGAATATTTCAGAAACGTGCCAAAGAAAATGGATTGTCTTGGACTATGGGTAAGGGTTTTGATACTGCTTGTCCTGTTAGTCAGTTTGTTAGTAATAAAAAACTAACTGAACCCGAGAATACCAGATTATGGTGCAAAATCAATGGAAATATGGTCCAAGATAGCAGTACATCTGATTTATTATTTCCAATTCCAAAACTTATTAGCTATATTTCAAGATGTATGACCTTGGAACCATGTGATTTAATACTAACAGGTACACCACCAGGTAGTGTTACTGTTAAAGCAGGGGACAAAATAGAAGCAGGACTTGGAGATATTTTGAACATTAAGTTTTCTGTAAAAGACTACGACTGCCAATAAGCATTTTATTAACAGGACTCAGACATAAAGAAAAACTTTAAATGCCTTTATAATTAATGTAAAGGTTTAATAGAGAAGAATTAATTTGAAAAAAATAATACCATTTTATGGGGGTTTCTTTAAATGCTAAAGCCATTGTAACGGGTGATATATTTATATAATATTTTTTTAACTGAAAATTGTTTTTATTAACCTATGGTATACTTGTTGATAATAAAAACATTAAATCATTTTCCTTTTAATTCTTTCCCAAGAAATACAAAACTGCTGGAATATTTGTCAATTCTAGAAAGTTTTAAGAAATTGATTACAGCCAATAGTGGTCAGTTGCTTATTTCTTTCTAATTGTAATGTTGCATAAAACATGCTGCACAGATATTGGTACAGCTGATTAAAATTTGATATTGGCTTAAATAATAAAAAGGCAATAAATAAATAATAATAATAAGGGGTTGACTTACTTTAAACACTCAAACACTTTAGCTAACTGTGTTTCAGTTTCTGACATTTTATTTAAACAAATATATTTTTGGTAACATTTATGGTAAAAGTATTGTTTCAGCTTTGTAATACATTTTTCTTATATTAACAGTCTTATTTCATTGGACAAGTATTTTATAATTCATATAATATTAAATTTAATTATATTTCCTGGGGACATTTAAAATAATATTACACTGAGTAATATCCCTGAGACATTAGGCACTAAAACCATTTGTCAAATATGTGACAAGATCAACACAAAAATGATAGTTAGCCACAGAACTGGTACTTTTGTTGCTGTCGATGTACTGCATTCTGGAAGCATTTCAAGCAAGCTTTGATAACTAAGATTGGCATTTCTTTTCTCTTGAAGCGTGTTGTAATCTTCAAATCCATCAGCTGCATCCTGTAAAATTTTGCTTTTTTAAATCAAGGTAATCTTTAAATAATGTAAATATAAAACCTGAACTAAAATTTTGTACCTATACAGTAGAAACATAATTTTAAAAATCTCAATTTTTCAAATTACAGCTTACCTAGCTGCTGGTAACATTGGTATGACTACTAATGAATAATGAATAATGTTCAATCATTTTCAATAAGTTTTTTATACAAAATCATAGTCATTCATGTAAAATTATTTTGCCAAACATTATGGATGAATATATTCATTTAAACTTATAAGTAATGCCATCTTGCCAGCTAATAAATAAATAAAAAATATAATTTTAAAAGAGTAACTGAAAGGCTCACTTTTTATTATAGACTGATACTTCACAATTTGGGTGAAAAAGATTTTATGCTTTGTCTGAGGCAGAAAACAAGCTCAAATAATTCAAACACATTGAAAGTTATTTTTTAAAAGATTTTTCCACCATTCAAGCATCTTGTAGAAACGTTGGAGTGCCAACTGGTTTTAAGATGCAAAATCTTATTACTTGGTTTAAAACAGTCTTTAGAAATAGCTTGTAGACTGTTATATACTTAGTTCAACTTCTGTCTATAAAAAAAAATACTTTTGTTACTTACATGGAAAATAATGTCATGGTATCCATCAAATTCTCCAAACATTTGAAAGCCTGAAGTTTGCATTTTATAATATTTTCCAAACAAGTTAGTAAACCTCAAGAATGCTATGTAAATTTCTGTAGCTCTAGTATTGGAAATTGTAGACTTCACCAAGACCTAAATTAAAATCATTTGTATTTAAAGTACACTTCAAACCAATAATACAAGTTATGCATAATCCAAAAAAAAATGTGCCATTTTGAATGTATATAAATTTCAATAAGTTAAAAATTTTTCAGCTATCACAAAAATGTAGTAATTTTTCTTCATTACAAAAGTGAGCATCTAATGCCATTTTTGTGAAGTTGCAAAGGTAGGCCTTTATTGGAAACAATCTACAAAGGATAAAAAGACTTCAGAAATATAAATCCTAAATTATTAATTTGCAGATGGTAAATAACATTTCTCTGTCATATAATATAAAAGTAACACACACCATTATTCAGAATGGCCATTAATTTATAACTAACAATGTGAAGTATTGTTTTAATCATAAATTAGTGGCTTATGCTGGGTTGCTAAACATAGGCACACATTTCAACTAAAAATACTGCTCTATACTCAAATTTGGGTGGTTTTAGAATTTGGAAGAGAAAAAGACGTGCATCATTTTAGTAAGAGAAATGTTTGCTTTGGCCCATAAATCATTGAAGTTCAGAAAATAATATTGAATTTATATCCATATAATAATACACCTTATTTTTGGATGAAATTATGTGATTAAGTAACTAAAATTTTTAGTTTACACTACATGCTTCAGAGGGCCTTTGAGACTGATTTTTTAGTATGATTGATATTTCCAAAGATAAAATAACACACCATTTTATAAAATTATATTAAATGAATTGCATCATTTCAGAGTGAAGTATTGAAACAAATTAAGCTTAAAAGTACTGTAGTATATATATAATTATATGTTTGGTGGGACTTATGTAGAGATTGTTGTTAACAAATTGGTAGTGTATTCAACATGTATTCTGGATATTTGCTAAATATAAATCATTAGTGCAGGCAGTACTGGTACACATCTGATCACGTCCATCTTAATTAACTTAAACTGAATTCTTATTTTTACTGTTAGTTTTCTTTGTTGGTTCACATTAAGGTTCATAGTCATACATAGCCCAAAGTGCATTATTAAAAATGCCAAACCCTACTGATAGTAATTGAAAAATCTCACCTGTCCAGAAGATGCCCAGTTCAAAGAACAAACATTTGTAGAATTATCAATGCACACGGTCTGAAAGTTCTTCAGGTTTAAGTTAGCAGCCCACGTTTCATTATTTGCATGATCTAGAATCAATTAAAGTCGCATAATATCTTTCTGAATGTAAAGAATCATTAAAATATTAAACTTAATATGTACATAAGAATTATCAGTGCTGTTTGGAGTGTCAAAATTAAGAAAGAAAAAAAATATAATATTGATAAATTATTAGTTATGGCCAATTATTAAAATACAAATAAATATATTGTAATGATCACCAATGTTTCTAATTAAATCAATTTCTAAATTATTGGATTATTGTTTTAGTAGCGTAATATTATGGACAGGCTATTGTAAGTAAATTTGAACAGTCAGCATAGCATAAGAATTCAGATTGGAATGTTTCCTGTCTGTATTGTTGTTGGCGATGTAAATAAAAGACTGACTCAGAGCATCTGTGTGTGATGTTCAAAGCTCTGATGAAATATTCATTCCACTAGTGGAGGTCATCATGGAAATATTGATTGATAAGTTCACTTAGAGATTCGGCTTATGTAGGTTGGTTAGAGAGATGTAAGGAAGCATTGTGCGACAGGAGTCTGTTGATGGAGGTCAACATTTAAAGATCAAGAGCATAAGTTTTCCTGACGTATATTCTGTATAAATAGTTCTTGGTATTCCGGTCGGGTAACATGATTTAAACACAAAGTTTCCATGGCTGTTATACATGTAAAGATCAATTGATAAAGTTTCTGTGCAAGGATGATCTACAACATTGTGAAGTGTTCCACATTTTTAAAACAATTCTGAAATAACTGTTTATAAAACACAGAAAACTGATTGTCTGTGATGCACGAAAGAGTGGATTATGTATGCTGACTGAAGTAGTGTATAATGTGCAATATTATGGCCTAGATATTATTGTTTACAAATTACTCAAGCTAAAATCAAAAAATTAACCTGAAGTATAGGCAAATTTTACTGCCATCACAGACATTTATCACTCTCAGAAAGAACAATGAATAATAAGTATACTCATCGAACGAAGGCTTCCCACTGTATGTAGTTGACAAAATGTTCTCAGGATTTCAACCAATTGAGAATGCAATAATTCCACAATCAGAAAATGATAGCAATATTTGCTATTGAAATGTGGTGTAATTACTGTATTATTAAAATGAAGCTATCACTTCACCCGAAGATTATAGCAATGTTCGCTATCAAAGTGTCGTGAAATTACTGCATTCTCACCAGGTTGGAATCCAGTGAACACTTTGTCAATAAGTATATTGCTATTTTTCACACCTATTAGTATTACAATTACATTACAAATATTCAGTTCAACTTTCTCCCAGAAATTATTACTATTTCTGGTTTAAAATAAAATAGACATTAGTATTTCAAAAGATGCTTATGATTAAACTACATTAGAAAAAATATAACTCAATTTCTGCTATTTTTATATGAATAGTCATTAACAGAGGACAGAATAACTTATTAAAAAATACAATAAGTAAAAAAACAGCATTTTTAATAATAGAGTAGCTGTGTAGGTGAACAGAGATTTAAGTATATTTATGAAGTACAGTAATTTTTACATTATCTTGCACTTCAGTGAATAATTTTTAGATGTACAACACAGTCAAAATTTCCTAAGCTAATACCTATATTTTTAGAAATTAATTTATATTATGAACTTGTTGAGTAATCTGTGATGCAATATACATTCTTACATAATCCAAACTATAAGTGTATTACTGTGCAATTTTACATGATATTATTTTATGAAATAAAAAAAATATTACTAATTATTTGACCCACCAGCAATTTTTGTAATGGTGTCCAGTGAAATAAAAGCTACGTCTCCTTTCCCAGATACTAAACAGCGTAAAGCACCAGTTTCTCCACTGTATAGGTTTCTCTCTTCATCTGAAATATTGAAGAGACTACAAATTAGCAATAACTGATATTTAAGTAGATACTACAAAAGATTAAAGAATCAGAAGCCAGATAGGTTCTGTTGATTTTATTATAAATAAATAAATATTATAAATAGATATTTTTCAATGCCTATTGGCATAAGAAATAAGGTGACTTACCAGAAGAACAGAGTGACTTTACACTTGATTCATTGGGTTCAAAACCAGGTGCACATATTCCTGAAAAAAACTGTCCCATGGAATCGCTGTAAGGGCAAATCTTGGGTAAAAGTTTGAGGGATCTAAGTATACCAATAGCAGTGTTCCAACCTGAAATTATAGAACACTGTAATTGTATTTAATGTGGTTCCTTCAATTAAATCTTCATTGAAAGCATG
This sequence comes from Zhengitettix transpicula, assembly GCA_037074705.1. Classification (NCBI taxonomy): domain Eukaryota; kingdom Metazoa; phylum Arthropoda; class Insecta; order Orthoptera; family Tetrigidae; genus Zhengitettix; species Zhengitettix transpicula. The sequence continues at coordinate 42,986,633 of CM073591.1, read as the reverse complement.
TTAACATTGAATAAATTTTAAAAAAATCAAACCTCATTTAAATGTAGCTACCTAGTCACATTCAGATTGTTGACAAATTTTTCTGTGCTGTTAAGTCTCAACAAAACCTGATAAGTATAAATTTATGTACAGCTGTGTTTAAACGTCAAGAATCATAGGCAACTTTTAACATCTCTCAGCTATTGTTATTTGTATATTAATGTTCAAAGATTGAAGTCTTTCCCGGTGAAGTTGTTCAATAAATAGTTCTCGGAATTCACACGAATTTTGCATATTTATATTTAGACGCAACATTTCGACGACTGAAAGCTCTAGAAGATGACAGAGCTTTCAGTCATCGAAACATTACATTTAAATATAAATATGTAAAACCCGTGTGAATTCCGAGAACTATTTATTGAACTTTAATGTGCTTTATACAGTAATATGATTTATTATGAGACAAAATTATAATGTGGTCTTTGTCTAATATCAAAATATGGAACATATTAAAATTAATTTACTTGGATGTTAAGACCATGTTTAGAACTGAACGTTAAAACTTTGGTGATTGGGAAACAATTGCATCACAAAATTATTTCTCAAGAAAACTACAGTTATAAAATATTGTGTAATTTGGTGTTCAAGGATGGCTACATATAAAAAGGTTCTACATAGTATCAGGAAAAATCATGGTTTTATTATTAAATGGCTTACCAACTCCATCAAGCATAGGAAAGCAAGCTTTTTTCCCTTTTAGATCTGCAGGCCTTTTAATTTTGGAATCTTTTCTCACAACAGCAGCAACATTATATTTTTCTTTTCCAGAATTTGAAAATTCAAATAATAATGGTTTTAAACCATATTTCCTAAAATTTAAATTAAGTTTAATCAGTTTTTAAATCTTACATAAAATTTAACTACCTTTGCTTTTCTCACCTGTTGGCAACAGATTGTAGGTTTGGATGAACAATTACAATGTCTGCAATGTTTCCCTGGACTCCTTTCATGCAGTCTTCAACAGTTCTTGCTCTTACACATGACAATCTAGGCTCTACACCAAAGGCAATTCCAGCCTCTTTCAACCATGCACATTTTGAGTTCTCAACTTCAGAAATTGTACATAGTCTTATCATTCTGAGGGGATCACAATGTGTCATACTATTTGCACTAGAAAACCCAGGTGCTAGAATAATTTATATTGGGAATACAAATTTAATGGTTAGAAACATTAAAACAGAATTATGAAAGTTATAAACATTAAAACAGAATTATGAAATTTATAAACATGTCAGAAGATATGCAATATATCAATAAACATCTACAAACCTAATGACAAGTAATCTTCTGGAAGTGTTATGGAATCTAAGTGTACTACAGTCCTCTGGAAAGAATTTAGTAGACTTTGTAAGCCCCATACCCAATCTGTATTAGGAGTATTTGCTTTAGAAATATTCATCACTAAATCCTGTACCGCTTCTGCTGTTTGCCTAATGTAAGGAAAAATTGTTCAGCATTATAAATATATAAAAAAATAACTTGAATCCATTACTTCAAAACTCATAAAAATCCAACCTCTTGGGATTGTTATATAAATTACTATATGCAAATTTATTTAAATGACAGTATGATGAGGTTAGATTTAGTATGCTTCAATTTGAGAGACAAAGGAAAGTAAACACTCAAATGAACAAAATATAAAATAAAGAATATGTCAAAATAAAATATTATTTTTATGCTAAAATTCTGTTTGTACTTTAATCTGTCCATCACACATGAAGTTTCAGTGGTAAAAAATTGCCACTTTTTCAAATAAAAAATGTGTTCCTTGACAAAATTCTTAACTTCTACTCTCAGTTAGAATATTTACAGTATCATTACTTTTAATCTAAAATGATTACACACTGTGACATAAAGATTGGTGAAAAATTGTAAAAGGCAGCACATATACTACTTATAGTGAATTATAAAGTATTTAAACTTATAAAGAATGTGTAAATATAAAAATCCTGCTGAATTCTATTACTAAATATTACCTTCTTGCAACAATTGCTGGCCAAGGTTTCACCACCCATGAACATTTTTCTGGTTTATGAAGAGGAGCTAAAGAACCATCACCACACAAAAAGCTATAGTCTTCAGCAGCATCCTCAGCTGTAGTTTCTGGTACTAACTAAAAACATATTTTAAATGAGATGAACACAATATATTTTTCCTACGTGATTTAAGTGCAGTGAAATTGTTCAAAAAAATGAAATATATTTGTGTCATTCAAAATATGTGCTGTACATTAATGAATGTAAGCTTTCCCAGTGTAAATTGTTAATAATTTTTTTATGGTTAAGTACCAGGTTCAGATTTATCAATGTTGACGTTTCTGCGGACATTCTCTACTGCTGTCTTCAGATGAGCCGTACATTTTCAATATAGACAACTGAACTAATCGTCATTTCTTAAACACACTGAATCATTTTCAAATATTTAAGAAGCTAAATGATTTATACTACTAAAAATAATGAATTATCATTGAAAATTACAGAATTTTATGGATTAATTATTTCATTTTTAACTTGAAATGAATTAACTTGTTTAAGAACCTAATTAATTTTTTAATGTCAAATGCCCAGCTACAATTTAATAAAAATACATTCAGTAGTTTTGATCAAACACATTTTAGATTTTTTAAATTAGTGAAGTAATTAATAAAAGAAAATATTACCACTTTCATTATTAATTTAACTTACACCAAAGTGAAATAAGATGTCATCCAGCCTAGCCCAAGCAACATCACCAACACCATCAGTTAAACAAAAAAGTGGTCCAAAACGTCCCCAGTATTTGTCTAGTGTTGAGCATTCTCTAGGACTATCACATAAGTAGCAGAGATTTGAATACTTCTTCTCTAGAATGAAATACTATAATTAATTGATATATATATATATATATATATATATATATATATATATATATATATGAAATAAATAGTACAACTGAAATATGACTTATGAATTCAAGTTGGGATGATAGTTAAAAAAAATTACAGTTATTTACTACAATCATGAGCAATTACATTCACAAGTTACATGCTACATTGGCATATTGGAAATTATTGGTCTACGTTTTGCCTCTATAATGGATTACAATGAGAATTTATATTAACTACTAGTGTTAATAAATGTAGTATGAATTTTTATTTAGCTACTTTGCTTTATTACAATATACTAATATATTATTTCATATTTTGTCTAAATTATCCAGAAATTATAAACATTAAGAACTTTTTTACATACTCAGTTCTGCATCAATTGCATCATCAGGCACCCAAGGACCCGCTATACATGCCGATTTAAAAAATTCTGAAGATGATTTTATGTAGTTTTCAGTGAGAGTCAAGTTTGATTCACATGATTGTGGAACTACCCTTGCTTCAAAGAACTAAACAAAAGTATTGACATAAGAAACTATCATATATATAAAAAAAGTAACTATACAAATGAAATTGTAGGCACCTTTCCAATAATGTCATTCCAGTTTGTCTCATATCCAAAACCAGGATGGCAAAATTTTTTACCTTCAAGTTGAGTAAAACTACCTATATTTGCACTATTCTTAACAACAGCAACCACCTCATATTCATACTTTGCTGAAATGTAATATAGTTATAAGTTTGTAATACAGCATCTCTTAAACAATTATAACTGAGTGACTGATGATTAATGAATTAATATGGACATAAATATATTTAAATTTGCCCTCATATTAATTTATAAATTAATCAAATGAAAGACTTGTACTAATGTTTGTAATAATTATTGAACTTTTGTTCTTTTATATGGCATGTATACACAATATCCATTACAAAATTACATCTTGTATATAACATATTTCTTAAACTTGGTAAAGTTTTTGGCATAGGATAATTTACAGACTATTTTTAGTGATATTCAGTTACAATTTGTAATCTTAAAGGTAAAAGGATTTCAAATTAAGTTTAAAAATTAATTCGCAGTTTAATCATGAAAATAAAATCGAAATTATTAATTAAATTAGGGCATCCTCCTCATTTCAATTGCAAAAATTGCAAATTATAAACAGTATTTTTTTTAAAAAAAGAAGCATTAAATATTACTCAAAAGGTTTAATATGGCTGCCATTTATACATGTTCAGATTAACACTTTCAGGAACAGAATATAGCTACTATCATTCTAGGGCAATTTTAATTGGATTTAGAATTCTAACCAGATCTACATGCCATATGACCGAATTGGCAACCCACATAATCACAGTCTAATAACTGCTTCCCTAGTATTTTTGAAATAATGTATTTCAATTTATAGCTGTGGATTATTAACAGAGCTTATTTCTTCAAAAAATGTTAAATATATAAAGTGTTTGAAATATTATTATAAATGGAAAGTAGAAAAGAAATGCTAGGTAAATTTTGTCAATGAGCATAGGCAATAAGCAATATTTAAGGATGATTATTTAGTTAGGATCAGTGCCTGGACATGCCATTGTGCTATTGAAGAACAATATTGGCAGGGTCTTTCAGATGTTTCAAGATGAGACAAAGGATACCAGCTTGGCAGTATGGCAGTAGTTGTGTTTGGAATGAGGTGCCTCCTTGCAACCAACAACAAATACTCTTTATATATAAAACTATTATTGTTCGTCACCAATAAATTGAAAGCAAGAGAAGGGAATGGCCCCAGACAAGGAAGGTGATTTTGAGTACTGCAGTAAAAATTCTGTGTATATTTTTAAATATGCCTGCTGTCCAAACACTGATCAGAAGACGACCACTAAGTTGGATCCGTACAAGATTCCAAGAGTTGTCATAACTCTGGTGTTCATTCAGCAAGACACATGGTAATTTGAAGTCTCCAACCCATCACACATTTGAACATTAGTTTCATTTAAGCATGATACTTGTGGTGTTTTTAAAATTTTGTTTTCTTTTAGCTTTCCTGAGTAAGGCCAATCATTGTTAAATAATTTATTTTTTAAGTATAATAAAAATTTAATTTGAGTTTATGTATTGCAAATCAATTAATATTAAAATAAATTCAGTAGGGGTGAAAGAACAATCATACTTCTGTCCAAGTTTCTCTGAAAGCTTTTGATTTAATGCCTTCATGAAAATGATATTTTCCAGTATAAGAGTGGTTTTGATATTAGAAGTGCTATCATTGATAATAGTTAATTTAATTGTAATTGTTATGAAGAATGTAAGGAAAATATCAACATTTGTTAAAATTTTAAATAGTAGTATATTTTTTATAATTCAATTAAATCTCAAAGCCAGTCTAACTTACACTTTTCAAAATATCTTAGCTCATTTGTTACAAACACTTCCCTGCTTTTATATTGTGCTGCAACTTGTATATCTTCTGCTTCTAATACTGTGAAATCTGCTTTATTCTTTGATATCAATCTAAGACAATCCAACCTAAAAATAATTAATGTGCTTTTAAAATAATAGGAAAATTGTTTAAATAATAATAATTATAATAAATCCTTATTGCCAAAAACAAGTTAATGTTAAGCAAGTGTCAGATTTTAACAGAGTATAATAATAAATTATACTTAGTTCCATGATTAAAATAACCCATTTCCTTGATTCAATTCAAAGAATTCCTCAACATTATATACTACTTTATTGTGTAATAATTTTTTTACAGTCCACAGTATTTTTTAGGTAGGGAGGTTTCTAGTATTCAGAGGCAGCCAAGACATCTTATATCACTTGTATATATTATGAAAAGTAAGGACAGAGCCCTGAAGAACCCCTTTTATCACAACCAAAGACCTAGAGACATTATTACAACATTTCCCCAATTGTGTTCTGCCAGATGGGTATGTTTCTAAGAGCCTGACTATATTGTATTTCCCATTTATTTAATGAGGAACCATTTCACAGGATTTACTCAGATACAACAGATTTGTTACAACAAATTCTTCATCGTTGAGAGCATCTAGGATTTCTTCATGGAAATTATTTAGTAGTGTGTTGGTAGATCATCAATATTGCAAACCAAGTTGGTAATTTATCATCTTTTCATTTAAACGTACCTACTGTTACCAATTACACATTCCACTTTGCTTTCAGGTGCAGAAAGTACTGGGCAGATTTTGTCCTGTTTCCTGGTGATATTGGTTTTGTCCACAACACAAAATCTATCTGCAAATACATAAATAAAAGTGATTTAAAGGTGACATATTGACATCGTAGGTCTACATACAACTTTTCTTATCAACAAGCTCCATTCATTAAAATCACCTCTGGCTAGGTTTGAGTGTCTTGATCAATATGAGGCAGTTAATGCCAGAGTGAGCTATTCCCCTTTCTTAACCTATTTGAGATTAGGGGTTTTTAGTCTTTGCTTCAAATTAATGTTATCCTCTATCCCAAAATTCTTGAAACTGCCATTTCTTGAGCATTCAAAAAACTACACTCAGACCACTGGCATTTAAAAGAGGGACACAGACTTCCCTAAACATGAGATTCAATATTTTAGACAAAAATGTGGGATAGCCCACTCTGGCATTAACTGTCTCATATGTTTAAAAGTTCAATACATCCAAGTGCAAACACAAGTTACAATGTTATAAGTACAATGGATGTATTTGTAAAAGTACATAAATTTAACGAGGAAACATAAAACATTAATATTTTATGTTAACTTTTTGGTGTTGTTGATCGTTAGCTTTTTTTTAGGTGGTATTTTGTAAGTAACTTGAATGCCTTCGAAATGTAATTGTACAGAACCGAAATCTGACTTTCCTCGTAATTCTTATATTCGACTTTAAACAGTTTCAGAATAAATGTCCTGGATATGATTGGTTTGCTCCGAAGCTCTTAAAGAAAAAAAAGTCGCGTAAGTTAAAGCATAACGCCAAATATGACGACAATGAAAATCATATGAAGTATTTCACGAGAAAAGGATAAATTATTAGGTTAATTCCCCGAATATTTAATTTGAATTCTTTTTATTATTATTGTGAAGCAATCACATTTCACGCAACTATCAGTTTAATATTTTTCTTTGGAAACGTGTACAGTGGAAAATTTATTGAACCTGTTTTTTTTATACAAAAACATTTCATAGCTAACCAGTCTCATAATAATTTCGTTGTCTAACGTTTCCTTGTTGTTCCTCTCGACTCCCTAATGGATACCATCTGAGGGGTCAATATTATTAGTCTAGCTTCCACCTGGAGCACACTGGAGTTGGGTTGGCTTAGTTTGGAAAGCACTCAGATTAATTCATTAGAAATACCGTAGTTCGCACTTGTGTAGGATGTACGAAATTGTGTAGAAGAAAATGTTCGTGACGTTATATTAGTAAATGCAACAAGTTTCTCCATTACGTAGCTCAATACAGAGGATGATATCTGCAAATAAATTTCTCGGGAAACAAAAATATCTGATATGTACTGAAAATACAAGTTGTAAACTTGAAATGACGAGGGTTTTTAATGCAGCCACAGCTGCGAAACACGCGTTCAAGTGCGCTGGCATTTGAGGCGTGCGTTAATGCAAGCAAGGCAGCAGACTGGCCTACTTACGAAATAGCGTGGACAACCTCTTTCGGACTAATGCTAACTAAAAACTATTGAAGCATCGTTGCCAGAGATACGAACAACACCTTTGATGTTCAAGAGTCCCGCCTAGAAACTTCCGAAACCAAATCCCTTTACTTCCGTCTCCCGTAATACCATTAATGCGTGGGAAATAAACATTCAGTGACGTTTGGGCGAAGGATGTTTTCGCAACTAAAACAACCAAATTGACTCTAAAATTGCTGAAGAACCTGGTAAACTACTTCATCTGGTTTGTATGGATCAGAAACATGGACATTAAGAACGAGGGGAAGTGTGGTGTTGGAGAAGAATTGAATGATTGGATTGTAAACGAAAGCTTCAAACTAAAATTAAAGAAAATAGAGAATCTGTTCAAACCAAACATATGTACATAAATAATCATGAAATTGATTGGATTGATGCAAAAATCTCACATGAAGAAAGCAACGTTTTATGAGCAAACATAAATATGATTAATGTAAAAACATACACAAAATCTATATTAAATTTTTGATTCGGTTTTATGATTAAAAATAATTTATTCTTGCAAATTTGAATGGTTGATTCTTGTGTTTAAAAAATTCAGTTACAACAATATAAGTTATTTTCTTTAACTTTATTTAGCAGGTTCTGCAAGTAAATTGCAATTCACTGCTATGATATAAGAAATCATATGGCTAAGAGTATTTGGAGAGAGGGTTGTGAATATTTCACACCTCTGACCGATTACATTGGGTTAAGGTATTTACAGGTTGACAATTATTTATGTAAGTCTTGTGGAAGCTTTCGTTTGAGTCTTTTATGGGAGTGTTTTTGACCTAGATTTAATTACTTTGCACTTTTACACTTTACTATATTTTTGAAAATGTTACTGCTTAGGCTGTGGACGTAGTTTGTTATAAGTGGAACTTTAATTCTTGGTGTATTTGACTGTTTCGTATGAACCACGAGCTGTTAATTGCAATACGTAGCACTTTATTCTGCATGGTTTGAAGTTTCTTGATCGAACTTGTAGGTGCGTTGCTCCAAGCTGGGCAGGCGTATGTAAGAATGGGCCGGAGAATCGATTTATAAATTAGGAGCGAGGATTCAACTCGAAGATGTGATTTACGGTTGATCAGGGGGGAGAGCAGAGAGAGAGAGTCTTGCGTAGCACTCATTTAGTTTTTTATGAATGTGGTATCTCCAGTTGAGTTTTGCATCTAGGTGGACCCCTAGATACTTTGTCGCTGAGCCCTTTGGATTCCATTATTGGAATTTCGTTATTGTGCAGTCGGAGTGTCGGTAGTTGAGTGTAGCGCTTGAGTGTGAACATCTTTGCTTGACATTTAATGGTGTTAATTTATTTTCAATTTTTTATACCAATCACACGTTACATTTACTGCATTTTTAAGGTGTTGCTGTGATGTATTTGTCATTGTTTAATCTCATTTCGGTCATGGAAGTTGAAGGATGATGTCAAGATTTGTATTCAAATTTACAACATATTTTTTTTTATATTTTTTTAGGGCAACAGGCTACATGAGGGAAATAGCATAGGAAGAGATTTGAAAGGCGGGATTCGGAAAGGTAGAGGAAGGTAGCCAAGGGTTAACTAGGGCCCCCGGGCTATATTTTAAGGATCCTACCCGGCATTCGCCTAAAGAAATGCAGGGAAAACCCTAGAAAAACCTGCATCAGGTAGGTCGGGCATTGGGTACTTGTCCCACGCCCTTCCGATAGCGGGAGAGGAGTTTGCTGTGGGGACGCAACATTCCCTTCTCCGTGCCTCGACCAGTTTAGGAGGTAGCTGGCCGACTATTCCAATGGGAATAACGGACAACTCTTACCGTATGCCCAAGGTCTGTGACCCCGGAACATACACCTCTCAGAACAAGTCGAGGTGCCTCGGCTTGTGGGAAACTTAGTTCAAAAACGGAGAGGAAAAGGCATTCCCAAAGGTAGCCCCTTCGTATCTCTCCTACAAGGTTCTGCCTGCGAGAGAATAGTCCTCGCAAACCTTCATCCTCCTAGGTTCTTTTATTTTATTTATGTAAGTAACCCTATTATACTTTATTTGTTTGGGATTCAACTTATTGTTTTTTTCATTATATTACTTAAGTAATTTTAGATATATTTGAAGCGGTCTCTAAACAAAGGGAAGACACGTTATGAATTTTAGTTAATTGTAAATTTTAATGTTTACAAATAAATTCTGACTTGGTCAATTTCCACTAAGAATTGACTAAAATGGTAAAAAAATGTGGTGGTTTTCAGAAGAGTCAGTGAGAAGAGATTCGTCTTGACTATAGTTCTTAAGGAGAAATTGTTTTACAGCTCGACATCATCGCACGACACATGGAGTTACAGGTCGTGGAAGAAGAAAATTTAAACTGCTAGGCGATTTGAAGAGAGAAACAAGATGTTGGTTGCTGAAAGAAGATAAGGACAGGGCAGGAAGGAGAAGGAAATTTAAAGACCAAGTCCAGTGCCAGTGCCATAATAATAATAATAATATCAAAACTTTTGTTATTAATCAGTGTGTAACTAAATGAGCTTCTGCATTAATTATTTATTTTCTCACCGCAGAGAAGTCCAAAGTGCGAATTCGATAAAATAAAGACAGTTGCCCGCTCAAGGTATTGCAAAATTTCGAGTTACCCTGCTTATAAACAGAGATTCAAAATGTTTGCAATTTATCTGATTTGTCAATTACAAACTTGACAAGTGCATAACATTAATCTTTCATTCAGAGATTATATTAATTTTGTTTTGTAAAATGATTAAATCCGATTTTGTTGCATCGTCCAGACATCAAGGATCTTTTAAGTTGTTTGGGCAAGACTGGGGAGTCATTTCTATGTAAGACTGGAAAACAGATTGTTACACAATCTTCCTTCTTGTTCAGGTTTGCTCCAAAGAAAATACAATTTGTCTTCAAAGATATGCTCAAATTAAATGAATATAGGTTGTTGATATGACACATTCAACTATAATGTCTTATCACTTCGTCAACAGGGTTGGAAAAGTTTGGAAGTTTTAGAGACTGAGGCCAGCACCTAGAGGAATGCGTACACGCACGATCAACAAATTCTGCCGCAGTCGTGCTAAAAGTTGCCATGCAATCATTTAAATTCCAGGTTCACTTTTGTGCAACGAACGACCTCATTTCTATTTTTCTGTCAGTCACCAACTGAGAAAACCAGTTGCTGTTGTGTAGACGAAGTTCAGATGCGGAGAAAGATAAATCCAAATTGGTAATAATATAAAATTAATTTCCGTGGTGCCAAATTGAAACCTTACGCGCCTTTCATATTTCTCGTTTACATGAAGAACCTAGGTTTATCCTTTCGCGACTTGGTAATGAAATGAATTGTCTCAATATAGTCGTCCAATCTGAGCTATCGTAAGTACTGTCGTGAGTGAGGAAGTCTGCATTATTATTTATTTCTTAGTTTATTGTTTTCATTAAATCTACTTTCTTGATCTACTTATAAACTTCAACCCACAAAGATTAAACTTTCGTCTTGTTGCTATAGTATTTGACCACATGTGGTTACTGTCGACTTTTTCTTGCTCCAAACACCGGATGCATACGGGAACTGCCAAATTGGATACCGAAGCACTTAACGATCCACTATCGCACAGGAAGCGTGGGCTGCCATCCGCAAATTTATTCCATGCAAAACCTTACCGAGAAATGGAATGCTTTTCCATGATTAATGCGCATTCACATTTGTACGAAGTCTTGCCATTATTATTAATATTTATTTCGTTATTTATCATTTTCAATTTGCATTTTTTTTATTCTTTTTTCTTTTCAGACCACTTTCCGAAGCGTTTCACTTCCTACTTTGGGATAAATTTGCTCAAAATTTATTTTCTCCCAAAAATTCTTGTAGCCAAATTGTTCGAATTCCTTATCGTTTAAGAACATTTTGTTTTTTTTAAAAAAAACTTGCCCTGCATCCTACTATTTATATTGAAATTATGGTCCCAGCTACCTATAGAATGGGATATTTAGAGCTACTTTCGTTCCACAGCTGTTGCTCTGTATAATAGAGGAAAGTCTGATTTCTGATCTTTTACATTCCTTATTTCATTCGTATATTTACTCCAACATGACGCTCTAATGCCCTATGTGAGAAGCTCGCCAATTTACTATTTTATAACGCTCTACATGATGAAGCGTATTATTAAGTATTGTGTGTTATGACAACATTCTAATCCTCTCCTTCAAATCTTGGTTAGGCCTAAATGTCGTCATTCTTCCAGATCCGATATTGTTCTTCACTTTTAGTTTAGCTTCAACAACTTGTAACGTAGCATATGAGGTCACCGGGACACAGCTGTGATTTCCACATCTAACTAAAAAAAAAATATGTGGGAGACGTTGTAATGCTCAGAGGCTCAACTGATCTTGTTTTCAAGTTTCCACGAGGATCCCTGTTTTGTGCTTGTCAAGAAGGTATATTAATTTGCACCCCGTGCGAGCAATAAATACGTGTAATCTTGGAGGCGCCTCGGATAGTTTTGATGGATTGCGTTGAACTACGCAACACAAGTAGGCACTTTACAGTCAGACACAAAATGAATAGGTTGTATCTGCCAAATATTAAAATTTATCTAAAACAGTTGTAATAAAGAACATTGAACGATGAAGTAATCGAGGTATCAATAATAATTGCATTGTGATACATCTGCAATTCTCCTCGGTGTAGCAATCTGCTGTCCTGGAGTTGAATCATGCCTCAGCGTTGGCCTCGACGCCCACAGAAATTGGTAACAACAATCGCAATAAATATGCAGAAGTGCTGTAATATTTTGCGCGTAAAGAAGGCAGGACCATCCGTTGTATAGAAAAAAAATCTTGTAGAGATATACACATCCTTCTGCGAATCTAAGTATTGTTTTGAAGATATTTTGATGTAATATATTATTACTGTTATAATCACATTCTGGTTAGCTATTTGCAACATGCGCCGATTTTGAACGCATTAGTAGGTTTTATAATATCAAAATAACTTCAAAACAAAACTTAGATTTGCAGAAGGAACCCTTATATTAGACACTATTGTAAACTGAAGAAATGATGATAATGAAATATATATATATATATATATATATTGTAATGCCAATTAATTAACACATTAATTGTAAATTTGATAATCTAAATTGTTAGAGAAACATATTCTTGACGGCGGTACAGAACACAGCAACAATGTAGCAGAGTATTGTTTGCTCAAAATTGCGAGACGGCAGTTCAGTTCGCGTTATGATTTGGTCAGATGCAGACCACATTAAAATAATGAGAAGTGTTCAGTTGGCTGGAAGGTTTGGTCAAGTACAGGACGCATTAAGAGTTCACGTTACGGTAGAGTTCAGGCCGTATTTCGAATCCTCAGCGATCGGGTAGTCGTAAAAGAACTTTTGGAAATTGGAGACTACACACGTACCGAGAGACGAAGACTAAAGCGAAAGGCGAGAGCAAGAATCGAAGGCAGAACTACGAAACCTGCTAAACACCAACAGATTTGTGGACGTAGCCGGCAGTGGAGATCGGCAGAGGTCAGCCGAGGAGGAGACGCAAATGAGGTTCCTGGTTTATGATTTTGTTCCATATATATTAAATCTAGAATCTGTGAGTTTAAGTAGAAGCTGTGCAAAAACCCGACATAGTGCTTCGTAAGTCCAAAGTATCCTGGAATGCTGCCGTGAGTACCAATATAAAATAAATAATTATGTAAACCGGATTAAAAGATAAACGTCAGATTTCGTTCTCTTCCTCTGATAAAATTTGTTAAGTAGAATCCATCTTTTAGTATAATTTCGTCGACAGTGTAAATTTTCGTCTTTGTTAATTGACGAGTAAATCCTTTTATTGAAATTGGTGTTGATAAGATTTCTAAATAAATGAATAGCCATTATCAAACCCAGTAATGACCCTGAGATAAATTCTATTTGTAATTATTTGTGTAATTGTTTTTAAACATTGATAATAAATTTGTTTGTTTGTAAAGTTGAATAATTTTTCATTTAAAAGCCACTCCTTTTTGTATATTACAAAATGGCTTCCACAACGTGGGACACGAATAAATCCAAATTCATTAAATTAATTGTGTAATTGTTTTAAATATTTGCTAATAAAAATTTGTTTTGTAAATTAAATTCTTTCATTTAAAAAAAGATCTATTTGATTAATTATTACAATATATATATATATATATATTGTAAAAAATGTGTAATGAAAGTTTTTTTAAATATTTTTTTTTTTAATATTTGCATTGTCGGCGTAATATTGAGGCCATATCATTGTAAGTAACAGTTAGTGTGGCGTAAGAATACGGAAATTGGAATGTTTCCAGTCTCTATTGTTGTGGGCAGCGTGTGTAATACGCACAACTTTGGCGAATCAGCAGTCTGTTTTGGGACTCTGAACTATGACGGTCAGAGTACGACTGGTTGTGGAGGCCGGCCATGATAATCATAGCAAAGGCTGTTCTTGCGAGTAAACAATTAGGTGGTAGAGTACAGTTGATGCTGGATATCGGCTGATAATATCGTATTCAGCCTACGGTATTAAATAACTTTTAAAGTAAAGTGGGCAGATATAAGTAGGACAAAAGAAAGTTCGTGAACAATTGTTGGAGAAGTGTCAGTGGGCCGGAATTTAGCGAAATGAACCAACGATGTGAACAGTGTAATTCTTGATGAAATAATCTTTCTTTAAAAGAAAAATAGTGAAGTGCATAAGTAATATGGTATGTAAAAATCTTCTATTGTTAAACCTTATATAAACATGAGTACCGTCAGATTTCTTTAAATTCCTGTAAAATTGTCTGTATTTCAGACTTATTTAGATTATTATATTAATTGTTATTGCAAATTTAATTATTATTCTTATGTAACTTTTGATTTTCATATAATTTGGTGATATTTGCAAATTACTGCAACTATTAGAGGCCTAATTAGCGGCCCTAAAGAATTGAGTTTCATTAAAAGCTGTGGCATTTATTTAAAATTTGTACAGTAACTAAATTGAATAGAAATTTGTGTTATATATTTTTTATCTTTAAAAAGTTGTTATAATTGAGGTGTAAAACCTGTGTAATTACCTTTTCCTTTAATTTTATTTTCCACATTAATTGACGCTACAACGTGGTTTTTGACATTTCCTTTGAATATTGATATTACATTAATTAGTTTTAATGTGGTGGCTTTTATTTTATTTTCTTAAATTGTATACTACAATATTCGATTCGATATACATACATATACATATATATATATATATATATATATATATATGTATATATATATATGTATATTGTAATATACAAAATGAAAGGGGCTTTTTAAATGAAAATATAATTAACTTTAACAAACAATAGCTTTATTTTTAATAATTAAAAACAATTACACAATTAAAAAATATCTCAGGGTCTCTACTGGGTTTGATAATGGCGAATCATTTTTTTTCTCAACTTAAACACAAATTCCAATTTAAAAGATTTACTCGTCAATTAACGATGACGAAATTTACTTGTCAACGAAATTAAACTAAAAAGATGGATTCTAATTTACAATTTTTAATCAATAAGAAGAGAACAAAATCTGACGTCTATCTTTTAATTAGGTTTACATAATTTTTTTGTTTTATATTGTTACTCACGGCAGCATTCCAGGATACCTTGTAATTGACGAAACACTATGGCGGGGTTTTGCACTGCTTCTGAAAAAACTCACAGATTCTAAAATTAATATTTTTAGTTCAAAACTCAGGAACCAGGATGAACCTCCTTTTCGTCTCTCCCTCGGTCGACCTCTGCTAATTCTGCCCGGCTATGTTCACAAGACTGTTTGTGCTTAGCAGGTTTCGTAGTTCTGCTCAAGTGAATATTTCGTCTTGAGCAAAATATTCATGGACCAATCAACGCTGTGGATTGGTAATTCTCGATGTTTCTCTGCAAATTTACTTTAAATATTTGAAATGGTCTTGTCTATTTCCAACACGACTAATTTCTGTCGTGTCTGATTGCCAACTTTCACTTCTCAATATCTTCCTGCGACCAAACCTTCCTGCTAATGCGACCTGAACTCTACCATATCATAATGTGAACTGCACTCCCTCGTAATTTTTGAGCGCGCATTACTTCTTCCGACAAAGGAAACAATACTTGGCTACATTGTTGCTGTGTTCTGTACCGCCGTCAAGAATAGATTTCTCAAACAATTTATTTTTTTAATTTCTCAATTAATGCCTTAATTAATTGGCATTAATATATATATATATATATTATGTTCCATAAGCGTTCCTTATACCATTGACCAGATTGTGATGAAACTTTGGCAAGGCTCGTTTCATATTTAACCAATCGGTTAAACGACTTCAGATTCACTGCAGAAAGGCTTAAAAACTTATGAGAATTTTCACAATAGGCCGTCACGGTGCCGTCGTCGTTCACCCGGTGACAGTCGTCTAGGAGCTCCGGTTCTCCTACTGAACAGTTCCGTTTGTCGTCCATGTGCGTCAGATTAAGTTATTGAGCGTTTCTCTTCTACCAGACCCGATTCGTCTATTCTACATTTTCCTTATTCATCATTTGAGGTCTTTAAATATTTTTATACTTATATTTTTTCCATTATCATCACAGAGGATGTAGAACTGCTTATAAATTTAACTTATGATCGACCCGTTTTGTGGGACAAAATATCAAATGTTTAATGGACACTCATTGGTAGTTACAAACAGTCAATAAATAGGAAATCAAAACTTGTAAAATGTGTGCTTAATAAATATTGTTTTTTTGGAACCAGAACTTTTAAGATGTTAGAACGAGTTTTAACAAAATCAATATATTGTAGTGTACTCTCCATACTCCATTCTTTGTCACCCATAAATTCATATCCATTTCTGAATTCCCTGCAAACTTTTTCCCAAACAATTCTCGTCTGCAATCTGTATTTATGTATTTCTACAACTTTGTACCACAAAACTGGTCGATGATGAATTAAATTTGTAAGTAGTTCTACATCCTCCGTGATGATAATGGAAAAAATATGAGTACAAATATATTTCACTTAAAGAACACAATTGATGAAGAAGGAAAATAATAGACTAGACAAATCGGGCCGGGTAGACGTGAAACGCTTCATTTCGATTCGATTTCTATCGGTCTCCCGAAGCAGAGGGTGAACGTGGTGGAATTTTTAAATCATGCGAAAACTGCTGATATTTGGGTTGAAAAAATATATTTCTCGGGGTCTGTAAGAATAATAGCTTTTTTGTGTACAATTTCAACTACTTTGGGAATGAGAGTTCGCAACCTTACGGATGGGAGTGAGTGGAGGGGCGTTACATAAAAGTAGCGTGAAATCATCCGAGATTGGTGTCGAATCCGATGTTTTGGAAGTCGCAGAGCTCAATTATTGTATTATTAGGTTGCAGTTCAGCCTTTAGGAGTTAAAAAAAGTTCAGAGTACAATCTTATACGCGTGGAGCAAATTCTCCGAAACTTTGTACAAATTTTACTTACGATCCAGGAACAATCGCTGTTTGGGGAGAGAAACCAATCACCTGTATGGGTGGAGGTGCAAGATTTTGTAAACATTCTAAAACGGCTATGATTAGCGTCGAATGAAGTTTTCGGGGTCGCAAAATTTAATATTGTCAATCTCTAAGCTATAAATGCCCAATATCAACCCCTAATAACAGTGGAACACCCGTAGATGTGGAGGCGGCAGGTCTTTGAATAAAAATAATGCAAAAACTACTGTGAATGATGTCTATCCTTATATTATGGAAATCTACGAGTTTAATTCTGACATTAAAATTCCGGGTTAAGAGGTAGTTCAGTCCCTAAGTGACGGTGCTGTAAAGTAAACTGCAGTAAATTAATATCAATTAAACAACAAATCGAATTATTATTGGCGGCAGAAATGTGACATAACCACTTTGCTCCTCGTTTGCAAATTTGTCTTTCATATTCCTTTTCAGGAGCACGATTGAAGTCTTTTAAAATGTCAAACCACGTGGCTTGTCTACATTGGCAACGTTACTGTCGACGTCTATCAAGCAGAATCTTTCGCAATGCTCCTTTGTCGTCGAACGTTTGTAAACAATTCACAGAAGTGCGCTAATAAGAAAAAACAATTAGCTGTTGCAACTGGTTTTAGCAATCCTACTAGAAGTTATAAACGCACTAAGATAATTTATTATACTTTAGTAACAGTCTGTTAGCAACTTTATGATCGGACTTTTGTTCGGACAAAAGCTTTCAACTTATAACAAAAAATTTATCCAGTTTTCAATGCTTATATTTAAATTATTATTGGATTTAATGTTCAACAATTCGTTCGTCAATCTCGAATAATATTTACATTCTTCATCTAAAAGTTTGCATTTTCCAATCAAAATTATATATATTTACATATATATTTCGATAAAACTTAATCATTTGGAACGTTATATTTCAAATAGTTTTTATATTAATTAATTAGAGGTTTTAAAGTGCGTTTCATTCGTCCGAAATAACACGTATTGCAATCTCTGTAGTATTTATG
The DNA here is from genome assembly GCA_037074705.1 of Zhengitettix transpicula. Classification (NCBI taxonomy): domain Eukaryota; kingdom Metazoa; phylum Arthropoda; class Insecta; order Orthoptera; family Tetrigidae; genus Zhengitettix; species Zhengitettix transpicula. Next base: position 42,968,527 of record CM073591.1, on the reverse strand, counting down.
AGTTCATATTTCCTTAAATAAATTGGAAGTAATATTCAATACATTTTCACATATTTGTATAGTAAACATTATAAAATTTGATAAAAACAATTTATGACCTTATATACACTTTTATTTTTTTTTCTATTATGACGACGATACCTTTTTGTATCTTCTTCAGGTATTGACCAAATTAACACAATAAAACGAAACAAGCTATTAAATTTACAGTTTTGTCTTGCCTCAATCTTATTAGCGTCAAGGGAATAGTCTGCCTCGGATCCCCTTTCAAAACTGTGAAAATTTAATAACCTTTCGTTTTATTTTGTTAATTTGGTCAATACCTGAAGAAGATATAAAAAGGTATCGAAACGTAGTCATAATATATATATATAAAAGTGTCTGTATAAGGTCATAAATTGTTTTCATTAATTCAAAACAGACGTTAAATTAAAACTTTGACTGGTTCTATCTAAATTTCAGACTTGTAAAATTTTTGTATTTTCTCCTTAAGAAGTTCCAAAAAGATACGTCGTGTCAATTTTTATTTTATTAATATGTTTTAATGTTTTCTTTTATTAAAATATATTTGACAATTTTGGCTGGTTTATTCAATTATAATCCAATGACGTCAGATAAAACTATTTATTAATCTATCAATTGATTTATACACTTAATTTTGCAAGCTTAGTTCCTTTAAATGCAGATTTCTCAGCCCCAGTTATGGTTTTTCGACTTTTCGAAAATTTCTAATTAAAAATAATTTCCGCACCCAAACTAAAATTCACATGAGATATAGAAAAATATCATAAAATTAGCATTAACCGTTAGAAACGTAGGCTTCGTTCTTTATTAAATTTTTAATTTTTTATAGACAACGTAACACAGGATAATATTTCAAGAAATGTTTTGCAAATCATTGGTCGTTGCTTCAATGAGCCAAGTGTTGCGTTGAAGGACCAAAGCCGACGCTGTGTGCTTCCCCCCTTTCCTTCACGCAGTTATCTAGTTCGCATAGTTCTAATTTTAGGCACCAAGTTGCGTCATGATAAAAAACGTCTAGAAATGCGCATCGAAAATCTAAGAAATATATCTCTTATACAAAGTATTCTGATGCACATAGGTTCCGTTACAATGTAATCAGTATTAGTTGATCGTATTCTCCTTCATAGTTTATTCAATTGTATATGATCATATTGAAAAAGCCCTTAGGTTCTCTAATCCGCTTTCCCCCCTCAGTTTGCAACTAAGATTTAAATGTTTTCGTGTGTTGGATGATACAGAAACAACACCGCAATATCATACTTAGGCGTATATCGGCTTACTACCGATTTAATTATGCATTTTTTATTATTATCCTCATTCAGACGATTGAGCAATTAACGCACCCCCTAAAAAAGTCCCCTTGTTAAAGTTATGACAGCTGGTACACACAGTCATTAATTGGACACTAAATTAAAAATGTGTGATTTTTTAATTTATGTCATAACTTACATGACCTCAGTATCGAGTCGATTCTAATGTTTCTCACATACAATAACCCAGCAATAGCTAAGAACAATTGTTTACGTCCTCAAGAAAGGAGATAGACCAATGTATAACCAAAAATTGATAATTACCAAAACTACCTAGGCTGACGTCCGCATACAAAACTGATTAAAAACATATGCCTTCACGGTTCATTTATCGTGAGAATTTAATATGATTGACAATGTTGACTTTAATACACTCACATTGTCTCGGTGTTCAGTTGTACGACTTGGAGAAGTAAAACTCCACAGACAGCCTTTGACATACAGTATATTTGTAAACGTCATTGAAATAATGCATATGGTTGCGTATGGAGAACAGAATTATGTGGAAATTAAACCTTGACAGTATGAAAGCCTGACATGTGTTGAGCAATGGCTAATAAAGTGGTTTGGCGGAAAAAAGATGATTAAATGTGCAGACAGAATAATTTTTTGCGGCGTTTAGTACAGTCTGTCAATAAAACTTTACAATAAATAAATAAATTAGCCGTAAGCCAGAAAAAATTAATAAAGCAATTGATAAAAATGATATATATATATAGTGACTATCGAAACAACCTATAAATAAACAACAGCCAATTTGAAGTCTGAAAAAAAATTATTTATGGAAAATTAAACCATGTTTCGACTCTAATTCCTAACCTATTCAGGTTGAAGTTTTACACTACAAAAAAAATGATTAAAATATATTTTTAAAAAATGTCAGGAAATAAACAATATAAATTTAGGAGGACTTACAAATACTGATAGGTCATTAATTTTCCATAAATAATTATTTTCTGGCTTATAATTGACTGTCGTTTATTTATTAAGTTGATAAAAATATAATTTGACAAAGTTTCGTACCTAATTTAGGACTTCATCAAGTGTACACTGTAATAATTTAGAACTTTGAGATTTATAAATAATTCCTATCCTTTCCCAAATTCCTCAATTAATATCTGTCAAAAATTGTTGATATATTTATAAATAAATTAAGAAAGTTTTTAAAGGCTGTACTTCTTTTTGAAAGCGAAATTTCGGTTTGAAATTATACTAAAAATTTATTGCCGATATTAATGGAACTTGGCAATATATACTAATTATAATACGCCAAGTCCTAAATTTACTCCAACGTACACCTGACAAAAGTCCTAAATTAAGGACGAAACGCTGTAAAATTATATTTTTATCAATTATTTTATTAAATTTTTTCTGACTTATGTCCAATTTATTTTTTAAATACTATAGATATCTGTTGGACAATGTGGATAAAGCCTGTGATTCGTATGTGGTAATATATTTTGGCAGATACAATGAAGTCAGTAATTAAAGCAGATGTCTATCAGAAAAATAACTGACGAATTTGTATAGTATACAAGTTCTCTGTGCACGTCAATACATTACGGGGGATAACATTGTTCGGGTGTTCCATTGCCTGACGTGTAGAAGACACGATCAGATGAACTGTGTAAGTAAAGTTAAGGCTTTACAGAGATATGTGCTTATGCTCTGAATTCATGCTCTTTACGTACTGAAGAGTTATTTACTGTTGAGAACGTCGGTGGATGACTAATCTCTCTTTTTAAATTATCTTCCCAGCCTACCTGGATTTATTTTTACCATACCTGATTTTATACGTTACTTCACAAAAGGAGATAAATGAACACCTCTACAATTGCGCTCATATGAGGACCAATACGGAAGTCCGTAACGAATAAATGACTCAAACTTAAGTCCTGACTCTTCACTGTGTGAGTTTATTGTTTTTCACAAAGGAGCGTTTTACATTATAAATAAATGGTTCAATGCCACTATCGTGTGTTATGTAAATACCGTCAAGAATTAACCTAGCTTGTACCGCCAAAAAAAGTCACGACTCTTCGCTCCTAATATCTCGGTACTGATTTTCATTCTACACTTGAAGATCAGCCTTGTATAATAATATTTACCATTTCTAGATTTTCATAAAAATTTGAGAAATTAATTTTTTGCAATATTCTCTTCCAATTATCACAATTAAGTCATGGTTTTAGTAGTGAAAATGTCTTCCTATAGAAATAATAAACATCAAAATATTCTACTCATAATTAATAACAGCGGCAAAATATTGAGAAACCTCATTGGTTAAAGATACGGAAAAATCTGTTGAATTGTTTGAAGGTAAAACTGTACACCACTTATGTTGGATACCCTGCCTGTCAAGATTCTAGTGGCGATCAAAGCAATTTCTGTATTTTTTATTGCTGTAGTATGTTTCAAACTTAGCTTTTGTTATATGGAATGAATTTTATTTTTCGGCCGCAACGTTAGAAATTTGTAAATATAACTTTTCTTACAATAAATTATAACTATACTGCTGAAGATGTCCGTAACAAGAACGAAACGTTGTGTCTGATAAATATTATGTTTTAAAAATAATAATAAAATGTTTCTGCCTAATAGGATGTTTTTTTACAGGGTTTTTTTCCCCATAAACTGGACAAACGTGAAGTTTCCATAATTCAATCCAGCGAATTCATTCTTAAAATAAGTTTAATGACGGATACATAATTTTGTTGATTTGAATTAATGTTTTTTTGAAAAAAAAAGTATCTAAAATACATTGAAACAAGAGCAGCAAGAGTTCTTAACGACGGCGTTCCTCTGTAAAACAGGAGTTTTTATGAGAAATGTGTATCTTTTAAATTATAAGATTTAATATCAGAGTAGGGAAATGAGTATTCGCTAAACATTTGTTAGCAATAAATATCTAAAGTTTGCTGAATAGGAAAGGTATAAAATACAACACATTCTATGAATAACTATGGCAGTTGCCTATTATATTTGAGGAATAAAAATACTTATATTAAGGAACAATTTCCAAGCTTCATATGAAGCAATTAATTATAATTAAATTACTTTGGCTGGTTATAACTAAAACAGCTCAGCTTTCTTATGGGTACGTTAAAAAAAAAAGAGGTAATTACGACCTTCACAGAAACTTCTAACCACTTCCTTTCGTAATGCGACACGGTACTGAAACAAATTTCCTTTACTCAAAGGAGAACACAATTTCTTAACCATTCGCTAAACCTGGTGGCGACATTTTATGAAATTTTGGATATATGAATACAAAACAAAGGTGAGGAATGTTGCAGCATAATATTAATTTATATTCAGTAATTATGAGAGGAAATTAACAGGTGGAGAGACAGCTAAGTGTTTAAATTAGTTTGCTATTGAATCCTAGTTTTACTCAAGTAGGCCTACTTCGCCGTATACGAGTAAACTATTCGATCAGTATTACGTTGCTCAAACGTTGTGGAATGTTATGGAAACGTAGAGATAGTTTTGACGATTATGTAATAAGCACTGAAATAGGTTTAATCAAACTTGAAAAACTCATTCTCTAGCCTTCATATGCTCAAAAAATTATTAGAAACAATTAATTTCTTGACGTTGACATTCCCTCCACAATTGAAATTCCACGTTATGTAATTCATAATTATGTACTGAAATGCTGTGGCTAGATCTTCTTTCACTTGAGTGGATCAGTTGGTGAAAGTTGAGAGTAATTCTCAGTAGAGTAGGATGCCACACATCCAAGGTAAACGAGTCCCTCAGCACATGTGCCAACCATACTGTGAACCAACAGACCGGGACATAAAGTCGTCAGACAGGTGTTCCACAGATCTTCAAACACAACCTACGCAGAAGGAAAGATCCTACACATTCGCAGTGAAGTCAACGAATTTGAATTTCCCCGAGAAGTTCCTCCATCACGTCAAAACAGATTGCGTCAGAGTTTCGCTCTTTTTCTGCACAACGCTTCCTCGGCCAGTTACAGAAGACAACGACGACCTTGCCTTGAGGATCTTTGTCGCGCCTTTCACTTTTGGTCACTAAGGTTAAACTAAACGACTTTGTTATGACGTTCGGTTGAGCGACGTCGCGTTGAACACTTACACTTGTCCGCGTGCGTGAAGACGAGTTGCGAGGCCAGCAGAACGGTCAACACACGCAACATGACGACCTTAAACTACAACTGGCTCATTTCAGACAAGCTCAGTCTGGTCCTCCAGTCACAGTCATGGTGGTGGGGGCAGCGTTCCTTCCCCCACCAAGCACCATCCTCGTGCGTTTGTGTCATCAACAACACAAGTCTAGGTCTTGGTCAGGTTTTGCGAAATCCTCAGCTGATGCAGCGAACTTACCTCAGTCTTGCACGTCGCACCCCAAAAACATTTTATTCCCTCATTTCATTCAAATCAAACAGATTGATTATATCCAAACCACAATCTTCAATAAAAACACGTATCTTAAAACTGAATTCCGATTTGTCCATACCAACATTAAATAGGGTTCTTAGCTCTTTGAATGCAGATGTGCCACATTTTCGACATCACTTCTTCTGTTTATTCGTTCAGAAACGACGGTGTTATTTTTCTGAGCTTTAAATCCCCGGCCACATTTGAGTTTATACATTCCATGTTGCTCATAAATAATGCTAAATCCCAGGAATCCTTAAAAAATTTAGATTTAGTCTGTTCTCCTCAGTTATTGACACCCCTCCCCAAAAAGGTTTTATTCCCTCATTTCATTCAAGTGAAGTAGATTGATTATATCCAAACCACAAACTTCAATAAAAACACGTGTCTTGAAACTGAATTCAGACTTGCCCATACTGAATTTAACGTGATTCTTATGACGTTCATTCCATTCCCTGTGGTTTGGGCTCTTTTGAATGTGAAAGATACAGGAAAGTCTCTATTCGCGTAAAAAAACACCAAAATCAATTAAAATGAGGAGCAACGACTAAATCTAAATTAACAATCATAATAATCTGACTTCTCTTCAAAATAAATGTTAAAGACAACAGTATTAGTCAGAAAAATTTATTATAATATTCAAGACACAACGTTTCATCCCTGACTGGGGCTTATTCAGGTACACAATTACAATTACAATTCAGTTATCTACAAAATTTAACAAATAAAGTCTTACATAATCTATATTATTATTTTAATACAATTATGTATAAATATAATTTAGAGTAGTTTCAATTATAATCTAAATTAGCTAAACATTCGTGTGATTTCGGCCATCGATTTTCCTGTGATATTATTTCTATTTTCAGGGCAGAACGACTACCTTCAAAATAAAAACTGCAACAATATACATAAAATTGTCTAGCGCCATTTCCAAACCTATACTAACATTTACAAAACCCCCTTTAACTTCGTAAAAAAACCCATCAAATTCGATACGGTCAAAAATCGGAAATCCCCTCCAATAAACTCAACCAAGACAGCTTAGGCCTACCTGTCACTTTCTTCTTCGACTCTATAAATTTATAGGAAGCCCCAAATCTTCTTCAGTAATATGCCAAGGTCTGTATAGCCTTGTCTCTCAGTAATAGTCTGAGTTTAGTGTGTGCATTTCTTTAAGGAATGCCCGATTGCGTGACCCTAGCCCGGATTCTTCCCTAAAGACGAAAACTATTTCAGCATTCCAAACATCGGACATCCTTTTCCTCTTAGACAATGGAAAACTCGAACAACAATAATCTGACGTTATTTAATCTGATGACGCTTGGAAAACCAGCCCCGACGTTTGTTTTATCTGAGACTGTTACTTGGCTAACACAAACAAACTATTTAATTTCACGAGTCCAACACTAAATTAAGACGATATTCGGACCGACGATTCGTCTTTCCGTTTCCTGCATCCGTCAGTATTTTAGTCATCTTGTTTCACTACCTGATGATGACCAAGGCCAGTAAATATGCCTACGAAATACGTTTTTACGTATACAATAAATATTTTCATTGTGTTATCCTGAAATTGATTAAATATCAGTTTGCAAGAAAACTATTTTTTAAGAAGAAGAATATTTTCCTTCTGAGATTCATTCATGTAATAAATAAGGTATGATTTTTTTAATCAAAGAAAAGTCTATTTATTCTCAACATATGATCACATGATAGTGAGGAAGTCTTTGAAGTGTTGCCTTCTTCCTCGCTCTGAATTTTGCCAACAGCTACACGCTTACTTACCCGGCCATGTATTTAGTTAAGCTGTGGGATGTACCCGTTAGCTAAACTGCAGTCTCACATGTTTTTATTTTAATTGCTCTCTAGAAATAGACCCTCGTTCAGATCGACTTGGCCTTGAACTCGCATTGTCGCTCTGCGGCCAGCGAATCTACTCAAACCTTTCTGGATCCAACATAATTAACGACAATTATTGATTCAAAATAACGCAAAATATTTTTAAAATTCGTAAAACGTTTATTACCTTTTGTCAACAATTGTAATGTTTATAATTTCTGTTAAAGAAACTAAAACACATTAAAAGAATCTAACAAATTACTCAAACGAGTGGTAAAAAATCAACCCCATTTGTGCTTGTGTTCTAACACTGGACCGATATCGATCGCATCATATGTTTCATAATATGACCTGCTTTAATTTATTATTCCTTAGTTCTCAACGAAAGAAGTATGATACATCAACTATTAAAACTGTGAGCTTTGCAGACGTTCAATCATCTTCCTCCTCTGTATCGTAATTCTAAATGAATTGGAAGGAAAGTTGACTCATAAATAGATACACTTAATTGAATTTAACAATTCCAGAGATGCGAGTACGAAAACTTATCTTCCTTTTGAAATTCTCAGTTTTCTGATGCCTCGTACAGGATACAATACCAGATTTTTTATATAAAAAAAATTTTAAAAAAAATTTTGAAAAATTTCCTATTTAATTTCACACATTTATCATAATTTTCAAATTACTGTCTCGTTCCCCAAAACTTTGTTTTACGAGTATGTGTGGACAGACAGTGTATCGTATTTGTGATATTGTATTATTTATAATTCCTATTATATGTAAGATTTTTTTAAGATGAATATGACCAAACGGTCGATCGTCCTGTAAATTGATATATTTATTTTAACAGAATAAATCGATGAAGATAGGAATTTAATATGTAATATTATAGCGGAGGTTGGTTAGAGCGTAAAAAAAAAAGTTGAGTGCAATACTTAAGGTGAAACCATGAAGAAGGAACTTTCACAAATTTTCACGGGCGTATAGGAACAGGTAGTGCAGCGAAAACTTATATTTATCATATTGTAGAATTTATAATCGCTATTGTACGAATAATTTTTGCAGATGAAAGTGACTAAAGGGTCGAAAGTTCTTACAGAAAGTGTTCCTTTTATCAAAGTAAATTTTGACCTTTTAAGTGATTTTATAATTATATCGTCTATACAAATAACGAAGATCTAACAAAACGTTTTATTTATTTTCTAACGTTGTTCCCGAATAACTTCAAACTTTTTCGTCGTTAACAGATCATTCTGACAGTCCGGATGAGCTTGAGGTCAATCTTCTATAATAATATGCGATAGTTTAACTGATTGATTAGGTCTTTGATGTCCAGGGACAAAATTAATGCCTTGAAGAAAATAGTATTTGTTCCCATGGCGGTTTTAATCTTCAATTATTTTTTTAATATTGCAATATTAATTACAAAATTAATTGTTCTAAATAATATTTAAGAATTTAACTGTAAATTCTGTATTTGAATTTTTATGCTTCAGTCTTAAATTTTTTTATGATTGGACATAATGATGATGATTCTGGACTAAGCTGAAATATTATTCAACTATTATAATTTCGTATCACAAAAATAATATAATATAACAAGAAAGGTACAAGTGTATTAAATGGAGACTGATAAATCTTTTTTTTAGGGCAACAGGCTACATGAGGGTAATCCACGTTGGGGAACTCTCCTTTAATAGCATAGGAAGGGATTTGAAAGGGGGCATGCGCAGGGGTAGAGGAAGAAAAAAAGGGTTAACTAGGGCCCCCGGGCTATATTTTAAGGATCCTACCCGGCATTCGCCGAAAAGTAATGCAGGGAAAACCCTAGAAAAACCTCCATCAGGTAGGTCGGGCATTGGGTACTTGTCCCACGCCCTTCCGATAGCGGGAGAGGAGTTGCTGTGGGGACGCAGCATTCCCTTCTCCGTGCCTCGACCAGTTTAGGAGGCAGCTGGCCGACTATTCCAATGGGAATAGAGGACAACTCTTACCGTATGCCCAAGGTCTGTGTCTCAGAACAGGCCGAGGTTCCTCGACTTTTGGGAACCTTAATTCAAAAACGGAGAGGAAAAGGCATCCCCAAGGTAGCCCCTTCGTATCTCTCCTATAAGGTTCTGCCTGCGAGAGAAAATCCCTCGCAGGTATTTCCTGCGAGAGAATAGCCCTCGCAGATATCCCTCAACTGATAAATCTTACATCAATTTTCTTATATCTGCAGAAAAATAAGTTTTGATAATAAGAAAAATAGCCAAATACAGGTAAAAGAAGTGATTATATAAATATCACTCAACGTTTCTGGAAGGCTTGTTCCTTTCATTAGGTGCTAAGAAAATTAAAACACAAAGAGCCTAGAGCGACGCAACTGCACAAGTCAATTGACAAAACTCAAAAAGTTTTGTGGTATTTAAATCATCATTTTTTTTGTCTGTATTTGACTATTTTTCTTATTATTAATTTTAAAAACAGACTTAAAATTTTCAATTAATAATAAGTTTTGTTTTCATATTTCTCAACCTATAACAGTTGATTTTTTATAAGTATGAATTAATATATATTTTTGGAATTTAAGAACTACTAGTCAAATAATGAAAGATACATCTGTATTCTTTCTTCTTTTGAATATCAAAAGAGGATAAAATCAGGTAAAAACAAATAAAAAAATATTTATTATTTATGAAGCCTACTGGTCCAGCGATAAGAATTAGGCCCATTCTTCATATAATTTATTTTACTTGTACTGTTTATTTCTTTATTAAATAAATGAAAAAATAAATTAAATAAATGTTTAATTTATTGTAAAAATATTATAAAGTAAAGTCTAAGTTAATGTAAACAAGGTCAGCCGTGACTCATTAAAAACAGTAAGTAGTTATTTCCTGTTAGTGAGTGGATCTCATCTGAACCCTGATAATATGCGTTTTGCCCATCTGCAGGTTTTTTCAGGTTGTTTCATCAATAAACAATATATCACCTGTGTAAATTCCTTTCACATGTATTCCGCAGAAGCTGCGCTCATTATATACTCATTACAAAATGATGTGTTTGAGTATATTGAAATAAACACTTAAGATACCTTTAATTTGCCCCACGTTGTGGTAGCCATTTTGTAATATACACTAAATGATGGGCTTTTTAAATGAAAGATTAGTAAATTTTACAAACAATATTTTTATTGAGGCAATAAATCAAACAATTACAAATTTATAATATTGAATTTCTCAGGGTCTTCACTGGGTTTGATAATGGACGAATCAATAATATTTATAATCTTATCAACAACAAATTACAATTAAAAGAAAAAGAAATTTACTGGTCAATTAAACTAGAACGAAATTTAGTTGTGAACGAAATTAAAAGTAAAAAGATTGACTCTGATTAACAATTTTAATCAAAAAGAAAACGAAATCTGACGGCTATCTTTCAATTACGTTTAAATAATTAATTTTTTTTAAAAAAATTGTTACTCACGTCTGCCCAGAATTCCAGCGTACCTTTAATTATCGAAAACACTATTGTGGGGTTTTACACTGCTTCTTCTAAACTCACATATTCTACACTAAATTTTTAAGCCAAAATTTTAAATGTCATCAGGAACTCGGATGATCCTCCTTTCGTCATCTATCGGTTGACCGGTCGCCCTAAGTGACTTCTGCGATTTGTCGCTGGGTAGTCTTTATTGTTGCGGACTTAAACCGAAACTTTTGCTATTTCTGGCCGGCTCGACAAGGTCTTTCCGTAAACTGTATCTCACCACTGCGAACTGTACCTCACCAAATCTCCCTGCGAACTGTACTTCACCAAACCTTCCTGCAATCTGTACTTCACCAAACCTTCCTGCCAACTGAAACTTCCGTCTCGCAATTTGAGCGCGCATACGCCATTTTGACGGACCTTCCGACAAAGGAACAGAGCCGGTTTTTCTATTGTTATTCAAAAGCTCCTGCCGCTACAAAGGATTTCTCAAACAATTAAGATTTTCAATTTCACAATTAATGTCTTAAATAATTGCCATTACAATATATTCAATGCTGACACTACATCGTCTAACATTGAACTAAAGTTTACAATAAATGACTGTTTCTTTCCATTCAGCTAATATTGATCTAACCTCTTTTACCTAATTGTAATTCGCGGATAACTATATAACACTACAACAACGATAGTGTTTCCAATACTCTGCGGAAAATGAACCTACCAGTAATATACTACATTTATAATTCCGTGTAAATAGTTTGCAATGGTATCCAGTTTTCAAATGCGGAAAAATTATTCCCCGGCCTGTAGTTTAACGATGTCTCCTGCAAATTCGTTTAAAAGTAATGCAGGGAAAACCCTGGAAAAACCTGCGTCAGAAAGGTCGGGCTCTCGGTACTTGTCCCACGCCCTTCCGGTGACTTGAGTAGTTTGATGTGGCGACGCAGCATTCCCATCTCCATGCCTCGATCAGTTTAGGAGGAAGCTAGTTGACCGTTCCAATAGAATCAGCGGATTACTCACTCTTACCGTATGCCAGAGGGCAGCGACCCCGGAACATACATCTCTCAAAACTGGTCATGGTGCCTCGGATTGTAGAAACCAGAGAGAGAAGAAGCCATTTCTGAAGCTAGCCGTCTCCGCCTCTCCAGGAGAGCTGAGTCCAGTACCCACAGGCTTCCTTTTTTGAACAAGGCATCCCCTTACTTAGTTTCTTCCTACTCTCCGGTAAGTTTCCAACTGTGGAGGGGTTTAGAAGGACAATACTTTTTCCGCAGTAAATATCAGTTCTAAAATTACGATAGTCTATACAACATATATAGTTCTTTTCTTTCAGAATATTAATTTAAACTAATTTAAACTCCAGCCTACTTATAGTCTGTATTTTTGCTTGTTCCTTCTTAATTATCTTTCTCAGTTTCGTTCTGAACTTTATCATTACTAAGTTTATTAAACAAGATACTGTCTATTTTCTTTATCATCTATGAAATTTCGTCATGGGTGTTATTTCATTAGTTGTATGTTACAGAATTTATATTTAGTGGTCATGTTTAATTGCCAAAAGTGTCCATCATGGTTGAATAATTCAGTCACTTGTCACAAGCCAGAAATTGAGGAGCGACAGATAAGTTTATAGATTTATGATTTGTATTAATTAAATCTTCAACTGTTACTCCTACAACCTCAACAATTGAACATGAATTTCCCTCTGATCTCTAGATTAGAATGCTAATTCACAGTTCTACATCTATTATAGGTTTCTTTTAACTATATTATTTATATAATGCATCCTCTCCTCCATTCATCTTGGATCCCATTGACCAAACTATGTTGTTTTTATCTCGTCCTTCCTCAACCCCCTTCACCAGCTTCAAAATCAACCTTTTACATTAGTAGATGTGACATTTGACAAGAGCTCTGTGATCAAGGTTGACTCTTCTATCATTTCAAAAGTAGCTCTTGATGGGCCAATTAAGTTAAAATATTGAAACTTGGCTGAGATACATCTGTCAACAACAAGCCTTGCATAAAAAGTTACAACACAAATATAAATTGAATTGAGATGGATTATTGACAATTGACATGTTTGTGTACCCTATCATAATGCACAAATTTACTTTACCTGTGAAGTAGGCCCTAGTTGGGTATGTGATCCATGTTTAGCTCCAGAACGCATGGCTACATACAAAGGCCATTCTTATGAATAAAATACTACCTCCCAACCAAAACTACTCCAAAAGCTGGTTTCCACACTTACTAACAACCAGTTCAAACCATCTTATCGGAGTGAACAAAAATTTAATTTAATCATTTGTATGTGCTATACTGGATGGCAGTAATCGAAGATTAAAATGAAAGAAATTCCTCCAAAATGATTTATATCTGTTCTAATTTAACCTTCAGATTCACAACAAACATGTGCAGTTTCTTTTATCTTTGGGAGTATAAACAAAACACTCTCACTACCACAATCTGGTAGTAATAAATTTGACACAACAATTCACCAGTTTTTACTCCATTAAATGAAATGACTGCAATCCCACCAACAATATTAATATAAATAGATCAAGTTTCCCAATACCAATTCATCCTCTCAATTGGGTTTTGACAACTTAAAAATTTATTAAATACTAGGCCTAACTTTGTTGAATAACCTACCTCAAAATTCCTTTGATGATCTAATTCAAATGTTGGGAGCACTGACTACAAGATTTTCTGCAGCTATACAAAGATATGAACTTAACATTCATTGGATACTAAAATTGTGAATGCCTTAATGAAAATGACTTGGGTGTGTATGTGTAAAAACGGTGTCTCTTATGTAATCATACAGAAAAGAGATATTTGGATCTGTTATGGGGTTTGTTTTTGCACAAGAGATGTTTAAATGCCAGTCATTCAATAAACATTTTCTTGTCGATGAAAAGATTCATTTCTATAAAAAAATTATTTTATTCCATGCAGTCATTTAATCTGTATGAAACACTCCATAATATTCCTCATAATAATTACAGACACATTATGTGGAGTGAGACATATAAATTAAAATAATACTGCTGTTTGAGTTCGTCACCTGTTTTTTGGGTATGTTGTTCTTATGGGTCTTGCATTTAATTTTATTACTCAATTTCAGAAACTCTACAAATAATATGCAGGAACATGTATAAGCTGTTGTGAATAACTGATGGAATTGAATTATACTGTAAAATAATGTTGTAATTTATTATGAAAATAATTATTATAATTAATGATAATTATTTGTTTTCATTAGTGAAATTTTTCTTTAAACATGCATTTGATATACTTTTAATAAAATTAGTTATTATATTTTCATTGAAATTAACCATATGAAATTAATTACGATTCAGTCTTTTTTGGTTTTACAATAATTCAGTAACAACTGATACTGTTATCTCATTATTCATGTTTTAGAAATAATACATTACAATAAAAATAAATTGATTTTTACTTTTGGAAAAATATGCAGTGTCTGTAATGTTGAAGGAGGGGGTATCAAAGGATGAGAATGAGGTGTATACTTAACAATTGTTGTGACATCATGAGGATGTCAATGAAACTGGGAATCAATAGCAGATGTTGGATCGATGATCCATATAAATAAAATTATGTGTATGTTAGTGTATGTCTGAACAAGATAGAATAGCTGAACATATTTCAATTACATTATCGGCTGCATTTTGTTGTCAAATGTTAAGTCAAGACTGCAGGTCAGGAAAGTGAAAGCAGATTGGAATTTTAGGCTACAGGTAACTGGATTGTCCTTGGATTAATAATACTGCCTTTAAGAATGTAATTGATTCTACTTTATAAATAGAATAACTACATTGTGATTGGATTAATAAGGTTATTGAGAATAATGAAGTAAAGGTGTCATTGTTGTGGACAACATTTTTTTTAGGGCAACAGGCTACATGAGGGTAATCCACTTTGGGCAACTCTCCTTTAACAGCATAGGAAGGGATTTGAAAGGGGGGATGCGGAAGGGTAGAGGAAGGTAGCCAAGGGTTAACTAGGGCCCCCGGGCTATATTTTAAGGATCCTACCTGGCATTCGCCTAAAGAAATGCAGGGAAAACCCTAGGAAAACCTGTATCAGCATTGGGTACTTGTCCCACGCCCTTCCGATAGCGGGAGAGGAGTTTGCTGTGGGGACGCAGCATTCCCTTACAACAGAACAACTAATAATTAAAATTATATATTTTCCGGTAGTAACTGCAGGAAAATGAAGCAGGCTTATGGATGATTAACACTTTATTTAGAAATATCAGTGATTATGTAGTTACTAAACCGTTATGAGCCAGTCTATTGAAGTATGAGTATGTGGTGTCTTGAATTTTCAAAATTTGGGTTTTTGCATACTTAAATATTTTAAGTCGAATTTATAATTAGAAAATTAGCTTTTTATAAAAGGCGTCAAATAAATCTAACTTAAAAAGAGTGGAGGATGGCAAGAGTGACAACTAATACTCCTGTTTTAATTAAATATGTCTCAAATAAAAATTTGGAATTACTTTAAAACTAAATATGTAAATAAATTTCAGCTTTTTTCTAGTACTGAATTTTAAAACTGAATTGGATACCACAAGTAAAGCCTGCGACATTACATACTTCGAAACTCCTTCAACAAAATGGCGGCATCCAACAAGATGACTCCACGTCAGACTTATGGAATTTGGTAGATTGTTGACACTGAATGACAGAAAATTAAGCCTTAAAATTAATTTCAATGGTGTATCTATTTAAAATAAAGAGTAGACTTAAATTTTTAGAATAATTAAATATTAACTAAAACAGAAACAGATTTGTAAATAATAGAAATGAAGCAAGTGAAATTGGAATGCATTATCCTTTCGTTAGTAAAAATAGAAAAAAAACAAGTTTTCATATCAATTGTAAAATATCGTTTCGTAAAATTTATTAGTATATTACATTGAATATTGTTTACTAGATATTAAAAAAATTGTTTTGAGAACAAGGGAAGAAGGATCTATGGTTACTTTGAAAGAAAGACAGTCTTTGCGAATTTGCCGATGCTGCTGCTTTCACTGATTATCTATTCCAAGATGCTCTTCATACAGCTGCTGTTTAAAGTGTATATTCTGCTTATGTAGGCCTACGACATTTGTATAATCTAAATTCTGCTTTTCCATTTTTCTGCAGTCGAACTGTAGTGTCGCCCGTTCTCCTAATTCAATGTTTGTTGCACGAGTTAGAGTCGCAGCGCCGCAGGGTCACGGCGGCGATCATCGCAACTGTGTGACAGATTCTCAGCGATGACGCAAGATATGACGGTCTAACTCCGAGGAAACTCAAGGGACTACACTCAACTAAACCCATGGTGATTCTATTTTTGGAGTTCAGTTGGCGCGGCTGATACGATTTAAAGAGGCCGTCTCTTTGTCAACAGACTACAACCTTGAGAGACAGCTGGGTGGGTAAGTGACAACTCAACCAGAAGCTGATATCCAGTGTTTTGGGTGCGAGCCAAATCTCTTAAATATATATAGCTACTGCATTACATATGAATTTCTCGTTGTGCTGCATCATTGCGAGGAGCGAATAATTTTAGCCGTGAACGAGTACGTGCATAGGTTAACTCCGAAAGTCACGTTCTTTATGACTTCGCGCGTTTGCTAGCGAGTCCGAAGAAACGCATTCCAAACATATATTGTATTCTTTTTTTCGTTTAAGAGTTTCTGTTTCACCACGGATAATTATAACTGTTTTCAATTGAAATTAAGCTATTTTTTAGGCTCTAAACTTTAAACCTGATAAATACTGAAAAAAAACCTGCTTAGTAATGCAAAATCGATCTTTTCAGCTTAGTTTTGCTTACGTAACTAATTTTGCAATGGATCCTTCAGAATCTACAACATATGAAGTTGTTGTTTCCTGTCACGTGATTGTATGATAAAAACGAAGACCAAATTCTTTACAATTTTATTTCAGATAATGATCCGGTTGTCACGTCACAAAAAAATGTAAAAAAAAAATGAATCGGTGTTGTGAGTCGTGATGGTTACTTGGGAGTGCGAAGTTTGCAGTATCGCGCTGACCCTGGGAAACTGTAGTCCATTATGAATATACAGTTGCTTAATTTGTTTACTCGGAGCAGCGTTTTAAGAAAGTCGAAGCTTGACAACACTTTTTGCCATGATTCTATTTTTACACTAACTGGTCCTGATGTTGGCCTTGCCAAAATTTGGAGATCCTCAACCTACCGCTCGAACATTCCACTTTTTCTGGACAAGCAGTACTATATCTCGATATTATGAGAGTGAATTGAAGCCGTAATATATAAATCCAAAAGAATCTAGTACTAAATTATTACTATTCCATGCACAAATACTTTCATTGGTAAAATTTGGAATATTCTCACATATGTAATCGCATGCGTTGATTCAAGTACGGTATCAGCAATTACACGAGGCTATCTTATCATGCCAGACTTGGTTCAGCTTAGCTTTGTTGTGAAGGCAATTGGCATTCAGCAGAGAGGAGATAAGGAAAGATGCTCGAAAAACTGGATTCTGAAGCCTTACATTTCCTGTCAGATACAATGTAGAGAGTAATTGCCTCAGTTTCCATCTCTCGTTCATTTTGAATTTTAGAGTGGAACCATACACTATTTTAATAACTACAACGCCATAACTTAGCAGTGTCTGTTCATGGGTTTAACGACACAGTATCTACTCGGCCGTATTAGAAAATACCTATTACGATAATGAATGAGATTTACGAGTCTTTAAACGGTCGGTCGTTTGTGAGAATTTTAATCTACGGCTTTATCGGTTGCCGGCAAGGTTTTAAAGGTCTTGCAGATTATGGATTATCGGTCAAGCTTACGCGATGACTAAAATTTACATTTAAAATAAGCGGTGTTGATAAAACAAACGGAATTTTACAAACCCTTCTAATTACTAGTTAATGTATTAGACAATAAAATTACCTGAGAGAAAACGATGCGGCATATTTTTTCGTAAGAGTTATAAGAACAAAACGCAGCACAACTCAAAGGTCTCAGAAATTTTTGAACCAGTTGTCTTTGTAATCAATGGATATTTTCGTGTCTATTTAATTGATAACTGATTTGATAAATTTGACCGAGTACAAGCAGAATACCGCAAGAAATTGAAAAGCACAACATCTCCTCTGACATCGCAGAACTCGTCAGGTGTACTAGATTGTAAAGAATTATTTTTGTGGGCTGGGTTTTTACTTTAAATCAAAATAAATATTCGACCAATAAAGAAATTTTTATATAAGTTTATTAAAGTTAAACATGAAAACTCTTATCTCAGGCACCTGTGATTTTTACATAGAAGAGATCTGCTGCCCGTACCAAATGCGTACGTGTTCTGTGTTGCGTTGCCCGCTGTAGCTCTCGTACCGACGTACTGGCGTCGACTCAGGGGTTGATCACTGGCTAAGGCGTCGGCCTGCGGGATTGAATGCTGGCAAGCCCTCGTACTAAATTGTGTGGTGCTATTCTGTGAACTCTTCACTAACAAATTGTAGCCCCTTTCTCACGACGATTCTGCCTCGAACTATATCAGAGACAACAACTTTACGGAGTCTCTCTTAATCACATCCACCAGCTTCGGTGAGCGCAGAACAACTGTCCCTTTCAAAAGCTTATCTCCTCCCTTATATCCTCCCATTCTTTTACTTTTTTCATTGTTAGAAAACTTCGTCAGTTTTACTGATTCTTCCATTGTCACAAGATTTATAGCACGCAGCTGCAGTTCCGTAGTCAACAATGGCCAACTATTCTGTCATGTTGTGGCCAACAATCGAGACAGGACACGAAATTACTTGGATGGAAATATTTATCTCCTCCACCCCCACGCACGTGCACGGTTTCGAATTCTCAAGACCACAGCAAACAACACTTCCGAGACAAAGAAAAACTTAAACCTAAATACACGCGTTACAAGATAATGAATTAGCCCGTAAAAATACAAAGTTAAGTGATAAAATAAATTCTGCACAACATAACTGCAAACCTTAAATATTCTGAAATGTCAGCGGAAACATTGTGCTTTTCAATTTCTTGCTGTATTCTGCTTGTACTTGGCCAAATTTATCAAATCACCTGTCTTTGTAATTCTTGTGTGTGGGGAAATTGAGAAACGTTCCGTTGAATAAGAAATTAAACTTTTAGGATAACAAAAAAGGAAGCCTGTGAGAACTGTTGTTTGCTCTCGTAGGAAGTAACTTTCTGGGGATGCCATCTTCTCTTTTGAACTAAGGTTACCACAAGCCGAGGCCCGCGGCTATTCCCATTGGAATAGTCGGCCAGCTGCCTCCTAAACTGGTTGAGGCACGGAGAAGGAAATTTGCGACCCCACAGCAAACCCCTCTCCTGCCATCGGAAGGGCGTGGGACAAGTACAAAACGCCCGACCTACCTGATGCAAGTTTTCTAGGGTTGGTCCTGCATCACTTTTAAGGAAATACCGGGTAGGATCCTTAAAATACAGGACCGTAGTTAATTCTTTGCTACCTTGCTCCCCATTTTTGCAATCCGCCTTTCAAATCCCTTCCTATACTATTAAGGGGGAGTTGCCACCATGAGAACTAACATCATGTATCCTATTACTCTACAAAAAATTCTTAATTTTAGAAATCCTTACGCGAAAATGGTATCTGATTAAAAGATAGGATTGACGAAAGAAAAATTCAATAAAACGATTTCATGGAAAACAAGCTGTTTTTTTAAAAGAATAAATTTATAAATGAATTTATTTCATTTCAGAATTTAATTTTGTCATTTTATTTTGATTAAAGATAGGAATTAAAGAATAAAGGTTGCAGCACATTTTCTACAATTAGTAAAAAACTCACACTGGATTCCGGCAATAATTTATTTGTTGAAAAGCATAAAAGTCGAAATTTTGAGTTTGTCAGCTGATGTATGTGCTGCGTGTTTTTCTCGCAGATCGTAACATTTTTCATCACCTAGCGCAAGCAACAAAGACTGCAGAAACGTGTAGTATGGTTAGAGGTGGACAAAAAAATCTATAATCGATTCAAAGAGTCGATTCTTATAAAAGAACTTATCTCTAAAACGACTTAGTAGATAGAGTTACGGCTCACAGTTCGAGTAGTAGATTCGTGATCGAGTTACTGGGGTCGTTAGGATCGTGGACGAGTCTCTGGAGTTGAGCCGTTGAAGAATTCTTGGAGAGTGAAGTTGATTCGTTGAATTGCAGAAAGATTCGACTCGGGTTCTGAATCTAAATAGTTATGAGCGGCCCTCTCCAATAATTAATAAACAAGAACGCTCGTAATAAATTTTGAAGTGATAGCCTTAGATCCTTTAACAAGCAGTATGGTAAAGTCCTAATTATTGCTAAAAATAGTCTAGTCAGAAACTTAGTTTTGATTTGTTATTCTTACGACTTCTCTGCATCCATAACTAGCATATTATTCCCAGCGGTTTTCTGTCCTTTCGATGTAGATAGTTTTGTCCAACCTCTTGAATAATATTTTTATGTTCTCACCCACTCACATATAAACATTAGAAGCTTTAGTTGACTAGACCAAACCGCCAAATCTATATTCAGTTTGAGGTTCTTATCCACTCAAGTAATATTTATATATTTTTTAATTTTTTATATCCATTCTTACAGGAAACAAACCAGCCGACAATTCCACAAACAATTTAAAGGATAGTAATAATATAGTATCTACTACTGAAGTATCAAGAAATTTGATACGCTTTATGAGAAACCCGAAGGCAAGGCAAGTCATAGGGAAGGTGACAACATAGCCGATGACAAACATCAGAGAACACAGACGATCCTTAGGTGAAACGAAATGAAAATAAACTTTAATGACTTTGGTAGACATTATCTAATTAATTTGTTAAATTATTCAGTATTTTCATCTGTCATATTTCAGGGTTGTCAGCATCTTTTGTTGCTGTAAATGGATGAACACAGACAAATTAATCACAAATAATTGATTAACCCAACATCAAAATTAAAACGTTTCGTTCTTAATCTAGGACTTCATCAGGTGTATAATGCAGTAATCTGAAAATAAAATAAAAAATTTAAGCAAAGATTATTTTTACAACAACAACATTTGGCTAATATTTGCAGAATAATTTGACAATGTCTGTAAATTGTAAGTTACATCTATTTTATGCCATTTTTTTTTACTATAAAATAATAGTTTAGCCAACACTTGTTTAAATATAATTTTTATTTGGAATTTTAGATCCCCCCCTCCCTCGTTTTACACCTGATGAAGTCCTAGGTTGAGAACCAAACGTTGTGTAAATTTTGTTTATAAATTATTTCTGACTTATTTGGCTGTGTTCATAAATTTATAATTTTATATATATATATATATATATATATATATATATATGCACGGTAGGGAAACGACGAACTAGAACTGAACTAATGCGAGAGGAGTGGAGGAAAGCGGTAACCGCTACAAAGATAGTCAAAACCGAATGAACTACTAAACTGTATATATATATATATATATATATATATATATATATATATATATATATATATTGTAATGATTAAAAGAATAATTTAATAAAAAAATTAATAATTATTTAAAACAAATTTAATCTTTAAAGGTACAATTTATTATCCCTACTTTGTTACGCCACATTCAATCAAATTTACAAACCAATTATTTATTTTTATAATTTGTGGCATTTAAAGAAAATAGAAACTTTATGTTTTACAAACAAATCAATCTAAATAACTCTTCTTCTCAGGGTCTTTGCTGGGTTTGATAGGGAAAAAAACCAATCAAGAATAAAATTGAAAAATTTACAATTCAAACAAATTGAAACGAACAGAATATTGAAATGAAAGGAAACGAAATCTGACTATACCCTTAATTACCGTTTATACACATTTATTATTTTTATTTGTACTCACAACTTTCTTTCTGGTACCAGACTTAACGTTTTCAGAGCATGGACACACACTTCACTAAAAAGGCCATTATTCACAGACTACACTTGAACAAAACACATGGTTCAATATTTTCACAGCTTGAAACAAAAGGATCCCTCGTACGGCCGAAGATGTTTCGCCCGCGGCCACTAGTCAATTAGCCAGTATTATCGCCAACGCCAAGATGTTCTGACCTTGGAAACCGATCAGTGTTAATGTGACTGCAATTATATACAGATTACAAATAAGTTGGACCGTAGTCACCAGTCTATTCAAAAATGTTCCAGAAACTGCAACGAACACCAATAACAGAGTTCAATTCTTTTAAACATACAATCTCCGCAGCATTGTAATTCTTTCAAGGCTTAACAATTCATATCAAATATTTAGAACCATTTTACTGAATTCTTCACTTCCTTGTCCGATCTTTCCTATCGTCCCTGTAATATATATTACATATATATAAGGTCTACTTTCGTAGACTCTAGAATTTCTGAGTGAGCATTGGAAACAATATGTCTTTGTAAGCATTCAAGAATTTCCGACTCAGCAACAGAGATAAATAAGACCCCACGTGTCCTGCTGAGTAAGGGGTACGTGTCTACAATGATGCCCTGAAGAAGGTACCTCCTCCTACACAGAGTTGGAGATTCGTGAATGTCTTTCACGAACACTTGTATAAAAAGGCCAGACTTTTCTGATGTAGGGAAGTCACTGCATATTACTTCAACGTGGTACATATGCCACTCTGTCTTCTGTTTTCATGTTATTGTCTTAGCTCTAGGCTGTAGACTAAGGTTAAGCTATTATGGAGTGCGACTTAGCACGCACTCCAGACCCAAGTTTCAATTTCTTCTTAAATATCTCATGTTAGCGAGACCAGGAGAAATTCGATTATTATATGGTGGCAGCGGAATTTCAACATTAAATGGTGGCAGCGGAAATTTTAAATATTACATCCCAAAGCTTCCTCTCTCGTCGATCACCAACCAACTAACCTCTTCGCCAGAGTGTCACCAACTGAACTCCATACAACGCTCCCAGTTCTCACACTCGTAATTCTCACGCTCGTAGTTCCCACCAAATCTCGGCGGCAAAGAAGCCTGCCGGCACTGTCATTCTTTGAGATTGGTGCCGCCAAACAAAATATTTTAAAATCAACAATCCATAGTCTCTCTAATTTAATATCAATAAGAGCCCGCCGTCACTCCGTTCTTTGAGATTGGCGCCGCCAAACAAAACATTGTAAACCAAAAAATCCATGGTCTTCCTAGTTTAATATCAATAAGAGCCCGCCGTCACTGTTGTTCTTTGAGATCGGCGCCGCAAAACAAATTATTATAAGTCAACAAATAATGGCCTCCTTAATTAGTATTTCTTGCTTCGGAAAATTTTACTATAATTATGGAATTATTAACTAGCGTTTAAGTACGTTTAGATTACGCCGTCTCATATATATATCAACTGCGTTTTATTCACTAATGAGTTTATGGGTTAATGAATTTCTAATTTTATTGCGTCTAAAGTAATATGCTTCGGAAAATTATACTATAATTATGGAATTATTAACTAGCGTTTAAGTACGTTTAGATTACGCCTTCTCAATAGAGAAAGAATTCTGTTTTTCTTTTTACAGCACTCCGGTAATTTGTTGAAAGAAAGATGAAGTAGACAATCAAAATAATCTCCAATTAGATCCTTGACTGGACATCCGGTAACCAATTGATCTGTTGCAACATTTTTTATCGTGATTCTTTGTTGGATGATCTCAGTTGTATGGCTTCAAGATAAGGACACTGACTTAATGGGAAATCGAGCAGTTAGTTCATCTAATTTTGAAGAAGTAGTGTGTACTGACAGTCAAATATGCGTATGTTATTGTACAATAATCATTGCTTGCTACACTAATACATAAAGTGTTGAGATTTGCAGTAAGAGATGCAGAGATTTTGTATTTTTTTCCTACTTATTTTGTAGTTACAGTAGACCTATTATCGACATAGTAAAGTAATTTAATCTAGAACACTATTTTTAAATTATAATTCATTTTTTTCACGACATTCAATTCGAGATGGAATCAATATTTATTATTATTCACACTTCTTTTTCCAGCTTAATAAAACATAAAATATTAAATGCGTAGGATAAATTTTTGGCTACGCGATAGTAGTGGTAGAATGAATCAATAAACCATTATATAATGTCTTGCACTTTTATGGTCACTTGCATAATGCATTAATCAGTCTGCATAAGGTAGCAATGAAAGAGAAAATGAGGTTTAGTAGACAAAATATTATTAAATTTTAATAAAAGATGGATTACAATTGGTTTACACAAAATAAATACAATGAAGTTATTTTAAGTAGTTCAACGGAACTGAATAGTTCATTTGACTTTTATGAGTATATCGCAAATTTGGTTGGTAAACACATGCATAGTCTGAGTATCTTAATTAAACACAGGATATCCATGAGATTAGTGGTTATTTCTGAGCAGTGGAAAAATTATATCACACTCGTTTTTCACCAATCCTCCGTAATTCGACTTATATAGGCCTAATTCAAACTCCCCCCCCCAACTCCCTTTTACGTTACTACACATTACAACGTGGCCTACTTTACCGTTCATTTTTATATTAGTTATCTACTTATTAATTTTAAATCAGATACCTAATGTAAAAGTAAACTGTAAAGCATATAAATATAAAGATTAAAGCGTTATAATTATTTAAAAGAAA
Organism: Zhengitettix transpicula; assembly: GCA_037074705.1. Lineage (NCBI taxonomy): Eukaryota > Metazoa > Arthropoda > Insecta > Orthoptera > Tetrigidae > Zhengitettix > Zhengitettix transpicula. Next base: position 42,943,781 of record CM073591.1, on the reverse strand, counting down.
ATAAAAATAAAAAATAATTTTTTTCAAACTTATTATGTAGTTTTAAAATTGTCATATTCATCCCTTTAAGTATTGCCATTTGAAATTAAAAATAGGTTAACTTGTAAATGACCTACTACGATAATTTAGTACAATATTGTTACTATTTTTGGTTTAATTCCTTCAATATAATTGCTGATTCAATGGTCAACTATTATGATTTCCTATGTACAATTTCGTTACAATTGATCAGTGGAATATTATAAAAAATTATTATTTGCATCGCAAAAATTTACATTTTTTAAATATTAAATTTGTAAGTTTAGCACTGAATACAATAAAAAGCCAAATTGAAAACTTCGAAACAAAATAAGCCAACAGGCTCGTAAAAATGCAGCAGCGGTGTCCGTAATCAGTTATCCGTTTTCTTATCGGCATTTCTGAAGTCCGTGAATGAATGAATGTGAAAGATGAACTAGTTCAGACCCGGACTCGTGCAGGCGTGCAAGAAATGTTATGTAAATTAAATTTCTCAACTTTTGTTGAAAAAGTTTTATTGAATAGAAATTACAGATGTTCTTAGGTTTAGATTCAGAACAGGTTTTTTATATTTGAGGGAGGGCCATGCAGGTACTACGAGATAAGAAATACTGGGTCAGCATCAGATCTGACTATTGACAGCATCTGACTGTTCTCGCAAGTCACACGTGGTTTAAGATAAAAATAAGCTTTTACAATACTTAGTGTTGAAGGAGAAGCTACAGAAAAGATTACGTAAGATGCACGGTTGGGAAACGACGAACTAGAACTGAATTAATACGAGAGGAGTGGAGGAAAGCGGTAGTCAAACCAAAATGAACTATAGATCTGTAGTTCACTTGAACTCGTTCATCGCGATCTACACATCTCTACAACAGCTCGTGAGTTTTTTAAGTTATGTTCTACATCATCCAAAGCAATCATTTTGACGAAGATAACAATGTAAAATAATAAAGCTGCATCAGTGTTACCAATACACTAACCCCACATGTAATCTGCTACATTTCTAATTCTTTCGACATAATTTCCAATAGTGTCTAATTTTTAAATACAGAATAATTTAGCATTTCTAAACCGAAATTATTTTTCATTGGTAAATATATTATATAAAGTTAATTTTCGGAACAGGCCACTGAGCAGTATCGTGCGGTAGATTTTCGCAGTGTGGTGTCCCTTAAATGTTGTTTCTATTAAAATAACTTTAGATTAGATTTTTTTGATTTCACCAAAAATACACTAATATTATTTTTCTTTCGAAAATGTAAACTATTATAAAATAAGATTTATAATTAGTGAATCGTTCAAATTTATTTAGATTTCGTTGCTTATGCCTGATGCGGCCCCCTCTTTGTCATTGCACAACAGCGTTCTGGAGTGCTCTCAGGTTTGGCAGCGCAGGGGGGTAAAAGGTATAGTGTGCATGTGCAGTTACCAATAAAGTGCCAGATCCTGTACTATCGCTAATATAGCACTGGCTGTCCTGCTGGCTCTATTCGGAGCGATGCGCCACAAGGCGAGAGGAGTTTAAAGTATTCGATATCGAAGCATAGATTTGTAGTGTTAAAACACAATTGTTATGAAGGTTCTTAAAATTGAGAAAAATTTATTATTTCTAAATTAATTCATGTGCTGTAGCACATGAGCATATACGCACTAGCCGCCACTGAACGTAACGATCAATTCTAAATATAAATTGAGATAGGAATGTTGAAGCTCGTATACTGCAACGTACTCTGAACACATTCCAATATAAATGAAGAATTTATCCGTATAATTAAATGTAGTCATATACAATCGACGACCTAGTTTGTATATTTGCAACGTAATTTAAATTTCCTAATAAGCGCAGTCTCCGTAAAGTCATGGTGGGATTCTTATTTATTTTCGTAATTATTAACACTACGCATTTCAGATTAATGTAATACAATTTCATTACCTTGACAAGTTTTATATCATGGTAGATCCAAAAAACCAATTACTAGCATATAATTGTATTTAAATAAAGTGTATTTACTATTCGAAAAGCTAAAGGCTATTTGCTTATAGTGTCGTTATTAATGTTAACCAAAGAACAATACCTTAACAATGCATAATTTTCTTTTTCCGCACGAAATTCGTCAGTAGACGACTTTGTGGTTAGGTTGGCTGCCTTGTGGCACAGCTGATAATTTCTTTTTTCGTTAACATTACGGTGTTATTAAAATTCAATGTATGTGTGACAAGACTTTTTCTGTCTGGTGTTCACAGTATACTCTGTCGATGTGTAGTTTTTAATGTGTTACACAAAGAGGTATATAAACGTTGTTGTTTATATGTCTTTGGTGTTAAATCATTGTGCACTCAAGGTGAGCCAACTACTCCTCAATGAACTCTTTTTTAAAAAACTGCTAACTATAATTGTCTAGCGAAAAAAATACTTCTATTTTTGACATTTCCCAGCTGAAAATAATTATTTTAAGTGTTAATAAAAAAAATGCTGACAGACAGTGACTGAATGACTTTGTTAGGGTTATTCAATAAAATCATCTGATCAGTTGGTACTATTGTAACAAAATTTTGCAACAAGCCGTCAAATGTCACAAACAATTTCCCATGATTGATAAAACTTCGAGAAATAAATTATTAAAGTCTTTTAATACAAAATAACAACTTATTAACACAATCATTTTTCATCCATGAAACAAATACTTTGAATATATCAATTGAAGGTAGCAAGAAAATTAAGATTTCTGAACCATTTCAATCACTTGTACATAAATAAGGCATAAGCTGAATAGAAATGGTCATCCCACAATACAGATTTTAAATTAACACACACACACACAGATATATATATATATATATATATATATATATATATATATATGGTACACAACTTGACCCTTCTTCAGAAGATAGATGGCATTCTTGAAAAGTGGTATAACTTAGTCAAATAATTAAATAGTTTAGGATATACATAATTTTCATGAACATTATCTTTGGATTTCAAGGGATTGGAGATTTAAATTTTTGGATTGTTAGTATTGTCGGCAGTGTGATGTCCTACTTAATGTTGAAAATGTGAGACAACATCCATAAAACTTTTGCAGCCCTGAAACTTTTAGAGTCTGTTTTTAATACTTACACAAGCCATGTACTTTTCCTTATTGTTAACACACACATATATTATATGTGTGCATACATATGAACACATTAGGATAGGGATGAGAGACAGAGAACTTACCTGAAATCAGTAGTTGGTCCAGTTTGGGTGGAAGTTTAATATTTCAAGGTCCTGAGTCCCCTTTGTCAGTAAGGAAGATGTGATATGCATGCTGGCTGGAACTTCTCTCTGAGGTAGAGAATTTAAATATTTGAATCTTCCTTAAGTACTTTTCAGGTCTTCTCTTCTCAATTGTACTTGTGATATAATACTTTCTGAATTGAAGATAACTCAATCAATCAACTATTTTCTTATCAATGTTGTATTTTAATTTGCATAGAACAATATTTTGCTGCAGATTTTTTGAGCAAATTTTTTCTTCATATGTGCTTTATGGACACATTATTAAAAAATACACGTGCTTTATGTAACTTACTTCTTTTTCATTTGTCTATTCACAATTTTTACAGACATATTCATCTACTGAATAAATTAATAGGATTAACGATTAACTGACACTGTGGATGGGAATAATTCACAATGGCAAAAATTAATTATACCTTGCTGCCTGTCAAAGCTCACTACTTCTTTTTCATGGCCTGTAAGTTTTTAATTTACAAAGTATCATCATTATATTACTATAATATTTAGATAAATAGCCTAGTGATAGACAAAATGAAGACAGGAGATAAATACCTCTCAATGTTTCTGGAATGCTTGTTCCTTTCATCAGGTAATTAAGTCATACTCATGGCTCTTGTGTTTTCAATCACCTAATGAAAGGAAAAAGGGTTCCAGAAATGTGTGGTATCTATATCATCACTTCATTTTGTCTATCATTTGGATATTTTAAAACGAAAAATTGTATGTCTGCTGTGAAAATTAATAATAAAATAAAATAGACAAATTCAAACAATACTGATGATATAAATGCCACACCATTTCTGGAAACCATGTTCGTTTCTTTAGCACCCGAATAAAGGAACAAGGTTTCCAGAACCATTGTGTGGTATTTATATCATCACTTCTATTGTATGTATTTGGCTATTCCATCTAATTATTATATTTTTAACACAGATATATTATATTTTAATTTAATTATATTACTGAAATTAATTTTATTTGGAACAGATTTTGGTTTGTTGATATTACTAAATATTGAATGCACATTTAAATTGATTTTAATACAGAGTATTTACTTTAGTGCTAGTTATGTCATTATATTTATGTTTATTTTTGTATTTCATTGTTTCCTAATATGAGTGTTTCCCAACAGCAGTTGATACCACCATATGTCTTCTTTACTTCTATTTGTATTCAATAAAAAATATTTTTAACTGTGCCACTTATTTATCCACTTTATTGTAGTAATAATCATTACATCCCATTAAAATACTTAAAATCCCTAAATATTTCTGCACTTTGAAGCACAAAGACATAATTAAAAAATGATTCACATTCTATATTTCTGAAAAATATTTCTAACAATGTTAGTAAATCAAACTAAAATGAGGCAATTGATGTTGAATTTAAATCAATCTTACAAACTTTATCTATCTGTTTAATATAATTGTACGTATGTGATGATCTTGTTCTCACAAATTTAAATATTTGATGCTTACATTTGTTTACAGCTTTAGGTCCAATATTACACCAGCTTAATGTTTTTGGGAAACAGCTTGGTGTATCTGAGGTTGCAATTGGAAGCATTAATGCAATTTTACCAATACTTTTCCTTCTTGCAAAGCCTTTGTTTGGTTTTGTAGTTGATTACTTCCGAGATCAAAGAAAAATAGTTTTCATTGGTCTAATTTTTGCAATGAACTCATTTTACATTTTAATGTATTTTGTGCCTCAACCTGAAGTGCCAATAATGTCAGAATATAAATGGCCAGATATGAACTGCTCTGAAATGAAACATTGCTCAAATCTTGTGAGTACAATAACTTCTAATGGATATTATAACAGTTGCTTTCAGTTTACATATTTGTTGGTGTTGAGTGGTACAGTAAGCATGTAAGGATGTCACATTGCCTCATTAATTGGTATGTATAGGATCTCAATCTGAAATTGATGCTGTTGTCACCATGTTGGATAGAACAAAATTCTTCAAATCCTCCTTCTTCAGGAGAGATGTGCAGTATGTGCTAGGTAACTGCACTGTGCAGTCTACTGGGAAACTTGTAGATAGTGTGCATCAGCTGAGGAAGGAATCTAATACCTCCTAAAAAAGAACTGTGTTCCATTCAATATGGCAGCACCTGTCATCTACTGTTTCTCTTTCCTTTTGACATACATTGTAAATATATAATTTCAGTGTATTAAATTATAACAGTTGTTCCATCTTAAAACCATAGGTTGGTTTCAATTTTTCATATTATTTTGCAAGAAAATCAGATGCAGAATAGATTGGCAGAATGAACATACATTAATTCTATATAATTGGCGGGACCCATTATTTCTTCATAGAAAAAAGTGACAGCATGTGATATATCGGAAAGTTCAAGTGCCAGAGAATTAGGAGATTTTAGGGCTGAATAGTGATTCAGTTATAAGTAGCTTCAAAATCCATACCAATCAAATTGTTATTAATCTGCTATTGATAATTGTTACACAAAATATTCATTCAACATATCAGCATATGCTAACTTAATGTACACTATGTAGCTCTTGAATCATAATTACACAGACAGAATACTATTGCTATGCAAATTCTGTTTCCATTGATCATTTTCCATATTTCCTAATTTTATTATGGTATTAATATCTGATATATAATTACATAATTCATAATGAAATACATAATAAATGGATGTTTCAATTAAATTAAAAATATTATTAGAAAATTGATCATGTCATATAATTCAGAATTAATTATATCATAATTAGTATTAATAATAAATGTTAATACTATAGCCTATTATTTTAATTATATAATTTGCTACAGTAAATTTGTTTTTAACAATGTATTGAAAATATTGATGTTTATAACATGGCTCATTCAGGAAAGTAGAAATTAAATTGATTAGGGCCTTGTATATAATTGTTAGATAATTTAAAAATAAACTTGAAATGATAAGGATTATACACTAATTTGAATGTATGCTTTTTGATAATAGTTTAGTTCACCTGTTCATAATTTATCAGTAATTTTCTTTGCTTAATTGCACATCAAGCTTGTTTATTACACTTTCAGGAACCAGTAATATGTAGTAGAACAAGAAATGTTAAATGTAACTGGCACTGTTCAACATCTCATAATGGCACAGATCTTCCTGTACTTTTAATGCCGGAAAAAGAACAAATTTCATCAGTTCATTTAGAAATCTGCACTACTGTCCATAACCATTCATTTGAGTGTCCATCAAATACTAGTAAATGTGATTTCACTTGTTTTCCTGACAAATCAGCTCCAGATTGTCTTTATGGAACTACAAAATTTTGGATATTTGTTATACTGATGTCCTTGGGAACAATTGCATTCAATGTGGCAAATAGTGTAAGTGATGCTATCTGCTTTGATGTTTTAGGTAAGAATGTACGCCTTGGAATAATGAGAATTCCTATGAAAAAGCAGCAGCCAAATAAATTAAAGTAACTTTATTAATGCATATCATGAAAATATTGTTTAAACTGTGAAATAAATCACAGAAATGAAGTGTGCTATAGTGTAAAAAATAATAAAAATACATGCAGAAGTATTGAGTATCACTTAAATATAATCTAGTTATATGTTAGCATATTCTGTTAGCTATATTTATGACTGAGTGCTGTGTAAACAGTTTTCATAACACTTTTAATTCTTTGTATGTATATTTTTACATCTAGTATGCACTTGTGTTAGATTTATCGAATTAAATTTGAGTGAGTTGTTTTGAATAATCCACCAGAACCCTTTACAAATATCAACATAAAAAATTGAACTTATATAATAAATATGTGTTACAAATTAAATTATTCTGTGATAATGGTGACTAATTGGAAGTTTTAATTTTCAGGGAAGAAGAAACTAAGGACACAAGTAAAATAGTTTTGTTTTGGTGTTATTCTAATCTAATTTAACTTACAACTTTATCTTTAATTAAGCCTGTAACAAAGTATAAGATTAATTGTAGTTAATCAATTCCTTTAGTTATTCAAGATCCTAGTTGTAGTGTAGGACATCAGTATATTTTAAATTTGAATATATGCTGATCATGTGTATGTAATGATATGGAAATTAAGATTGAAATTTCTCTTTACTCAATTTAGTCTATGATGTCTGTGACAAAGAAGCACACATTCAAAGTGTACAAAACATTTTATATTACATACATTGCAGGAAGTGGTGATGAAATGAAATATGGAAAGCAAAGAATGTGGGGAACCATAGGATTTGGTATGACTGCACTTTTGTCAGGATTTGCTGTTGATTGGTTTTCAACTGGATATGAGCAAAAGAATTATACTCCAGCTTTTGTATTAATTTTTATCTTTGGAGTCATTGATTTATATTGTTGTACAAAACTGCAGGTATGTTTTAATAAAGGTTATATGAATCTAATTTTAAAAGATTTTAAAAAAATTAAGAAATTACTTTTATTGCCTCTTGACTGCATAAAATATACTTTACATAAAAGAAAATGGAAATGATATTTTCTGTATGCAGTTGATCTAGTGTTTTAAATAGTACTTGATTTTTTAGTAGTGATTGACACACAAGAATATGTGGTAGTTTAAAATTTCCCAGAAGTAGTGCATATTTATAATCAAGCTTAATTATTTGGTTGCCAAAGATATTTTAATTTTCCATTTATTAGCAGTTAAATTAGCATTTTCATATATCAAGCAAATTGGATCCATGGTATTTACTTTATAGTATTGTTTTTGTATTTCAGCTGCCACCAATTCAAAGAGCAGATAATATATTCAAAGACCTTGGAAAACTTTTGAAACACAAGCATATAGTAATATTTCTTCTATTTGCTACTTTAGCTGGAGTAGTGGACAGTTTTATAATCTACTTTCTCTTCTGGTAAGTGTATAATACATATAATTAATAATCAATTAAATAGTAAATATTTGTTTGCATTCTTCTTGTGTTCAAAGATATTAAATCCTTGGGAAAATATCTTATTGAGCAGGACTATTCAATTATTGTGTTGTGTTGGGGGGGGGGGGGGCTGAATTTCATATTTAGGGTTAATATTGACCATATCTTCATGTGCACCTCTCACAGGAACTTGGGTATTGTATTACTGTTTGTCTGAATCTGGATGACTGCAGCTGTCAACTGGTAAATGCAGAGTTGGCCAAGTCATTTGGACATGGGATTCCTCATGGTTTTGTTATTTGATTGTAGGTGCATAAGTGTCACAATCACATACATGGACTTCATTGGAATGTTATATGTTATTAACATTTTAGCAACATCAAGGACATGAGTATATGAACAACTAATTCCTGTTATTACTGACGCGTTCACTCATCCTATTGTAGGTTGAATAACTAAACTTTTAAGACAAACTAAAATAAAATAACAATTTATTCAGATAATAAAATAGGTGACTACAATTAAAATTCTCTATCAATATATCAGAAGAATTAAAAATTGGTTAATGGGTATAAATGTTGACTGACATTCAAAAATAACATATGTGTTGACTTTATTTATTATTCTGAACATAACATTAGAAACATGGTAATTGGTTTACTAATTTAGGAAATTTTGTTCTTAGTTGTTGAATTGTAAAAGAAATAGTAGGAGTGGCATTATGTTTCAAAATATTTTAATGTTAAGAATATAGACATCACTAAACTCTGTTTATTTATGGATTTTTAATACTGTGTGAAGCCTTAGTAGAACTAAAAAAATTCTAGTCCTTGCTATTATTTACAAATTGGCTACAGGAAAATTTACTATCTTCTTATTAGAATTATAGCCTTTATTACAAAATATTTATGAAAAATATTTTAAAAGTTATAATCTGTGGCAACTTCATAATAAACTTCTTATTTGATAGTTAAAGAGAATATGAATTAGATGCTCATATCATAACTTGCAGTTTAAATCTAAGCTTCCTCTCTTAATACAAAACTTTCTTGGAATGTCCACAATATTAAAACTTTTGTATGGTCCCAATATTTAACAGGATATCTAACCATTTAACTGAAATGTTCATAGTAGATAATATAAACATTAAAATAGTATCTTATTATAAATTAATTGATATATAACATCCTTGAATAAATTTAAAAATGCAGTATGAGAAGAATGAAACATGCAACAAATTTAATGCTTATCTAAAATCATTCATTTTTCATGTTATGAACATAACAAATTGAATTCAATTTATAAAATAAACTGGATTACCAATCGGAGTAAACATTTCAGCAAAATGTTAGATAGAATTATTTTTGAATGTAAGAAATAGATAAAACAGCAATGTAAATATTCATCAGGAACCAGTATTTCATTATTAAAGTTCTATAAATTTCAAATAAATAATTTATTTCATATTACTTCATTCTTTCCACTTATATTCTTAATACAAAAATGTTGTTAATAGCCATTACTATCCATATGTGTTATCAGAATTTGAGCACCAGTGTCGCCACATTGGACAGGAAGAAAAATTTCAAATTTTTAGAGATCCATGCAGTGCATTTGACTGGTACAAATTGCAATACTCTCTTGTGAGAAATGAGGTTTGAGCCTCTGAAAATTTGAAATGATTCTTTCTGTGACATGGTGACACTGACCTTCAATTTCAGGTAAAACATATTACTCATCTTTTAAGTCATGCTTCTTTCATGGAGATTTATGGAAAATGATTGTTCTATTATGAACTCTGTTTAAGTTTAATTGTTCACCAAAGTCATGAAATAAGGAATTAAATAAAAATTAATCCCTAGTGCTGCACTCTTCTTCAATGGCATTCTAGTTACATTAAACTTGAATTTATTAATAAAATTTAATCTTTATATCAAGGTACTTAGAAGATCTCTCTGGAATAACGGGAAGTACATCCAATATGAAGCTGTTGGAGGGTATGACTATAGCTGCGGAAACTTTGGTTGGGGAAGTTATATTTTTTTCTTTGTCAGGTAACATAAATGTCAATGACTACATTTTGTGTTTTATAAATAATAAATACCATTGCAACATGTGTCACAAATTTGGAAAAGTACATACACAACATAGAAAAAAAATGCAATTTTTGTTTGAAGTAACAATAAATCTCTGATGAAGTCTATTTGTCACAACTTTCTTATTTCCAGTTTCGTTTATTTGTTGACATTCTTATTAGGAAGGTTTAAGAGAAAATTGATTCTAACTTCTTTAACCTACAAATTACAGGAAACATTTATTTATATACAAGATTAACATATCATATTAAAATTAATTATTATTAGAGTTCAGATTGATTGAATATATGTTTAAATGTGAAATAAAACTTCAATATTCAGTTTATATTAAATTAAAATTCACAGTAGTTCACAGGAGCTTTCAAATTATTACACGTAATACTATTATAGTCATGATGATGTAAATAACATATATTAATGGACACAATAAGAATTTTCTGAAACATTCTCATTGTACTATCATTTTTCCAATCCATAAATGTTATTAATTTATTGTCATTATTTACAATAAACTTACTTAGTATCTTTTTTCAGAAAATAAATCGTTACGAAATCCAGATTTTGGGCATAAACATCTGCCACACAGCCAATTCTCAAACTATATAGTTGATAGTATCAATTAATGACTGCAACGTGTTTTACTTACAAGTTCTATTTCTTTACAGGTAAAATACTGAAAAAAATAGGGTATGGTCATTCCCTAACATTGTGTTTCCTTTCATATGCCTTGCGCTTAGGCCTCATATCTTTGATCACATCACCATGGTGGGTGTTACCTATAGAACTTTTTATGCAAGGCCCTACCTATGCTCTGTGTTACACAACAATAGTTGCTTACGCAAGTGCAGTTTCTCCACCAGGCACCTCAGCTACAATGCAAGGGATTGTCGCAGGAATGGATGATGGATTTGGTAACTTTTAAATATAATATATTGTTAAAGAGAATATTTATGTTCCATTAAATATATGCAATTTTAATTACATATTTTGATCTGATAGAAATTTATTTATATTTTGTCTATTTATCACTTTCATTATAATTTAGTTTTAATTTTTTATGAAAATAATAATTTTTCCCGTGATTGTACATCTTTTTTTTCACTTCACTTATTTTCTTAACCAAACTTAGCTTGAAAAAGATTTATTTCTAACTTTATAATCTCTAGTATTTTCACTGTAATAAAACCTCCAACATTCATTTAAACTCAAACAATTTTGTTTTCCATTATAAACTAGATATTTTTCTGACTCAAAAACTCTGTCAAGGAGCATAATAAATAAGCATCCTAGGGATGTCTGTCTGGTACTTAAAACAGTGGTTTCCAGGTTCATTGCATAACTATGCAATTATTTGTTACTGATATATCTGCATTCATGGTCAGTATCCCACCACCTAGGTTTTCATCTGCACTGCTGAGAGGCAATTGGTCACTAATACATCCTGATTTTCCCTCCATACTATTGTTTGCGAAATGTAAGTCCAAGTATGAAGATGAGGTTATTATTTTTCCAAGGAAATATTTGACATCATCCCACACTATATTGTTCTCATAATAGTAAATGAATCCCCTTTTATAACTTTAAAAACACTGAATATAAATTTATTCTACTAATCTATTGTATTTTACACTTCTTACTTTTTTAATTCATTTGTATAATTTTGCAATGCGTGTATGAGGAGAGTGTGGTAAGTAAAAGTGTGTTGGCTTCCCTTTTGATTGAGTGAATGCAGATGAGTATATTTTGAATATAAAAATCCTCTGACATGGAATATATTTTATGAATGATTTTATTTGTATTTAGGTTATGCTGTGGGCAGCATGATAGGTGGCCTTTTGTATCAAAAAGTTGGTGGCAGCAAGGCATTTAAATTATTTGCTGCAACAGCTGCTTTTTGCAGTTTACTGCATTTCATAATATACCAATGCATTCTCAAAAAACACATGGCTCCTGTAGGTAAATATGCATTTCAAGTTCAGTTAAAGGCTTTAGAAGATTGATAATGTTTTATAAAAAGCAATATATAACATCTGTATTTATGAAAATGTCTATCTGTATTCTCAAACTCAGAACAGTGAGTTGAGAGAAAAATTAAAGTATAGCTACAATTTATATCTCAAATGTACAGATTTGACAGCCTGAATTATTCTATGTATTCATTTTCATTTCAGTAAAGACGCACGAAGGATACAAATCTCCAGTAGAAGCCTCACAAATAACAGACACACCTGATTCAATTCAGAAATCATCTACTTAAAAAAATGTAAGTTTAAGTATGACATGGGCCTGATTTTTATATGGAGTTTGAATACAAAATGTAAATAGTATTACTTTTTACAAATGCAACATAAATGTATTTCTTACATACTAATTCTCCATACTTAATTAAATATGTGCATCATACAGAATAACGAATGGACAATTGAACAAAAATCTGTAGACAATAAGTAATATCAATAAGCATTTCCTGTAAAACAAGTTATTAGGATGTTCAGATGTTTATTGATGAATCATTCCTGAGCTCTATTTATGGAAGAACCTATTGAGAACATCTTACATAAAATGAAATTAATTTTGAGCATTGATTTCAACTAAGTTATTTCCTGATCAAATTTGGCTTTCATCATTAATTTATTCACATTGTCATGTGTTTTGAAAAATCAGTTTTATCACTACTGGAAACATCAGCAGAATCAAGTGTATTTATCATTGAAGCAGGCTGAAAACTGTGTACTGTCACACTGTACAATGAACTAATCCTTAAAACAATATTAGTTATTAGGGAGACAATTTATAATGAAATTTTATATGAACTTAAATTTTATAAACAGAGATTTAGAAAATGTTCTTGCAAATCATAATGGGTAGATATCTTGAGAATTAAAGTTTTGTGAGTTGATTGTAAAAATAAAGTTTTTTATTATAAAGAGAAGAAAAGCATTGTTAATTTTATCATAACTGAACTGACACAAAATTACATATAATAGAGAATAGATGTATCACAACTTGAAATTTTTGTCTCTTTTTACTTGAGAAAATGATGCTAAGAGTCCAGTAGTAATAGTAAGGTATTTTTTGTGTGCACGTTAGAATTACCCTTCTTCAACCTAATTTCATGGAACAAGTATCTGTAGGCAATAGTGGAAATTATATATCAGTTTAACTTTTTTTGATTACTATTCAACAAATTTATAACCATATTTGTAAGAGAACAGTCACTATTCAGAGGTGACAAATATTCTGTACAGCTGTAGCAGTACTTAAATCTAGAGATTTTTGAAAGCTTATTTAATTTCCTACTCAAAACACAAAAGTTTTGATTCAGAAGTAATTTTTCCTTTATTTCTTCAACTAAGTATTTTCTATTTGTATTCTAGGAACATCCTTATCAGCATCTTTTACTGCTGGCAAAACATAAATTGTACAAACAGTTCTAGCAATAACATTAAATTCTTCAAGTTTATTAGCAAATGCCTTATATGTACCTTCTGTAGAAACTAAGGTTATGGCAATATCTCTTCTCTCCCTCATACTAAATTACAAACATTTAAAAAGTATCTTCAAGTCTTTTATCATTTCATTTTTCTCCTATTGCTTTTGACATATGAATTCTCATCAGCTTTCTCTTTCACAGAAACACTGTACTTTCTAATTTCCATACTAAAATTAAAAATGTTAGTAATAAGAAAGATAGCCAAATACAGACAAAAAAAAGTGTTGTATTTAGTTTTGTCAACTAACAAGTGCAGTTGTGTTGCTCTTGGCTCTTATTAGCACCTGAAGGGTCAAGGATCCCAGAAATGTGGTATTTATATTAACTTTTGTCTGCATTTGGATATCTGCCTTATTCATTTTCAATCAGATGTATTTAAAAATTTCAGTTGAGACATTCTGTAACTTTAAGAATTTTGAATTCTTCTATCAAGCTGCATTAGGAAATGTATATTAAAATTTATAGTTTTCCACTTTTTTCTTTAACAGAAGCTTATTCAGAGCATTATCACTGGCACTCCTTGAAGAGTCTACTATTTGTTTGGTAAACATTTCACAGTGAAACCTTCCAAAAAAATTTTGTTAAACTATTTCCTCACATTTCACTCCATTATGTGTCATTTAATTAAACTTTACCACAAATTTGCAAACCTGTTATAAGAGGTTCCCATTTTATGAATTCCATTTAGCTTTCATCCATAATTTCAATAACTTGATTCATACCTATAGTAACAGCCAAATGTTTGAAAGAATAAATGTCACTTGCAAGTTAAGTTACCTTCCTTCTGGAAATAAACATTTCTTAATTGCCAACATTCATTATGAATAACTAAGGCCCTGTAAAATAGTGTGAAATTAAAATGTAGGGATTAAATTATCCTTGAAATGAAGTTTTATAGTAGTGTAGTTCACATTAAAAATTAAGTTTAGATATTTGGCACAATTTGAAAGATTGTCTTTCAAGAATTTAAATTTCTACACTTAAATATTGAATATTAATTTTATGTTTTATTTGCCGTTAAATATTTTAAATAATACAAATTCACATGAAATATCAATGTACAGCTCAAGGCATTCATAATCCTCACAATAAATACATTTTACAGATGAAAAAATACCATTTAACACATTGCACTGACAATTATCTAGACAGAAGAGAGAAGTAATGTCTTTAAGGAAGGTATTTACTATTGACTATAAAGTTTTAATAACTTTTAAGTATGAATTTAAACAATATTTTCACCACATATAAAAAAATCCTCAAGCCAAATCTCATTACTATTTACATTACTGACCTAGTTTAGCCCAAATACTATGCTGTTACATTTATTACATATAAATTATAATTTTCATAAATTTCAAAAACATTTGTACTTCACTTTTCATCCAATTTCAAACAAAAAGATTATTAATTTTAGCAATATTACAAAAATTAAGGCCAATTTGAGAGGTAATTTCTTAGCATGTGGAAGAAACTTTCTAGCTGCCACAAAACTTTCATTTACGGAGTCCAACAATTTACACATCACATCTCACGTAATGTGGATCCAGGAAAAATGACTAGAGTTTGAACTACAGTTCGAGACACACAGACGGAATGTCGAATTTAACGTGGCCCGACCTATATGATAGGTCCACCACACGAAGCATTGACTCTTGCATCATAATGCAAATTATGCCCGTCACTCAATTTCCCGAAAGACCATCGTACCTCAGACCACTTGAGTTTACTACCAGTCAAATAAAAATTTGTACTATTTCCAAAAATTTATTGCAGCATTAACATCACATTCTGACATTAAAGTCTGAGGTTTCAATTGGCCTTTCCACTAGATTCCACACAATTTTTTTTTTAAAAAAAACTACCGCTACAAGTAGAAAAGCACAGTCTGCAAATTTCTTATCGTAACTCCGCAAAAGAAATATTAGCGCCAAATTCACAAACTACACGGACAAATGGCATCCGAAGACAGACCGAACCGCCGAATTACAAACGGCGATTCCCACGTAGTCTTTCTACTTCTTCAGCGTCCGAAGTCAAGTCTGCTGACGAGCAGAGCCACAGCACGCCGTTTCGGTTACTCTCGCTGAACCACGACCAGAGAACCGGGAAGCCCACTATCAGGATTTGTACGTACGTATAACATCTCTAATGAGCGCCCTGCAGAGAGGACAATGGCCACCACCTTTCCCTCTCCACTGCTGAACCGCACACTCGTAACACATACACATGTGACCACACATATACAACACACTGTCTATGGGACGCTCGTAGCAAATCGTGCATTCCGTCCCCGCGCTGGCTGCTGTCGCCTCCACCCACTGTTGTAAGGTAGAAGTGGAATCCAGAGTGGAGTAGGACGTGGCGGATACAGGCTGAAAAAGTAAAAAAATAATATAAGTAAGATAATCAAATCTTACAACATAATAGAATTATTTTTCCATACACATTTAGAGGAAGCGATTGCTTTACAGATACTCCACATGCAAATAAAGCATTTTTTTAATCAAGTAATTGGGGAATTACACCAATTGTCATAATGTAGTAGGATCATATCTCGGGAACCAAAAGATGGAGTTCATTTTGAAGGACACATAAGGAAAATTAAACTAACGATTACGTGACACTTTTACGCGAAAATATACTTGCGAGCCGCTCTAAGATTTTTATACATTACAAAGACAATCTTACCTCTATGTAAGTGTGGCTGTACGTTGAAAGCAACGTTCCAGAAGACGACGGCTGGAGTTCGGGCGGTGGAGACTGAATGACTGGTGCCATTGCCTGCGTCTGCTGATTCTGTTGGTTTTGCTGGTTGAGGTAGTTAGAGTGGGCAGGAGGTAGCTTAACCACCAGGACCGTGCCGCACTGCACAACCTCCGCGGAGGTGGTCGTGGGGACGCAACAAGGTCGAGGGCCACCGTGTTCGGAGGCGGAAGGCAAGTTCACGCGTAGGCGCCCTGGAGTCACGAGGGCCTCCGTGGGGCGTGGCGGCGGTGAAGAGTTTCGTGAAGCTGAAACAAAGATAAAGTGAAAATGCTGCAATTTGCGACGTAGTAGGCCGTAAACACGAGGAAAAGCAACGTACCGGCCAGTGGGTGAGAAACTGGGACCGGAGGAGGATGTTCGACGGCGCTGCCCAGAATGCGGATCTTCGACGTACTACCGTAGACGTCCCAGAAGGCCCACAACTGCAGCGTGTGGTCGACGTGCATGACGACCATCGGAGAGCCGCCGTTCTTGCCAACCTGAACCTCGCCTGTGTGCGTGATGCAAAAGGTGAGCTCGTCACCGCGCTGTGGAGACACGCAGACGTACTTGCTCACGACCCAGTACTCGGGGCGGTCCAGAAGCATGTCAGAGTCCTCCGGCAGATCTGCGGCCTGGAGCGCTGCGGGGTCGCAGGACGTCAGGCCGAAAGCTAGAGCGCCCACGTACATTGGCTCCGTGGCCAGAACCTGAACCGCTATCTTCTCGCCCAGGTGCACGGGCCGCGCTGTAAACACGTAGCCGAGGGAAAATTCAGTGTCCGCCCGCGTCGCGACGCATCGGTCGTTGCTGAGCCTGATGTTGCGGCCCCTCGTGCGGTGAAACGGCAGGGGGGTGAGAGGCGGAAGCGTAGCCGTCGCCTCGGGTGGTTCCTCGCAGCGCGGGGGCTGGATGCTGAGTGACGTCAGCGACGGAAGTATGAGACGCTCGAGGGCGTCAGGGCTCGTGTCGCCGCCAGCAGCCAAGTTCCTCCGAGAGTTGTTTAGCTGCTGTCGCGGGTCCACGAGCTCTATGGCCGTGGAGTTGCCGTACACGTCAATGATGGCCCAGAGGGGACCGCGTGTCTCCACACCGCTGAAGAAAACTCCCTTCTCCTCGCCGTTGATGCCGAAGTGAACGTCGCCCGCCTGCGTGACGTAGAAGAAGAGAACAGTGTCCCTCTCTGCGAACCGCTCTGCTAGCGCTTTGGCCCAGTATCCGGGCTTGTTCGTGAGGTCAGGACACGCATATTTAGGAAGTCCGTTGCGCAGATTGTTAGGGTCGTTGCACGTGAAGCCGAAACGGATCACTCCGCTCCAGTTGTTCGACACCTCCAGGAACTTAACGCACACCTGAAACAGTACTCTTGTAAGTTGGGGCTCCAAGGGGTCATGGAAAACAGGAAGTGAGAGGCCGTGCGATCGACACTCACCTTCTCTGCGATCTTGACGGGTCTGCTGCTGAAGGTGACGCCCTTGCAGAAGCTCTCCGTGCGACGCGCCATCGAGCCGTCGCGGGACACGCGGATGTTGTCGCCGTGCACCTGATGGAACAGCAACGGCGGCAAATTGTTCGTCCCGCCTCCCGCCGTCCTGGGAGCTGCAAAAAAAAAAAAAATATTGCTAGGTGAGCGTTTCGCTTCCTTCCGGAACGTCTCCCTCGCTTGGTCGGATAGCGTGACGAGAGAAAGCGGCTCCAGTTTCCGCGTCGCGCGATTCGGTGGAAATGCACAAACCTATCTGGTAAAGACTGCTATGGAACGTGACCACCATGTCGGCGCGCTGGCCAGTAACTGCTGCCGTTCAAGGTGCCAGCCTGACTCAACGTTCGCGACAGTGACGTCAGCTGACGTGACGTCACAAAGCCATTGCACGGCCTTGACTGCGGACTTCCCAGCATTTCACGTTTATTAAATTAGCTTTCCGCGTAGTGTGTTATCCTGCGCCCAACCGTTCCCTCTCCTCCTCCCTCCCCACAATCCGCGAACGAAAGGCACGTGATATCCCAAGGCTTCTGTGATGGAAGGAGGAGACGAAAACAGACCCGGGGCCCTTATGGTTCTCGTCGATAAAGAGCTACAAGCCAACGAAATGTTTGAGTTGGCAAGCCTGCCGGTCACGACCTCACCGCGAGACGATTCCCAGGCATCGCGGGGAATCTGATGCTTTTATTTGTTCGTCGCGCTTAGATTGGCGCAACATCTTTCCCACGTTCTGGATCAGCTGGCAACAACCGCTAGTTTGAGACTGCGACCACAGCATCCGTGGCGATTATACGGCTCGGAAGATGAAGGATTCGAAACGTACGTTAAGGGCCCCGATCGACTTCCGGTATTTACTAGCAGGAACAATCTGTAGGGTCATTAACAATCGCTTTCTACGACCTGTTGCGGGGGGATCGAAGCCGTTGCCGACGGGGAGCTAATATTTCCCTATTCAGACGTCCCGCGTTATTCCCACGCCTCTCCCAACCGCCATTCCCTAACAGGCTCCCCTCAACGTCTCAGGTACGTCTAGGGGGAAATCGCGAGGGGGTCGCAAATCTGTCGGCTGGCCGGGGTTTCCCATCAACCCACGCGTATGGCTCATCGTCGACGAGCTCTCGTGGGAACACCATCTGCGCCCATGACTAACTCCCCCACAGCTGTCCCCCGCACTAGTGCCCTGCCCTGTGACACACACTCGCGATTCGCGAGGTGACCGTTCTATTTTACATTCACCTTCGCCGCTACACTTAATCGTGGAAGAGGAAGCGGACAATCGGAGCGTCCGGGCCTCGGGAAAGCTGGCACGTGTGAAGCCAGCGTAATCGATAAGTGTCGTGTCCGAGCCATCGCCACCAGCGCACGATCTGCGACTCGATTTGTTGCGACGGCGTGGGAATCTCCCGTGGGTTCGTCGCTCTCTCCGGAGCCAGCCCGAGCCCGCTCACGCACGCGGATGGACTGCTAAATCGTGGCCCAGGGAAACGCTCTATTATTTTCACGCGAGTTGCCGACGCGTTTGTACAATGTAATTAGCAGAACCTTGAAAGATGCCGCCAAATTTTAAATCTTAGTTTGCTCGGTAGTACAAAAACTTCTCTAAGAGATGGGCGTCAATACGAAACCCCATTACGAATCTTTTTTTTCCCTTGAAAGAATAACTCAAATCTGTGATCACGATTATTTTGGTTCCAACGTCTACTATATAGGAAAAGTTAACATCAAACCGCAGGCAAAAGACGAAACTTTTAAGTTCACGCCAGATTTCAAAAGTCTCTGTTTAAATAAAACTTCCTGTAATGAGTAGTTAGATCGGTAGAAATATACACGGTACGTCAAATAGAACCGGCGAGAGTTTCTGCCGAACGTTAAGGATATGCGTTCGTGGGATAGCAGAGGCACAACAGCGATAAGCCGACATTTGTTTGCTCTGGACTGCGTCGCCTTCAAGATAGTTCCGTTTCCACGTGCAAACAAACTGCGGAAACAGAAAATAAACTCCGTCCGACCTATTTCACCGCGACGTGTTCTATTCGTGGCGCAATAACAGCTCTTAGCATAGAAAGTAAAGGTAACACAAATCCGAAAAGAAATTGTACGGCGAGACGGTACTAACCGAGTCCGATGCGTTTCTTGAACTTCTTGAGCACCTTCATCTTGCTGCGGATGGGCGCGAGCAGGTCTGCGTGACCCGACACCCCCATGAACCGTAGTCGCGGTGACTAGAGAAGCCGCTAGCCGTAGCAGTACTGCACACGAGGAGCGCGCGGCACAGACTGACTCGTAGCCGAGCGACGACGGTGGGACCCGACCCGACCCCACCGCGCACGCGCACTCGCTCCGCCCCCAGCAGCTGTGCACGCGTGCCACGCGCACCCTCCCTCTCCCTGCAGCCCCAGCCCTCTCACAAACACCTTCACAATCATTTCGGATCAACTGGAGATTGTTTTTCAACTTTTCCATTGTGTATTCGTATGAGGTTAAGAGAAAAAAAAAGAATCAGAGACGACGAAAGGAAGCTGTTCCGTGGTTTCCGAAAAGGAGATTCACGCCGTAGTTCTAATCCAGTCCAAACAGCGATGTTACTGTGTTAAGTGTTGAGAACAATTCAATTCTTCGTCTCTTAATCTTTCTCGTCTCAATCACAGATACATCAGAAAATCCGAAAAAAAATTCTACTATTAGAGACAAATTAATATGCCTGGTCTTGTCCTTCCTTCCACTTCTTTTTATGAATATGATCTTAAATGTGCGATTCGGCAGGAAAGAACGTAGATAAATCCTTCCACGTTTAATAAAAATGTAAACAAATAGGGGCCTAACGAATTTTCCGGTAAACATCTCTTCTGACCGAGACCGTCTCCAAGTCAACTTTCTACGTAACATTAGAGTGTTTCTGATCAATTATATATTGTAAAAAAGTTTTGTGTTTATTCCACTCTGACAGGATCCAAAATCAACCATCATACACACCGTTCGTTACAATTTGCTCTTCATTTTCGGTGATATGATTTCTATTGACATCCGAAGACTAATTGTGTTCCATTCCATTTATTGACCTTTATACTAGGACGACCCGCGCGTGTATTGTCAGAGAAATAAACACCGTTCAATGCGCAAATAAACCTTATAATGCTTTTTACAATAACAATTTAGTGTTAATTTTGAAGCTTTCGGCCAAGACGGCCATTATCAGCTGTAATAAGTATGCACAAATACAGGATCGTTTTTTGATATAAAAATCATTATTCTAATTTCAACCAAAATTAAATCCCACCCTTAACTTATTATGAATTGATTATGATTTTTATATGAAAATACGGTCCTGTATTTTTGTATTCTTATTAACGATAATAATGGCCGACTTGGCCAAAAGCTTCTAATTAACACTAAATTGTTATTGTAAAAAGAATTATAAGGAATTGGTCTTATCTACACCTACAAATAAAGTGTCCCTGTCGCCAAATTACAATAAACGTCGATTATACTTTTCAAGTGTCGTAATATCAAATGACTACAATCCGCTCTAATTGTTCATAGAAAAAAATTTTGTTTTCCAGTACCTCAATTCAAATTTAGCCACGCCTTCAATAACAGGAGAATAAATTGTAATAGCAAGTTGTTTTAGTGTGTATTAATATAGCTGTTCTATTGTTGTTTAATTTTTGAAAGCTTCCTTGTGTATCGTCGTCGTGTACGTAGAGCACGCGATATGTAATCACCTTTCCCCACTCCGCCGCTTAAAGTCGTGTTCATTTTCATGCTATTTTATTATGGTTTATTCCGTTCCTCTCTCACGTGTACATATTGTACTTCATCACAATCGGACCATTACTGAAGGCAACCTACATTCCTGTTCGTTAATACGCGGCCAAATTGATGTTATTTTTGAATTATTTCCCTAGGCTGCTTTACCGAAAGGTTTCCCGTATCTTCCCTCTAACCATGATTAGAATTCTTGTAGAATGCTTAAAGCAGTTTCCTTAATTCACGTGTACACGCACGCTGAATCAATTGTCTCTGTCTAGAAATCGGGCGACATCCAATACTTTACTTACCTAACGAGATTTAGTAATCATGGTGTAATATTTTCGAAGTTTTTCTGTCTGCTGCCCCTGGCTGTATTATTCCTGACTTTCCCAGTGCTGCATACGTAAGAGGTAATTATTAAAAAGTTTCAGATGTACATCTTGGCGACACACGTCTATTCCGAATAATTAATTACGGTTAAGAATACACTACGAAGGTATCATTGAAAATTTAAAAAATTGGAAATGGTAACCCACGCGGCGAAATCTGACTTCAAAAGGTGTGCGAGTCTGCTCTCAAGATTGGTCAGAAGCCATGTCTCGGATTCTACCTGTTTAGTCGCCTGAAAAAATTTCTTCTGGGGGAAGAAATGACAATGAACAGCTGGTCGTAGCCGAGGGGAAAGCCGACAGAGTCTGGAGCGTCAGGTTGGCGTATTGCCATCCCGAGCGTTCATACCAAGGTATCGGAGACTGGTGTCAATGAAGTACACTTGATTAGAAAATGAAGCAAAGTCCGTCATCTATATATTTGTGATCTATTCTATATCAAAGTGTTTTTATGGTGCAGTCTCCTTTGCTTTCAAGAGTTTCACCGTATTTACGGTTTCCCTTCTTATTTTCTCCACAACCGTCTATGCCCTTCTATTGACGTACCTCTTCCCCTCCTCTTGGCCGATTCAGAACTTCTCGCTATGAAATCTATTATCAGAGACAAACTCTTCAAATAATCCTTGCTCTCCCAATACGAGCGTCATAATTGTCACGTCGTGCAACAACCGCGCTCACTGGCGTCCGGCAAATATTCATTCAGAGATACAACGAGTGGAAATCATGAATCAGTATTATAAAACTGCGTGATCGTGCGTTGTTGCGACAAAGGGGAAATGTTGCAAGACGGTGCTACTTGTCACACAGCGCGAGACACATTTTTACACGAAAAAAAAAGTCCTGAAAGGGGTTACTTCAGGGAGGGGTGAAGCGTGAAATAGCAGGTTTACTAGAAGATGCCAAGAAACTTCAACAGATCACACGCACCATTACGAACTTACCACGAGTCTCAAAATCCGCTCAACAAAATCATGTTATTTTCTAAAAACTAAATTTTTTACCTGTAATAATTTTCTTCCATTACGTTGCGTTGTAAAGTCCGGACACTTGTCATTTACATGCGCAACTCGCTCAATGTTCCCAAACTCGCGTTGTCGTTATTGATCGATACCAGTTGCCCAAATACCTACGGTGAAGTCTCGGGAAAGAGGCGTCACAGTCAAACGAAACCCACGTTCTTGCCGTTTAAAGATTCCGCAACTGGGCGGTCTCGACGTTCATCATCGAAAAAAAATTGCCGGAGAAAAAAAATAACAGCGTGTGCAGAATGAAAGCGTGGTTTAATCGGGGCACTCTGAATCACCGGTGCTATCCACGGTTTAAAGATTTAGTCACTGGAAAGCCGTGCGATCGAAAGAT
Organism: Zhengitettix transpicula; assembly: GCA_037074705.1. NCBI lineage: Eukaryota > Metazoa > Arthropoda > Insecta > Orthoptera > Tetrigidae > Zhengitettix > Zhengitettix transpicula. The sequence goes on along the minus strand of CM073591.1, from coordinate 42,920,271 downwards.
ATCCGCAGAAAGAAAATAGAAAACCAGTGCGATGCAGACAATGGGACCGGGACAATTAGCGTGGATAATGGAATACACCGGGTCTGCATAAACAAAATTCCTGAGCTCCTCGAGGAGCGTCGAGCCAGTATTAAAAGCAAACAAAAATTAGACTGTTCGTGGAATGTGAAGATGACGTTCAGTAACGATGGTATCATATCTGTACGTGGCTAATGTGTGTGATTAACGATACCATCGATAAGGACGTGGACAATTAAAGCCTCCTGATGGCTGCATGCCTAATTGAATGAGAGGAAGGTGAAAGTTGGAGGGTGACCAGCTGACAGCTCTCGCAGGCACCTGGCAGTGCGCACAGCCAGCACAAAGACCGCGCGCTCGCTCGCTAAGTGAGAAATTGCTGCACTTAGACGAGAGACTTCCGCTCGAGCCCACGTACTCCTATGCCTGCACTATTTACATTCATCTCATCCACGTGGACAACTCACTAACACCCGAGGAAACGTTAACAAATCAGCCGTACTTACGCATTATTCCGTTTCACCAAAAATATCTCACATTGAACCCGTGCGGGTTTGAAACGTTTATCATAAAAGCTATCACACTTCACCTATTTAATTTCAATCACAGACTTCGCCTCGGTGTTTGAAAGGGATGCTAAATATACTACGAAATGTCATAATATGTACAAATTTTCAAATTACGACGACGAAATCGCCTATTATTTTCATTTGTTCTCCAGATCCAATTCCCTACCGTCCATTACACGACTCCGGTCAAAACGTCCATTGAGCCTCACCAAGAAATTCTAGATTAAACACTATGCTTAAAACTACTCGTGGCCTCTTTCCAACCTCTAATTTATATAACTCCGAGACGAGAAAAAATCTAGCAGCGAACGGGCAGTTTTTTTTTAGGAGAGATACGAAGGGGTTACCTTTGGGTATGCCTTTTCCTCTCCGTTTTTTAACTAAGGTTCCCACAAGCCGAGGCACCTCGGCCTGTTCTGAGAGGTGTATGTTCCGGGGTCACAGACCTTGGGCATACGGTAAGAGTTGTCCGCTATTCCCATTGGAATAGTCGGCCAGCTGCCTCCTAAACTGGTCGAGGCACGGAGAAGAGAATGCTGCGTCCCCACAGAAAACTCCTCTCCCGCTATCGGAAGGGCGTGGGACAAGTACCCAATGCCCGACTTACAGGATGCAGGTTTTTCTAGGGTTTTCCCTGCATTTCTTTAGGAGAATGCCGGGTAGGATCCTTAAACTATAGCCCGGGGGCCCTAGTTCACCCTTGGCTACTTTCCCCTACCCTTCCGCATCCCCCCTTTCAAATCCCTTCCTATGCTATTAAAGGAGAGATGCCCAATGTGGATTACCCTCATGTAGCCTGTTGCCCTAAAAAAACTAGCAGCTAAATAACTCTCACTTTTCAAGTTTAAACAGACAGCAACTGCTTACACCGATAAAAAATATTTATGTGCCCCCCCCCCCTTCTCACGTGACGAAACAATAATTTATTTCAAATGGTGGTAACAGTGCAACTGTTTTCCTTTATATCGTGCACGTGTAACAACCTCCAGACTCAGTAACACAGAAATAATTTATTTTAGCAACAATAATCAAGTTCTCAGACTTCAAAAATATATTATCAATGCTACGTTATTGTCCTCCAAAGGACAGACGAGAACGCAGTTTAGCCGTTCTAGATGTGCAGATTTATTCCATTTATCGTCTAAAATACAAATGATTATAAAAATCAAACCTTATCTCCTTACAAAACCCTAATAAGAAGCAATTTCGGATTATACGCTGATACCTTATCAGATTTGACGTGGTTTTCGCCACGAGTATTATCTACCTCGTCGAGACACAACTACAAGATTCTAATATTCAGACACTGTTACTTGCATTACGCTTAGCGACACAAAAATATTCAACATATTCCGGCTGCGGACTTGGAAAAGAGCTTTGACTCACATAAAAAATTAATAAATAAATATTTTTTGCGTAAAACTTCTCCCCTGTAAGACCAAAGTTATGTTCATAACTAGAGTCACAATATCATACTTCAGCGTAGTCTTACACTAAACTTTTACTTTCGAACACAGCAGATAGAATATGAAAAACGTAAATATTGTGTGTTTAAAGATAAATAACTTTTTTTAAAAAAAGATTAAGAATACTTTGAAAAGTTTCAGACTCCCACATTGAGTTAAATTGATAAAATACTAAATTATTTAAAATTAAATTTTTATAACGATATTTAAATTTATATGAAATATATAAAATTATTTACAGACATTACTCAATCAACTAATTTTAAAATAGTTGATTAAATATTCTTGTGAAGCAGCGATGCGTCCTGTAACCCGGACTGTTATGTTCTGCTGACTACTATTAACGTCTTATTATCAAATTATACTATATAACATTTCTATTATCTACTCTTCTCTTCGGTGCTCTCTGAGACTCCGTTTTCACTATTATAACTTCTTCCATTAACTAGTCCTGTATTTTCAGCATTGTTGTCTAGTTATTCGTGAGCATTGCAGACCTATTGTGGTGTAGTAGTCAGAGTCATGCGATGAGCTGACACGTCACATGGTCGAGCAGGGTTCATCTCTCGTCATCGGAGGGGTTGGCGAAGAGAGCCCATCCTCGGGGGACAAAATATCCCTGCTGTTATTCCTCAGATATGAACTCCCAGTACTGGGGTCTGCAGCTTCACTGATGTGCGCCTAAAAATTAATACTATGTGTTTTATAAGGAGACAATATTATCCGATTCAGGTACACAACAAACGTAGGTTACTAGAATCGAGATTTATTGGTTACGCACCTAAAATAATATTGTTTTTATTTTCGATTCTAAAGTTTACTAGCGAAAAACAACAATATCGATTGTTTACATCATACAGATCATACAGATCGATCCTAAAGACGTGTAGTATTTAGTCACTTTTCCATTGAATAGGCATAACTATATTGTAGTAATTGGTAATTAAGACATTGTTCTAATTGGAAAGTTGGATTGTAGAGGACTCATTATTAGTGGACATAGAGCGGACGCCGCAACAATCCGGCGAGGCAAAGAAAACATTGTTGGGCAGTTGAGAGAGTTTACGCGCTCAAAATCTAAGAGACGAAGTTTTACAGCGAACAGTTCGAAAGCTTTACAGTTGGGCAGCCAGAACGAAAGAATGTGGTCCAGTTACAAACATGCTCTCAAATATTGAAAAGTAAAGCAATTTTCAGTCGGGAAGGAGATAGTGCAACTAATGTTGTATTCGGTGGTCGAGCGAAAATTCATCATGCTGGCCATAGACAAACCAATGATGGACCTTTTCAACTAAAGTTACGAGATCTACAAATCCAGGTTGCAGTAAAGCATCGAGAACCTACCAATTTGTGTTAGACCAACTAACAAACTACGCCAATTAGAATTTGTTGACATTTAGAGTCTGTGAGTACTAGAATCAGTGATATCCCCAAATTTTGTGCACGAAAAACCTAAAATGAGACCTGGGCGGTCGTAAGTAGAGAAATACTTTGAAATTATTTGTAAACCACTTTTAAAAGATAAAAGTCAGATCGTTCTTTAATTATTTAAATATCGATAAAATGAGATCGTTAATTCTTGATAAATTTAAAACTGTTTAAATTCAATCTGTAGTATTATTTCTCCTAAAACAAATTTCGTCTATGTTTCAGACGCATTAACTTCCATAAAAGGTAAATGTAATTTTGATTGTATAAATTCAGCCATTTATCAAACCCAGTTTAAAACCCTGTGATCCCAAATATTTTGTGTATTTGTTATAAATTTGGCACAATAAATTTTGTTTGTTCATTAAAGTTTATAGTTTTTCATTTAAAGCGCCCATCCATTATTTATTATTATATTTAATTATTACAATATATTGTGATTATACCTACTTGAGAAAGAAAAGCCCTGTTCCGATCTTCACTACGTTCTGATATAATGAGAAAATTGTTGGTTTTCATTGCAGGGGTAGTTTTTCAACTTTGCCCATCACTTCTTCTATAAGTTGGATATACCTCGTTGTAAAAATACACATCATAATAATTATATATTATATAGTCGGACATTCACATGGGCATCTCGTATCCCTCATATCAATGTAATAATTAATTGTAATCTACAAAACTGTTATTCTTTAACGAATTTAGTGTGAAGTCGGGTGCGACCAAACAAGCACGTATACCCGGCAAACAACACCAGAAAAGTCGAGCAGCACAATCACTAAGGACATGAGTGTTACCTTTGCGAATTTCGTCGTGTCACTTAGACCTGCAGTGGGAAAACACCGAACGTTACATAACGCAAGCAACCTGCTACTTCGTAACGAAGGTTACGTCGCTTTTATTTTAGGTACAGGCTACTTGGGTTGACTAGGGCCCCCGGGTTACGGTTTAAGGATTCTACCCGACAATTTACCTAAAGGTGGTCCAGGGAAAACCCTAGGGATTTCAGACTCTTGTCCAACTCCCTTCTTTGCTCAAATTCCAGAATTTTTTTGCCTTGTCTCAAAACTTGTATATATTTTTCATATAAATGAAGTAGATAATATATATTACAATAATAAAATATAAGTGTGTGGGTAATGACGCGAAATAGTAATTAATACTCACAACGTGTTGGCAGAACCATCATTAAAAATTAATTTATATCGCTGAAGTTTCTAAAGCACCTTTGAAAAGTTAATTTAATAAAAATGGATTCGGATGGGACAAACTCCAGTAAATATTGATAATTGGTTTCCACGTCTAGAACAGTTGAGATAACATTTACATTGGGAACACGCTCCTGCACTGCATGTTTACAACACTTAACTTTAATTTAGCACACTGCAATTGTAGACCAAATTTTGTTTCTCGAAACGTTCTCTGCTAATTTGATTAGGACTTTAATTACCTAAGTGGCGTGGTACGCTTTTTGGCAGTCTAGCTTCTGCTCATTACGGGTAGAAGCCTTTAAGATATCAGTTTAGCTCTCACAAAGACGGCATTCCGCGGGAAAAGAAAGCTGTAATGGACCGACCGATGTTCCATTATTATTAGAGGGTGAGTAAGGAGCCAATGTTTCCGTAACGAGTTCTGAGTAGCAATTACACGGAACATCATAACACTTAATCGCCACATCACGCAAACACTCGAGACTACGCTCTCGCGAAACAACAATTACAACCTGTAGGTTCAATCGATCATTAAACAACACTCTCATTCGCGGTCTAACAACCTTCCAGTTTCCATTTCCCCACACTCCTCGTCCCCATTGTAACAAGTTAAATAACCACAAACAGATACTGGTTACATCAGGGATTTCATCATTCTTTCTTCTTCCACCCCTTCAAAACTTTATATATATATATATATATATATATATATATATTTAGGGCAACAGGCTACATGAGGGTGATCCACATTGGGCAACTCCCTTTTAATAGCATAGGAAGGGATTTGAAAGGGGGGATGCGGAAGGGTAGAGGAAGGTAGCCAAGGGTTAACTAGGGCCCCCGGGCTATGGTTTAAGGATCCTACCCGGCATTCGCCTATAGAAATGCAGGGAAAAACCTAGAAAAACATGCATCGGGTAGGTCGGGCATTGGTACTTGTCCCACGCCCTTCCGATAGCGGAAGAGGAGTTTGCTGTGGGGACGTAGCATTCCCTTCTCCGTGCCTCGACCAGTTTAGGAGGCAGCTATATTTTATTTAAGAAATATGCATAAAATTCATGTTATTATTACATGTAAAGTAAGAAACAAATAAAAAACTCATCGAGAAAAATGATTATTTATACAGGGTTGCGTGAATTTTCACGTATCTAGGTTCAGAATTTCCGTCTCTGTGTTGATATGTTAATCAGTATATTATTTTTTTCATCTCTAATAAAGTGAATCAGTGATTTTAGCAGAAAATAAATATTTTTTATTCTCTTGTGTATTTGTTTTAAAAAAAATTGTTTCAAACAAGTGCCTTTGACTTTGCGAATTCTCGCGCCGAAACGTCCTAGACCCAGGCATATGTACTAACGAATCTATAGAAGAGTTTGTGTAGAAGGTAATTAGGAGTATTACCTTGAAGTAAATGGGAATTAAATTAATTGTTTATACATATAAATTGTAGAAAAAAATGAATGAACAAGGGGTGTGCAACTTTCAAAGCTCAAACAGGTGCCAAGTGCTTTGGTTCTTGCGAATTCGTGTCCCGCAGAAAGGTGCGAGTCAAAACGGTTGTAGGACAGACGTGTCCATAACTTGTGTCGTGGATCGTCTAGAGGGCGTCTGTTTCTGTGAGGGTGCGCCGAATTTATCTTGTAATTTGCGTAAATTCTTAAATTGTGTTTGATAACTGACGCTACTTGCTCAGTTAGAGAGGTGCAAGTTTTGAACAAATATAGTATGAGCGGAATAGTTCGATGACCTGAGATCTCGGGTAACAGCAGAGGCCTTTCGCGTTATCGCTGAAGTGATGAACATTGTAAATACTTGCGAAATCACGTAGCTTCCGGTAATTTCAACAAGCAATTGGGGCTGAAAGTTGGATTCATTTCACGGACCACCGGTTCCTGCTCGTATATTGTGTGACTCAGCTATGTATTTAATTAATAATCTTATTTATTTGTTTCATTACATGAATTTTTATGTCAAACCCTGAGACCATGGGCCTATATCTAATAAATTTTTGTTATATGTCAGATAAGTGATTCCATTAAGAAAAGTGAAATAGACCACAATCCTCTTGCAATATATTTTGTTTTCTTCTCCTCTGCCTTATAATAAATAATAGTGCAAACTAACGGATTTCTGCGTCTGATATTATTTTATTCTTTTATTATTATCGACAGCGGTTTCTTTTTCTTGTCAGTAGTTGACCTTTTTATTGGACTGCCCCGTAGTAAGTGTACCATTCAGACAATGGAAAACTTGTAGCAATGCGATCCAGCTCGCAGATTGATGGCGGAAGCAGAGCAGGGTGTCGGAGGAAGCGGCCAAGGTAACTGGACACGCAGGAACTACAGCCGGCTTGGCTGGCCAACGCGGCGCGCGGAAGTCACGAGCATTGTCCTTCCCAGCTTCCGCCTCGCTGCGTTACCAGCGTTACACCTACCTGGCTTCGTCACACACTCACAACCACCCCCTAACTATTTCCCGTACGGGTCTGTATTGCCACCCGAGCCACGTAATGGTTTTAATTTTTCTCGTGCGCCGTTTCAAGTCAATGCGGCGCAGGACCTGCCAGCCACGCGCTCAGCCATCAGCTGTCACCAGCGTCCTCGCCTCAATGAATTACCAAATCTATTTCTAAAACTCACAATATTTATCAGAACTCATCTTTATAAGACATACTTGAATATTATACATGGGAGTGGGGGGGAGAAGACTGGCTTTTGAAGACTCGAGCCCTTGGGGAAGGCACGTGGTCCTGAGGGCGCGATACCTAGTAGACATTTGAAATACCGAACCTCCCCAAAACAAAAATTAAGTGGAAGGTATCGGCGACAACGAATTACGAGCCTCACTTGTATTGAATTTGGATCTGCCTCCAATTATTTTACTTTTTGATTGTGACTAACGTTCCAGCAGGTTACGACACCGGATCTACTCGCGTGAGGCTTGACCACGAGAGCAACAGGTAACGTGTCATGGAAGCCGCTCTAGAACTTGCAGTCTCCGATCAACAGGCAAAATCATTATTTCATCGTGTAATAACTTTCCTCTTTATAATAAAAATTATGCCCACGATCATGTTTTATGTATAATCATATTCGGGGTCCGAAAGCACACCGATTCGTTACGTATTTAATACCATAGTAGTAACGAGTGTATGACAACACTGGATGTTAACTCTGTATCCCAACAATCCAACTTAACGAACGATGACGATTCTTCGTGAGATATAAAAGTTTACGATTTTCCCATTTAATCAACCGGTAATTAACATACATATTCATTTGATTATTATTAAACAGAAACTGTTAAAGCCCAAGGTAAAGATCGCATTTTTGGACATATTTTCTTCATAAAAGATTGACACTCTTTTTGAACACAATCTGACACACATATTAATTAATATCTGATAATCGATACAACTGTGACGTTGTTGTTGTGTTCGTAGCGTTACAGTTATACCCCGTCTTTACAATGAACGCGTTAGGTATTAATTTATAAATTTATAAAAATTTATAAAAAATTAAGCAATCAACTTTTATTTATTTCTTGAACAATAACTACACTCTAGATCTTCTATTATGAACTAAACCTCAGGTAATTTTAATTGTCTGCCATTTTAATTTTATAATTAATAAATAAATTGGCCATAATAAAAATAATAAAGCGATTAAAAAGATATAATTATAAACGTGTCGTCCTTAATTTACATTGTGCATTGGAGTTGTAGTATTACAATTCTAATATTTAAGAAAACATATTTAAACACTTGTTGACAAAATTTGCTGTATATGATTATATAAAACTTTTTGAAATTACAATTTGTAAAACAAACCAATTAATTGATTAGTTCTATTGTCAAATATTAATTCAATGCTCTCTTATGTCCTCAAGTGAGACAATAAATGAAACAGTATTGCCAGTAAGAATATTTATTTACTTTTATCAGCAGCTTTCCTCCTATACGACTATAATCATCCGATCTATATAAGCTTAAATTTTGCAAATTTTAGGTTAATTGCTGGATTAACCGAATTACCATCCTACCATGTAAATTATGTACATATTTAAAATTTGTATATACTATAACTATATTTAACCAACAAATAATCTTATGATAAAAGTTTTGTCAAATAAATTAAAAAAATATAAGCTTTATGTTGAAAACATAAACAATCTATAAGGCAACAATAATTGGTACAATATTCCCATTCTACTTGAGCTGCGTCAAACATTTTAATAGTAACAATGAGACTAAACGATGAGACATGTTCGAACTGAAGAAAAACAATTTTAGAAACCTGGAAATCAATGTTTGATGAGGGTTAGTAATTTTCCGATCTTAGTAGCACAGAGAAAGAAATATTTGGATGTTCGCGTCTCGATCAAGGTAATTTTTTTAAATGTAAGACAATGTGTATGAGGTAAATAAAATGGAAACTAATATAAGGACATCTATTAATGAATTCCATCTATTCTCACGAAGAAACCGCATGTGCAATACCAGAGGGCAGGATATTGTATAACCAACGCTTCCACGTTTCCTGAGAAACCCACAGAGCGAAACACGCGATCTGGTTATTTCACGCGAAGTAAATGATGAAGTTGTTACCATTCGCTTTCATGAACTCATCAAGGACGAACATTTATTCAACTGAATTTTCGCCTCAGGCACGTCGCCTCTAAAATACTTTGAATATACGTAATGGAAATATTGAAGAAATACATCAAACAGACGACTTTATTGTACCAAAACTAGATATTTATCATAGCGTAATTGTCAAAAATTATTATTCTTACTTAGAGTTGCCAGAAATACATCAATAAACGTAACATTTGTAAATCTAAAATCAGGTGTACAAGTAGTTACCATTCGCAGGGAGATGCACGATTATGATGTTGGGAGATAAATTAATTCTCAACCGTAAATATAGTGGGGAAAAAGAAAACTCTGATTGGCTCACGGCTAAAGTTGGTTCTAGAGCAAATACTTAATTTTCTTAGTGTGTAATCAATCAGATTCGCGTTCTTATTGTGCCAGTTAAATTTCGTTTCCAGTCATCACCAGTCCACTGACGAGGCACCTCGGCCTGTTTTAAGAGCTGTGTGTTCCGGGCTAGCAGACTTTGGGCATACGGTAAGAGTTGTCCGATATTCCTATTGGAATAGTCGACAAACTGCCTCCTAAACCGGTCGAGGCAAGGCGAAGGGAAAGCTGTGACCCCACAGCAAACCCCTCTCCCGCCATCGGAAGGGCGTGGGACAAGTACCAAATGCCCGATCAACCTGATGCAGGTTTTTCTAGGGTTTTCCCTGCATCACTTTGAGGCGAATTGCCGGGTAGGATCCTTAAACCATAGCCCGGGGGCCCTATTTAACACTTAGATGCTCTACCTTTCCGCATCCCCCCTTTCCCCCTTTTTCCTATGCTATAAGAGATTAGTTGCCCTATACATAGCCTGTCTACATCTTCTTCTTCTTCATCTGCAGACCACCGCATCGAATTTCAAGAACAGTTACGAATGTGGCTTCATTTCTCAACAGCATATCTCCAAATTCAAAACTGTTGTCCAAAAGTGTGAATCATGGCATCCGTGCTCAGCAAACAAATTGACGTTTCCTTGTATTTTGGCGTTGACCGACTGATATCTACTTACTTCCTGTGAATATTCGTATGAATGCTACTTAAGCGTGGAATAGTAGCATTGGCTTGTGTGTTGATTTACCTGAACCTCTGCCCTTGCTTCATTCACCGATTCGAGCAATATTGCTCCAGATAATTCCATTCTCCTGCAATCGCTAGAGATCCATTCCGGAAGGCTTGCCTCATTTGAAGAACGTTAATGGATAGCTGATGGCCACTCTGCAGTTCCGCCGTCATTTGAAGCTACTTTATTACTGCCGCCGAAGCTTCCGAAGCAGTTTGCTTCGGTGAAGAACTTAACACTTCAATAAAATCTGTCATACCAAGCCTGACCATGAAAATGATTCGTTGATAGTTAGCATGCAAATACGAAATATACACGGAATGTATAAAATTTACCAATTTGCGCAGATGACGATCAAAGAAATAGCTTCGAATATTGAGTACTGTTCTTGCGTCGGTATATATTTATAATCGTGTAAATGCATTATGACTACGCCTCACGACTAAAGGAAACGTATCTGCATAATGTGGTTATATAAGTCTGCAGATCAGCGACGAAGAACGAGCAGACTGGTTGGACTGAAAGCTACAAACAAGGATTAGAGATTTACAAGCGCTTTTTTTTTACGGGAATCAGTAATGAATAATGAGCTTGTCTCACCCGCATTTTGGATTATGGAAACATACTACTTTTCGTAGGACATCTGCGGCGAACAAAACCTATTATAGGGCAGTCATGCGCATGAATGGCGGAGGTAGGACTTTTTTTCTGACTGTTAGGGCTCTAAGTGCCGATGTAAAGCAAGTCTTTGTAATATTCGTTTCCAGAGACCAGGGGAATGATATCGTGTTGCTCTGGCTACCGTGGGACTGAGCGGGAAGCAGGGCTTCCTTGGGTCAGAACAGCAGGTGGTATATCACGATCTTTGGCGCGTCGTGATCCAATTAAGGCAATCAGTCAGACAACGCACTTTCTCTGCCTTCGCTGGGGGAAAAAAGTTCGTGGTAACCGACCGGACACGCCACTTTTTGCCGATGTGGGCCGATTCGCAGCGCTCGGAAACGGAACACGTGAAGAAAATCGTACGATACCGCAATCAGATTGGGTAGTCTTTAACGAAGGGTTCTTGGAGAGGAGATTCTATTGGTGTGAATGAAATACATGTTCAGCAACGGAATTAAATAAGTCACAATCGCTATAGAAGTTACCGCTAAGTTCCGAATAAGGCACCCTAGATAATTATAGAAATAGGAACCAAATCAATATAATCTAACGTACCCATTTGAAATGTCAAAGGTAAAACTGGGATTTGGAATTTAACGTGAACGGTGTATTTAATAAAGGGATAATGTTTTACGGATCTGAGAAAAAGAAAGAAACTTAGATGTAGGTGGAGAAAATAGTAATTCAAAGATATGAAGCAGCATCATTTCAGACACGAGGGTCCGCAACGTCAAACAATGGGCCGCAGACCTGTTCTTCTCACAATTGTCCAAGTCTGTTGCAGCCACACACGTCAGATAAGGATCTGCAGACTAACAAGTTCACGGTCTAGTTCCGACTGATGTTCGGATCCATTCATCGTTTGTCTCAGGCGCCCCCACACACGCGTCTGAAGATCTTGCCTGCTCAGACCGAGGATTACTTCTTGGATTTCCACAGTCGGCTGCAGACCTGGTCTCCTCAGGCCGACTGTTGACGTCACACAGGTTGGAATTGTCGGTAGATGTTTTTATGGCGCCTTTTCGCAGACCGGAACCTACTCGGATCAGCCCAGCTCGGAAAGAATAGACGCGTTCCTGTGTCTGATTGGCAGCCTGGGAAGGCATTCCGGGCCCTTTATAGTCGTAAACGGTCAATGTGCTGGAAGAATGTACTGAAATTAGTATTCTAGCCATTCAGGATCACGAACTGCACAGGGGAGAATGACCTGGCTTTGGGACTGAAAACAAGTTACGTGTTAAATGTCGGAAATGGTGAAACTAGGCTGTCATATAGAATTGTTGCATTTAATAGACTGCTTCCCTGAATTTACATTCTCGGATGTTTTTTCGAAACGTCGAGTAATTGCCCCAAGTAATAAAAAACAATTGCAGGAAGCAAAAGAAAGTGAAGCGTGAGAATATTTGAAAATTTCTACCAAAAGATGTTAGAAAGAACCTTACACAGCTACTACTATGTTATTGAGTAGGGATGGGGAGAAAGATCCATTTCCAACTGTTTTACCCTAATCTTTTGGGAAAATCGTGCAATCCGTTAATGAGTATTGCTGCGTCCCGAAAGAAGCCCGCCTTTTTGCCACGATATCCGACGTCGTGACTACTCGAGAACACACTGCAAGAACACGACCCGTGCCAGGAATCGGTTCCGGTGACTTCGCATCCTGCAGGAAATGTGTTTAAAAGGGCTACGTTCATTAACAGACCGTGTCCTTTAAACACAAACGCTTATTTCAAATTCTTAACCGGTAAAGTAGACCGATTGCAGACCGATAGTGAATCAAATCGCTGCTGATCGTCTCAAGAACGAGTAAGTGATTGTTATTAATCCGTAAAGGTGGCGTTGTATGAGAAATATGAAACAAAGTACGCTGTATTTAAACACGTTTACGCCGAGAAGTATCCTTTGTTTGCGGCAGGAAGGAAGGGCTGGGCGCTAGCTCAAGCACACTTCCCCGCAGCGCTCCGGCAAATTCAATAACAACGACCTCAAACAGAAACCCTCCCCCTCCACGAAACCCGCGTCATTTTCAAAAATAAGGCATACATCTTTCCGCTCGCCGGCGCACCAAAACCACGGCGAGATAAACAGCGCCTTCTCTCGACCTGTCATATGTTGCGGGCAGGTGAATATAAATCAAATTATTATTTGCAATACAAAAGAAAAAAAATTATCGTATATTTTCAGCTGTTATTTGAATTATTCTATAAAAATTTCTCACTTAATTACTTTTCAAATTAGACGCCTCCAACTAAACCAGTAAGATTTAACTTAAAAACTCATTTTTAAATTTCATTTTAATTAAGACTGATTTGTATACTTAATTAAAAACCAGTAATGTTACACTGGAATATAACATGCAGCTATATATTAAATAATGATAAAAAATAAAAATGAAGTAATTTGGAAAACCATGTTAATATATATATTAATATACTAACTTATGTAGAAGTCACGAACTTGTCTCCTTCGAAATAATTTTAAATTAATATATATATATATATATATATATATATAATAGTAAATTGTAAAATTAATAATAAAAATAATTATTTTTATTATTAATTTTACAAATTACTATTATTATATATAATATATGTTTTATTAGATATAAAATGAAGTAATTTGGAAAACCATGTTTATATATATATATATACATACATACATTAACTATGTCAATATATATATATATATATATATATATATATATATATATATTAACATGGTTTTCCATATATATATATAATTATTAACATTAAAATAATATATATAAAATGAAGTAATTTGGAAAACCATGTTTATATATATACATTAACTATGTTAATATATATTAACATGGTTTTCCATATATATATATATATATATATATATATATATATATATATAATTAACATTAAAATAATATATATATATGGTTTTCCAAATTACTTCATTTTGATGTTTTTATTATTTTAATGTTAATAATTGAATTAGTATAATTATTGTTATGTGTTGAATATTATAAATATATACGGTACACGGAAATTTATGTGTTTCGACCATTTAACATTTTAACTGGATATAAGATTATTATGGAGAGAAGCCGGAATTTTTTTCCGTTAGTAAATTAAATAACCGCTTGAAGAAACTAAGTATTTAATTTGTGGACTGATTTAAACCTGAGTTTTTGAATTAATTAAAAGGAATTTAAAATTATTTCGAAGGAGACGAGTTCCTGACATCTATATTATTTCGAGAAAAAAGTTAATTGAATAAAACCGAACGACTTCAAAGAAACGATAATATCACTAACTTAATTTGCTATAGTTAATTAATTTTTTTCCTTAAATTGCTTAACGTTGTCTGTTAACATTTGCAGTAAGGAAGTTCTAATTTTTTAGTCTGTTTTCCTTATTTTTAAACGGTTTGAGCAACGAATTACCATCGAACGTAAAATAAATTTAGTTGCAGTGTATATTTCTTAATTACACACAGCTGTAACGTCGAAAGTAGCCAAGCCTAATCCGTTGTCAGGCTAATTGTGGGAGAACTACTCGTAGGCAGACTGTTGTGGTGCAGCGACGGCGATTCCTTGCGCGCAAAATCTGATCGGTGTTGTTATTCGGAGCGCGGGGAAGCCCCATTGTGCCTTATCGACCTGTGTCCGCACAATATGACTTCCAATATTAGCGCTCTTTATCCGCGCATCGCCGTCATTTCAAAGCTCGTTACATGTAGCCGGCGAGCTTTTCAAACTCGTCACACAAGGGAAACTCTACCTGGAATTACCGCGTTACCCAAATCTAAATTATCGACAAACGCAGGATTTTCGTAATTAGACAATTAGACACGATTATAACACATGGGCCCCAAGAATTTTTAATACAAAACTGAAAGACCAGAAACGTCGTATATTCAGAAAGGTCAATGAACGTATGTTGGTATGTGATCAATGACGCATTCGGACCAGGGTACAAGCTAAAAAATTTCTGAATTACCAACAAAGCAGCACTATTTGTAAATGTAGAGAATATGTGCGAAATAAATTAAATGTGTAATGTATTATAAATTTAATGGCAAATGGATTGGTGGATTTTATACGGAGATGGTATTGTTCGGTTGTTCCGTTGCCTGATTTGGAGAAGAGAGAAATGAGATCAAAGTGGGAAGGAAAGGTAATTCAAAGAGAGCAATGACTGATGGACGGAAAAACAGTAAACCATTCTGACTCAGAAAATAAGTACGCGAGTCCACAGCCCTATAGACAAGGGCCTACTCGGTTAACCCCATTTATTCCTATTACAAACATTTTCCCTCCAAATCATACGTTGGAACTCCCGAAAAACATATCCTTTGTAATGTATTGATGTACATAGCGATCATATATACTATCTAAATCCTTTGAAGTTATTATGTTCTGTTTGGACTTTTCAGTCTTACACCTGATTTTTGAGATTCTCCACACTATCACAGTCTGCAACTCAGCATCCAAGTTATTTCATTTATCGTTCTTTCAATATTATTTTTACCCCAACATTAATACCCTTTATTATATGGTATTGATTAAAAACCACAAGGACCCTCTTGACACCTACAGAAAACATTGTGTTGTTTACAAAATCTCTTGCTCTAATTGTAATTCTTGCTACATAGGACAAACAAAACGTTCCCTTAATACACGTATCAAGGAACATATGTCTAATATCAAACTTCCTTTCAAAAGTTACTAAAGGTCCCATTTCCCGTAAACACTTATTTCCTTTTCTTGTCTAAATTTCTACTTTCTTCTGCTGAACCAATCATTAACCATAACTATTCCTTTCTTGAACTCTCCAGGTTTAACTTCTACATAAACCTGTATTCCATACGAAACTCGGTTGCACAGTGTTGCAATGTCATTTGCATTGGCACTGTTTGTTTCCTCATGTCATGCCTTAAAGTGACAACTTTGTTTTATTTATGTTTTACTTATCGTCTTTATTTCACAGAACGGCACGTAAGCTAGTTTTTTTTGTATATAAACATACTACGTTCCATGCCTGACTAAAGAAATAATATTCGTTTTCAGTTTGAATTCGGAGCAAGTTCATACAATTATATGTTCTCGGTCTGGTAAGGAAAACGGGAGCTAGAATGACCACATTAGTGGGACAAAGGTGCTTCTTTAATCAAAGATACGTATGTGTGTGTTATTATTGTCGAAGCTAAGCAAACAGGAGCAAGGCCAGTGTCTTATCAGGGCAAAGTGGCTGCTCAAATCAACTTCCTCAATTAAAGTCATGTGAACAGTGATGGACGGCTGTAAAGTAGTCATAAACCACCAGCTGGTACATAAGTAAACGTTTAAAGTTTCAATATTTACTTGTACATAAATAAAAGAACTTGCTCAGCTTAAATCGAACTTTCAAAGTCGTCTATTACAAATTAATAGAAGGGAATTTGTATTAAATAATATTTCAAAATGAGTTTTAATAGTAACGTTCCGAGGCATGGAGACGAGTGCGGAATCCTCTTTCACTTATTTTCGTAAAGGTTCCCACCCAAAATCGTTTTGTTTGTCTATATCGTCAGGTTGTTGCCCTGTTCCCAAAGGATCCCTCACTACCTGCTAGAGAATGCACAAAGATGTCTCCGGAAGTTGAAACCGTTAGGAAACGGTTAAAATATAAATACAGGAAATTCTCAAAATAACTTTAAAATTTCTTACTACTCACATTATTCAGAATTAGTACATATATATTTTATTCACCTTCGACGACAAAAAATATCGATAGACAGTTCGCATATTTTTTCTGACAAGTGTTTCCCTGGACTGGAGAAAAATTGTAAGTACACAATAAAATATATAATAAAGCTGAATAAGGAAGATAGCCAATTCAGACAAAAAGGTAATATAAATACCACGCAACGTTTGTGGGATCCTTGTTCCTTTCGTCAGGTGCTAAGAAGAGTCTAGAGAAACACAAAATGCACTTGTCAGTTGACAACACTCAAAAGGCTCTTCTTAGTACCTGACGAAAGGGACAAGGATCCCAGAAACCTCGTGTGGAATTTATATTACCTTTTTCTCTGATTTGGCTATCTTTCTTCTTCATTCTTTTCAATCAGTCGTATTTTTTTGTATTTTTTTTCATATAATTACGCTATTTATTGTCGCAGTGCCGATGCAACTTTGAGTAATTTGTGATATACTGGCACAATCTGTGATACGGAAATGTGCGTGTAAGACTCGGTATTTTAATTGCCGACCAAACGACTATTACGTTTATCGCGTAGCCTAAACGTGTAATCAAAAAGGCACGCTCAGACCTCATTACAGACAAGACAGAAACATAAATCGTAAAGAAAATAATTCGATTTTTCGGATGAGTTACCATAAAATGTATATCGAGTGTTATGTTAACAGTTGTGCGACATGGTACAATCGGAAATTCTGAGATTTGGATCTGGAACACGATGGCAAAAGTTAAATTGGACGCACATGAGCCTACGGACAACTGGAAGGGCGACAAGATTGCGTCCATTTCTTCGAAGGAACTGGATTGAACACGTTACGTGAATAAACTGCATGACGTCGTCGACGGAAGGTGGAGATTACAGAATCTACGGTTCATGAGAGAAGTTGTAATAGAGTCGCCGGCTATGTAGGACGACCTGCAGATGGTTTCAGCTTCAATCGTAAAAGTCCAAGCATTGTTTGAAAACAGAGATACAGTCAACTATTTTGCAGTAATTATTCTGATTTAATTTTCATAACGTAATACGTATATTTTAGAGAGAAAAAAATCACAATTCATTGACGATTTTTCTTAGATTTTGTAGAATATATAATTAATTAAATAAACCTAATTAGCAACACGGACCTTACTGAAGAGGAGCCACCTGAAACGTTTCCTACTTCCGTCTGATTGCATAGAGCGATACCTAACAGAGTTAGTGGCAATTAGCCGCTGGCGCCTCCCGACAATACAGCGTTTTACGGCGTCGCCATTTCGTCTGGGAGACATTCATACTGATTGCCTAATTTCTAAAGCACCATGGCTGTAGTTACTGAGTGGAGGACAAAATCCTCGGATTAATTAACTAACGCCGATATGAATGCTACCACATTCATTAAGGTTACCTAGCAAGACTTCCGTTACAATAAGATGAATTTAAAATTAAATAAAGTGGTAGACAATCTCAGTTCATTCCCCATGCATTATCATCCCGCCGTGGCAAATAGACAGCATACAAACCTATATCTTGTTACTTGAGCTAACACATACAAACAAATCGCAAGCCTTCAACTTGCTTTGCGGAAAATAGCCTAACTATAAACTGGTTTTACGGACGGAGCAAAAAAAATGAATTAGGAGTCAGCAGCGCCTGTATCTCAAACAGCATCAGCTATAAAAGGTCCCTCTAACCTCATACGTCAATCATTACAGCCGAAATGACTGCCATAAAATTAGCCCTAGACTTTTGCGAACTATCAAATGATAAAAACTTCCTACTAGCCAGCGACTCTCTTTCAGCTATTAAGCACATCACCAACTTTATACATGCTTCGAAACCTCCTAAACTGGTCGAGGCACGGAGAAGGGAATGCTGCGTCCCCACAGCAAACTCCTCTCCCGCTATCGGAAGGGCGTGGGACAAGTACCCAATGCCCAACCTACCTGATGCAGGTTTTTCTAGGGTTTGTCCTGCATTTCTTTTAGGCGAATGCCGGGTAGGATCCTTAAACCATAGCCCGGGGACCCTAGTTACCCTTGGCTACCTTCCTTCACCCTTCCGCATACCCCCTTTCAAATCCTTTTCCTATGCTATAAGAGGGGAGTTGCCACTATGTGGATTACCCTATACATAGCCTATCTACACCCCCAAAAAAACTATTGGAATAGTCGGCCAGCTGCCTCCTAAACTGGTCAAGGCACGGCGAGGGGAAAGCTGCGACCCCACATCAAACCTCTCTCCCGCCATCGGATGGGCGTGGGACAAGTACCAAATGCCCGACATACCTGATGCAGGTTTTTCTACTGTTTTCCCTGCATCACTTTGAGGCGAATTTCCGGGTAGGATCCTTAAACCATAGCCCGAGTGCCCTAGTTAACCCTATGTTACCTTGCTCTACCTTTCCGCATCCCCCCTTTCACTCCTTTTCTTATACTATAAGAGGGTATTTGCCACTATGTGGATTACCCTGTACATAGCCTGTCTACACCTTTAAAAAAATTACTTGGATCACTGCAAAATCCCTTATGTGGACACCACCTCACCAACACTTAGCACGGAATGAAGCAGCTGATGCTCTATCAAAATCTGCAGCTATCTCCCCACTTACAAAAAAGGCGATTTTTATCGCGGAAGTAAAATATCGTCAAACCTCAAAGAAATCGGGAAACTTACACACACAGAGATTATTACCGCGGATGTAAATTTTCCGTTGAGAGTGCTGTGAACAGTGTAGTTTGAAATTAACAGAGAGTAGATTATAGCATTACTGTTATTTCGTCGTCGAATGAAAATGAGAGGAAAAAAAGCGAATTATTTGGGTTCATCCAATTAATGGAAGAAGAGAGGAGGTTGGCGCTTTTCACACGCTGTTTGAAGAGTTGAGACAGGATGACGCGAAATGTAATCAGGGTTTTATCCCATAACACAAGTCTTTCTTTAATTAATGAACTAAGTATTTCTTTATAGCGTGACGAACACCCGAGAAAAAACTTGTACATTCTCATGGAAGAAAATCAACCAACTGTGGGAAATTACAAGGAAGACTCTCAAAACCAGCCAAATCCACAGACTACTCAACAACGTTTCGGACATCAAGTTCACACTCGGTATTTGTAGAAGTGAACAATCTGCATTATCCAGAATCAGATCCAACCACTCGAATTTAAGTCACTCGTACCTTTTCTCTCACTCCAATCCCCCCCCCCCCCTGTGAATGTGGTGAAGTACAATTTTCAATTATGCATATACTAACCAAATGAAATACGTTCAACTCTCAACGGCTCTCCGTCCTCGAGAACACAAACATACAAAAATTAAACATTTCATGCGATGTGCAAAAAAGAAGTATTACGTTATTTCAAAGTCATTAATTTATTTGTTAAGCTATTAGCAGTTATTGTATACATCAACTTAACCTTGTACTAGTATGTAAACATTGTATAAGTAATCTTCACTTAACCAGGTAGTCGCTAATTACCACTGTAGTAGATGCGACTTACAAAAGATAATATAAACAAAAGTGGTCGACTTAGTGTTGATAAATTTTTAGAGTTTGTTTAATTTGCAGTATGTGAATTCTAAGGGGAAGAGAAAGACTAAGAATTTAGACTAAATGACAGGCTGAGACTGTCTGCCGTGTGGACAGATAACATGTTCACAATGTTCATTTTATTGTAATTGACGTCGGGAAATAAAATGAATAGAAGCCCTTACACTGTGTTGATGACGCATAAGCGCTTTCATTATCACCTCGCATAATCGCTGCCGAGGCAGATGCACTAGCGCCGTCATTGACACGCGAGTAGTCTTTATGCTCCCGACAGGCGATTAACTCTCTCAGGCGGTATTTGTCGAGCGTCACAGTTGAGATGCTTTCTCCACCAGCATACGATTGAAATATTTCGACTTGGGGTCTTCCACGAGCAGGATGCGACGTCATATAGAAATTCAAATATATACTATATTCACATTTAACAGAACAATTCAAAACTGATGTTTGATACAGTACGTCTGTTAAACTATCAATTGAATCCATAACGTGCCAAAAGCAATAATTGCGTGAAAGTTTTCAGATGTGGTGAAACGATCCATTCCTTTCAAGGTGAAATAAATTCTTTCGGAATTTGATTTATAAAGTGATTGTGATCAAGGTACTTATTCCACGGACAGTAATACTTTATCTTTAAAAATAAATTTTGGCCAAAATAATCAATTCACTCTCGATATTGGTTTAAAAAGGGGATTAGAACACAGGTTAAAACAAAATTAGGTAGGCAAAATTTCTATCTCTATAGTGCGGTTAATCCTAGAAATGGAGAGAGTTCTAACAATTCTTTTCTAATTTCTTTCTTAATTGTATCAATAATCTTTTGATCAAGTTTATTTATTAAATCACCATTAATATCTATATGAAACCAACCATGTTGATCTTCTGCAATAGAATACCCTTTATGAAAAACATTAAGTTTTTTATACCATTTATTATGTACTAACTTTCCATGATGATTAATATGTGTAGCTGATTCACTTGCCATATTTTCCAAATATACAATAGATTTTTTGAGGCCTAAATGAAACTGTAGGCACGAATTTAGTTTAAATGGATTATTATTATGGTTCGTGTTGAGAGGCTGATCTGTTCACGGCACAAGCGTAAAACTCTTCAGCCATAACAGCCATGGGTCTATTCCATTCAGACGATCTTCACAGAGACGACTATCTCAGCTTTCAGGGTCTGATATATATTTTCACGGTCTTTATTCTCGAAACGTCGGGCTGCCACTCGTTCTTGTCTCCCTATACAACTTTGTAATTTTTCATTCTCTTGATCAATAATTATTTCCTCTTTTACACCCCACGTCTCTCATAATTCACGTACTTCATTTGAAAATACGACAATGGGGCATTTATAAAATATCATCTCCCACTAACTCGCATATTTGTCCATCACGACGAGACAATGAACGTCAGGTTTCCTTTGTTCGCCATAGCTCTGTTAGGATTCCATTTCATTCGCTGGCCTCCTTACCTTACCAACCACTGTGTATCTCAGTAACTTCCCAATTATGATGAGCACTGGAGATAACTAATGCTACACGATACGAATGACGTGCGGCGAAACGACAATTTGATTGACGGACGTTGAATGGTGTGCAAATGAAGCCTATAACTCGATTATTAATATCATTATTTAGAGATATAAGTCAAGTCGATTAAATTATTTTTAAATAATGTGGAATAAACAACCTGACATAGTCACGTGACTAGTATAATTTTAATAATTCCTTAATTCGGCCATATTATGATTGGTTCCAGCCATCCTCCAGCCTTATATTTAAACATTTACAATTACAGTTAAGTTTAAAATTATAAGGTGAAATCTTTACTTAATTTATTCATATTATTTGTGTTTCGTATGAATATGTTGAATCATAAGGTCGAAAGCAACAATTAAAGAATCAATAAAATAATACTAGTGACTGTGTACGGTTAGCTTTTTTACCACAGCCAATAGATTGCATTCTTTTCACGTAACAATTTTTTTTCCAGAGATTAAGGAATGACAAACTAAGAACTGGAATTATAGTTTCAAAAAAATTAATATTTGAAAAAAAAGTAATCCGTGATGTTGTAATTTTCTTTTCTATGATGTTAAAACACCATATACTGTGGAGAAGCACCAAAAGTCGTAGATTATCCGTTCAGTTCGCTCATAATTTACTTAATTCGCCAAAAAGATTTCGTAGGTTCAGGGTAGGTGACGATGTTATTTTTAATTAAATTGATTACAGAACCAAAAATAAAAGGTCAAGTGCACGAATGGCGAGAAGTTTCAGAACCTATTTATATTCCCTTGCCTAAGGTTTTGCGCCGTGAATCGTCTTACAAACGTAATTGGATTTGTATTAAGTCACCAAGGAGAACCCATTGCGAAGAAACGATCTACATGCGAGGACACGTCTTCCAACCAATTCACGCCTTCGGAAAGTTCCACGAAGAAAAGCACAGGATCGTGTCCACAGGGACCAACGACTTGCGGGACTCATTATTTAAAAAGTTTAGAATATCACCAGATTTTTGTAGTTAGGTTACTTACAGAAAGCGAATTGCATTTTCCCGGTCCGTAGAATGTACACACACAACAATAAACGTGCGTTAAATAAGAGTAAAATAAAAAATAATAATGGACTTATAATTCAGCTGACCATGACTTTCCTTCATGTGCCAAATCTGAAGCTAAATTGATTGAGTATGCTGCACAAAAGATTGTTCGAGTTGTATATGTTTATTTAAAACTAGCTGAGTGCCCGGCGTTGCTCGTGTACTTATTTATATAAACTCGAAAAAGTATTTAATTGAATACTTAAATATATTCCTTGAGTATTTCAGGATATAATTGTCACTCAGTCTTCATACATTACGAAATATTACATTGATGAAATTGTTAGCTAGACTCACAACTAATATAGCGCGAAAATTAACTTACATTTTCCGCAAGGATGGTAAAGTAATTCGTATTCTTCTTTATTACCATTCGATGGAGTATTGCTGTATAAAATTATACTTTTTATTTAAAGAACATATTTCTGCTTTATTTCATTCCTAATAAAGGAAATATTTCCTTTGTTCGTTGCGTAGTAACGTCTCTCTCTCGCGTGACGTCATTGTCTCTTGGCGCGCAGTAATGTAATATTTAATGATCACGGTTTTTAATTATAATTCTTTCCACATGTATGCTAGGCGTTTCTCACCCTCACAGTACCGTTTCTCGTATTTTGAAGAATATGTGTACCAAATTTTCTTGCATTCTGTTTACGCGATAAAATTTGTATAAAGAACAACGTAAATACATACATACATACAAATATACATCCTTTTTTATTATATAGATAAGCGAATTTAAGTTGTTAACGATAACTACTTCAATTAAAAATATTTTCTTAGAATGGGATATGTTCAATTATGCTCTTTAAATTTTTGTCTGTCGAATCTCTTCCATAAGAAATAATTACTAAGGAAAGAACACATCTATCGATGTATTTTTCTGTTTTTCAAAATATAAACAACTTAAAAGTTCAGTATATAGCATCAGAAAAATACTAAAACCTGGCCTAAAGAAAATTAGATGTAACTAAAGACAGAACAGTTAGGTTAATGGATGGAAGTTTAAGCCAACGAATTTTTTTTATTAAATCGATTTTGAATTTCGGTAATTCTTCCACTCTCTGTATACAATGAATTTGAATAAAAAAAAGGAATAAAGAAAGAAGACATTAACATTACTTCTCCTGCTACTCTGCATAATAAAAAGGAGAGCGTCGATGAATTATGGAGGAGAGGCGACCGTGAGATTGCTTGAGAATAACATTCAGTCTTATTCCAGCAATGCGGTGCTATTTTATGCAAACAAACAAGCTTTCGTGTGTCCTGTAAGCACTCAGAAAGGAGGAAACGTCAGGCTAGCAGCCTTATCAAGAAACTGGACTATCTTCTGTTCACGTGAAAGGTTTAAAAACTACAAACGGAAAATTCGTTCTAACGTCGATTAAACGATAACAAATTCAATGCCAACTATTTTCCAATTTCAGGAGACATCCTTTTGGACACTCGGAAAGAAACACAATCAACCACCAGAGTTGATAAGTTTCACGCTATACGGAAATGTGGATCATTGCCTTCAAGAAAAAAAACGTAGATTATTAATCAGCGCAACAAATAAATAACCAAGCTGATATTAAGGATAAACATTCTTTTAGTACTACTTCTATTATTTTCCCACAGGAATTTAATTTTCAGGGCCCAAAATTATTTGTTTGTTGATCAGTCGACACCTACACACAACGGTATCATTTGAATTCACTTCGCCAAGCGATTGAATCTGCATCGAATCCACAACTACACTCACGCCCAAACTGACACAATAAATTCAACAGGCCAGATTTCGACAATAAGGTACAGCAGCTATGATAGACATTTTATACCGAACAAATTCTCGTGACGCAGTTCTCCTTCCTTCCTTTATCTTCTAGACGAAGACAGTTTGAAACGACGGTTTCAACATTTCTGCCTGTCAACTCGTAGTTTTGTCATACAACATTGAAACCATAAAAACGATAGCAAGCGTCTCCTTAACAAAGGTGAAGAAAGCCTGCGAGAGGATTCTCTCGCAGGTAACCTGCGAGGGATTTTACTCTCGCAGGCAGAACCTTTTAGGAGAGATACGAAGGGGCTACCTTTGGGTTTTTGAACTAAGGTCCCACAAGCCGAGGCACCTCTGCCTGTTTTGAGAGGTGTATGTACCGGGGTCGCAGACCTTGGGCATACGGTAAGAATTGTTCGCTATTCCCATTGGAATAGTCGGCCAGCTGCCTCATAAACTGGTCGAGGCACGGAGAAAGGAATGCTGCGTCCCCACAGCAAACTCCTCTCCCGCTATCGGAAGGGCGTGGGACAAGTACCCAATGTCCGACCTACCTGATGCAGGTTTTTCTAGGGTTTTCCCTGCATTTCTTTAGGCGAATGCCAGGTACGATCCTTAAAATATAGCCCCGGGGCCCTAGTTAACTCTTGACTACCTTCCTCTACCCTTCCGCATCCCCCCTTTCAAATCCCTTCCTATGCTATTAAAGGGGAGTTGCCCAAAGTGGATTACCCTCATGTAGCCTGTTGCCCTAAAAAATCTCCTTAACAATATTCAGTTTTTTAACTATTTTCTATCGGTTTAAGACCGATATTTAACTAATATGCTCCACAATTTAAACAAACACGATTTAAATTTCATTTATCTGTTTTACAATATTTGGGAAATAGTATTTCTATTTTTCACTCGACCCTGTAAAATTATCTTCCCGAAATTTTGAGATCCTGGGTTTTATTACAGTTTTCTATTTGACTGCAATTACGAAATACTGGTCCTTGATTCGCCTTAGATTCGTCGAGACATATGGATTTGATGTATAATGTATATAAATATATAAATGAGATGCCTGTAGCCGGTTATTTTTCTCTGATCCAGAAAATGGAAATTAGAGATGAATAAGGAAACAGAAAATACGTGAAGGAGGCGTAAGCCAATGGGAAAACGACGAAATTGTGTATTAGAAGAATCGATAAAAGTGAAATAAAAGGGTAATAATAAAGCATAGTAAAGCACTTGTAAAGAGTTGATGTTACTGGGTGCATAGTTCCGAGTAGAAACGTTGAGTTGCTTAGTACAGCCCTGGTCGAGACACTAGGAAGAGGAGCCTCATGAGTGCGAAATTTTTCTTGCAAGTTCCGTCACGGTAAGACCGGTCTACAATTATTAAAACGATCGGGCAAATGAACTGGAATCTAATTCGGCAGTGTGCCAGATATCATGAATGCTGCACGTGCAGCTTCAGATTCACACTGATGGTAAAAATCTTTTTTCCGACTTCGATATTACTCTGGAGATATTTGCCCCGTGCATAATTATGTTACAACAGTATTTAGGCAAATGAGTACAATGGCGATTGTGTGGAAGAGGAAGGTACTTTAATGCAAGTGTGGCGGCATCTTGGTCCTGGGTCAGGGCCGGAGCATCGATTGGGTCGCTAGGCAACGCCAGACACACGTGTCACAGGCGTCACACGTTAACAGCGGCCTCTGCATTATTCCCGGCAGCTCGGGCCGACCTCCTGCCTGCCACAGACCGACAATAAACATTCAGAAATTAATCCAGCACGATTTTGTTTGTCTCTAGCCTCGGGTGTTACGTTTAAATTGTGGTATTACGACTGTAGTCAACGATCAGTTCAAACAGTTCAAAGTCCAAAATCTCTCAGTTTACGAGCACCACACTCCATAACTGAACTGTGGAGATTTAAGATTTAAATCACACCATCTCCTCCGATATTGAATTATGTGAGGAAATTGAATGAAAGTAAATTATTTAAAAAGCAAAGATTCTAACAACCGCAACCTAAATTGATAAAAGTTTGATCATTCTATTTTATATGTTCACTTAGAAAAGTAGTAAATTCTGAGGGAATTTCTGAGCGGCAGCAGAACAGAAAGAAGAAAAGACCACTTAATCTATTTCTGAAAAATACAGATCTCCGGATTAAATGTAAAAGAGTACATCCATCAAGTCTCCGAAATAGGATAACAGCATATCCTATTCGGTATCATTCATGAACCAAGAGAACACAACTAAAATTTATTTTTCTTTAAATTAATTGTGAAATTTAAAAAAATAATATAACATTGGAAAATAAACTGTAATATTAATACATATGAAAAAAATTCTTAATTGATTAATTCGAATAAATAATTATTGCAAAGTATACATGGTCGAATATTACATTGTACAACATGTATGACGATTTAGTTCATCAATATTATCGAAATTGAAGAAAAAATAAATTGGTGAAGTGAACTGGTTAGGCTGCTTCATCCAGGACGGAAGCTCGGTCTCGCGGGTCTGCGTGAGTGGTCAGCACAGTCTACGGTCTGCCTGCAGGCATTTACCGTATAAATGTGCCGAGCCACGAGATTTTTAATCAAGAGTTTTTCACCGTAGGCACTGAACTGCGGCAAAAAATGTTGTTGTACGGCGGTCATTGAGACGTTCCTCCGAAAGTAAAAAACGGAATAAACACTAGTAATTTCTCTAATGTATGTATTTCACAGTAACAATTTTTGGGGTTGAAGTTTCTGACATGAGAATAGTCTCTTAAAAATTTGTAAATAAAGCAGAGTGTT
Source organism: Zhengitettix transpicula (assembly GCA_037074705.1). Classification (NCBI taxonomy): domain Eukaryota; kingdom Metazoa; phylum Arthropoda; class Insecta; order Orthoptera; family Tetrigidae; genus Zhengitettix; species Zhengitettix transpicula. The sequence continues at coordinate 42,892,795 of CM073591.1, read as the reverse complement.
TGTATATATATATATATATATATGTTCGTATGTTCCTTATACAAATCTACACCGGTGGAGCAAATTTCGTACACGTGTTCTTTGCGACCAGGAAACAAACACTGCCGGGGTGAGACACGTCTACCACCCCCAGGAGCTGGGGTGGACAGGGGTGAAAATATTCAAACATCGTAAAACAGCTATTTTTTGAGTCTGAAAAATATTTTTAGGGTTCAAAGATATTGATAGTGTTTCTACCGATGTTTTCTGAATATAATTTTCATCCCCTACACCCTGGGAAAAGGGCACCCTTTAGGGTTTGGGGTGGAGGTGCTTTACAGGAAAATAACGCGAATACAACCGAGATTGGAGTCAAATCGAAAGTTCTTGATTCCACTGATTTTAGTTATGACATTCAACTTGGTATTTACCCCTCAGATGCAGGAGTAGCTGGGTGGAAATTTTGGAACATTTAAACACGGCAGTTATTTGCGTTGAAGAACTATTTTTCTGGGTTAATTATTTTGATTGTATTTTTACTGATGTTGTTTGTGTATAATTTCAACCCCTTTCGGCATGCGAGGGGAGCACTCTTAGGTGTGGGGATGGCGGGGCGTTTCATATAATTAACGCCAAATAAAACGAGATTCGAGTCAAATCGGGGTTATGGATGTCGCTGAGACTGTTTATAACAAACTGAGAAACGGGGGTGTGTGGGAATTGGCGGTAATGTGAGGGGGTAGGCGGGGAGAAGAAATTTTAAACCATGCTAACCGCTCGATTTTTGCGTCCAATCAATATAATTCGGGATCAATAGCATTCATAAAATTTCACTACATGTTATCTGTGTATAATTTCAACTTCTTTTAGGCATGGGACTGGTCCACCCTTAATGGTTGTGGTGGAGTAAACTCCCCCATGGGGGTGGACGGGGTTTAAAATTTTCAAAATCTTAAGTAGTCGATATTTGCGTCGAATAAATATTTTTCTGGATAACTGAGATTTATAAAATTTCTCTACATGTTCCATATATTTAATATTAACCTCTTTCGGGATTTGGAGTGGAGCACCCTTAAGTGGAGTGGATTTATATAAAAATAACGCAAACACAATCGAGATTGGACACGAATCCAGGGTTATGGTTGTGATTGAGTTTAATTATGATATTCAAGTTGCCGTTTAAATCCTCCAAGCGGGATGGTTAGGGGTGGAAATTTTTAAACATGCTAACACGGCCGATATTTGAGTCGAATAAAAATTTTCGGGGTAAAAGTAATTAATAGTGTTTGTACCAATGAATATGAGTAAAATTTCTACCTTTTACGGCAAGGGAAAGGAGCACCATAGGGGTGGGGCTAGAGGGCCGATAAAAGAAAATAACTTGAATATAACCCAGACTGGAGTCAAACCTAAAGTCATGAATAACGCTGAATTTAATTATGCCATTCAACTAGCAATTAATAGTGGAAATTGTCAAACATGTTAATCTACCATTTTTTGCGACGACTAAAAATTTTTCGGGATCAATGAGATTTCTCTACGTATTCTCTGAGTATAATTTCAACCCCTTTCGAGCTTAGCAGTAGAGAGCCCTTAAGGGTGGGGGTGGATTAGCGCTACAATAAAATAATGCGATTATAACCGAGATTGGAGTCAAATCCAAGGTTATGGAAGTCGCCGACTTTAATAATGGCATTCAATTGGCGATTTAACCCCCAGAGGCGAGGGTGGACGGGGTTGAGGGGGATGTTAAACAGTCGATATTTGCGAAAGATAATTAATTGTAGAGGTCAATATAATTGATAATATATCCACCGATTTTGTTTGAAAAATGTCAACTCATTTCGGGAGGCACACTTATAGGAGTGTGTGGAACCATTCAAACATGCTAATATTTAGGCAGATAAATATTTTTAGGGATCGAAGAGATACATAGTGTTTCAACCGATGCTATCTAAGTATAATTGCAACCCCTTACAGCACGGAAAATAAGCACTCTTAGGGGTGAGGGTGGACGGGCGTTACAAATAAATAACGCGAATAAAACCGAGATTACAGACAAATCCGGGGATCTGGATGTTGCTGAGTTTATTTATGACTTTTAATTGAAGTGGTGGAGCTGGACGGGGGTGGAATTCTTGAAACAAGAAATAACGACCGTTATTAAAATTCAATAAATATTTTCCAGGGGTAATTAGATTTATAGTATTTCTACCTTTGTTATGTGTGTAAAATTTCAACCCCTCTTGCGGCCTGATGGTGGAGCATGGTTAGGGGTGAGGGTGAGGGGACTCGCAAGAAAATGACGTAAAAACAACCCAGATTCCAGTCAAATGGAAGGTAATGGATATTGCTGAGTTTATTTTCCCCTTTCTCACTGTGATTGATCTTGGGAGGGCGCTGGACTTTTTGGATGATCTGGAGAATCTGTAGAATATCAGATCTGCCAACTTCCTGCAAAGGACAGCCTTATCAGCTATCCTACACCTACACTCTGGTCATCCTCCGAGAGAGCAACTTTGCCGCCAAGAACAGACCAGTCGTCCTGGGATCCAAAAACAATTTATAAATATCTTTACTCGCTATTAACAGCTCTCCGTTTCAAATTCCACTATTTTCCAATGCAAAAAGAGGTAGACAAATATTTTAAAATGATGAATAGTAGGATATTCAAAATTATGTGGCCCGCAAGAGGAAATGATTAAAATCTCATTAGGATAAAAACTTAATTAAACAGATAAGTTGAAATACTGAAGATGATACAGATTTTCATAAAATCAGAGGCCTGATAAAACCAAATTAATGAATAAGAAAGATAGCCAATACAGACATAAAAGGGTAGTGTAAAATTAATTATATATAATATAATATATTAATTAATAATATAAAATGACTGCAATACTGATATGAATTAGTGACGACAGGCAGAAATAAAATACCCAACTGAAAATCAAATAAAAGGGAATTATTTAATAATTTTGTTGTATAGAAGACGAGAAAGAAAAAGTTCTTAAATAAATTAAAAAATTACAGGCTCATGTCAGACATGATTCACATTAAATCAAAGATCACACAGCAATTAATGTACAAAGAGATACTATGAAACTCAGCAATTGCTGCGATCCCTTATTGTTACGCTGAACCTTCTGTTTTTCTCATTGTCGTTACTCCCTTACTGTCTGCTGTCCCTTTGTCGTTGCGTTTTCGTCGCTTTTGAATTTTTTCAACCGACGCGTGAAGTTGTGTCGCTCTAGGCTCTTCTTAGAACCTGACGAAAGGTACAAGTATCCCAGAAACGTTGTTTTGTGGTATTTATATTACCCTTTAATGTCTGAATTGACTATCTTTCTTATTCATCATTACTTCAATCAGACGTATTTTTTTTTCATTTTATAACCAAATTAATATATAAATTAATCAAGAGGGAAACCAGTTTAACTTAGAAGCAAAATTGTAGTAGAAGTTACAGGGTTTAGGAAACAATAACCCATTTACGATTAACATTTTTATATTTTAAACAATTAATCTGTTGAACCAGACATATATATTTTTAAAAACCTGTGTAACTATGATGTTTTGATCTGTATAAATATTCTTTATTTATTTTAAATGGAATAATTTATTTTGTTTTTCTGCAAATTGTCAGCTCTTTATACTGAAATATTAGTCATATATTTTATTTTCAAGTCTGTTTTTAACAATGAATATCCTTAACCGCCATTAACAGACGATTTTTATAATTCAAAATAATTATTAATCATAAAATCTTTAATTAACAACACAAAAACGTTTCTGTACATATTTGTAAAATCTTCAGGCTGTGTGAGTGGAAGAAAGGTTTGTTTTGATGTTTTCAACGTTTGCTCAGTCTTGATTTTATTTTCATGTAAATGATCGTTAAATATATCTGCTTGGTCACAGTGTAATTTATTTTGAATTTAAATATTGATACATTATGTGACATATTGGTATATTATGAGTGCTGATATCGTCTTCTAATGTAACAATTTATATATTTGATAAATTTTTCACGGTTACACACCAGGTTAAGATTTCTCGATGCTGACGTAACTGATGCTCGTCGTTCTCTACCGCTGTGTTCAGCCTGTGTGGCGCTGCGTCACGTGTGCGAGGTATATATAGTCGGACATGCCGCGACCTGATTGGCCGATGAGGATCGCCTGACAACAGCGTCAAGGACACAAGGTTTTCCATGTCGCGTAGTAAATGTCAGGCGATCCTCAACGGCCAATCAGGTCGCAGCATGTCAGACTATATATACCTCGCACACGTGACGCAGAGTCACACAGGCTGAACACAGCGGTAGCGAACGACGACCATCAGTTACGCCAGCATCGAGATATCTTAACCTGGTGCGTAATCGTGAAAAAATTAGTTACTAATTTATACCCGGAAAGCTGTCTTTCTTATAAAAATTATTTCCGTTGTGAGAGTCTGTGCGTTATTTAGGAAGTTAAATTTAGCCGTTTTTTTATTTAATGCATATTTTTAAAATGAGAACAAGAAATGCACGTTAATATTGGGAACTGGGCGAAAATTGCATTAGACACCTACTTTTTTTTATTTTCATATGATAGACAGCCATTTAATTGTGTTTATGGGAATTTATATGAAAACTTATGGAACGAAAAAAAAATGATTGACTATAATTTCACATTTGTAATTATTGTAAGTATAGTAATTATTGATTTTAAAAAAATAATGACGGAATACGAAGAAGATTAATATGGGAACGCCAACATCATTCCGCTTAAAAAAATTGATTTGCAGAAAAATAAATTAAATTAAACAGTTTTTAATTTAAATAAAAATTAGTTATTTAATTTAGAAATTAATTACTAAATTAAGTACCACATTATTAATTTCACTTAGTGAATGTTCAAACAATCCAACCTGGCCGATAACACATTTAGGGATAGAGGTCGAGTTGCGTTACAAAAATCTGGGGGGGGGGGGAGGGTTATGGATAAATGACATCTCGGGCAACGCCGGGCTCCCAGCTAGTCTTGAATAAAACCCGACTCGTGTTGTGATTAATAATAAATTCTTCTTACATCTGATTAGTTTTATTTAACAGCACAGAAATATTATAAAACTAATTTTTTCAGATGGCACAGTTATACTTACATTCTTTAGGCTAGTTTAAAGAATGAATAAAAACTAGGGTAAACAAATGTGTTCGAGTAATTGACTTCACATATCTTGGAGTGAACATCAATAGTACCAATAATATGTCTACAGAAATTAATCAAATAATAACAAATAGAGCATATTACGCAAACATCCCAATATTAAAATCGTCTCTAATAACAAGAAGAACAAAAGTAAAAGTACATAAAACATTAATTAGACCCATAGTAACTTTTGGGGCAGAGACATGGACCCAAACTAATAAAGATATGGAAACTCTAAGGAGATTTGAAAGGAAAATTATTAGATCTATGGAGCAGTTAAAGAAAGTGAAAGATGGAGAATAAGATATAATCAAGAGATAAATAGCACCCTAGAAGGAGAAGACATAGTTAGATTTATAAAATCACGTAGAATCTCATGGTTGGGACACATACAAAGAATGGCTACAGAAAGAATGCCAAAGGATATATATAAAGGGAAAATATTTGGTACTAAAAAAAGGGGAAGACCAAGGAAAAGGTGAATCGAAGATGTGTTAGAAGACTTGAAGAAAATGAAGATGGTGGAAGAAAGCCGAGAGGAGAGAAAATTGGAGGCAGATTGTGAAGGCTGCCAAAGCCCACATCGGGCTGTAGAACTTTGGAAGAAGAAGAAGAAACAAATGAGTTCATGTAGCTTTCACAATTAAGAAAATATAGTTGTCCACCTGTTACTTTCAATGGCAGCCAATTTCTCACGAGAAGATAAATTCAAATTTATAAGACTACACTTCGATACCATGAATAATAAACTAATATTTATTTTAATAAAACTTAGTGAAACGTTTAGGAAAAGAAACTCCAAATTAACGTTAACAAAAAAAATGTATATAACTTAATATCGGGACTGTTTACGAGGCCATACCATCAAGATATATGTTTAGACGCTGATAAAAAATGTACTTTTAATCTTTCAGATCCTAAAAAGCCTGTTAAAATAGAGAAAAGAATCTTACACACTAAATTTTGCAGTGATTTATTGCTATGTCGTATAATCTACATACAACATACTCAGGGTTCTCGTAAATTACAAATTGTCTGTCAAAATTACGTCATGGGTCCCACAGGGGAGTGTGATCGGTCCACTAATGTTCCTTGCCTACATAAATGATCTAACCATGGGTATAAATTCACATATTAAACTGTTTGCCGACGATTGCATGGTTTATAGGGAAATAGTAAGTGTGGAGGATGCTCGGACTCTTCAGGCTGACCTGGACAAAACTTACGAATGGCCAGTTAGGAATAAAATGCAAGTAAATTCAACGAAGAGTAAGGCAATTTTTGTCTTTACAAAAAAGAAAAATGTTCCTCCAGTTCGGTATAAAATGGGGAATGAAGTTGTATCGGAATTCAAATATCTTTGAATCACGTTTAGTAAGGATCTAAATGGGAGAAATCAAGTCAGCGACGTCTCAGATAAAGGGCGCTACATTTTGTAAATAGGGTTTTGAGGAAAAATAAGAGGAAAACCTAGATATCTGCTTAGAGCTCGGGCACACTTGCAATTTTCAGTTGCGCAATCGTTTGATTGCATATTTGTGTCGTATGGAGTGTTATGGACCTGCGCACACATGCAACTGAGACTGAATTACTAGTTTCAGCAACTAAACAGTTTGTTTTTTTTACTCAAACTTTTCAGTTGCATATAGTTGCGCAATCGCCGTCTGTCCCATTGAATTGGATGGTGTTGAGCTCACTTGCAATCCAACTGTTGCATACTTGTAGTTGACATTTGATATCTCAAGAAATCTTAACAAATCAATTTCAACAAAATGATAGGCGAGTCAAATTATTAATTTTTGAACCAGTTTTTATAATAATTTATTCATCAAAACTTTTCAAACTCATTCTGTAGTAATTAAAAAATTTCGCTGGATGACCTCTTAAATCTCCATACAGTTTATGGAATTGCCCCTTCACGCTACGCTGTGCCGTCAAGGGATGAAGCCAAAAACGCCTTTTTTATTTTTTCTTCCTTCTCATCTCAAGAGCACACAACGCTGCCACCTGTATGAAGTCCATCTAGCAACTGTAGTTGTGCCCATACGTAGCAACCAAACTGTTTAGTTGCCTGTTGTGTGTCCAAAACTATGCAACTGCGACTAAACAGTTGCGCAACTGAAAATTGCAAGTGTGCCCTAGCCCTTACAGATCATGGTCAGGCCTATTTTGGAATATGGGACAACTTGTTTTATTATCCATATAGAAAGGAACACACACTAGCGTCGGACAAGATCCATGAACGGGGTGAAAAGCTTTTTGGGGGTAGATTCGCGAACAATCATCATGAGCATTTAGAATCACTAAGCAGTGGAAGGAAACACGCGAGGCTTTCCGCAATATACAAAGCTTATGCAGGTCAACCGGCCTCGAAAGAAATTAAAAATCATCTCTTGGCGCCTACTTATATTTTTAAAAATTATCAGCCATTTAAAATTAAGGGCAACACAAATATTCATTTGTTAATAGATCAATAAGCGCCTGGAATTCATTTCCTGCAGAATTACTGACGACTTTTCCGAATAGCGCTGAGTTTTAGACGTAGGCTAAGAAAACTACATTATCATGGTGTATTATATATATCCTTATTACACTTATTAATCTCAATCTGATAAGCGTGGTAAACAGTGAAGTGATTTATGTGAGAATAAATATCAAATAAAAATGTGAAGGGCAGTGAAAATAAATAACGGGATGGAACGTTTCTTTTTTTTTCAGGTAAATAATAATAAACTTTACAAAGATGTATAAGTTTATATGTTATATTTGTATATATGTAATTTTTTAATTGTTATTTTTGTAGATATACCTACCACCGGGCAAATGCCCAATAGTAGCTTAATAATAATACAATAATACTAGGCCTATGCAGAGTCCTACAGTCTTATGCACTACTTTAATCCAGTTTTATATTGCCACCACTAGGACAGACTAATATATAATATAGCTTATGGGGTCAGCTGTACGATTTACTACTACCACATTTTGTATATCGCATAAATACATATGAATCTGTGCTCATGCATTATGGAACCAACAGAAGTTGGTGACAGAGCAGTCGACAAACGGACTTACAACATTTAGGATGTAAGCCACCAAAAGTATTCCTAGCCTAAGACTAAAATAGTTGAGAGTATTAAGAAATGGGTAAGGCCCCGAAACGTGAAAAACACCATAAGGATAATTCAGCGTTGGAATTTTGTTTTTCAACAAGCAGGGTGACGGCGTGCGGTACCCAACAAGAAACAAGTAAAGAATATTGTAATGAGAAACAAGTAAGCTGAAAAATGACAGTCTGAGAGAACAGAGGAGACCAAATAATATAAGACATTTTGTCGAATTGGAGAGACCGGATTGTACCACCGTGAAAAGCAGATTGAAATTGGTAATGTTCATCAGACAGCTGGAAACCGACTACGACTACGTCTGGTCACTTTTAAATGTCAGTGATACAGGATATGCGCTCCTATAAACAAGTTTTGTTTATTATATCGATTTATATACAGGCCAGTGAATACAGTTCCGATTCAGTACCAACCTATAAACAATGGAATATAATAAATATCGTTGCTTTTCTATTAGTTAAGTTGAGTACATTTCTGATGGTTTTTCATATTATAAAAAATTGAAATTCATAAAATATTTTTTTTTTTTTTTTTTAGGGCAACAGGCTACATGAGGGTGATCCACATTGGGCAACTCCCCTTTAATAGCATAGGAAGGGATTAGAAACGGGGGATGCGGAAGGGTAGAGGAAGGTAGCCAAGGGTTAACTAGGGCCCCCGGGCTATGGTTTAAGGATCCTACCCGGCATTCGCCTAAAGAAATGCAGGGAAAACCCTAGAAAAACCTGCATCGGGTAGGTCGGGCATTGGGTACTTGTCCCACGCCCTTCCGATAGCGGGAGAGGAAAAATATGAATGCTTATAGCATATTATCACAGCACACCACATGCGAGAACACCTGATATCAGCAAGTAAAAAATGTAATATAGTGTAACTTTCTATTTTTTGGACATAAAGTATAAAAAATGAATGTGGGCGATCTGACGTGAGGAACCGTAAGCATTATTTGGGCTCATCACGCCAAGACCGACATCGCCTTCTCACCTGAGAGATGCTGATGTAGATGGGAATGGACACGAAATAAAAGTACAAGTGTGTATGCTGGTAGATGTCTGGTAGGTAGAGTAATCTGGAGTATGCCCGCATGTCTTGGAACCCGCACCGACGGCAGCTGCTTGGTCAAACACCTCAGCTCACGTGTCCATTCCACTATACGCTTTCTGCGCCTGTCTTCGCTAGTGAATATTTACACGTCTTCACGGATGCCAATTAGTTAATGGCACGGCAATAATCCCATTCAATTCAAGACGTTTCTCGATAGTCAGAAGGTCTTTCTTCGTGTGTACGTATTCATTGGTCAAATATAGGGGACCACTTATCAATTTAAAAAAATTCACACTGTTAATTATACAAATTAATAACATTTGTAAGGCAGTAAAGTGAAATAAATTTAAAAAAGCGTTCATTAGAAATTACAATTTAAGAAACCAGTAAGGAAGTCAACATAAATACGCAAGAGTTAATCAAGTGAATAACATGAAAATTCCCATTTAAATGTACAAGTATAATTAATTTGAACAAAATATCTCGGACTTCTAACAAAGTGAAAAGATCTAGCAAAGTCTTTGCTAGAAGTAATGACAGTGAAAATCATCGAAACGTCGCGCCTCGTTCAGATGTGGTGTAGGGGTAAGCGTGACTGCCTCACATCACAGAGGATCCCCGGTTCGAATCTCGGCGATGGCCTGGATGTTTGTGTGCGTGAGAGAAACTCTCGGCAAAATCAGTCCCCCGACTAGAAAAAAATGATTTCCCATATTAAGTTACAAATAGCGTGATCTGTTGATGCGACTGTAAATTTTTATTTTTTAGGGCAACAGGCAACATGAGGGTAATCCACGTTGGGCAACTCCCCTTTAATAGCATAGGAAGGGATTTGAAAGGGGGGATGCAAAAGGGTAGAGGAAGGTAGCCAATGGTTAACTACGGTCCCCGGGCTATGGTTAAAGGATCCTACCCGGCAATTGGCCTAAAAGTGATGCAGGGAAAACCCTAGAAAAACCTTCATCAGGTAGGTCGGGCATTGGGTACTTGTCCCACGCCCTTCCGATAGCGGGAGAGGAGTTTGCTGTGGGGACGCAGCATTCCCTTATCCGTGCCTCGACCAGTTTAGAATAATGATAATAAAAAATGTTTTTTGATTCATTACACCGAGAAATACTGCATCCTTTATAATTATTCTAATTACGCTGTTTTTCAAATCAGTATAAGACAAAATAAAGTTTCGGAAATGAAAGTTTCTGATTAGTTTCAGAGTCCCAAAGAATTACAATGCAACTGCTAATATGCCCTTTGGTGAAACATTTCTACATTTACTATTTTCGCACATTTAACCGATAATTACAGGAGTATTTTAAAATTACTTAAGATCATCAGCGGCAGGCATTTAAAAGTGTTTCAGTCATTCTGCGTTGGTAACTAATCCATTTTCCATTAACTCAATTTACGTACGCGTGACTTACCGTAACATTCAATCCGAGTTTTAAAGATAAACGTTCAACTATGCAAAAGGAAAACGATAGTGTCGTCTTCGTGCTAACGAGCTTCCTGGACCCAGAAACACACACTTAAGGCAGCACTCAACCGGAAATTGTTGGAGATAAAATCGGAGGCTTTCGCCATAAGCTTCCGGATGAACATCAAGCTAACAGCAAAAAGTTTCAGATAACTACGAATTGGTTTCACTGCGAGCCAAATTTGAAGGTCGTTATGAAAATGTGTGAAATATTTTACAATTTTGCTCAGGGATTTCGTAACAGAATCATATAAAGAAATGGTACAGGAAAAGTTAATACTGTATCATTAAATTACTATACATGACGTATTTAGTAGAAGTAAGTCACTATTCTCTCTTGGAAACCTTCCAGATGCTTTCTATCATTTATACAAAGGTATGTTGAAAATTAAAAATTTATTCTGAACACGATTACAACATCCTCATTAAATAACTGAAGAATATTGGTAAAATGAGAGTAAAGGATTAAAAAGTTTCTGCTAGTCCCATTGGCCCACTCCGAAAATTCTCATTTTTCCTACGTAACATTTATTTTCCGCCAAAACAATCTGAAATTTGAGACAATATTCCTGCCCCGATTTTTTCCGGGTAAGGCTCTTTGACGGTACGTAGCTTGGCGCGGTTCCTGCTGCTGTTTATTTATTGGGGAGAATATTGAAATAGTTGAGCAGATGTTATGGCTGCAGGAAGCAGATGTCAGCCTCCGCGTGAGGTCGCTTCCATTTATAGAGCAACGTCCCCCACTGCTTGTCCGGAAATCTGTCTCCCAAAGGCAAATCTCAACCTTTGCTATCAAACTCATACGGCGCCGGTTGACAGCATGAAATTTCATCAACAACGTGCCCTGGTCTGGATAGGATTCTAGTTATTTAGTCCCGTTTTTCGTCAATAAAATTTGCATTTATTTTTTAATTTTAAATACCATTGAGTTGGACTAAACGTCTCCCAGAATATATAGATTTCGTCGCATCAGTCCAACATTCGGTTATTTCATGTTAAATATTCTCTCAGTGTTCCGCGTAACACGTCGTATTACGTAAGTATGAGTATTATCATGGTTCAACCCCAACACACAGTAGTGTGTTGGAAATTTAAAGTTTGGAGTTTCTTCCAAGTACCCAACAGTATTTTTTTAAATTTGTGCTTAATTCAGCTTTTTTTTTCTTAACATGCTCTTTCCACCTAAGTTTGCTGTATGGTGCCATTTATATTTAGTGACGGCGGATATTTGGTTGTTAATTTGTGAATACCATATGGATGGATTTCTGCTCTCTTAGCTTTATTCTCCATAGTTTAGTCCAGTCAGCTATTGCATTGCTGACTTCTCGTAATCTTCTAGTTGACAGAATTTGGTCTTTCTGTACTGCAAGTTTTTGGATATCGTTAGAGCATAATAAGGAGCGGATAGGACCCAGGACGCTACCTTGGGGCTCACCGGCTCTTAAAACTTTCAGATCAGAATATTCATCTTGTTGTTTAATTCTGAATAGTCTGTCCGTGATGTATAATGTTAATATCTCAACATATTTCTTTTGGACCATTTTATTTACTTTATGGACCAAGCCTTTATTCCATACTTTGTCGAAGGCATACGCAGCATATAAGAAGACTGGTGAGCGTTTTTCTTCCAGGACACGTTTAATAATATCGGTTATCGTATGTGCTTGATCTATTGTTGACTGTTTTTTTTTTCTGAAACCGAATTGGAACTCTGATATTAGGTTATTATTTTCTATTATCGGCCGCATCCTCTTAAGCAAGATTTTCTCAAGCAGTTTTGAGATTCCTGGTAGTTGAGAAATATCACCACAATGATAAAATAGCAAAGATTAGACTTTTATCTGGATCGCGGTCAATCATACCAAGAAACCTGAGATTTCTTTATCACAAAAATGTAGATGAAGTATGGTTATCAAGAGCTGAATTATTCGGTGACTAACGTCAAAATTGTTTCGTGCGTCATAGAACCAGAAGACTTGTCGAATAAATACAATGTTAGCATCTCAGTGGCGGGCTGTAGCATGAATGACAGCGACCGAACAATCGTATACTGCATCAAAATATTGCCAACCGTTCATATTTCTAACAACCGTAAATTAAGCCAATATCCGAAAGCTTCGATTTGGTCTTGACTCAGCTCTTCTTCGGTCACAACTGCGAACATCAAAATTAATTATGCTCACATCGACATTCGTCGATATGTCTGGATTCAAGTCTACCGGCTGCTTCTGGAACTTTAGACCTGCTAGAAGAAAATCCGTTTGCCTGATGGCTCAAATGGTTCCGATCGGTCGACTTTTTTTCCTTGACAACTATATATTTAAATCTCAATGAAAAGGAACCCGTATTGTCAGGACAGCTGTTGAGTGCTGGTTTAAAGGGGGTCTGAACTGCTCATTCGCACATCTGAGCTTTACTTCCAAATTCCAACCTCTATTTCCAATCAGGGCAAATGCTGGTTGAAACCTTGCGTGTGTATGGACCTCAACTTGAGAAGCCCTAGGCTGGCGGTTCAAGTTTGAGCGCTGCTACCATACCAAGGCACGTGCGACGGAATCTCACGCCGATCTATGAACCGAATGACTTCTGTTCCGCCGATCAGCAGCCCCGCGATGGGTGTGTGGCTCGGCAGCTGATGGGCGACGCGTGGCAGGTGCGACTGCCGCCATCGCCACCTGTCTGACACGTGCGGCAGGTGGAGTGGACGCCCAGCGTCTGCTGCTCTTTGTCCCGCCGCAACCATCAACTTATGCAATTTATATGACCACAACCCAACCAATAACAGTTCTACTGCACGCTGCGCGAAGCTCGAGTTGGAGCAGAAGAAAGGTGCACACTACTAGACCGCTATTTGAACAATGACATGAACTGAAAAATAGAATTGGGTAGCCAATACAAAAACAAAATTAAGTGATAAAAACTAATACCAATAAAATTTTCTGCAAACCTTGCTGCTTTCGTCAGGTGATGATAAAAGTTGGAGCTCTGACCATCACATGATTAAGCAACATTTATTTTGAAATGAAAAAAAATTACATCTAAAAATAATGAATAAGAAAGATAGCCAATTCAGACAAAAAGGGTAATATTAATACCACACAACGTTTCTGGGATCCTTGTCCCTTTCGGCAGGTGCTAAGAAGAGCCTAGAGAAACACAACTGCACTTGTCAGTCGACTACACTCAAAAGGCTCTTCTGAGCACCTGACGAGAGGAACAAGGATCCCAGAAACGTTGGGTGGTATTAATATTACCCTATTTGTCTGAATTGGCTATCTTTTTTTATTCAACATTAATTTTGTATAAAAGAAAATTTTATATAACAACTACACTGGGAGAACCTCCAACCATTAACACTTATATTATTACTAAATTTTGATTGTTTATTGGTTACTTCATTATTATTCTTAATTTTAAACAGACGTTTTTAAATTTTCAATGTAAAAGACAAGCAGAGAATTGCTGATGACGATGCGTAGAAAAAAATTTATAGTTTTTTTTAAAAAAATCAAATACTGAGAAACGTAAAACGTGTACTATCTTAAGGATTGTGGGGACGAATATTCCGTGTCCCCACGCGAGCAAGAGGGTCCCGTTACGCGTCCCGTTAGGGGATGCAAACAATGCTCCCCACCAAGTAACGAGACCCTACCGAGTACCTACAGCGTGCACACGGAGAGCGCCATTCTGTTTCCGGCTCTCGCGCGACACACTACCTGTGCTTCCCGACAACGGCCAGAGTCGCGCCACGTGGTGGAATAAAGTTTTAGTTTAGGAGACCAGGCTTATTACTCCCGGCTCCGGGAATCCTAACCCTGCACGAGTCTCTCCTATATTGGTGACCCCTACGATGGACATTTTGAACAACAAAATCGCCGAGCTACAGCAGGTGATCGCAAGGCTGAAGGAGGATCCACGTGGCCAACACCATGACGCAGCACAGGTCTGTAGGATCACACCGAAGCTGCCGGCTTTCTGGGCGGACAATACGGACGTCTGGTTCGCCCAGGCGGAAAGCCAATTCGCCATCGCCGGCATCACGCAGGACGCCACCAAGTTCAACCACATCGCAGCTCACCTCGAACAAAGATGGGCTGCGGAAGTCCAGGACATCCTCGTCAACCCGCCAGCAACAGGCAAGTACGAGTGTTTAAAGAAAGCTCTGATACAGAGACTTTCGCCCTCACAAGAGCGAAGAACTCGGCTGCTGCTCAGCGAAGCCGAACCTGGCGACAGATCTCCGTCGCAGTTCCTGCGGTACCTCCGCAGCCTAGTAGGGCCTACTCAAGTGTCGGACGATTTCCTGCGGACGTTGTGGCTGCAGCGCCTGCCGGCCTACGTACAGGTCGCGGTCCAAAGTCATATAGACGCACCGCTCGCCACGGCCGCCCAAATCGCTGACAGGCTTATGGAGATTCCAACACCCGGTCTTCCACCGCACGTCCACGCTGCCAGCACGAGCTCACAGTCCACCAATCAGGCAGATGAACTCCACGGCCCATCAGCCCCTAGCCTCGAGCAGCGCCTGGAGGCGCTCACCGCGGAAGTCGCAGCCCTACGAGGCGAACGAAGGCCGCCAGCACGCCGTCAGCCGCCCGAACAACAGCGTGGCCGCCGCGACAACGCCAGCACCGGGAAATGCTGGTACCACAGACGGTTCGGTAGCCGGGCTCAACGCTGCGAACCCCCGTGCAGCTACACCCAGGGAAACGAGTAAGGCAGCCGGCTATTGCAGCTGCCGGCTGCCCATCCAGTGGACGCCGTCTCGTCGTTAGGGACCACACCAGCGGACATGGGTTCCTAGTCGACACCGGTTCCGACTTATGTTGCTTCCCGCGCAACCTACTCAAGGGCCAGCGCGCGGTCACCAACTACAAGCTCAGCGCCGCGAACAGCAGTACTATCAACACGTACGGCTGCCTACCCATGCGAATCGACCTGGGGCTGCACCGGGTGTTCGTATGGCGTTTCGTCATCGCGGACGTCGCGTTGCCAATAATCGGCGCTGATTTCCTGGCACACTTTGGACTTCTACCGGACTGTCGAAGCGGGCGCCTGCTCGACGGGACGACGGGCCGCGTCGTAAGCGCGAATAAGGACCGATCGCCGCAACCCAGCGTCAGGGTGCTGACGACGTGCTCGCCATACCAGGACCTCCTGAGCCGATTCCCGGAGCTCACGCGCCCGGCCGGCGCGCCCCGCGTTGTTCGTCACACCACGGTTCACCACATCCGGACGACGCCAGGACCCCCAGTTTCCTGTAGACCACGACGCCTGGCACCGGAGCGGCTCCACATCGCACGGGCAGAATTCGAGGCCATGCTCGCCGACGGGACCGCGCGACGATCGAAGAGCCCGTGGGCATCGCCGCTGCATCTCGTGCCTAAGAAGAAAGACGGAGAATGGCGCCCATGCGGTGATTATCGCGCGCTGAACGCGCGAACCGTCCCAGACAGGTATCCCGTTCGGCACGTACAGGACTTTGCTATGAGCCTTCGAGGAAGCAAAATATATTCTGTCCTCGACCTCGTTAAGGCATACACACAGATTCCGGTGCACACGACGGACATCCCGAAAACGGCCATAACCACGCCGTTCGGGATGTTCGAATTCCCGTTCATGACCTTTGGACTGAGAAATGCTGGACAAACGTTCCAGAGGTTTATGGACGAAGTGTTACAGGGGCTGGACTTCTGCTTCCCGTACATCGACGACATTCTAATCTACAGCGCGTCTCCAGAGCAACACCGGGAACACCTGCGAACCGTTTTCCGCCGATTGTCGCAGCACGGCATAATCGTCAACGTGGAAAAGAGCGTGCTGGGCCAGCAGGCCGTAACCTTCCTCGGCTACCACGTTTCCTCGGAAGGCGTAAGCGCCGTACCAGAACGTGTCGCCGCACTGCGCGATTTCCAGCGCCCATCCAACGCCAGAGGGCTCCGTCGCTTCTTGGGAATGATAAATTTCTATCGTCGTTTCCTTCCCAAGGCAGCGGCGCATCAAGCAGAGCTCCAGGAGGCTCTCTCAGGTCTCCGCGGCACCCACCCTGTGCCCTGGAACCCACTCAGTACAGCAGCCTTCGAGAAATGCAAGGCCTCGCTCGCCAACGCAACGATGCTGGCTCACCCGGACCCTACGGCACAGCTCGGGCTTTTCACCGACGCGTCGCAGAATGCAGTCGGCGCCAGCTTGCAGCAGCAAGTGGGAGGAGCGTGGCAACCGTTGGGTTTCTTCTCCCGGAAGCTGACGCCGCAGCAAACACAGTGGCCGGCATATTATCGGGAGCTACTCGCCATCTTTTTGGCGGTCCGGCATTTTCGTCACGCGTTGGAGGCTCAACACACAATAATATTTACTGACCATAAGCCCATATGTTTTGCCTATCAGCAGCAGAACGAGAGACTCCCGCCCGTTCAGAGGAACCACCTGACGTACATCTCGCAGTTCACCACGGACATTCGGCACGTCAATGGGTCCCAAAACATAGTCGCCGACGCGTTATCCCGCGTCGAAGCTTTGACAGCAGCCAATAGCCCGGTGGATCTCAGCCGCATCGCCCAGCAGCAAGCCGAGGACGACGAGCTACGCGAGCTGCTAGCCGGCAGCACAGCACTCCAGCTCCGCCACGTCGATGTCCCAGGACTCGACCTCCGGGTGTTATGTGATGTATCGACGGGTCGCCAACGCCTAGTCGTCCCAGCTCCAAGTCGCAGACAGGTATTCGACGCGGTCCACGGCCTGAGCCATCCCGGCACACGCGCTACCACGCGCCTGATTACGTCGCGTTTCGTTTGGCCCGGGGTTAAACGAGACATACGCGTATGGACTCGGGCGTGTTTGCAATGTCAGCGCGCGAAGATTACACGGCACGTCCACACGCCACTGGGAGACTTCACGACGCCGTCAGCTCGTTTCCGTCACATACACATTGACATCGTGGGTCCACTGCCGCCAGCAGGCTCTTACCGCTACCTCCTGACGGCGATCGACCGTGCATCGCGTTGGCCAGAAGCTTATCCACTGGAGCGAATCACCGCAGAAGATGTGGCCAACGCCCTGCTCCACGGCTGGATCTCGCGCTATGGCTGCCCAGAGCGTGTTACTACGGACCAAGGACGGCAGTTCGAGTCCGATCTTTTTCAGGCACTGGGGAAGTACACGGGCTGGCAGAGGTCCCGCACGACGCCGTACCACCCACAGGCTAACGGGCTAGTAGAACGGCTCCACAGGCAGCTGAAGGCAGCGATAATGTGCCATGAAGGCGCCTCCTGGCTCGACGCCCTCCCGGTCGTCATGCTCGGGATTCGTACCGCCTTCAAGGAGGACCTGCAGACATCAGCCGCCGAACTGGTGTTTGGAGAACCGCTACGTCTGCCCGGCGAATTCTTCACCGCAGAACCCGAGCTTGGCGACCCGACGTCACTCATCGAGCGGGTCCGCCAGGCAACAACAAACATACGGCCCACACCGGCTTCGCGACGCTCCCGACCAGGAAGCTTCGTGTTCAAGGAGTTGGCGACTTGCACCCATGCTTTTCTCCGTGACGACGGTATAAAGGCCTCCCTTTGTACGCCTTACACGGGACCCTACCGCATCGTCAGCAGGGACGAGAAAACCTGCGTGTTGCATACAAGTCGCGGAGAAACACGAGTTTCACTGGACAGAGTAAAACCGGCCTTCATGTTGCGCCCAGAGGAAGCAGTTGGGCCCCCCAGCATAGCGCCGGCAGCCACGAACGACAGCCCGGTGGCACCACAGGCGACGTTCTCCACGCCAGCGCAAAGAGACTGGCCTCGCCCGCATCGCCTAGCAGCGCCGCCAACTCGCTCGGGTCGCCGGGCCCGTGCCCCGGACCGCTACTCGCCCACGCCGTAGAACATTTCGCACATTATTATTTTTTTTTGTAAATATTCTGTATATTGTTTTGTAAAAATTATGAACATATTTATTTATTATGGTATTGTAAGGCGACTCTGGCACAAAACGTATATCCTGACTCCGTCTCTTAACGGGTGGCTGGTGTGGGGACGAATATTCCGTGTCCCCACGCGAGCAAGAGGGTCCCGTTACGCGTCCCGTTAGGGGATGCAAACAATGCTCCCCACCAAGTAACGAGACCCTACCGAGTACCTACAGCGTGCACACGGAGAGCGCCATTCTGTTTCCGGCTCTCGCGCGACACACTACCTGTGCTTCCCGACAACGGCCAGAGTCGCGCCACGTGGTGGAATAAAGTTTTAGTTTAGGAGACCAGGCTTATTACTCCCGGCTCCGGGAATCCTAACCCTGCACGAGTCTCTCCTATAAGGATCATTATCGCGACAATCTGAAGTACTTTGTTTAATTAAATCAGAAAGAAACACTTATTTTGATAATCTATATCTCAATGATGCACTCAGAGATAGTTATTGAACTATCTATTAGAATTTTATTTGTCATAATAACCTTTAAAAAGTTCAGTTAGTACTTTTTTAAATTTTTTTTTCATATTTGACATTAATCTAAGCACTTTTCTAGGAAAATAAGATTTCTTCACAAATATGGGTTCGTATTTTTCTCTTATTTGTAGGGTTTTAGATGTGATCCTTAATTTCACGCTTCGACTTTCTGTTAGAAAAAAAGAAGAGATATATGTATCCAGACTCTCATGCTCTCGATTCCCACTTTATTTCTCACCCTTTACTATTTGTTTTGTTCAATCAGTTTCAGTCAAAACAATATCTGAAAAGGTCTATTCAAGCAAATGTTGGCCCTAGTTAATCCTTGGCTACCTTCCTCTACCCTTCCGCATCCCCCCTTTCAAATCCCTTCCTAAGCTATTAAAGAGGAGTTGTCACCATGTGGATTACCCTCATGGAGCCTGCCCCCCCCCCCCCCGAAAAAAGTACATTTTATCAGAATAGATTTTTGCGAAAGTCACTAGAGTAAACTATTCTAATAATAATTGGTACACGGGGGTTCAGCTTCCCTACTCGCTCTACTGCACCACCATCGTAACTTGTGAAGCTTTCATGAGCGCACGCGAGGTCTGTCTGTTTTCAAAGTTCTGATGGAGTTTATCGCCTTCCCTTGGGAGGCTACACGCCGTCAGATCTGTTACATCGCTTTCGCTGCTTCCATTCCAGCCTTCTCAGGATTATAACTTGCGTCACTTTTGCTTTATATTTCGTGGAAAATAAATTGGACCAAGTGCCCGAATATGCTTAAAATTAATAGAAAATGAAAAATAATTAATGAATAACCCACCTATTTAATATGTTAATAAACTATACCCAAAAATTATTCAAGTACTTTAGACCTATTAAGAAAATAATAATTTTTATGACGAAAAGTTAAAATAAAATCCTAACTTTAGAACACGAAAAAGAAATTTACAAAACTGATTGTAATAGAATATATATCTGCCACACTTATAAAACCTGAAAAATAATCATTTATAATCGCAAAAATAATTATACATGAATAAAATACTAATGAATCTCTTTCGTAGGCCTACACCATAAAAAATCAATTCATCATAAATTATTTAAAAAATTATAAAAAAATATACGGAATAAAACGTTTTGAATGTATTTATATAAATAAATATAGCTCCTTAAAAACAAATAAAAAGGTAGACATTGTGAAACATAAGGGAAAAGGTTTAAATAATCTTTAATACCTACAAAAAATCAGATTGCTTATCATATAAGGATGTTTTGTAATCAGAAAATAATTACGATCGACTGGGTAATTCGATTTTTGGAAAACCATCTCGCTCCAAATTAATTAATGATATATTGGAAAATTACTGTTATATTCAAATTTAAATATTGCATTTGTCAATCACTAAATTACTGAAGGAGTGAATTATTTCACGACTTTCAACGTGTCATTAAAAAAAAATAGTAAACTATTTATCAATTTAATTATATTACACATTATTGTGACATAATAATGTGGGAAGATACAAGAATATATGTATAAAAAATAGTGTGAAAAATTTAATTGAGGCATTAAATTTTTTAAGTTAAATAATAATCGTTAGAAATCCGAAACGTTAATAGTTCACAATTTACATAATTTTCATGGCCTAATTCTTAGGACTCAAAGAAGAAAAAAGTAATATATCAATTATCGTCAGGGTAGCTCAGATGGTGCAGGAAAAACGTTCTGTGCTGCGGCCCCGGGATCGATTCCTGGTTCTGACGATTTTTTTCATTAATTCAATTTAACCAAATTTTTGAGGTGATCTTCAGAGTAAGCATTGCCGTTGATATAACGTTTGAGAAGCCTGTTTGCTGACAAAAACACCTTTCAGTCTGTGATCTACTATTTTGTTTCGCATTTAGAATTCTTCTATTTTTACATGATTTATCGGACCATAATAAATGAATATGTAGTATATTAACTAAAGGTTTTTCAAGATTTGTAACTTCTGTTCACGCCGTTTGATTTTAGTAACTTTTGAACAATTCGTATATCGAAGGCATTCTTTCTGTGTTCTGATAGTCCACTGTTCTGTAACACCTTCTATGGCTAGTCATTAAAATTCTAGGTATTACCAGATTTTTTACGATACAACTAATTTATGTACGCAATCTTTGCAGACTTAAAACGAAATTCGTGACAAGTGATTGTCGACAGTAGTGGGCTCTTCTGACATGCATGCATAATGTGACCACTGATTATCAGCATGCTACACAACTGTATTACAGCCGAAACTTTCAAGGCAATGGATACGTAACGCGGAAAAAAATAATTGCACAACGCTTGTCCACGTATTTGCGCAACAGGTTGTCTTTTATGTGGATCCCCGCGCGTGTGTGATTGAACAGAGAAGACGCTGTCAATTCGAGGCACAAGTGTTGCGAGGTACGCCATCGATTTCCGATGAGTGTAGATCGGCCATTAGCCAGCGTTGTCTAGTTCAACTCAACTTTGCATTCTAATCACAACCTCCACACGCCCGCATGTCTCGCAAGCAACCTGATGCTGCATAAATTCCTCATCTTTACGATCACAAATTAACACCGTCATAATGATCGAATCGGTAAAGAAACATACCGCAAATATTAATATAAACTGTATTATAATTGACGATATTTATAAAGAACCCTTACACGCTACATAATATTGGTTCAAAACCAACACTATTTTAATACGCTTATGTAAACAAATTTTTTATATATATATATATATAAATATATTTGAATATTTTCCATGAATAACTGATTTGTATTTGAACTATTGAGGATTTTTGTAGCCATTTTGGTACTGCAATACTGTACTTAAAAGTAAAAAATTAACCAAATTTTTGTCGAGTGCAGCGCCATATAAACAAAATGTTTCCGTCAAAATTAGCTAATCTTTTTATGAAAAATGTGTAAAGACAAAAGAAAGGGGTATTCCTGTTTAAAATTTCAAAATCACAAAATTAACATATAAAATAATTAATAACCAACAATTCATGGTATACTGGTTTATTAATTCGTAATGTATAATTAAAAATGAATATGTAAAATGATATGTAAAATAAGTATTTATAAAGTCTGTAAATGGGTATGAATCTTCTTCTTCTTCTATATAATAAAAAAGGATGTATATTTGTATGTATGTATGTATGTATTTACGTTGTTCTTTATACAAATTTTATCGCGTGGACAGAATGCAACAAAAATTGGTACACATTCTTCAAAACACGAGAAACGGTACTGTGAGGGTGAGAAACGCCTAGCATACATGTGGAAAGAATTATAATTAAAAACCGTGATCATAAAATACTAAATTACTGCTCGCCAAGAGACAATGACGTCACGCGAGAGAAAGACGTTACTACGCAACGAACAAAGGAAATATTTCCTTTATTAGGAATGAAATAAAGCAGAAATATTTTCTTTAAATAAAAAGTATAATTTTATACAGCAATACTCCATATAAATTACTTTACCATCCTTGAGTAAAATGTAAGTTAATTTTCGCGCTATATTAGTTGTCAGTCTAGCTAACAATTTCATCAATGTAATATTTCGTAATATATGAAGACTGAGTGACAATTGACAATTATATCCTGAAATACTCAAGGAATATATTTAAGTATTCAATTAAATACTTTTTCGAGTTTTTATAAATAAGTACACGAGCAACGCCGGGCACCCAGCTAGTAATGTAATAAAGTAAGTAAGATATCAGACTCGAGTGGTAATGAGAGTCAGGTGATTGCTGGGATAAACAAACGATGTGGATTGTAATGTTAGTTAATGGAGGTTGAGTGAGCAGGTAATAAAATTGTATGTATGAATTAATTGCTGTTTTTTTTAAATTGACTATGTATAAAATGTAAATAACTTGCAGATGGCTATGGCGGCTGCCGAAAGCTATTGCTAAAAAAACGGATTATTCCATGAATTATAGGGCTACAGTAGCTTTATAAGTTAATTTCGTAATTTTGAAACTGCTAACAGGGACGCCCCTACTTTTTTGCTATTTAAAGTCTTAGTAAAGTCAATTTTACAAAAATTAAATTATCTCTTTTTGTGAAAAATCTGTAAATCAAAAAAGTGGGGGTGTTTCCTATTTAAAATGGGGGTGTTTCCTATTTAAAATATCAAAGTTTCCCTCTCCATCCACATTAAGTGACTGGGAAGGACTAATCATAGCATAAGCAGTTGTCTCCTTTTATAAATTAAATTTCTATCTGGAATACTATATATATATATATATATATATATATATATATATATGTACACTGCCGGATAGACAACAATCGAACATATTTTATTCAGCGAGAAATAGTAAGTTATATTTCTCGAACACTTCATTACTCTTAAAAATATATAAAATTGAGAAAATAAACACCTAAATTAAGTAAATCCGTTAGTGGACAGTATAACAGCCAAAGTTCTTGCAGTCCAATAATTAAATTACGCTTAACATCTTTACAGGACATTTCACCAGCCTATCGAGAATTAATTTTATCTGAATCGTCCTTTATTAACTAGTGATTTTTTTTCGGGGGGAGGGGGGGAGGTGTACATACCTATTATACGCCCTTTCACCGTCATAAATGTTAATTTCAGGAAATGGTACTTGAATGAGCAATAAGGTTTTCAGGACACGTGCAAGTGACACATTTGGCGGCAGAAGGTGGCAACTCGGCAGAATGTTCTGTGGATGAGTGTCTGGTAAAAATAGACCACGTGCTAAAACAGCTTCGCTCCTGGTGCCCGGTGCACACGCTCGCTGGAACGTAGATACAAGCAAAACAATATCATAATATTCAATCAAATCATTTACTATTATGTCTACAATTATTTCTCTTAAGTAAAGCAGTTGTTTTGTTGTGAATGTTACGCAGAATAAATACGTTGAATTTTTATGAAAATATGTATTAAAGCGTCCGGTTACTCTTTAAATAATCTTTAAGATTACGAAGGAAAAAGCTGAGGTTATATTAGTACAGTCTCATAAGTCCGAAAATACTACACTAAATCTGTGGCCCAAACATGACCAAAATAAGGTAATTGTGCTGGGATTATTTCCCAAACTATCTGCGAACTGTGTGTAAGTTGGTAAATCAGTACTATAACTCTTTCCGAGTCTTGCAGATTTCGAGTATCCCGCAAAATGTTGCATGTTCCCGCGAAAATCAAGTTATTATACTAGGATTTAATACCTAGCAAATTATTCCCCTGCTCCAGAAATATTCTTTCGTGTATCGATGATCGATTTTCGCGTTTAATATATTCCCACAAGCAACTGCAGCCCAAATATAGAAAATGGGTCGTTATTGTGTTTGACATGAGAATATTTAAAGATAAACGGGCAATTTCATATCTTTTTCTAGTAGTATTGCCATTAACTGATTATGAAATTGTAGTGAAGCATAAATCCTGAAACTGTCACTCCCTATTAATATGAATCATGCAACATTAAAGCGTAATGTAAAGATAATGAATGTTATCGTCCTCGACAACCATCAGTGCTGTTCGTTGGTTCGTTGTACAAGCACCGTTGTGAATTAACACGCATTATGTGGGTGCCAAGTGACATCACGCACGCAGTGGGAACTCTTCCACTCCCACGCACTGGCAGCTCCTTTCTGCGTACTAATTCCTATTACTTCGGAAATACATCAATTAGCAGTGCATGTAAAGTTGAATGTTAGCAGGGTATTGAGACAGGCAGACATACAATATGTTCTCTCGATTAACATACATATCAGAAAACGAATATCATCTAATTAAAACTCAAGGTTTGAGGTTGGGCGTTTTGCAGGACACGGATCTCTTAAGATATTCACGCATACAAATATATATATATATATATATATATATATATATATATATATAATGTTTATCCATTCGGTCGTTAATATTCTTTTGTATCTATGTAACTACACATGTGTACAAATTTAGGAATGTAGTTAATCTTGAAGCGGATACGCTATTTAAGTTGTTTTACCAAGATAAACTTTCAATGATTAAGCCATTCGTTGCATTTAGATCAGAACTATTGGTGGTATATTGATGAGAACCTTATATCGTAGAATAAAATGATATCCCCTCACAAATTGTATGTGATTGTGTCTGCAGACGTTTTAACAAATTAAAAACTTTTAACATAAATTCCTCATCCCCCCTTTCGCTACAGACAAAGCCTGCGAGGGATTTTATCTCGCAGGCAGAACCTTTTAAGGAGAGATACGAAGGGGCTACCTTTGGGTATGCCTTTTCCTCTCCGTTTTTGAACTAAGGTTCCCACAAGCCGAGGCACCTCGGCCTGTTTTGAGAGCTGTATGTTCCGGGGTCGAGGCACGGAGAAGGGAATGCTGCGTCCCCACAACAAACTCCTCTCCCGCTATCGGAAGGGCGTGGGACAAGTACCCAATGCCCGACCTACCTGGTGCAGGTTTTTCTAGGGTTTTCCCTGCATTTCTTTAGACGAATGCCAGTTAGGATCCTTAAAATATAGCCCGGGGGCCCTTGTTAACCCTTGGCTACCTTCCTCTACCCTTCCACATCCCCCCTTTCAAATCCCTTCCTATGCTATTAAAGGGGAGTTGCCCAAAGTGGATTACCCTCATGTAGCCTGTTGCCCTAAAAAAAACCAAAAAAAACCCCTTTCAAATCCTTTCCTATACTATTAAAGGGGACTTGCCACTATGTGGATTACCTTCCTGTAGCCTGTTACTCTAAACAAAAATCTATTGGAATAATCGGCCAGCTGCCTCCTAAGCCGGTCGAGACACGGAGAAGGAAATGCTGTGTCCCCACAACAAACCCCTCTTCCGCCATCGGAAACGAATCCAATTTTTTTAAATGAATAGAAGTCGATATACACCAAATAGTGAGACGTCATTCTGATTTAGTAGTTGGCGATAAATCTGTTGAAGCAATTAGTAATTTTAGTAAAGAGCAATACATAGTCTACGATAGAAGAATGAAGAAAAATCCAACTACAGTACGAGTGTTCAGCTTCTTATTCTTCATATCTGTTCGTCTTTTCCCCCGGCAGACGATTTTGTTACTTTTCGAAACGCTGTACAATTCTTCCATCTTTAATTTTTTTCTATATTAAAGATATTAGAATATCGGATAATATTTTTTCTAACATGATGCTAACTTTAATCTGTTTAAAACTTTGAGAAATTTGTCCTAACATTATTACAAGTGTGTCAAGAATCTTTTATTAAAATTAAACTTATAAAAGTATATAAAAATCAAATAATAATTGATTGTTGATTAAGGATTCTACTATAACGAGAGTTAGTTGAGTTAAGAAAAAAGGTACATTAAATGTATCATCATTATTATTTATTACAATCATTTTTAAACTTACTGTTGACAATTCTTAGTACAGAAATTAAGTTCCAAGCTTAACGAATTAAAAAATACACAAAATATTCACAAAGAATAAAGTCATTACTACAAATAAATAATACGTCAAATATAATATGAACGACAGGTGATTTCCCACTTGAATCCCAATTTAAACCAAACGATTATCAGCACTGATAACCTTATTAATATTTGAATTAAAGTTGCATATTTAATTTTTACCATCATTTAATACATTTAAATTAATTCATTCATAAACTTGCAGATCCAATATTTACTATTGATCATACGCGTTCACAGGCAACAGTAATGATCACAATTGCTTAAAGAATAAATGAGCGAGGTCTTCGTCCCGGAACATAAGACCTTAGAACCCCCTGGGAAAAATTAAAGCCAGGGTGCAATTTAAATACAATCCTGAGCATAGCGACCAAAGCGTTGTTTTCTGGAAAGTCTAACAAATAACGACCTTGGCTAGAGGAAACTGGCTCTTCCGGTCCGCGATACGCGGTACAACAGACCCAAAGTGACGCACTTCTAAAATTAAAGCCTACAGTCCTAAAGTTGCTCAATTCTCGCTGTAAATCTTGAATTTAAAAAATAATGGGCTTTGAATCTCAAACGGTAGATTATCTCAAGTAACTTCACACATATTTGTATGACCAATTTTCAAAAACAGGCAAAAAATCTTTCTGTTCATAAATATGTATTTGACGCAATAAAATAATTATCCGAAAACTCGTGGGCTATCACCAACAAAATTTCCGTTCTACGGTCATCTTAAAATCAGATAATCTAACAGAAAGAACTTAAGTAACCACAATTTTTGAAGATTCAAGTACTGATGCTGTCAAGAGGAGAACCA
The DNA here is from genome assembly GCA_037074705.1 of Zhengitettix transpicula. Classification (NCBI taxonomy): domain Eukaryota; kingdom Metazoa; phylum Arthropoda; class Insecta; order Orthoptera; family Tetrigidae; genus Zhengitettix; species Zhengitettix transpicula. Next base: position 42,865,298 of record CM073591.1, on the reverse strand, counting down.
CGTTGTTGTTATATAAATACGTTCTACTCGTTGTTTTTAAAATAATATATTAATCTTGTAATGTGCCAGTCACGAAAGTTTGTTTTTCGTTTTGAAATTTTCCCTTTCACGATCTAAACTACATCAACGGAGATTCCAATTAATGCTACCGTTTTCATTTCAATTTTTAGAAATACTCGAAAATGAGAATAGTCGAAATGCAACCATAACTACAACAAGAATATATCAAAATGAATATATTAGCCGGTAAGTCAGAAAATGTAAGTTTAATTAATTTTTAAGTTCAATGATTACATTAACATTGAAAATATTCATACAAAATAGAAATACACTACATTTCGAACCTAATTTGGGATTTTAACAGGTGATACATGAATAAAAAATATGAGATTTAATATTATAAGTATTTTGGATATAACACTTTCTTCATTGATGTTAAATTTGTATTCTTAAGTTCAAAAACGTGCATTTTAACATGTGTCGAGAAAATTTATTATTGTTACAATAAATTGGATAACATAAATTCAAACCAGCATTTTGATTCTGACTCGTACCAAAGAGAAATTGCATCGACTGACACCCATTACTTGATGGAGACGGCTACCTTCGGGAATGCCTTCTTCACTCTCTGAACTAAGGTTCCCACAAGACGAGGCACCTATGTGATGAGGACGTCCCCGCAGAAAACCCCACTTCCGCCAACGGAAGGCGTGAGACCAGTATCAAGAGCCCGACTTACCTGATGTCGGTTTTTCAACAGGGATAGCCTAGTGGTCAGAGCGCCCGACTGATGAGTTCGACCCAGCCGGCATTTTTCCACGTGGTTAAAATAATTAATATTTTTTACATTGATGGCTGTAGTGTTTCATCTTTTATGTATAATTTCTTGCGAAATATTTATTTACTTCACTCGAACGTTTAATATTAAACCAATCGAAATTGTGGTTAACAACACAAACGTGCTTTGATACTACTGAATATTTTTGAACACGATGTTTTAAATTAATTCTGTATTCTTTGATACGAGTGTTTAAGGCTCTGATCGTTAGAACTATATAACAAGCATTTCAGTCTTAAAATTAATATTTTTCAACGTGCAGATATTTGGAACTTGGTATTTTATTTCAGGTAACAACGTGAAGTGTATCTTAATTTTTTGAAGTAGATAAATATAATTTTCAATAATCTAGACTAGAATCGTTACTCTGTTGCTGCTTCCGCATTTATAAATTATTTTAAATGTTCACTGCGTATGCAACAAGTTCTGATGAAACTTTTACACGACTACAACGCAAACAACTTTTGTTGATATAAACAAACGTTTTGTCGAGTCAACGAAAATGCGGAAAAACTGGCGAAACAAAGATTTTGAACGATAAACAACTTTATTTACGACAATAAGACGTTGCGCAAAAACTCGACTGTTGTTAGAATTCCGAAGGCTATGACAACTGACTCACCGGTACTGGTCTCAAACGAGTAAAACCGTGCTTTTCAGATTCTGATTCTCATGATGATCGCTTGAATTACTCTGACCCTGAGAAGGAACGAAGTTGTTCCCACTGCAATGCGCTCGTTTACCATAGTTAACATAACACATATTAATCATCCGATTTTTTTATCCTTTCGTTATGCCTACGAATAGAATAATGTTATGAAATGTTTTTGCTTTGAATTATTTTCCACGTGTTTTCCTCACCATACTTTTTCTCTTAGTATCCCAAGAAACGAACGCAGATTTTCGACTTCTACTATACTCGACTTGCCTTTTCCGCAAATTTTAGTTCTGAAAATATTTTCTAAGTTCCTTCTAATCTAGATTTGTAAAGCAATGGAGACAGGTGCTGGAGCAGGTGCCTCGTGCACCGAACCCGGTGTTCCGTTATCAAAGTGAGTGAGCATTCACGTGTACTGCTCAAACATTTCGAGGACGTCGTTAGTCAACTGGTCAGCTGCTTAGGACAATGTACCAAATGCTCTGGGCAAACAAAGAACTGCCGACCATGGTCCTAGGTTCATCGACCCAGTGGTCGGAAGCCAACTATAGATAAGCTCCTTCTAACACGGTGCCCCATTAACAAACACCACTTGTATTTAAAGTCTTAAACGGGGACGAATTTCATATTGACCTAACTAAGCAATGAACCACACACACATACACGAACAAAAATTAGAGAAATATATGCCTTGCTCCTGATTAAAGCCATCAGTGGAATTCTCATGACTGAAGCAAAGCGGATCTTTGCGGCACAAAGACATCGAAATCGATCTCCCGAAGGTTAGGTTTCATTCTCTTTAAAGCGAGGACAGAAATATCGGAGTTCCTTCACGTGGCGACGAGGGAGGGAAAATTGTGTCATGACTCTGTATAGTGCACAAGTGTCTCCTCAAATCCCCCATCAGTACTCGATAACTATCACCACTCAGACCCACTCAATCGTTCAACAAGTGGAACGACTTTCCACTCGGATTAACACGTTCTGGATGATTTGCACCAGGCGTTATAAGTCCATTCATGTATGAAGCAAAAAAGGAAGCAAACACATAATAATTAGAATTGAAATTGCGTCAACGTTTCAAGCTGAACTACTACCTTCGTAGGATGAAACGTGTCTCAGCACCTAATTCCATTTGTCAATTAAATAAACGTCCAAACGGGAATAATTTAATTACAAATGAATTTATTGCATTATACTTTTAAAATGAAATGAATTGGTTGTCCACAACTACGTATTTGAAGTGCAATAAACAAATAAAAACTAACCACTAATTATTAATTTCTCAAAATATTTTAATTAAAGCAGTTGGTCATTATGTATAAGAATGCCCTCATTATTAATTAATGCATTGGCAATGGTCTATTAAGGAAACGTGCACATTGCCTGTCACATACACAGTTTTTTAAAGCGTGGTTGCGGTATACAATTCTTCTAGGCATAAAAAACAAACAAGAATGCCTTGTTTCGTAGAATACTAAAATCTAACACATTTGGAACAAGTTTTCAATAGAGATATAAGATTTGTTAGAAGGTTTACGTTTTCAAAACTCCCAACGTTTTACCTAAATGAAAGAATTTAATATGGCAAATACGAGTAGCCTACACTTGTTGGCAGCTAAAATGAAAACTAAATTAAATATAGAATGAATAAGCGACCTGTTCGGAGAGGTGTATGTTCCGGGGTCACAGACCTTGGGCATACGGTAAGAGTTGTCCGCTATTCCCATTGGAATAGTCGGCCAGCTGCCTTCTAAACTGGTCGAGGCACGGAGAAGGGAATGCTGCGTCCCCACAGCAAACTTCTCTCCCGCTATCGGAAGGGCGTGGGACAAGTACCCATTGCTCGACCTACCTGATGCAGGTTTTTCTAGGGTTTTCCCTGCATTACTTTTAGGCGAATGCCGGGTAGGATCCTTAAAATATAGCCCGGGGGCCCTAGTTAACCCTTTGCTACCTTCCTCTACCCTTTCGAATCATCCCTTCCAAATCCCTTCCTATGTTATTAAAGGGGAGTTGCCCAACGTGGATTACCCTCATGTAGCCTATTGCCCTAAAAAAAAATAATAAAAAAAAGATAGCCAATTCAAACAAAAAAGTGATAAAATAAATACTACACAACGCTTTTGGGATCCTTGTCCCTTTCAATCACACGTAAATTTTTCATAATCAATTAAATATAATAAACTAGTAAAATAATTTCTTCCAGCGGCTATGTGAGCTGTTCTTAGCTCTCGCAGGAAAAACCTTTTAGGAGACACGGAGAGGGCTACCTTTGCGGATTCCTTTTTCTCTCACTGATTTTGAACTAAGATTTCCACAAGCTGAGGCACCTCGGTTTGTTTTGAGAGGTGAATGGATACGGTAAGACTTGTCCGCTATTCCCATTAGAATAGTCGGCCAGCTGCCTCCTAAGCTGGTCGAGGCCCGGTGAAGGGAATGCTGCGTCCTCATATCAAACCCCTCTCCCGCCATCGGAAGGGCGTGGGACAAGTATCTATTTCCCGACCTACCTGATGCAGGTTTTCTAGGGTTTGTCCTGCTTCACTTTTAAGCGAATTGCCGGGTAGGATCCTTAAACCACAGCCCGGGTACCCTAGTTAACCCTTGGCTACCTGCCTCTACCCTTCCGCATCCCACCTTTCAAATCCCTTCCTAGGCTATTAAAGGGGAGTTGCCACCACGTGGATTACCCTCGTGCATCTTGTTACTTAAAAAAAAAATATTTCCAGTAAATAAATACTTCATTTGACCACTATTACCGCAAAATGATGCTCATCACTTTCAATTTTTAAATTCTCTACGTTAGATTTTGATTGTTTTTCTCTGAAACTAATATCCGTATAGCCTATCACCGTAATTTATTTTCATGCCCCCAACACCTTACATGTAAATTCTTTATCGTCAGTTTTCAGAACAAAAATTGCCAACATATGTTTGAGTTTCATAAATATTATTTTAAAATTACAGTCCCACCTAAAAAACTACTTAGTTCTTCAATTTTTGAACTAATACCATTCCGTGGGATTTTGTCCTGTATAAGCTTTGCGCAGTGCCATTCAATAGTCTTTTTCGCAAAACTAAATGAAACTTTACATTTAAAGACGAACAATAAATATGGACACGAACAATGCCAGCTTGAACAAAGCATGACTTTATTTTGAGTACTTATGCCAGTTCAGGTGTTCTAGCTACAAAGACTGCAGGAGGCCGCCGCCCACGGCTACATGTATTGCGCAGGTAATTGGGAAAACGTGAAATCACGCCTTAATTAAAGCGTAGGCTGCGCGCAAAGACGTGCATAATGAATGCGCCCAAGACGTAAATACGAATTACGCGCATCGCTTTGCCACTTCATTTAAATTGTACAACAATGCTGGTACTCAAAATGCCGCCTTCTTTACGGTTTTCAGCTTTCCACTTCCATTGTGATTTTTTTCTTTGGCTTTTACCGATTCTAGAAACGAGGTTTCATGAAAAGACGTTCAGTTAACGATCCGTAACCAAAAAAAAATTAATAAAGATGTTCGTGGAAAACATTATCACTGAAGATTTTGTTGGAAGCTTATTCAGTTGGCAAGTAGAAGCAGTAACTCAGAATTAACATTTACATTTTATTTGTTGGGTACAGAATGGCGTTTGAACAAAAATGAACTTCGACGGTGCATCGGTTGCTACATTTTCGTATAGCAAGGCAAGTATATATAATTATGGACTACGCAATGAAAGAAAAGGAGGATTTAAAAAATAGAATCAATTCTTCCCTCGTGGGACTGTCACAATTCATAATGAGAGACTAAATTGAAACGTAAAGCCCCAGATTACGTATTTTTCATTATATAGTCGCACGGACTCTCGAGGTAAGAAAGTCGTCGTAGTAAATCTGATATTATTAATAAAAGAAAAGCCGACATGCTATGGCGTATTATTCAGTGTCATCGCCCGCAGAACAGAGGTCTCAGGTTCGAATCCCGGCCTGCGAATGGATGTTCGTGTGTTTTCCATGGTCCCGGAAACCAGGGTCACTCCTAAATGTTCGAGGTAGAATCAAGAGTACTAAATAAATTAAATACGAGGATAAAACTGTCATGAATTTAACAGACTTAATAATAATAATTGTATTAAGATATTTCTTATTCAAAACAGCTTCATATGTTCAATTGAAGATTTCAAAAATATTCAAAGATGCTGGTTTAAAGTATTTAAAATATATTAATTAATAAGAATTTTTTATTAATAAATTAAAATATTTTTTTGGTAGTTAAAAATTGCATTCATAAATATAATTAACATTGTTAAATAGTCCAGCCCAGGTAGGAATTATTTTTTTGTATTTATTTATTTATTTTGTATTATTGTACGCAATGAATCTGTGACATATTTAATTCTAAGTTTACTATGCAAATTAAAATCTTTTTCTTGTATTTTAATACATATTCTTAATATTTTAAAATATCTGTTATATTTATAAGAATGTTTTTGTAATATTCAATTATAAAACGCTTGAAGCTATTTCAAATTATGAACCAAACATGATACACTAATTTAATGCCATTAAATATTTTACAGCCAGAAAAATTTGTGGCCGTTTTATTTTTCTGTTAATTCTATACTGGAGAAGAAAATATTTTCAAGCACAGAATGGGCGTAGAAGAATGAGTTTCTTGAGATTTCTTATGCAACACTTGCCTCCTTGTGTGGCTACATTCTCAGAAAGTTAATTCGCACAGTATACGCTACTGCCTCGCATCACAGAGGTCTCGGGTTCGAACCCTGGCGAAGGCATGGATGGTGTGTGCGAGTTTCCATACTGACAAACTAACGTCCCCCGACAAAGATAAAATGCAGCTGAGTAGGTAACGAGTCAATAATGAACTCAAATGTTGATTCGATTGTAAATAAATAAATTTTAAAAATAATAACAATACGCTCCAAACCGTATAAGACAACTCATTCACCTGGAATTGCTCCATTTATCGTTGCGGACGGCGAAGGAGACTGAGTGGTATCAGACTATAGGATATTACAACCAGTTGAGGTAAAACTATCCTCGAGAAACTTTTTTTATATCCGAAATAAAACCTCTAGTTTGAGTGTATTGCTTATATTCTTGGAAGACAACCAAGATACACGTAATATGAAAAAAAATACTTGTGTGTTACAATCTTCATTTTCTTGTAAATACTGAGATCACTCATAACCTGATGAGTTTTGGTTGTAATTAGAAAATTAAAATTCAAAAAAACATTTAATACGTAATTGAACTCCACATTAATTTATAAGGTAACGGTGTATTTTTAAAATACCTCAGTATTACTTAAGATTAAATTCGGTACGCAGGAAATGTGTGGATTATGTGCACTCAACGGAATTACGTAACAATTGCTGGAGTTATATAAACGCCAAATTCAAATTCTAGATACGACACTGATATATAACAACGGATAGTGGTTTTAAGTAACTTTTAAAAAATCTAAATATTTATGTTTCATACGTAACATTCGAAACTGACAGATTAATAATGTTGTCTAACAAATCGTTTCCATATTTCAAAACTTACATCAGAAGCAAGTTTGTGATGATAAATAACGTGTTTTATAAATTATATAAAACTATTTCGTGTTAACTTATGATAAGCGACATTTTCGCCTTTATTTTCGTGATATTTCATTCACCGCCAACTCTGAAATGCAAATTTTACGCAGCAAAAAATTCCGGCGGTATTGTACGTGGAAATGACAAAATATTTTGCAAAGATTCACTGCCCTCAGTTTTTGTGTTATTAAATTATTCGCTATGCATAGCTTATGTAAGCGATAGTACGCTAGTTATCCACTATGCTGACACTCGCGCTAATTATTTAATTCGCAAAATGTATGACTATGATTGGTGGAAGGGGTAGATAACGAAAACGCTAACATTGATAGTGATATAGTTTTCTATCCTGTTGTACTCTGAAGTAGTATGTGTGACTGAATACTGAAACCCTCTTTTTAGGTTTTTAACGTTTAAATACTAATAATGATAGACTTCGTAGGTCAAAAGAACCATTCAAACCCATCCACAACCCGGGTGGAGACCCACGACTTTGTTTTTGTAATACTGTAAGGTAGTGAGAGTAAACAGGGAAATGTTACAAGAAATTCATAGGATGAGTGGTTACCCAGATGCTAATTCAGGGTTAATGACTCGAAGTTAACTTGGAAATGAAGTCTTCCTAGAAGTAGAAGAAGCCATCATTCGACTTTTACGAAGTAGAGAAAAGTTTTTTTCGGAATTGGTAGATTTGATCCGCCAGTAACACGTGAGCTGGAACGGAACAAAGTCCTCTGGGGTAAGAAAGAAGAATTTACTGTAATTGTTGCACACACTCCAAGTACAACAATGAAGTTACAAAGTAGTATCTGTAGAGCCTCGTACGGATACTAACTTAAACTAAGTAATAGCAATTAATTATTATTAAACCAATCAGGAAAAATAAAATTAGGAGATAGACGGTGCCCTTCTCGGTGGCGTTTTCCGCTGAAATTAACCGTGGTTTTGAAGGGATTCAGTGGGAGGTTTCACCTAGGGCTTCAAAAGAAATGTTTTATCATGGTGAGGTGAGGCCCAATAAAAATGTCTTCAGAGAGACGAATTTAGTTTTTGGAAGGGTTAACCACCAATAAACTATATATTCCACAACCACAAATATGGCGGCCTTATGCTGGGTTACGAATGCTTACGTCGTGGTTCTAAGGCCTGTGGACAGCTGAATAAATCTATAAGAATGGGTATAATCATAATTTTACTAGTACAACTTTTCTGTCGATGAGGACAGTTTTTTTTTTGGTGGTTGTTTCACCGCTTGACAGTCGCTAAAGCACGGACTGTTTACAACGTATCAGATTCTCATTGCGTCACATCCTTGCACGTGCGTAACTCATACGTCGTGAAGCTGCTAGTTGCAATCCCTGACAAAAATATATGATTGGTTCTATTCCTGCATAACATCGTACTTTAATGCTACATGGGGGAGCGCAAGAGCAGCGTGCATACATCCGAAGACTACGTCTGACGTGTCTATAAAATCAGGGGGAAATATTCCAAAGAAATTCTTTTAATCAGGGAAACATTTTAAGAAACGTCAAAAAAACTAAGAACCCATCAGAACGATTTAACCTTTTCTTCAGGTTCATCATTCATAACGTAATGAAAGCGCTTTCACAATACCATTTTTGATCATTTTACTGTATCTGGAAATGTAAAATATGCATTGTAAAAATGAATCTGCAATTAGGGCGAATAATTATGTGGAATATATAAATACTGCGATATTAAGAGGTTATCCACAACTACACCAAATTAGTCATATGACTGCTGAGACAATTTTTATCCATACCTTCAAAATCCGAAAACACCAAAACCGAAAACAATTTCTATCATTTCTATCATTAGTATGCCTTCTAAATTAAGATTCTTAGTCCATATATATATATATATATATGTATATATATGTATGTATTTCCTTGTAGAACTAACACTGATATAAATATATATAATATAATATAATATAGAAGTCGCTATCCTTATGTTACAGTCTTGTATAGTATTTTATTAGTTGAGTGCCAGATAATTTTTAGGCAAAATTACCAAAACCAAAATTATTTCTTTTCGTTATAGTTTTGGGTTAAATCATAAAACTCTCTTTTTTTATCAGGCGTGTATAATTTTTTATTCTCACACAATTCAAAATTACATCACAAAAACAAAACTGGTTTCTTAACAACCAATCTTACTTTTCTTCTTTTCCTAATCTATAAAACTCTAAATCAATTACTACAATATATATATATTACAATAAACTAGCACAATTTTACTTTGGATTAATTAAAATTATTTCCTCTCAAAAATGACACAAACTCGGGGAACGTGCAACTGATAATTTTCTCTCTTTCTTGTTACAATGTCGCAGAAACATGGAAATTCAATGCACAAAAATCATTAATTCATATACACCCAAAATATAGTTGGTTATGTTTTTTGGGCATTGTATTGTATCGCTACAGTTTATAATATCGTTAAGATTAGAGTCTTATATTTTATGAAAGAGATTATAGCAATGGCTGAGTTTAAGGGAGTAACTCGATGGCGCGTAGTTAATCCGAGGATTTTATGACACAGCACAGACCAGACCTGAAAATACGGTCATAAAAATTCCGCGCCGAGTACCTGGGCAACTTGTGGAGTGGGGCAAGGCGCCTACAGAAACATAGGAATTTTGTTAAACACGTTCATTGCCTGGAGCAATGAAATTTCTCTACTCTTTTCCCACCTCGTCACCTTCAATCTCTGAGGACCCTGAAAACAATAATCCTTCGTTTCTGTCTTTCACTTGACTTTTTATATCCATCTATCAACCTACTCCAACACCATCCTATCCGCCAACGTCTGGCCCATCTACGTGTATCCTACGGCTACAGATTAAAAAACAACTATACAAATATATATATATATATATATATATATATATATATATATATATATATCTTCCTATAAGATTTGGTTGGAAACGTAAATTCAAATTCCCCCAGAAGTTTCCTCCAAAAGTACCGAGGACAACTCTCAATTTTCCCGCCATATTATAATCGTCGCATCAAGGGTTAAATCAAAATATGCCGTTTGGATTACTTTCCCCGACCCAAAACAATTAAAAAAAAGATTACTGCATCGATCTCCGCCCGAACAAAAATAATACTGAATGACTAGAATGTTTGCGCCATCCGAATATCCATAATAAAATAATAAAGAAACAAATCCTATGCTGAAGAGGACCTCTGGCCCTATAACGGCAAAGGACACGCGTTCATAATATCAATGATATCATCATCATCAATGAAATTTCTTGGTCAAGGAAGATCCAAAAAGTGAGTCGATAACATAATATCTTTCGGCTCAGCCGTGCTGAAGTACAGGCGTGTTCTGAACGGTCACGAGACAGTCCGTGAGACATGATCCAAAGACAGCAGTCGATGCAAGCTGATGGCGTCAGTTGCGAAAACGGCAACTGCTTAGTTACTCAGTCCTCGGCGCGCCTAGGGAAGTATCTAAGTATAGATGTAGTCAAAATATGATGCGCAGTTGTGCTCTGAACTGGTGTATTAGTGGGGGTAGACCGGTGCTCACTTTAACACGAACCTTTGTTTCGGCAACTTTGTAGTGAAAGAACTATTCCGAAAATATTGTCGCAAGTTAAGATAAGTGCAGGGTGTGGTAAAAAGGCGTTGTCGCGTTCTGTATATTTCGTTCATAAAAACATAATTAATAATTTTAAAAATAATAGTTATGTTACGCAAGATTCACTTCCCCCAATGGAAATCCCCCTGACGACAATACTCCCCTCCTCCTTTTCTCTTCTTCTACTGCGCATCTCACACGACATGCTATTTCTCGCAACCTATACACGGTTAAACCTGACAACTAATATTATGATATTTAACTAAGCAGATTTTTTTAAATTTTAATGTTTTTATTTTAAATTTCACTATATAGTATTTTATAGGCCATGAAAGGCAGGGAAAGCAATGGTTTCGAAAGTTATAATCGCCTTCAGAATATAGGAATCAGAGCTCTTCTTCAAGAGAAATTAATCTGTATCACGCCCAATGTGCTACATATTTTTGCTAAAAAAACTTCCGAAGCTGTGACAGTCGGCTTGAAAAAAATATTAAATATGTATATCTATACTTGTAAGAGTTTTAAATCTCTCTTTCCAATGGCAATACATAATTTTCAAAAATCTTCAATCCGGAACTCCACCTCAGGTCAGGAAGACCAGGTAGACTAGGGTTAACTTTGGCGTAAAATATCAGTTTGCGCGTCTCTCCAAACCAACAATTTGAGGTAATTTATTTGATGTGTGAGTGACGTAATGTGTGTAATGCAGTACAGGTGTTGAAGTGGACAGGTACCCGTCGAGAGTCCTCGTCACACATCAATGCCAACAGAGAATTCGCCTTCAGCACACGCAGAAGTTCTCTCTATGATGCCACAGTCGTCAATTTAAAGCAAATTCATCACTATAAAGAGTAAGAAAATAAAGCACTGAAGAATCTTTGCGGTTACATGTCCGATGAACAAACTAACTGAACACAATAAATTTCCTTGTCTCATTGTTTTTTAGAATATTTTTTAACACTACCAAGTTTCCGTAACAAAGGTCAGTGTTAAAGTGAGATCAAGCCTACTCCCGCTACAAGCACAGGTCAGTGGGTGAATGCGTATCGTATTAGGTCTTTATCTTCAGTTATACGTATTTTTAATTAAATTACGCTCAGTTTTAATAGCTTATTTGTATTTTTAAAATATGCAAAAAGTGCATTAAATTTTTACTAAAACAATTGAAATATCTCCTCTTAAGGAAAATATCTGAAGAAGATACAAAAAGGTATACAAACGTTGTTTTTAAAAAATAAAATGTGTCTCTATAAGGTATTATTAAATCGAAAACAGACGTTAAATTAATTTATTTTGTATTAAATTATATTTGTATTCTACAACCAACTAAAAATTGATTAAAAATATAGGTTTTTAGAAAATTAGAGAATAATTTTTGAACATGTGTACAGGCTGTCAAATTTATTCCATCATTTTATCAAAATTGTTCTTGTCCTTTCAAATGGTGTCTTATTGTTCGCTTAAAAACGTGTGCGGCAATTTCAGAATTACCTATTGGCAACCAACCATCTACTCTACTCAAAACGTTTCATGTCACCCTTCATTCCAGATTACTTTTTAAATTATTCATTCCACAGCTACCATACACTATGTATCAAACCACATGCATAAATATTAGCCTACTGGGATATGTTTTAGGGCTCATTTCTTTTAATATCACAAATTGATATTGGAGCGATAAAACACAGCGCTAATAAATAATATTATTTTATGTATGTTATATAAATGTAATTATTAGGAGTGTAAGAAAGGGTTTAGACCGGGACTTTGGCGGAGCCGAGGCAAAGGGACAAGCCGTCGGTGACTGACAAGGGTCGTAATACCCAGACAGGTCGTCGCTCGATTTGGAATGTGGAGGGAATATCCATATTCCTGTGGTAAGTGGGGGAGCCCCGCCACCATGTGGACAGATGATGACTGGAGATTGTTGGAGACAGTTGAGTGAGAGAGGAATTTTGCTTTGAAAGGAGACTGGATTCTGCTGCCTAAAGTTTAGCGTGTAATAGTTTATGTTTTGGAAAGTTACTGGAATGCTGGAGGTGTCTGAAATTGACAGTTTGGCAGAGTAGCGAGAGATTGAAGAAAACCTGGAAAAAGTAAAAATTGGTCCAACACCGGAACGCGGAAGCAGTGGAGGAGTGGGACATCGCTGGCGACGCGACCCGGTCGATACGAGTACGGCCATCTAAAATTCGTAAATCATGTCCAATTTGCCTCGAAGATGCCAATTCTCGATTAGGAGATGGTTTAATAATCTGTAATACATAATGCTCGATGAGAAGGTCCTGAGGTTACGTTTCATGTTAGAGTTAAAGGTTTAATTTTTACTGTATTGTAAAGTATAGTTTATATTAAGCCGGCATATTGTAAAGTGAAATTAAAATTAATACTTTCATGAAAGATAAATATATAATTAAATTTATTGTTTGATTTGTTTAATGAGTGCCAACCATATAATAATAATTATTTAAAATTAGTAGATAATAAAAACAACCTCCCAACAGCGATTATACGTTACAATCATCGGTTGACGCGAATAAATTGTATAAACAGTTCTCGGTTTTCACTCGGGTGCCAACAGCGATTAAACCGCGACGTTACAACGACCGCAGGCCCGAACTTTTTATACAACAATTACACCGGGAAAAGTCTTCAATCTTTGATGACGCGAATATAGCCTGGTTTGTCACTTATCTCGAACGGGACACGTGAAGACAGAGACGTAGGAAATGAATTTTCGAACCGGATATTTAATATTTGAATCTTGTGCTCCGGGCGTAGGGAGCGGCATGACCAACTGGCTCCAGAAAAAAAAACTTGGAGAAGCGGAAGGAAGTGCGGGGGAAAGGTATCGGGCTGCAAACGGAAGAGGGTTGGCCCGGGGGAACTGTGGGGGGGCAGGGGGACGGGTGACGTACAACTGCCCACAAATAATCACCTAAATAATTACGATCGGTATGGAACATTATTTTTTTATCATAAAATAACCCTTTTTGTTTTAATTTTAATTATTATTAATAATAATTATAAATATAGTAATGTTTTAATGACAAAATTAAGATTTTACTGTTTCCTGAAAACTGCAGAATTTTAATACATTAATATTTAATTTAATGGACTCTTCGGAGGTAGCCGATTTTATTATGCGATTATAATTTATATTGACTAATACACAAGTAGTTCTTGTTGTTTCCAGGAATTCAAAAGAAAGAGCTCTTACAAAATCAATGGAAGTACAGTGGCTCTAATTTTACCTATATAATACAATTTTCAGAACTTCCTCGGCTCCCTCACCCAAGTTTTTCCACGGGGAGGGACTAAACTTTGATGCCCCGTTTCAATCGACAAACTCTTAAACAAAATCCCGCACGCGATCTGAATTCGACTCCGAATGTTACTCATCTTTTATTGTCATCTCAACGATTTCAAAACATCAACAACATATATTACCCTGAAATTACTATTGATTTGTTTTCTTCAATTTATCTGTTGATCAATAAAATACATGGTCAAATTAACTATTCAGCCAAATAAATCGTCATATCTCGGGAGATTGTCAAGAAAATACAACATGGTCATAGTTGATGGTTCAGGAACTCAGCTTAATGGAATTACAATGACTCCAAGCACTTTTTCACTAAATTAATTTTCTCTTCTTGTCTGAAAGAGTTTTGTATGGACGACTCTATATTTCTTACAAGATCAAACACTGTGTGCAATAGAACTAGAGTGGTTATGTAGGGCCCTACGTCAATGACGTGCATCACACCGTCAGCCGTCGTGGACTCGGCTGAATGTAAAGATTGTCACCGTCCTTTATCGACGTCCACGTCGAACTGTATTCGTCTTTGGCGATGCTCGAGTCTGCGTTGCAGACAGGAAGGAAGGTCTCTCTTGAAGCACTGATAAGAGGGTGTGAATGAGATACATCTGCAGTTGCACCTTCCCCCTGCATCCGGCAGCAGGCACAATGGATACCTCAACAGGGCGGCTGCACATGCAAACCGGATCCCACAAACCTTGCACAAAAGGTAACCAAATCTGCCCTGGAGCTCTAAAACCGGAATAAGTTTCCACTGTGACTTTAAACAACAATTATATGAATATTTTTCCACTGTCTCCAACCTGTGTCCATCTATCCCTATTTTTACCAGCATAAACGGTTATAAATGATATTAGCTCCAAACATTAATTAATAAATTATCTTTATAAAATAAATTTATATACCGAAGGTTGTTTTAAATTAATAAAAATTATTGTTTGTAATTGGTTTAGAAAATTACATTATTTATTTCATATAAACAGATGTAAAAATACAACTTTGAAATTATCTTTATTTCATTCGAGGATAATTGTACAAGAAAAAACCTGAGCTATCCAATTATATCATGCTGTTCTACTTGCTGCACACATTACACTAAATATTGTTTTTAATTAATCCGTACTATTTTCCGTCACCAATCTGATAGCGAAACCATATTTTTACAATACATTAAAATATATTTAAATACCTTTAAATATATGAAATAGTGAAGGTTTTCCTGTATAAATTATTATCATGCCATGAATCTACTATATACCGGTTAAGCTTTCTCACAATTTTAAAGCTATTACAAATTACATAACTTCAGTTTCGATTTAATCCAACTGAAACATAATTGAGCTATGGGGTGGGCGGTGATCTTCATTTATTATATTTCTTTAATAACTAATAACTTATAAAAAGATATGTATTCCAAACCAATGATCTTATACGAGAATTAAGAAAAATTATTTTAGAGAATTGTGATCCATTAAATTATCAGTAAACTGGTGTTATATAATTAAAACATTTTCATACTTCATCAATCCACATAACACAATTATTGTAGATTTAGATTTATTTTTAATTCAATGAATTCTCGGTGTAGGAAAGCGAACATTATGGGAAAATACAAATATTATAGAAGCATAATAAAAGTATAAAGACATATACAAATAAGTAAATAAATTGCTAGAAAGACTGTAATATACGTAAAGGTATAAATAATTAGTTTCACCAATCTTCAGTCCACAATTATTCAAGTAACAAATACTTATGTCAAATTATACAGAAGCTTTCAGGTGCGACCGAGCCATATTCATAATAATTCGTCCTTAAATTAGATTCGATCAGAATTGTCAACAGATGTTTAATAATGACTGCCCCAAAATTGTTTTCATATAGGAATCCGTCAGACTTCAAAAGAAGGACCAACTATGGTATTTTTAATACTTCTGGATTTGAAGTCTGACGGATTTCTGTATGAAAACAATTTATTTTTACAGAAGAATATGGCTTGGTTACAGCCGGAAGCTTCTGCATAATTTGACATAAGTATTTGTTACTTAAATAAATTGATGGCTGAAGATTGGTGAAACTCACTAATTACATAAATCTAAAATAGATCACAAAAATAACACAGAACATCATAACTAAGAATAAAAAATAATATTTATACATTATGCACATAATTCATATTTATAAATTAATTTCTTAAATACATGTGAAATAAGAGACAAATGAAACAATCACATTGTAATATAATCATTGATACGATAAGGAGGCAAGTCTCTTCGTAATAATTATAGTCCAAAATTATATCTTAATCCTTTTAATTCATTCTTTGGATTAGAATCTTTCCGTCATCTTGAAGACCAACATATTCGAACCCCCTAACTTTGGGGCAGATATTATTAAACATCTGTTGACAAATCTGATCGGACCTAATTTAAGTACGAATTCTTACCAGCGTAAGATCTTCTATCTTTCTCCTTAATTTGAATTAAGAACCGCCCTTTATAATATTACGTTTATTTAGCTTATCTCGACTAAGTACCGTGTATGCTACGGATGGAGCGATAGTTCGTGTTTTCTAATCGCTCCCACGTCATCGCCATAATTTTTATATTATTTTCACCTGGCCCGCGATATAAAAGTACGAATTTTGCACACTTTCCAACTCAACATTTTTTTTATTTCCTCAAGGATTCGTACCCATCTTCGTATTCCATTATTGTTCCTACAATGTTTTTTGTGATCTAGTTCTCCCCATGTTTCTATATATTTAAAACTCTGGTAACTAAATGATATTCTATTTCCAGTTAAAGAGAAGAACCAAGAGTAGATAATTTTAGATATTCCATATTATTCTAATTTTTAACAAAAGTATGTTGCATAAACAATTTCAAGAAGCAAAAATAATAATCATCCGAATTGCTATTGTTTTCTGCATAGTTGCATACGTCATGTGTAATATTCCTCATCTAAAAATTTGCTTGTCACAAATTAGTTTGTAGAAGTGCGACGAGGTGCAGTGATTGAAATCGATAGTGTGTGTGAGTGACATGGCAGTGGCACGCGACTCTGAGCGGCGTTGCCAAGGTTACGCACGGCCCGCAGCTGCTAGTAGCTATTATGGAAACCACACAACTGCCGCCCCAGGTAAGTTAATATAACTCGCAGTTCCCCCCAAAGAAACTGTCATAAATTAAGGAAAAACAAGAACATCTTCTAAATCGTGGAGTCTGGGAATTCATAGCAAAATGGAGAAATAATACAATAGCTCGTGGGTTTCAGGTCACAAAAAATTACTTTGTGGTTTTACATTACGAAGATATTCGTCTCTCGTCATCTCTGAAGTCACCTCTTTGTTTCAACTTTTCATTGGATAATTTTTTATAGTTAAACTTTAAATCAAATACCATTAGCATTGTCATAAAACGTTAAACGAATAACAAATCCTAGATTATTATTCAGAGCTTCATCGAATAAACATTTATTTGAATACCTGTATGACCTAGTGTGTATTTTAGTTACTTCTGATTTCATCTTCATTTAGGATGTTGAGGCTGAATTCAGGTCAGGAAAAACGAGTGCGGCGTAGGTTTTTGAGCGTAACGAGGCAAAACACCGGCACGAGTACATCCGAGAGACCGTTTCGTACCTGACGAACTAGGCACACAAATCCTGAGAATATAGAACTCAACTGGACGCTCTGAAAGCCAGTATATCTCACCATAAAACGTACTACAATCCTAATGGATGTATCGTCTCTTTATTTTTATTATTTAAAAGATAATATTTTGATCTGTTTAATGGGCAGCGCAAATAAAGAAGTTATCGTCTACAATAGATGAATATATTGGTGTGAAAGACAGAAAAAAATCCAACGATTCGATCAGTAAGAAAATTTCATCTTCAGGCAAATAAATTAATAATAATCAGCGTTGGGTCGATAGCCGATTCTCTGCAAGAGAGTAGAGGTTGTACTTGTATTGCATTTTCAAAGGACTGTTCGGACTCTTCTGAGAATGATTTTAAACTTGAATATGAATAATTTCCTCCGTTTTAAACGACGGAAAACCAAGATAGCAAACCATGTTATTAAACAATGTTGGTGAGACGTTTTCCTGTGGCAGATAAAAGTTGGAAGTGTAGTCTGAATGATGGGCAACTGTAGAGTGGAATAAGATTTTCAACGAATCCGGGGTTAATGAACTTTGATAAAGATGGGAAACTTTTTTTTATAGACAGGCTATGTATAGGGTAATCCACTTAGTGGCAACTCCTTTCTTATAGCATAGTAAAGGGATTTGAAAGGGGGGATGCGGAAGGGTAGAGGAAGGTAGCCAATGGTTAACTAGGGCCCCCGGGATATGATTTAAGGATCCTACCCGGCAATTCGCCTCGCAGTGATGCAGGGAAAACCCTAGAAAAACCTTCATCAGGTAGGTCGGGCTTTTTGTACTTGTCCCACGCCCTTCCGATGGCGGAAAGGGGTTTGCAGTGGGGTCGTAGCTTTCCCCTCGCCGTGGCTTGACCAGTTTAGGAGGCAGCTGGCCGACTATTCCAATAGGAATAGAGGACAACTTTTACCGAATGCCCAAGGTCTGTGACCCCGGAACATACACGTCTCGAAACAGGCCGAGGTGCCTCGGCATGTGGGAACCTTAGTTAAAAAACCAGAGAGGTGTGAAGGTATAGGATAATGGATTTAACTGTCATCCTAACCAAGAATACATGCGAGAAATTATTGCTTATATTATTGTAGGAATATAATAAATTCTAGAATATGTCATGTAATGCAATTTTCTCAAACTTGGGAGCCGAAAAAAAAAGTTCCATATATCCTTTATTGGGCTTGTTTCAGCAATGAATGCGGTTCTCGCTAAGAAAAGTTAAAAAACCTAAGCCGTAAGACAGTATAAATCATTTCTCCAAGCAAAGTTAAACGCAACGCACACACAAAGACGCCGCATTATCATTCACATACAGCATAAATTATAATTTAATCATCTCCCCAAGTTGATAAGCGAAAACTGGTTTAATTTCTTATTATTATTTTGTGCTGTAAACTTCTCGTAGTGTTAGGGTAAATATTTATGAAATATTTTATTAAAAAAAAAGGTAGTACAAGGTTCACGCACGAAATTAAAATTCTCTCTCTGGGAAATAAAAAAGCTGAATATTCACATTGATACTTTTCGCGGTTCCCCATTTACAAAGTTAAGGGAACAACAAGAATTATCCCAGCAACGATATGCAGATCTCTGAAAACTTGCAACACGAAATTAAACTTAATATAGGAGAAGTTACTTTAACATTCCGCAACATATTTACTACCACGTTCTAGACGTTTTATTTTATATATTACCTTTACATAACACGGTGACGGACGGAATTATAGTCTGTTTAAAACAAGAAACATGGCATGTACTTCTACTAAAATGGAAGTGCACATATTCTGCAACAGCCTAATAAATTACGCGCTCTTCTGTAGTAGGCCTGCAGCTTGTAATAAAAAAGATTAAGTTGTAATTATTAACACTGCGTCCTTTGCGCTGGAGTTACTTGAACTATATTTCAACATTTATTGGAGGGTAACGTCATTTAAACCCCGTGAGAGACCGCGATGCATCACGATAGTATCTCGAGGGTTTTTTAGGGTGGTTGTTCTACGACCGTGTATAGTCACGATTCCTGAACACATGGAGATAGTATCATCGATAAAAAATCGACGTAGGACCAGAATTCTGTGTGTCGCAAGCTTTCAATCGACGCTGGAGCCCTATAAAGTATATTCAAGTACGGATCTGTTGGATTGAGATTAAAATTTATAGTTTTTACTCCCATTTGTTTTTAGAATAACAGGCAACATGAGGGTGATTCATATGTTGGCAACTTCCCTTTAATAGCATAGGAAGGGATATGAAAGGGGGGATGCAGAAGGATAGAGGAAGGGGCCTCCGGCTATAGTTTAAGGATCCTACCCGGCATTCGCCTAAAAGTAATGCAGGACAAATCCTAGAAAACCTGCATCAGCTAAGTCGGGAATTGGGTACTTGTCCCACGCCCTTCCGATGGAGGGAGAGGGGTTTGCTGTGGGGACGCAGCATTCCCTTCTCCGTGCCTCGAACAGTTCAGGAGGCAGTTGGCCGACTGTTCCAAACAACTCTTACCGTATGCTCAGGGTCTGAGACCCCGGTACATACACCTCTGAAAACATGGCCGAGGTGCCTCGGCTTGTGGGAACCTTAGTTCAAAACCGGAGAGTGGAAAAAAACCCCCGAAGGTAGCCCCCTCCGACTCTCCTAAAAGGTTCTGCCTGCGAGAGAATAGCCGTCGCAGACAGTCCATATCAAGGTAGCAGAGGGTTAATTAATATTTTTCCACGAACGTATGCGAAAGGTTAATATCTCTGCGTCTTAGTCTGTTCGCGTAAATTTTTACACGTTTACTATTTTGTTATTCTACTTGAAACAACATTAATCCAACCATATTGCTTATAAACGCATTCCAACCAACAAAAACAAACTGGTTTAAGTACTCATAACATATTATGATTAATAAGATACTTTCTGCATGAATAAAAATATATAATTCATACATATTCTGACTGGGATAAGAATAATAATTAATGTGAAATAATAGTGCATGTAGTACAGGTTCACTTATTTGAATAAATAGAAATAGGAGTATCGAAAGATTAATATTACTCATGACCATTTCAATTAAATTCAAATTTGGGCTATGTAGAATACGATTTTTTTTTATAAAAAAGGTCAAATTAACGTGAAAACTTTTCGGACAGTATAGAATAGGATACGATATAGTGAGTCGGAAACACGTACATATTTGGGAGTGCCTTTTCATAAATTGAATTCGATGTATAGTCAAGAGTGGATGCTACCCCATACATACTTGAAACTTCAACAAAATCTGTGTTTTGTGTGCATTCGAACACATTTCCATAGGGCATAAAATAGAACGAAAATGCAATGAAGTTAAGAAGAGTTATGCTTAAACAACGTAGGAAAATCAGGTACTCAGAATTAACATATGAAATTATATTGGTCCTCTTCCGCATGTCTTCATTAAACATTAAATAATTTTGTCAAATTAAAAAGGAGGTACTCATTGTGAATTAGATCAATTAGTGAATGGAGCAACTTATCTAAAATTGTGTTACAATATGTCAACATCGTTAAGGATAGATAAAGATATAGTGTCATAAAGGTTGTGTAGAGAAGTTAAGTTTTTATTATTATTGTACAGTTAACTTCTATCTTGCGATTTTACAATTAGGACAAGTATCCTAATGAAATTAACATGGTACCATTCGGTTGGTCGCAACCGTTAGGTTGCCCATAACAATTATCGCGTATTAGATTACATTGAATTCTTATTACTAAGGTCTTAATTTAATAAGCTATAAAATTTAAAACAGTATTTAGTATGGGATGTCTGGAGGACGTTTCGTTTTAAGTCGTATTTGTTGAGGCTCTGGAGGAATTGAGGTTGCAGTTTCAGCTATGTGAATATTCGCTAATGGTGAAAAATGATCAACTTGCACATGCATTTATTTTCGTCATATTTAATTACGCGTTCAAAATTTGATTTCAATTAGTGCCTTTTTAATAGGTTACACATTTTTATTATTAAAATTTTTGAAGTTGTAATCGGCACTGAAGTCTACCCATTCGCATATTTTAACATAATCAATCTGTTTGATGAAGCAATTGTCGCTTTATAAGTTTCCTCCTACTTTTTTTTTTGCATCGGCGTGGAGCAGAGGCACGCGCGCCGTTATGAATGAACCCCCACCCTTGGCCGATGCAGGCTTAGAACGTGGCAACGCCGGCTAGAGCCAGGTGTTGCGTGTCGCGTGCCGCAGCAAGGTCCACATTGCAAAGCCCGGCCCGAGGAAGTTCGCCCTTAGCAGCGCCGGACCCCACCTGGCAGTTCGTTACGGTGCGCCTTGCACAAAGGAGGGAGAAGGGAGCATCTGTTCAGCAGGTACGACATTTTAGGATCCCATATCCTGCTCCTGCTCTACCTAACGCAGACTGCACCTTTACCATTGCTTTCAATTGGCCTTCCCCCCCCCCCCCCTTTCAAAAAAATCCCACTAGTACTTCACGCTCGGAAGTACAGGGTGTCTGGGAAAACAAACTCACATCCAGGAATATAATACACGTATCATCTCGCGAAAAGTGCGTTTCGGAGGATAAAACTACTGTGATAAGCATTCTTATGTTAGTTTTTATAAAATTAAAGTAATTAATTTTTTTAGACGCTCTATCCGCTGACGATCACCTCGTCAAGACAGAGAATGTATTCCAATGTCACTGACATACGACCTAAACACGCCCTTGCAAGGACAGTTTACGAGGGAGGGTCCTTAAATAAAGGGAAAGAAAATATTTACCAAAATAGGTTTTTTTTCCCGGAAAACTATATTTCGCAAAAATATGTTGTGGAATGCTATAGTAACTTCTCTTATATTAAGTTTAATTACGTGTTGTAAGTTTGCACAGATCTGCATATCGTTGCTGGAATAATTCCTGTTGTTCCCGTAACTTTGTAAATGGGGAACCGCGAAAAGTACCAATGTGAATATTAAGCTTTTTTGAATAAGAAAGGGTAATATAAATATCACACAACGTTTCTGGGATCCTTGTCCCTACGATTACCCTTTTTTTGTCTGTATTGACTATCTTTCTTATTCATTATTTTCTATCAGACGTAAATTATTTTAATTTATTAAGCTTTATTGTTGCCCAGAGAGAAAATTTTAATTTCGTGCATGAACCTTGTACTACTTTTTTTTTTAAAAAAATATATACTACGGAAAATCCTAAAATGACCCTAAATATTGAGAAGGAGAAACGAATGACATTCTGTATTTTTTTGCCGAAAGTAATACGGTTCGGACAGGGCAATAGGTGGACGATGGATACGCTTCCCGCGCAAAATATAGGAATTTTCGCGGTAATGAAAAGATAGCCACGTCCTGGCCTCGTTTCTGGCTCTAGGTAAAAAAAAATCAGTGAATAATACTGATTACTGAAACCGTAAATTTGTGGTGTAACTGAAAAATCGAAATATTTGTATAGGTTGTTTGAGTTCAAAATATTGGTTGATTGTATATCTTCGTGCCCGTTCTATAGGTTATGAAATTCAATTTAATTAATCTAATAAATATTCTCACTTGTTTATAAATTTCTTACTGTCCGCGGCTTATTCGGACAGAACCGACATATTTTCTCCCATAATTAAAAATGTATCGACAAGGGATAAAATCAACATTCAACCACTACGATGAATTTGTTTCAAACAAGCAGCAACGAATATTAAAGTGTTAATCTTGTGACAAGGAAAGAATTTGGCTAAATAGTACGCATGTAAACGTGCCACAGTCTAAATATTTTTTTATGGATCGCAAACCAATAACGTTTATGTTTGGAAATTCATGACTTCTTTTTTAATCTAGTTCCCTTTATTCACGCCGAGAGTATTTTTATAGACCTAAGATTGAATAATTCGTTCGTTAAATCCTTAATAATATTAGAAATTCGGATATAGTTCAATAAAGTTTCAATTGGAATATTCATACATTACGCTCAAAAACAATCTAAATTAACTTTCCACTGCAGGCAGTACCTTTTAGGAGAGACACGAAGGGGCTACATTTGGGGATGCCTTTTCCTCTCCGTTTTTGAACTAAGGTTCCCACAAGCCGAGGCACCTCGGCCTGTTTTGAGAGGTGTATGTTCCGGGGTCGCAGACCTTGCGCATACGGTAAGAGTTGTCCGCTATTCCCATTGGAATAGTGGGCCAGCTGCTTCCTAAACTGGTCGAGGCACGCAGAAGGGAATGCTGCGTCCCCACAGCAAACTCCTCTCCCGCTATCGGAAGGGCGTGGGACAAGTACCAAATGCCCGACCTAACTGATGCAGGTTTTTATAGGGTTTATCCTGAATTTCTTTAGGCGAATGCCGGGTGGGATCCTTAAACTATAGCCCGGGGGCCCTAGTTAACCCTTGCCTACCTTCCTCTACCCTTCCGCATTCCCCCTTTCAAATGCCTTCCTATGCTATTAAAGGGTAGTTGCCCAACGCGGTTTACCCTCATGTAGCCTGTTACCCTATATATAAAAAAATAATAATAAGTCGCAACGTTTGTGTCTCGTGCGTCTAACTCTGCAAGGGATAAAAATAAATGTAACAATGGTTTAATGTATTCGTGAGTTGTTACACATCATTCAGATTACTATAAAATAACCGAGTTACTTCTTGACTCCAAATCGATAATAAATTTATTATAATTTAATTAAAAAAATTATATCGCTTTGCACGTAATACGCGCGAGAATTTTCTGTTTGCAGCAGCTATTGAAGTTTATTGAACTCCTTCTCCTGAGAGAATTAAACAGTGGCCGTAACAGATACGAATAAAATATCATTTGATGTATGACGTTTCGTAAGCTGAGATACACCAGTAACTGCATACATGTGTTCAGTTCCCCCTCGTAATCAAATCCAGGGGGAGAGTCCGGGATGGAGTTCCGTACATTCAAAGACGTGAACTGAATCAAGACTGCTTCATTGCAGACGGGATCCACTCACAGCCCCACTGAATATTCCGCTTTCAGCTGGAGCTTATGCTAACACGTATTTGCTTCGATTTCAGCACACACGCATTTATGACTGGCTTGCAATGACGGAGATGTGTAACATTCCACGATCTACAATTAATTTTTAATTGCTTTTTAATTAGTTCTTGTGTTGATATTATTACACTCTATTTTTATTAAAAATTATACAAGTTAGATAATGATGGGTATGTGATTTTGCAGCGTGAACGTATAGATATAGAAAAATTCAAACAGTAATGGAATTGCATTATTCCTCCCTACGAACGTGTAAACAGAGCTGATTAATGTCTCGCGTTCTAGATCATTGGATTGCAACAAAATTGTAGAAAAAGTTCTCGGGTTTAATTCAACCAATGTTGTACACGTGAGAAAAACAGAGAACTCTGATTACAACAAAATTCTTTGCTAATGTAAAACAATAAAGGCTGAAAACCCAACGACACATGGCGCCTGTAATGAAAAGGTCAAATTTAAGAAAAAGTTTAGATTATAACTTAAGTTAAATTTATTCATATTTTCTAACCTGTTGTAATATTTGGAAAATTAAGCAGTTAACATTAGGTCGACAAGCCCATAAATTGTTCCACTAACGTGGAATTGATACAAGACTTGACTCATTGTACTATCACTATTCATGAAATATTAGCAAACGATGATGTTACACGGATGTATTCTACTCATTTCAATCGTACAGTACAATTCGTCTTAAACATTCACTTGAACAGTTATGGGCTTCGATACAATTACAACCAACGTAGCCTAAAGGGGCTCGTAACGAGCAACAAAAATTGAACATTGCCGGAAATATTTTAGGAAACTATGGCCCGGCAACGTGTTGCCGGCAAGTATGGCCGGGCAATATGTTGCCAGCTATATCCCGGCAATACTCCGTCCACACTGTAGCCCAAGCATTTTCCCGCGTACACATAGTACAATAATAATGGCCGAAAATTAAGTGATTTTTAACGCAGAATTAATTGTGATATAAAATTTCAAGTAATTATAGAAGAGAAGAGCATGTATTCGACCTTATTTAAACAAACGATAAACACTTCACAATTTAAGCAACGAATTAATTTTTGTCAATTACTTCACAAGAATATCGAAGGGGCACTTTGAATATTTGCTTAAAAAAATTGGGCCCATGATTGAGAAAAAGGATACGTGGATAAGGAAAGCAGTACCGATCACTACAAGATTGACAACTTCGATTCTTGGCGACAGGAGACTCCCAGAAATTTTTTATGTATTTAATCAGAGTATCCGATTGTTCAATTTTGCACATCGTTCGAGCAGTATGCGTAGATTTAATGGAAGGAATAAATTAATTTATTAAAGTATGTGACGGTCATGCCTCTTTATTTATGATGTATTATTTTTTAAAATTAAATATTAACTTTTCTTATTTTTACTTTTTGCGTACGTCATAACTGATGCCAAAATTTGTTGGCTATTGCTTGGGAACCATCTTTCTTCACTTGGCGATCTCCATCCATAGTCCATCGACTTCACGCCCCATAATGATCGATAAATTAAATAGTTTTCTCGTTTGACCAATTTATAAGTGGAATACTGAATAATGTAACACATTGAAGACAGCTGACTGACTACAGAGACCTCTGGGAACTATTATGACCCGGCAATGTTTTCGTATTTTCGACACAGGGTCGATGCCACCGGCAACACGCCGGCCAGTACTTAAAATGCTGGTAACATTGCCCGGCAATACTGAAATATTGCCGGGCCATACGTATGTATTGCCGAAAATGTCGCTGGATGTTGCCCGGCCAGTATTTCCGGCCACATATTGCCGTAAAAAGTTGCACGTTTCAGGCTCCTTAAGGAGAGAGAACTTCATTGTGTTTAAACTCTACGAATCTTCAGCATTTTTAAGCACACAGAGATTTTTATTGAAACTGTGGATTTTTCTTCCTTATTCCACAACAATGGAGAAGGTGATAATGACAGTCTTGTAAACTAACTTCAAAACCTGGATCATGAGTGGTTGTTGCAGGTGATTAAACCAAGAAGTCAGGTTCTCCTTATTTCCTCCTTTCACTCTGGTTCTGTCAAGCACGGGTAGATAACCATTTATGAATAAAGTGTACACGTTTGTTTCCTGTTGTCCTATCTCATCTCTGACAAAAAGACCTTCGTATTACTAATCAAAGAATGCCTTATCCTTACGCTGAACGCGTATTATCTGTCGTAAAAGACGGATTCAACACGCTAGATCCGCGTTTCTCCAACACCAAAAGGTACCAGCTGTTGACAATCAACTTCTTAGGATTGAATAACTGAATAGAAACATAAATCAGGTTACAGTAATAGCTAGAAAATTGTAAAACAACCCTGAAAATATGAGTATTTACGAGCAACATTTAACAAGACGACCCGAAGAAGATCGGTGATTTTACGAAACGTTCCAAAGCACAGCTTTAAGGGTCTTCCGCCTGTAGGTAAAAACAGCAGCAGAGGGAAAGCGAGCGTTAAGCAGTTGTCGCAGCACCTGCCGCTGTATTTCCATTTTTGAGAGAGGCGCTCTTCACGATAAGGGCTCTCGTGCTCATTTAAGCTGCTGCGAGTCTACGTCTCTAGTTGCGAAATAAACACACACAGACGCGCAAACTTCCGGAGAACAATTTAACTCCATCCCGTCCCGTATCACACCATATGTAAAACAAATATGTGAGGGTGAAAAATTGTTGAATAACAGACACTTGTTCCAAGAATTAAAGGGACTAGGAAAGGAAATTAAATGGACAGACAAAAAATTGGAATTAAAAAGTATTAGAAAATGTAGGACAGGGAAAAAGAACATACAGACTTCAAGACACGCCGACAGAGTAGGACAGAATAATTCAGGGACTAAAGAAATAAGCACGCTATATGTTTCAAAACGAAGACAACAAGTGAATAACACTGTGAACTGTAAACATAAAAACCATAGTATAATAGGAGTATTAGATATTCGGTGAGCTTATTCCTCAAGAGACTGCCGCCACCAGTAGTTTCAATGTAAATCAATATGGATACTGCAAGCAATGCGCCACAGCTGATCTCGCTCTCAGCTAAGTCTTTTCTTTCGCTATGACCTGCTCTTCATTGTCCTTTCTTCCCGAAGATGGGATCTTTCGGACGACCAAACAGGTAAACGCAGCCTGTGGGAAGGCCATTATACACAAAGCTACTAACATAATTCGGATTTTGGAAACCTGTTCACTCTCACATTACACTGAACCAGTTCTTTACTTCGTTACGTGCAGGTAGTCTCATAAACTTAAAAAAAGATTGTTGTTAATTTATAAGTGTATATTATTACTCAACCACAAGGTATTATGGCAATCGGTAGTGACTCGAGAAAGATCATACTCGGTTTACAGTGATACTTGGTGTAACAAAACTTTCTCTCGTTGTTATCTGAGGGCTTCTTGGACTCGATCGAAAAAGAATTTCTTTCCTCTCAGCTTCTTGTATTCTAAAATACAAGTGGTTCAATTAAAAGGTGAGCGACGTTACATAATTATATTTGGTGTTTTCAACTATTTAAAAACTGCGACATTACACGTAATCTTTATTTTTCAGCTCCCGCTGGATTTACCACCATTTTGAACACGACCTAGGGAGATACTTTACAAACTGTTCAACAACTAAGGTAAGTAAGTATTCCAGTATTAACATTTTAATGGAAGAGGCGAACACCGCTATTTTGCAAGGAAGTTTGTAACGACTGTCTTAAAGACGTGCAAGTTTTAATTGCTAGGCTTAACCTAGTTTCCTAGCTATATTGTACAATAAGTTATAACGCTCAACTGAGTTACAATTTCATGGTATTATATAAAACTTTCGTAACATCATGCTTATCAGACAAATTGTAAGGAACTGCCGATCGAAATGTGACAAATTTAATAATTAAAGTTTAAGAACTTGTTTAATCTGGACATTATTTTTATTGACATTAGTTGTTTTATATCTCATAAGTGTCATGTATTTTTTTCCTTCTTATCTGAGACAAAATATAACTTTTGGATGAATTACCATATTCAAACTGTTTTTTAAATAAATATTTTTCTGTATTTCGTTTAAATATAGTTACGGCTTCACTTTTAACATTAGATCATAATCGAAACGATTCCTTCACTCCGCTCAGTTTCAAGATTCGTCGTGCAAGTTAACCGGTTGATTTTTGTAATCAATAACACCAGTAATCAATTTTACGTCCAAAATGTGATGACAGCGTGAGACAACACTAATATGAGCAAGACGGAGTTCCCATAGTTGCATGTAGGTGAATGGCCAGGCCTTTGCATGGGTCCGAGGGGAGAAGTGAGAAAGGTGGCACAGTTCCCACGGCATCGCACTGCTGTAACGAACGTTACTCTGCCGTTGCCGTTCCCAGGGTCGAGGTTTTAACACCCAAGCAATATCATCGGCAGACACGTCGCAAACCATGTTGTTTTAGGTCAACGAGTAGACCGGGTCACACACTATCAATCCGAATGAAAAACCCACACTGCGAAACGGCGAAAAAATTAGTTACAATTTGATATTTGGACATAAACTGCCAAATCACCAGTTACTAAATTGTGAAGCGAGGGATACTTGAAATAGAGATCCTGGGACTGATTTAGAAAGGAAACGAGAACGGAAATATATTTCCAGGAAGATTAGTAGATTTGATTGAGTATTGAAAGAGGCAATGTGACAATTATTTGCCATAAATAAAAACTCAAATAAATGATTCTCAGTTTATCAAAAGGATCAATTGATTCAGACACAAAATTGGTCGACGATCACCTGATGAGGGCGGAGATGAATTTCGTAGAAATGTTGTGATTTAATAAGCAATGGAGCCAGTTGATACACCGAGAATTCTTTTATTAAATAAATACACCGGGGAAGTTATTGTTATTAAATTTAAAAAATCCTGTTACCAGCAAAATGCTTGGTACAAGAATCTGATTTCTTTATATACAAGCAGATATTGAAGGAAGAGTGCCACGTCTTTCGCAAATCTATATAATAAAAAAGGATGAATATTTGATTTTTTTTTGTGTGTAGACAGGCTATGTATAGGGTAATCTACATAGTGGCAACTCCCCTCTTATAGCATAGGAAAGGGATTTGAAAGGGGGGATGCGGAAGGGTGGAGAGTTAATTTCTATAAAAATTTAAAGGAGTGGACTGACTGCAAGAAAAATTGGCACACATATTCTTCAAAACTCGAGAAACGGTACTATGGGGGTGAGAACCCCTAGCGTAAGTGTGGAAAGAATAATAATTGAAGAACGTGTTAATTTTGTGTTAAATTACTGCGCGCCAAGAGATCATGACAACACGCGAGACAAAGAGACGTTACTTCGCGACGAACAAAGGAAATAGTTCCTTTTTCCGTAATGAAATAAAGCAGAAATATTTTCTTTGAATAATAAGTATAATTTTATCCAGCAAACCTCCACAGAATAATAATAAAAATCAATACGAAATACTTTACGATCCTTGCGGAATATTAGTTAAGGCCAGTATGGCGACCATTTGTTTACATTATGAATCTAGCTAAGAATTTCATGAATTTAATCTTTCGTAATGGCTGAAGGTTGAGGGATAATTATTTCCTGCAATACTTAAGGAGTATATTTAAGAAGAAATGGGAAGGTATTTTAGTTGGGACTGATGCAATAAAATTCCATGTATTTTACAGCTGTTCAATTACTGCACTATAGGTCGAAATTAGGTACGGAACTAGGAACATTTAAATTCAGTTAATCACTTCTTGACTAAAGATTAATAGAGAAGTAAATACTTTTTGGGGTTTATATAAATAAGTACTCGGACAACGCCGGGCACGCAGCTAGTAGAACAATAAATAAATATCTGTGTATTTAGACAGACACAACTAACAAAACGGAACTCAATGAGATATAAAAATACGGTGAAATTTTGAGATAAATGGTGAAAAACGCATTAGAAAGGTTAGCTATATAAAATTTTTGTTAAGTAATGGAAATAAAGAATTATATTGGAATCATTTAATGTAAACAAAATGCTGGTACACATAATTTAAATACTTTTAAAGAGGAATATCAAACTGACAGATTCCCATTTGTAATTAAAATACCCGTGAGCTGAATAAAACATTGGTTTTCACGACATAGGAAAAAACAATATCGAAAGAAGGGTAACTTTAATCTCATATAGAGATAACACGTCACCAAATGTTTTAAAAAAATATTATTTTCGAGTCTGAAAAATGATAAAGTTAAAACTTTAACAATACAAAATCATTGTGTGTCGATTTGGTTAGGATGGATTACTGTAATTCTAACTATGTGGATCAATATGACGAGATTGTTCTTCATTTGTTTATAAACACACAAAAGACCCAGAAAACATTGACGGTATTGCAAGCAGCAGATATCAACTCTGTGTGTAGTCTTTACATTGTGAGATTGTGAGCATCTAATACCGCAGTCCAAACTTCCAATAGCAAGCTTTGTGTTGGGTCTCCCAGAGAGCGGAACACAGTGAAGCACGAAATAAGATATGATGCCTGGAACAATGTTGTCTCACTACGAATAAGCGAGGGATGAAAAAGTTAATTGGGAGAGAATTGCGAAATGAAAAAAGAAACGAGCATCGGTTTGCGCTTTAGAGAAACCTCAGGCTAATAAGTCGCGAGGGGAAAAAAAAGTGGTTTCCCACAGAAGACTTATCCAAAAACAATCGCTCTAATATATACTTTTGTTAAATACACGGCACAACGGTTAGGTGTATATCTTAATTAGATTTGACCGCGAATGCAGCTTAATTTGACTCGTTCGTAATATTTTTCCTCATTATTTCATTTTTAGCACAACATTGAGCGTCATGTAAGATAGTCATGTTGATAGTTGTAACTTTCTCAAATCTTTATTCATTTGTAAGAATACACACTCATTCGCTCACCCATTCATTCATTCCACCACTCATTCATACGGAGGGTCTAGTTCTCTGCTAGAAGGTTACGCTTGTTTGCAAACTTATTCACATACACGCCATTCATCTTCCTGGAGAAACGAAGTCATAAAATATGTAAACAATAGCAGTTTCAGCCACGAGTAGATCTTAGGAGTGGTTCATCACCTTGCCACGCCCACAAGGACCTTCATTGGTGAATGAGCCGGAGGGCGGAGTCCGACCCTCCAATAAGCACTGCATCCAGCGACACATTCAGCATCATCTGCATTAAGCCAAGCACAATCCGGTAATTAACTGACTTAATATCAATAATTTAGGCACATATTCATATTTTCGAAAGAGGAAGGGTTCTAGACGAATAAAAAATATAGGTACACCAACATTTAAGCTTTCGAAATTAAGAAAATAAATATCTTCTGTCTACAATGTGCTAAGCCTTATCCACTCGACCTTTCACAACAGTCTCGTGGTACATTAGAATCGAAAGGTCGTGCAAGTGCACATAAGCAAATCATCGCCTTTTCTTACTGATATTACGTTGGCGATGTCTAGAAATGAAATTCGTATTATTTTAAACCCCAGATGTACATGCCAACATTCAAATTCAAAAAGTGCAAGAAGTAAGCTCAAATTGCTACAGCATTAAATGAATTAATAAAAATTTAAGTGGTCAACAATATTCGGCAGTCTTTCCACCTCTATAATCTATATTTTAATCATTTCAATAGAAGCGGACCATGAGAGCGGTTAGCATGAAGGACATCTTATCAACTCATTCCGCGTACCGTAAAAATAACCTTCAACAAAAGCTGCCGTTTCTTAGAATTCTTAACAGGAAATTCTATCAAGAGAGAATGTTTTCCTCTCATATCAGTGTGTTAATAAAGGGAATGTTTGTTTTATTTCTAATATATTGCCATCATGATAATTTGTTAAAAATAGTAGGTCCAGTTTTCTGTTATTAATCAAGTCATGAATGCCATCGACAGAACATTCTATAACGGCGTGGAGAAATCTCATTTTCTACGCATGGCCATCTTTTATACTAGTTTATAAACTGTCTTTTAGTGACGAAAAAGAGCAGTTGCGAGTCTTAGTAAATTTGTCACAGCCGTGATTTAAAATCGATTTTCATAGGTCTACAGCTCATTGAAGGCGTAAATTTATAACCAACAATTCGGGGCGTCGGTATATAGATCAGGTGTACAATTAAATTTGTGCATTCTGAGAAATATATTAATTTTGATCAATTTAAGCAAAGACAAGGATTATGTTTCATGCCAATATCATAGCTATGTTAGCGAATTTTTTTTTCATTACCTTACGGATAAGACAAACAGGGCCACGAAAGACTTCTTTGGGTTAAATCACAACTAATAATTATGCGGGTTGCCCCTGATCAAGCGTAACTGCAACAAAATAAGCCCCTCTGTCGTATCGTGCAGCCTAGATGGCAGGAATTAGAAGTTTCCTACACCTGGGAATAACAACTACGAAGGTGCTTATTTTCTCAATTATCCAATAACAAATTAAAGCATTTTATTTAACTGGCTATTTACTTAAAAACATAAATTCATATTAACGGAAGTAATCAGTAATGATAAAAAATATCGTGGGGTCAAGTAGGGAAATAGATGTACTTATCTAACTTCAATATATTTATAATTAAATAATTTATTTATTTAAAAAACATAAAGAAAACATTATCAAAACGTTTCGCTCTCAATCTAGAACTTTATCAGGAGTAAATTGAAGATATTTGGAAGCCTTGTGTATTTTCTTATTAGATTCTAAACCATTAAAATATTACAGATGATATATGATGCAACATACCCATAATTCAGCTTAATATTTAATCAATATTTTCAACACAACAAGGATCACTCTATTAGTATTTCCATAGTTTCAAACAATAAGATACCAATTGGTATAAATCAACGTATTCAGGAAGAGTCCTCATTACATGCCTAACCACCCATATTCCCATAAAACAACATTAGATTACAATATAATAGATAAGGGAGTCAAATTGCTTCATCAGCGGTGCCATAAAGAGAATCTATACAAAATTATCAATATACTTCATTTCTTCTATATCAAAATTAGATTAAGCACGTAATTAATAATTCTCCAGTTAAAATAACTAATAATAAAAAATTAAGTTTGAGGCAGTTTTACCCTTTTTGTAAAACATTTAATATAAACTCATTGACTAGTTTTGTAATGGTATTCGTGTTATTCTTAAATCTTCTAACAATTTAAACATAGTAAAGAAATTAAACACAAAATTATCATTTTGGATATGCATAATGTAGTTTACAAAATTAATTGTTTAGATTGTAATTCTTGTAAAACCGGTCAAACGAAACGCTCTTTAAAACCCCGAATTAAAGAACATAAAAACAATTTTAAGTTCGACATTTATATAAATATATATATATATATTAAATAACCATAGTTTCTAATGGGAAAATACTAAATTTTAAACGAAGAATGAAGATAGTTTTCAGGGTTGATGAGCGATATGCTGCATATAATCCAATAATTCGGTTATACATGAGAAAAAATTGATACTAATAATTTAAATTGACTTTATGATAATCTGTTATCGTAAATTATTTTTCTTATTTAATTATTAAATTCATTTCTTAGTGTTAATACCTACAATACTTTCGTATTTCTTTATACACATTGTCATGCTCATTGCAGACAATTTGCAAAATTTATCCATCAGTGTTTGGCTAATATTTATCGAAGAATTTTGGCAATGTATGGAAATTGTAACTTTAATCTATTTTATATAATTTTTATACTAGAATATTTTTTGGACAACACTTATTGAAGTATAAATTTTATTTTGGATTTATATATTTACTCTAATGTAATCCTGATGAAGTTCTAGATTGAGGACGAAACGTTGTGTTAATTTTTTCTTTATACTTTTTTAAATAGATAATTTTTGACTGATTAGGCTGTAAACATATATTGATAAGTAGGGAAATACACTACATGCAAATATATACAAAATTGTAGAATAGATAATAGCGAGCCTGAGGCTCCATATCTTCGTGATATATATATATATATTTCTCAGCTACCGACACTTCTTTTTCGGGCACTTTAAGTCATTTTATCTCCGCCTATAACGCCTGCAACTTTGCTGGAACTGTGCCCGTTGCTACGCGTATATTTCAAAGGAATCGATGTTACGGCTCCGGAGCACACGACCTCTCTCCGGCTAGGATCACATTCCTATAACACGGAGAAATTTGTATTTGACGCTATGTTTAAACGGCAATCGAAATTTTCTCTCGTACTTGCCGTATGAAACTAAATATAATATCAAAGGTCAAAAGGGATAATGGTTCTTATGCTTTTGGTAATTAAAAATAAATTTATAGAAGAAATAGGAAGGATGCACGGAACGGTTGTCAGAACATTGAAGAAAATTTAAAAAATTCAAAAACCCGCAACCCGCCGCTAGAACTTAACCTCTGTTTACCCTAGCTCATCAGATAGCATCAAGATCAACGACTTCCCTGTATATATCAATATTTTGCAAAACTCGGCGCTTTCCTGCCATTAAGGGCTCATTTATGCAATTATGAAATGAACTGAAGACTATGCATAGCATATATATGTAGCGTCAGTGTATTTTGGCTAACACGTGAAGTTGAAACGCCGCAGATGATGTATACTTGGAACACAATAGAGATTACTACGTCGGGGGTCGATCATCGCTGGGTCTCCTTGACTACGAACGTTTCTGTTTACGTTGTATTCATGACGTTACATTTCATGTTGTTCAATGAGTTAGAATAAACATTTAAAATATTACTGAAAATACTTCGTATTTATTTAATCAGATATCCAGATACACAATGCATTGGAAGAGTGTCTGATGACACAAGTAAGGTGTAGCTAACAATATCAGCTGAATATACATCATGAATAGTCTTGTCGGACGTTACTCAGATATTGTTTATTTAATTTTACTTGAAGAAAAAAGCATTCTGTGCGTTATGAACATCACGTGGGTACGGGCAGGCACGAGTATGTCTCAGCAGTTTGACTACACCACTCTCAGAAATTTATCATTTTCGAATTAATACTGTCACGTGTGAAGTATTGGATTTCTATAAAGGACAACAAAGGATTCTACTTTTCAATAGCATTAGTATTAGGACATTCATAGATCCTATTAAGAAGCTTAAAGGTGTGGAATTAGTTATAATGTGTACATTTGTATCCTATAATTATTGAACATAACCTATAAATTAATTTACTTTATTTGGCATGTGCCATATTATTATTTACATCCTGCTTATTTATAATACAAATCCGATTTTGCAAATTCGTTAATTGAATAGGTGTGGCTAAGCAAAAATTTGGTTAGTTCTGTTTTGAAATTTTTTTTGGTACCTTAATATTGATTGGGAGGTTATTAAACATGGTAATGTCGTTAAAACAGACTATTTTCTGCGTGAATTGTAATAATTTGATTTGGTTAAATTTTTTATTAACATTGCGCACAAATGATAGGTTGTTAATAAATGTTATTTATTATGTTAGACTAAGCATACCCAAGTTTTTGAGAATTCGACTGCAACTCGAAGAAAATTGACACACAAGTCTAACAATCCTTTATTTTTGAAAATGTAGTTTTCCAAAATAATTATCACCGGAAATTATATGTCAAGAAGGAGCGAAATTATGCAAAGTAAAATAATGTTAAGATCAATTGACTTTGACATTATTCTACGAGCATAGGTAGATGAGCTTTATTTGTTCGAAATAATATTAACAAAATTCATATTTTATATATTATCTGCATATAATCATCGTTTTGAAGTTTGAGCAAGTTTTATTAATATTAGTTTTTTTAGAAAGTAATTTGAAAATTTATATTAGAATTCAACTCTTCATTCGTCCTCACGTTATCTCGAAATTAAACAATACCTAACGACAATAAACATAATATGTAACATAGGTCCTACTACAAAATTAAGTCCCTGTTGCTGAGAATTAAAAGTACATGACTTGTTCAGTACATCCGGGGGCAATTAGAATGAAATTAAAAACAAAAATATGTCATAATTGCGTGTCAAAACCGCTCTAGAGATCGTCGACTTGAAAATGTGGTTGCAAGCACGTGTGTGTAAGGAACTTTTCGTACCATACGAACTAATTTTCTTATTTTTTACACGCAGGAACAGAGTATTGCCAAAATTTAGCTCATAAAAAGGTCTTACAATAATTTCCGAATTTCGCTTTAAAATCAGAATGAACAGAAGAGGATTCGAACACCGAATATTCCCTTCACGAATCTTTTTTAGAACATTTTCATTGATTATTATTCTGTTCCTTTCTGGGTTCCTATTTATTTTGGACGATTTATACCAACACCGTATTGATCGAAATATGTCAATTGTAGCCTTGAGTTTTATACTCAAGTTATTATAACTTGAGTATAAAACTCAAGGTTACAATGGACAAAATACCAGAGGACGCTATAAATATCAAAATAAGATTGTTCTCAGTCCCGCCTTCTTTTAATACTCTGCTGTTAAATTTTCAGCCGTGTCAAGGCCTATCAATTGTGTGTTTTCATTAAAAAAATAATAAAATTAAAAAAGTATGAGGCGAAAATGAACTTTATGCAGATATGCCCCGACACTTAGAACCGATTATAATTGGGTGAGATTCGCAAATCATGAGCATATATCCGAACGTCCACTGGAGCTGATTACGCCTGGGATGATCGACAATATGCACGATGTGACGATGAGTCAAACTGCTCGAACTTGTTGATGCCACAGCCATATCTCATGAATAAAAAGATTCAATATTACATTAAAAACTGTCTTTCAAAAATACCGGCTAGTTGGATGCCGCGTTTTCCAGCAGTAAATGAAATCGTAAGTACGGCTGTTTTGGCAATTCAGTCACAATCCTGATGAGTTTCTATGTCGATACGAAGTATTTATGAAACATGGATACACAACCACTACAAAACAATAGTCGAAACAACGATTTTGTGCATGCGAACCAGCATTGAAGAAGGTAAAATCGGCCGGAAAGGTGATGGCGTCGGTTTTTTTATATACTCGGATTTTTCCGTATTTACAAAAAGAAGGTACTATAAACAGATTCTATTATCCCTCGCCAATGGACCATTTGAGCCCTGAAACGAAAAAAAAGTACCACAATTGGCTATTCCTGTACGCCTGTGCAGTATGTATGGCGAAGCTTGTCAAATTCAAGTTTGAACTGTTACTGAATTTTTACATATTTTCTGACTAGATAAAATGGCTCGCCGGAAAAATTTCACATCAAACGTGGAGACCTACTATACTTTCGAAAACTTAGGGTTTTTTCGGCTTGAAAAATAAGAGTATAGCACTGAAAAATTCAGTTTATTGTTCACTATTTTCCGATTGCCAACAGAGGGGCAACTACGCTTGCGTAGAACTGCGTAATTCCATTTAGTCCTGATAACATGTTAAATTAAGATCAATTCTACAGAAACATGTTTTACAGAGAAACATATTTCAGCTATCGATATATTAACTGCCAGAAAAGAGTTTTGTTAGCGTGATAGATGAATTCATTTCGTCGGACTAACGCTCAAATCTTCGACCTGCTAATGGATCCTTCTTCAATTCAGGAGGAGGGAAGAGACGTTCGTGCTGCTGGGGTTCAAATAAAAGGGTCATTGAACGGCCGAGAGTTCTAAGGAAACGCGCTACTTCTGCAAGCAGCCGTGAAAGTGTAAGGTTGCACTCAGGATCAAAGACGCGGGGAATACGATGTTTTTCAGCACGTCATCTATTGGTGATTCCGAATGGGCATTTCGAAACATTAAATATTAGTAAAAATAGCAATTTTCAATCATTTCCACGACTTCTGTGTATCATCCGCAATATGCTAACTGTAAAATTGTTATTAAATAGTGTTGCGTAGTCTAGGTTGCCACTTAAAAATATGCGTAAGTTATAGTATACGGATTCTTTCGGCGAGTGAGCTTAATGGAAATGTTGGCGATATTTAGGTGGGATTTAGAAAGGTCAGTTCAGAGATACAAAATCCAGAATAACATTTAAAAGTTAAATAAAAAAATATATCCTCGCTGCTAAATTCTACTGTGTTTACGAATATGGTTAAATTTGTGGTATCAATTCTTGGGAACGTGATGGAAGGAAATTCAAAACGAGTACACGTTTTTGTATTTAACCTGATAACGATCCTCCATGAAAAGTAATTTACAAAACGTACATTTAATGTTATCAAAACGTCACATGTGAGCAGTTTCGATACATAGCGAATGTCACTCAAAGCTATCATTTTGTACGGCCTTTATCGTGGTTACTGAAATAGGGTTTAATTTTCTGATTTAGAGGCAGGGCATAATTATAGTTCTTGGCACTCAAACAAAAAAATTGAAATTATTATCTTTATTATAAATATTATACATAAATAACGAAGTGGCGACTTGTTTAATCTAAAATTTTGCAGTAGGTTATAATCTAGATTACGGTATAAATTTTTCGGGAATTGGATTTTACTTCTTGCTAATTACATGTAGACAACAAATACTGACAGAATTTTGAGGCGACAATAAATGGCTCATATATTTACTGATGCAGTTTGCAGAAGGGATTTTTGTGCATCATCGGCTCATCCCCTTTAAATGGCAACCCAAACAAAACGAACGTCCCGGTCATTGTAACGTAAATAACTAAATGAATATTGGAAGATAATGGCTCTAGGTCGAAAGGAGAATCAGCGAAATATAAATAGTACGGGTCAATAAACGGGATAGGCTTCGCAGACGCGAGAAGTATATTCAACAGTACACGATCTGTAACTGGTAAAACGATTTTTTCCTTGTAATGACGCATGTAGGTATTGCCTAAAACTAGCAAAGTGAAAATTGGGAATAGTTTTGTCATTCGTACAATAATGGAGTGACATGAAAATAATCAAATCATAGTGTGACAGACATTTACTACTGGAATTTCTACAATGATACGTTTTGTGGAAGCTAAAACATCTCTGTTTAGAAGTTGATTCTCTTTAAAGGGTAACGTTCTGGATTGTAAATGACTAATTAAATTGTGTAGCGAAATGGCTGAGGAAGAAAAGAAAGTGAGTGGCTTAAACGGGAGCCCCAGAGCAGTTTTAATTTGGAGTAGAGACTGCGTCGTTTAATTAAGCTGTGCGCAGCTGCGGTGCAGTCACCTGCTCTGGTCACAGCTGCCATCCACCTGCCACGTAGGACCATCCTAATTTCGGCTTTCCTTGGTTTCCCCAATTGCGATATTGGAGACTTCTCAGATATATAAAAAACTCCCTTTCATTAAAAGACACAAGTTCATATGTGCCGACATCATTGGTGGCTGATGTGCTGCATCACTGGCGTGTATAAGAAATATGGAGGAAATCAAACGTCAGGTAGATGAGTTTTCCAAGACAAAAAAAAAGAAGGAAAAATACACTACAATCTGTCAGTAATAGGGTTTCTACTGGAATGGATGTATTCCCATAAGCCATAGACTTAAGAGATAGGATCAACAATATCCCTGCTTTACAGTTATTTAGCTATATAAATACATATTTCAGAATGTAGCATCCTTATTATGACACATTTCTAGGACTTCTGTATTATCGAATCATTCTACCATATCCTTTTAATGTTCCTATTGAACCAATCAAGTGGTCGTTTACCTGATTGTTGATGATCATGTGTATACCATATTTATTACACTTATTTAAGGTGTGGCAATACATAAATATCTTAATGTAATGAACAAATGAGACCAGAATGATATAGACAAGTACCAACAAACAAGGAAACTGTTGGTAGTACTTTTACACAAGAAATAGGAGTGTGAGAAGGATTTGAAAATTTAAGGCACCTGTAGGCCTTATGAATTATAACAATGTAACTTCATATTTAAATTAAATAATAAAATTAATATTCCATTTAAAACAAATATTAAACACAATGTTGGGACCTCTTCAGGTGGATAGATGTTACATTTAATTATCTAAACAAATAAATTGTGAAACAAAGTCTTACAAAAAATGAATTTTTAAAATATAATTATGTATGAATATGAATTTAGAGTGTTACTTGCAAATTTAAGCTGACAATTTTTTATAATAAATTGTAACACTGTAAATCATATTCATACAAAATTGTATTTTAAAAAATACCTTTTTGTAAAAGACTGTTTCTCAATTTATTTGTTTAGATAATTGAAATGTAACACCTACTGTATTATGATTAGATTAGATTTATTAGTTCCATTAGTTCTCTGCTGAGGAAATAGGTCAAGTCAAATTGATATTGATTACAAATATGAGTAGAATAAGATATATACATAAATAGTAATATGAAAAGTTGCAAAAGTACATATTTGAAAATACATTAAATAGGAGCAATTCTACATAAGAGAGAATGTGTTAGGACTACAGCACTTTACAAAGAATAAGCAAAATAAGAAAACTTATATATAAAGTAAGAATAAGAATTATTAATTGTTACATAAACTTCGCTTGATAGGTAGCACTAAATACCGCAATACCACTGCACTGCACTGCACAAAAAACTCTACACTCTGATCAGTAGAAGATGATACACAAATTCAAAATGTCTCCGGAAGAATTTATCTGGCAGTTCTTCTCAGCGACCGGAAACCTCGTGCGATCGACATGAAATAAACAATTGTGAAGTATCAGTTGGACATAAAAAACATAGAGATTTATAATAGTATTCCCTAAATTAGCCAGTATTTTCTACGTAACTAATGAGCGTTAAGCTCAGACTGATTTATAAATTCATTAACAGAGTAATACGCGCTGTTAATGACCAGAGATTTGCATTTCCTCATAAATACGCAGAAACTGCTTACGCTTTTGATTCTAAGAGAAAGACAATGAAATACCTTCATTCTGGAATAATGTATACTTTTTCAAATATTGAGAGATGTCCGTAAAGTCGCGCGGTATTCAAACTATAACACCTCTGTAGTTACATCAGGCATATAAATAATAGCGGTTATACATGCTCGTATTATAATTAGATAAATAACAGACAAAAATAAGATTCAGGGTCGTCACCTGGTTTGAGCGGTTGTGTCGCTCTTACAGATCTTGTGTTTTTCGAATCATCTTACGAAAACAAAAAGGATTGCAGAAACATGGTGTGGTATTTATTTTAGTATTAATTTTTGTCTTTATTTGGCTATTTAGTAATCTAATTAGTATGCTTTTAACACAGACGTTTTATATTTTTAATTTTCTCTTATTCTATTTAAGACAAAAGCAATGAGTAGGTGAAACTGGTATGGAATATTTATAGAAATTAGTACATATACAAAAGACAGCAATAATAGACCCATTATAAAAACAAAGTGTTGAACTATGAATGCGAAATGAGTGTACAACAAGGAACAAAGTGCAATAGTAAAATTTGTAAAACGTTGATTTAAGAAGCAACACCCGTGGAACAGTTCCAAAAATGAATCTGAGAGAATTTGATTTATTTATTCAATTAGTACTGGAATGAGAAAATAGGATACGTCATTATATATAATTATTAGAACCAACAATTAATAATAGTTAGAACTTAACATGAACATAACTAACAAAATAAAGTTCCGATACGCAGAAAAGGTGTACTGTCAGATTCAAATGCGAAGGAAGTTAAAAAAAATTATTAAAGGAAACTGAGACTAATTAGAAGGTTTACGAAAAACAGGCGATGTCTACGAATCAAGAAATATAATAGATATAATGGAGGCCAAAAGAAGAATAAAGCTCAATGGAAGAAACTGAAGTGTAGTGGATCGAACATGACATTAAAACTTTAGATTATGTGAACATACGGAAGTTTCACGTGAAAGTAATTAATGGAAAGGTGCATGGAAATGGTCATGTTTAGGAAGATTCAAATTTGCACAACGAGTAACTTTATAAGGATTATGTTCTGAGTAACAGAAGTGAAGGAAGGAATAATATCTCAAATATCCGTGAGAAAGAAGAGAAAATGGTCTAAGAGATTACTAAAAGGAAGATCAACAAACAACCACTTGATAGGCGAGGGAAATAAAAAGATGGTAGCAATGAAAGGAACGCTAGAGTAGAGTAGAATAGAATATGTGTGTGGTAAAAGTGCAGGTAACGGAGGCTGCACTGTGAAATGTAGGTTGTTATGTTTGTATGGTTTATGTATTGAAAATACCATTTTGTGGCAAACGTTTGAAGAATTTATTGATCAAGAAAATATTTTCTTGACTTGCAATGAGTCTAAACTATTTAAAATGAAATTGTTTGAATTATGCGTTTTCGTAAGCCTGAATAATCACTCATTCTAACAAAATTAAATATACTAATTAATATAAGTTAATATAGTTATTTGGGATTCTTCCAACGAATGAAAAAATTTACGTCTGATTGAAAATAATGAATACAGACAAAAAGGTAATGTAAGTACCACACAACGTTTCTGGGATCCTTGTCCCTTTCGTCAGGAGCTAAGAATAGCCTAGAGAAACACAACTGCACTGGCTTTTGAGTGTTGTCAACTGACCAGTGCAGTTGTGTTTCTCTAGGCTCTTCTTAGCACCTGACGAAAGCGACAAGGATCCCAGAAACGTTGTGTGGTATTTACATTACCTTTTTGTCTGTATTGGCTATCTCTCTTATTCATTCTTCCAACGAAGCTACAAATGCAAGTTGGTATCTGTGACCGCGCCGGATAATTTTATTTAATCACGTTTCCCTCGTCATCCCCGGTAACTTCTAATGTTTGCTAGGGGTATGGTACATTCCACGAGAAGCATGTGTGGCAGAACAAAAGGCTGAGTATCCTTCCGGCCCAGGTAGGAAGTAGGCTGAACCGACGGGTCCACTTCCGCAGCTGTCGACCTTGTCTGAGCTTCGTATTAATGGCGAAAACCCGGGAGCGATACTACAATCAATGGCAAATTGCAATTTCGTTTGAAATTACGAAGCCGCGGCACAGTGGATTCTGTCGCCAAGTAAGTGAAGTACGTTTATGCAACCTATCGATTTCATTACGAACGTCCTCAATTGTAAGCCTTGCGTCCAACTTGGAGGAATACTGATTCACCCGGAGTACTCTACAATATTGCGAGCGATTAAGAAAGTTTATTCAAGTGTCTTTATTTTAATTTCTTAAGATTCTCCTTTCCTGTTTCGAGAGACCCGTTCCACCATTATTTCAAGTCACT
Source organism: Zhengitettix transpicula (assembly GCA_037074705.1). Taxonomy (NCBI): domain Eukaryota; kingdom Metazoa; phylum Arthropoda; class Insecta; order Orthoptera; family Tetrigidae; genus Zhengitettix; species Zhengitettix transpicula. The sequence continues at coordinate 42,821,412 of CM073591.1, read as the reverse complement.
TCTACCGCATATCTCTGGAAATTGTTACAGTTATCTCAAAACAAAACGCGCTGACTGTAGTTAATAATAGTTATCCGGAGATCATAAAGTTTCCGTACTGACTACCGTTTTATTAAACATAACATTTCAGGTAAGTAGCGTGACTGATTCTTTTGGTTAGATTTTTACCTTGAAGCTTGGCGAAACTAATTATTCCTTTAACTCGTTTCCGTGCTTTTCGTAAGCATAAAACGCAGACTTCTGTTGGATTGTTTCTTCGCTGTTACAACAATTATTAGTTTCTCCGAATTCCATTACACATACGTATCTCCCTTCTCCCAAATAAATAGGTTCTTTTATTGTCCCTTGAATTGCGGTTTTCACGACCCACTGATCGTTCGCATTCTATCGTAACAATCTTCCCTCTTCTCTTTCCCCCAAAGGACTACAGTATCTTTCGCTCTATAGACCATCTCCCTTCACAAAGTGCAAGGCCACATTCGTTCCCCTCACAAGCTCTTCCTAATCATTGTTCTGAAAACGGTCATTCTATTCTATCAGTAGCATCTACTTTAAAACCGATCTGTTCATCGGCCATATTACTGAATTCCCATTTCAGAAAATGTCAATATGTGCAGCTTCATGCACCTGAATAAATATGTCTAAGAAAGACTATGCGGAACTCGTTCGGAGCTAAACAAGATTAAAATAACGGCGTAGACACGTTAACTTCCGTTTTCCATGGCTTGCCCAAATTTCTAATGCTCGTAGAAAAGGGCAGGCTTCAAAAAGAATTTCTAGTACAAATTCAGTATCTCGACGTTAGCAGGTGTTTCGATAACATATCATTTTTAATTTTAATGGATGCACCAGTACTATTTACAGATTCAAAGCAAAAGTTTACAAATGAATGCAAACCTTCAAATCACTTTACCCCACCGAAAAATTAGATTAACTCTGAATCACTGGTAAATCTGAGTTAGTAAAATAAATATGAGAAATACAGTCTTTCCAACATAAACACGAATTACTTTACTGGCTGCTGTAGTACAACAACACGATTTCCTCCGAAATTACGATTTTTCTCATTGAGGTGTCCAAATTTGTAACGAGTATTAGCGAATTTACTGGCCTAATAAAATTGCTACTTGATCAGTGAAAGTATACTGTAGACAGGAAGCTTGTGTTCCTTTGGGACGGTCAATATTATATCTTCCTTAAATTTATCACAACTATCATTCACGAAGCCAATGCTCATGAACAATAAATTTATCAGTTTCAGGTGCTTCTTTAATGACCCTTTAAATTACACATAAATAATAAATAAATGGTTTGATAAATGTATTCAATGTTTTATCTTCCAAAATATTGAATTACAAAACGAAAATAATTTTAATCAAATTAAAGTTATAATTTGAATTTAGTTAAAATATCGACTTTTCGTGCTTCTTAAAATTACAAACACAGACAACTTTCTTTGTGCGCCCTCTAATTCACTGGATGTTGAATTAGAAATTAGTAAACAAAATAATAATAGAATAGAATTTAAATTATTTAAAAATTAAATTTATTTCTGTAAAAAATATACTAATTAGATAAATAAAGATATATTTTGAAATACTTAATTATTTGTTTTCTCAAAGTCATATGCATGAAACATTCTAACAAAACAATCAACAAAGTATCTCTCCCGCGCTCGTCCAATCTGATGCAGGTTTTCTAGGGTTCGTTCTGCATCAATTTTAGGCGAATGCCGGCTAGAATCCTTTAACTATAGCTCGGGGGCCCTAGTTACCCCTTGACTACCTTCCGCATCCCCTCCCCCTCCCAATTCAAATCCCTTCCTAAGCTATTAAAGGAGAGTTACCACCACGTGGATTACCCTCATGTAGCTTGTTACTCTAAAAAAATTGGAATTATTTACTTGTAATGTGTTTTGATTTCGTAAAAATTAATATTTTAGTGACACACATACTGGTACATATATATGCAATTCAATGCAAATGATTCTAAAATATTTTGGCAAAGATTATATTAAATTTATATATCTGTGAAAAACGTATTAAACAAAAATCTCCATTGGAAATGTTTGTATTCACGAATTATATGCAGAGACGGTATCGTAGTGGCAACAGAGTTGTTAAGTTTGGGTAGACTAACAGACTTACGAAGATTCTCCATACCTAACACAAGTATTACACAAAATATTTGTTCTAAGATAATATAAAGTCAAAATCATAGTCATAATAAGCCAATTGCTGATACTCTTGCTGTATTACACATGCGACAATTATATCCAGTTATACCAATTTAATTCCTTATTATATTCCTGCGTCAATGCGTCTTGGGCATTAATTGCTAATTAAAGTCCGTATTTTAGAGACACATTTGACAGTTGTTTAATTTATTGTCGATAGCAGATTCTTCACAATTAATATGCCACAGTGTACAATGCTTGTTCCAACTAGACGAAAAATATCAATAGCGTCAAAACAAAATATTCAGAGAATTTTTTCCGAACGTTGGCTGACTATCGTCTGTAACAAGAAATTCCACAGTATGTTTCGTCATAGCAGTACTATTTTATTTTTTAAAATTTATTTGACAAAACTTTTATCCAAAGATTATTTGTTTGGTCCATATGATTACAGTATATACAAATTTTAAATATGTACATGATTTACATGGGTACATAGTAATTTGGTTAATCCAGCAATTAACCAAAAATTTGCAATTAATACTATTTTATATTCGTTGGTAAGTAATAATAATAAACGCAGAAAAGTATAGAGGACCCCACCCCGTCATTGTATTTGGAACAAAAACAGTACAGACGCGTGAAATCAATTAGTGTTAAAAATAACTCCACAAAAAAAAACACCTTCAACTTAATTAATCCTACAGAGGCAGTAACGACGTAAAAGAATATAGGAACAATGGATAAGCTGTTTACATCGATGACGTAGAGGTAAACAGAATGGTTGAAGCTACAGTGTGAATCACGCGCAATCAAACACACGTGTGCGCTGTAACTCTAAATTCAAATATGTAAAAGAATTCTAGATGCATACTACGTATATTTAAGCGTTAAGAAGAATTTCCGACTAGCACGCAGCTCAATTTCGATAACGAGAAACGCGAACGTCTCTACGAATCTTGAGGATATAAAAGCACGATATTCAGTCGTGAACGTCCTGTGGCCGTAAATACATGCACGCTACAGTCGTCTGAAGGGAGAATATCAATCCGACTCGTAATGTGAATTCTATCTTGTCAAATGACATGTGGAAAAAAAGAGATTTTAATATCAAACATCAGACGTATTTATTTCAGGTCAATATATAATACCTTCGCTAAACACACAAAGCCATAAATTACCTCGACGTTTTTGACAAATGTTTGGTTCGTGACTTGCTTATTTCAAATCCTTTTACCTCTTAAAAATACAAACTTGTCTATTAGCATAACAATCACATGGCACACTACGGACGCTTTTGCTGCCCATCAGTCCAGTTACTTTATAGACTATGTAGTTTTTTATTTACTTTTTTTTTCAGTAACAGACTACATGAGGGTAACCCACGTGGTGGAAACTCCCCTTTAATAGCAAGGGGAAGGGTTTTTGAAAGGCGGGATGCGGAACGGTAGAGGAAGGCATCCAAGGGTAAACTATGACCTCCTGGCTATGGTTTAAGGATCCTACCCGGCAATCGCCTAAAACTGATGCAGGACAAACCCTAGAAAACCTGCATCAGGTAGGTCGAGCGCTTGGTACTTGTCCCACTCCCTTCTGACGGCGGGAGAGGGGTTTGCTACGGGGACGCAGCATTCCCTTGACCGTGCCTCGACCAGTTTAGGAGGCAGCTGACTGACTGTTCCAATGAGAACAGTTAACAACTCTTACCGCTGCACAGTGAAGCAGAGATTTAGACAAATTTGAAGGAGTTTTAACGCCGGGAGGAAGGTTTTTTTTAAAAAAAATATTACAGTGTTTAATCAAAGACCCACTTAATGATTCCCTGTTCAGAATCCTTACTAATTATCTTACTAACCGCTCCTTCTCTGTCAAATTTAAGAATACCATTTCAAATTCCTACCCTATTTCCTCCGGCGTCCCCCAAGGCAGCATCCTAGGCCCTTTCCTCTTCAACATCTATTTTCACGACATACCTCAAAACCTATCTACTAAAACAGTACTTTTTGCAGGTGACCTTGCCATACTCCTTCAAACATCCTCTCCAGACTCGGGCTCCAAAAAACTACAAATTGCTCTCAATGATATTGAAAGCTGGGCTAAAAAATGGAGTATCAAAATAAACCCTACCAAATCCACAATCATTCCCTTCACCCTTAAAACCAAACATTCCCTCAACCACTCCTTCTTTCTCAATGGCACCAAAATACCTATCCAACAAACTACACCATACCTAGGCGTTATCCTTGATTCCAAATTATCATAGAAACCTCACATAGCCCACATTACCTCCAGAATCAGCAACAAAATAAAACAACTCTTCCCTCTTATAAACAGAAAATCTCCCATATCCCTTAGCACCAAAAGACTCCTCATATGGTCGTACTCATGTGCCATATGGGGATGCACTGCCTATTCCCACTCCAACAAAATACAAACCAAACAAAACAAAATTCTCCGTTTAATATCAAATTCCCCTTGGTATCTTCGCAACTCAGTTATCCACAAACACCTTGAAATTCCCCTAATACTTGCCATAATTCAGAAATCTACCAAGTCCTTAATAAATAGCTCTATCAACCATCCAAATCCCACCATTGAGCTATTCTACAGTAACCCACCCCCTCCTTCACAAAATCGCAGACTAAAACGTAAACTCCCAATTGACATCATCCTCCCCCTAAATCACTCTGGAATTACCTAACTCTAGCCCTCCTATCAACTGGCACTACATACTCCCTATAATATCCGCTCTTCCCATCTGTCCCATAACATCCTTAACGCTTCAAACATGTAGTTTTCCATATTGATCGCTAACATCATGCCGGTTATATGTTAATATGCGGTAAACAAGTTAATCTGCTTCTCTCGTCTCTAACTTGGAATGACAAGGGTCACATACAAGACCACAAGTTTACATGTGAAATATTTATAAATTGTAAATACCTTGTTATTTGTTAATTTTTACAATTGTAAATACTGTTATTATTATTATTATTATCACAACTGTAAAGTCTCCGGACTAAAAGTTAACTTTAATATAAAAAAACAGGGTTTAATCGTTTTTATTCGATAAGAACGGCTCTAAACGTATATTTTAGATAATCAGTGCCACTTTTTACTATTTATTTTGCAAAAGTTCATACTCATACACTTTCAAACGAATTTTTTTTTAAAAAATATGGACTTTTGAAACGAGATTCTGTGCTTGACAATCAGACCGATTAAACGTGGAGTCCGTTTTCATTTAATTAAAGGAAATACGTATTTGCATCTTGATAAGAGTCTTGGAATTGAGAAAATTATTCTTTGCCGCGGAAATAATAATAACTGGAAAAGAAAAAGTCATTGGACTATACGAACTTTTTCCAAAACGAAAAAACCAAAATGCATGACAGAACGAAGTTCTAAGAAAAAGACCTCGACACGATGAATGTCGAATTGAACAAGGAATTAGTCGCGCCCCAAGTTAATCCGACGAAATTCAGAAGGGAATTTCCAATGACTCAACGTCAATACAATAAAGTCGTCACTTCACTCAAACATGCGCGATTTATCACAAACATTGTTCGGAGGCCAGAAGAATAATATATTTATTAATTAAAGTATGTCAAAATTGGGAGTCGTTCTTATGTGGTCCACAAGTTTTTATATTCGCTTAATACAATGAATTTCAGCTTTTAATTACTGAATATTAAGCTTCGAGGCCTGATAGCAAGAATGGAGGATTATTTTACTGTGACAACAAAGAATGCAATAAATAGATGCAAAAATTATTTTTTAAATCCAAGGTAAAGTGTTTGGTATTTAGAATTTGTCTGCGTTGCCATTTCACAGCAGTTTCGTATGAAAATGTCCTACGAAGTCTCTTGACGTGGATCCCTTCCAGCAAGTAGTTCTGCCAATTGCACCTGCGGATCTCAGTCAAAGCTGCGGAAGAGGATAATTGAAGGCAGCTTCCGCCGCATCTTCGGTTAAGATCGGGCCCCTTTGAAAGAATCACCGGCATTTAATCCGAGAATAAGAGTCTGCATCAAAGACGCCGCCAAGTGCGGGTCTCAGTTCCGCGATCTTTGATTAATTTCGGGGGAAAAGGAAGCGCGATGTAATTTAAACTTATATAAGACGATTTTGCACAAATTAAGTTCAGATTTGGAAGGATTGATAGAAGTGACACCCGTCATTCATTTACAGATGTACGTACTGGCTGACGAGACTGTACTAGTAAGATTATCATTCACGCTCTACACCAGTCATCCGATGGAATTCAACATTGTCAATCACAAATAATTGGTAAAATAAACTACAACATCATTTTATAATTAAATGCCTAATTTTAAATAATTTGAATAATGTTCTATTAAATAACAGGAATTCTTCTACCCTTTGCTTGATCCATTGCAGTCTCTGATTGCGAACGTTACAGGTCGCTTTCCTTTTAAGAACCGTGTCCTCCTTGCTTATTCAACCCTCAACATTCTGCTACTTCATGCTTACTCGCGTAACAGTTCACATTCTTCTCGAGGCACGTGCCTCTACAAAATCCAAAAATTCTCCTGTTACTCATTTTCTATGCTTATCAGGCACTTTTCCAGATTTACGCAAGCAACAATTTCAAATTTACACTTGTAAAGATGTAATTAAACAAAAACCATTTCTGATTCGTGACTAAGTTTCACGTAAAACAGGTACGAATGAATGGCTGCAGCTAGACATGTTGGCTCGGTGGCAATTATAGAACATAGAACGCCGACCTTCTGTGGTGTAGTGGTCAGCGTCACTGCCTCGCATCACGGAGAACGCGGGTTCGAATGCTGTCTGCTCGTGTTTCCGTATTCAGAATCTCCAATAAATTAGCTTCTGACAAAGTCAAACGCAACAGTGATGCGACTATTAATAATATTTGTTAAACAACATACATAAGAAACGGCCTAAGAAATAAATAATAGACCCCATTTGTTACTTTATCCTAATTTTTATTTAGTTAATTTTTACAACTTTTAGTCTAAGGACTTTACAGTTTCGATAAATTCAGATACAGTATTTACATTTTAAATAATTAACATAAAGACTTGCGATCTTGAAAATGTCCACATTCCAAGTTATAGACGCGAGAACAGAGGGTATTGGCTGTGAATTGAATTTTCTTTTAATGTTTTATAAATTTAATGTGATGCCTGTGTTTATCAAGTCTCGTTAAAGACTAAATCTAAAACAAATCCCTTTCTTTCCCCTCATAAGATTCATACCGTGCAAAATTTCTAAGTAACCACATAGCATTTATCTTGTATTTTGCGCTGAGAGGGCGTATTCTAAAATTGATCATACAAGCGATCTGTAGGTGATATACTGTCTCCTTTTAGCTTATAGTAAAACAAATAGTGAATTTATGCGATCTGTGCTCTAGATGATCTCGAAAAACTCAGTATTGAATCATCGGAAATATTTAAACCCCGACGATAATTTCCGGGATGGATTCACCATTACGTGGGTTATGGAATATCCAAATCAGAAAATTTATACAGTTCCGTTTCAAGTTCGGTTTCTAAGTTTACTTCACACTATGCGTCTGCAAATACAATATTCTGGTAAAATTCGAAATATATTAGTATTTGACGAGTTCCATTGGGGCGAATAAAATGATTAAACGTTTTAATAATAAGAAAGATAGCCAAATACAGACAAAAGAAGTGATAATATAAATACCACACAACGTTTCTCGGTTCCTTGTCCCCTTCTTCAGCCTAGAGCCACACAACCGCACTAGTCAGTTGACAAAACTCAAAAGCGAAGAAAACACAACGACAACGGGTAAGCAGAAGGGTTAGGGTAGGGTAACAATAAGGGTTCGTAGCAATTGCGTAGTTTCATAGTATCTGTACATTAATTGGATTTAAAATGAAACATCTCTGATATAAGTCTGGAATGGTACCTGGTGTCAACTTCTAAAATCTTAGCATTTTGCCAATCAAATGATCGTTTCGAATTGATGATATGTTGGAGAGTACAGACTGTTTACCGTAGGGAAGTTTGATATTAGATATATGTTCTTTGATACGTGTATTAAGGGAACGTTTTGATTGCCCTATGTAGCAGGAATTACAATTAGAGCGAGAGATTTTGTAAACTACACAATGTTTGCTGTAGATGTCAAGTGGGTCTTTGTGGTTTTTTAATCAAGAAGGAAAGCGTATTAGTAGATCGGTAAATGATGGATATTTGATATTCTTTAAAAATTTGGACGAATTTGTGATGTAGAAATTTGTAATAAGGGAGTACATTTGATTGGCAAAATTCTAAGAGTTTAGACATTTACACCAGACATTTATTACAGATGTCTCACATCACAGCAATTAATGTACAGACAGACAGTATGAAACTCAACAATTGCTATGATCCCTTATTGTTAGGCTAACCGTTTTCCTTTCCCATTGTTGTTACGTTTTCTTCGCTTTTGAGTTTTGTCAACTGCCTACTGCGGTTGTGTCGCTCTAGGCTCTTCTTAGCACCCGAAGAAAGTACAATGATTCCAGAAACGTTGTGAGGAAATTTATATTATCACTTCTTTTGTCTGTATTTGGCTATCTTTGTTATTATTAATTTTTAATCAGACGTAAATTTTTCATTTAAATCAATCTTTTCAAGTTTAAATATTCGGAGCATACGAAAAGATGACGAGTATACGTCAAGAGAAACGCGCATTAGCTGCCATCTGATGTAACTCCACGGTCGGCGAACGCACAAGATTGATGTTTGTACTTTGTGACGCTGACACAGAAGCGATACCATTATCTTCAGGGCTGTGGCAGATGTAGTGGCGCCATCATTGACACACGTGCTGTGTCTCTTTCGCTCTAGCCAACTCTCATGAGTTTCTGAAAAAAATCACCTAATTGCCGTTGAGGTGCTATTTCGATTGGCTTTTCCACGAGTATTAATCAACATTGCGTTCCAATTTATTTATTTTCAACTTCAAGATAATACAGATGCGCCAGAAACATTAGCTGCCATCTGATGTAACATTGAGCCCACAACGAACGTCGTTGCTTCAGTGAGTCAAATATAATGCTGGGTGAAAGTTTCCGGATGCGGCGAAATGATCACTAAATGGCAGCGTGTCCCACTCACTACATCCCGAGCGTGACACCACAAGTACTACGTGAAATAATTATTTTTTTCATCCTGTAACATCATGTGGTGAGTTTAAATTTTCTATATATACACGAAATGAAGCCTTTATTTCGTTGAGATATTTTGTTATGATCCTAGTACCGGGTCAAATTTAAAGAAACAACGAATTATTAAAAATTTTTGCATTCTCCCGTGTTTCCAGCACAGTGGCGAGATTTCCACAACCACACCCCAAAATCTGTATAGGCCAGACATGCTCCATTGCAAGAACACACTGTTCAATACATAATGTTTTCCCCGCTATTTTTAGAACAGCAACGAAATTTAAATGTTAGTTATAAATACGGATTATTCTGATAAAATTCTATTTCCATTTGGATAGTTATCTTCAGGTTGCTAGGAAAGATCAAAACCAAACGGATGAGATTCAACTCGCATTGACGAGTCGTTTACGGCGGTCGCAAATTCATATGGTGACGACATGCTTCCGGGTTCCCCAATTACTCAACGCAGTGACCGAGGTCGCCGCAGACGTGGATTTTTAAGAGAGGAAGCATCAGCTGTGTCGTCAGCTGACGCCACAGAAGAAAACCATGACCTCCATTCGCTGAATAGAGTAACGGGTCGATAAGTCTGCGCTGCGCCAGCTTCCCGGCAACAGCCTCCCTCGTCTTTGTCTGCACCACTCGACACACTCAATTTTCAAATATTTTCAAAATGAAACACTATGTCTCCCACAGAAAAGAATGGTGACGATACTTAATCGCTGATCAAACAGCTTACTGAATGAAAACCTTAGAGATACGGAACGATCATGACATTTATCGGACACGTGTTCTGTTTACGGATCGAAAATTAATTTAAAAAAATGAATACACAGCTGTTCTGAAAATAGTATTTTTCGACATACATTAATTATGGCTAGCTCCTGACCTTGTAGAATTTTCCTATGAAATCCTGGTTGGGACATGTTTCCGGAAATACTTCAGTAAATATATAAGATGATAAACATAAAAAAGCCAACGGTTCATTTCTACACTATGATCAAATTAATAAAACGTAAAGCATACAGAAGAATAAGTCGAAAATAAATAAAGTATAAAATTCATTATTGTTTCGAAAATTACGGATACAAATATGAAGATTATCATTTTAATTTAACAAGCATTAACGAAGTGTTCCAGAAAACAGGTGAAAAATAAGTTCGTTTTTCTATATAATACACGCTACAAGTAGGTTATTGCGAAGCCATCAATCCCGTAATGTTTTTTTTTTGGGTGGGGGGGAGGGGGCTGTACAGGTGACAGAGTTGTAGTTTTGTCGCCTTTGATTTCAGGTACCAGAACGCATGACTGATATCGCTAGGTATTAGTTTATTTCATTTACTGTAATTTTTGTAAGGAAAACTAAGTACGTCAGCATTACCGCCTGATGTCACTAGAGGTCCCGGGTTCGAATCCTGGCGTGGGCATGGATGTTTGTGCTCTTCATGTTTCGCGAAAACTGGGGTTGAAAGAGAATTGCAACGCTGACCACGTGCTACTTTAAAAAAAAACGAAAAGTGTCATGGAAGGAGACAGTCCGGCAGTCGTCTTGGTAGACGAATGCCTCAATAACCATTTTAATACGTTCGATGATATATTTTATAACTCTGGAAATGTGTCTCAGCATTATTCGAAGAGCTTAGGGGAACGACGCTAGTCTTCAGATCTCAGGCGTGATTTAATGTTCATCTGTTCATTAAGAAATATTCGATACGCAGACGGTAATACATTTTGAGCATGAATAGACTATTAATCGAATTAACTGTGTGCAGTGATCATAATAGAATAATTTTGTAAAATCTACGAGCTGTATTTTAAATCACACGTAGGTACTTTTATTTCACCTAATACAAGTTCAAAACTACAATTTACTTACATCCTACACTCAAAAAAACTTTATTTCATAAAAACACAATAGGTTACGTAATGCATGCAACAAGTGAACTGCTGCGTAACAGTTCCGCATCAACGATTTTAGTTGAACGATTGACCGTGTCAAATGGTCGATGTTATATCTTTAATTTCATCCTTCTCCAACGCTCTCAAACTCTTCAAGATTTTGGTAACTAAAGTTAAAAAATAAAGCAATGATCACATCCTCAACAGTTCACATATTACTATTTGATACATATTACTATTTGAAGAAATGTGTCTTCCATTATTTCAGAGTTTGGTTTTCGATTTTATTTTAAAAATGGGGGGAAGGCAAAAAAAAATACAGTGGAGCTGTATGAAATAGCTTCCAAGAAAGACCACTGCTATTTACTATTAGAAATGAAACGTCTTCCAGGGTTTGACAGTAATTAATTATCAGTATAAATAAGTTAACATGAAAATAAAACCATTCATATACACAAATTTCTCTCAGTTTTCATTTAGATCGGATACAATTATTTCGACCAAGTATCATTTCGTATGGAATCTATAACTTCAAAAGTAAATAGTATGTAATTCTGTACGAGTTGCAGCAGAGCAGGAAGAACGAAAATTAAAATATTGTGAGTTAAAATCTTTCCGAGAAATGCCGAAAGCAGGACTAAGAGTATTATTGTCCGCCGGGAGAAATCAATACGAAGGAAATACTCTCAGTCTACTAAATATGTGAATTACAGCAACGTTTCTTCGGAACTGAAAGAAGGCTGTGCTGTGACACTATAGACGATCACTGTGAAACTTAAGTAATTGGATAACGGAGTTGAAGGAGTGTTTTACTGAATGAGAAACGAGAAAATTATACTGGAGCGAGCCATAAGAAGATGTAAAAGGAGAGACGGAGTCTCACACATCATTTATAAGAATAGGCAGAATTCGAACTTGAAAGTCTAGGTTCTGGGACGTTTATCGGCTGTTAGACACATCCCTAGAAGTAACATAAACAATCGTCATTTTCAAGTGTTTATGAGTTATACTAAATATACGATCACATAACACAGAAGATTTTTCCATTTAATTAATATTTCATCAGTATATGCATTTATTTTATTATGATTAGAAACTTTTCAGATCACTGTCCACCCTTAGAATAAAGACAAAGATTATGCATTACTTAAACCGTGTAAATTTTATTTAAATATTTTAAATTTGAAGAAATAAAATCCAATGTTGTTATAAAATCAAATAATAGTTTATTCATTTATCAATTCAAATACCAAATATTTAATCATTACATATTCCAAAAGTACTTTCACTTCTAGTGTAGCTGTTGATTGTAGTCTTCTCGGATGAAGAATCGGGCGGAATTGTAAACTCGTCACGACGTCTCGGCAATCATCAGGTGAAGCGAATGTGACGATGGTTTCAGTTGCCGAAACGTCGTGGCAAGTTGGCGGTTCCTCCATGTACTCAAAGTACCCACACCTCATCTCGGAAAATGCAAAAGTTGCAGACAGATCATCATTGTTGATTATAATGGATCAGACATGAAATAGAACTGATGTTCTACAAAGCGACCTAACATGGACCGTGCGGGTTGCTGTCACTAGTTACAAGAGCCAATAATCGAATTTAGTATCCCAGTTAGATAGCGGGGCCATATTGAGTAAGATAACAGAATTATTGATTTATAATAAATGTAATAAGAGAATTTCCTGGCGTAGTGAAATAAGTTTCTCATGACAACGAGGAGCTGCAGGTGTCATCTGGCAGAGTTCACTCCCACTCACTGTTAATTACTCCACTTCTCCTTGTTAAGGCAGCCTCCGGAGAACATTACCCTCAAAGCAGGTAGGCGAACTACAATTAAAGTAAACGCCTTCGCTAAACGACAACATCTGCCGAGGAGGCTGGACGTTCTCCATCAACAGTGAAGCTGTATGAAATAACTTCCAAGAAAGACAACTGCTACTTAATTTTAGAAATAGGACGACTTCCAGGATTTCACAGTAATTACTTATCAGAACCATTCATATACACCTTTGGATAAATTTCTCCCTGTTTTCATTTAGGTCGGATGCAATTATTTCGACCAGTATCATTCACTTATTTCACAATGTAAACCCAGACTCTGTTCTACCGTAGTTGTAGTAGACAAAGAGATTGAAAACTAAATACTGAGAAAAAAGACAAGAAATAAAGTAAATTCAATTACTCCGACCCTCTGCAAAGAACGCTGTGCTTTAGCTGGAACTCAGACCGGAGTATTTTTACTAGTAAAATAATCCAAATTGAAATAATAACAAATAGTCTGCTGTGGTGTATTGGTCAGCGTCACTGCCTCACATTACTGAGGTCTCGGGTACGAATCCCGGCGAGGTTGTGTATGCGTCACCATCGTCATGATCAGAGAAGACTCACTGGACAGTTTCCTGCCAACGCCAGTACATTGAATATTAAAAATTCTGAAAGTCAATTAGCACAGAACAAAAAAATAATAATTAGAATAAAATCTTAGAAAAAAAATTCAGACAGCTCTCGAAAAAGACATTAGTAAAGGGTATAGTTACAGTCGAATAGTTTAAATCTACCATAAAATATATTTTAGAATCAATATTTTTTAGTTTATTAGAGTGTTATAAATACGTCTCACAAAATTTCAGATTCGTAATAATTTTGCCAGTTCAGAGAAAATTAGAATACTAAATTTTTAGAAAAGCTTTCAACAAAAAAAAGACATACAGCAAGATTACGAATTCTCCAAATTCAGAGCAGCTGCTCCTTTACTTATCTAATCTCTACTGCAAGGGGAAGCAGCTACTAGTAAGAAGTGTTCTCAAAAAGGAAAGAGTTTTGTTAATACGATGTGCTTTACACAATAATATATCAACATTAAGGTGTTTGTCATTTAAGAAAGCGTGGAATTAGATTAAGAGGGACCCGGGAAGAGAACTTACCATAGACTCCTTAAAGTGTTATTTAACAATATAATGAAAGTAAATTCCATTGATAAATAATTATAAATAACGTGTTTAATACAAATATTAAAAACGAGGAATTCTCGTTCTTCATCCAAAATAGAAGGCAAAATTATTGGAACAATTAAAATCAATGATCGTATTTATTCAATATACCATTCTTCATGAATATTGTGTACTAGATGGTTTAATAAATTCTACAGTTTTATGTATTATAATTTATACAAAAGTTTCTACACCATTAATTTACAAATTTTAACTCAAGTTTTCTGCCGATAATTTTAATATTCTACTTTATGAATTTAATTTGCAATCAATACTCGTCTTATTAGATTTATTGAAACGCACAGACACGTTGACGATCGTAATTTAACAGAGAAATGTTAATTATTCGTCATTCAGGAAACAGGCGCCCTCTTCTGTAATGTTTTTTACTTATAAATATGTTTAAGGAAGGAAAGAAGACGATAGTAACATTATACGATCAAACCACGCTGCAAACATAATCCAATATAATAAAAAACCGAAATATTTGAGTTTTGTGCAGCAGAAACAAAATTTATAGCTAAGAGTTTAGGTTTTCCGTAGCGAATGCGCATGTAGAGGGCCGGGGATTTTTTTTGTGTGTGATGAAGTAGCAGATGTGAAGCGTCCTCCAAAGGACAACTGTTCCAAAGTTATAATCTTATGACTAGTCAAGTATTGTTTAGGAGACAGCCGTTGAATCGGGAGACAAGTAGCCAGAACTAGTTCCTGTTTTTGAATCTTGGTAAACAACTTTAGAGATAGTGAATACAGAATATTTAAACCCACCAACCAATGTGCATGAAACGTAAATAAATGCTAGTTTATGAAACGTGAAACGGCAACAGAGAAGGGCAAACAACTTTTAATATTGAGTGCAGCGAGTGTCTGGGGAGTTAGCACCAAGTCCGAGTGCTGTACACTAGCAATGGTGTCGAATAACGAAACCCGAGAAACGTAGATCAGTTTTCTCAGATTCCCCTCCTGCAGACCTAGAGGATTATTAACCACCATGCAATCCATACAAATGACAAGAGACGCACACAAAAAAACTGACTTAAGACACATGGAATCTAATTTGATTTAGCCGGCAGTCGCAATTTCTTACATTTTACATTATGTTTATTAACAATACAATAATCAATTACTGCCCCAGGCAGTCTCATTTACTAATGAAAATTACAGTTATTATTTATCCAATCCAATCGGCCGATCTTTAGAATCTGTTTACACCAGCCAGCCTTCAATTCTCTTAAAAGTACCTTTAACAATAATTTATCATAATTAAACATGTTACTCATGAATAAAATATTTGGCATTTCAACTATATCTATATTATTACTATATTAATATTATTTTTTCAAAATTTGGACTCTTTTGTGAATACATCATTAATTAAAATTGTCATTTATGTATACTATTATTAATGTAAACGTGACATTGTATTTACAAATCTTATATTCCTGTTATCATTTTCCCATTTCTGTGCAGTTCACCTGCCTGTCTGATAATGGAAAACGCGACCGTCACGTTGCTCGGGATCTGGTAATATCCACTGAAACCCGCGAACATCTCTTAAAGACACTTGTTTATCGTTATATTTTATAGTCATTATCATGACTAATTGTTTCTAAAAATAATTATTGTCTTAATCATTATCTTATTACAACTCTAACCTGTAATGTAATTTGTAATGATCGCTATTATTACTATTATTGATGTGTGTTTTATTAAACATTTAAAATTTATAACAGACGTTAATGTTTAATGGACTGATGCTTGGTAATTTTCAGCAACTGTATGTTTAAGTGCACGGACAACTTAAATTTAATTTATTGATATCTGTTAAGGCATTCTATAATTGTAATTTTTTTCTACTGAAAACACTTATTGTTAGATATATTCATGATTACTTCATTGTTTGAACTTGTGTCCTTGTGACAAATTTATGCTTACTTAAATTGATTATACGTAAGTACGTAACGTATCACTCAACTCAAGTTTTTTGAAATAATGTTTTAACTTCGTTGATTATAGACACCTGTGGATCGCCCAGAGTATTGCAGTAGCGTAGAGTATATTATTTTTCTACAATTTTTAATGGGTCAATTTCAAAAAGGTTTTTTTTCTATTCTTGGTTGACTCGATCTGTGGACATATCCGTGGCACTTGTCCAAAAACACTTCTCTCTGTTTTGGGTTTCTTTGTTAAGCGCCAGTACTTTATATTATTATTTTTGTAATCACCATTATAATTTCCATTTTATAGCTTCTGTATTATTAATAACATCACTACGTATTGTAAATGACGAGATTAACCATATAAGAATACAATGATCATTACCACTATGCCAATTTTTTACTACTAGAAACATTATTAGTATGAATAGACCTATGTTTACACCGATCAAATGTATAAGAAACTTATTAATAACCTAGTCACAAAAAAGAAAATAAAGAAATTTTATATTTTGAAATTTAGGGCAGCACGTAGAAAAAATTACAGAAGAGAACTTGAAGACGCGAATATCTGCCAGAATGTTGGAAGAATTAGAGCATGCATACAAATATCATAGAATACATTAACTTGGGCGATCGATGGAATTGACAACTTTGTGAGATAGACCTCGATTGGAAGGGCGAACATAAAGCAGCATTACGCATTGATTGGAATTCTTTACATATAGTGGTACATACTTAGCCACTTGTCACTTGATATAAACAATAACAAGGGATCTGAAACGCTGAAATTACCACTTTAGAAATTACACAGATTTAGCTTTTTTGGCTTGTAATTCTGAATGTTATGTCTACATCTACATATACTTTTCATTTGAAAACTATATTTAACGTACATTGAATGCATTTATGTATTTAAGTACTGAACCCACATTAGCACCCGGGTTTCATTTTACGCAGATTGTTATTCTAAGTGCGTAACTGCGGCGCAGGCTGAGGTCTTTCTTATATTATTTTATATACGTTTAAAGACAGAACCCTTGCCCGTGTCAGATTATCTGAGCGTTGTGCATCGAGGGCGATGCTCTGGCAAGCTGCGCCAGATGAATGAGGCACCTGGAGCATCAGCTGCAGCGACAACAGCTGCTCGCCACATGCGCTCCTGCTTCTGCTCCCGTCAAAACAATGGCCGCCTATCAACCTGTCTCGGCAATACCAATTTCTCAAGTATTTCGGAGTTGTGTCTCGATACACACAAAATAATAAACTCATCCACAATCTACTTTTAGGGCCACTGTGACCGTCAGATGACAGCAATTAGTTGGCCACACACTTTCAGGAATAGGAGAAACGCTAGCGTAAATAATCTAAAATAAAATTGTTTTCACTGCTTTAAAATCGGAGATTGTAACTCCAAAACTTACTACGCTGAGATATATTTTAACCTGGGCTCTAGCCAACGAAAGAAAGGTCTGGATCGTTACTACCCATAGGAATGAGCCACGCCCCACTCCTCGAAAGGAATATAATTTATATTTATGCTTTTCTGATTTATCTGGTACTGTTTGCGTGTGCGTAAGAACAAGATGATATTTTCCCTGTTAAGTGTGACCTATCACTTTTTTTAAAAAAAGTTATGGGGGCATTTATCAAAATGAGATTGTCTCTAAGAGTTTGCGTGTAATCGAAATATTTCCGAGAACACCTTACATTTCCAAGGTAAAAAAGAATAGGATACATTCCGAAACAGATTTGGATAATTTCACCGCAAACGATTAAAAACCACGCTTATTTCATATTATTTTAGGAAGGAGTGGCTTACGACGAATAAATTAGTTTCCCAACTTACGGAATAGTTCTTTATTTTTAAGCTCTGTTATAGATCAGTTGCAATATACATAAAACTTAATGTCTGGTATTCTACTTATGGTGTCGCGCTGTTGAGTACGTAATGCTTTATTTAACCAGGTATAAATCATGTTTACTTCATGTTATATAAAATTATACCTGCATTTTATGAACACGTAATTTAATGACAATAATGATCAAATAATCATAAATTCTTTTACGAAATCAATGTAGTCAAAGTCACTAATTCCGCCAAAACTCTAACAAGCATCGTGTATCTTCAATAAATAGTTCTCGGTATTCACACGGGTTTTGCATATTTATATTTAAATAATTTTAATTTGAACAACTACTCCAGAAAAGACTTCAATCTTTGATCGTGTATCTTTATGTTTCACCTTTATACATATCTGAAAGAATGCCAGATTTACTACTTAAATTTACGAGATATTCACGAGTACAAATTTTGACACCAGAACATATTTTAACGAGAATATAAATTAAGAAAATGTCGGTAACAAGACATGAATTACTGTAGAACAGATGAAACGGTAACCCAGCAAATGACCCAAGGCAAAAGTCGTGATAACAAAAAATATCTAACATTATAATCGCACACCATTATTATCAGAATTTCTCAATTACTATTAATCCGTTAATTGAATGTGTTTCAAAAATACGTCGTTACGAAATTCTTGTTATAACATCTAATACCACTTACAATTCACAAACTGCACTGCCAAGCAGTTAATAAACTATAATACCATAGGTGTTACAAAGTCTACGAATTAACATACAGAAAATAAAGAAATGTTCAAAGAATGTATGAGGCAAAAAATAACCCTTCTGGGGGATGATGTGACATTATCAGAGTTGACACACTAAGAGTAGCTAAACATAACAGGATGCCCCTTTCAAAAAAACTAGTTAAGAATAATTTACCCATATTCTTCAATTTGAAGTACTTAGACCCCGTCAAATAAAACACAGAGTATTGTAGAAAATATTTTTTATGATTCAGCCGCATTATTTTGCTTTTGACACCAGAAATAAACTATAGAAATCCATATTGCTTTTGAATATTTGATTAGTAATTACGATAAACAACAAGTATTCGAAGTTAATATACTAATACAGAAATGCTCTTAACTGTATACGACTGCAAATTATGCAACCCGCACGACTTGCATGCATTACGTAAAGCCTGCATTGAAGGAGTAAAACTTTATAGTAGACGTTAGGAAAGTCTGCAATAAAAATGAAGAAAACGATTTTAACGAATTTATATATGTGAAACGTCATATTAAAACAGCGAATTTTTCGTTATACTCGGAGAAATAATCCTGAACTAATTGTTATTGAACACGTTAACAACACATGATTCTTTAACAGATAACTCCAAATAGTCAGTCATGTAGTTTTAGAGTCGTCTATATCTGGTTGTAAGAAAATTTTCGTGAATAATTTGAAAGCTAAGTAGCTTCTAACCATTGTTCTGCTTGTACAAATGAACTCTGCAGATAGCTCAGGGCATACTTGCGTCTCGGCTGTCAAACTAAGTAAACACGTATGTGTTCCTGGCATGCGTGAACGTAAAAGCTATTCTTAAACAAAGGTTCGCTTCTCCTATTCCTGGCACAAGTTCTGTACGCAATTTCAATTTTCCCGCATTCTACGACCGATTATTTCAAATAAGTTATATACTCCAGAGCTCGCTTCGAGGGCATTCAGATAAAAGAGCAATTTAGGAATGGTAATAATGTTCAAATTATTCTGAATTGAGCGAGAAACAATTATGTAGAAAAGAAACGTAATTGACTAATCTGGAAACGAATATGAGAATCCAATCCACAAATGGAACAATAAAAGACGATATGAAAGTTGGTAACATATTTGCTAAGAACCAAATATTTTTTTTATAATAGCCTTTTCTAAAATTACTTCCTCTAGAAAAAAACGTGTTTAGTCTTTTCCCTCTGAAGCAATACTCTCCACACTCAGCAGATTATGTATGATTTCTCGTAAAGTACGGCAAAATCTTCAGATTAAACTTGTCCATAATGAACCCACAATGCATCTTAATATCAGCTGTGCAATTACGTTCATATTAAGCTCTTCATCTGAGGAATATAAGTTATCTTCTTTCTGAACAAAATTTTGCACACAATAATTTTTTAAAGCTTATATAATTAATTTGCATGTTTGACCCATTTTAATATTTTAGTGCTATTCGTTATAAGACTGGATTCACATGCCGATATCAATTTTTATTCCCTACACAAACCACTTCATATCAACCATGCCTTTAGTAGTCTGAGAAGTATAAATTCCCTACTGTTATTGCTTTCCACTGAATGAGATTTTGGTGTTAGTACTGTCTTTTGTTTAAGCCGAAATTTTCTAAACTTTGTAATTCATTATTTCGTTTGTTCACTTAGTCTTTAAAATTTTTCTGCTTATAACATCCTAACTTCGGGCTATCCAATTCTTCAATTTACTTCAATATAACTATGTCTCTGCAATCGTAATTCTGGGGTTTTAACGAATACTTTCTTGGTAGCTATGTTTTTTAACAAAACCTTTTCGCTAATAATCCATATTCGTAACTAATTTAATATAAAATGTGGTTCAGAATTCTTCAGGGTGTTATTAACCATAACGTAAGCTATTTTTAATTAATATTAAGGCAAACTCCTACTGTGGTAATTTTCCCATTCCGCTTAACAGCCTTTTTATCTGCCAATATGACAATGCCACTGGAAAATCTTAGCATATTTGATTTTTAATACGAATATTTCTTCTCTTCAAAAATTGAAAATATATGTCAGTTTCGACAAATTAATAAATAAGATAAAATAGCCAAAAAATGATGATGTAAACACCACACAGCGTTTCCGTTAACCTTTTTCCTTTCTTCAGGTGCTAAGAAAGCTAAAAACTCAAGAACCAAGAGCGACACAACCGCACAATACAGTTGACAAACTCAAAAGCGAAGAAAACGCAACTACAATGGGAAAGAAGAAGGGATAGCGTAACAATAAGGGATCGTAGCAATTGCTGAGTTTCATAGTTTCCGATTGTACATTAACGGATGTGATGTTGGATTTAAAATGAAACATCTCTTATATATGTCTGGAATGGTACCTGTTGTTAAAGTCTAAAATCTTAGAATTTTGCCAATCAAATGAATGTTTCGAATTGATGATATTTTTGGAGACTACAGAATGTTTATCGTTGGGAAGTTAGATATTAGACATATGCTGTTTGATACGGTTATTAAGGGAACGTTTTGTTTGCCCTATGTAGCAGGAATTACAATTAGAGCGAGATATTTTGTAAACCACACAATGTTTGTTTTAGGTGTCAAGTGGGTCATTGGGGTTTGTAATCAAGAAGGAAAGAGTATTAATTGATCTATAAATAATAGATGTTTGACATTATTTAAAAATTTGGAGAACTTGTGATGTAGAAATTTGTAATAAGGTAGAACGAGAAATAATTTGGATTGAGTTGATTGTGAACGAGTAACAGTAAGATATTAGACTTTGTTCAGTCTAATGTTTATGAGATAATTAAGAACATTTTAAAGGATACTCAATAGAAATTAAAATGTTGCGGACAATATTTATATCCCTTATTGTTACGCTAACCGTTTTCCTTTCCCATTGTCGTTACGTTTTCTTCGCTTTTGATATTTTCAACTGTATTTTGCGATTGTTTCACTCTAGGTTCTAGTGTTTTCAGTTTTTTTAGCACCTGAATAAAGGAACAAGGTTTATAGAAACGTAGTGTGGTATTTATGTCATAACTTATTTTGTCTGTATGTAGATATTTTATCTTACTAATTCTTCTATTCTCTTCATTGCTCTTTCAAGATATAAATGATTGGAATCCTTTTCGCTGTATTTTGTCCCTGTGTGAAAGACACATGCTGCAAGGTGAAATTTTGTATCATTTATCTGGAAGATATAAACTGAATACCTACTATCATATTTGAAAGATCACAGTTATTTCTCTTATGCCCTTTCCTCCCTAAAACCAAACTGAACCTCTAATAATATTTCAAATTACATTTGGATACTTCAGTATATTATATACATTGTATATTTTTAGAAATAATGTGTATTTTACATAGATCTGCTCTTGTTTTCTCAGTTTATTCCTTTCTTCTCTATGGAGTCTACAATTTATTCTTTAGCTCAATTTTTTTTCTTCTAGCGTAGTATACTTATCCTTAAGTGCTTTCTTCTTTTGTGTGTTTATTTAATTTTGATTACCAGTGTTTCCCTAGTGATCATACTAGTACACTTCAGTATTTTGACATTACATCCCTTTGTTCAAAAGTAATATAATTATCCTTTTTGGTTTCAGTCTGAATTTAATTGTTTCTAAGTTGTGGTAAAAATAGGTAGTGTCAACTGGGACTGAAAATTTGTCAATTATTTGGTTCGATTAGGGATGATATAAGACACTCAAAAATCTAATATATTTCTTGAGTTGTATTACAAACAAACTCTAATACATAATTTGACCACAAACTGTTATAATATTATGATATATTCTCACGAGTTGAAATTTATTGTATTTAAAATTCTATAAAATGGTGCTAAGCAACTGAATATACTATTAACTACAGAGTATTGGTACTGTATTTTATATTTGAAACAAAAGTCTCATACCAGAAAGCATTTGAGCTATTATAGCTAATGAATTAGTTTCATTAGTCATTGTGGAACATTGGTGGATCCTTGGGTATGATGAGCCATTGTAGTATTTGAGCTAAAAACCATAGAGGAAAAAATTACAGTCACCTCCATGAGGACAGGTGACATACTTGAAGCATCAGTAAGGAATATATATGTTTGTGTGTAATATCGTAGAACTTATGCTCTGTTTATTAAATATTAACACACAAATATACAGATTAATGACTACTGCATGACTTATAGAATTAGAAGGTGAAATTGTATAAGATTGTAAGTGGTAGCAAAATGGCAAGTATGAAAATTTCAAACAGAATATTTTGGAATACATATTCCAACAGTGTCATTAGGTATAATCATTCAAGTATGAGCTACAATTCAACCAATCATACAATAGAAGACTATATACAATTTTCCAATATGTCCACACAATTGTCTTAAACTTTAAATCAAAGGGAAAGTTGAAAATTTTTATATTGTATGACAGGACCAATTTTCTTCATACTCTTTTAAATAAACAAAATAAGAAATGGAATCAAATTTATTTTCCTATCATCAGTAATCTGTCATAAATCCGTACTTCATATTTTTGTGAGGTAGAACCATTGAAGTTTGTAGTTTATTATACAACTAAGCAAGTTCATTATATAATTTAACCTAATCAATCAGATTAAAAGATAACAATTAAAATGTAACAATTACAAATATTGTATTTTAATATGAAGTTTATAACACATAGACTTCAAACACAGGAAAACAAGGGTCTTTCTTATTGTTGTCTCTATACCAATGTTATCAATGTGAAACATAAACTATATTGACACTTGTATCTGATATTGGTCTGTTGAAACAAAAATCATAGTTTATTAGAAGTAACATGAAAAGTAAAGAATAATTTCTTTGGTACTTTATTTACGAGCTTTGATTTTAGTCTCTATTAATTCTCTTACAGTTAAAAGGGAAATTCTAGAACTCATTTCTGTGTATAGAATATTGTACTTGAAATAAATAAAAACTCTTGTCAGGTTATGACATCTTGCTTATATTAAACTGTGCCAACTAAAAGCAATCTGATGCATACACCTCCATTATCACTGACACCTAGTATTTAGAATTCATTAATTTCATGTTTTTTTATTCAAAGTAGCCTGTGTGTTACCAAAATACAAAACGCTGTTAATAAAATATGATTGAAATAGGTCTCAATAAATAAACAGATTAATTTTGAAATTGATAATAAAAATAAATATTAAGCTCCTTGTTTTCCTTAATTAAATAAAAATATGATAATAAGAACAAGCAGTGTCACTTACTGTTATGACCAAGTTCGCTTGAACCCTGACCCATGTTTTCAAGTCATGACAGGTTATTCGCCAATAGATACAATCACTTGTTTGGTAAGCAACAATGCCGTAGGTCGGCAAATGATTGTAGGCCAATTAATTGGAATAAACACGAGTTTTAAATTTCGCGAGGGATTCCAAAGGTTGTTCGCCTTTCACTTAATTATCTATTTCGATCAGTACAGCCACCTGTTTTCTTGTCAAGGTTCGGGATGCTGTGAGAGATTACATTTGTGTTGGAAATGTTGGTATCACATAATCCCGATAACACGAGGCAGAATAATCAGTAATATAATGGAAGTACGATTAAGTTACATATGTTAACTTCGGAACCAAAATCTAAATCACGTTTGCTTTTTCACATATTGTCATATATAACCATGATAAAGTCTTAACAACACTTTATTTTAAAGGAATGTAATATGTGCATTAAGCGATCCGGCGAAGTGTCATACACGCATATATCGAAAAATATATCTAAGCAAAAATCAACTTTTCTCAAGTTCTGCATTCATAAAACTGTAAATCGAAAAGCGGTCTTATAAGTTGTGAGTTATAAACGTAAGCTATTTTAATAACAATGCATGTTTTTAGGTTATCTGAATTAACACGTCAGCTGTGAGCCAAGTAGCATTTGTATAATTATTGAAAATTATAAGTTAACTTAGCGTAACACAAGGGGCATAGTTTGTGCGTTTATATTATTACACAGTAAAATTGTTGTTAAATTTACAGTTCGAAAATCAAAGTACTTTATTTATTATTTACAATACCAGCAAAACTGTGCATTCCTGTACTAAAGCAATTAATGAAAAAATTTACGGCTGATTAACATATTTTAATTGGAATTTGACTATCTTTCTTCTTATTAAAGCAATTAATGTTAAACACATTCTTTAATATGATAAGCAGTATTTTTATAGTTTTGTGTTTGAAGAACCAGTTCAGTAAATAAGAGAATAGTATTTTTGTATTGCATGGAATTAAGGAAAACTTTTTTTAAATGTATTTTAAGCACTAATGTTTTTCTTTTTTTAATGGTTTGGTTTTATGTATGTTAGCAAATGAAAAATTATGAGCATACTTATAGTTGTAAAAAAAGCTTTTCTGAATGTTAAATGCTGGAGAAAATGTAACATCAGCATTATTATTTTTGTTAATTTCAGAAATATGGCCCGACAACGCAAACCAATGTCTGTGGACCATTCCCATTCCAAGATAGTTCGAAAGAGAGGCACTGAATCACCAAACCTAAAAACAGGACGAATGTCTTATGTTTGGAAAGGTGTGACTGTAGCCTGTATTGTTGTGGCATGTTGTATAGGCTACAGAGGCTATCTAGAAACTAGAGTGAACACTCCATTTGATGATAAGATGGTTATTATTTAATTCAGTTACTTACATTTAAAATGATATAATATTTTTCTCTTAATTGCAATGAACTTCTCACTTCAGATTGTAATTAAATCAGGAAGAGAAGTGCAAGATCGTTACTGGGGATCGTATCGATCTGGACTATACTTTGGTATGAAAACAAGAGATCCATATTCACTAGTTACTGGTTTAATGTGGTACTATCCTCCACATTTAAAAGCAGATGGGAGTGGTATCAGGTAAATTCATTAAGAGAAACAGTTTTCCCTAAATTAGATTTTTCTTAATCAGGTTATAACTTAAATTACAAGATACAACATAGAATCACATATTTTGAATGAATTGTCTGCTTGTATGCACTTTTCATCCTAAAGAAAGAGAGTTAGCAATAATTCAAAATGACAGTTTGTTAACAGATTTTGGTAATATTAAAAAATCAACTTCATTATTAAGTCTGGGTGCTAGTATATATTATAAATATAATTAATAGATTTGGATTATAGGACTATTGGAGAATAAAAATTTACTAAGAGACATTTGTGCACTTTTTCTTTTGTAGACATTGGTGTGAACAAGGTGATAATTTGGACCGTTATACATGGACTGAGCATGATGGAAAGAACTTTGGCATCCAGGAAATTGATGATTGGCCTTTCCAAATCAAAACTTCATTTGTCAAAAGGTTGGGTGGTAACAATGGAGGAGATTGGACTGCAAGAATAAGTGTTGATACTCAGGTTGGTGACTCTTTACTTACTGCTTTGTCTGCCCCTTACAGTTGATATCAATTCTTAGCAAAATTATTTTATCACCAATCTTCAATTCTATTTATTTGTATGACATTCAATAATGATTTATGTTAGTCTACTAACAATATTTTTCATGTAATGTATTTTTTGTAGTATAGAACTGTTTTCTTGCTCTTTATTTAGTACCAATTATGCTGTCGAAGTCCATCATCAATCTTTAGTTGTGCTATAATGCCAAAATTCAGTGGCGGCTCATGAGTTTGTTAAATTATGTGCTACATTATCCCAAGCTACCATTCTTACGAGGATAACATTGTGAAATAATAAAACTACATCAGGGGTGTTACCAATACGCTGACTCCACATGTAATATGCTACATTTCTAATTCTGTCCTCATAATTTTCAATCATGTCTAATTTTTAAATGCAAAATAATTTAACATATCTAACCTGAAAATATTTTTCCTCAGAAAATATTTTTAAAAAAGTTATTTCTGGAACAAGCCACTGAGCAGTATTGCATGTAGGGTGTTCATGCGCAGTTGTCCATAAAGCACCTGATCCTGAGTTGTTGCTGCAATAGCATTGACTTTCCAGCTCGCTGTTTTAGGGAGTGGGAGTTTCAATATTGAAGCATAGATTCTCCCTGTTAAAACACAATTATTATGAAGGTTCTTAAAATTGAGAAAAAACAATTCTTACCAAATTAATTTATGTGCTGTAGCTCATATGCACAATCTGCCATTGCCTATAGTGTAACAGGAGCAATTCTGTTATTTGGAAAATAAGTTAATTAATAATGAAGTCTACTAGTGCCAAATAAATTATACTTTATAATAAACAAAAACCGTTTTTTTTTGTGTAGTTTTACTATTTAAAGAGTTTTTGAAACAATATTTATGAGTCAATTAAAGTTTTGTTCGATTGTTATTAGTATAGACCTTATTAACAGAATCAACTGAAAACCATATATGGCAATTACTTTTATTTAAGAGAGAACTATATGTACTGCATATAGTTTTAATTAAATTAATTTTGATAATTCAAATGCTATTATGACATACAAGAATGACACATAAAATTTTGTTACTTTGTAACTATCTCTTTGTCTGTTTATTGGTTGTAAATCACAATAGTAACAATATGTAATTATAATAATATGACTTCTATTTAAATAAATATTGAAAACACCAGCCTATTAGTTGGAAAAATTAAAAAATAACTACAGTTATGCAAGAAACATGTTTTTGAGATTTCAAATGTAAAAGTACCTCTCTTTATTTTAATGAGTAGTGTATTAAATTTATATCATAAGCTAATTATGCTTATATTGCTAAATTTGATTTTAATTAATTATTTTCAGGATCCTAACTTGAAAGGAGACTCAATGTCTATTATTTTGTACACAGCAA
Organism: Zhengitettix transpicula; assembly: GCA_037074705.1. Lineage (NCBI taxonomy): Eukaryota > Metazoa > Arthropoda > Insecta > Orthoptera > Tetrigidae > Zhengitettix > Zhengitettix transpicula. The sequence continues at coordinate 42,793,803 of CM073591.1, read as the reverse complement.
TTGAGGAAAAAACTAAAGGTGTAATTTCACCAAAGAGAATCTACAATGGACAGTTCACGGGTGTTGTTGGAGAAACTGAAGGCTTAGGTTTGTTCTCTATACAAATTGCAAACATCTCTGGAATAATAGAAAGTGAATCATTTGTTAGTACTGTCTCTCCAAGTTTACATTTATTGAAGGAAACTGTTATCAACTCATTGCGAGTTGTAAAGGATAAAACCAGGAATAGAAGATGGACAGTTCTTCCTGGGGAAATCATTTTACGTGGGCCAAACGGTGATAATATCCCTAATAATTTTATTGCTACACAAATAACAGCAAAGGTTCCTTTTGAAGTTGACATGATATTTGAGTCTGGAAGTTTCATGGGTAGACCAAATACTTTAACTGGGGAGTTTTATACGAAAGAATTGAAGGTTGTACAAGATACTTTCCATCATAAGTTTGAAAGTATTTTTCACTTGAAAGAGAAGGGATTTTCAGATGAGGAAGATTCATTTGCTAAAGCTGCTTTGAGCAACATGATTGGTGGTATTGGTTATTTTTATGGTTCATCAAAAGTCGAATCTCCTTACACCAGAGGTCCAGTACCATATTGGAAAGCTCCATTGTACACAGCAGTACCATCGAGGAGTTTCTTTCCAAGAGGTTTCTTATGGGATGAAGGGTTTCATGGTCTTCTTATCTCTACATGGGACTTAGACATTGAGTTGGATATAGTATGCCATTGGTTTGATTTGATGAATGTAGAAGGTTGGATTCCTCGTGAGCAAATTTTGGGTCAGGAAGCTCTGAGTAAGGTACCAGAAGAATTTGTGATACAAAGAAACTCTAATGCAAATCCACCAACATTTTTTATCACTCTGCAATTTATTTTACAAAAGTTTGCTTATAGACTAACAGAAGAAAACAGATTAGAATCCTTGGAAAGACTCTTCCCACGTCTCCAAACTTGGTTTGACTGGTTTAATACTACACAAATTGGAGATATGCCAGGGTCATATCGTTGGCGAGGGAGAGATAGTGCAACAAATAGAGAACTTAATCCAAAAACTTTAACTTCAGGACTTGATGATTATCCAAGAGCATCACATCCAAACATTGATGAGCGTCATATTGATTTACGATGTTGGATACTATTTGCAGCATCAACACTTTCTGAAATTGCCAAACTTTTGAATAGAAACAATGATAAATATTTTAACACTGTTCAGTATTTATTGAATGAGAAGCTCTTGAATGAATTACATTGGTCTGAGAACTCTTTATCTTATTCTGACTTTGGACTACACACTGATTCAGTTGCTTTAAGGAGACCACCTGCCCCATCTACTCCAAGGAGTCAAAGTTCTCAAATACCAAAGCAGGATCCAGGCAAAGTTAGAGTCGTACTTAAAGACCCAGAACTTCGTTTCATAGATACAACTTTTGGCTATGTTAGCTTGTTTCCTTTCCTATTACAGACTTTAAGTTCTGATTCACCTAAACTTGGAAAGATCTTAGAAGACTTGAAACAGCCAGATCTTCTATGGACTAATTATGGACTGAGGTCTTTGTCAAAAACATCTCCTTTATACATGAAATATAATACTGAGCACGATGGTCCCTATTGGCGTGGTCCTATTTGGATAAATATTAATTACCTGGCAGTTAGAGCATTACATTATTATGCCAATTCAGAGGGGCCATACAAAAATCAAGCACTTGCACTGTACAAAGAACTTCGACAAAAAATAATAAAAAATATCTTTAAAGAATATAGACGCACTGGATATATTTGGGAGCAATATAATGATAAAACTGGAGAAGGGCAAGGATCTAGACCATTCACTGGATGGTCTGCCCTTGTTGTTCTATTAATGGCAGAACTTTACTAAAATTTCTTGATTTTTCTTACTTCTGTAAATACTATTCAAAGTGTTCAGATATGTATAAGTGATCTTAAATTTGCTTTTGAGCTATGTAAAAGTAAATGAAATTTTCATAGAAAGTGCAATATGTTGCATATATTTTTCATACATTACATTGAAGAGTTTTTACTACTGTAATATTAATAATGTATTTACTAGCTTTTCATTGACCGCTCCTATTTAACATGCGTGGCAAACTTTAAATATACTGTACTCTGAATGAAATGCCTTCTATTTTGAGAAGGATTTAACTGCCTCTTCAACTATTCAGTAACAACTATGTTGAGTCATTTATATGATATTCTGTAATTAAAATGCTGAGGCATATTAAGGTTGTGATTTGTAATAAATTTCTTACAAGTTATTAGATTAGAGGATATAATCAATATTGTCTAGCATTGTATGTTATGGTTTGAAGTTTTCAACTTTTAAGTCTTATCTTGTTCTATAGATGTGATGTCTGGTAGCATAAGAATAAAATATTGTAGTACCAGAATTTCACGTCATTAAATTTGGCCCACATTGGGCCGTTGCTGTTTATACTCCTAACAAATTAAGTTTTTTTCATCAAATTTTGCTTCATCTTAAACTGATGATTAGGGCTTGTCTTCACATGTAAAAATCACTTTATACACTACTGAATTATGGATTCTTCACATACCACTGTACTGAGATGTAGACAACATGTTATTTTTGTTTATTTGAATGATACAAATTGTAAGAAATAAAGAGTATTTTAATTTGTTGATATTCGAGTAGTTTTTAGTTTTCTATTCCTTACTTATATTTTTTTTCAGGATGAAGAAGGTAACAAGTTATATATTGTTGAGATTTTCAGTTAAAGAATAGTCTGTTTAAATTCTGAAACAAACTAAATTGATTGTCCTGAAACTAAACACTCATTTCAAATTTGAACAATACACAAATTATTTTCAGTCTTCCATTGTCTGGTTTTAGAGAAAAAGAGTGGAATAGGAAAATGCTATCAAAGAAGAAGTGAAAGCAAGCAACATTTCAAATAGCAAAAAATCTTGTTTGAAAGGATTCTTATTTTAGTAAATAATCTCTTAGGGCTTTAGTCAATATAAGTAATATTAATGGGACTTAAAATTGACAATAAGATTGTTTGGCCAATCAAGTCAAAACAATTTATTAAATGAATATTACATTTAGTAACTGACATTTATTATAAATTTTATAAAATTTGTTTCTGACTTGATTGTCCACACATTATTAATAAACTTATTCAACATCAGGAAAGTTAATGTAATGTATCTATTCAAATATGGTGTTCTTTGAATTGTAGATGACAGGAAGGGAGCCTATGTAATAAAAATTAAGTGATTTGTATTTATTTATACTCCAACAAGAAAGTTAATTAGTCTGGCTTTTAACAGTTACATACATGTTAACCCAATTTGTGAACCAGGCAAGATGATCTATAGTGATTGTTGGCTGTTTGAAATTGGCAATGCTGTCAAGCTTTTAGCTTCAAATTTCTATTATGTAGGCCTGATAATTAACCTGAATATGTATTATTTATAATCTTCCACTACATAAAAATGTTTTTGTTGGGATGCAAAGAATACTTCCAAATGACTACGTCCTGGTTATGATGGGTACTTGCCTCCAGTTAAGACCAGATATATAAGTGATTGATTTTAAAGTTGTTAATATCATAATTAGAAAGTAAAAATCTTGTTTAACACAAATTTGGACTGAAATGTTAGATCTCTTTTAAATTACACAGTGTGGAAGTTCTTTTCCCAATTACAAGATGTTTACTTCAAGTAAATACTTGCTATGTTCTCTTAATATAGCAAAGTTTTTTTTCTCTTCTAACAACAACATTGTACAAACCTGTAACAGGAGTTACCAATTGATGGACCTATGTCACATGCCACAGGAACAGAGAATGGCAAGAAACCTACAGAATTAAATTTTATTGTGTAACCACTATGATTATGATATTCAGTAAACTTTCACTCCACAATGTATTTCACACTGAATAATTGGCAATCTAATTTTTTATGTATTTTCCTAAAAAGTTAATTAAATGTCATATTTAACCAAATAGATATTTAGGTGTGAAAAATTTACAAGTCATAATCTTTTCAATGTCTTTCAAAAAGGGAAAGGAAATAATATCAAGCCTTAAATTAGACACCAATTTACAGAATACAACAAAATTAACAAAATAAAATAATTCAAATAAATATGTTCATGTAATTTATTAACATCTATGTTAAAAAAATATAAATCAGACACAGGAAGATAACACTTTCACTACTTATATCATTAAAATGATATCCAGAATTATTCAACACATTACATACATTAAGCAAATCAGCAACAATCTAAATACTAATGCCATTAATGAACACACAGTCCAATTGGAATTCCTCCAATGAAAATTTTATATTTCCTTTTCATAATGATCTATGAATAGTAATGGAAAACAACTGGAAAATAAATAAAATAATTTACGTAAAATTTTACACAGTAAAACACTGATTCTGTACTTAAAAGTAACTGGGAATTCTGAAAGGTGGTGATAGTTCAACGTTATATATTTTAGCTGCAAACAAAAGTGCAATTCTTTAAGACTATATTTACGTAATTTTGTTTTAATTTCTTGTATTCAAAGTACAAACATTTATTACAAAATATTACTGTATTATGATTTACAAAAGTACAGAAACAGTTAAATTATATTAATACACAAAGCAATGATAAAATACATCTTAATCAACCTCAAGATTCATACTTTCATCAAAACTAAACAATCATTTCAAATTTGAGCAACATATTACAATTAAATCTTTCTATCATAAAGGCACCTTTTTTTTAACCATGAAAATCAGTAATACATTTTGAAAACTATAACAGCAAAACAGGGCAAATTCTAAAATAAAAATTTAACTTTAGCATGCTTGTTAAAAAAATAGCTTACTCAGGATAACAAATGCACATAAAAATACGAATAGGAATATTTTCACAACATTTAATGGAATAACAATATTAAATTTCACATGTATTGTTAGTTTTATCAATGAAAATATGAGATAACATAAAAAATCATTAAATTAAGAGTTTCTTTCAAGTTTGATCTTTGTGTGAACATTAAATCTACAATACATTTCAGAATAATGCAAGATGGAACATACATAAGAACTTACTTTGTTTATTACAGCAAATCTGGAAGGAGAAGCATATTTCACACAGTTCTTTATATTGTGGTTTGCAAAAATAATAATAATTTACAGCTTTAATTAAACAAATTTTGAATAATATGTTTGAGGAACACATTCCAATTAAGACATAACAACTGATTCTAGAAAATAAATAATCAAGAAAGACTATTGAAGAGAGTTGAAGAAATTATACCTAGTTTTTATTTTTTTTTAAAAAAAATTGTTGTATAATTTATCCAATAGTGCCAACAATTAATGATAGATTCTATTAGCCTAACCACAACACCTGCACATGTGTCTTATATCCCCTTTCATACAAAAAGAAGTAAAATTTAAAAAATGTAAATAAAATTTTATGCAAAATGATAATTGTATATATTTTTTCAAAGACAGAAAACAACACTTACAGTTTGAAGATTCGTAGTTCATGAACCATTTAGTTACATTAATAATTTCACATTATAGGCCATAACAACCGTAAAAAAATAATTATGGTAATGAAAATCATGTTGACAATTAACATCATCCTTAGTTGCTTATATATACATATACTTCAGGAAAATGTGACACGGTCAAATTAAATAACAGATTTGGATAGAATTTGTGCCTGGCTGGCACGCAGTTCAGATCTTCCTTCCTGATGAAGGGGGCACATGCCCTCGAAAATTTGAACTTTCACCTATGCCAGACTGGACCAACTACTGATTTCAGCTAAGTCTGCATCACCCTCACTCTCTTTCCTATCCAAATAAGTTATGTGTGTGTGTGTGTATATATATATATATATATATATATATATATATATATATATATATATATATATGTAATTGATATGGACAGGAAAGAGAGAGAGAGAGAGAGAATAGTTAGCTTACATGAATTTGAGGGCTGGTGTCATCCTGTTGAACAGGAGGAAATGTTAAAAAAATTCTGAAGTACTTGTTTCTGCAAATTTTAAAGTTTCTTCTTTTCCAACATGATGACTCTAAACCTCAATTTCAAGTAGGCTATGTTATTGTTTTTCTCTTTCCTGTCCATACCAATTATACATATATAAAATCTATGAAATGTTACTGAATAATTCTATTTTGACGATTTTTCCATTTGATTATTATGCTAATATACCTTATTTTCACATACAACTTAAAAAAAAAACCTAATTAATTAGCTACTTTCCTCGATATATGAAACAAAGTTTCTGTGTATGTCAAATCAGCTCTGCTCAAAACGTGAACTTTGCAAACAATAAATATTGTGAATGATAAATGTGTACGTATTCTTAATTTTAAAAATAATTTATAAAGCTGCTTATCAAGCTGCACCTATAAAATTGGTCAAATAGAAATGTGAATGTTTAAGCACAAGATACAGCAACCATCTAGAATCTATAAAGGTTTCATAATAAAACCATTATGATTTTTGTTTTCTACCACAAATGAAAACCTGTACTATATTAAAGAAGCAGAAATTTAATCCAAATTTAATATTCTTCAATACATGCTGTCTTTTACACCACAACCATTTGAAAATTGTTATTTTTTAAAAAAACATTTCATGAACTGTACTTATTAAAATATTTTGATTTGGTTATAAAATGGGTATAATGAACAAGTTTTTAATACAAAGATATCAGCTTAAAAATGTATTTTACAAAATAAAAAAGCATTAAATGGCTTGGTGTTCACATAACACATTTGTGGAATTACTGCAAACATTTTTTTATGGTATGTACAAAATAAATTAATATGCAGACTATAAAGTTTGACAAATTAATAAAAATCTTATTATTACTATTTTTGTAAATAATAATTCAACAATACAGACTACAAACACCTTATAACCTATTCAACATATAGTTTTACAATTGTAGAGGACTTGTTGACAAAAGGCTATCATGAATTAAGTATACTAACAATTACACTAGGGTTTTTACAATTGTGCTGTCTAGTGCTGGAGATCCAGAATCTATAACCGAACACAAGTTAAATTATTTTTATTACATCTTTGTTGCTAATCTGCCAATTAACACACACACAGAAATACAAAGACCTGAAATGTTTAATGAACAGTCAGAATCAAAACATATTTGAGGTAAGTTGTCTGAAATGTGGTGTAATATTTACTTTTCAAATTTATAATGACATTTAGTTATTATTTATCTGCACAACTGGTAATATATAGTATAACTATTTCAATTGTAGATAGTAGTTTTCTTAAATTACATTAAACAAATGGATTGAAACAGCCTCTTTTTTATGAATATGGATTATTTAATCATTCAAGTATAAGAATTGAATTTGGTATTAGAAATTAATATTATTAATATTGAAAATATTTTAGTTTGTCCATATATTACATGCTATTATAACAGTTTTGGAATGAAATTAATTGAAAATTTTATCATTTACATTAGAATTTATGGTTTTCTATTACTATTAAATAGTTTCATTGTTCCATAAAAATAGTAGTTCCATTCCTTGTTAAAAACCCTTTTAAATCAAAATAAAGAATTGAATAAACAATTAACAACAAACTAATTTGACTAAAGTTTTAATAAATGAAGCTATTGGTTGATTATTGCACAAAACATTGCATTAAATAGAAAATAATATTGGGCTGGCATAATTGAATGGTCCACATTAGGCAATAACTTATAATTCTCCCACTACCAGATAACTTTATACATATACTTATTTACAATGTGCCACAGTAAATTACAGCAATGTGCCTTGCAGAATAAATTAATAGTCAATAAGCCTTCTTTGGTAAACACCGCAGAGTATATTTTTAACATGATATATATCACAAGTTATTTATAATATAAATATTCTAGAATGCTAAAATGTAAGTATCTTTTCTTTTCGGCAGATAAAGCATAAGAAAACATATGTCTCACAGAAGGCCAAATTCTAACAAGCCTGTACCATAAGAGGAATATTGTGCATATTACTCCAACTGTTTTCTTCAGTCACAGTACAGCTATGAACAGCACTGTTTACAATTCCAATATATGACAGTTGTAAAAATTTTCAAAATGTTTTCCTATGAATTGCACGATGTCCGTCTTCTTCATATTCCCGTTTAGAAACCCACATCTTTTTGAAAGTGTCTAAAGAAGCAAGAATAGAACCACCTATCCATGTTGAGTATAACCGTTCTTGAGGAGCTGATATCTGCGCACAATAAATAAGGGTCATATCTTTTCACAAATGCATACATTATTTTTTTGTCATAAAAAACTACTACATACCCTAATCTTCACATCCTTTGGAGCCAACTTCCTTAATTCAGACAAAAGTCTGTCCCCAAACCCCTAAAAATGTTACATATACAATAATCATTCTTCTCATTGTATAAATAATATCACATTTCAAAAAGATAAAATTCCCTTACCTTGAACAATGTGGAACCTCCTGATAAGACAATGTTTTGAAATAGTACTTTTCGCAAGTCTAAATCAGACTTTTGAATTGAGAAAAATAATACTTCATGAATTCCTTCATATTCTTCCCCGATAAGATCTGGCCGAAATAAAACTTCAGGTGCTCTGAACCTGGCAGGACCAATCTATAAACAGAAAAAAATTATATATAGATTATAAAAACAATGTTGTTTACCTTTGTGTAATATTACAGTATGGGTAAATTTATAACATATACAAACTTCTAAAGTGCTGCCATCTGGAAGAATATACTGATACTTTTCAGTTTCCACAGTTTCTTCTTTCTGTGGGTTATTAGCAAGGTAGCAAGCCTTTTCTTTAATTGTTCTTACTATTTCAAATTCAGCAGTTGTATAAAAGTTCATTCCTTCTTTTCTAAGAAGTAACCTGGAAATGAACAATAATAACTTATTTAATATCTTCCTTGCTATCAGTATTGAAGGTAATATGATAGTTACCAAAATAATTTCTGAATTACATTGTAGGAAACTCTATCACACTAATTAAACCAGTTAAAAACTACAGTGCCAAAATTTAAAATATAAGAAATAATTCATGTTATTTGTAAAATAATAAACAAATCTTAAGCCAGGTACAATATATTAAAAACACTTTTGAATTGTAATTTTGGATAATTGGTAAGGATTGATCAAATCTGTAGAAAGGGAAGGAATGAATCCAATATGTAAAAAAGAAAGTAAGGATTATATAAGACAGTCAAAATAATTTATATGGATAGGAGAGAGCGAGGAATGAAAATTGATTACTATGTCAGACAGGATAGATAGTTCAAAGTTTTTGAGGTGGTATACTCCTCCTGCAGGAGCTGGCTATCATCCTACTCTTATGTGGTAACAATTCCACATTCTCCAGCAAGTCACCCTCCTCTCTAATTCATATCAATATTGATTATTTCGATGATTTATAATCATTTTCTACATATTAGATATGTAAACTTACTATATCAAATATACCAAGTCCTTAGATACCACTAATTACAATGAACCATAAGTTAGTTAAGAATTTTTTGGATGCTTTGTGTTACACTAACAATTATATAGAAGAAAAAAATAATAAATAAACATAAAAAGTAGCACATCTTACCTAAGATACCTAGATACATCTCTGCCAGCTATATCCACTCTCATAATGCTATGAGGCATTGCAAAACCTTCATAAATTGGAACAGCATGGGTAACACCGTCCCCTGCATCCAGAACCACACCTGTTGTTCTCCCAGTTGCATATCTATAGACAATTTAATAATATAAAGGTGATGACAGATTAACAGTTGGTATAAAAAAATCACAAGTACTTACAAACTCAATACAGCTTGCATAGATACAAATAATGCTGGCACATTAAACGTTTCAAAAAATATTTCTGCAGCTTTCTCCCTGTTACGTCTAGGATTAAGGGGAGCTTCTGTTAATAGAACTGGATGCTGAAATAAAAAGTTTAATAATAAAATGCTCCAAATTGTTGAGATGCAATATGAATACACAATATAACACACCTCTTCTGCAAATGTCTGTAGTTGGTCCTTACTATAAATATATTGCCAAATCCTTTCCATGTCATTCCAATCTGAAACAATGCCATGCTCCATAGGATAACGGATACTTAGTAAACCTCTGTGTTCTTCAGCTTTAGGACCCACAAATAAATCTCCCTCTAAGGCTCCAGCCATGACACGAACATGTTTTGGCCTTCCAATACTGAAAGTAAATTTTAAAATTTATATTATCCTCAAATTTACAATTATTTCACCATTTTTGGGGGTTTCTTTCTAATTCTTTCTAGTTTATTTAAGTAATACACTAAAATTCAACTCTTAAACCAAATAACCATAAATTGTTCTACCGACTTTAAATCAATTTAGAAATAAGGAGAAATCACTTCATGTAAATAGAAAAATCTTTAATAGAAAAGTATTGATTATTGATAGTTTTCAATTATTCTTTTTTTTTTTAAAAAAAACTAGAAATATTTGAAATAAACTTACTAGTTTGGAAAACGACATTTTGGAACCTGGTCACCAGCAAACCCTGCTTTGATAACTCCAGATCCCTGAAAATATTTATACTGATATTAACAAGAATTATTCTTCAATACATAATTATTTAGATGTCATAAAATTATTATTAGCTGGAAATGGCAAAAAAAAACTATGTTCCATTTACATGTCCTTCACTAAAGCCAAATTTGTATGTACATTTATTATTCATCATCCTTCTGTGGATCATTTCAAAACATACTTTTCTCGTTTCTGATTTTACAACAGTTCGGTTAACATATCTTAGATATCACTTTTTAAAATACTAATAATGTTGGAGTAAATGTGTTCTTCAATAATTGCTACACAATTCAAACAAAATACATTTTTTGGCAAGTAAATAAATTTAAAAATAATGAATACAAGAAATATTATTGGCCAACCACAATAATTGAGGGATATGTAGGCAATTGAAATTTCTAACTCTGCATCAATACACGACTAGATGTTTTCAACTAAGAATTAAACTTCTTCATTAGAATTGGGTATCCAACACAGCATGATCTCACTTGTATTTAAATTCACATGTTTTGACAATATTCAATCACAAATTTCTAGTTTCCTAATGGTTTTCTCTCGCTTGTAATATTAAATTGCATAATAAAAGGATATGTATAAATCAAATAAGTGATAATTTCCAGTTGAGACAAGTACAGCAAAAAATCCAATCTTTTGTATGTAAATGCATTGTAAATAAGATGCATCAGTGACATATGCATCCATCATTTCCTACTCTGTATACAAACATAACTGATAATCGGAATTATTTGTTTGATCTAATCCATATATAATAAATTACTGCTAATTGTAAGTATCATATACAATATGTAATATTGTTTTAAATAAGCTTTAAAATGAAGGAAATGCCACAGAATATTTTAATTACGATAGTTTTCTTTAAATAATGACGTCACAACCGAGTTTTGCCTACCCACACTTGCCCACAAAGTGGCTTTCACACAATTTTGGGCAAAAAATTACCGCAGTTTTAAGGAATAAAAAATGTATGATCTCGTAGGAAAATGTCATTTTAAAATATTGATAGTATGATACAAGGTAAATGTTGAGACGTTAAGCAATAGAATAGATCCTTTGAGGTTATGCAGTCTTGAAAACTAACCTACCTCAGTATTTATTCTAGGAGAGCAAATGAAACCTAACATATGACTGGTAGAATTATATACAATGAATAGAAGCGTTACTAAAATTCAAACGTCAAATAAATATGATTTATATGCTTGACAGGATGCAGACGGATAATTATATTTAGATATAAGTTCATAAAATGATAACCACAGCTCAATTTAATTATACGAAAACTATGCATTTTCATTATAAACATTTTATAAATTAATAGTATCGTAAAAGCAATATGAGAAATTTATTGAGGTATAAATTATAGACTTGCTTGTAGGGAAGTATGTTTGAAGTAAAGCCATCAATATTATTGACAGTTACTTACATTGTCAATGACCACAGGTTGGTTAGCAATTATATCGTAGGTTTCCATGGCTAGACTTACGTACAAGACCACTCCATTAAAACATTGCCGGTTCAGACAACGCTCTTTGGTTTTTCAAACTTCCTTAACAGTAAAACGTTACATTTTTAAACTCTGGAAATTCTTCTCTTCCAATTTAAATGAGAAAAAATAATATTTCGTTTATATTGGCGAGTCTACAGCTGGTTACAATTCTTTTTGTTAAATGAAACAGGAATTATAGTGAAGTATTTGACATGACTAGTGTTGACCAAGTGACATCCAGCGGCGTCTTGGCTAACTAACTACTAGTGTTTCGCCATTCGAGAGCAATGAATGGTGACAGTGGGTTACTACGACGTACACTCGACATGTATACTTTAACGCCACCCGGTCTTCAGGCGATTTATTCATTATGTAGGCAAATTTACCCGGATCAGTTAAATCCACTGCAGGTCACAACTGTATTGAAATATTGGTAAGTACTAGAGTAGTATCGTCACATGGTAATTTAAAAAGACGTCAAAAACACTTGTTGACTACATAATGAATAGGATTTTTTATGTGTATTGGTTATATTTTATTGTATAAAGATATATATAATCGATTCTTTGAACATTTAGTAAAGTATTAAGAGTTTTGAAAACTATATAAATTTTTATCCCATGTATTTTGAAACTCGACATTAAAGTTAATGTCTTTGTTTTGAACTTGATTGATATATACTCGAGGGTATATTTATAAAATTTAGCTTGTTTAATAATTTTAAATAGAATTGTAAACTACTTGTAGTATAGATAAACTGCTGAATATTTGATAATGGCTTTTGTCAGATTTTGAACAATTTAAATTGTAGTACATAAGTATGTTGTGTAAACAATTTGATGTGATATAAGTACTGAAATATGTGAGCGGATACTATTGAACTGTCAAGTATATTATGTTATCAGCACTCATAATTAGTCGAGTATCAATCAGATTTAAACTTGGGTAGTGTTTGAATATTTTCGTAACATTTTTCTCGCAAGATACTCAAGTGCGATCTAAAACGATTATCATTTAAAAACATCATTAGGTTTGCTTTAGTCAGTTTCATTAACGTTTCGCCATGAGCGGGTTTTATTTGCGTAAAAAATGCATGCATTCAAAACTTGAGTTTATTGTCTTAGGGAGAAAATAAAATAGACGATGAAGAAAGTTAGAAACAGTGAAAACTATGTTCGTCTTCAGATGTAAAGGAAGGAATCTGTGTCCGAACATTCCTTCAGGTTTGGGCCTACTAAATTCTACCTAGCTGTCTGTTTTCGTGTCTTCTCTCCTAAAAACGCACTCAACTGATAAATAAAGAAAAAAAAGAATATAATACGTCGGTATAAAATATAATAATTAGATGAAATAGCCAGTTGCTCCTGGCTCTCGTGTTTTTTCCAATCACCTGACATAAGCGACAAGGATCCCAGAAACGTTGTGTGGAATTTATATCCTCACTTAATTTTGTCTATTCCAGCTAATTAATAATGAAAAAACTCTGAAATATTTGCAATAACAGACTTTGCGTTGATTTTAATGAATGTCAAAGGTGACATCTTGAATTTTCATGTTAAGTATATTAGAAATTCCATATGTGAACTGAGCCGCGACAGTGATCAAGGAAGAACGTGTAGCTTACAGGAAACTTCTAGGTGTGGAAGACGTGGACCACTTGTTTTAAACGCTAGTGGATGCTTGCCAAATCTGCACGTAAACTTCTAGACATTCCTAATCTGATGACTTAACAAAAAATGTATATATAATGAAGATTTATAAAAGAAAGTCCGGAGCACACATTTCGTTTCCTACATTTGTATCATATTTCGAAATAATCCAAAGAAAAATTCAGAAACAAAATATAGGCCTAACCCCCCCCCCCAACCTTTTTTAGTACACACCTAATCAATTCTACGTTAATGCCGGAAACAACTGAGACGAAACAGAAACTGGGAGACTAATTGACGTAATCCTCGCAAAATGAAAACTGGCAGAATAAGTGTGAGAGTACTCCTACATTCACATTAATGTAAATATTGAGACTGTAGATGTATTTTTAAACACGGATATTGACTTATAATTAACCTCGTACAGCACGTGAAGTCAGCACCACTAGGGGTGGAGGTGAACGGACATTAAAAAAACGCGAAACAACCGAGATTTGCACATTAAATTAGATAATCTGTAATGAAAATTTCATTGCTACTCATCTTCTCTCGTTCCATTACAAATTACTTGAAAAATAAATCCTCCGCTGCCACATTCGACTTGTCCAGGTCTTCGGACTTTTGCTCTGGTGGATAGTATTCTCTAATTTATATTCTCAATTTTTCTTCTTAGATACTACATACACGTATCAGTTGACAAAATTCCATTGGGAGTTAACTAAGAAACTAGGATACCCCGGAAACACACTGTAACAATAGACACCGATAAAATTTGAAAGCTCACTCTCTAGTTGTATTATTAATATTCGTTGTGCTAGTATCTGAAGATTGTATTTTGAGGAATGTTGCGGGATGATTCACTTGGTTTACTCGAAGAGTTGGGCGTTGTTTTTGCTGAACCTTGGCGCACGCGCTCCTGGGGGTACTCTGGCTGTCGTGGGACCTTCGCCTGGCTCCCGAGTCCGTGGGAACTGGAACTCCAATCTGCCAAAAGGATACAGTATTGCTTTGCTCAACACTCCAATCAAGCATTGACAGGGGGTGTGAAGTTTGAAGCGTTTTCTCTCAATACTTCACGTTTGTGCAACTTCCACAGCCATAAGAAGTCAATTGAATAGAGTTGAGTTGATGAGAAACCAGTTGGCAATGTCCACGACCTGCGATGTCTTACACCCCAGATCCAGAGTTTCTTTTATATGACGAACCTAACGTCAAAGGCTGGCCAAAGTCAATCTAAATTAAGTCAAATTACGTTGACTTAGGGAATACATATTTTGCATTTACATTTAAATCGTTTTGAGTAAGTGACTGGATAGTACAAACAGAAGATTTAAATAAATTTGTGCGTTCGGTACTGGTCGGACGAAGTAGATGTGAAGATTGAACGTGGAACGTAATGGTCACATATCATTATCCGGTCCATTTAAAAGATTTTGAAAATGTTATTACCAACTTGCTATCGAATGAAATGGAACATTTGGGGGAGAACTGCAGGATTCTGTCATGTAATTTATTTATAATGCCTACAGAACCGCTTCTCAGGTTTTCCATTGTGATATACAGAAGTGTGTAGCAACCCACTCACTTCTGACAAAAGTCTCATAGACAAATGTGACGTGTGCGTGATCAACATAGATCTACAATTTTTTGTGTTGATCAATAACCTTTCTTCGGTCTGCGCAGACCTGGTCTTGAGAAACTGATTTTTGTGGGCTCCTGAGACAATCAACTAAACACACCTGAATGTCAATCGGCGCAGACTGTAGACCCAGTCTGACGTGTATGGCGAAGGCAAATTGAGACAAAAGTTTTAAGATCAGGGGTGCACAGAGCGGTTTGTGGAGTTGTGCGACTTGTGTGTAGCGTTCAGCATACGAATTAAAAAAATATGCCAAACAAAAGAAAGACAAAGTACGGAGTTAAAGTGAGGGTAAGGCATAAGGCAACCATGAATAGCGAAAAATCGGCGAAATGAAACGAAGAAGATGAGTTAAACATTTAGAACTTTAAGAAACTGTCTTCATCGTCAAGGAAACGGGGAATCCAGAGCTCTATAATGATTCTAGACACTCATGGATGTAGGCTCTAGAGAGACAGCTGTTCTGCTTTTCTTGAATCAAAACGCAATGATAGGCATTTAATGGATAGCGAAGCTCCAATCGACATGGAAAATAATTTCCACACTTGACTATATAATTTTGAAATTCCAATTTGTAAATATCGATTATAAAAATCACGATATAAATGAGAGAAATATTTTATATTCAAACTTTTGAAGTTAGTACTCAATTATAACGTTAAGCACTGTGGCGGATATTTGTGAAGCAAGCGCATTTGTGATTCAGCAGGACGAAACACTGTGAACCAAGTCGCAGACGTTCAATTACAAATTCCGAAAACACTCCACAGTGCAAATTTTTACTGTAGATATATCGGAAGGACCAATTCAGTTACAGTGGTCTTCGTAGACACCTACGTTACACATTGCTGAGAAACAATGAGAAACTCTTGTCTAAGCGATCTTTTGCACAGTATGTTAGCCTGTACTTTTACATGATCCTCACTTTTCATTTATGAATATAAGTTAAATGTATAATTTAATTAGATATCTCCCCCCCCCCCAAAAAAAAAACTAGGTGTCCCGTTACTAGAACGCATTGCGTTGAATTTAAAACCAAAAAACAAACTATGCATTTTTATTTCGTTCACAACCTCATAAAAGGCCTCCTTGAGTGATCTTTCTTTGGAATAATTATAGTGCACTCTCAATATATGGTTTTTTGTGTGTCACGGCCATTCTCCCCCGCCCCCTCCCTCCAAAAAAAATTCTTCGTCGTCATATCTCGCTAAATTTTAAAGGTTTTGCTGCTTAACCTTTATTAAATGATTTGTATACTGTGATCTCTGTGTAGCTCTTACCATCGAATGTAGACTACATTACGGAAATATTGTTTATCGGTTATGAATGAAGGACTCCTTCAAGACGTGTTGACCATCAATTTCTCTTAAATATGACGCCTTAAAATACACTATCTTATCAATAACAGGATTGAGTAGCGGTAAACTGGGAGGGTAAAGACAGTGCGTATTAAATAAATGTCAAGAAAGTTGATACGACTGTCCTTTGAATGTAGCCTACAACTTTATTTTTTACTAGACCATTTTCATATTGTTAGCAAGTCACTGCATTGAGGTGGGTCCTGTTCCACGAGCGGATGATTCAGCTCCACGCCTGTGGTGTGTCGTTCACTTTTTATCCCTTGCCTCGTGCTCGACATCCGAGTGTTATCACAAAAGAGCAGCCAGAGAAAGACAAAAAAATCTAGACGGATGAGCCGCCCAGGGACTTTGATCCGCTTGCAAACTCGGGCCTCACGACGTGCCACATGTGTGGAGTGCGACCAGCGGACGAAGATAACCGCGGCCGAAAGAAAGCTTGCAATGTGGAAGGCGAAAGAATGTCTTGTCCACAGAGGCAAGAGTAACCGATAATATCTTCATATATATTATTTAACGTGTCATTAATATTGGAGATGTAACATTATTTAAATCATCGCTATATTGGTGTAATGAGTTTGGAAAAGATAGTGGTTAATTATCATCATTCCTCGCTTAAACCTTTTGCTTCACAATCTCCGTCGAAGGCTGACAAACAAACTCCTTGAATGTTTCCAAAATGGGTTGTTGACCGTTGCTGTGAAACGTGAGGACTGTTATGCGTATCTCTCTCTCTCTTCTCTCTCTCTCTCCTCTCTTTCTCTCTCTCTCTTTCTCTCTCTCTCTCTCTTTTCTTTTTCTCTTTCTCTTTTTCTCTCTCTCTCTCTCTCTCTCTCTCTCTTTCTTTCTCTCTCTCTCTTTCTTTCTCTCTCTCTCTCTCTTTCTATCTTTCTTTTGGGGATTCCAGCAGTTGTATCCCTCTGCGTTTCGGAGACTAGTAAATCCTCCACCATCTTTCAAGACTGTCTCGACGCCGAGAAACTTTACAGGTAGCTTTTTTAAACTCTGGAATTTTCCAGTTGTCTATATAAACACTTCATATTTGAGACTCTGGAGTAGCTGTCAGGCGACTTACTGCCTTTCGCTGTAATTATGATAATTGTTGAAGTTATTCCCAACTAGGTACCGAAAAGTGGATGGCATCCTCTTGGATAGAAAATGCTATGTCGCCTGTAACAGAGCTCTTGTTTAACGTGTAAGATGGCAGCCTTATTCCTAGATAGACACGCATGGCATGGAGGGTTTATATTTTTATCTATGGTTCTTTTTTTTTACCAGAGTTTGATGTTGCTTTATTTCTTAGACAAATGTCTCTTGACATATTATTGACAGGCGTGTAGTTGAATCATCCGCTTGTGGAACGGGATCCACCTCAATTCAGTGGATAATATGTCTATTGTGACTTGCTAACAATATGAAAATGATCCTGTAAATAACGTGAAAAATCATATCTATGATGAACTTGCAGACGTGTTTGCCTCTCCCGTCACCGAAGGACGTGGGACAAGTACCAAATGCCGGACCTACCTGGTGCAGGTTTTTCCCTGCATCACTTTTAGGCGAATTGCCGGGCAGGATCCTTAAACTATAACTTGGGGGCCCTAGTTAACCCTTGGCTACCTTTCCGCATCCCCCATTTCACTCCCTTTCCTATGCTATAAGAGGGGAGTGGACACTATGTAGATTACCTTACATATAGCCTGTCTACACTTTCTACTACTTCTTCCAATACGACGGAATGTTCACGTGCTTGATGAAAGATGTAGTAATTGGAAACGAATTTACCACTTGTTTGCAGGTTCGGTCGGAACTTCATTGATGAACGAAAGACCATCATCCGTTAGACATTTATCTATCCTGTTTCTGGATAAATACAGGTGATGTTTTTTTAGCTTACTTGGTTGTTCGTAATCGATCTGTGGTTTAGCTCAACATCGGGCTGTTCGCTATAGATTGAAAACTGTCAAAAGCCAGTAAAATACCCATCATGCTATGCCAAAACTCGTGAAGCATACGACAATAATAATCTAACGTTTCTCAGAATTGGACCAGGTTTGTTGAACACTTCACAAAGCCCTAGTTGAGATTAATTCTCATGTTGTATCACCTCGAAGGTGAATTCAGCTTTTATAAGTGACGAGTTATCGTTCACGTAGACGAAACAACCCAGGGTTCCGAGCGGCGCCCCTGGCTAAATTTAGGGCCCGTGTTTCACCGCCCTGTCTGCGCTGGCCACTTCTATCAGGAAATTCCATTCATTCTTCTCCCGGACATATATATATATATATATATATATATATATATATATATCAAAATGATCCATCCTATCTACTAAGGACAGCACACAAAAGTTAATTCCATTTCTGAATATTTAATTAGCAGTCCAAAATGTTCTTCACCAAATCTTTCGAGAACTATTCGGAATTGTCGTGAAAAGTACATCTAAGCAACCTTTACAGCTTCAAAAAAATTTCCTCGTGTGAAAACAGCTGTAATAATAAACTCACTCAATGACTTCATTTCGACAAGCTCATTTTCTTGTCTTTGAGTATGCATTTAATAGTAGCAACAAGACAATGTGATATGGACAGTATAAACAATAAATACGAACAAGACAAAGTAATTATTTAAATGTATTTGTTTTATCTTTCAATTTACTACTGGTGCTTGGATGATTTGTATAGAAATTGTGACATTCGATAGTTATTTACAAATACGAATATGAAAAACGGTTCTATTATGAATAATTTATTATATGATCTTTAGAACAACGATTTGATTCACGCGAATTGTGACAGGGCTATGTTTTATTCAATAAACATAACAAATCATAAAATCGCTGATGTGTAAATATACCATTATATCTTTCACATTTCCATTTATTGGCCGGGTACTCCAATTTATGTTGCAAAATTAAACTAATATAATTAAGAAATGAATGCAGTGATACAGTATCATGGAAACGAAGATATAAGAAGTTATATAACGATTAGGCGACGTTTCCAGCGCTAAGAAACTCGTCTTTAGCAAACTTACTGTAGGAAATTATTTTAAGAAATTAGAAATTAAAATTAGGACTATATTATATTTATATCTGTGCGTAAATTACAGAAATACGGCTTGTATAATCGTCCACTTAAATTGGCTTTCCTTGGTGTGTTTTCGGGGATACGAGTAGCCCGGAAAGAAAATCGCTGTAACTGTTGCAAAATCCAAGTCTCGTGATTGAACGTGCTCTCCCCAGAGTGTGAGTAATGCTCTTCGTGGGAGAGATGACCGCTGCTGAAGGCCGCAAACTTCTCTGTGGGGGATCCTTCTACGTGCAGCCTTGCGCCGTGGACAAGTGATTCCCAGTCGATTGATAAACTCTCTCTCTCTCACACACGCATTTAGGGATCTACTCGTATTCTATTTATTTAATCGCGAATTTAACTATATAGTCGTTTGAATCGCCTACACTGACGTATTACTGACACGGAATGACAATATTATGGTTGTCGTAGAAAATAACTGTAAAAAGCCCAAATGCTCCTGAAAAAGTTCTCCAAGGATTCAAGCGAACAAACTTTGAAGTTAAAAGTGAGGAACTGTTTTGTATGGTTCAGTTACGTCAACCGGGGGGGGGGGGGGAGAAGGGACGTTGTAAAAGGGAATAAATGAGACAGAACGAGATTTCTATCCAAAAAAAAAGCTGTATTTCAGTTTTTTGGTGTCCATGTGAAAACTATGAAGCGCCATTAAAACCACTTGGAACACAAATACGAGATCTTGGATTTGAAGCTCATGGCAGAAACTGTATTTGTCGACTGTTTTGGAGAAATGAAGATAGGAGAATTGTATGGATAGGGACGTGAAACCCATCTCAGGCGAAGGAAAAATCAAATGAATTAGAGAATGAGAGAAAGTTGAAGAGTGGAAAAGCCATATGATCGTTTGAAGGTAGATTGTTTGATCAGCGATTGGAATGGAGTGCATCATTCAGACGAGGACCAATATACTTCAGACTAGCCCCACGCATGAAGCTAAATCGGCCTTGTGTTCCTCAACAATGCTGCCTTCACGTCAGAATGCGTAACAAATTGAACAAGTTCCGTTCTTTGACATTTTCTCTCGCTTAGGTTCCTTCGTGCAGCGCTTAGCGCTTAAATGGCGTGGGTTACCTCATGAAAGACAATTTGCGAATGATTTTTTACGGCCGAGTGGTTGTATCTAATATTGGTAGAGTGAAAACAGCTGTGGTTTCCGCTGCTCCCCAACTTCCGCCGAGACGTGAGTCATGCAGACCGCGCCGCTATTTATAAAGCTTGGGTGCCGAGACACCGAGACACCTCCCCCAGGCTCCAATGTGCATCCCAAATGCCACATCCGCGTCCTTGAGGTTTTAGCAGACCTTCCCTCCCTAGGCTACGAGAATGTACCTTAGCGTACACCGAGAAGCTCTTCGTTTAAATTTGTCGACCTTCGTCAAAGTTCAAAAGCTCGAAGCCTCTTTACGAAATGAGGGTAGGATTCATTGAAAATTAAGGAAAACAGTGGAAATTGTTCTTTATAACCTACAAACAGTAATCGCAAACAACATAACAATAAAAATTACATTATTATTTAGGAAAACAAGAATACAATTTGTAATGCACAAAATGATTTGTTTACAATCTTATACAATTCTCAAATCACCCCTAACCAGTTGATTTAGAAAATAGCTCCTCATAATATTGTGAGAACTAAATACTATACTATTGAATAATTTAAATGTAGGGAATATACTCTGGTGTGCTTGTAGAATAATGAGTGGAGGTTCAACTCATTTTATAGCATTTTTAAAAATATCGAACACGTCTAGTTTTATTTTTCTGATCTGTTGAGGATTTCTAGAGATATCTAAATTTTTCAACTGGGAATATACCCTTTTTGATTTTTGTCTACCGCGAATCGTAAAAATTGTTTGAGGTAAAACTAACTTATTTTTATGCATAATAGGTATCTGCATTAAAAATGGGGTCCCCATTTAAAATTTAAAAGTTGCTCACTTCGCTTTACTTTCATTGGATATTTTTTGAAAATTATTAAACACGTGCTTTTTGATTTTTCGACGTGATTTTCTCGAGATATTTGACCGTTCCGGGATTTATACAATTATTAACAAAGAAATATTAATAATCAATTTTTCGAGGCATCTTTTTAGTTGGGTCTTCCCGGACCGATACAAAACGATCTAACGATAATTTCCTGCCGTTTTCTTGAAGTGGGAACTTTCTCGTTCGCTGTATTTACCACAACTTTGTTAGGGTGTTGCTTCTCAATAAATTCCTGCAACTCTACTTGCTACTCATGCCTTTAATCTGAGCGCTAATAGTATGATGAAAGCTCTACTTTTAGGCCATTTATTTCCTCAAACTTGAAAACTAACTCATAACATCTCGAACAGACTTCAGCTTAAAAACTCAAAACTATCCAACTGAAAACTGAAAGCTAACTTCAGCTTGCTCCAAACTTCACACTCTCAAAACTAAAAACTGACTTCCGCTTGCTCTGCAAGCTCCCTTCACACCTCGGTTTTCTGAAATTCCCTCCTCATTCTGCCAATTTTATCCAATAGGAATTATATTTTTTCCCCCACAAATCTCAATATCTTAATTATCCATACCCCCTAAGGGGTTCACATGGTCAAAATCAGGGCCGTCGGAAGACACGTCTGAGACGGTGAAGCGTCTCGATCATGCTAAAATATTATGACCAAAGATTATCCTAGGCCAGACACTCACAATTTTTAATTTGCACATAGGGATACCGCGCCGGGGTTCTTTTCGTTTCTGTGAGTATCTGGGAAGCGAGTATTGACCCTGGCCATTGACTGGCCAAGGCATGGCGAGGGTAAGCTGCGACCCCACAGCAAACTCCTCTCCCGCAATCGGAAGAGCGTGGGCCAAGTACCAAATGCCCGACCTACCTGATGTAGGTTTTTATAGGGTTTGTCCTGCATTACTTTTAGGCGAATGCCGGGTAGGATCCTTAAACTATAGCCCGGGGGGCCTAGTTAACCCTTGGCTACCTTCCTCCACTCTTCCGCATCCCTCCTTTCAAATCCCTTTCCTATGCTATAAGAGGGGAGTTCCCACTGTGGATTACCCTATTCATAGCCTGTCTACACCTAAAAAAATCGGAAAACGTAAACGTATTTGTTGGCAGCCTAAAAATTATTACTTAAACAGTTCAAAAATCAGAACTATTATAATGCAGATTAAAAGAATAAAAACCAAAAAGTCCTCAAAGATTCAATTAAAGCTATTTATTTACCTATTGACACATGTACAAAGAAGCTTTCGGCCATCTTCTAAAACTGGAATAAAATATACAGAATTGTATAACAATTATATATGAATTTATTACATTTCTGACTATGTATGTGGCTTATTTTATTTATACAGTTGTTCTTTACTGATGTATATTTTATTTGGTTTTCAGAAGATGACTATGGTCCTTACATAGGGCTAAAGCTTCTTGGTACATGTGACGTTGACAGTTTATCAACTGTATTGTGCGGTTGTGTCGATCTAAGCTCTTGTGTTTTTAGTTTTCTTAGAACCTGAAGAAAGGAACAAGGTTTCCAGAAACGTTGTGTGGTATTGTCTGTATTTGGCTATTTTATTACTCTAAAACTAAACCAGTAGAATTTAATTACCGGTTTACACATTTCACATAGTAGTTGGTAGTCCTATCGATACTGGGATTATAATTAAGATGGGAAAGGCCCGGGAATGCCCTTCATTTACCATACTCTTCTCCGCAGAGCTGTGTGGAACTGTCTGACGCGAAACGCCAACTAGTTGAAGCTTATTTTCCTAGTGGCTTTTTGTTTGTTCATGTACTCAGCACGACGGTCATTTGCAGTCAGCAGTTTATGTCGGAGAACTGAGCAGCTTTTTAACAAGCTTCCGGCGTTTTATTGGGCGCAAGGAAAAAAAATCGTGCTACGCATTCCCTTCGTGACGTTGGAACTGAACCTTAAACCTGAAAGGCAGTGTTCCGCAGATAATATTTTTCATGTATTTTGTATAGTATTCTTGGAGATTCAGATAATTCATTTTCAGGAGATTGAAAGTGTCAGAGTTTATTAAAGAAAGGAAAGACTGATAGATCGGCGTTTTCAAGAAAGTCTTCTCGTCTTGAGGCGTGTATGTTTCAGTTCAGTGCAAATTTGTGTTAATGCCCCAACATGTTAGTAGCATTACTATGAAAAGTCCGTTTTGGGCGTCCGACCGACGTGAATGTCCGATCTCACACTGTCAAAATTTGTCTATCTTGAAGATACCAATGAATGATTATTTACGATAGTGCCGGTGGTTTTCAAAACGGTTGACCTAATTTATGGTACTAAATAAGCTTTAACCACTTAAGCTAATGCTTTGGAAAAATGTTATACCTTTGCTTTACTTTATTAAACATTAAAAAAAATTTTCAACTAAGATCTCTCACGATTGGTTTGATTTTCCCTATATATATATATATATATATAATTAGACTGAACTACAAGAAATGTTAACAACAATGATTTCCATTTCCCTTGAAGATGTCTCTATTTCTATGCCGACTGTATTTTATAAATTGTTGCATAGCAACATGTTATAATGTGTTTAAATTTTTACATCAGAATGCTGTAAAATTTATCAATTGAGACAAAAGTTATGGCCCAGAAATACCAAATTTTTTATGTGTTGCTTGAGTTGTTCAGTATTTGAAAGCACTAAAGCATGTGCAGACTCAGTAGCTGCTTTTGTGGAACATTCTCATTGAAGAAAGGTGCTATGATGATAGGATGGAGCTTATTGCTCCTATCTACTGCAGCAATTATATCAGAATTTATTCATCCTTGGGTTCACACCACATACAATACAGATTACTCACCGGCAGCATCACGAATATTCATTATTTGGAATATAATTGACATGACTTCCAATTTGGTGCTGTTGTCTGGAATTTATGGAAAACGTGCTAGGTACTTTATTATGTGGTTGTGTGTGTGCTTACTCAACATTGCTATGTTAGTTTGGGATCTACAAGTTCAGATACGATATGGCAAAGGTGACAATGTTGTTGGACGTATTGTTAGCACAGCATTGGTTGTGGAATTTTGGCTTTATATGTACATTATCATCTACAACTATTATCTTGATCTTGAAGGATACAGTCGCTATGCTAGCCTTATGAATTTGATAGGCAGAACTCAATCTATGTAGCTAAATATGGTTAACCTCAAGCAAAGAAGTATCAAGAGACCTCAATGTTTGAATACATTTTTGTTTTTAATTACAAGTATTAATTTCAGTTTGTAATTATTTTGATTTGTTTCCCAATTATTTGATATTTGTCAATGTACAATTATTTTGTTACATTTTCATTCAACCATTTGTTTCAATAAATTGTAAGTTCATTAACTATAAAAAAAATATTTTATTTTGTGTATCTACATAGTATCATTATATGTTAACTAAACTTTGTTTTCTAGTTGTTATGTGGTCTTTGAAGCATGTAATGAGAATATTGTTATTACTAAAAGTACACACTAAATTTTGTAACATATCAACAATATCCAGGTCATATTTTTTGTTGTGTTCAAACTACCATAAATTTTGGCAAGAAACATCTGTTAGGATTGAACTGTGGGTTATTATATGAGGCAGTTAATTCCAGAGCAGGCTATCCCACATTTATGTAACTCTGGTTTATTAAAAGTGCAAGAGATGGTAGCACAAAAAATTCTGGAATAGAAGACATAGATTTGAAGCAAAAACTAAGAACCACATTATCTCAAATAGGTTTCAGAAATGGGATAGCCAACTCTGGCATTAACCACCTCTTATGTGCAACAAATGTCTAGCAGATGGCAAGGACTTCCTTATTTCACACTTTAAGTCTACAAGGTTCTGCAAAATATATAGCACATTTAATTTACTGTCCTGCCTGAGGCAAAATCTCTACAACTCTAAGGGCCATGAATTATTACTATATTTGTAAGAAAGATAGCCAAATTCAGATAAAAGAAGTGATAATATAAATACACCACAATTGGGGAAGCCTTTTTCCTTTCTTCAGATGCAGAAAAATGCAAGACCATAGAGAGTCACAACTACAAGAGTCAGTTGACAAAACTCAAAAACTTGCAGAAAAGTTGTGTGATATTTATATTATCACTTATTTTGTCTGAATTTGGCTATCTTTCTTATAATTAATTTCTAATCAGATGTAATTTTTTTCACTTTTTATTACTATATTTAGTTTGTATTGTATTTTGTAGGCTTGCACTTTTCCCCTGGATTCAGATAAATATTTTTCTTAGATATAAATTTTATCTTTACATATATTTCTAGCTAATATAATGGGGTATAATTTCTAACTTGTTTATTATTTTCAGGTTGGGAGGGCCAGATCCTTTGGATTATATCAGTATGTTTTCACATCCCGGAATACCAGAAAAAAATATTCCCCCTCATTGGCATTATGTCAGGTATTATAATTATTGTTATTATTTTAGATATTACAAGTATTATTCATAAATGTTTCAAAATTGTATTGTGTATAAGTTATTTTTGATGTTATTTTACATGTTCAACTTGATTATTGAAAATTATTTTTAAGAATAAACTGCATTTGATAAGAGCACCAACTTTGTGATTTTGGTAAGTTACTGGTTACTTTCAAAACACAAAGATGGAGAAATAATTCTTCAATATATTTGTTGCAAGTACCCAAAAATGATGAGATGTTCAAGAAAGCCTTTGAATTCATTACATGTCATTAAAAGAATGTTAAAAAAAATAATGTGAACACTAAAAAAAAGACTTAGATATAAAACAGTGGTGTATCCAATAATGTATAATGGTACACTTGTAATGATTGGTAGAAAAATATTGCATTCAAGAAGTTCAATGAAACTCTGAAAAATTAATCAATCACAGACCTATCAATAGGAAAATAAAGTTACTGCCATACAGCCATAAAAATTGCAAAAAATATGTGTGTTTTAAAGACACCATATTTCCATGTTTCACTTTTACAGTCTATAATTTTCTGTACAGTATGTCTTTGTAGTCAAGTCTATAGGCAATATTAAATTTTTTCAATGAGCAATTGTTCTACATATTTTTATTATCATTTTAAAATAAATCCATTCTTTCACAAATTTTTATTCAAATCAGTTTTGATGTGTAACAATGATTTTGTTTCCACATTTAACTTTTGCCTGAATTTAACGATTAAGTTCATTACTAACTTTTCACCTTCAATTCAATTTCAATTAAGTTTCTGAAGAAACTGAGAACTAACATTTAATATAGTTTATTATATTTGCAGTTTTGGTTTGTCTGACCTTCATGGCGATGGCAGAGTTCATGATGTGACAGGAAGAAATAGTCCTAGTGGCTTCGGCTTTGAACTCACAATGAGGTTGAAAAGAGAACCGGGAGAAACAGCTCCACCAACCTGGCCTGCAGCATTAATGCAAATGTTGGCTAA
The DNA here is from genome assembly GCA_037074705.1 of Zhengitettix transpicula. NCBI lineage: Eukaryota > Metazoa > Arthropoda > Insecta > Orthoptera > Tetrigidae > Zhengitettix > Zhengitettix transpicula. Next base: position 42,766,521 of record CM073591.1, on the reverse strand, counting down.
ATATGTGTTCCAGTCAGGTAGTTATATCTCATATTTAATACAAAGTACTTTGTAAACTGATCTGCCACTATATTATTTACAAATAATCAGACACTTATAACATGTATGAAAATTAAAGAAAATGTTGTGGTAGAAATTATTTCACAAAATTTGAAAAGTCTAAATGTAACATATTTCAGGAATATAGAGTTAAACTTCATACATCATTAAAATGTTATAAACATATTCATACATTTGTTAATCGTCCAAGTACCCTAATATATATATATATATATATATATATATATATATATATATATATATATATATACACACACACACACATGCCCAGCCAGCAATCGGTTGAGATCTTCCTTCCTGACAAACGGGCTCAGTTCAATTCAATTCAGTTCAATTTGAACTTCCATCTATGCCAGACTGGACCAACTACTGATTTCGGGTGGGTCGACATTGCTCTCTCTCTTTCCTATCTATATTTATTTTATTTGACCTCATCACATTTTCTTATATATGCAAAGAATTATGTGACATCAAAATAATTAATATGGAAAGGAATAAGAGACAGAGTATTGTGGGGTTACCTTAAATTGTTAGCTTGTGTCACCAAGTCAGAAGTGTGTAAATTTAATTATTTCAATTTGTGCTTGCAGGTAACACACTGTGTGTAGGGGATCATGTATCTTGGCATAGTGCTTTGGATAATAGTGAATCTCGGGTGCAACATATGTTAATGGCCGAAGATCCGCAGCTTATTTCAGTTGACACACCTTTTGGGTCTGTTAATTTTATTCAGATAGTAGGAGTTTGTACTGAAGAACTGCAAGCTGCACAACATTGGAATGGTTGTGGTGTTATAGACATTCTCAGAAAGCTTCCTGGGTAATTTATTAATTATTTAAATCATTAAGGTTAAATATACACAATTTTATAAGTGCAACTTACATTATCTGTTTTCCTGCCCAATTTTTATTAAATATGATGATTCTTTAACTACTTATTTCAAACCTTTATTTGGGATTAATTTGCATTGCATAATTTAATTCAATTTTTGATACTCAATTAAGAAACTAGTTCTCAAATAAATTATACTTTATGTTTTGTAAATCTTTGTTTCTCATGTTGTATTATATGTAGTTTTATAATTAATATATTGCCAATATACATACTCATAGGTAATTTTTTTAACACATTTATTAGAACCTGTGAACTTGTTAAACAGGGAAATCTCTTTTTATTTGTATTTCTCTCTAAAAACGGTCTTACCGTGTATTCTCCACAGCAATGATTGAAATAATTGACTCACGGCCACCTTTTTTATTTCAAATTCTATTCTGTTTTGATAGAAACATTAATTTATTACAAAATGTTCCTTATAAAATTACCAGCAGACACAATGCTTTATCACCAAATGTCAATAATGCTTTTTATTTGTTTTACTAAAGACCTGTTTTTAAACCCTCAACATTAATTATCATCATTCAATTGTATGAATTCGAAAACTATACTTAATCATCTGACACATAAAAATCTTTGTCTGCAGAGCTGGGGGACAATTACTAATAACTGACATGCGCCGAGGTGAAAGTATGTTGGATTTGGATGTAAATGTTCAAGAAGAGGTAAACAAAGGGATAGAACTAGAAGGTTCCAATCTTAGTGGCGTGAGCGCAAGGTGTTCATGGACTGATTTTAATATCCAGAATATCATTCCAGGTAAAATATTTGACATCAAATTTTTATTTATTTTATTTTATCTTTGGAATTGAAAGGAAATAGAAAATGAGTGGCTAACCTGAAATGAGGTACCACATTGTTCTGCAGAATAGAAGGAAGTTCTTCAAATTCTTGGAGATTTGAGCCTTTTTTCTTCAGGGGAGACACCTCATTTACCAGTTGACCAGGAAAATATACAATCCTATTTCCTCCTGAGGAAGGGGGCTTAGGCCCTTGAAAATTTGACATGATCATTACTTCCAAGCGAATATGATTTCTTCCCAGGCTGACTATGCCAACTGCCGATTTAGGGGAAGGCACCTGTTCTCTATCCATTTTTCCTATTCAAATTATATATATATATATATAATGTTAGGAACTTTCATTTGGTGGCAAAGTGCCATTAAATCTCCTATTTGTTATTATCTTTCCTCATTTTATATAGGGTAAATGACTTACCTTAAGTCAACTAGTTGAGATGAGGAGTTAAAATATTTAAAATTTTTGAGGTCCTGAGCAACCTTTGTCAGGAAGGAGGTCTGACCTGTGTGCTCATTTATATATATAGACCAGCCAGTGCACAGAATGTAATACTCCTTTCTGAGGCTGAGAACCTCCAAAAATTTGAAGAACATCCCTTTGTTCCAAGAGGCTACACTCAGGTTCAATTTCTGGTAAACCACTAACTATCTCTCTTTCCTTTCCATACCAATGATCTCAAATATATATATATATATATAAATATATATATATATATATATATATATATATATATATATATATAAATATATTTATATATATATATATATATATAAATATATATAAATATATATATATATATATATATATATATATAAAATAAAGCATTAGCAAGTAAGGATGACAGTAGAGTATCCAAATTATTTATATAAATAGGAAAGGGAGACAGAGAGGGCTTACCTGAAATTGAGGGCCATTTTGGATAGGAATTTTGTGAGGTGCTGGTCTTTTTCCTAATGATAGAGGGTTTGTACCCCAATGTGTAGTTGGCATTTACAAGGTACAGATTTTGTATCTCCTGAAAACTGTGATAAGCACCTCTAAAAATTTTAATAGTTTCTTGTCTGACATTACAACTTTAGGTAAACCTTCTAATCTAATCTGTTGCTGTTTCCTGTCCATATTAATTTTATGTATATTGATATATTTACATATAAAATAGGATTCTATTATTTTTGTTTAAATTTCAAATAAAATTTTAACGTGTGATAATAAGCAGTAAATATATTGAATTAAGAAAATAAACAAGTTTTTAATTTTTGAATTTTAAATTTCTATTTAATTTCTTTTATTGATTAATATCTTGTTTATTTAATTGTTTATAGATGCAAATACTCGTGCAGGAGACAGGTGTCTTCTGGAAGAAGGCCCTGCAAATTGCCAGGACTCTAGCTTAGCTACAAGTTCTGTGCGTCCTCCAGCAATTTCTGAGAAAGATGTTCAGTTGATCAAAGTAGCATTAAAGAAAGGGTTATTGAATTCTAAATCAGGGGCTCCGCATGTTGGAAGGGTTGAAGATCGTGATAAGTAAGTATAATGGTCTTTTTAAAAAAATATATCTTACAAATTATTTAGCAGTCCAATATTCAAAGTACTTATTCCTCTACTCACTACAACATTTTTTCTATTTATGTTATTAATTGTAAGTAAATATATTATCTAGTATGAACAAAAAGTTTAAAATTTCAGACATTTGTCTCATATATGTATATAAAATGGAATTGTAATAAAAACAGAAAATAATTTCTCGTCTTTTGAAGAAGTATGTTTTTGGGGTAAAATGGTTTTGGATTGAAACTAAGTTTACAATTTGAAATTGTCATAATGTTATGGGTGAAACTTGTTAGACAGATGAAGTATTGTAATTGAAATTAAATATTAATTTGTCATGTGCCAGTGTATGTTTGTCAACTACCTATATTTCCTACTTTATTAAGTTTCAACAATGCTGTGGATGTATGGCAATGTCCAAAAAAGTAGAATAGTTTTTTTATTATTATAAAGCAATACTGTATGTATTCTGCCACTAAATTCTGTCTAAATTGTTTCAAACATTTAAATTTCTATTGGTATTCTTTCAGCAATGATAATGTGTGCAAAAGTGAGCCTGCTGATGAACATCCTGTAAGTGAATTAGAAACATTGGAATCAACCGAATTATCACGAACAAAAAGACTTGAGGGTCTTCATCTGACATTTAATCTAGAAGCTGGAGAACTTCTACCTTTGGCAATAAGGTATTGTTATACATTCAGTTGAACTGTGTTTTGCATTGTATTTATTTATTTTATTTTATAACAACATCCCACCCTCAGATAAAACATATTAACTAAAAAGACTGATAAGAAAAAGGTCCAGCAACAGTATAATGTATCCACCATTTAATATCAATAATAATTGTTTTTTAGGAAAAAGTAAAATTTATTTTTCTTATTTCAGGGGTCGAATTAAGCACGGTCGTCATTTCACCTTTAAATCAATGCTTGGAGATACTGCCATTACTTTTGTTGCCCCCACAGTTACTGGTACTTTAGTAGATACAGATCATCCATATGTTGCTCATGGACCATGGCTTCAAGTATTGATACCTGAAGAATTAGCAGATGAAATGTCTGAGAATTTTGAAGTTTTTACGAATGCAGATATGGTAAGTCCATGTGACTTGTAAATTTTTGTTGTTAAATTTATTTAAACTAAAACAACTGAAGTTTTGAGCCTAGCAATAGTCAACATTTTTTGGACTTTATGACTTCCTAACTAGATAAAAAAATAGCCAAATAACAGACAAAATTAAGTGCTCTTGCATTTCTTGAATCACATAATGAAAGCAACATTATGTGGTATTGAATTTAGCTCTTAATTTTGTCTCATTAGGCTATTTGTTATGCAATTAGTATACTTTTAACACAAACATTGTATATTTTACAATTTTTAAATGACAACCTGTTGAACTGGTATAAAAGTTATATGTATTTGAATAAGCTTTTAATAATTTTAATACATTCTAAAACTTATGGTAATTATTAACTTAATATGATCAATATTCAGTACCAAATCAAGTACATATAAATTTACATTCACAATTGTTTTATGTTTTAGATTGAGCTTCCGAAAACTTTTCTATGGCCAAAGCATAACCTGGCTATTACAATTGTGGAAGACAAATAAATGACACTTTTATTAAATACATATTTCGAAACAGGTTCTTCAATTCCTGAACAAAATCTGTCCACTTTTGTATTATGATATACTAGTATCTATATTAGATACATATATTATTAAAAAACAGATAATTTTTTAATAAATCTATGGAGGCTTGTGACATCTTCCATAGATTGTGAGAAATCAGTGTTTTTGTGAAGAGCAGCTTTTTTAATTAGTCTAATGCTGCAATGTAAATAGTTATATTAATTTAAAATGTTAATAGCTTTTAATATTTTTGTAAATTAGAATTTATTATTAAGCTGTTCTATCTTATATTATCTTCAATTAATGATCTGATCCACTGTGTATATTTACATATCTAATTGAATACATTCAGTTTTAATTCTATATTATATATCAAAAAGGAAAGCATTTCAACTTTGATTTACCCCAAAATTTCAAATTCTGTGAAACAGATTCATATTCACTCTATATTGGTTAGGTGTTATTGTTTGAAAACTAATTTGATATTAAAGTGATTTACCTCTTACGATTCAAATGTTAAAAGTAATATACTTGTGATACTCTTATTTGCACTACTTTGCAATTATAGTTTATAAACATGTAATAAAATTTCAACTTATGATTTTATTGATTACAGACATCTTAAGTAAATCAATAAAACATTCACGGGTTTCCAATAGCATTAAATATTTATTAATGCACAACAATTCCATGGTTTACTCTAACATCATCATCATTTGGATTGAGGCCACTTATGTTACACCTAACAATTATTTGTGGTTACAGATTTTTAATTAAAAAACACTAAGCATCATGTATTATCAAATATTCAATGGTTGGAAACCCAAGAATGTTCATAATTTACACGGAGAAAGTGTTTCTTAAGTAAATATTAAGATTTGTTAAATATATGCTCTTGAAACATAGCACTGATGTACATAAATGAAATGTAATAATTACGTGACTGTTTGACTTACTTGGTGATTAAGCATATGAATATTTTTATAAACTGCAATAATTACAAAATGCTCAATTTTTTGTATTTCTTTTACATATTTTAATTTAAATATATACAATATATGATAAATGTAAATTTGATACATTCTTATATAGAAGTATTAAAATGAATTAATTGTCTTAGTTTAAAAATTCATAACAATAATTTGTGCATGAACCAAAAAGAACTAAATGTGTCACTTTATTAATTTGACTGTTCTGAATTTAAAAAATGAGGGTCGACAAAATTATGTAGCTAAAAAGTCGTTAAGACAAGAAATATCAAATTATTATGTTCAAAAGTGTTTATAATATTGCTTCATCTTAATTCACCCACTAGGTTTGAATTTTTTATTTTTGAAATGGTTGATATGAAATTGAGAAAAATGCTTCATTTACTCAAAATTTTAATTTTTTTTGATACAGTCCTTAACTTGACTCAGAGGTATAATAAATAGAGTATATTTGTTGCAAACATTTTTAAGTACTTATCTGTTCAGAAGTTGTATGCAGATACACAGATGTAACAATATATAGAGACCTCAAATTTGATATATATTATATTTTTATATTAATGTAACTTTTAAAATGTATAAAATTGTAACTGTACATAATATTATTTATATTTTTGAATAAATGAAATAAATGATTATAATATCAGCCTATGGTTGTTGATATTACAAAGAAATATATTTTATGTGAAGTGAACTTATTAAAGATCTTAACTTATTAAAGATTAAAAGAGTTTTGAATGCTAATAGCCCATAAACAAATGGAAAATAAGTCAAAATAAAATTATTCAGTAACATTTCATAGGTTTTATATGTGTATAATTGATATGAACAGGAAAGAGAAAAACAATAACATACCTTACTTGAAATTGAGGTTGGGAGTCATAATGTCGGAAAAGAAGAAACTTCTAAAATTTGCAGCAACAAGTACTTCAGAATTTTTTTTAACATTTCCTCCTGTTCAACAGGATGACACCGGCCCTCAAATTCATGTAAGCTAACTATTCTCTCTCTTTTTCCTGTCCATATCAATTACTTTTATTAACCTTCTCGGCCACCGGGTCAAGTTCTTGACCAGGTAAATATAGACAGTCTTATTGTGAACAATTAGTTTAGTTGAGGAATGGATAGAATAGAGGGGATGAAGTATTAGGAGCTTCCATTAAGGAATAAATATAATACTAGGAGAATCCATTAAGGAATTGGAACTAATTTGGTGACAAAGTCACATTCAAACTTGGATAGTGAGGAAGGATAGAAATAAATAGGAGAAGTAGGAGGATCGTGCTTTATGTGAATTCATATGCTCTGGCGAAGAAATATATATATATATATATATATATATATATATACACACACACACACACACACAACTTATTTGGATAGGAAAGAGAGACAATGACGCTGACTTACCTGAAATCAGTAGTTGGTCCAGTCTGGCATAGGTGGAAGTTTAAAATTTTGAGGGCCTGAGCACCCTTCGTCTGGAGGGAAGATCTGAACTGCGTGCTGGCTGGGCATGAACTGATGAATTCAAATTAAAGTGCACCAGCTGTGTGGTGTGATCATGTATTTCATTTACAATTTTTGGTGTCTAAAATTTTATATAATTTCAACCAAGACCAGCAGATACGCTATGCACCAACGGTAAAAAATTTGTTTGCGTAAACAGTTCTTTTGTCTGGACAATGCAGTGGGTAGTCTCTGGACAGTGTAACTGAATGACCAGCCCAGATGCAAAGAGAGGTAGTCACACTTATTTAGGGTACAGCAAGGATGCTGGCTCAAAAAAAAGCTGAAGGGGACAGACTGAGATGTGTTGGCATCTTATAGTAGAAGGAAAATAAGTTGCTATGCTCATCCAGATACACTTGGCATAAATACAGCAAATACAGGCTACAACTGGACGATGCAGGTTCTTGATAGCTGGAAAAAGAAGGGAGGCTGCTCACCATTTCTGGATAACACCTGCATCTTTATGTATGTAAATCCCGTGATTATCTTTCATTCATTACCTTTGTTTAAAAGAAGATTTCAATTGTTACTTCATTATAAATTATTTGATTTCCACCCTGAGATTTTCAAATTGAACTGTGCGCATTTTTCAAATGTCTGGATAAAATGGTACAATATTTGGTATAATTATTAGAAAAATCAAGATAATGTTGATAATAAATTGAAATATATTATACCAAACCAAAATAAAAATAAATTATAGGAATCATTTTATGAAATCTCGAGTCTCAAACAACCTTAGACACCTAACAAAGCAAACAACATTCTTCCTCTCTCAAGGAAAGGTCACAACAATGAAAAAAATAACTGAAAAATACATACAGCATAATTAATTCATATCGCAAAGGAGTAATAAAAGGTAAATCCAATGCAAGTTATCACCAAAATGTGGATTTCGACAGATTTCAGTAAATTCTCTCAATATTTATTGTTCATATTAATGGAACAGTGTTAAATGATTAATTAGCATGAAAGTAGGAAAATTTATTATTTCAAATGCTAGGAAAGTATAATCAATGAAGAGAAAAAATAGGACATTACAAACATACTGTCTGGCTCTGTGATGCATGTGTTCGATTTTGTACTGTAGTAACAGGAAAAAGAAAAAAAAAACTTTAATGTTCTTCATTTTGAAACAAATTTCCCCTGTTATAAATTCATATTATAACAAGCTAAAAATATTATTATAGATAAGATTAACCTACTGACTCCAGATGAATTAGTATTCACTATTCCAGAACTTTTGTCAATTCATGTCATATAGAACTATTTAGTATTTCAAGTAATAAGGTTTTAGGTATATGTGGGAAGCTTTAAGTAAAGATGTTTAAAATGCTTAGTAATAGTTGTCTTGAGAATTCTGCCTATCCTATGTTGTTATTACTTGGAGATTGGCATTTTAAATTTCACTTTGGAGAGCAAATATTCAACTTATGAAATTAATTAATTTACCCAGGAAGTTGATGATGTTATGTATGTTTCTAGTTCAGTGCACCTGAGTATACAATCTACATTTTCTATATAATCCAAAGTATTATGTTTTATGCAATTTAATCAGAATTGTAAAATAACTGAAAAACAAATAATCTTGGATAGGGATTTGAAGTTAGCCAATTAATTTAATGTTCAAAATGAACATGAGCTAATTAAGTATGTAAGGTCAAATACTTCTTGATAAACCATGCAATGTTTTCATAAGGAATGGGTTTGGAAAGAACATAAATTTAATATGTGTATTTTGGAATATAGTAGTTAATTGCAGAAACAATTTTGTTCAATTAGTAGAACTGATAACTTCATCAAAATTCTGCTTCTTCTTGAAAAGCTTTGAATATATTCAACAATTGCATATGGGATATTCTACATATTATTACAAATTATTTTGTAAGAATGTATGAACTAGCGTAAAAATGGCATAGTCAAAATTCAGAACTTATGTTATTAATAACATACAAGTATTTATCGTTAAAAAATGTAATTTTATCAACAACAGTTACTGTAATTTTTATTATGCATTTAATATCTTTTAGTTTTCAGGCTTCTAACCATTTGGACACAGTCATACATAAAAAAATTATCATTATAAAACTATGTAGATTTATTTTACAAATAGAATGTCATAGTTAAATCATACAATGTTACAAATATAAAGGCACTGCATGAATAGAATAATTTTCTTTCACATTTTACAGAAAATTTAAATAGTTTATTTACATTATTATTTATGGCAACTTAAAATTAAGTTCCAGTTATAGTTTTTACATTAATTACAATAGCTTTTGTGTATTTAATAATACATCATTGATAATTATATGAAAGATACACAACCACAGAAAAATATTAATACATCATTTCATTTTAAAATATATTCCTGAGTTGAAAATTATGTTCAGATATGTAAGATAGACATTTATGTAAATAGAGAAATCATGAAATAATCATCAATTCAACATTTATTATTCCAAACCAAATCCCTCAGCATTATAAATAGCAATAGTAAGTTTTTGATGAAGCACTTCCTTTGTTTCATATGTTGGTAGAACCAATTGATTGAAACAAGTGTGAGCTTCTGGAAGATTTTCAGGTTTGTTAGTAACTCGTGTTATTTTGAATGTCATTTCACCCATCCCACCAACAGGAACACGGTCACTGCCAGTTGTGAAAAGTAGAAATTTCTTTTTCAAATCATCTGACAAAGAGTGCAGTATATCCCAAAAATCACTGAAAAAAGATGTACAAAATAATATAATATAATATTTTTATTCTGAAATATATTTAAATTTTGTAATTTGTACTGTTTTTATCCCAAACTCAAATTTGCAATAGGGTTTTTGAACATGATGTGTGTGAAAAACATGGTATTGCAATATCAAACTGTTATTCTAATTTTTCTAATATTCCAAGATGAATTGGATAATGTATAAAGACTTTATTAATGAAGCTTCAGATCTTCACTTACATAATTATTGCATCTTCCGCTTTGTAACCATCATATTCTGTAACTTTGCGCAGCTCGTTGAGATCAAGTGTTGGTGAACCACAAACAAGCATCTCTACCTCTTCAGGACGAAGCATCTAAAATATAAAAGTTAATATTTTATTGAAATGGACAATTATGGCATTGATAAATTAATTATTATAAATATCAAATGAACATCATTGTATGTTTTTCAACTGATATGATTTCACTGTTATTTTATTGGCATCGTATTAATTGATTGCAAATAGGATAATTAATTTTGTCTTTAAAATTTTAATAATGTATGCATTAATTTTCTGTTTTTTATATTTAACTCAAGTTTAGTTTAATAGCTTTAATGACTTTATTATTATCAGCTAAGTAAGTAAGTAAGTGTTTTTATTTTCAAACGATTGCATAATACAATATGGGAAAGTGTCATGATTAATAATTAGTACATATAGATATATAGAAATATGTTGTCACAAGTAACAAAACAAATTATATCAATTTTACATATTTATAAAAAAACAATTTGACAAAACACTACAATTTATATTTTTACAGACACAATCTATATGAACATCCCAAGACATACCTTGTACCACATGAATTATTCCAAGGAATTTAGTGGACTGGACAAAGTTGTATTATCATGGGTAATAGGTGAAAATCCAAAGCATAATATGTTAGTTTTTGCCATGTAAATGTCTTTTTTCATGTAAATAATTAGTAACAGTAATATTGTTGATTTTGTTTTCAACTAGCAATAACTTGACTTTTTATGGTAACATAAGTATGACTTATGTTAGCTAATACATTAAATTTTGTGTGTAATAAATGGAATATGTTACATATTAACAAAATGATAATCTGTATCGCTTGAATTTTTCACACTTACAATTAAGGCATTTGATGCGCATACACTATGAAAACCAAGATAGAATGCCCGAAATTGTTCATAAATCGCTGCATTGAGTATCCAGTCCATATACAACTCCACATACTCCTTTCGATTATCATTTGTTACAGGGATGTTCTCTCCATCTTCTTTAAGGTTGTATGTTTTTACTTCTCCATATTCTTCCAAAGAAACCTGAGGAATTCATTATATGAAAACTATTCTTGATAACATTGTTCGAATAAGCATATCAATTTTGACCCTAATTAATTCAGTGAAATGGACAATAAATTAATGTAATATAATTTAAATTGCAATTAAATTAAGTATATTATTTTTGGTAATAGTATTTTAACAAAGCATTTTGAATATATATTTCAATGTTTCTTTATCTGTGTGGAATCTTTATTAATCATTTACCTAATACATGCCATATTCAACTTGAATTGGTTGATTAAATGATAAATTATGTACATTTTTCATTATAAGCTTTGGTTCACAATTATGACATTCCAGAATATTGTCTTTTTATCTTCAGTTTTATTACACATTGAGCCAATAAATGAAATATAATTAATAATTAGATAAATAAATAGCCAAATAACAGACAAAAATAAGTACAGAATAAAGACCACACAATGTTTCTGCAAACCTTGTTGCTTTTGTCGAGTGATTAAAAAATGCAAGAACCATAAGGACAACACCGCACAAACCAGGTGACGAACAAGGTTTCTAGAAACATTGTGTAGTATTTATATCATCACTTCATTTTGATTGTCATTTTATTGTATTATTATAGTTCAAACACACATTATATTTTCATTTCAATTTAATTACCTGACGAAAGCAACAAGGAATGCAGAAACATTTATTTAGTAATTATTTTTGTCTGTTATTAGTATACTTTTAACTCAGACATTTTATCTTTTCCAATAGAATTAAATTTATTATGTACGAATTCTAAAGGTTTCTTACCACATTTACATTATTGAATAGCAACATGTTTCAAAACGCTGCACATTGTATTATTTCAATTTGTTTTTAAAAATTTCTCCTTGTGCTTCTGTTAATATTTTCAACAAATACAGAAGTTATGGTCGTAAATAAATATTTCTCATGAAAGTAATAATGATTTTTCTATTGTGATTAAAAAGTAATAGATGTAACTTCTGTATAGCACATACAATTATAGTATGATTACCTGAAAACTCATGCACATGTCTTCCTCAACATTTCCTTCATAGGCCAGTAATTCAGTCAAGCCACGAGCAACATCCTGTGTAGATTAAATAAGAAAATTAATGTTTAAAATTACAAATTCAAATGTTATAAACAACAAACTGCAATTCTCACAGGCAAATCATAAATTCATAATAAATATTTTAATTAATTAAGAACTCAACAACTATCGTTCTTCCATAATCATACACTTTGTTATAATGTTCAGACTGTATAAGGACTTATTTTCATTTGCTTATACTTAATACTTCAGTTTCCCAGTTGAGTGTTTAGTTCCTGTAGTTAAGCTTACACCAATTCATTATTGGAGCTTAGTAATCATCTGGCCTGACTATTTAAAATTCTGATGAATGAGAATATTATAGGTCTAATAGTTCTACCCTCACTGATAGAAAGTGGATATAGACATGTTATCTATGATGGCCTTTATGAGATGGCAAGCAAATTTCCCTTTGGGTAAACTACATATATGCCACTGGAAACAATGCACTCATCAAATACAAACTCCCTATAATTTTTAAATATTTCAATTGTTTTACATACCGGCATAATTTCTGCCAAGTCTTCAACTGTCAGCTGATTAACAATGCCAACACCTGATGTATCTCCTGATGGAACCACAGGTGGTGACAAAAGCTTGCGGTAGCATAGGGATGGGAAGTGTAGGTCTAAGATAATGGAGTTGTAAACAGCAAGCCCCATAAGGACTCCTATGAGATTGTACTCCCGTAATCCGCCAGCTTGGTCCGTGCTGAACCAGTAGCATCGTGAATGAGGGTGGTACACAAACATACCGTAGTCAGGATGGAAAATTTGTCGGATTAACAATAGAAACCATTCCTTAGTTAATCCACCCATATCCAAACCTGGCTCTCCAACAAATGACACTTTCAACTTCTTTTTCAAGTCCTTCTGTTTACTTGCAATCTGTAATACATGATATACTTCATACAATTCAAAAAATTAAAACATTTAAACAGAAACTTACTCAAGTTATAAGGTTTCTGAGGTATTATATAAATATGAAGAACACATTAACTTGCTTTATGCTAAATATACTTTAGAGTTAAATAAGAGTCATATCACAACTGTTTATGAGCTCTGGGAGTCAGTTTTTCAGATGTTACTATTCCAAATATGTTGCCGATTCATCAGAAATATAATCCTATAATTAAGGAATGGATTTCCTGGAAACAGAGGGATTGAAGTATATGAAGGGAAGATAAATATTATAAAAATTTCACAAGAAATCTTCTTTAGGTATTGTATTTACTGCACATATTATTGAGAATATCTTAAAAACATTTTTCCAGTAATTAATTTATTTTTGTAAGTTTATAATTTTCATTATTAAATTCAATTTTACTGGTATTCATAATACTATTAGTCGTCATCCATACCATTGTGCAGTAATGGTGTTGTGATGTTAGGAATTTCAATTGCCCATATACCCTACAAATATTGCTTGTGAACAATATATTTTTTTCATTAATCTTATTCATGCCTTCTGAGCTTGCAAATAACATTCACGAATTTTTGCGAAATTGTGCGTCTTGACTACTCTGCACCGAAGCACACAAAAGTCATCACATTTTGATATCACATAATAAATTTAATTTTCACTTCTCTTTTCGTATTATAACCTTTTAAAGAAGTGTACTATTCTTTCCAGAAAACAATTTTTCATTACGGTACTAATTATATCGCGTTCTATTGTAGTCCACAGAATTAGTATATGTCAATAGGATCGGCAAATGCTGAAACGAAAAGTAACCTACGTACCTTTCTTTGCTAATTTATATATTGTGGATGTGTTGCCTCTAACCACTTTCGGATCTGGAATGTTCGGGCATTTAATGTGCTGGTACGATTTTTTTTCTTACCTCGTTAAGTGAATCCGATACCAGATGTGAGCGTCGCACTAGGATGTTCAGGAAGAAAATATCAATTTGTGGTGCCTGATGCCTGGCTACCTTGGCCACGAGTGACCTCCTAGCAGTCAGGATCATCTGCTGCTCCGAATCCTGCCAAAGCAAACTCGTCACGAACCGCTGATCATTATCTGTAATTTCTTCTAGTTCTGGTTCTTACCTTTGTTAGGATGATGCGCTTTGCTACGATGCTCAGAATAAACGGATACTGGCAATACGAGAACTGGCCCGGTCGCTGGGGGTTCTGCCAGTTGAAATAATCCTGCATCAGGTCCATGTGGTCCAGGGCGGAGTTGTAAAACTCGGTGTAATCCAACAATGGTGGAGTAGTTGAATTATTGGCTGCATCTACAAATGTAAAATTGGTGGTTCGTTACGTTTCAATTTTAACATTAAAGGAAATACTGCAAAGAAAAAATTTAACCGTAATGCATAAAATAATTCATATATATATAGCTTCAATAAAGTGCCGTATAAATTTATTGTGCCAAAACATCCGGTCAGAGACATCAACGCGAGTTTACATCAAAATTAATCATTTTTCATGTGACGATATAATTAGTGTTTTGCCGACACCCAAATCAAATAATTTTTTAAGATCATTTTTAATTGTTGACCTGTTTAGATAAATGAGCTGTAAGAGAAATTTATTACGCCTGGGTTTTTTATAGTTGTTACTGCCACAAACACGAATCAGGAAGGACAATTTAGATCTTTTAAGTCATACACCAAGGGATAAAAATAATATAAATCAAATTAAGAGGGAAATAAATGGCAAAAACTGTTATAATAAATAATATGAATAAAAAAACGCGTTTCTTATATATATCAAAGAGATGTAAAGTAAAGAATTTCTAAAATGTTCTACCATAAAAATTCGAATCTAATAAGGATAAATGACTGGGGAAGTGTCTAGCTTGAAGCTATTGCTGTGAAGTTACCCACAGGCACTGGAAAGAAGCAAATCGTCCGTGGAGAATCGAGTGTATATATATGTCACTTGCCAATTTTCAATCTTCTCTTAGTACATATAGAGGAATAAGTAAATATTTTGATACGATTGTTGTATGACACCAGTTGGCGGGTCTCCAGTATTTATTCAGTGCGGTTTGACTGAATGCTACTGGGAATTGAACTTGGAAATTCGTTAGTGTAGTTAATTGTGCGGTTTTTGCTTTTAGTACGATAAATCTAGATGACTTCGGTTATGAATGGGGTTTCAAAGTCGTGACGAAGAATTCGGTTGTAGCTGAAACCAGATCCGTTGGTTAGAGTACGCAATTTTTATTGGAAAGATTGAAAGAACTTGGCGCTCGATGGAGTACTGCATCACCATGCTTAAATTCCGAATGACCATACAGGTATTAGAAAGGTTTTGTATAGTAGTAGTTTTTTCTGGAGGGTGAGCTGTATTTGAAGTCCAAGCTGCCAGTAGATAGTTGCACTTACTGACGAGGGCGAGTGTCTTCGTTGCTGTTGGGATCCACCAGCGGCTCTTGCTGAGCGGAGGTAGGGATTTATCCGCTGGAGGGAACTGACGGATGGTGATGAACTGCAGGATGTGGCGCACGATCAGTCGTAGCTTCTCCACTTCCAGCCTGAAGAAAGTCACATTTTTTATTTAGGCTACAGAAATTTATACTGAGGTATTCTAATAATATTTGATTCTGTAACTAATATAAACGATTATGTGGCGTTGCAAATAATTGAATAGCATGTCGTGAAGTTGGTTTCTCTGTATTGGTATTTTAATTAAAGGTGAAAGTATTGAGTAATACATTTTCCATAGCTGTAATGCATTTTGATCGATGAGTTCATATTTTCGCCGGGTAGACTATTTGTAGAAAATTCTGTTATCTGCAGTTGCATGTATTTACAGTTGGAATCATTAAACGTGCGATTAATTCAATAAATTTCAATAAAGAAACCAAAACATTTCTTGGAGTACCGAATAATAATAAAAGTCAAAATTATGTGTCAAAGTCAGTTTCGTAGATAGTCTCGTGAGCGATTCACTGACTTCTTACAAACTCTTAACATAAAATAGGACATAAGTTATCAATGTTGAGTGTGAGAAGATGAAAACCCCAGGTGCACGAGTAGTGTCGCTTACGTGCGAAGCCACGAGACGAGCAACGCCAGGTCGCTGGCGGGAACCGAAACCACGGCCCTGAGCAAGTGCGCAAGGATCGTGTACGAGGACTGCGCGCTGAACACGGGGCTCTGAAGAAGCACGAACAGGGCTCGAGCTTCGTCCTTCTCGTGCAATCTGCGACACAAACAAGGCATACATTAATATCCCGCGGAAACGAGACCGAAAAAAAAAATTGAAACGATATATTTAGGACACTGCCACGTAGTTTTGCTTTTCTATTAATTGTTTTGCGATTCAGGATCGCACAGAAATACCCTGATATGAATGTTTATTAATATTATATTATTGTAATCATCAATTAAATATTTTTGGCAAATTAAATACTGTTTGTACGAGCCAGATTATTTTTATTTCACTTTCAAAACAAATATTTAACTAATAAAAGGTCTCTGAATTTTACTTACAAAAACAATAACTCAGAAATGGAGAAGTTAATTGCTCACACACAGACAGACACGCTATGTGACTATACATATTGCAATAGGATGATTCGATGAGTGCGATTTTGAGAATTTATGTGGTTATGGGTTTAATAATTAATTAAATATAATAATAAATAAATAACGAATAAAACCATATAATTTATTCACTAGTAAACATTCTAGGAGTTCTAATTTAATTAAATAACACTTTCTTCTAATTGGGATTCTGTGCTCAACTATCTGTGATACAATGTTTACACTTAATTTTAGGAAACTTTGCTAAACTACAATTCCCTATACCTCATGTCACGTCTCACTTGGTTATCTGGAAAACTAACTTCACTGAATTACCAGCTTGTTTCTTTCGGGTGTCCTCAAGAAACCTTCAAAATCACTTTCCGACCCCTACGGCGAATCTATTACTGAAAATCTCTCCAGATTTTCCCGATTTAAAAATTCTTTCCCCGTGGCCAACAATGCTCGAGTTCAACGTCCTCTTATCAAAATAAATCGTTGGTCAATTTTACTAGTCAAAAAACTGCCTATGAACCAATTGTTATTTTCACACCATGTTCCGCGATTTACCCAAAGATTAATGAGAAAATGTAGCTCATAAAATTCTTTAGATAGATTTTGTTCGCTATTATATAAATATTTATGAGTACTTACACTCTGTCTTCTTCCAGTAAAGCGTTGATGATAGCTTTCATGACAGCCTTGTGGATCACGGATGGCTGAAAATTAATAAGACCTTTTATATATCAACAATAGCCTATTTCAATTTCCTTAAATATTTTAAAGGTTGTATTAATAAGATATGGATCAGTATTTTCTAGCTTATGTTTAAAGCATTAATCATTTTACTTTCGAGTTGGAAATTTAAACTATTTAATTAATTAAATTATGCATAAAGCGTTAAACTCTTTCTTACAATAGTTAGTTTTTCCTAATGATTAACTATGAACCCTTTTTAATTTTTGTCAAATCAGAATAGCCATTCGCTTATAAACTTAAGTGATATTTACTTATAGAATTTAATGTGTAACATACGGGTGTAGTGTAATGAACATTAAAGGTACAACAGGTAAATATTAGTGAAGAATTACAGGTAAATTTAGATTTTGTTTACAGAGCCATTAACAGATGTTCAGTTTCAGTGCTCAAACAGCATCTTCAAGTCGTCATGGTGACTTATTCAGGGGGCTGTGAATTCGTGACTCAAAAAAGCGTGCGAGGTCAAGCGCTCATAAAATCAGTTTACGCCAGTTGTACATTGCTTGGAGGGAGCTGTCTCTGTGGTGACGTAGCGAATATATATCGAAATTTTTTGTTTCCATGATTGGTGGAAAAACTGACGCCATTGGTTCGATTTTGAGAGGAACGGAGTGAGGGAAAAACACTCAGAGGCGATGTGAAGAACTTGAATCGATCTAGGGCAATTATCGGGGGAGAAAATACTCCATCCGTAGTTACCGCTGAGGTGACGACTTCGTCGCTATCTTGGTATTGACAGTCATCTGACTACCGTCATTGACATGCACCACTAAACTTCTTATCAGTACAGAAGACTCAGCTTGTAGAGACTAGATTGTTTGACTGAGCTTAGCTAGATTTAAATTGAATCTTTAATCGATGTATTTAATGAATAATTTCCTTCAAATGTTTAATTTCTTGTATTTATAAAGGCTAACAATGAGACTTTTGATTTAATAAATTTTTGTTATTTGATAATATAGTATCTTCCTTAATAACATTCTATATTTTCATTTTAAAGTAATGAGCCAGTATTCAATTGAAATATATTAATGAATAAGAAAGAGAGCCAATACAGTCAAAAAAGGGTAATATAATTTTTTGTCTGTATTGGCTATCTTTCTTATTCATTATTTTCAATCAAACTTAAATTTTTTCATTTTAAAATATAATAAGTATTTAAAATTTATAATCACTTGAAAACAATACTCTTAAACGACTCTAAATAACTGAGCTGCTTTTCCCGCATGCGTAAGAACGGCACGATGCTTATGAATTATTTTATTGAACCGACATTTAATCAATTCCGGAGTTGAATTATTGATTAAACTTGCGTCTTGGATACTTGTTCGGATTCCTTAGTTATCCTTACACTCATTTTCTGACTCAGTAATAATTCTCTCTTTGTTCGATCTGCGTAACTGAATTCCGAAGGACTAATTACGGCAAAACACGTGCAGGATTCATTATTCTAAAAAATCTTAGGTGAACCTGTCGAGACACGCAGAAAGTGTTCCCATTTGTGTCGATCGAAGAAAAGCCATCGATTATCTCGTGTAAACACGAAAGCCGTGTCGCAAACGTTTGCAAAAGGTCACATGTGTCAAAATGGCGGCACGCAATGTTCCTTTCGATGGTAGCTGCTAAATCTGTTATACGATGCCAATCAGAACGTGAATCCGAAATTCGAGTCATACCTCAGCCGATGGGATTTACCTTTGGAAGCGATAGAAAAATATCTGGTTGATAGAATCTACTATTTCAACCAAAACACTTTTTAACAAGGCTAAATAAAAATTAGGAAAATAATAAATTCTGGATACATCTGGAATCGTGTGAAATAAAACAAATAAATGGATTGTATAACGCTATATTTATTGACACTAAAATATGCTCAGTATTAGCATTAAAAATGGTATGGATGTAAATTGGTCAGCTCTGAAAAAAGAGCTTTGTTTTAAGCACATTTTTTTTTTGCTAAAATTAAGGTATAAGGGTGCAATGCCAAAACTTTTTTCTTGTATATAGAACGGAAACCTTAATTAATGAATATAGGGTCAGAACGACTTATCAAAGAAAATTTACTAAGAATATAAAATTATGAAGGAATCGTGAGAAGAAAGTATTGTAAAAGGAACCAGCACGAGACGGATCCAAGGAGGTCTAAGAGACAGTTAAGTAAAGCAGATGATAGTGAAGCATAGGCAGCATTTACGTCAGTTGTATCTTTAATTCAGTTAAACTGATTCGATTTACGGGTTTGAGTGTAAGATTCCAACAGAGTATGGGATCAGATAGAGTATTTTACGTAACAGAATTGTGTAGCATCTCCCAGTGACACGGCTGCTTTTCGTCTGTCCTGCTGAGAATAATTGTTTTCGGCAGACGCAGTAGCTCTCTGAACGTGATGACACAAGCCTTTATACCATCAGTTTTTCTGCACGTCAACGAGGTATATAAATTTGAAACCTAGTAGTAGTTTTGCTTTGTGAGGCACCGCGGAAGTGCTGTGATCTTGGAGGCAACGCGGATCAACTTGGGTTAACGAGGGAATCGAGACACCGTCGGACAACCTCCCAAAGATTAAAGTCGAACAGGTGACAGAGTGAATGTTGTTTCTGACTAATATCAGAAATTGCTAATATGTCTGAATAAAAAAGATAACACGATAAGGAAATTGCATGTATCACTGTATCGTATTAAATTAATTGTAAAAAGGTACGGTAAAGAAGTACTACAGAATTTAGTAGGTTCTCAGACAGTGTAAACAGCCTCTTCATAATAAAAATAAGAAAATAATCGTTTTCAAATATTAGCGTTTGAAAAAATGTAATGTGATAGTCTAGTAAAATTTTACTTCAGTTAATAACTTCAACTGTACTTCGCAAACAAAATATTGTTTGAAGTGATTGAAAGATTGGATAAATTAAGGAAGCCCATACACGCTACCAAACTAATGTACTTGGTACAACGCTCTACGTATCATTTTAAGTATTAATCAGGTATTCCATGTCTGATTAAAAAGGAAGAAGAAACCAGAAAAGAGAAGAAGAAACGACGGAAAACAATAGCGAGACAATTAATTTTCTTTCTCTATTTTCTTGGTTATTGTTCCTTTTTTGTACTCAGACAATGGAGTGGCCAATAAATTCATACAATAAGCTGTACATGACTGCAGTTAAAGTTAAGTGTTCTTACCATGTCCCGGAGGGCGTCGTGGACTGTATAAACGAAGTCCATTTTTAGACCAGAGTCTTCCGTCGTTGCACCGTCTTCGTCGCGATCAGCCTGACAATCAAAACTTTTTATTATAAACATATTTCCCATAATAATATTACTATTGTATGTCAAGCAAAAAATGCTTATATGTACAGCAATATGTTGAAAATATCCGTGACTGTATCGCCGATGACGTGAAATAAAATGTTGGTCCTAACGCCATCTTCCTTATTATTGATGTCCCTTGAATAGCGAGGCCCCAACATGTTGCGGAATTTGATTGATCACGTGTAATCAATATATGAACATTCCGAGTTCTAAGCGAGCAGCGTTTACTTTGCTTCTGCAGAGGAGAGGATTTTTAAGACATGTTGTTACGTTTACTGTCGCTAGTACTACGACTGGTAGGTTTACACCCCCTGGTATGTTCTGAACTCTAGTTAAGACCTACAAATCCCAACTATTAAAGACGAAATCAGGTGGTTTAGTACCAACTATTGCGTTAAAATTTAGGTGAATCCAAACTTGCTTGCGCGGACGCTGTTCAAACCTGATAGTGAAGTGCGACGTCTAAAGAAATTCAAGAGCAATGACTTAATATATAGGGCATTTATTTATTAAAAACTCACATCTATCATAACATCCTTTTAAGATATATATTAGAGGAGTGTTTTCACTGGGAGCATCGCCCACAAGTCACTGTCCATATATTTAATTTCAAGTACTTATTATCCTAATGAACAGATTGTAAATAAATGTGTAAAAAAAAAGATGACGATGATAACTTATCACCAAACACGAACTAATGTTACATTTCTTATAATTGCCGTCCAATTTGAATTTTAAAAAATTATGCAAATATTTTCATGCGCCAAAGGAAAATGTTTCATTTTCTTTATTACGTATTTACTTCTGTTATAAAAACATTTCGGATTAAAATTATATATTAACATTATTATTTGGATTATTCGGGTATTACATTGTCTTGGAGTGAGCAAGAAAAAGTGAAAAAGGCAAAGAAAAGTAAAAAAGGAAAGCAACGAAACAAGAAAAACAAAGAGGCAGGCCAAAGAGATGACGAGAAAGATCGTCTAGAAGATCAGAAAAAAGATACCCAAAGCGAAGAAAACCAAGAAAATAAGAAAAAAGAGAAAGAGAGACCCAGTGTGCAAGAAACAAGTTAGGTTAAAGAGATGACGTGGAAAATCGTCAGAAATTTCAGAAAAAAATAAAATGATATAGGATACGGATTCAGTAAAGTGGATGACAGCGCACACAAAATCATGTAATGATGTGTACTTTTAAATTAATCCAAGTAACGAATTTTTTTATTCTAAAAATATTTTATAAAATAATAAATACAGTCATGAGTCAACTGTAACGCTTGAAAAAGAATGAGTAGACTGAATGACCGTTGCATTATACACATGCAGAATGATAAGTCAAAGATTTTTGTCGTAGGCTACTCTATTTTGTGAAGGCTGTCTCCTCTGTGATTTATTATTTTTAAAGATATATGAATAAATCTACAGTTCAAATACCCATGTAATATTGTGGTTCAAAGCGTTTAAATTTTACTTGTGTTTTGAAACACGCGAAGGTAATAAATTTCGTTAGACTGAACTGTCTCTCCAATTGCAAACTGTATATAGCTCGACGCAGCTCGCATGGCGGGATATGCAGAAGCAATTTCTCACTTGTGCGGCCTGTAGCTTATTATTCACGTCGCATTCATTTCAAAGGTCCACTATCAGCCCCTTCTTTTTATTGTTAAATTTTTGGATTAATTAAACTTAACGTAAATCATATATATTAAATTGTGGAAGATTTGGTTTCAAGATCATTTGTGCGGAATCGAAATGACTGCACGTGAATGTAATAAACATTCCCTTTGGCTGATTTACATGTTATGAGGGTGCTGTTTTTCTCGTGGTAGAGGAACGGTGAAATATAACGCCAATATCCCAGAGAGACAGGCTCATTCATAATTAAGGCGCCAATATTCTCGGCTCCAAAGAAAAAAAACATGACAGCGTTCGTCGTTGGAGAAGAAATTGTAGGGGAAGAAAGTTTTGGTAGACTGACATTGAGAGAAGTAAAGGAACATTATTCTAGACTTAGACGTGGGAGGTGAAGCTTTGATACTCTTAAAAAAGTTGCATTTTATGCTTCAACGTCAGAGATGTCATCGGGA
The DNA here is from genome assembly GCA_037074705.1 of Zhengitettix transpicula. Lineage (NCBI taxonomy): Eukaryota > Metazoa > Arthropoda > Insecta > Orthoptera > Tetrigidae > Zhengitettix > Zhengitettix transpicula. The sequence goes on along the minus strand of CM073591.1, from coordinate 42,743,306 downwards.
GCTGAAGGAAAAAATCGGTACAGGCATCTCATCTTAACCATGGCCTTGAGGCTTATATGAGCTTTCTCTCTGTATGTCATTATATTTAGCTTTTGTCTATCATATATTCTACTGAAAGAATAAGGTTTGGGTCTATCTTGACATCTATCTTGGATTTGGTTTACCTACTACAACATGTCCGTAAAAAATAAAAATAATTGGGAAAACTGATGTTTTAAGTCTTTCAATTTAAGGCAACCTCCAGGTCATTCACCATTCAGAGAAAGCTCGTTTAGTTGTTTTTTCTGTATAGTAAACAACATCCCTGCCATTAAAGTTAAAACCAGAATTATGGAACGTCGTCCATTTTATTTGTATGCATGTATGTGTGTGTATGATTATAGTTATATAAAAGTTATATATTTTTTCATTCAGAGTCATTGTAGTATACAAAAAAAAAGAGCTACAAGAAATACCTAGAACGTTTTGAAATGTGGTGCAGAAGTTTTGAAAAAATAAAGTGGATATAAATAAAAATATGAAGAAGCGCTAAGAAAAGTAAATAAGAATAGATCCATCTCGACTGAAGTTTTTCAAAGAAAGGCAGACTTGATGAGACTCATCCCAAAAGTGAGATTTCTACCAACACAACATTATACGAGGACACATGTATCGAGTTCCAGGCGTTTGAAGATCAAGAGTGCACCTGCTAGACGTCTTGAAAGAGGAAAAATAGAAGACAATTGCTGATGAAGGAAAATGCTAAGGGCAGGGAAAGTCTAAGGACCTGCCAGTAGGCAGAATACATAACAAGAATATGTAGATAAGTTCAAATAAAATACATAAATTAGCCTATACAGTGGGACCAAAAATTGTTTTTCTCATGCAATTAAATTAGAGAATTACAACTCATGAAACTACAAAAAAATATTATTGAAGAATTTTATTCGTATATTAACTTAGGTATAAATGAATTTTTTTTCTAATTTTATATTTTATAATTCAATTGTATTATTATTTTTACTTTTTTGTCTAATTTATTTATTTTAATATCATTTAGATCCACATTTTTGTTATTAAATGTTTTTGAAATGGATCAAAATTAATATTTCTTAACCCCTCACTTTATTAAAAAAAATATTTTAAAATATTACCACACGATGGATTGCGGCGCGTGCTACTTGCCTTGAACATAGCGCAAATTTCCGCAAAAGAGTCAAAAGTTCTCATGTAGAACTTCTGCAGCATCGAGTAATTTTCGGTCTGCAGTGCGCGTCGTACGTCCTGTCTGAAACAAGTAACCACAATCATCGTCACAGAATTATAATCAGACTTCAAGTAAAAGTTGAAAATGTAATGTTAAGAAAGGTATATAAATAAAAATAAGGGCTGAGGCAATTTACAAGTAGTTATCCCGAGAAGCTGATAAACTCAAGTTAATTATAATTTAACTTACTCATTAATTATTACAAAATATATATCATTCGTATAACGTAATAATGGAAGACATCTAACGAGATATATAAAAACTGATGGCATCACCCTAATCTCAAAAGATATGAAAATGTGAAGATGAACCTTATAATACTTCAAACTTTTTACCATGGTGGTTCTTGCTACGTACATGATTACAAGAAATTGTATTTTCCTGAAGACTAAAATATCTAGCACCCAGAGTTGCCAGAATAAATAAATCATACATAAGGTTATACTTATACATTGTTCATGATTCATTTTTTGTTCATACGTATAAATGATTAAATCTGGAAATAATACAAATTTAGTTTCCCCCAGGTTCCTGATGCTTGGTGTGTAAATCTTATTTTTAGGGTGTGTTGGAGCGTAGAAAAATAAAACGAATTTGCAACGAGTTGATTTATAAGATTGTGTACTTACAACGCAGTTACACATTATTTGCCGATTATTCACATGCCATTATAACATTGGTAATCACAGTTACAACGCGCGATTATCGCGGAAGCCGTCAACAATTTGGCGTGTTTAATAATAGCTGGTGTGTCATTTGTCAGCAGCAAAGCGACTTCAGTGACCGACTTGTCACCTCGACAGTATCTCAGGTGAATGTAATTGTCCCAAACGCACGTGGTGTCTGTTGTGCTGGTTACTATGGCGACGTTGGCAGCGGTGCATGCTACGCTATACGTAATTTACTGGAATACGTCAATTCCAGTACGCAACACCAGACAATGACAGTGTTGTGAATGTGTTCTCGCTTTTTTTTTACACAACGATGCCCTCCAAATGCCGCGTATCGACGTACCAGTTGTGTTACTTTTCTATTGCATTTAATTACTCAATTTCACCAGTGCATTCCGGCCACTATACATGGTTGATGGTGAAAAACATGGGAGGGTATCCACGTTGAAATTAGGCCTTTATTCCATGTTATTTTGCGTCTTACAGTATTTTAGACTTATACCTTTATTCCGCGTCTAAGGCTTACCAGAATAATTAATTTTTTGAGACTTAACAAATAACGTATCAAATTGAATCTCCTTCATTTTATTTTTACGTCAGACTTCAATTAGCCACACAATGCCATATACATTTTTCAATTTCTTGTTTATATTCTAATCTTCTTTGCCAACTACTTACTAGCTTATAATTTAATTAATTGGTTTACTACACTTGAAGCAGGAGTCATTTATGAGGCATCGTGACGAAGAATAACGACGCAATATTAATAACCCTTAAAGTACTGATAAATTGTTTGTGCATCGGAGTTGCCTGATCATATCTCTACGCAATGCAAAGTCGATAACCCCGTGGAAATTTCATTTCTTACTGCTTTGTGTGAAAGGTAAGGAAGGCACTTGACGGAGTCTCACATCGATTCCCGAGCCGTTGACCGAGGACAAACGGCGCTCAGACGCCAAATCCCCTGCCAATAACAGGAACAAATATCCCTGGCACTGGGTTGTACACAAAAGGTTAGGCGGCCTTTTCTTTATTCTCACGGGACAAAGAAAATTATCTACACTATCAAACGAGTGTCACGATTCATCAGGGCGCAGCAGATCGCACGATTCCTCACGCATATACATTTATTTCAGACAAGTATGTTTATGATAAGAATAATGTATATTTTGAGATCATAAATAAAATGGGATGTTCAGAAAAGTGGATAATTATTAATAATTTCATTACGAATTATTATTAAGAATTTTGACTTAAGTTATGTTTATGGACTTATTGTAAAAGTTAAAATGAAAAAAATTACGTCTGATTGAAAATACTGAATAAGAAAGATAGCCAATACAGACAAATAAGGTAATACAAATACCACACAACGTTTCATCAGGTGCTAAGAAGAGCCTAGAGAAACACAACTGCACTGGCCAATTGACAACACTCAAAAGCGACGAAAACGCAACGAGAATGGGAGAGCCGAAGGGTTGGCGTAACAATAAGGGAGCAAGGATAATGGGAAAACAGAAGGTTTAGCGTAATAATAAGGGATCATAGTTTAATAGTGTCTGTTTGTACATTAAGAGCTGTGATGTTTTGTTTAATGTGAAGCATCTCTGAAATGAGTCTGATATTGTACCTGGTGTCAATGTCTAAAATCTTAACATTTTGCCATATTAGATATATGTTCTTTGATACGTGTATTAAGTGAACGTTTTGTTGGCCCTTTGTCCCAGAAACGTTGTGTGGTATTTATATTACCTTTTTCCTGTCTGTATTTGTGATCTTTTTTATTCATTATTCTAAAAGTATTGAAGATCTATAAATATTACATAATAATGTGGAATGTAGATATAAAATTTGAAGACATTATAGTAGACAATAAACCAGTCATACGATAAATGAATACTACTACCGTACTGCTACTACTAATATAAACAAACATTGAAATTATTACTATTAGTTTCAATCATTAAATTAATTTATAATATATACATAATTATTATGCTTATCGTCAACACGATAGAGAAAAACACGGAAGATAATGACGTAGAGGATTTTATCCTTCAATTATTTAAATGCAAAAAAGAATCTTGAAATAATTACCAGAATATTAAATCAGAATAACTTAACCAAGTTATAAACGATTTGCCTTATATTTTACAACTGATTGACGATATAGTCTTTAAAAATGAGAAAACTGGAGACAAATGTATACCCCATAAGAAATTGTAACATTTTCATGTGGAAGCCCGTACAGAGAATCAGTATTCAGAAGCGTGGACCATCGCGGCGCTGACGTGCAACCAAAACATTCCAAGCAATGCGAAAGAAATGTGAAAACTGTGAAGTACATGTACTTAAATATAAACGTAATAGAATGATATAAGACAGACAGCACATACGCAGACAGCCCCAAGGGCATCAAAGCGGAAGCAGGTGTGAAGATTGTACTTCAAACTAAAGCCGGTTCTGTCCTTTTGGAGCTAGAGAACAGAAATACACAGGGAAGCAGAGCCCGTATAATATCCAGCCTCACATGAACAAATTTGGTAACAGATCTGACATATTTTAAAAACGAGTCGCGAAATTTGTACGGAGCTTTTCTCGTCAATTTAGGGGAACCGACATTTTACAGGCGCAATCTGTGAAGACGTAGGTCTGGTCAAGCCACGTATTTTTAATGCGCAATTGCGATTTGATGCACTAACGGTGTGTCTGGTTTCGTTAACCGACGAACGACAAACAAATTGACAGATGTGATCTGTACATTGCGAGCCAATGCAGACCACACCCTTCAGACCATCACATAGCGCCAAAATCCCGACGATATAGTCGGCAAATCAGCTGTTCCGAAAAATTCTGCTCTCCTGTAGGTAGCTTATAAGTCCCTGATGAGAACTGTGGACAACGCTGTTCCGTAGAACCAAATTTCATATTAAAGGTCTGAGACCTTGACTACCTTGCCGCTGAAGTGATTGAATCCATCAGCGGATTTCTTAAAGAATATGCAAATGTTGTGAAAGTTTTCATCAGCAAACTGAACAGCTGGGGAAACGGAGAAAAAGAGAGGCCTTAATTATTGGAGATGATCAAATTATAATTTAATGGGTCAATAGCTCAACATGCACTCTCGAAGAATAAATGCAGTGATAACGGGCAACCTGAATAAAAAGAAGCAGGTTTGCAGGGGATCATTACGAAGCACTCGGGCTTGAGAAACCAAATAATAATACTATTTGTCATCAACAATACCTACAGAGGGACTATGTCAGATGATTTTCGGACAGTCTTGGGACTGCTTCAATTTGGACTGACTGACTGACTGAGATGCTCCATGGAGTGCTACGGCAAGGAGATGTTGAGGAGTACCCCGGTCACTTACGTGAGGTGCAATTTCACACCGAACACGTCGTCGACTTCCAAATAGAACTGAATAGCCTAGGGTGAGAGATGGACTGGTGATTTCAATTTCCGAGCGCCGGAAGGAGGCATGCATTTTGTACTGTCACTCAATCCAGATATAGCTCTTTTAATTATTTAGTCGATATATTAATGTATGAAGACTCTTCTTTTTATATAATAATATTTTTAAAGAGTAATCACCAACATGTATAAAAAGTTTAAAATTATGATTGCATACCATAATATTAATTCTTAAATTTTTATAAATATTATCCAAGTTTCTTCTTCACAAAGATTGCGTTTACATGACCATTTTCTCTATTAATGTAGATTATACCACATGATCTAATCACGGTTATTTTCTGCAGAAAACTGATATGAATCTCACAATTTAGTAAAGTCGAGCTACGCCGAGAATAGAAAGTTATTTTTATTTTGGTTCTTGATTGTCTTAATTTTAGCCAGAAATTTGCATGCTTTAGGTTTATTAAAGGTCACGGTACGGCTGATTTACAATTTCCGGGATAACTTGGCGTGCTGCAGCTCTCCAATGAACGTCGGATCGTGTTGTGTTCTCCTCTGAAGAACTTGAAGACAATCGATGAGTGCAACGTCGCGTGTCTTACAATTACAACTGACGGAACTCATCAGTCCTTTAATTTGTTCGGAAAGAGGAAGTACCTGCATTTTATAACTTTCATGCTATATATTATAGTGAAACTAAAGAATGCGCCACCGTTGTTTCTAATATTATAATCAAAATGATCTTATAAGGTCATTTAAATATTTCTTTTTTGTGTAAATATAGGTCTGGCCACCGCTTTTGTAGAATTCATATTTGTTCTACAATAATTCCACTTCTCAAATAACGACGCCCTCCATCACATTACTTTTAATTTGGTGAACATCATCTGTTAAATTCTTCTGGGTTCGCTCTGTTCACTTAAATGCATCTATATTTAAAATATATGTTTGATAAAGATCAATCCTCAGCAGGGAAGTACCAAAACACGTTCCTAGCCTAGGACGTTCTATACATTTATATAACGGAATTGATTAAAAAATTAATCTTGAATCGCAACAACTCCTTTTGTAGTGTTTAACGGTTTACACTCGATAAATTAGTATGAAACTTTGTAAAATCTGTCTTATTGTAGAGTAGGTCTGGAATAAAAATATCACGAAATGAAATGAAAGAAGAAAAGAAACAGGAATGAAACCACTGAACTGGTCATGACTGGACTTTTATATTAGTGGTGCTAAATATTCTATTCTGTTGAAAATTAGACGAAATAAATATATTAGTAACGCATATATGGATAGGTTGATAGAAATGAATTTATTGCATATATATGTACGGGTGCATAATTGTTGCCATCGAGAATTTGCTCACTTGAACGTACCGGTACTAATTGTTATTGAGCAAAATTTAATCAAAGATCTCTTTTGTCGGACTTACAGAAATTCTTCTCTTGTTTTGTTGCGCACTGGGTAGATGACCGTGATTGGTCTGCCTGGAGAAATATCCTCCAGTGACATTAACGTCTCGACGCTCAGTGCAGATCGAAGTCCGGACTCTGGAGTGAAGGACAGGCTAGACGTCGAGCACGGCGTTTTAGAGTCCATCTCCTGGAATGAAACACACATAACACTATAACCTCGAGCTACAACATTCTAATTTATTCATGTAAATAATGAGCAAACTAAATATAATTAATTTAAAATATTCCCTTGATGCAACGTATAAATTTGAGAAAAATGTGTAGGAGTTAAATTCTACAGACATAGTGCAAGCAGGTCACTCTAGGTCATATTTCATGTCATAGTGTGACGTATTCCGTTTGTGTCATGGAGAGGGTGACGGCAACGCGATCGAGGTGCTGCATTATGTCCCTGTCGAGGAATGGTAGTGTCTTCTTTTGTATGAGTGACGATGCATTATTACTATAATACGCGTTATTAATTTCTGTTGTTCCTTTCGGCGCGCCCGTAATACTTTTGAGTTATTTGTGAATTTCATTAACTTTATGGAAGAGGACCTTCAAAATATTTAATTCATACTTTATTAAATAGATAGAATTCATTTTAAGTATAATTTAAGGCAGTGTTTCTGTGTAAGATGGCCATGTCTTCGATCTTACTTTGTTGATCGGTGGCAGCGACGTGTCGGAGAGCGGCCGTAGAAGTAGACCTCCCATTTGGCTGACCAGAAGACCACCGAGGCCAAACCTTCGAGGCTCGGGCTCCGGCTCCTGCTAAAAAATAAAACATTTTGTTGTACTCCTGAACCTAAAGAATGTGAATTTCACGGCAGTACACTATAAAAAATTTTACCAACTAAACTGTTTTCCATTAATGTCAATAATTTCGGTAATTTCTTAAGTATTAAGAGACTCGATAATTTAATTAGCAGATTGGTATAACTTAAATATATTACATACAAATATATAATATATATTTTTCTTACGGAATTTCTAAAAGATTCACAAATGTGTTAGCATCGTTACGTGAAATTTAAAAAGAATGGTAAATAATTCAACATTAATCCTAGCAGTCCTACTTAGCATTATGAGGACAATATTATATTTATTCTTAACTTTCTGTGAAAAGAGGTTTTAGTATATCTACAATTGCCACTCACTCGAATCCTCCATACTTGAATGGTAGGGTTTTGACCATATTTCATGATATCATTAACTATATTTTCAATTAGAAGCAAAATGGGACTGCTTAGAATTTAACGTATTGAAAGTTTATTAAAATTTTAAATCTCCAACTAAAATAAATATTTATCTGTGATTAATAAATAAATAAACATCGGCCACAGATATCAGCATAGAATGACCTGTCAATAATTTTTTTTAAAACTTGAACCTGATGAGGACGCAAAATAAGCTATGAAACGTTGTTACTTTAATTAATAAATTCTTTTTTTGGGCTGATGTTTATTTATTTATTAATTTTCTCAATAGTCAGAATATATATTTATATATATCTACATTTGTAATTATTATTTGACCGTTTTATTATTATTTTAAAAATATATCACTGCTATACATAATTGCGATTATACAATAGTTTTAAGATATTTTTTTATTACATGAAAAACTATTTACCATTCTTTTTAAATTTCACGTAACGATGCTAACATATTTGTGAACCTTTTAGAAATTCCGTAAGAAAAAATATATATTATATATTTGTATGTAATATATTTTTCAATATAAAACTTTGTTAATATTTTTAATTCTTTGTTCCTGCTGTTTTCTTTAAGGAATTTGGGAGAAAGAATAAAACGGTAACTACTTTTCCTATCTACCTTTTCAGTTCCAGCCTATTTCGTTTTTGCGAGGAAAGTTAAAGCATGAGAGGAACCTACTTATTTATATGGTAGACAGTTCGGACAGTACTCTTCATACCCCAAAAGTACATTTACGATTTCCACGAAATTTACATGATCATTAACGTCTCTCTAGCCATTAAGGGTAGTTTAAACCTCATTTACCATTTACAAATTTTCCTCCATCTTACTTATACCATCAATTCAACGTTGCCTGTAAAAATAAAATTGTCATTAAACTTCATATTTCTAAATTTCTTCACAGGAACAAATGAAAAGGAAGGAATAATTACGTAGGTCGTTCGGAAAGTTCTTGGCCTGATATAGAGTGAGCGTTAATGGGCATTAACGGCCATCCTCAGCGCAATTAATATCTATTAAATGGCATAGTATACATTTTTAATCATTTTCAGTCATCCAGAGAAATATGTAAGTGTAGGTGTTGCGTGAAAAGTGAATAAAATACATATTTAAATAGATACAAAATACTTTGTACTAAAATGTTTAACCCCGATAGCTGTGAAGAAGATTTTCACAGTTTCTGACCGTAAAGGAGTGGGAATCTGAATATTTAAATGCGGAAGGAACTCAATTTTGATCGACAAGTGTTCATGATGTTCATATTCTACTACGCCTAGGAATCAGTTTGGTTTTAACAGTACACCAGAATTAACCCGAATGAACATTTCTCACGAGTGTTTCGATCTTCATGAACTAATTCAACCAAGGTTTTGTATCTTTTAATTATAAGTGAAGAGCTTTTTATTACGCCTCTGAGTCGATGTAACAGTGTAAACATTGATTAAAAAAGAGTACAAATATTAAGAAGAAGGTGAGAAAAATCACTGTGTTAAATTACGTAGTATTAATTTGATAAAATAGTCAATAGACAAACAAAATGAAGTGTTGATATAAATAACACACAACGTTTCTGAAAACTTTGTTTCTTTCGTCAGGAGATTAAAAACACAAGTGCAGTGAGTACGACACAACCGCACAATCCAGTTAAAGAACTCATTTGTAGTATTTATAACATCACTTCTGCGTTTTGACTATTTTATGTAATTATTATATTTTAAAACAGACGTATTATATTTTCATTACGTAGTATTATTTAAGAAATTGAAACAAGTTGTTAAGACCCATCAATGCAGCCGTTGTCATAACTTCAATTGTTTCTTTACGATTTTCGCTTGACATTGCCTCCACGTGCACCACATTCGCCTGATTTAGCTCCTACTCCTGTTTCTTGTTCCCGAATCGGAATGACTTGCTCTACGAATACTTGCCTTAAATGAAGAATTCACAAATCTGATAAACGCCTAATGTGACTAGATTTAGATTGAAGGTATAAAGAAACTGGAAATGCGATACAACACGTGTATTAATTAGATGAGATAGCCAAATAACAAATAAACACCGCACTACGTTTCTGGAAACTTTGTTCCTTCTTCAGGTGCTAAAAAACGCAAGAGCCAAGAGTGACACAACCGCAGTTGACCAACTTAAAAGCGAAGCAATACGCCTATGTGTATTGTTTTTAAAGTAAACTACGTAGGATAAAATGGATACGAAATATTTTCCTCATGCCAGTTACCGAAACTTTCTCATAGTGTTATAATATTTTTATAATCTAAATGTAGTTATAAGTACTGCTAAAAAATTGCGGTGAGTTCTTACAATGGCGGGTAGCCTGAAGGCCGGGAGTCCAGGATCCGAGGACGCCCTGTGGCTGCGGACGCGTCCTGCGCCGACGCCAGGCTCCGGGACGCCATAGGGACGCCCGCAGAAGGGGCAAGGTCCAGCGTCGGGACTCAGGCGGTGGATCGTCACGCGACACGCCGTGCAGGTCGCAACGTCCGGCGCCGAGGCGTCGTGCAGCGTCGATCCTGCCGGTCGCTGCAAAGAAAAGCGTCAAATTCAGTCTCCATCACTTCTAAATAGACATTATATTACGTGATTCTCCGGAGGTCTTCGTTTATTTAATAGTCATGTCTGGTAATTAAATACTGAAAATCCGAAGCTATAATTAATTTTTATACGCAATACTCATGTCTATTCACCATCAAATCCCCGTAAAAAGAAGTTACTGAAAGTATTTATTAAGACAACATGACTACGCGCGTAATTATTATATTTATTTAAAAATAATTTTGTTTGTATAATAAACACTCCATTGTTCTTTATCCATCAATATATATATTTTTAAAGAAATTACAATGTTCTGACGTAATATCAGATGAAGTTTGAAGCTACACCTGAACCGCAGATGCGTAGTAATATTGTATTACTGATTTCCGTAAGACAGACACGTATCCTACTGGAAGTCGGAGTATTAAAAATTTAAATGATATTACGAAAAAAGAAATATTTGATTGAAGATTATTATAAATATATGAATAAATGAATTTTATTAACTGCAATTAAGTATACACTTGGTGACAACTACAATTGAATATATTATTTTATATCTATAAATACCGAAAGCTCGTAAAAAAATAAAAATTAAGAAACAGTTACATTTTTTTCAAATATTGACTAATTAAAACTATTGCGTATAAAATATAAACACAATAAAAATAGTCTAAATAATTTTAAACATCTTGAAGAAAAAGTATTCTTTCTTAAAGACAGTGAATTCGGCTGTCTCCCTTTTAACACCCCATCAAAAATATAGTATAGGCATATACATCTTCAACAACGAATAAAGACAAAAGAAGTGGGGAAAATATTAACATAATAAACCACGAGGGCAGATGATAGGAAGATAAAGGTTGTAATTCTTGAGAACTATCACAAGACTTGATAACATCACGGTTCAGTAAGTTGTTCTATAGTTATGTATGAGTAATGGACATAACAACAAAGGATTTCAAATTGGCTAATAATTTACGAAAAAGTTATGTGACATAACGGAATAATGTGTCTGTGAGAGACAAATGCCTTTTGAAATGAACCCTTGATAGCTTGATTGCTAACCTATTTACCATTCGCTAATCATATTTCGCGTCTCTAAAATATTGCTGACTAATTCTAAATTTGAAACAAAGTTCCTAGTAATTACCTAGAAAAAAGCATGGAAGTACCTTCCATAATTTTCTCCCAGTTTTTACGGCGTTGATACAAATAAACTCCAGACGAATTATTGAAGGTTACAGACTTCACAACTTTAAATAAATTACATCCGTCATTAAACATGATTTGCTTTATGCAGTGCAATGACATGTTCTAAAAGTAACCCATTATTATTGATTGGTAAATTTGACTTACATTAATGGGTGTTTGTCTTAGTCAAGTGTCAGTGGGCAACCAAAGTTGTTTCAATTCTCAAAGGCCTTGTATTCTTCCCACGTGGAATCAATACGCTGACCTTCCACGAATTGGTCAGAAGTAAACCTACCTGTGGTACCATAACGCAGAGACACGGATTTAGTTATGCGATTTGACAACAGCGTTAATGGTTTTTTTTGGTGAAGGTAACAAACTATTTTCGTATTTTCCTTCGAACTTAATGTAGTACCATTACATTGTTAGATACAACGGATATACTTCAATTTTATATTTGCTAAAACTGTAAGAAGTTACGTTGGAAAAACATTATTCAGTTTAAAGGAAATTTGCATAGAAGAGATAATATATATATATTTCCACAGTACCTGAATTTTATAACAAACTATAAATGCTGATACACAGTTCCCAAAACGTTAGAGATAATGTTATAAATTAGATTTTTTTTGTTTGCTAGGATGAAATTCGTGCGTGAAAGAAACATTGTCCATCATGATTTACAAACAGTGAGTGAATAACAGTTAGTCAAAATACAAACCAAAGCTAAATTATAAAGGTAATGTATATAACGGAAGAAAAATCCTATTCTTTGAAATTAGTGTCCAGCAATACTTTTCTCTCAATTTGTCTACATGAATCGTAATGTTGAGTGGAATAAATAGAATTTATTAAGGTCGATAAAAACGTAGTGATTATATTTTACTTGATTTAAATAATATATATTATTATATAATTATTATATTAATAATATAATAATATATATTATTATATAATTATTATATTATATAATTATTATATTAATTATATATTATATAATTATTATATTAATAATAATTATTTTTATATAATATTATTATTTCTGAAGCACTTAACTAATTTTAATTATTTGTTTAATTTTTTTTTAAAAAAATTATTTTAGGGCAACAGGCTACATGAGGGTGATCCACATTGGGCAACTCCCGATTTAATAGCATAGGAAGGGATTTGAAAGGGGGGATGCGGAAGGGTAGAGGAAGGTAGCTAAGGGTTACTAGGGCCCCCGGGCTATTGTTTAAGGATCCTACCCGGCATTCGCCTAAAGAAATGCAGGGAAAACCCTAGAAAAGCCTGCATCAGGTAGGTCGGGCATTGGGTACTTGTCCCACGCCCTTCCGATAGCGGGAGAGGAGTTTGCTGTGGGGACGCAGCATTCCCTTCTCCGTTCCTCGACCAGTTTAGGAGCCAGCCGGCCGACTATTCCAATGGGAATAGCGGACAACTCTTACCGTATGCCCAAGGTCTGTGACCCCGGAACATACACCTCTCAGAATAGGCCGAGGTGCCTCGGCTTATATGTGTTGAATATTTCGTGGTAACGTAGGTGAGAGAATTTAGTTCGTGCATAGACTATGTGAATGACTATGTTTCATAGATCACAATGATATTTTATATATATATATGCCAATTCGAAATGTTCTGAAGTTAAGGGTATAAAAAATACGAAGTATATGTTTCCTCAGATTTGTTATTCAGTCAAGTGCTTTGCTGATAGTTATTATATTATTTATATTAATAATTCGTTTCGTATTTATTAAATTATCCTATTTTTATGCATTTTATTCAATAATAAAAGATGATGAACTCTAAATCGTCCGCGCACAGTATTAGTAAATTTTCATATTCTGTTTATTCTTTCGCAAGGTACAATATAGCTATATAGTTTCAAATCTAGAGAGATAAGGTTTAGAGGTATGTGGAAATACATTCAAATTATTCCTTACCGATAATTGGACTTGACTAGCTTAGTCCGGCGATTTATTAACAGAGGTCAGTTCTTTGATAAAGTTCCGTGTAAATCGAAAGGTAACAAAAATAATAGTTTGATAAATCAGGGCAGCAACTTAGATCATGATTAAACTGCTGCTCAGTCATTATGAAGTTCCTTCACCAATTTAATAAGCTATTGATCGCCGGATTCTATAAAACCAACAGTGACGGACATGTGCCACCGCGGTTCAATAAAACTGCTATAAAATTCAGCTACTTTGCAAATCATTGCTAATAACCGTAATTGCAATGTCGTTATGACATATTCACGAGTGCATGCTTGTTATCAAATTTCTCTAGTAAATCATGATGGTCGAAACAATTGCAGCGGATATCTCCGTACCGAATGTTTTTAAAGTGAGATGGGAACGCATGATTGCATTCTTTATAGTTTTGTCAATATTGCACGTTTGAAACGCAAAAAACTACATCACTGATCCCAAGTAACATTGAAAAATTGCTGCAGTTATTTCTATTTTTCTTCTTCAAGTAGGAGATGTCGGCAACATATTTTTTGCAATTGTTACAAATCTAATCTTAACTTTCTTCTTTATATTTATATACTTTTAAATATTTACCTGTTATATGAGATTGAAGTTTATATTTCTTTTTACTGTTCGGGCAAAAACAATTTTGCATGTCAATAAGTATAGTATTAATTTATTATACATACCACGTTTCTTTTCGGTAAAGTGAGTCGAACTTCGTATCCAACAATTTTTTTTCTCAGAAAATACGCTTGAAACTTAGTGAGAAATAGGCACAGTGAAGCAATGAAATAATTTCTTATATTTTATCTAGATCGGACCATTAGAAAACTTATCCAAATTAATAAATATATTTTAAATGAGTCGTAACGATACCCGCAATGTAGAGTTCCACTGTATTCTTAAAATAGTTACACATACTAAATAACAGAGACGGCCTATAATTCTTAAAAATGTTTGGATGAGATATTTTAATTTACCTTTGAGAGGGAATTCGACTATTTTGAAATAATAAATTGATCAAAGTATATCTTATCCATTTGCCTTTGGCTTGAGCGTATAAGCTTTCGTTCAATAACTTTGGATTCACTAATTATAAATTATCAAATAATTATTATAATAATCAGGTAATAACAGGAAAGTTGGTTATTTCTTTATCCATTACGCACGGTTATTGCTTCCTACCTAATGAATGTGGGACGCAAATTTAAAGAAATTTTTTCAAAACTTTCAATAACACATTTTTAAATATTTTCTTATTACTGAATAATACTATATTATTATATACGATATATAGTATATATACGATAAGAAGCAAATTTCGGTATGTAGCGTTCCGTGCTTACCCTTTTCGGTAGGTATTCTGCACACTACTTTAGTCAATAGGGTATTATTAGTTTAGCCCTTGCTTATTTCTCAATGGCTGTATCCCACATCCTTCTCTCGGTGGTTTATATTGAGTTTACCCTGGTGATAATTACTTTCCTCTTCGAAAATCTACCTACCTGCCCGTCTTTTGCCTTCCCATAACATACATATTTCGCGTATAATTATTCCTCATACGTTTTACTCAAGGCTTTCAGGAGAAGACCTACCTCTATGTTAAACATGAATTTTACAAGTAACTGGTAACTTTTTCGCATACATTCAGGTAATTAATTTGTAAAATGCCTGCCTAGTGCCATGTACAATTTTAAACACCCTAAAATTCGTTCAAATGCTTTTCCACCTATTTTGACTCTTTTATTCAACTCTGCTGTTTTATTCCCCTGGTACACATATGATATTCAAATATTATAATATTGTGTAATTTACTGATATGATTACTCGTATTATTCACACGTTATAACTATTATTCTTTCATATTTGGTTTAGCGGCACATCCTTGAGTTTTACTGTGATTAGTTAAGGTCGCAATGAGTCAATTCATCTGAGATTACTAGCAATCATGAATTTTAATAACTAGTTTTTATGTGATTTCGATGATTTCTTGTATGTTATACAAGGATAGGAAAATATATACTTTTCAAACAATTAAAAATTCTCAATGCTTTGGTCTGATTCATTTATCCATATTACCTGCTTTCAGGTCAATAAACTTTACTCGCTATTACTCTATCTCTTTTAAGTTGAAAAAAAAAGAAGTAATTTTTGGGATGGTTCACAGACTTCACGGTACATGCGACGTGTTTTTCGGCCAACCCCTATTCATCAGGTTAAGAAACAAAAGAAAACGGCAGGGGACCAAATGTAGGGAATAAGGCGAATGTAGCAACAGGTCGAATTTCCATTAAACAATCAAAGCTGTACAGATGCGCAACCTGAATTTTCTTTAAGGAAAAGCAGACTTTTTTTTACCAAATGTGGAAGTTTTCTCTTTATTATTTTTTGGCTCAATGCTTTCCAATTCATAATAGTCATCATTTATCGTCCGTTCGTTTTCGGAATAGTCGACGTAGACCATTCCGCGTGTATTTGCAAAATCCGTTGCCATAAGTTTTTCGTCGACGTCACGGCCTTAGTCTTCTTTGAGAGCCGATTCACTTCCAGATAAGCGATTATTGTTTAGTCTGTAACGTAATATATCCATGTTTCATCCAAAGTTATTTATTGACTTAGAAACTTGTCAGGATTGCAACGAAACAACGCCAATTCGGACACTGAATCGACCACACGATTGCGTTTATCTCGACATTGTGAGTAAACGCGGCACCATTCTTGATAATATATTTTAAGACCCAATTTTTCGTGCAAGATTGAAATCTCTGTGTTATGGAACATGTCTGTGGCTTCAATTGACTCGTCGACCACTGAAAACCATTTGATTAATCATTTATGACCTAATTAACTCCATTGGACTTCGCGAACGGTGATCACCACTTGTGGATGCCCGACTACGACTAACCTAACCTTCCAAAAATTGAAAACTTTTCATCGCTGGACGCCGATGTGCTTGAACACGACTTTTATTAGGCATTTTGCCTTACAAACGGAGATACATGAAAATTGTTTCTTTTTCGTTGTTGGAATATAACAAACTATTCGTTTTGATCAACTATAAAAATGAAACCAACTGAGTGATATGGCTGACATTTCTCGTAAACAAGCTTTTTTTCAAATACTACCGACGATCATAGAATTTGTAGTACTCATTGACCTACTCCACTACTTATGACTGTTCATCACGTTGTTCTTGAGCGTTATGGAAGCGATTACTTGAGCAGTGTATTACCGACTCGTTGTCCACATCGTCGTCGTCCGAGACGCTGCGGAAGGTGCTCCTGAAGCGCTCCCACACCCAGGACACGGGCTGCGGCAGCATCGCTACGGGCGCCGCATCGCGTCGTCCTCTCCGCGCGGCGTCCTCGCGGCCACTGGCCACCACTTCGACATCGACCTGCGGCCAAATCGAACTCAACACGCGCAGCGTCGCGCCGGTCAACCCGCTCTCCGCAGTCGTCAATAGCATTTTACGCACTCTGAACTGCCAGTTCCAGGTGAGACAATGTATGGCGTTCCACAGGGTCGCGAGATTGAGCCTCAAATTTATATCCAGTCCATATAAAGCTCTGTGTGGATGACCTACTTATTTTTGAAGACGTGAAATACGCGATCTGTATAACGTACGTTTTCCCGACATCCGAATATCTTGGACCTGAACATTTTCCCGACAAGAACAGGAAGACCGAAATATAAAATCCTGAAAAGTAACTTCCCTATGAGAACATGATTATAATAAATTTATTAGTACCATTAATCCTCTGCTGAGGAAATAGTACAACTAAAATTGATATTAATTACAAAAATCAATAGAATTATAAATACATAAAGACGTGAAAAATTTAAGCGTGTATTGAAAATTAATAATAAAAAAGATAGCCAAATACAGTCGAACGATTTTTTTTCTTTATCAGCAAGTGTGTGCTTATTAGTAAAACTAGTCTTTTAAGACTAACATTAATTAATTCTAACAATCTTAAACTATATACATAAACGAACTAATGATATAAATACCTCACAAATTTTCTGGAATCATTGTTCCTGTTTTATTTTACTTTTGTCAACTGAGTTGTGCAGTTGTGTGGCTCCAGGCACATTAGTTTTTTTTGTATTTTTTTAAAAAGTTTTCTTAGCACCTGAAGAAAGGAACAACGTAGTGTGGTATTTATATCATCACTTCTTTTGCCTATATTTGGCCATCTTTCTTATTATTAAATGCATAAAGACTGTAGATATTTAAGACTATACATAAATACTAATATACATAATTCCAAGAGCATATAATAAGAAAGATAGCCAATACAGACAAAAGAAGTGATAATATTAATTATCACACAACGTTCCTGGAAGTCTTGTTCCTTTCTTCTGGTGAAGAAAAATCGTAAGCGTGCAGTTGTCTCTCTCTAGGCTCTGGCGTTTCTTCTGAACCTGAATGAAGGAACAAGGCATCCGAAATGTTGTGTGGTATTTATATCATCACTTCGTTTGTCTGTATTTGGCTATCTTTCTTGTTATTAATTTTCAATCGGACGTAAATTTTTCATTCCAAGAGTATATATTCGCAAATACGCGAATTAGAATCATCGTGAAAAATGTTGTCACTATTATCAACATACGCAAATAAGAGAATATGTTAGGATAACAAAGAAACAAACACATTAAAAATGCGAAACACTACAGAAGTAAAGTAACTTAAAAGTAAAGTAAAGATAAAAAGTATCATCTGTAATATAAAATTCAGCTTATATGCAGCGATACGCAAAATATAGTAGACTGCAAAAATAACACTACACTTCTACCGTTACAAGAAGGTGATAAAAAAAATTCAAAATTAACCTTCCACCAACATGTTGTCGTCTCTGGAAGAATTTACCTGAAAGCTACATTTCTCCGGATAATACAAAATCCCGAAAGGGAAATCCCCGATATGCGTAGAACACAAAATTAAAAAAATTCTCTATTTCTGAAATCTAAACGTACGTTGGAAACTCACGTCATCGTTGTAGAACATACCAGGTAATAACAGCAGACAGAGAAAAAGGTTTTGGTGATCAATAATTTAATTTCCTCTTATGAATACACGCTGACGGCTTTGCTTTATTTGATACTGTGGCCACATTATTCTCAATTAACTTATAAATGGAGAAACGTGTTGACGTTTAAACAAGTTCGACCTACTGACACATTTTCAGCCTTTTAATTTTTTTTTGTGTTTACGAAAGCGCCTGATAAATTTTCTCAGCCAGTTTTAAATCCCTTTTGAGAGCTAGAACGCCGACTGGCCTATCGCTATCATGTGAAGAGACGAATTTTTGCGATTTAACGCCCCACTGAAAACAAATTAATGCTAAAATTATGAGTGCTAATTTGAGTCTTATTAAAACTCTTGATATGAAGCCCGCTCTAGCTTCTTCGTACCGTGTAAGCTCGTTTTCTTTATTTCTTAACTAAGATTTTGAATATTAATTTGCAAATCACAGACATTTTAAATTAATTATCAAGTATAATATCAATATTTAGTAGTCACAATACTAAATACACATAAGAAGACATCTTGATGACAGAAGAATAAGTTAAATATATTAAATGAATCATATATACTTCGAATTTATGCTAATAAATACTGCAAGGCTAAAATTTGGAAGGATGCTGAATTTCCTCCAAAACAAGCACAAGACGTAATATTGTCACTATCTTAACTGAATTAGTATCCGTAATTGTTTGCGAACATTGTAATTACTTTTCAGCAAATCCACTGCTGTTGAAATGCAAGGTAGTAAATAATGAACGAAGTTGGATCATTATTCTCCATTCTGTATATCATTCATTCCATTTGATATTAATAAGCACAAACTCATGGACGTATGAGCAGAAGTATGGAAAAGTCTCGTTTAGTCTAAAAAAAAGAAATCCGTTGGGAATGACGGTAAATAGGTATGCGTGATAAAAGCGTCGGAGAAGATCAATGATTAACTCGTTTGGCCGTATAAAAAACATTTCAGTACGTGAATACGATGGCCGGATACACTTTACTGAATATTCTTAAAACTTCCTGAACTTAACTTCAGTAATAAAAACTGCAAAAAGTACGCTTAAAATAGCATAATCACACTCAGAAAATAATTTTGTTGAGAAGTTTGGCGTAAGGTACCGGAAGTTTGTAATATAGACGAATTACGCAATAATCATAATTAAATATTATTTAGATAGTTGGACAATTGGTAAAAACTTATAATATTTGGTATACGAAATTAGTAATAGCCGTCTGAGGAATATAAGTGCAGCTTACTTGAGGGAAATCAAAGCTCAGAATTAAATTAGTCTAAATCTTGTACAGTGAAGTACCGGTAGGGTGGTGGAAGAATGAGAAATGGTTGAGAACACATTATTTACCGAGATTTCGTTTATTAAATTAAAGGAAATGATTGAATAATATTAAAATCTTTGGGTTTATAGTGCTATATTTTTATTGCTTTAGACACGTAAGTAATCAAGAAGTTTATAAGTCTTAATATTTCCGTGTTTCTCTCCCTTAATTAAATTCTAATAACAATATGTAAACCAGAGCCTCTAATAATTTATTGTTTTGTTTATAGTTTAAGCTATGTTAATAAGCAATAGTGGAATGAACTTCTTAGTTAATGCTAAAACATGACGGAGAATTATCTCAAACGGCGAGGATTTCGACTAAAACCACTTCAGCAGATACTTCAAAGGGTTTACAGTTACATTTTCGGATGTAAAACGACTCAGAAATATTTCTTCAGAATAATGAATTAACTTGGATCACTTTTAAGAACTCATGAAATTCAGTGAGCTCTCCCCTCGACATCTTGAAAAGTTTTTATAAGGTTAGAAATTAGTATTGATGTTTTACTTTCAACTTTCATTAAACGCGAGAACCTAAATTCGATAAATATTTGGAGACCCACATGAAAGTAAAACGAGAATGTCTTCAATAAGTCCTATGGTGTCGTATTATGAGCGACCGTGCCCTGAGCGGACAACAGTCCCTTCCTCAATCCTGACCACTGAGCGAGCCAATTTAGTGTGGGTATATCGCATATAAGAAATTTATGTCCACTACATTTCATGTAATTAATTGTCAGTAATGTTCAATATTTTTTAATTTATTGAATGTAAATTATCATGCTTGTAAAATCTTGTTTGTTGGATGTTTTAGAAACACAGATTTCGAAATTATATCATTTGATTGGCTTTACAACACCAGAAGAGGTCTTAATAAATTAGGGATGAAACTTTGAGAATGTTTTTTTCTATAATAATGTTTAAAATTTTAAATTAATAATAAATTTATAACAGAACAGGTTAGTGTTTTCATTTATTTAATGACGCCAGTTTAATGCAACCGTTAAAAGATTTGTATCTTAATTGATAATTTTTAAGAGTATTTATTAAACGAATTCTACCAATTGGAACAGTTTCCATATTATACATAGAGATAGAAATTACAAATCCAATTAAGTTTCAGAAATGTTATACATTAAACTTTTATTACATTCAATTAATGTTAAAATCAAGACTGATAAAGTTGCTCTTCGGAAAACTTTATATCTGCTCGCTCAGCGGTCAGGATTAAGGAACTGTTGTCCGCTCAGGGCACGGCCGCTCATAATACGGCGCCAGTCCTATAGTGTTTACGAACGACTTGTTGGTCATACTTATTATTAGAAAATTAAAAAACCAATCTCAGCCACCAAAAATTCAACTGGTGTCTTTTTCAAGCAATAAAAGCGATTTCTGAAGCACTGTCGGGGTAGGTAATAAATTAATTTTTAAAATACTCGTAACAGCCATGTAACGCACTTGCCAGAGAAAGTTTTGCTTAGTAAACCATTCCATTTGATAACTAGCATACTTAATTTTATTACTGTTTTTAACTTTCTTGTGCCATATACTGCATCGAGATACGACGGAATGTATAATTTTTCGCCGCTTGACCACTGAGAAGACGTTTGGAATTTTGTGTTGGTGCTTATAATGTTGTAGCGTTTTCATTTATTAAAGCCAAAGATTTCTACCGCATATGTCTACATTTTTGGATGCATAAATATTAGTTACTTCAATAACTATTTTGTTCACTGATTGTTTTTCAAGTATATGAACAATATTTTAAAATATTAATTCAAGTATAATATAGAAATATATAGTCAATTGACATAATTTGTGTTCCATTTCAGAGACTTTAATTGTATACTTATTAAAAAAACTATTATTTTGCTCATAAAGTATAACAATTATACTGTGACACTTTTGAGTTCCATCATAGTTGTTCAGTATTAATAATAGTTCGCGCATGTAATTGTAATTTAGTGTAACGACTTTTCCTATTCTTAAATTGGACTACTGGAATTAATAATTAATTGAAAGTGAAATATACGTTTTGTTGAAACGTTAAACCATGTTTTCTATTCAGGGAAAAGTGTTGTCAATACCTCTGATTACGATAATTCCTACAGTCCTTTTCGACGATGATAAATTCCAATAGCTGCGGTTAAATATTCGCAGGTAGTGGGGTTAAGCGCTTGTTAAAACGTGAACGTGGTCACCCTGAGTGAATCCAATATCATTGATTTGGCGTCGAGTAAATAGGAGTAATTGAGGTCACTTAAATGGCGGTTAGATGCACGGTAGGGAGGTAAACTGACCAGTACGAGGAATCGTGGCCTGGAGCACCTGTAGGACTGCCACTGCCACGTCCACTCGTCAGATGCTGGCTCATTCTGCAACAACCAGAATAAGACAATTGAAAACCAGACGACATCTGTATTATGAGATTATAAGATCACCCAAAGACTACCCAAAGAACAATAGCAATATTAACCTTAAATAAAAAATTCTGCTTCAAAAGAGAATTGTTTCATTTCATGTAAATTTTATTTTACGTTTTACGCTTATTATTGTCTATTATTTGTAAATTTATTATACTTTTAACAAATACGTTTATATTAAAATTTTCTTATATATAATTGACTGCAAGTATACATACCTCTTAATAATAGTAATAATAATAATTAACATAAGTACATAACGTTTATTAACGAAAATTAATTTAACGACGTTTTGTCCTCTTTTAGAAGTAAAATAATTTATAAATATAAATTATTATAATTACGATGAAGTTTTTTGGTTCAATATTTTGTTCACAATTGTTAAAAACATAGAACAAATGGGGAAAGTATACCGTCGTTTGAGTTTCTTCATAGTGTGCATGTGTGTCAGGTTTAGCCCAAATCTTGTGTGATGTGTAATCCTATATTTTATGACATTTAATTCTCAAAACATAAATTTTTTACCTAGTGCGTATTAACTTTTTTGAGTACTATAAATATTATATTATACTCTTAGTATAATTAAAGAATTTTTTTTTAATACTAATATATGGTTCTTTTACAGGAAAATTGGTGTTCCCGATTTTTACTAATTGTAGCATCCTATAATTACACTGTAATTTTATGTAATGACGTATCCTACTTCCTCATACGAGGACTGATGGAACAAAATAAATCAAATCAAATAATGAACAGAACTTACCTGATATATCTATAAAAATATACTTCTACGAAAAATTTTTGATATCTTAGTGAAATTATTCTATAAATAAATTAATTGGTTACAAGTAAAAAAAAACTTTAATAAAGCAACTGACAAAAAATGGAACTACCCAACTTTTCGTCCTTAATTTAATTTACTACTTCATTATATGTAGAATGCATTTGGAGCATTGTAAAATAATTTTTATACATTGCCAAATTGTTCTATTAATATCGGCCAAAATTTTGTAATATAAATAAATTTTGAACTGTGTTTCAAAGGCTTGTTCTACCTGCCTTGCCACAAATTGCTAGTCAAATTATCCATTGGCGTTTTCCAAACTAATTTAAAAATGGACGAAGAGTTCTCGGGCTTTCAACCGGGTACGGACGTTAGTTTGTCACAACGTTTAGATGGCTGACACTGCAATCTTCTTCAGATGAAACTAACGTCGATACCCGGTTGGAAGCCCGACAATTACACAAGGAAAACCTACATTTCGTATTTTATTTTAAAATATTGCAGTTTTCTTTATTTTATACTAAAGATGTTGAAATTCTCCGAAAAACCACAAATACCAAGCATTTATTCCACTTTCCTGTTGGACCTGGATATGAATACTTAATAGACATAGATTATAAAAAAAAAGCATTGTCGGATTTAGTAGACGAATTATATATTGTGGATTCCATATTGGTAAACCTCAAATGGAACTGTCCCATTATAAACTTTTTCTTCTTCCATTCCCATGTCGATACTTTTACAATATTTTGTGTTGTGCGCAATACACGCGGTTTATGCAGGCAGATTTTATGTATCTTACAATTTGAAACATTTACACGTTCTGAGTTCTTTGAAAATACTCGTACCTTTCTGTACGTGTATTCAGCTTACCACGATAAGTATATCATTTTAAATAAGTTTGATGACGTTATGTACGGCTCAACTACGAGTTATTAAAATCAGTATGTCTTCGGAACTCGTAGTTTGTCATTGTTTTTTTTGGACTGTTACTATTAAGATTGATGTTTAGCTTCCCGCGTGCATGTGTGATGACCAGGACTTGGAATAGCTTTGCGATTGAGGATACGGCGCCCCTGGCACAGTGATCCGTGGCGTCGCCTTGACCCGGCGCCTTGGCACGCAACCGTCGTGTTTTCGCGTGACGCGGGTCGGCATTTCCTCTTCCTCAGGCTGTCTGCCACGTCCCGCGGTGGTCATGTTCTGAGACAGCATTCGACATTCGGTCGCAACTCACGCCAAGGTGGAAAATAGCACAAAAAAACACTTCCTTTTGCACCTGAAACATTTACACTCACGCCGAGACAAAATCCCGTTTCTCATCAGGTTCGTTTGAATTATACATGATTGAAACTTGCTACATTGGTAGCTGATCTGCTTTAATTTCAGGCCAACAGCATGAAATTGACGATTGCTCAATACGTGCATAAACTGATATGAATACAGTATGCAGAGTTCGGACTTGTATATTATCGGAGTAATTCAAAATTTAAGTATCGCATGCTTGGTATAGGAGAGGCGTTTTCCACATATTCACGGCTAGGAGTGTTTTTATGTTTTTAAACTTTTCCTTCTATAAGCAGTGAATTTAACTAACACTCGATCTAGAGAACGGATAACTATGAACGTTGATATTTCCTATTTGCAATGACCGACTTCCTCCGACAGTCATCTTATTTTCTCGACCACATTTCGCGCCGGATTTTATTGTAATGTCTCTGCAGGTGCTGTAGACCAAAGTGTTCCTGTGCAGAATGTAATAGAAAATCAACGTAATCTTATTCCTAGATTAGTCTCCGGACGAAATTGACAGAAGATCTGCATATTCTTTGCTAATCATCATGGATTTTACATCAGTACCAGAATTTATTTTAAAGTGAATGGTATAAAATAATAAAATGAGAATAGAGATCCTAAATCAGAAAATGTTCAATCGAAACCTCAACATCGACCTGGGATTAGGATAAGTACATTCGGGTTCATAATGAATATAAGGCCGTATAGACATTTCATATGGTAAATAACAATCTTAATCTCAACGGAAAATAATATGGGTTGCTCCAGGACAAATATGACTCTCATATAATTAAGCTACACATTTCAACACTATTTTCATATATCTTCAAACATAACCTGAATATTGAGCAAATGATACACGATTTACAGTCGTAATAAATATTATAGCGATAGCTTAATATTTTTATTTAAAATATTACAGTTGGTTTCACACAAAGTTACGAGAATGTAACATAAATGCATGTATTAGGGCACAACCAAGCGGTTGCTCCTTAGTACAAGATAAATATTTCCTAAAATAAATTTGATGATATATTATAATGCAAGACAGTTCTATTTTCATGGTTAAATAAATTTAAGTTTATTTAAATTTTCTAGAATAATTATAATTCGAACAAATTATTTGATATGATTATAATAACGTAATTATATATTTATATAATTAATGGCTACAATTAAAATTAATATTTAAAGAAGACTCTAAAATCCAATGAGAATTTGTTTTCTGGACTCAATTATCTGAAGTAAGTGTAGACAGGAATATATATAGGGTAATCTACTCCCCTCTAATAGCATACGAAAGAGACCGAAATGGGGGATGCGGGAAGGTAGAGCAAGGTAGTCAAGGGTGAACTAGGGGCCCCGGGCTGTTTCCTTTAAGGATACCACCAGGTATTTGCCTAGAAGTAATTCAGGGAAAACCATAGAAAACCTGAATCAGGTAGGTCGGGCACTTGGTACTTTTCCCACGGCCTTTCGATGGCTGGAGAGGGGTTTTCTGTGGGGACGAAGCATTCACTTCATCGTGCCTCGACAAGTTTATAAGGCAGATGGCCGCCTATTCCAATAAGAATAGCGGACATTTATATTTTATTTTTATGGTAACAGGCTACATGAGGGTAATCCACACCTTTAATAGCATAGGAAGGGGTTCGAAAGGGGAAATGCGGAAGGGTAGAGGAAGATAGCCAAGGGTTAACTAGGGCCCCCGGGCTGTGGTTTAAGAATCCTACCAGACATTCGCCAAAAAGTGATGCAGGCATTTTTTTTGTATTGGGTAATCCACATAGTGGTAACTCCCCTCTTATAGCATAGGAAAAGGATTTGAAAGGGGGGATGCGGAAGGGTGGAGGAATTTTTTTTTAGGGCAACAGGCTACATGAGGGTAATCCACTTTGGGCAACTCCCCTTTAATAGCATAGGAAGGGATTTGAAAGGGAGGATGCGGAAGGGTGGAGGAAGGTAGCCAAGGGTTACTAGGGCACCCGGGCTATAGTTTAAGGATCCTACCCGGCATTCGCCTAAAGAAATGCAGGGAAAGCCCTAGGAAAACCTGCATCGGGTATCGGGCATTGGGTACTTGTCCTACGCCCTTTCGATAGCGGGAGAGAGTTTGCTGTGGGGATGCAGCATTCCCTTCTCCGTGCCTCGACCATTTTAGTAGGCAGCTGGCCGACTATTCCAATGGGAATAGCGAACAACTCTTACCGTATGCCCAAGGTCTGCGCCCCCAGAACGTACACCTCTCAGAACAGGCCGAGGTGCCTCGGCTTGTGGGAACCTTAGTTGAAAAACGGAAAGGAAAAGGCATACCCAAAGGTAGCCCCTTCGTATCTCTCCTAAAAGGTTCTGCCTGCGAGAGAACATCCCTCGCAGGTATTGCCTGCGAGAGAATAGCCCTCGCAGGCGTTCCCTTCGGGTGGAGGAAGGTATTATTCAGATTTTTAACTTTCTTTGATATAAAATTGACCTGCGGGAAGTTTATTAGAATTTCGTCAGGCTGGTGGCGGGAAACAGACTGATGGAGATGATAGGCACAAATAAGCGAAACTTAGCGTTACAATACTTCAATTCCAAATAAAATCCTCCACGACCTTTCTTTTATTTCTTTTCTAACATATTTGGACACCAACTTTCAAATTAATTGCTTCTACAACTTTATCTCTCTGGCAACCTCACGCTTTCACTATAACAGTCTCCGACGAATTCCCACCATCGATGTTTTTCATCTTTCCGTTTTACCTGTCGAAGATTCCCACGCAATCTTGAGACACGTTCAATGCCCTTGCAAATAACATGTTTCAGGTAAATGTTTGCTTCCCGCATCTGGAGGTCTGCAAAACAATTTTCTCAGTGGAAAACCAAATTTGGGCTTCACAGTAGCTATGTGTCAAATTCCGACACCGTTAGATGTAACACATTTTTCATATATTTCCTACTTAGGAACACAATATATTTATATGTGAATCAACATTATAATATTATTGGATTTACCGCCGTTTGATAACGAAATTGCAGTTTGGGTAAGAAAATTATGGATTTTAAATACAAAAATTGTCTGAAAAGAACGATAAAAAGTATGTCAATATCAACACGATTTAGTAACACATTTTAATCTTTTGTTAATTAACGTTTGATTTTCAACGGATAAAAATCAGCCAAATTTTCTTTCATGAACGTACCGGATTTATTATTTCCTATTTTCTTCTTTATTCGTTAATAAATAAACAAAAGAAAGAACTATACTTTATAGGTAGCTATAATCGAAGTCCTTTATGTGTAGATATTTGTAGTTTGTAGTGATTAAGAGTATCGTCCACTGTCGCAATTTTACAAGCGAAGACTAGAAAAAAAATAGGAACATATCAAACGTTAATGCGATAGAACTCACCTTGTGAAATCAATTTGGTCAACCACTAAATTGAGTAAGATGAGATGTTTTATGTGAGAATGAAGGACAACGGAATGCATAATATGTGTCAGTGAAATAATTTTGCACAACAAATGTTATTGGCTTTTCCCACGCGATAGTGCGTGGTTGGAAATGCTGATTGGACGAGAAATAAAGCAATTCCGCTGCATGCAAAAAAAGGCGCAGACTTGATAAGCAACTCTGTAAAGGCAAACGGCAAATACAAACTTTGTAAGACACGGAGGCAGTTTTATAAACAACACTTCAGCGAAACAAAGGAGACTGCATTTCATTAAGTTAACTGTGACAAACAATTATTACACGAAATTTCTTGTATGAAGAAGATCAAAAAATAATACTGGCAAAATAAACAAACGCAATGTGGAATTTGTTTACTATCAATTAGATTTTTTATTCCCTAATCTATTTCCTGTTACTATATTTTGTTTTGAACTGCAGAATAAGCAATACAGACTTATGGAAACTCTCATAGTTAAAAAATTGTGCCATAATACGAGTAAACGAAGATAAATTTAATTTAAATCATTACTTTGTTTTGGCGTAAATAAAAATTAATGAATAAACAATAAACGTTTCAATAAATGATTTCTAATTGCATTAATATGAATTTAAGAAACTGATTAATTATTTTGCAGCAAATAAAATATAAAGAGTCATTTAAATTAAATACTCAATAAATAATGCATTAACTACAAATATATTTAAAAATTTGAAAACAAAATTTGGCATCTGAAAAATTTAATTACAATTGTTTTAGTTCATCCGCATTAACTGATTAATTATTTTGCAGCAAATAAAATATTATAAAGAGTCATTTAAATTAAATACTCAATAAATAATGCATTAACTACAAATACATTTAAAAATTTGAAAACAAAATCTGGAATCTGAAAAATACAATTACAATTGTCATCTGCATTAATTAAGATTAAAATTACCATGCATATGGTAAAACAATAATAGTTTTATATAATAAGTTACAGATTATGATCAATAACAGATATTGTGTTATAGAAATTCAGTTAAAAAAAACGATTCACAACCTGAAAATAGACACCTATTTTTAAACTGATTTATTAAAAAATAAATTCTCTTTTATTAGTCATAAACTACACATTATTCTATATTTAAAAACAGACGTAAAATAAAAAATAGTCTTTTATTGATAATAGCCTGCGTTTTCAATAAAAATGAAAGATTTATAATCATTTACAAAACATTGTTTGACTAAATATAATAAGCAATTTTGCAAAAACTAGCACGTATCTAAACAGCGATCCCGAAAATACAAGAGGCAAATAAATACACTCCAAACAAACTCAGTTTTTAATGATCTTATTTTAAAAGTCAATATCATATTTAGTTAATGTATATTATATACAACATACATTGACCATATACTAAATTAGATTATGTTGCTCAAAGAATTTGCGAATTAATTACTATAGACTAGAAGACAAGGATATATTTAGAAAATGCTTTTTCTGTGTTACGTAGACAGCAGGATTTTGTCTGTAAGGAAACTCTCTGAAGGATCCGGCAGAGGTAATTTATCTAAAATTAATTAATTCCTACGATTAAAATAAACTGAGGTTATAAAATCCGTTATATGAATTTCACTACTGATTAAGAAGTTTACAGTCCGGCAATGGTCATATCTATTCTTTTAACCTAGTGAAGTGAAGAGATTTCAGGGGCATTGGGAAAAGTAAATATAGATTGACGTATTACAAACACGTATCGTAAAAATAATTTTAGGAGGAAGTATTTTGTTTAAGATTATTTCTCTTAAATTTAATTTTTATTGACAATGTAGTTAAATACATTTAAATGATTGCAAGACGGAAATTAAAAATGTGG
This sequence comes from Zhengitettix transpicula, assembly GCA_037074705.1. Taxonomy (NCBI): domain Eukaryota; kingdom Metazoa; phylum Arthropoda; class Insecta; order Orthoptera; family Tetrigidae; genus Zhengitettix; species Zhengitettix transpicula. The sequence continues at coordinate 42,713,407 of CM073591.1, read as the reverse complement.
TGATTAATCCGATCTAGTGTACTAGATGTTATATGGTACTCGTACCAGAGTCATGGGCCGTGACGGGTCCAACGGCGCGGCGCCGCATCACTCCGCCGCCAGCCAGCAGTATCGACGCGCAACTGGACCACCTCGCACCGTTTTGTCGATACCCTGGGTCAGGCCCCGCCAATGGCGCCCCCGTTCCTAATTTAGGAATAAAAAGAGCAATGAATTGCATGTGTCACGACCGCCATTGTTACGGCCTAAGGTGAAAGAAATATTGTCTTACAATGCAGTTTTTTGTTGGTTACGCACATCGCTCTTACACTTTGAGGGTAATTAAACTTAATGTGTGTCACTGAAACGCACTCTTTAGATCAGGACGGTGACATTTACAGTAAGATATGTATTTGAGAGTTGTAGTGGTGATGAGACAAGTCACGGTTGTCCCACGATGTTCCGTGCTTTCCCGCATTATACCAGCTGGGCGGCCAACGTGCTGCGGTGTGGAAGACTCCTTGGTGGAAGAAAAACCGTTCAAACCAGACATCAACACCCTTGCACAAAATAAAAAAAATAGCTTTGCTAAGTCGGCTTCTACCGACGCCAACGGCTCTCAGCGCCTCCAAGATTACAACTTTCCGCAGCTCCTCCTAGATCACAATTCGTTGGTCGCCGCTTCAGGTTCAAATTTATGTATCTCGCGGACATCTGTGTAAATAAAGCTGCGCATATCTCAAAGTACGTATTCCTCTCAGCTAGACAGGCAAAACGCCGTTGTCTCTTGCGGTGCTGTAGGATGGATACCTACAAACGTGTCTGAACTACACCACTCCAAGAAAAATCGAAGTTTCAGAATTTCTCGTAACTTACGGTCATGATATAAGAAATCGGAAAATTTTGAAGTTGAAATAGTCAAACGTATAAATATCTTGGTTTATTAATCTTCTGCTTTACGAAAATCGGTCTGTTTCATTGTGCTTGCCAATCGCAAAAACATGTATATGTTGATCAAACATACCTCAATGTAATGCAAATACCTAAATGAATATTTATTTTCTCCTTACGACATCCTTACTAATTGCAAATATGCTAGTTCTTTAAAACAGCATGGGTACATTTCAAAGAACAATTTCTCACTTAAAACATAGATACACATCCATACATTTCAGCTTTCAAAAATATTCAGTATTTGAACTGCAACACAACCTTTGTGGTTGCTTATATGAAAATGTTTTCTCCAACGGAGACGTCGTTTTGTCGCTGCAGTTTTAGAAGAGACATCTGCAGTCTCGAACTGGTACAGCAGTGAAATACAATAACTCCGTTTCGAAGTTTTTCGCGTAACGAGCACTGCTCATATTGTATCTATAAAAAAAATAATGTTGAAATCAAAAAAATTACGTCTGATTGAAAATTAATAATAAGAAAGATAGCATAATACAGACAAAAGAAGTGATAATATAAATACCACACAACGTTTCTGGGATCCTTGTTCCTTTCTACAGGTGAGAAGAAGAGTCTAGATCGACGCAACTGCACTCGTCAGTTGAGTAAACTCAAAAGCGAAGAAAACGCCTCAACAATGGGAGAGCCTAAGGTTTAGCGTAACAATAAGGGAGCAACGACAATGGGAAAGCAGAAGGTTTAGTGTTAATAATAAGGGATCATAGCAATTATTGAGATTCATAGTGTCTGTTTGTAATAGTTGCGATGTTGGATTTAATGTGAAGCATTTCTGATATGAGTCTGGAATTGTCCCTGGTGTCAATGTCTAAAATGTTAGCATTTTGCCAATCAAATGTGTTTCGAATTGATGACGTTTGGAAACTACAGATTGTTTATTGTCGGGAAGTTTGATATTAGACAAATATTCCTTGATACGTGTATTAAGGGAACGTTTTGTTTGCCCTATGTAGCAGGTATTACAATTAGAGCAAGAGAATGTTTGCTGTAGGTGTCAAGTGGGTCCTTGTGGCTTTTAATCAAGTATGAAAGGGTGTTAGTAGATCTGTAAATAATGGATATTTAATATTCTTTGAAAATTTGGACGAATTTGTGATGTAGTAATTTGTAATAAGGGAGTACGAGGAATAAATTGGCCTGAGGTGTTTTGGGACGATTGACAGTAGGATGTTGGATTTTGTTCAACCTGCTGTTTGTGTGTTTAATAATAAAATTTAAAGGGTACTCATTGGAGATAAAAATATTTAGGACAATATTTAAATTGTGTTGATGGAACTTGGAGTTAGAAAGTAATATAGCTCTGACTACAAGATTGTATACCATAGCTCTCTTTTGGTTTGGAGGATGGTAAGAAAAGAAATTGAGAACACGTCCAGTGTATGTAGGTTTTCTGAACCAATTGGTGAGTATGGAAGTATTGTGAATGGATACCGTGACATCAAGAGAATGGTTAAATTCAAGTTCATAGGTGAATTGTAAGTTGGGATGATAATTATTGAAAGTATTGACTATAAGGTTGATTTGAGAGGAATTAACAATACAATAAATGTCATCCACTAATCTGATGTAGCAAAGAGGTTGGACAGGAATTAGAGACAGACAAAAAATTTCTAAATCTGTCATGAGTATCTCAGAACTTAGGGGGTTTCCAATGGGAGAACCTTTGAAACCTGCTCTTTCTTTTTGAAACTCCATGATTATTAACATGTTTATGTAATAATAATCCTGCTCTAAACAACAATCCCGTGCTTGACGTACAACGAGACGGTAGGTGCTACTTTCCAGCGCGTACAACTAACATTTATTTTTATGTTCTTTTGTTGTTGGTAGCGTCCGCTTTGAAGTTATTGGTGACCACATTGGAATGGTTACATGGGAGAAGTGGTGATAGGAAGGGGATAACGAAGGCAGGTAATATCCTTGTGTCCATCGGCGAAGACGGGATGGTTTCGAGGCTGGTGCAGTGGTCTATTTTGGATGGGTTGTCTATGGTAACCTTTCTGGTGTGGGCGTACTTGGTGCAGTCAAAAAGTTTATGCATGACGATGAAGGTGGTGGCGCATGTCTCACTGGGGGCTTGAGGTTACCTGGAAAAAATATATGAGTCTGTTAATTTGGTGTGGTGATTTCTCAACCGGGAAATGATAATTTGTAGTCTTCTGGCGAAGGTCGGCGCTGTCTTGAAGTTCCTGGACGATTGATCCGGTGTTGTCAGCCTTCCTAGTCGTCGGCAGGTTCTGTTGATTTATTACCCTAAATTCTAACTCCACTAAGAATAAAAATTTCTGGAAAGCGTTATTTACAAAGAAGGGAAAAATTAGCAACGAAATCGTGTTATATGTTTACGGTAAAATATGTGTGTGGTAATACTGTAGTAACTGGACTAATCTCACTATTTTTTTCCTAAACCAAAACTGAAATTTTAACTTTAATTTTATATTTTATTTCAATATCAAATTTATTATTTTTCCAGAACGCTCTTTATAGATTGAATTTATTGATGAGTTCTTCAATACAAGGACAAAGACGTTTCTCTTACGAAACGTCGGAAACAATCTATTACTTCAAACGACAAAAGATTTGTGAAGCGGATGTATTAGCGGCAATCATTTGAGAATTTCTCAATATAGTCTCCATAATTTATTGTACCACCTGCAGTTGAAGAACCTCGTCAATACTATCGTAACTACCTCACTTCCATATTCCAACAGTTCTACCGTAGTTACGTCAATAACAGCTGATCTGATATTCTTTTTAAACTTTCTCATAACCGTTGTCACTTCCGCGTCCGGATTTTTTTCGCGTTCGATTTTGATGAGTCAATCGTAATGTCCGCGTAAAAGGACCAAGTGACGACTCAGAATAATTGCCGTACTTTAAAATAGTAATGCTTTGAAGGCATGCGAAACTGGAACTCTTTAGCGTCAGTAAATGTCCTGTAGTAATAGTGAATTAAAGGTATTAGTGGTGAACAGTACTTCAAGATAAAACGGCGGTCAACCATGAGACCGGAAACCACGAAACTCAGGTTTCCCGTTTCAAGAGCTCAGTGGTACAGTATATCCATCCAATTTTGGAGTGTAGATAATTTATTGTTTTTTATCTTTACCTACTTCTTTGAAGGAAGAGTTTCCGTTCAATACCTTTGCAATTCGTTGAACTACCAGTTTTTACGATTACCCTCCAACTATGATTTTCTCGCAAATAAGTCAGGTCTTCGTCCATCGTGTAAATTCTCTGCTTACTCCAAAATTATTTTTCTTGCTCCATAGCAGCTGTTACATAATGAATTATAGATGCCTTACCAGTCACATATGACTAGCGTATTTTTATTGGCCAACATAATGATTGATGAATTAGATGGATAAATTAGCGTGAAATATAATCAGAAAATAAATTGTATTATTAATGGTCACTATTGCTCTCTTTAACGACACAAAAAAATTGGATTGTAATGAAAATTATGCTATATTATAAGAGTTATTAACAAATTTAGGCATTTAGTACATTTCAGTGTTGCATTAGAAATTCAGGCCACGACTTTGGAATTTTAAGTTCGTGTTCGTTGACACACAACTATTGAGTTTCCGCGAACTTATATTACTTAGAATGCCATAAACTTGAATAAAAATATTTTGGAAGGTTTCGGCCAGTCTTAGACTCGTATATGTTTGTATGTTAAAGTCTGTTTATTAGTCTTGCAGATTACAGAACTTGATTTTAAGGAGGCGCCTTGATTAGTTTCGGAGACTTTTTCCAAACGCTCGGAGATGTTTTGTGATCCAAAAAGTGTGAATTTACCTGAAAATCATAAATAATTTAACTTATTTAGCAAAAAAAAAAAAGATATTTTGTTTCGGGGCGTAAAGTATATTTGAAAATCAGTATTAATGGTTTGTCCTAAGGCTATGTAGTACGATCGAGTACTTCCCTTTCATAATTTCACCGACGAAAAATGTAGATTTAAAAGCTGTTGCAAAGTGCCCACTATCGTAAATACTTCAGACATTTTTTTAAAAGTTTGCTTGATTAATCAAAGGCTGTGCCGACCTACCGGTAACCAAAAGTTGGTAATTTCTCGGCACGCTGGTGAAAAACAACTTCATCGTTTATACCACATGCGAAAGGGGATGACGTTTTCCCATGTGGGGGAACGATGTATAAAAATCTCAGAAGCTTATTCGCCTTCTTGGAAATGTTGACCTGTTTTGCATTGTTTTGTTTAACACGAATGGTAACTCATCGCAGGAAAACACGGATAAAAGTTCATGTCCCATTACTCTTTCGGAGAAAGAGAGGCAGCAACAAGGAAAACGAGCTACGAGGCAGAGGAAGCCTCCTGCTATTTTCCTAAAACTGCCAATCAGTGGAAAACATTCCCCAAGGATTTAGAGATTATGTAAGCGACATCTCCCCCCCCCTACCCCCACCCCCTGATACACACACACAATTTATTCCTTCAGTAGGCCTACATTTCTTATAAATTCAAGGGACGTTATAAAATCCGTCTTTTGCTCAAGCTCCTGAGATAAAGTTAATATCTTGCATTTTAAAACTTGACCTACACTTCTCATCAATCAAAAAATGTATTCATTTAATTGTTAAGTATTTTTAATTGTAATTTTAAATAATTTGTAAACAAATAATTTTTTAATATGTTTTAACACTCATATATAATAGGGCCTACTAATAACCTGATGTAATTAATGTACTATTGCATAAGAAATATTGACACGTATGTTGGTGTTCGGAATCATTTGTTTTAATTATGAAGATCCTTAGCAATGAAGAATTGTTTAACGTGGAAGGAAGAGATTTAGCATCAGTATAAGTATGACCGTAGGCCACATCGGCTAAGACAGTAATCTAGTAAGAAGAAAGTGCCTATAGGCATTAGGAGAAAACGCTTCAGAATTTGGTTTCAGTAAGTAAACATTTTTTAAGTAATTGTCGAGTCATGCCGTGGGACAGTATTGAATTAGTCTTCAGGAGAATTATTAGTTGCACAAATACAGGTGAAGGTAGCTGTAGTGGGAAAGTTAAGTATTCTATGAGCCGTAATTACTACTGGACTGTTTTTAGTCTGAACCATTAGCATTAAATCACTTCAAGGAACCTTTGTAAGGAATGCGTATAAATTACATGTATTTATCGTAATATCTTAAAATTTTGTTTCGACTTTTTAAAAATCGATGCCAAATGCGTTTTCTCTTACATGGTAATTTCAGAGCCACCCTAAAAACATGGCTTTCTATAATTTAGCCCATGCACAAAACAGTATTCCTGAAATTTTTCAGTGTGTCAGTAGGAAGCATGTAGCGGAGAAGGACCACAAGATTGTACGGATGCAGGTTGGTGGCCTTTGTGCCTTACTTCCCGTTACTTTCCCGGAGACTGAGTGCTCTGGCTCATAACGAAAGGGCGGCGTATGCTTACAGTTGTTCTGCAGAACAATCTTTAACTCGTGGTTTTTACGACCACACCATGGTTTGATAAAGACACCTGGTTAAGTTCCGTCCAGGAGTTGACAATCATTTTACAATTCATAAAGCATATTTATATTTGTAATCTCTATATAACGATACCGTCACAGTTTATCAGGACAGTCTCTGTAGTGTTATTCCCTCGGTTTAACTTTTTTCTATTTAACATTTACTCACCTTTGTCGGATTGATGTGTTTGTTCCTGCTTACTAGTGTTTGGTATGCCGGAGACAAGTCAATGTCAACTCGAAAAACTATTAAATACGTCGTAGATGCCGTTATAAAAAATCAAAATTTATTTGGAACTTTTTTCACAGTCCATAATTGTGTTGTAATTAATTTGGAATTCGATAATAAATTAAAAGGTATTTCGACCAGCTCGGATCGCATTCTTGGAGGAGTAAAATGTTTATTTAATTTAAATTTATTTAAATTCTATAAGGTTAAAATTATTATTATTTAATTACGTCTACAGGAAAACAATCGTCGTCTAATTGTTTTCTCAGACGTCGAGCCACACTTCTGTTTCAGGTACATACAGCTGTAATATGTGGATGAGGACGACTAATACGCTCCCGTTTTGATAATCATTTAATTATATTAAAAAACAATTCAGTAATTATATTTATCGGTAACTAATGTCACAGAATATCACTGAATTGTAAATCGTACAGAATACAATACAGAATAGAATACTTTTTAGTCTTCATCAACAGCCTCGTCAGCGCGTGTTTACAAATATATATATATATATATATATATATATATATATATATATTATAATGAAAGAGAGCTGAAAATTTGTAGTATCGGGATATTAACACGTAAAAAAAATTGTTTGAGAGTGACTAATAAATTATTATTATTAGAATAGTTTTTGTGAAGCAATTTCTTCTGAATGGTGTTACCATGATCTATCAAACAAACTGAGAATATGTCAACATGCATCCTATTATAAATTTAGTCACGACTGGGGAAAGTACTAAAACTAATATTTAATGCTTCCTTCAGGAATTTTTTGCTTTTCTAGGAGACGGTGTAATGAAGAACGAATTCTGGCGGTGTTCTTTTCCGACCAGAGAAGAGTACGTACGGTTCTGCTCCGGGTGAGCATTGAGGCCTTCGAGCCCCGCCCAAGGATGTCCGTTTCCTTCATCTGCATTTTCACCGCTTCACCTGTCAAGCGATGTCGAAACGCGGGCAGTGGGACTCCTTTCGCCGCTGATAGGGAGGGGACTTATTCAGAACGGAACATCTTGATCCGACGCCAATCATGGAGGGAAGTTGCGAAAACCCAAGAAACAAAGGGAAGCTGTCCGCGGCTACCTGACGTGACGCGATAACTCCAAGTACCATCTGTCATGATAGACTTTAGAGAGGCCACTCGAGGCTAATATAATATGCACGCTTTTGTTTGTAGGGAATCCGTACGAGTCGAAGCGTGAAGATCATCTTGGTCAAGGTGACCCCTAAACGCGCTCGCTCGAATCATCTGCGCAAGTTGCAAGCGTGAAACAAACCCTGCAACTGACAGTGGTTCAGGCTTACGTTGGATCCCAGGTAATTAATTTTCCGATACTGACAAATTTTTCAGATTCAATTTCTTAATATTCGTTCTATATTCCATCTATAACGTAAACCACATCCCTGCGTTCTTATTATTGATATAAAATAATATTTAATATGTTCTTCTTTCGTTTCATTGACCTAAACCAAACTTTCTAGAGTTGTTCTAATTATATATACCATAATATACATTAAGACATACGTATTATGATTTTTAATTGAAATATTTACAAATCAAAACTTTCTTTAAATATATTAAAAACTCCCTTTTTTAATATATTCTACACAGATATGTGCCCTTACGCATAAAAAATACTGACCAAGGCATCACAACCATCCTCTTTCAATATGAATCGTTCTGTCATGAGGATATGACTTGGAATATTAATTCATGAAATTCTTCCAAGTAAGAGCAGCCTAGGGCTCAATGATTGGATAGAAGTAGATTGCTAATTGCAGCCTGGGGAAAATGATCAATTCATATCTCTAAAGAAATATATCACGTGGAGTGTAACATACATTTTCTTGACTCAGAAGGATCTAAGTAGATCCAGGTGTTCAATTTTTTTAATCTTCATGCAAATTTTATAAATTGATTCATCCTATTATTTGTGCTTTCCTCATTTTACATTTCAACTTTCCCCAATTTCTCACACTAGAGAAATGAAAAATATTACGTCTGATTGAAAATTGATAATAAAAGCCTTTTGAGTTTTAGTCAACGGACGAGTGCAGTTTTGTCGCTCTGTTATCTTTATTATTATCAAGAATTACGTTTAAATCGAAATAAAGCAGTTAATTAAGAAAAACAATGCGGATAATGGTTTATAATAATTGTATCGTCAGAAAAAATGTAAGAAGCCTGACACGAATTTCCAATATGGTGGTAAGCGTGTGCGAGAGCCCGCAAATGACAAAGTCGGATTTATTGAAGCATATGTGATAACTTCTAGTCACTCATACAAAGAATTTAATTTTTCTGTCGATTGGGATAAATAGTTGATTAAAAAGAAACTCATACTTGATTAGTCATACGAGACGTTATTTAAAAAATATGGTTGTAGGAGAACAGAATGAGCAAAGGAAAATATTTCACTGATTAGCGTGGACCGCAGAAGAAGCAGAAGTTCAGATGGAGACGAACAAAATTGCCTGCGCTCTAAATGGAAATGTGACAAAAAGGAAAAAAATAATATCAATTGCAAATAATATTAAAATATAATACAATTATCAATGGCCCTTTGAGGCAGAAAAACAAAGGTTAATGAAAAATTAAAATTTATTTGCATAAAAAGTTACATAAACAACGTTTGGTTAATATCTATTCAAGTAATGACAATAAATAGGAGAGTTTTTTAACTGATTAAATTATCTAAATGTTGATGTGATGAAGAAGAACATCTAGTTAAATATGCATTTCTAATAATATGTAATTAAAATATTTTTCCATATTCAAACACATAATACATACAATTTTATATTGATATGAATTTTTTGAACACGACGTATACAGAGAACGTAACCATCAGGGTTACGTTACAGTAATTCTCTCCCATTATTCAGATAAACACTGAGTAGGCCAAAATAATATCAAACGTCTCTACAAATTACATTAATAGATTCCTAAAAATAATTTGGCAGCATTAATACGTGAACATACTTACATACGAAAGTGTCGTAATGACATTCAATAATTAAACTACTTGAAACCAAACAACAATGATTCCATATCTAGGAAATACTTAACAAAAACACTCGAAAGTATTTACATTATCAATACAGTTAACTATCTCATTGGTGTGTTCTCTGACAGGGCGAAGGAAAAGGAGGACAAATACTAAAATTGAATAATATAAGCGAACTGTATAGAGAAAAAAATAATTTTCTATAAAAAAAATTCTAAATCTGATGAATTAATAAATTTTACAATCACATCCTGTACGAGAAAGATCACCCGTTTCACAATTCCTTTTCTAGTATTGCAAAACGTTACGGAACGTTCAAACAGAAGCCATTTCGTATTTATGAACAAATTTCTGTGAAATATCAGAGTCTGTAAGATCAAGGAAATTTTGGGTCTGAAGTCTGAAATGACGTTGAAAGTATCAGTAAAATTAAAAGAAGCTACTCCGTTATTTAAATACAGAAAATAATCGAAAATTGAAAAAAAAAACTACGTTTCGAACATTAAAAACACTGTTATAAGTATTATCGGGTATTCCTTTGTATGAGTAAATAGAAAGAAAATAGGAAAACAAAGAGCATGCTTAAATATCGAGATTGCTGCCTCTTGAAGGTAAGTCTAAGTCTTCATGAGTGTTCAGACTCTCGCACTGATATTCTCAATGTTGTTTTCCTGATGACGAACAGTCTCTTTTCTGTTCTAAACATTGCATTAATCTCTACTTTCACCCTATATATACTTTTTATTATGATGATTAATTCCTCGGTCGTTATCATCAATTTATTCGGTTTAAGTGTCTTGTTTCTTGGATCCCTCTACCTTTTTGTTTCTCCTTTTCCTCGTAGATTGTTGTATACCTACTGTTACATTTGTTCTTCCTTCCTTTTTTCGTATTTTCGTCCTCTCCATTTAGATTATTAAATATCCGGAAATACTTACGGAAAAATTGTCTCACCGTTGTCAACAAATTTCAAAACTAGATAAAAAACACTGTTCGTCTTCACGAGGGACAGGAGGTAAGAATCTGCGCCTTGCAAAAATAATTTTTTATTAGATCACTCGCTAAAATTCCAGTTCGGTCTTGATTCTTCTTGTTTTCTAAAGTATTACGTATGAATTATGTAGAAATTGATACTGAATAAGAAAGACAGCCAATTCAGACAAAAAGGGTAACATAAATACCATACAACGTTTCTGGGATTTGAGTGTTGTCTACTGACAAGTGCAGTTGTGTTTCTCTAGGCTGTTCTTAGCACCTTACGAAAGGTACAAGGATCCCAGAAACGTTGTGTGGTATTTGTATTACCCTTTTTGTCTGAATTGGCTGTCTTTCTTATTCATTATTTTCAATCAGACGTAAATTTTTTCATTTTAGAAATTGATACTCTTAATTGATAATCTTTTTGTTAGCCTGATCACCGTTTTTTTTAGCAGGAGAGCGAAGTTTGGGAACCAGTCATGAATACCGTTGGGATAAACCGGAACGAAGGTGACAACTGTAGTTTCAGGTTCTCCATTTCTCTCGGTATTGGAATTCGAGCGCAGTTTCTGTTCCTCTTCCTGCCGGCTCTAATAGAGGAGCGTTGAGAAAGGCTTGTTACGTAAAGCAGGCAAGCAGTACGACTTCCGCTGCTGCTTGAAGCCCAGAGACCCAGTGCGAGAGCTGCCGTCAGAGGCGATGAAGCCCCCAGACATGGAGGACGTGGAGGGTCACTACCAGGTCCCCGGGGGCCGATTCTTCTGCCTCGTGGCTACGCCCGGCACCAAGGACTCAGGTACAAACGTACACTTGTTTTATTCCCTGCACATTATTATAGAAAGTTAATTAACCTTGTGCGTGCTCATCAATACCTCTATCAAGATTTACATTCAGTATATCAGAACGTATCACGTTCTTTTGGGTACTTCTGAACTGAGTTGCCAGTTCATCACCAATCTACAAGTCCTGTTATCACAACGGAAACATCGCTTATATCACATTGATCTGCAGCTTATCCTTTATCTTCTGGATCTGTTTGTGTGGTCAACATCTACTTTTACTTTGTGTTTTATTAATTCTGTGCAACATCGCTTTGACATTCATTGTAAAAATTTACGTTCCATAAGCTTGACTTAGAATTTTCTTCCTAAGATCCAGCGAAATTCTGTATTGGAAAATTTATTATGCTAAAATCCGTAAAATTGTAAATTTTAATAAATAAATAAAAACTTAACGTTATTTCCATTTACAGTAAATTCATCGAACACAGTTTTACTGATATGCAAAATCATTATTTTTCTTACTGCTTTGAAGATAAGCTCTAGTTGCTATGTTCATACTTATTACACATCCCTTGAGAACATTATTATGCCAAATTGTGTTTATAGACTGACATACCATATGTTTAGTTCTCGCTGTTTCCTTTCTCACGTGCTTCTTGAAATCATCGTGTGAAATGTACTCGGTCAGCATCACAATCGTCGGAATAAACCAATCACTTCCCCATTAAGGTGCCTTCTTGGTGAATTATTGTTAATAATTTTTACGATTTCTCTAATATAAACGAGTTCTAGTTTCTACAACTATCAAACTCCAGCAATCTATTTAGAATCCAAAGTTCATCGGGAATTGTTTCCATCGTGTTTTTCTGCTAGCCAAACGAGTGGCTGTTAAGATCTTTGCATTGGATAAATAAATATTTTATTCTGGTGCGAGATTCGTTAAGTTTAACTGGTAAGTCACCATAATTTATAAATTTTTCCGTTACTAAGTTGCATTATTTTTATATTTAATAATTGTAAATCTTCAACATGCGTCTGCAAGGAACCAGAATTCAGGGAAGGAAGCCGCGGACAACAGTTAGTTATATTTAATGGTTGACTAACTTGAACTTCGGTTATGCCAGTGCAGGAAACGAAGCCTGCTTTTCCTTTGCCCGTACGAGAAAATATATTTTCGAAATTGATCTCGTTCAATGTTCAGGTTTAACAGCAATGATTCTAAATGAAACGAAAAAATTACTTTAGAATTTTTCCATTTGATATTTAACCGCGAGTCTACTTACTTTCTCAAGATACAGGTGTTGTTCTCATTAATGACTCAAAGTAATTTACGTAACGAGCTTATGAAGAAAAAAGCATTAGAAAGTACGCGTATATGCAGGAAGTTATGGATGCAGCTGAATGCCTCCATGCATTACAGAATTCCGTATCTTCCTGTTGTCTTCTTTCTGACTAGACAGTTCAAATATGAAAACATCTGTATTAAATTACAATTGGCTAATAGACAATGTAGTAGCCTATAAACAGACAAAATTAGATTTTAAAATAAATAGCACCCAACGTTTCTGCACAACTTGTTGCTTTCGTCAGGGGATGCAAAATCATCAGTGCTATAAGAATGACACAAGACTTTTGAGTTAGTCAGCTGTTTTGCGCTGTGTGTCATTCTTACAGCTGTTAAGAGTTTTCATCACTAAAGCAACAAGGAATGCAAAAACGTTGTGTGTTTTTATATATTTTGGTACTATATAAATAAATAGCCAAAAAACACAAAAAATACCATAGAATAATACAAAAATACCATAAAACTATTGGTTCATTATTAGCTACTTCATTATTTCTTTGTTAATAATCCTATAATAGTCGAATAAACTGTGCTGCTATGAATTTGTTCCTTGCGACGAGAATGTATATATTAAAGTAGTTATTTAAAATTCTTCGATTTTTGTAGCATTTTATTAGAAAGTAGACTGTAAATCAAAATATTTTCTTTTGGCTTCATTCTCAAAATCTATGCACTTTTTGTTACGTTCCGAGTGACCTGTAAAAAGGTAGAGTAACAAACTGGACAGTTCCAAATACTACGGTTCATCAGGAATAATTCATAACATTCAGTATTACGGGAAATTTGTTCTAAATTACTCAATTTTGTTTAGTAAATTGATTTATATACTTCGGAGCAAAATATTAACTAAAGTCTGAATTTGACGCATACGTCTAATTGTTATCACCCGAAATTAAAAAAAATTGCTTCTGATTGAAAATTAATAATAAAAAAGATCGCCAAACACAGGCAAAATAAGTGATAATATTAATAGCACACAACGCTTCTGGGATCCTTGTTCTTTCTACGGGGGCTAAGAAGAGCCTAGAGCGACACAACTGCACTTGTCAGTTGACAACACTCAAATCCCAGAAACGTTGTGTGTTATTTATGTTACCCTTTTTGTCTGAATTGGCTGTCTTTCTTATTCAGTATCAATTTATACTTAATTCATACGTAATACTTTAGAAAACAAGAAGAATCAAGACCAAACTGGAATTTTAGCGAGTGATCTAATAAAAAATTATTGGCGCAGATTCTTACCTCCATTCCCTCGTGAAGATGAACAGTGTTTTTTTTATCTAGTTTTGAAATTTGTTGACAAAACTCAAAAGCTTTTGAAGGACGATCCCAGAAACGTTGGGTGGTATTTATGTTATCACTTATTTTGTCTGTATATTGGTTATCATCCGAGTTGAGTATTATTAAATCTAAATAATAGCTTATGAACAATTGTAAACAATGTCTATGCCATTAATATCATAACTATTTTTCTTCAAGTAAGTTGAATATAACTGATATATAATTTATTGATGTTTTTATATTTTAACCATAATGTTTTCTTACTAAAATGTGAATGAAAAAAAATATTTGGGGATAAAATAAAAAACCATGAATAGTATAATTATTTGAAGCTAATATTTCCCAATTTGAGGATTTTTCTTGACGAAACAGATTATAAGATTGTGATCATTGGCGCTCAATAAATTAGCGGCGGTGAATTTTATCCCTAACCAGTCGGTTAACAAAGGTTCGAGTGCGGCTCGTGGCGTGTGACAGTGACCTCTCAAAGCAGGTCGACCAGATAAAATGCTAATTGTTGCCGTGAAAAGTGTGTTAATACATGCATACAGAGGAGGTGGAGCTTGACGACCTCCTCCTGAAGATCTTACCAAATACGCCCTCAAGATTGATATAATGAACACAATAGCAACACGTAGCTGCAGTTTTTTCATAATAGTTCAAGGAACATTTCAGAAAACGACGTGTTTACCAAAGACTTTTGCCGGAATCGATAAAAAACCCAAAGTATATATTAATATCCACATTTTTGCATCATGATAGTCGTTGTAGAGTTTTGAAGTGTCCGCGTGACTAATTTTAAGTCCCAAACTCAAAGTTCAAAGACCTGTATATAGTATTTATAATAATAATATTATGTCGTATTTTATAGATACTGCTTAGAATCCTAGCTTCAACAATGTAGAATTTGTCAGGGTGTAAATGTTTTTGTTTATTTAAATTTAATATCTCAATAATTTCATACAACTGCTGAATTGTACATAAGCATTCATTTATGTTATTTGTACTACACGCTCTTAATTTACATTAATTTGGTTTGAAAATAATACTATGCTATAACATAAACGTAGATAGTTGAGTAGCTCATGCTGAGTATTTATATAGTCATGTAATATTAGTATTTCATTGTACAACATAATGATGATTAATAGTTCACACATTAAAACAAACCTACATCTCAGATTCGTTATTCAGATTCTTGGATAAATTCTTTTTTATTAATATAACGAGAGGCTAAGAAGAAATGAAGTTAGCACGGCAACTGCAGCAAACACTACAGAGATCTAGATGATGGCAATATTTTTTCTTATTTTCCGTATTTTATTTTATTTCAGTATAATTTGTTAATAGAATTAGACAAAAATCGAAATTGTCGAATTGTTTAAGTCACTTAATAAACGAAGGAATAGAATTTGAAATTTTTGGACGTAAACAACATACGTATAAGATTATTTTTTATACAGAGATTAAGATTTAACCCGGAGTTAGAAAAATTTATCACGACATTTAATAAAAAATATACTAATCAGCTGCGTTATTTAAGAAAAAAAAATTTCGCTTCTGGAAGCATTATTTGAAGTCCCCATATGAATTAGTTATAATTTGCCACGTGAAGAAACAATCGATTTTTATACTGGTAAGAGGCTGTCTGTCTTGAGTACTCATTAGGCGATACACAATACCCGTCCGCTAATTGACTTTAATTGGTACTGATCGACGAGAATCGTCTGAGGCTGCGAAAAAAAGTGCAGCTACGTCAAATTGAAATTAAAACCGAGTCAGCGTCTGTTTAAGACGTCCCGATATATTTTAAGTTTCATTTCACTATGTGAGAGGATTTTACAGATACTCACATGACTAACTTGCGAAATTGCAAACAAATCATAATAAAAAAAATCATTTACCCGCATAATTTTGTAAATATATCAGTAGATTCGTTATTAAATTAACAATTTTATTGATTTAACATGAGACTGAAAAATTGAGATATTAGATAAACAAAATAATTGCATTAATTCCAAGAAATATTTTTTCCTTAGGTCATACAGCGAACTGAGAAAGAACTTGGTTGGGCGGTGAGAAAATTGGCTTTCTTGGCTGGGAATGACCCAAGTAAAAACTCATTTGTTTGATTAATAATTCAGACCCTCGACGAATGCCGTCAGTAAAAACGGAGGCTTCTTTACTTTTCATAGAAAACGCCATACTTTAGTTATTCATTTGATATATCATTCATTATCATTTTCCTTTTTTTGAAACGTCTTGTTTCTGCAGTCGTCAGCAATTTTATCATATCATTGTATCATTCTTAATGAGAAAATTTTCTTTCAAATTATACATATATATATAATATTTATTGGAGTCACAAAAATTATAAATTGGAAGAATACATATTATTATTATTATTATTGTGACAGAGAAATACCTTTTTTAAATTTATATATTATATTATAGAAATATTAAAACAGAAATAATTCAGAGCAGCATAAAGGAAGTGTTTAATTAGAGAACAGAGTACGGAATGATATGTGGAGACACTTGTGGTACCTCTTACAAGTCATGTTTTCAAATATCATACTAATGACAATTTTTATCATGATTATGTCCTAGTAAAGGAAGATTTTAAATAAATCCTATATAATCCTTCTAATGATGTCGTAAAGCTATTCAAATTGGCAGAAGGTGTTAAGGAATACCGAAATGCTAATAGAAAAGAATAATTTTTTATTAAAAATTTTGGGGCATCGAAAGACTTCTTTGAAACTTTGACCACTTAATGGTAACCTCTGAATTTTTGAGAGGAATCTCAGTATTCAATTTTAATAAAAATGTTCTTAAAACAGTTCTTGTAGATTGCATCATTTGTGCAAAACTAAAGCTATGGATGAAATCGGAAGACATATAAGACACAAACAAAACTGTTTGAAGGCCAATAAACCAAAAAAAAATTTCAATTGATCTATACCTTAATTTTTTTATTTTATTTATTCTTATAAGCTTTGCTTTTTTTTGCTATATTTTTTTGAAAACATTAGTTCTCTACTGATTCAATGTGTCAAGTAAATAATACCAATAAAAAGTATTAATACAAAAGTATATTAATGATTGCATTCAGAAATATTTTAATCCTCATAATTACAAAAAATATAAAAAACGGAGGAACCATATAAAACTTACCAGTAAAAGATTAAATGAAAATTTTATGTACGATCGTTAAAATTAATGTTAAAATTTAATTCTTCGAATAACACCATAAAAAGTCATGTTATAATCATTAATCGGAAATGAAAGTGGTGGAGTTGGAGGACAGCTGCTTCGCCCCTAGTCTTTTGCCGTTTCGTTAATTATCTAACTGGCACGGGTATAGAAATAATTTTGTGGAACTACTAGACCTTGTGTTTGTAGAGTATTGAAAGGGGCAGTGATAAGGTATCAAGGTGTCAATAGACAGGAGAGGGTGCCGCAGTAGACCTACACATCGTTATTCAAGTCGCCATTTCCAATTAAAATAATTAATTGTCAAATCTTTCCATTTTTCTTGATAACTTAAATATATATTAGTAAGAATGCTATAAATTGCAAATATTAAAATATTTTGACACATATTATGAGAATAGCATTGTAAGGCATCATTGAAGATATTTCACGTCATTTGTTGTCTGCGTCATGTGGAGTATATGAAAGTTGGCGAATTCAGTAAGGTATGAAATTAGTAGTTATGCGGAAGTTTTTTACACGAATCCCCGTACAACTGTCGGAAGCCAGAGATGAACTGACTGACGTTAAGATCATTACGAAATTACTGATTGGGGAATGTATTAATACAGGAGTGAGGTGTGAAACCAACTTTCAGGAATGAATTTCTCTGTACAGTGCAAGTTATGTCATTATTGCTAATACCTGTAAACTAAAGTAATATTTTATTAACTGCCGTTAAACGAGTTCACCCCTGGTCAGTAGAAAACAAATCACTTGAGAACGTTTAATACGACAGGACTCAAACGTTTACGTTTCGTCTGAAAACGAGACTAATGTCTGCATACGGCCATCGGGATAATTTCTAGGATAATGATCCAATGAGAGTTAAGTTTCAATCTCTACAAATTTCTTTCCTTTATCTAGTTGGTATAGAGTCAATTTTCACCTTAGCATCGGCCACGCAACATTCTCTTTTGTATCATCCTGACGTGTGTCGAAACCACGGAACCAATGGAAAAGCCACTTCAAAACGGTGCTGACGCGGGGAAATAAGCAATGCATCCGTTTATGAAGGCCGTTTCTTGGGAAAGCATACCATTAGCGAATTAAAGAGCTGCGTGCACTGCCCTAGTCGATAATCTTTGTCTCGCATGACGAGGCGGCCTTCGGGGGCGGTCGATTTGCAGACTTCGACTCGTAACTATGTTTGCTCTGCTCTCGTTAGCCGCAAGAAGGGCACCTTATTTAATATTTACGTGCCCCATTTCCAACACCATCGTCTTCACGAAACAGACGAATTTGGCGCAGTATTCCTCATTTGCCCAGATCGCCATCGCATGCATAAAAAATACTTGACGAATGCTTCTCAAATGACAAGAGTTTGTGCTTTGCGACATAAAATGGAAAAGTTCTGCAAACTGGCTGGAGAACAGTATTCAACTTTATCGTTTCTTATGAATAGTGTTTGCTAAAGTACTATTCTATTTTCAGACATTAATCTCTGTTGAGCTTGTAATAATAAGCATGATTAAACGGATGAGCCAAGAAATATCAGAAAGAAGAGAATTTCCAAATTAAATTTTAGTGCTTCTGTTTGACTTTGCGCTTAAAATAATTTTGACGTAATTTTTGTCGATTTTAACTGGAACTCGTTCGTTTCTTTCTAAACCTGTCTGTTCCCATTTTAAGAATTAAGAAAGTTCCTAATATTTCCGTTTCCGCTCATTTATTTGTGTAAGTGAAAATAATTTTTATGATCAAGTTTGGAGGTAAATTAATAATGTAATGTACTCTTTTTACTTTTAAATTTAATACTACTCATATTTTAAAATATGTATACATTAAATTAATTCGATTTTACAATATAGACGGTGTCAAATACACGTAAATTCCTGGGAAATACCTGGAAATCGCCTAGTATGTGAGTGTGCGCGCGTTCTTGGAAATCATATCTCAAATATCCTATTGTTTCGTATTTCATTTAA
The DNA here is from genome assembly GCA_037074705.1 of Zhengitettix transpicula. Classification (NCBI taxonomy): domain Eukaryota; kingdom Metazoa; phylum Arthropoda; class Insecta; order Orthoptera; family Tetrigidae; genus Zhengitettix; species Zhengitettix transpicula. The sequence goes on along the minus strand of CM073591.1, from coordinate 42,694,156 downwards.
GATATTTTTAAAATGACAAGGTGTTTTCCATGCTATAGGATGTGGTGGCGCAGACCCTCAGGAGGACAGTTGTGCAGACGAGGTTTGCACGTGCACGGACGAGTCCATGGATTCCGGAGTGCAGGAGGATCTGACAGGTGGAAGGTAACAAATGTTCAACCGTGAAAATAAATTCTTTATTTTCTAGCTTTCTAACTTAAAAGGGACACATAGTAATTCTGCTTTTTTTTCTTTTCTTAGTATTTTGTTAATAAATGGAAATTGTGTGAATGCCACTGCAATGAACATTATTTGCGACCTGCTATGAATTATTTCTAAAAGTAAGGGCAAGAGAAAGAAAAAGACTTAAGATACTTTGCGAAAACAATCATTTCCCTTTCCTTCATCCAACACAAAGACAACAGTTTTTGAGTTTGCTATGACTATTTTCTGTTACTATTTCTTTGAAGGTTGTCCTGGTTCCGAAAACGTCACAGTTTGTGCTTTTGGTTTAAAATTGTCATTAGTAACCTTTCCGTCATTCATACTTCCCCATTACATTTTATGTATACCAAAAATGTTTAAACAACAAAAAAGTTGAAATCAACATAAACATGATTGTCAACAAATATATCATTTATATGAAAAATAAAGGATAAAAAATAAAACGTTGGAATGAAAGAAATGATTTATGATTGAAGATTAATAATAAGAAAGAAGCCAAATACAGCCAAAATAAGTGATAATATAAATACCACACAACGTTTCTGGGATCCTTGTCCGTTACTTCAGGTGATAAGAAGAGCCGGTGAGTTTTTTTTTTCGCTCTAGGCCCTTCTTAGCACCTGAAGAAACGCACAAGGATCCCAGAAACTTTGTGTTGTATTTATATTATCTCTTATTTCAGCTGTATTTGGCTATCTTTCTTATTATTAAAATAAAAGGTCTATTAAATACCCAGAAACGTTGTGTTGTATTTATATTATCTCTTATTTCAGCTGTATTTGGCTATCTTTCTTATTATTAAAATAAAAGGTCTATTAAATACCAAGTCTAATTTTAGAGAGTGACCTCTTAATAGAACCTTAGGGGAAACAAAATGTTCGTTAGTGGAAGTTTCTAATTCTGTAATGGCAAAAATATACACAGGTGAGTGGGCGTATTTTCTTCATCAATGCTGCGGTGCTCCGTGACTACTGGTTTGTAGAGTTTCCTTCCTATCCTTATTTGTAGATGGTGGTTTCTGATGGCGATTAGAGAGGTTTGAGCCGACTTCTGTCTTCGGATCTCGGTAACACCTGTCACTTTAGAGGCGTATGAGTTATTATTCTGTCTGAGGGTGTAAATCACGCCTGTATCGGCGGCCATACCAGCTTCCTGGGCAGTATCGATCATTCTGAGTAGAAATATTCCATTTTTTTCAAACAAGATTGTCTTGGTCACTACCTAAACCTACTAGTCTTTAATACATCTGGAATTTAAGTATATTTATATATGATTACACATAATTTTATCATTAAAACGAGGACTAATACTTGGCCACTACAAACGGATATGTATAATATTTGTGTTCAATTCTTCCTCGTAAAAACCATTTGGCAGTACGTTGCAGTTTGGATTAAAGTACTATTAGTATTTATTTAATTTTTTTGCTCAAATCATTTTCTGATTAATTATTATCATAGCAATAGTATTCTTTTTCTTCATTACCCCGACACTGATTTTCCTTGGTACTGACTGACATTCAGTGTATTCTTATTCCTTGTTATTATTTTTGTGGAAGTGGAAGTAGAGGAGTCGTACTGAAATCCATAGTCGTTCAAGTAACCCGGGAGAGAAAATCCTAATTTATGCTTCATAGGGTGCGAACCTTAAAGTTCTCGTAAACGACCAACAAAAAATCCACATTGGTGGCAATATTTTAGGAAACTATGGCCCGGCAACGTTGCCGGCAATACGTTGCCAGCTACTTATTTTCATATCTCGGCAAATTTTTTGCCACGGTGTAGTCCGAGCATTTCTCTGGACTGTTGTGTTTCATAAGTGAGTTCTGTTTCCAGTTCTGAGGAAGGACTTGAGACCTTCAAGCAGGTAGAGGAAGTTTTGGTGGCGGAGGGTTGCCGATTACCGGATGGAGGAACAACGAAGGTCGTTGTGGCCATCGACCTGGGGACTGCCTACAGTGGCTACGCCTTCAGCTTCACTGACGACCCTTCCTCGCAGATCTACGTCATGAGCTCTTATCAAGGTATTCTACACTAATGTATTTTCACTGGGAATATTGTAATATGGACCAATGAAGAAATGGACTCCGTTCCTTTAATTGAGCGGACACTAGTTCTGCTTGTACGCCGCATGGAATTCTGTTAGGTTCAATTCTTTCTCCACAGTGCACTTTTCACATCCATAATAAATAAAAATATTATTCTCTATTTCTGATAGTGAAGTTAAGAGAACGATCATTACAGTAGACGAAGTAATTATTACTAACGATGACGTCGGAAGTTGCACTGAATTTGAAAGTTCTCCACAAAAAATAAAACATTTTCGCAAAAAAATCAGAAATTCATAATTAAGACTTAATTTGTATATAAATTTTATTCTAAAAATTGTAAAGTAGTTCTATAACAAAGTCAATATTCGCCAATTGTGCATATAAGTAAATTAACAGCGTTATGACTGTTCTACTACTAGTAAATGTCGCCGAGAAACTACATAATGCTTTAATTTCGTTTCAAATTCAAAATTTATCTTAGACGCTTTACTATTTACTGTCTGCTTAGTCGGTATCTAAATTATGCTTCCAGTAATTGTTCCAGCATGACCTTCAGACCAAGATTTTTTTTCTTCATATCTACAGAATTTTTATCTTGTTTAATAAGAACGGTAAAGGACTGCATGTATTATATTAATAATATTATAAATGATTAAACCCTTTTTTAATACAGTCACATATAAATTTTTATTTCAATGTAAAATATCAAGATTTTAAAATAGTCTTTCAGGAGCTTTCGACTATTCTAACCATATTCATCTGTAAAATCAGATAATTTATTTAAAAATTTTCCTTAGGTCAACTTTTTTTGACATTGGTTATATATGACATCCTATTGTTTACAATAGGGTTACATTTTTAGTGTTAAATGGCCAAACCGTGACTGTTGAGTTTAATAATTTATAATATTAAGAATATTTTATCTTAAGAGTCAAATTGATTTAATTTGTGGTTCATTTTCCAGGTGGAGATCCGGGTATAAGTAATCAGAAAATTCCGACCACTCTGCTCTTAACGCCGAAAGAAGAGTTTCACTCATTCGGGTTTGCAGCCAGGGATTTCTTTCATGACTTGGAACCACAAGAAGCAAAGAAATGGCTATATTTTGATAAATTTAAAATGGTTCTGCATAACAATGAGGTATTTATTAATTTTCCATAAATTACTAAGCGTGTGTTATGGTCGAAAAATAATGAACTGAACGATATTATTCAGCAACTTCATAAATATGTTCTCTCCAAATACTAGTAATAGACTTAAAATTATACAGCGAGGAAAATAAAGGAAAATAATAAAGAACTCCAAATTTCTCGAAAAAAATTAGATATTTAATATACTGTTAAATTCGAGAATTACATCTGCAATTAAATTAAGAATAGAAAAAGGAATACAATTTTTCGTCCCAACTTTGAGATCTCATAAAGTATTCTATAGTACATGACCAAGGAGACCTAAATTAATATAAATATATGGAACAATCCTTCATGATGATGTTAAAGTTATCTAATTAAATTAATTAAAATTATAAAGAATATGCATTAATGATGTAAAATTTTGATCGTGTTGGGTAAAGTGCGTCGAGGGTGATTGTAAATTATTGTAAGACAATTTTGCTACTTGTAAAAGAACAGATATTGCACAACATTAATAAATACAGATATATTTCTTAGCAATGATTATATTCCAGTATAACACCATCAAGTTGATTATAAAATTACAAAATTTGTACATAAATTTGTTTTACTTACTTAATACATTATACTAGCGTAGGTCAAGTTACCAAATGTAAGTGTAGTGTTGCCAGTATCGATGTTTTTTTCTGAGAAATGCCAACTTTTTATACTCTTCTGTCATATTTAATTAAAACTAAGCGCCTTTAAAAATGTTTGTGTGACGGGTGCCACGATTTCTCTCAGTGTTGAATAAATGCAATCCTGTTGGTCGATTTAGTAGCTCCTGTGGTGCATTCTTGACGAATCACTACGTCGATACATAACTGTTGACGATTCAAGCATGTTGGAAAAATAACTCGCCAGAAAAAAATTCGTGTTGGACGGCACAATTGAAAAAACAAACGCTTATTTTGAGGATATTCCGAAAACTCTTTGGACGTATTGGAAAAAGTATCAGAACTGCTGGGAGGAATATAACGAGATGAATGGAGATTATTTTGAGAAATGAAACGAATCAATTCAAAATAATCTGCTTTTCTTTTTTCTATTGTTTTCTTAGTTGTTCATAGACAGGACACGGAAATTAATAAAATGGCTGCACGGTTGAAAGCATAATCTCAATAAATACCGAACTGGGTTGGGACATCTCTGAAGATTCTCTGGGTTAGTCCTCGTGAAGGAAAGAGTTGACGAAACGGTTCAAGGCTACGCTGCGTTAATTCCGCAGCCATTCTCCGTGTCAACAACAGCTCTCGTTCTTGTCATTCGAACTTTTCCCGTGGTAAGGTGTCGTAAAGGAGCAACTCTGAGATCATGGGAAAGCCGAGTGTCTGTGAAACTCATAATGCGAGAAGGGTCATCGATATTCGTACAGTTGCAACAGAAATGCAAAAAGTTTCCTTGACATATTAGTTCATTACTAATATTATATACTATATACAAATACAGCAGTTGAAATAGCTGGCGACGAATGAACGAGACTCGTCAAGGGGCAGAACGGAAGTGTTGTATTGATGTTAAGAATTGTTACAAACAACTAATAATATATGTCCATATGTGGGAGATGGTACTCGACCGAAACAGAATGCAAGAAAAAAATTGTTAACCATTTTCGTAACCTGAATTTAAGAGTCCTTAAACAATTTTTATGACTTACACAATCATATGACCGCTTGGCATTTCAAGCAATCATATAATATTTTGAATACTATACAGTTAATAAAGTATATAATTATATAAATTAATCTTAAGTTACGTAAAATGAATCCAAACAAAAGACAGATTTTCTGTCGTAAACATTTTCCCAGAGATTTCCGCATTTAAAATATTGGTTTAATTAATATGTTACACTTGTAGACCCAGAGCCGATCTGTGACGTGCTGGAAATTACGGCCACAAAGTTATGCGCCGAGGTGACGTGCCTTCAGACATAGTCATGGGATTATAAGAGAAACCTGCCTTGAGGAGTTATTAACCAGACCAAAATCCCCGAGGGTCAACCCTTCCAACAGGCGAGCGTAAGCCCGCGAAAGTGTAATATCTACGCAGATTTGCTGAAATCAAACACGTAAAGGGGTTTCCATCCCCTGGCGGGTAACGAAGATAGTCGAGCTGGAAGGTGGACAAGCGAGGAAACAGGCCAGTTCAAATCTACATATTGGAGAGGACAGTTCCTATGTATAACGCGGAGAACGAGGAAGTTTGGGAATGGAGAAAATAAAGGAGAAAAAAATGTAAGAGTTCGAAAGATGTTCTTGGAGAATACAGTTCATGGCTACAACTTGAAGTCAAACGTGGGACATTAAATCTACAACTTGGATTACAATGTATAGTTCAGATGTACAACTTGAAGAAGAGAAAAAGGCCCGACGGACGGAAGAAGAAGCCGTCTAGAGATGCCAAGAATTGTTACACCGACGAGGAAGTGTAAAGGTCGAAGCTGTCAGAAATTCCTGCGAATGTTAGTCTGGGGAAGCCGACAACAAAATATGAAAAGGTGTGTTTCTGTCTGCCACGGAAATAATTGGGATTTCTGTCACACGTGAATGCCCTCACTTACGACCTCTTTTCTTTTTGGTTTATGTGCAGAGTCTCATAAAATCGCAATGACATATTCCCATATCACGTTAGAGAAATTTATTTCAATATTTAATGCAGTTAAATTCAAGAGTGAGTGAATTTTAATTTCCTTGATGCAATTGAAAAGGACGTTGTAGAAGTATTGTAAACCCTTAATTATAAATAAATTAAAATTAAAAGCCAATCAAATGTAATTTTTTCATATAAAATTATCCCCCCCTCCCCCGCAGCATTATATTACATGGAATAAGCAATCACGGACATCTACAGAAGTAAAGTAGTATTTTAGTCTGTTCAAAGCATGGAATCAAAGGTTCCTAGTTTATCTCTACGTTTCAATCATTGTGGATCTGAAAAATGCTGTAATCAAAATTCCCACATTGATTTTGTTCGCTTTTCACAATCAAACGGTAAAATCGATTTAGATAAGAAATTAGTTGTGATGTATAACCGTAAAATGGTTTCAAACAATGTAAAACTGTTGTCGACCATCTTCAAACAAAATAGAGAATGTCTAAAATTTCCGGCTTGGACAAGGATTTTATTCCCTTTAAGGATAAACGGCAGAAAGGTTTTTATCTGAATCGCTAAATGACTTTGAGGCTATCTGGAATTATCAGAAAGAGTGAAAACATTAATTTAAGTCTGCACAATATACTTTTATTTTTACTGGGCTTGTTAATAGTAGGTGAACAAAAAATCTTAAAATTCAGGAGAAATCGGGAAGACATTCTAAAATAAATCTTATAGATAGAGGAAAGAAGTCACAAAAAATATCACTTTCTACCGGAACAGCATCCTAAAGAACGAAATAGTCGCAACTTTGCTGTATTAATATTAAACACCCTATGTAAATTTTAGATCCCAATTATAACCCTAATGCTGACACATAGTGTTTTTATTTTACATCCATAGCTTGGAGCCGTACCGAGACATTTTGGTTCATTCCGTAGATTTATTCACGGAATTATTTTTAATGGGTTTCGTGTCTATCGTTTCATCTACTGAAAATGAGAGTGAACAATAAATAAAACGTACAGCCAAGTCACTTCCGGTAAACTACCGTCGACACTTCAGTTACATGCGGTTTCAGCGTGGAACACGTTTTTTAAATAGATTTACTTGTTTAAAGGCCTAAATGCAGTCTGCAGGCGTTTTAGGAGATCTTTTCCAGATATGAGATCACGTATCGCGATTCATCAAGAAAAGAGCCCTAGTGACAAACAAATTAAGTCTAGAAAACCGGAAGAACATAGAAAAGTGCAACACCTGGAGCAGCGCTTTATATGGATCAGAAACATTGACATTGATAAAGAGGGAAGATTTTGAAATGTGGCGTTGAAGAAGAATTAAAAAAAATAAAGTAGACAGATATGGTAAACACTGAGGAAAATCTAGGAAGAGTGAATGTTTTCATGAGAGAAAAGCAAACTGCTTCCAGATATATAGAAAAATTATTTTCCGTGCGACATCATCGAAGGGCACATGGATGTAGTTTCACTCATGAAGAGTGAAGAAGGGGAAAGCTTCAGATAGAAATTAACAGACCAAGTTTAACGACGTGTCAATAGACAGAACTCTAATCACGACAGATGACCACGTAATATTTCGTACCTGCTAAAACTTTGAGATCGAAATAAGGAGGATGTAACGGAATTTTAGTTCTAGCTAAGTCGCGGAAATGAAGAGGCTGAGGAAGGTCAGGTCGGAGGAAAATCCAGCACTGTATCGTCTTCAATGTCGAAAGGAATGCTTCTAGGATAGGAAAATAGGAAAGTCGATAACGTGAGGTTCTTGGTATCTATGTATCTTCCAGAGACATGAAGATAAAACATAAAGCGCAACGACGTTAAAGTTTAATATAAAAAATAAAGTGCCCAGCAGCCTACCGCACTCCAAGATGGTTGTAGCACGACTGAATACTAAGAGGGACTCCGAATTTGGAGAGTGAAAAACCCACTTGCATAAGGAGGGGAACGAATCAAAGCTTCACACCAGACCACGTGATCTGTTCAGGAGCCCCTCCAAAACCGGTTCAAACGGAGTTTTTCCCGAGGCAGCATCGTAACCCGAAACCGCCAATTTTTCTGCGTCGCCACTTGAAACCCACACATCCTCTCTGGCACGAAGTGATAGAAATTTCTCACCGGTGTGTGGTAATATTTAATTATTAATAAAGAAAGTTAGTGAAACTGTATTACAACCACAAGTGCAAAATAAAACCGAAAAGTTAACCAAAATTGTTAAATGAAAGGATCAAATTGTGTAAAATTAATGTTAAATTTTTTCCGCGTATTGTCAGCATATTTAAGGGAAATCGATGAAACGTTGCCTTATTCTTAATGTAATATAAAAAAAAGGCTTTATTTTATTTTTCATTCATTATTTTCACACTACTTTTTGATGGCCGACATCACAGGTGATGGGGCGAGACTCGACGGTTCGTGCCGCGAACGGTAAAGTCCTGCCTGCGCTGACGGTGCTGGCCCACGCTCTGCGGCATCTAGGCACGTTGGCTCTGCGAGAGGTTCGTCACCGACAGCTGGCCCTCGAGCTTTCTGCACATTCTGTGCGCTGGGTGCTCACGGTTCCTGCTCTGTGGCAGCCTCCAGCCAGGCAGCTCCTCCGAGAGGCTGCGGTACAGGTAGCGCATCCTTCACACGCTTAGAACTAAAATATTATAAGTTTCGTATAGCTCTTATCAACACAGGATAATCCTTGTCGTTTGTAATTCTATTTAAACATTGAACTGCGTAAGTATATAAAGAAGTTGTTCCCCAATTAAAATATAATAATTTCAACACCAGCGGCTGCAATTCACCGTTAACAGGATAAAAAGTTATCATATTAAGTTTTAAATCTAGTACATGTTTATCATGCTATTTACTTTTTTAAGTTCTTCTGAATTTTAGAACTATAACTAAAAAGGAGAGATTATATATCTTTTCAAGTTATTTCCAATACAAATATCTCTAAAGAAAATATTTATCTTCTTATTTATGTTTTGGTGTTCGGATTTAAATGTATGCAAAGGTTCTGCCACCTACAGGTGGTCATTTCCAATGCATGTCTCAGGAATATAAAATGTTTTTATCGTTCAAAGATTGAAATCTTTCCCGGTGCAGCTGTTCAATATATTGTTCTCGGAGTTCAACCGGGTTTTGCATAATTGCAACGTTTCGACGACTAAAAGCTCTGTCGTCATCTTCTAGGCGAAGTGTCGGAACCTTTTTTTTTTGGGCAACAGGCTACATTAGGGTGATCGACAATGGGCAACTCTCCTTTAATAGCATAGTAAGGGATTTGAAAGGGGGGATGCGGAAGGGTAGAGGAAGGTAGACAAGGGTTTTAACTAGGGCCCCCGGACTATATTTTAAGGATCCTACCCGGCATTCGCCTAAAGAAATGTAGGACAAACCCTACAAAAACCTGCATCAGGCAGGTCGGTGATTAGGTACTTGTCCCACGCCCTTCCTATAGCGGGAGAGGAGTTTGCTGTGGGGACGCAGCATTCCCTTTTCCGTGCCTCGACCAGTTTAGGAGGCAGCTGGCCGACTATTCCAATGGGAATAGCGGACAACTCTTACCGTATGCCCAAGGTCTGTGACCCCGGAACATACACCTCTCAAAACAGGCCGAGGTGCCTCGGCTTGTGGGAACCTTAGTTCAAAAACGGAGAGGAAAAGGCATACCCAAAGGTAGCCCCTTCGTATCTCTCCTAAAAGGTTCCTCCGTAGTGTCGGGACCATGTTTTTTTTGGGGGTGTAGATATATGTATAGGGTAATCCACATAGTGGCAACTCCCCTCTTATAGCATAGGAAAGGGATTTGAAAGGTGGGATGCGGTAGGGTGTAGGAAGGTAGCCAAGGGTTACTAGGGCCCCCGGACTATATTTTAAGGATCCTACCCGGCATTCGCCTAAAAGTAATGCAGGACAAACCCTATAAAAAACCTGCATCGGGTAGGTCGGGCATTTGGTACTTGTCCCACGCCCTTCCGATGACGGGAGAGGAGTTTGCTGTGGGGACGCAGCTTACCCCTCGCCATGCCTTGGCCTGTTTAGGAGGCAGCTGGCCGACTATTCCAATAGGAATAGCGGACAACTCTTGCCGTATGCCCAAGGTCTGCGACCCCGGAACATTCACCTCTCAAAACAGACCGAGGTGCCTCGGCATGTGGGAACCTTAGTTCAAAAAAAACCGAGAGAGATGTGAGAGCATCCCCAAAGGTATCCCCCGCCAGAGCTCTCTGGGAAGGTTCACCTGCGAGAAATGCTCTCGCAGGCTTATGTGTCGGGACCTTTTTTTTTTTTTTTAGGGCAATGGGCTACATGAGGGTGATCCACATTGGGCAACTCCCCTTTAATAGCATAGGAAGGGATTTGATAGGGGAGATGTGGAAGGGTAGAGGAAGGTAGCCAAGGGTTAACTAGGGCCCCCGGGCTATATTTTAAGGATCCTACCCAGCATTCGCCTAAAGAAATGCAGGGAAAACTCTAGGAAAACCTGCATCGGGTAGGTCGGGCATTGTGTACTTGTCCGACGCCCTTCCGATAGCGGGAGAGGAGTTTGCTGTGGGGACGCAGCATTCCCTTCTCCGTGCCTCGACCAGTTTAGGAGGCAGCTGGCCGACTATTCCAATGGGAATAGAGGACAACTCTTACCGTATGCCCAAGGTCTGCGACCCCGGAACATACACCTCTCAAAACAGGCCGAGGTGCCTCGGCTTGTGGGAACCTTAGTTCAAAAATGGAGAGGGTGTGTCGGGACCATTTTTTTTTTTTTTTTTAGGGCAACAGGCTACATGAGGGTGATCCACTGTGGGCAACTCCCCTTTAATAGCATAGGAAGGGACTTGAAAGGGGGGGATGCGGAAGGGTAGTGGAAGGTAGCCAAGGGTTAACTAGGGCCCCCGGGCTATGGTTTAAGGATCCTACCCGGCATTCGCCTAAAGAAATGCAGGGAAAACCCTAGAAAAACCTGCATCGGGTAGGTCGGGCATTTGGTACTTTTCCCACGCCCTTCCGATGACGGGAGAGGAGTTTGCTGTGGGGACGATTCCATTGCATATTATATATATCCTCCACTGAATCATCACGCTGTGAGAGCCAATCAGCGCTCAGTCAACAGTCCGCCTCCGCCATGTCAGCATCAGCATGTTTTTATTGTAGTATTTTCCCTCAGACTTTGAATTTGTACGATACTCTAAATGTCAATTCATTCTCCACACACATTACTAGGTTTGGAGTTGACATTTTTTGGCGACGGCCTGGAATCATTGGTATACATCGGATTTTTCATTGCCTAGATCGGTTTAAGAATAACAGAAGTTAAAAAGGAATTCTTATCGATAGAGACTGGTACAGAAACGGTTAAGGCAAAGAAATAGGCCAAATACAAAAATGGTAGGTATATCAACTAGTTTTGATCAGTAAACAGGCTCTGTTATTCTTCAGTGAATGTGTTAAAAAATCTGGACTGAGCCGAGTTGGTCCACAAGGGTGTTTATCCCTGACTACTTTGTCTCCCTCACTAAGATTTCCTTCTTCTCATCTGTTATTATTAAACTCCCTCAACTTAAACCGATCTCGGCATCGGAAAACCCGACAGTAATATTTACTACTGATCTTCTACGTCTCTCAGAACATTTTTCTTGTGCGTTCAAAATAACTTCATCACGATATTTATTTTTTGCGACTAAAACTGCTTTACCTCGTTTCTGTGAAGTCGTCTACAAAATGACTACGTGATATATTCGGTCCCCGCCAACTATAAACAAAAATAAACGTAGTGTGGTTAAGTTCAGGTCGATTGTTTCCTCGTTTGCACAGCAGTATCGCGTCCGCCTATCAACAACATAAAAACTTTCGGTTAATTGAGGGCATAATGAGAATTTATAGTGTTTGTTTTATGCGAGAACATGGCTACAAAAATTGACAACGTAAATGTCATACACAATCGTGAATACGCTTTTTAGGCTTGTGGACAATTACTTATTTTACGACAAATATATCAGAATCATAAACCTATATATTTTAAGGATAAATTGATAATTTTATGATGTAACAGAAAAGAAAGAGACGTAGTTTATTTTTATTTAACAAGTAGTATTTGTTCCTATATTTTTTTAGATGCTTTTAATCTCCATCATTATTATTAATGTTAATATTATTGGTTTCATAAAAATTCCACTCTTCACTTTCATCAAAATACCGCATTAATCACAAAAGAGCACGGATGTTTGCTTGCTAACGTAAATATTTTCATTTATAAATTTTTCCCACACTTCTTTAAAAGATTTGAGGCCTTTCTGTGTGGACAAAACTGTCTTAGAATCCAATATTTATTTATTTCTTCTTCCCTTGCAGTTTCAGTAGTCCCAATACAATAGCCCGACGCAGCTCGCTTGGCGGGATGTGTAGTAGCAAACCCGGCTCTAGCCCGTTGAGCTGTCCGACAAAGATGTTGGTAATTAAAAATCAAGTGTAAGGGGTCTGTAAGGAATTATTGTTTTTTTTTTAAGTTTCTTTCTCATATACGCACACATTCCCGAGAAATGAAGCATAAAGTATTGATAACTTCCTTATTGCAAAACGGTTAAGTCTCTAACTGCTCCGTTACCACACTGCACAAACGATTAAAAGGACAATATTTCAATTTGTTCCGACAATTAGTTATTAATTTACCGCACGAACGTAACTACTGCAATTGTCCCAGACCAGAGCTGTATTCTATATGCACGAGGGTTGGCCGATAGGTCTGGTAAATTTTGGTGAAAGAGCAGGAAGTTTTTCACTTTCGCGCCTTTGTTGATAAACAAAATTGGTAATGGAAGATCGCAGACTAAAAGTGCGTGAGGTAGCTGATGCCATTGGCTTCTCAACTGAACGAGTGCATTTCATTCTCAATAAAAAACTGGCCATGAGAAAAATTTGTGAGCGATGGGTGCCGCGACTGCTGACATTGCACCAAAAACGGATTCGGAAAAACATTTCAACGCAAAATCTATTAATGTTTGCGAGTAACCCACAAGACTTTATACGTAGATTCATAACCGTGGATGAAACTTGGATCCATCACTACACTCCAGAGACGAAAAAGCAATCAAACCAATGGACAAAAGCCTGATGGAAATACACCAAAAAAGGACCGTTTTGTCAGCTGGGATGGTGATGGCTACTGACTTTTGGGATTCTCAGGGTATAAAATTAAAAGATTTCTTGTAAAAGAGCACAATCATAATTGTGCTGTATTATGCTGCTTCACCGGGATAATCCACCAGCGCACGCAGCAGCAGTCTCAATGGCGAAAGTGTACGATTTGGGATTCGAATTGGTTTCTCATCCACCCTATTCACCAGACCTAGCACAAACTGACTTCTTATTGTTCCCGAACTTGAAAATTTGGCTTGGAGGGAATAATTTTTCATCAAATGAAGAAGTGATTGCGGTCGTGATGGAGTATTTTGCAGATTGACAAAACCTATTATAGTGATGGGTTGAAAAAATTGGTAACTCACTGGGAAAATGTATGGTTAAGGAAGGAGACTAGAGAAATAAAGTGAATCTTCTTGATTTGTACTTAATTCTTGGTCATAATTATTCCTAATCAATTATGAATAGGATTACTTTGCCACGTTTCACAATAATTCTCCACTCAATTATATATCTTCGCTTTTACAGATGAATAACCAATTAATTTATTATTATTCCTTGGATTTACGTCCATGACATATTTTTCATATGACAATAGCACGATACGTTCTGATTTTACAAAGGCACGGGGCGATTGTACAATCATAACCCCACGTACTGGGATTCGAACCCTGTACCTCTGTGTTGTAAAATAAAATTATAATTCATTTAAAGAAGACACTAACTTACGATGTTATTTATACATTATAATATGAGACAATGTGACCTTTGAAACCAGACCATTACAGTTTTGCCAGCAACTGAAAGAATGCGATATTTCTTATACGAACACTCGGCCTCAGCTGACATTTACAAAACTTTTCTTTCCTAGGCTGGAATCTGCAGTGCTGACAACCCTGATGGTTTACTTATCGCGTTGGAGCCTGAAGTGGCGTCTATTTACTGCCGCAAGCAGAATTTTGAGAACGTTTACGCGAACACGGAGGACAACAGCTTGGAGGAAACTGCTGAAAATGGTAAGACCTCACATCAAGAAATTCTGAGTTAAAAGTTATCCTATTCCTCGTTCACGCATTCATTTGATTAAATAATGTTTTTCTTGTATAGAACTTATATTTTATTTTCTATTAGTCTTTTACTTGTGGTAATACGACACATCAGCTCTTACATAAAAATTAATTGTTCCGGTAGTCAGTCCACAGACTGGTTTGTTAACGGTCTCGGTGCTAATCTTTTCATCTTTTCTTAATTATTGCAGACCACATCCAACTTAATTTGCGTAACATATTCTAGCCGTTGGCTTCCTCTTCTATTATTACCCATACACTTCACTCTAATACTAGTTTCACGACTCATTCGTCCCTCCAAATATGGTCTCTTCTTTTAAAAAATGCTCTCCACAATGTTCTGTCGTCACCAATTCGATTCAAGACTTTCTGATTTGCGACGTGATCTACCAATCTGACTTAAGCATTCTTATGTAACATTACATTTCAAGGCCTTGTAATTTTTTTTCTGTTCTGAACTGCCTGTTGTCAACATTTGGTGCTATACAACAGCAATCTACAAACAAAAAAAATAAATTATAATCTAAATAATCTAGATAAGGTATCGGTAACAACTATAATTCTAACAGTTTAATTCAGGAAAATAATATACTGTGATTACTTAACAAATAATAATGATGGGCACAAAATGTATGAAAAATAAATAAATTTGCCAATAATTTCAGAAAAATGGATTCGTTAATATACGGTTAAATTAAAAAACTATATCTCCAATGAAATTAAGATTACGAACAGATAATTGACATTGCGACCCTACTTTGTAACCTCATCAGGTAATATGTTAATATGAAAGGAGTCCTAAATTATTATAAATCTATTGAATATAAAAAATTATTCATGATGTTGAAATTAAATTTGGATTTATAGAATCGTTAAAAAATTCAATTCTTAAGTTACAAAATTGTATATTTTTTTTGTAGATTATAAACCAGTCTATTTTCATAGTTCTAATAATTTTTTACACCTTCTATTATTTGATCTCTATATTTTTCCAAATGACGTCAGAATAAAAGCATACACCGGACTTACAAAAATTGACTACGCGGTAGGACGTATTGTATGGCGGAAGCGACACTGACGACGTTGTGGCTCTGTTCTCATTACAGGAATTTTAATTCATAATTTTATAAGGAATTTGAATCTAAATACCTTATTGATAAATTTCAAAAGAAGCACAAATGCGTGGTTAAAATCCAGATTCGAAAACGTGACGCAAAATCTTATTACAATTATATATATATATAATATATATAGAATATATAATATTATATATATGTGTGTGTGTGTTAGTATTTCTTTTTTCAAGTGTTTTTATGACGTACAATCCAGGTGACATTATTGTGAAACCACTAGGCCCCACAGTCTCGTGATTCGTCGAAAACCTTTATGTATTTAAATTATGTATGTGGTCGGACAATAATAACTTCGACTTTCCCGCATGCATGTTACCAAACATTTCATGACTGATAAAATCCAAGCACTCCGTGTCATGTGAGATTATAAAGTTAATCTCAGTGACGCTCGATATGAATTTTGGAGTAAAGTGAAACTGTCAAGTATTTCAACACCCGCCAAAACATTCAGTATATTTTCTGAAGACTTTCCTTTTGCATATCCAGATTTGTAGAAACGTCAAAGAAAATGTGCACTGTCTAAAACCAAGTCGTTTTGAATTGGTGGTCCTGGATGTGATTTATAAATGAAACAATAAAATAGGAAAGTGTCGGAACACTTTACGAATAGACGAAAAAAAACAACAAATAAACGAAAATAATAAAATGAAAAATTTACGTCTGATTGAAAATAATGAATAAGAAAGATAGCAAATTCAGACAAAGAAGTGATAATATAAATACCACACAACGTTTCTGGGATCCTTGTCCCTTTCGTCAGGTGCGAGGAAGAGCCTAGAGCGACACAACTCCACTTGTCAGTTGGCAAAACTCAAAAGAAAATAATAAAATATAGAAATTTATTATAGTATTCATATATGGTCTTTGATATATATATATATATATATATATATATATATATATATATATATATATATAATTACCACAAATTTTCAGCACTTTCGAAGTCACTTTAAAACATTACTTAATGAAAGGACAAGTTATTCTCGTCTTACAATAAATAATTTGCAATATAAAATCTACATCACAATACCGTAAAACAAACTGGTCTTCGAGAAAACGAATAAGACCTTTTGCTACGTGATTCTGCGATGCAAATAAATTGAAATGAAGAATCATAAATGTTAAAATATATATAAGGAAAGCTTTGAAAGTGTTTGACCTCAGCTGTAAACTATAAATTAATGAAGGTTCTCTATAGAACTGTAAAGAGCAGGAACAAATTTCTCGGCTTATAATACAAAATACATGATACATTTCATTCATCTGATCACGGTGAAATGATATTCGATGTGAATTATCTGTGGCAATGCCTCGTTAGATGTTATGTTGGGCTGACTCAGAGCTTCAAGACACTCATTCCGCTAGAATATTTGGTTTATTGTTGCCAGTTGTAAATACCAGCTATATATTTAAGGAAATTATTTAATTACTGTTATATTGAGCTAATTTCCTTTATAATATTTCAGAGAAACTCGTTCTAAATTTAAAACGCAGTGACTTAAGAAAACTAACCTAAATCTGTATGAGAAAAGAAAGTAATATTCGGAAAAAGGTACATATACTGAAAAATACTAAAGAAATTAAACTAAAAAGTAATTTGTTCATGGATTTACTGACGATATTTTTCGAATAAGTAGTACAATATATCAGTGATAAACATTATAACAATCACACTCGTGTTCCGATTAATGAAAGTTTTGTTAACTATGGTTAATATCGTTTGAGTATAAAGTTTTATTTTTTATTCAGTATGTCCTTATGTATATATCATTATAAACTCCTATATTCTAATAAATCTATATATTAAAACGTTCTGCTATGTATAACAAACTTATACCTATACTAGTTTTATTTTTTAAATAATTATTTGATATTTATGATTTATCTCTATTCATACAATTAACATAATTTAACTTCTATTCTAGAACTATACATTAACGTGAGATCATTTTCACAGTTTTAGTTCACTGCATTATGGTTGTTTTAAAAATATCATACTTATACATCGAAATGATTTAGTAGACAGTAACTTTTTTGTGTATTATGATAATACATAATAAAGGACGAGGAATAGTATATTTCTCTTTATTTATTAGTTGTTTCGTATGAATGGAGCTCTCTTATATTTTACGTCAAAATTAAATCGTAATTTAGGTTACTTTTTTTTGCTTTAATTTAATTTTTGTATTATTTTCAACTACACAAGCAACGGATTTATACTCTTAGAATAATTCTAGTCTGCTTGGTTGGTGAGATGACGTTAGTTATTCTTTCTGTTTCAGGAACACACTACATGGTGGTGGACTGTGGAGGGGGGACCGTTGACATCACAGTCCATGAGCTCTGTTCCTACAGGGGAACCCTGAGAGAGCTGCACACGGCTGTTGGGGGACCCTGGGGATCTGTGGGTGAGTATTGTTCCGTCATTATAGTTTTTGTCTCAGTAACAATGAGTCGAATGCTCTTATTATTAATCTCACTCCTTGAAGCAGTCGTTCTCTAGAATGTGATGTTAATCACTATCTGTACGCCCAAGCATAATAATTTTTTAAAATGACAAAATTTACGTCAGATTGAAAATAATGAGCAAGATAGCCAATACAGACAGAAAAGATAATAGGGACAAGGATCCCAGAAACGTTGTGTGGTATTTATATTACCTTGTTTGTCTGTATTGGCTATCTTGCTTATTCATAATAATTTTTTGTATGATGATATTCGAATGGTGACACACTTCGTTTGAGTACTGTTATCGATGGTGGTCAGGTTATATTCAGTTCCGGAGATATGGACAAAAGAAGGCAACGGAAACCGTTCACGAAAACATACATGAGTCTAAAAGAGACAAGCGAAATAAAAACTGTATCAATTCACATACCTGAACGTAATAATACGTGGTAACGGTGCTCCTAAACTAAAATACGTCAAACGCTTGGATCGCCTTCTTAAAGTATATGGGTATGTATTTGAATTCCTTTCGCAAACCAATCAGGTGTACGCCTTTATTAAATAATATCTCATTTTGTAATGACAAATTGTGTTGTTATAACCTGTTTATTGTAAAACTACTCTTCAATTTCCACTATTGTAACAGTATCAAGGTTAATGCACAGTAGTAGATCGATAATGGCCACACATACACACACACACACACACACACACACCTTACGTAAATATTCATTTCTTTATGCATAACCCGCACGTTTCGTCACATTTAATCAATCCGATCGTGCAGTTGACACGCAATTAATTTCTCATGCTACGGTATGGATCGTAGGCTTATAGCGATTCAGTTAAAAAGTTGTTTCGAAACTGCTACAAGTCAATGTACGTACATTTGAAAAAAATAAATCCTTTTTTTAGTTTAGTATAATTTTAACATCATTGTTTTATATATAGCTGAAATTGTTATGACATTTAAATACTTCTAAATAAATTGAAGATTTAATTTGACATATTCTCGGTGCCGATATATCCTTCAATTGTGACTTGGATTCATTATTAAATCTATTACTCTTCTGCTTAAATGCAAGTAATTATGACATAAGAAACAATGAAACGCTAACCAATATTTACTAGTCATAAGAAATACACAATTATTAGATGAACCGAGTTGATTGATTGATTTTATTCATTCCATTAGTCCTCCGTTGACGTAAATTAAATTATAAATAGTTACTAGAATAGGTAAAATCGTTTTCTGTACAAAATAAATAATAATACAGTATAATATAACAAATTATTTAATAGCCATAAGTACAATTAAATAAAACAAAAATTAAACTGCAGTATAATGAAAAATAAAATATAATTTTAATGATTGTTTATACGGGGAATAAATTTAGAAATTATAATTCTTAATAAATTGTGTGATTTACATCTACAACTACAAAAATGTTATTTTCAAATCAAAAATAAAATTTTCATTTTACTCAAAATTCTAATAAGTCCCATACAATTGAATATTTTTTTGAATATATCAGGTAAAACATTCATTTCAAAAGACTTAGCTACAATTACAAAACTTAGCTCGTTGAGCTATTCAATGTCATTGGTGGGTTTTAGATTCGGGGCTTCAAGTCATTAATTAATCTGTCAAGTCAGCCTTATTGTTTATTAAAATTCTCGGAGGCCTGTCCAGCGCCTGTTCGTCCCTTGCCCATGCATTCGACTGCTCTTTCCTTGGTCTTCCGTAAGTCCCAATATTCCCTCATAAATTAGTTCCGGTGTCAATTCTCCATGAGCTAACAATGTACCTGACGAAGGGATCCTTTACCGTAAAGGCTATTCATTATTTTTACTCTCCGTTATTCACTCGTCCCTGAAATTTAGTGCAATACATTGACGTAAGTTAATTTCGTATGAATTTTATTTCCCAAATTTTAAAAGTCTTTATAATAAATGTGTTTTAACACTGCGAATTTATGCTTCGATATGAAACAATTTAAACTGCCCACCTTGCGGCGCATCTCTCCTAAAGCAGCCAGCTGGCCATTCGATTGTTATTCCAGCTATAGCACATGATCTGGTGCTTTATTGACATTTGCGCATGCGCTGTAGACCTTTTCACCGCCCACCCCATCCCGTGCCACCTGTAACTCTCTCAACAAACTGCTTGCGTTGTATGCTGTTATGTTAACAGCACCAAGAGAGCCTCCCAGAGAGATTTCCCTACTCGTGAATTATAAATCTTATTTTATAATAGTTTATGTTTTCAAAACAAAAAATAATATTCGTACATTTAGTAAATTTTTTAAAAAAAACATAATCTAAGGTTATTTGAAAGAAAATAACACTTAAGAGGCATTACCACCGTGCGAAAATCTATCGCATTCAAAACCATTCATTGGCTCGTTCAGAAATTTAACTTTATTTAAAATACTTTCGGGTTAGAAATGCTAAATTATTCCGCGTTTAAAAATTAGACACTATTGGAAATTATGCAGACAGAATTAGAAATGTAGCATATTACGTGTGGGGTCAGAGTGTTGGTAACACTATCACTCATGTAGTACTATTATTTTACGTAGTTATCCTCGTAAAAATGATTGCTTGGGGCGATGTCGCTCATAGCTTAAGTAAACTCACGCCCCTCCACTGTTTAAAAACTATGCAGGTATTAAGATATTTTTTAATATATGTAAGGAGAATGAAAGGGGGACATTTCTGAGAAGAAAAATATTCAACTAATATTTGCACGTTCATAACAGTAGGATTAAAAATCATAGAACAGAATGACCATGGTTCACTATGTACCGATATTTACAGCTATGCTCTAGGCACAAATTTGCGGTTACTATTGAAAACAGCAGACTACGTATCGGAATTATATTTCGTCTTACCCACCCTGAAACTTTAATTTTCTTTGCTCTAAATTTTTTAAGAGCAGTTATCAGTAGAGTTTTTATATTTTCTCGATATTGGGACCGTGACTTTTAAGGACGTATAAATAATTTATTTACAGGTGTAGATTCCGAGTTCGAGAACCTACTAGTGAGCATATTTGGCGAAGAATTCATGGAGCAATTCAAACTGAAGAGGCCTGCCGCTTACGTTGAGTTGATGGTCAGCTTTGAAGCCAGAAAGCGGGTTGCCAGCAGCTTTAGAGACACTCCATTTAACATTTTCCCGCCTTTTGCATTCATTGAATATTACCGCAGATTCAAAGGAAAAGAGGTACATATTAAATCGCACTTACTGTTCTCATTAATCAGTTTATACTCTCGCTGCAACAGTCAATCAATATTTAGAGTAAAATAAAATCATCGCGTTTAAAATACTATTTCTTAACTTGCAGTAAATTCATGGGAATTTTTGTCCAAGCCTTCTTTGACGTCTAAATTGAACTAGAAATATTTAAAATTTTAAGGAAACGTATTAAATCATAGGAAATGAGAAATAACGCTTACTGTATATGGGGACATTGGTGGATTCCTTTGATGACTGTCATTCATTCACATTTATGCTCCTACTCGTCAAGAAAATTAATCATTCGGCAACGTAGTTAAAACGGAATTGAAGAAACGTAAAAATTGTGAAATTTGTCGGTCTTTTCAGGTAGATCATGCCTTCAAGAAATTGGGTCGTAAAGATATCACTTGGTCATCTCAAGGAATGCTACGATTGCAGCCTGAGCTGATGAAGGAATTGTTTGAACCTACAATTTGTAGCATTCTCAAGGTAAATAACTATCACTTTAAAAGCACACAAAACTTTATCGTCCATTTTATATTCATCGAACTGTTTTACAGTGCATTCAAGATGTTTTTGACCAATCCTCTGCTTCAAAAATCAAATATTTGTTCCTTGTGGGTGGATTCGCCGAATCAGAAATCTTGCAGTACGAAGTAAAACAAGCTTTCGGAACTCGCGTACAGATAATCATACCACAGGTAAATTCTACTCTAGAACTTTGAATTACGATGACGAGAACCTTGCAGTGATTGGTGTGTTACTTTCACAGGACACTGGGATTTCTATTTTGAAAGGAGCGGTAATGTTCGGGCTGGATCCACGAGTTATTGCTGTACGCAGATCGAAACACACGTATGGGGTAGGAGTTCTGAAACCGTTTAAGGAAAATGAGCATCCAAAAGGTATTTCAAGTCATGAATAAATGTATTTTTAAGTGAATGATTTATGCTGATGGTACGTAGAAGTAACGTGGTCATTACTAATATAAAATGTTTCTAGCACTAAGTTAATAACACA
Organism: Zhengitettix transpicula; assembly: GCA_037074705.1. NCBI lineage: Eukaryota > Metazoa > Arthropoda > Insecta > Orthoptera > Tetrigidae > Zhengitettix > Zhengitettix transpicula. The sequence goes on along the minus strand of CM073591.1, from coordinate 42,672,082 downwards.
AAAATTAGTCGATTGCATGTCACTTTATTTCGGAAAAATCTGTTTTTAATTTATTATACAGGGTGGTCGAGTTATCTCAAGACATTGTCATATCTCAAACTGCCCATCGTATAAAAAAGTAGGAATGCAATTTGATCGTCTCGATCGTATCGAATAATACATAACTCGACTCCTCAACCTCACCTCCTAGAGGATGAGGGACATAAATACTTTAATGTGAAGCCGCCTTTTTTTATTGCAGACTTAGGTTTTGCAGGAAATATCCATTGATTTGACCATATTATTGATGTAGTTTCTTTCTCAGGTGACGCTGTAATCGAAGTAAATCTGAAAAGGTTCATTTATCAATAAATAAATAAATTATTTACGCGTCAAATCAGGAAGAATGATGTGAAAATGTATGGTATAATCTGACCAATTACAGAAAAAAAATTCGTGTCAAAATAATCATACAAAGTGAGAACCTCAACGACACCGAACTGACGAGCGGAAGGAATATATAAACGGACCCAAAGACTCCTACACAGGAGGAGGTCACAGATTCTGCTTAATGCATTGGTTTTACTTTGAAAATTTAAATTAAATTTATGATTTATGATGTTGATCATTCTCGGAAATGTTTATTTCAGGCGATTCCCCACCGCATCTAGCAAAACGGGGAAGTTTTTAATGTCGATACAGTAGGTTTTCGAGATATTTCAAATAAATCTTCAAATAAATAATCTACCCTATATGTTTTTGCTAACTGACAACAAAACATAGTATACTCTGCTGAAGCTAGAAACGTGATATTTGCAGTGCAGGTTCCTATTAGGGTGTCTGTAACCACTAACGAAGTTTTTTTGTCTAAATTCAACTTCTGAAAGGCTGAACTGAGGGTGGAAGAGATGATTGAAAATTTTTAAACAAAGGTTATAAGCGTCTTCACGTTACTGAAAAGAACTCGGAAAGCTACTCCTCGTCACCATAAGGACATAAACGCACTGTTTTGAGGAAATATCACTTTTTATCCTTGTAACCTGACTGAAGTAACTTTTCCTCAACAGAAGCGACGTCACTGGCTGATACATCGATGCGTCATATTTAGGTTGTTTATGGTAGAACGTGCTTTGTGGTATCCTTATGGATGTTGTTAGTAGGGTGCAATTCATTATTAATGAAATAGGAAAAAATTGCTATTTTTGCTAGTTTCTTTTCCTGTTTTTCTTTAAAAATTTTAGCTATCAGAAAACACTCCGGATAAATAGAAAACAGATAATATAGTTTATACACGTACTTTAAAATCATGTTTAGGAAACACACAGAATGATAATAATTTCCATTTTATTTTGGTGTTTTTGTCAGTCACTTAATGTTGTTATTTTTTATTATACTCTTCATGATTCTTTTTGATGTTTCAACATTGACGATGGTCTAAAATTAAGACCAAAATGTATATACGGATGTTTTTGTTAATTAAATTCCTTTATTAGAATTTTTAATTTCTCGGGTAGTAATTATCTTAATCTGTTTATGCTGTCTCGCACGCAAGCATTAGTGAAACGAAGCTACTTGAATTCGTCTAAGTAGCATGTTTCTTACTATACTCATCTACTCATGTACTTTAAATTCCAACTCGCTATAAAAACAACAAATTTACAGTCCTTATATAAAAATTTATTCACAAAGGCCAATAGTCATTTTTCAAATTGTATGGATGGAAAAAGTGAACCGCATGAGGTTTGAGAGATGGAGGAATGTCGGAAAGGATCGGGAGTCGACGAGATTGGCTCAGTTGGTTTGAACTTCCTCCCGGTAAGCGGTAGGACCCGAATTCGGTTACCGGTCTGGTCGACATTTTTCCACCTATATACTTTTATTATTCTTAACCATTTGCCTTTGGCTTGGGTGTATAAGCTTTCTTTCTTTCTTTCTTTCAATAACAGTCATTTATTTCAAAACAGTACAGAAGCTTTCGCCACTTCCTGGCATAATCATTTACTGAAGTCACAAATTTCGGATTACTCCACAGGGCCAACGTCCCACAAAATTTTTCATACGTAAGACTTTTATTATATTAGTAGCCAGAAGCTTATCCACTGCATATTGACATATGAGGGCATTCTGACAGTAATAACGAATATTAATTAGATAATAATTTTTTTTAATCGAAAATCTCATTTACAAATATCACTATGTGGCATAGAGTGGTATTAACGTCATTTTAAGGGGAATATTATAAATAATTGGAATGAGAATATCATTCATTTCAAGTCATCTCATGAGCTCATTACAGAAAAACAAACGTATGTTGCAGATAAACTGGTGGAAAAGGGCGGTGTCATTTGGTGTGCTGACGTACTGGACAAATTTGTAGAAGCTGACCAAGATATTTGTGTTGGAGAGACTGTTGTCCGCAGATACACGCCAACAAAAAACAGTCAGGAATATGCAGTCATCAAGATATACTGCGTGGAATCTGAAAATGCCAAGGTTAGGCATTTACTTAAATTACAGTAATACTACGCACCATTAGTTTTCTCAAACCGTAGACGATGGTGTGCTCATCACTTCAGAGCTACTTTTTCTACATCGATGACTGAGTAAAATGCAGCTTGTTTAAGAATAATCAATTTCAGTATTATTTTGGAGACTGGAACTTTAACCCCTAATGATGAACTTGTTATAAAAAGGGAAACTTTGAAGTTAAAATTATTTAATACTTGCTATGTTTATTACATATTTATGAATGACTATATATGACAATGTTTTCATTTTAAGACATTCATGCATGAGCACATAACAACAGATATGTGGTGATAAGAATGAAGTTATATCTGTATGTCATAATCAATTATATATTTCCTGTTTACAGTTCATCACAGATCCTGGTGTTAAACATTGTGGTACTTTGAAGTTAGATCTTGCACAGACTCAAACACCTTGCAGAGAAATACAAATATGTATGGTCTTTGGAGGAACAGAAGTTACTGCTAGTGCAGTTGATGTGTCAAGTGGTAACCGTGTACACGTGCAAGTAGATTTTCTAACCAATAATTAATGTGGGCATACTTAAATTGTAAATATAATGCCCATGGATCTAAATATGCATTTACCAAAGACAATGTATCATTATATGTATCACACTCTTTCAGTACAAATGTAAACTTTTATAAAATATAAGTATGATGAAAATAAAGGATTTTTTTCTTAATTTTCTGTAGATGGTTTTCTACTTACTTCTTGTCTTCAAGTTCACTCATTTTTCATCAGTTTATTTCATCTTCCACTTATTTTCATAAACTCTTGTCATGTATCTTTTTTTAAATGATTTTATTCCTCTAAATCTTATTTTCCAAATTATATTCTGTACCTTTATATCCTTATTACTACAAAACTATCATATAACCAACACTTGATATCCATTATAAATCAACTCAAAATTTTGCCTAATTAATGCATGAATAAGATTTATTGTAATAGGCTTATTAGCTATAGGTAACACACCAATAAATTCTTAAGAACATATTTTGTTTGTATTATTTGCATTCGTATTTATTAAATATTGATTCTTTCCTAATCGAAGGTGCAATTTAAGGTAATAATAAAATTTGAATTTACAAACACCAGATTAACATTCAGTTCATAAGATATTTACAAGACAATTATGAAGAACTGAACAACTGGAAATATTAACATTTGCTAATTTAAGCCAACCACATAGGCAGATCAATTACTAAAACAACACATGCTTCAGTAATAAATATTTAGACTACAAAGTTAGATTTATAATTTTAAAACAAATAAAACACTAATTTTGGTTATAGTTTTTATTTTTAAAGAGATTACAGTGTAATTCATAATTTTCAAATAATGACACAAGTAATTGTTTTTAAAGATTGTTTAAATATTAGTGATATATTTTATATAAGCAACTGCTATGAATAAAACAGAACTTTAGGTGTTATCCAGAAATATCATTTGGAGAACGTATTAGTGCTGGGCAAGAGCTGTCAAAGGTTCTATAAAAATCTGTAAACAAAAATAGAATATTAAAATAAGGCTTTCCAAAAAATATAATTTTCTATTATAATTATACAAAAAAATATGGTGCTTATATTATAACAATTTGCTATATTTATTAACAAACATTTTCCTTTCCTACAAAAAATTAAAATGAATTTCCAAAATTTTGTTTCTTTACTTATTTCTATCAAGCAACTAATTCATGTTATAATGAGGTAATAAGTATTAAGCATGCTCTCAGGAAAAGTTAATACCATATTGAATTTAGAAAAATCCTCTTTTATTTTATTTTACTCTTAGTGAGAGTGATTGAAATATATTCATTGAGCATAATTTTCTTTAGCATTTGGAATTAATTTATTATTTTCAACAAAGCCATTTCAAATAATTTATAAAGCCAAACAGCATAGATATCAAAATTGAAATCTGTGTATGAATGAATACATGAAAAATAATCCTTCATAAAAAGTATACATGCATCATGTACAGTGCAGAAATTATTGAGCAACTGTCTAATAGACAATGTAAGAAATTAATTTACCTGGTATACCGTTTTTTAGCTATAGTAAGTAAACATAATTATCTGCTATCAAAAATCAGTTTATAAAAGTATAGATGTTTCAAGTTAAAGTTTTCAGAATTTTGACTGTGTCATTTTATAAATATTGTATATCATTGAATAAAAACTTTTTAGGATGTGAAAAGACACAGAAATTACTATGATGAAACTGTGTAGTTATGTATAATTGTGGAGGAGGATGCTACCAACTCTGAAATATGTATTATATGTGATATGGTGACCAATCTTTATTCTCACATAAGTCATTTCTTTGTTTCATATTCTCAACAATATTTCTACAATGTCATATTATCCTTATTATATATTTTATGTGAGAATGAAAATCAATCACCATATCAGATACAATACATCGATATTTGAATTATATATATATATATATATATATATATATATATAAAATTTGAAATGAACTTACTTTTCCGATTAATACAATTGAATCGTAACATGGCACAATAACTACTAAAGGCACTTGTTTCCTCTCTATCCTTCCCACAAATTGGTGACCATGTACCTGGACATTGTGGGCATTGGGCCAATGCTAAAGTAAGCAAAGCTCCTGAAACATTGCAATGCTGCTGTTAATTAAGCTGAAAGTCACAGATTAAAATTTAGAACTTTCTAGTTTTGAAGTAACGAATTCAAAAAAAATATAATACATGTTATGTTCTAGAAAGAACAAATCCTCAGACTTATTCAAAGCAACCATTGTATACTTAAAAAGTTATTTGGAGTATGCTTTGAATTTATATTCTTGTGAATTGTAACACAAAGTGAGCAGAACCTCCTTTTATTATACATGACTTGCTTTAATCTGTAAAGGCTGGAGGTTTTATTTTTATTTCAAAATTACAACTGGTATTTTTTAAGCTTTATTGATACTATTTTATTTAATCCTGACAAATTTTTCACTCACATATCTCAATATGATAGAAATGAAAAAATATAACAGAAATGGATTATGAAAATTTGGCACAATTTAATTAGTATAAAAAGGAACAATACCATTTCAACAATTTAACATAATTAATAATTCGACTAACTCATCTTATCTAAAGTTGATAGGAACAAGAGAGACGTCACACAAAAGTTATTGGGGATCCTGTGAGTGATTTGTACCGAAATTCCTAGGATGTAATTTTGTACCCAATAGTATGAACTGTTAAAGGGTGCAGTTACTTACGACATATAACGTTATGCCGATGTGGAGTACAGGTTCTAGGCAGGTGCAGTGCATCTCGCGTTTAGTAAATGAAGCAGCGGTAGAGGAGGACATGGAGGGGTGGGCCATGGATTCAGGTTGCATCCGATAGCATTTTCTCCTCACTGTTTATCTTTTGTCGTGAGAAACTAGGTTGACTTTGATGATGGGAATAGATTAACCTATTTCAGATGCTAACCCTTCGTTTGTGACTTCAAAAACTTCACGATTCTGGCTCTGCCATCAATCTCAACGGGCAATTAAACCGAATTCTCCGATAATTTTTTTTTATATTTAAACTCTCAACTCTTAAACCGTCTATCAGGGCCTTCTTGGATCTTCAGAGTTAAAGGAACTTCCGCCGAATTAAGCAAAATATATGTTTTATACCATCTGGTTGCTATGATGAAATTAGAAAACCATTTTCGAGCTTCAAATCAGACTTGTAGTTACAAATTTCCCTCATAATTTCTGATGAATTTTAACAAATTAGTTCGTTTGAATTCGGATGCAAGTGTTTGATAGATATCTTAGTGCTACGATTCATCTCATTATTGACAAATTAAATACTTTCCACGTTCAATTATTCTCTTGTTTGCTTCAATATCTTAATTAAAAGACTTAATCATTATTTTATTTTAAAGCACAAAAGGGTTAGAATAATGTTGGTAACGAATATCTGATTCTTTCGATAGTGCTCATTTTGAGTAGTTCTGCGGATATACTATATAAGATTACTTTAATTTCCCAATAAATTTGTTTCCATAAATATGTTTACTGGTAAAATTTAACGAATTTATTTGTTACAAAGCAGGAGCTGTATATCCGTTTTTTACTTACCCAAAAGGAAAAACAGTAACAAGTGCCTCGACATTGCTGCAGCCCAGCGCTTAGTACCTCCGCCTCCAACGAATCTTTTATATATATGTTCCAGTCAAGGATAGCTTCCAGATTTATGAATATCCGTCTTTCAATTCAGTATGCAAATCAAAGTCCACATTACATTTATTAAAGTACTATTCTCCGCCAATTACGGATGCGAGGCTGCATGAGTAGCGAAGACGAGCCACGGAAATTTGACACGTACAATTTTCATTCCAATTAATTTCAAGGCGGCCTTCGTGCCGTAACGGCAGTTCCTGCTTAAATCACGACCAGCGAAGACTAGGAAGGGTCATGGTGCTAGAAGCCAATTATCGCCACAAGCTACACGTGTGGCTTCTCGTGTGTGATTTCATTGTTATGGGCAATTGACTGACTAAGCAGGCGACTGGTCGTAAAAGTCAGAGAACCTTATTGTGCAAAGTTTTTAGAAAAGGAGCAACATGGAAATGGGATTTTGAAGGGTTAAATTCCAATATGTACAAATGAAGCTGCAACGACAATATACTCGATAAAATTGAAAGGAAAGAATTTTTGAGAATAGTTGCAAATTAAAATTATTAACATAAAATTTTAAAACACAGGAAATAATAAGTTCGGTAGTACGTAACGAGGTATTGAAATATCTCGGTCGTTACTCTTGGGAGTCATTTTTCAGTTACGTGAAGCTCCTTTAATATTAAGCAATGACAGATTCATTTAAATGGTAAATTTTTTCTAAGTTTAATATCGATGGCACCAAAGGATGTTATCAGGACATATTATAATGCAAAAATAAGTTTGACGTATTAATGCTGAATTATTTTTAACGAATTAAGATTTACAATATAACATTTAAATTGCTTGAATATTTATGACTATTCTTTCCAGATATCCTTGGAATTATTTAACTAATATTTATGTCAGAAAGAAACAAAAGAAAGTAATATGATTTACGATTTCTGGGAACATTTATTATTTACGTTGTTTCTTCCAGAATCATTTTCGGGTAAACTAGATCAACTGTGAGTGTAGACTGTCTGTAAATTGGAAACTCATGGACGGTTCTTGAGAGAAGTAATTTTTTCCTACAGGTTTAAAAGAATTTTCTATCTCAAATTGTGCTTTCAGAATGACCCTCGAGTATCCGAACAAATTATTTCATGTAAAACCTCGTTTCTATAACCCAGTAAATGGCCTATCGGAAACCTTTGCTCAAGTCTTGCTTCCAATCTGTACTGTGCGAAACGTCTCGATGTTCCTGTGTCCTGAACAACAGATTTCAAGCCATTCAGCTTGAAAAAAAGGAGAAGCGAAAATTGCAGATAAATAATGGAAAAATAAGTTTAAAGCATTACTCTTCTTTGCAGGAAGTTTATTGCACATTGCTCTAATTGGAAACACTAATCTAATATCTTCTCATTGTTACGTGTCGAATTAAGAGTCATCAGTCTTAGGAGGGCAGCGGAAATGAGTTAACGGGAGCCTAAGGCAATTGGTGAGAGAAACTGTTCGGAAGTGGAAGTGAGTTGCTCGTTAAGTCGGGAAGAATGAAAGTAAATATTAGTTATGAAAGTAAATAAAGTCACAGCAGAGTATCGAGACGTGAATGAAGACTTTATTTAGAATAGGTGTACTAAGCTGACTACGAGCCTCCACCATCCATCGAATTCTAGGAAATTGCCCGCAGGTCGACTACCGGCGAGTAAAAGCAAGTATTGTCAAAATAAAATCGTGACCACAAATACCTGAGTCAAAAAATTTCGCTAATAAAAGGATCTAAAAAATTAAACTTGCTCAAAATCTTTCCACATTCAATAAATTGTTCGTGTTATTTTGTAATTATTTTTATTATTATTAGTACAATTTAAAAAACCAATGGAGGATATAAAACTTTAAAATAAATAATATTCCTTGTAATATCCCTATTATTTATTTTTCAACTCTCCAGTGTGTTTAAATATACAGTTTTCCCCATGATTACCTAATTATTGACAGTTTCTTAAACTTTCGTAAATTTAATTTTTGTTTGTCTATAAAATTTCCAAGAATTTTCCATGGAAAAAATTAGGATTAATATAGGAAAACGTCAGGAAGTCTTTAGATTCGTTTTACACATTTATTTTATTCAATTTCAGGTACTGATTAGTATAGATTAATAATTTTCTATCTCAGCTAGCACGGAACTTGAATATTGATTCACTAAAGAAATAAAAATAATATATAGGAATCACGATTGATATTCGTTTTTTTTAAAGTAATGTACTTTCTAGGAAAATAAAATAACAGCTAGGCTTTCCGACGACGATTTACTGACTCTTACGTGTAACTTGTACAACCGGTTTCTAACTCGTGGAGTAAGCTATTTGATTATATGATTAAATATCAACTGTTTATGTACATTTACATATTTACAGTAGTTAATGGAAAATACTTATTGTTAAGCATCCCTTCAATTTATAATTTCTTAAATGTCAACAGTAATAAAAGACTATTCGAAGGTTACATTATTTATCCTTTAAAGTGGTTGTCGTGGATTACAGTGATACTTCATAATAGAGTTATGTGATGTTTGTTTTGCATTTACAAGGTAATGCTACTTCATCCGATTCCCAGCGATCGGAGCTACGTGCTAATTTTAAACCAATGATGAAAAGCTTTAACTGTAGGTAACAATTCACTATAATGTACACAAAGCAATTTTCGAACAACACGTAACATTCTCTTTCTTCAATAGTTTCGATTCATCCGGGTTCTTAGTTTTAAACAACGTCAAAAAGTTACTAATACCTGAAAGTTTCTCTACGCTGACTGATAAGAAGAACATCGATATGCCATAGTGTTGAATAGTGAAAATAATGAGTGAAACATGACATATGCCAGATATTGGACAGGAAAATTAATGAGACCAAAGCAACAAATTGTAAGAAAGCAGTCCAATGCAGAAAAAAGAGTGAGAAGAGGGGAGGGACGGTCAGGAAAGAGGAAGGTAGGGATATGAATACTTAAAGTTTTGTAGGCATAAATATAAAAGAGAAAAATCAATTAACCCAATAAAATATACAGATTGTTGGCGAAGAAGACAGAAACACTGCAAGCTATGTTGGACAGGCTAGTGGTAACAGAAGCGAAGTATGGAATAGAGATAAATATACAAAAATCCAAAGAGATGAAAATATCAAATAAACCAGAGCCGTTTCATATATTCTGGGGCACCATCAAATAAAAAAATATCGAGCAGTTCAGATACCTTGGGAAATATTTTAACGAAAGATGGCTTCAGCAGGAAGGACGTAAGGACAGCGTTCTCCAAGAAAAGAGCAATACTGACAAACAAATTGTAGCTAGAAAGAACCTAGTCAGGTGCTACATCTGAATCATAAACATGGACATTAAGGAAGAGGGAGAATAAATATTAGAAATGTGGTATTAGAGGAGAATTGAAAAAAATAAAGTGGATATAAATGGTAATAAATGAAGAGCTCAGTTTTTAAGAGAAGGCAAACTGGATCGGTCACACCCTAGTGATGGAACTGTTTATTGCACATCAGCGAAGGACACGTGGATGGAGCGCCAGGCCGAAGAAGAAGCTGAGGAGCAGGGCATGCGGAGAAGAAACTTTACAGAACAAGTCAAACAACCGGCCAGCACCAATAGTATTACATAATAACAATGTATTAGTTAAAATATGTCTGTATGTTGAATCAGGAATTTCGTTACAAGGCGTCCAGATGTAAGTCTTGTGACAGTATCTAGTGTCTGTTGAAAATAACTGAACGGCATTCTAACAAATTAATGCTCCAGGATCTTTAGGAAACAATAAGACCTTTAAGACGATCTTAGGATTAGGGGAAGAAAACTATTTAAACTGAGACAATGATTTTTGTTATTTTTAAATGTCGAACAAGACTCGTGAAAGTCCAAGGATTTTCGAACTTGTAATTATTAAGAGGAGTTTGATTGGAATGGAAATAGTCACCAGCACCAGGTACGTGTTTGAGAGTATCGTGGAATTTACTTTCTAATACTGTAAAGAAAAATTCTTGTTTCAGTTTATTTATTTGTATGACAAATAATCTTCTCGTACTTTACTAACCAATTATTCCGATGAAAATCTTCTTTCAATTTACTACACATAGAACTTGTATTTGTGATTTATAATTCTGGATATCCTTTTCGTTGCTCGTAAAGCACAATTTTTTTTTTGAGTTGTAATAACAAACTGCAAGATACATTAATGCTCAATGTCCTTCGGGAGACATTATACATGATAAAAACAACTTTTTGAGGAAACTTGTGGGTACGCAAAACTTATATCCTTGATTACAGGAACTTGGAAACAGTGTTATCTTTTATGATTCATTCGCCTGGTTTATAGAATACAAACTTCATAGTTGACATACTCAATTCGACTAAAATTCCATTTCAAAATGAACATTTTCCTTCCAGAGATACTGATAAATAAAAACGTTGTTGTGATTTAAATGCATTCTACATTAAAGTATGTGATCGAAGTACTATGAATTATTAGATCACGATCCATTAATGTTAGTATTTTATTATCATAATTGTATCGAAAATGATTGAAGAGGGTGATATTTCCAAGGCTGGTTTGCTACTGAATGTGTTCACAGCTGTCCCTCTGGGGGACAGATGCCGACGCCTCGCCTCTCACTAAATATATAGTTGTGTGACTATTCAATTAATGTATAAAATTTCAGTGTACGAAAGTACGCGTTTTCTAAAGCAAAAAATTATTACAGAAAAGTTGTGTGGTTTTTTTTCATCACATTACTATGTCTGTTAATTCTCTAAGTCTTAATATAATTTACTTATTATCCTTAGTGTTACAATCTTACGTAAATTCAAGCTTGGTAAACATTGAAGTTATTTCTCCGGCAGACAGACATTTATTTTCCAAAAACTCTCATACAGCTAGCTATAGAATTTTATTTACAATAGAAATTTTTTTTTAATGTTGATAGTTGAATATTTTTCGTCACAATATGTAAATAAATAAACTAACAGTCTATATAACAGTCAAACGTAGGTTTTCCCGGTGTAATTTGTTGGATGAAATTCTCTCGGTATTCCAGCCGGATAAGATTGTCGAATGCTCGCGACGTTTCGATAACATTCTTCGCTAGAAGATGATAACGATGAATGTTATCGAAACGTCGCGAGTATTCGACAATCTTACCCGGCTGGAATCCCGAGAGAATTAATTATTAAAATGAAAAAAAAATACGTCTGATTGAAAATAATTAATAAGAAAGATAGCCAATTCAAGCAAAATAAGTGATAATATAAAAACCACACAACGTTTCTGGGATCCTTGTCCCTTATTATTTATCATTGAGAAGTTTGATATTAGACATATGTGACTTGATACGTGCATTAAGGGAACGTTTTGTTTGCCCTATGTAGCAGGAATTACAATTAGAGAAAGAGATATTGTAAAATACACGTTTGCTGTATGTGTCAAGTGGGTCCTTGTGGTTTTTAATCAAGAAGGAAAGATTATTAGCGGGTCTGTAAATAATGGATATTTGATATTCTTTGAAAATTTGGACGAATATGTGATATAGAAAATTTGTAATAAGGGAGTACGAGAAAAAATTTGGCTTGACGTGTTTGGGGACGATTGACAGTAGAATATTTTATTTTGTTCAGTCTAATGTTTACAAGGTCACGTGCTTTTTCCCCCTACCATTCAAATTAAGGATGTTAACCTAACTGGATGTTCATATTATGACTGAAACAAGTATAGTAATGAATATTTTTATAGTCTGTTAAAACTATGATCGTATTTTATGTATTTATTCTCCATTTTTCTGGACCAGTAACACTGGTTTAAAAGTATATTCTACAGCTACAGTGTATAATTCACCTTGATTGAAACTTTTGTTCCCTTACCAAAGGCTTGGTAGAATTAGTAGTCTTTTGAGTTGAACAATGGTTCGTTCATCGATGGCTTCAAACATTTCGTGTTTAAAGCGTCCCTTGCTAATGTGGAAGGTATTAATTTTCCGCTCGTATGATGTGTCAGTCATCATTGGAAGGTGTAATGTAGATTTCTTCCTTTTTTTGTTCGTCACTCTTTCCTCAATAATTGGCAATTATAACTTCCTTGCAATAACCTGAAATTGACTTGACCTTGTATGAGCTCATACATTAGGTTCTTATTATGCTTGCTCGCAAAGTGCTCTGTTATCTGCGTCTCAAGTTATACCTTTCAGGGCTTACATAAACGGCACATCCGCATAGAAATATACACCCTATCGTCTCAATAACTACTCATGATTTTAGGGGATCATTTGCGTGGGTACAATCATCGTTCAATACGAATTAAGGATGAAATGAGTAATAATGTTCACTCATCAACAAATAACTGATTTCTTAAAAAGTATATTTGAGCATGAAGAATGGCTATTAACTTAATTAGCACAAATGTAAGATATGTACACACACACACACACACACACACACACACACACACACATATATATATATATATATATATATATATATATATATATATATATAATATCAAAAATTGTAATCGAGATAATATATATTTGATATTTTTATGGATATTAATCTATAATCTCAAAAGATTGCAGTGCTCTGAATATATAATGTAAAGAATTATATTTGTGGGCTGGATTTTTATGTTAAATCAAAATAAATATTTGAAGAATAAAGAAATTTTATATATGTTTATTAAAGTTAAACATGAAAACTCTTATCTCAGGCACCTAAGGTTTTTACATAGAAGAGATCTGCTGCCCGTACCAAATGCGTACTGCTATTCTGTGTTGTGTTGCCCGCTGTAGCTCTCGTACCGACGTACTGGCGTCGACTCAGGGGTTGATCACTGGCTAAGGCGTCGGCCTCCGGGATTGAATGCTGGCAAGCCGTCGTACTAAATTGTGTCGTGCTGTTCTGTGAACTCTTCACTAACAAATTGTGGCCCCTTTCTCACGACGATTCTGCCTCGAACTATATCAGAGACAACAACTTTACGGAGCCTCTCTTAATCACATCCACCAGCTTCGGTGAGCGCAGAACAACTGTTTTCAAAAGCTTATCTACTCCTTTATATCCTCCCAGTCTTTTACTTTTTTCATTGTTAGAAAACTTCGTCAGTTTTACTGATTTTTCCATTGTCACAAGATTTATAGCACGCAGCTGCAGTTCCGTAGTCAACAATGGCCAACTATTCTGTCATGTTGAGGCCAACAATCGAGACAAGACACGAAATTACTTGGATGGATATATTTATCTCCTTCACCCCCACTCACGTGAACGGTTTCGAATTCTCAAGACCACAGCAAACAACACTTCCGAGACAAAGAAAAACTTAAACCTATATACACGCGTTACACTATATATATATATATATATATATATATATATATATATATTAACGTAGAGTCTGAAAAGATAATCTAAGAATGCAGTGTTCTGAATTTTTTTTTGATTAGTAGTGTAATAATTAAGTAATATATTACTTTCAATATAAAATTATTACAGAACTTTGTCAATTAATAGAAAGAAAAATGCAATACATTTTTACTGGTGCTTACTGAATTGTAAATTTAATAATAATTAAATAAACTCTTATTTAAATTAGAAGTTTTTAATCGACAAATTAAGTGTTGATAAAAAAGCAATACAAACTCTAGAACTACGGCGCTCTTTATGCTGGCCTCTTCGGATGCAGTGATGGTTCCTCCTAGACACGGACTCTCAACCTTGGACCTTCATGTTCTTTCTACTTCAGTCGGTTGACTCATGTGAACAAAAGAACTTTTAATTACCAACTTATTCTCACCTATGACTAACAGTATGTCATGTCTTGCCGACTTTAACGGGGAATGATTCTCGGTTTATCAACCGGAACAAATTTTTATCAAAAACACTTTTTCCGGCATACCTTTGGAGGCGAATATGATAATCCCGGAAAGGTTTATTTCGACAAAAATTTGACCAGGTTGATTGACCAAGAATCATTCATTAAATATTTATTTAACAATTTGTATTCCTCAGAAATTGTCGTTAAGTGGATCGGTGGTTTATGAATAATTGTAAATTATAACTCTATGAATGAGTCTTCCTTATAAAATTTAATAGTCCAAGTATTGGACTTGTTTATTTTTGACATCTCAATTAATTTAATAATTTAGTATTCTGTTGCAGTCTACACATTGGCTCCCAGGATAAGTTTTTCACCAGTACTTAGCAACATTAGATTCTAAAAAAATATTTAGAGACTGAAAGAATAATAAATTATATTTATAATGAACCATATTTCATGAGTTACCAATTAAAGCAGTTTAGTATTTCCAAAGCATTTATTCAAATTTTGAAAGAATAATAAATTATATTTATAATGAACCATATTTCATGAGTTACCAATTAAAGCAGTTTAGTATTTCCAAAGCATTTATTCAAATTTAATTGCTGTAAATGGTTTTAGCTTTAGCCATAATCACCTACATGATGACCAAATTAATTATTGTAAGACTGAAGCATAAAATTTTAATATTATATACATTATTAAATTCATCAATATAATTAAGAAAAATAATTTTTTCTGATTCCGATTCTAGAAAAATATTCCAAATATTTATATTTATTTATATATGTTATTATTGTAATTAAAATATTAATTTTCTTCAATAGACTGATGAATTTAATACATTATTGTATATTTAAGTTTTAGGATTCAACCTTAAAATTATGAATTTGGACATCATGAAGATGATTATGGCAAAAGCCGGAAACTTCTTCAGTTATTAAAGTTAAATAAATTCTTGGAAAATTAAGCGTTTTAATTGGTAACTGATTAATTGTGTGCTGTTAGAAAATTAGTATAAGTCAGTCCTATAAACACTTTTAAAATATATGAAGATTTTTTCAAATTATTTTGAGTTATTGCGTATTTTCAGCGTTTATTTCAGCTATGGAACAGTACTTTTTCAACAGCCGTAAATTGACTTGGTTCACCTACAACTATTATTCCTCGATAAATCTTTTCCCAGAGAATGTCTCGAGTACTATTGCAGAAAAATAATTTAAATTTAATTGTTGAAATGCTTAAGAAAGGATATTTTCCCATTCACATTTACAGCCTGCTTAATGTGATCGTTATCAGAAAAGCACTCGGGATATCGTATCGAATTTTAATTCCTTCGCACGCTAATCGTCTTACAGTTCCCGTGTCAGACCCTATTTCCTCATTCCACGAGGTTGCTGCTAATTAAAATTTTCTACTCAACTTTCTCACACAGTTTCTTATCTTATCCATGACCTGAATACGTTCTACCCTGTAAGAATCCCAACTCACCGCCTCGAATTCCACAATCGGCGAAACAAGTTCGTCTTTACCATCTTTGATGTGTGTTTGTTATTTTCGTAACGGATAAGAGATTAAAACTGCCATTTCGTAGTTTCTTAGTGAGGTTGATCAACAGACACGGAATTTGTTCTTTCCATAGCTGGCAGTACAGGCTATGGTGTTTCAATACCCGATTTAAATCCCATTAAATTTTATTTTCCTGCCTTCACAAACACAAATTACGGTAGATTCTCTTTCTTTGACGTAAACACTATGAAATCCAGCGTTATTAAATGTGTAATAAAGATTCATTAGATGGATTGAGTTCATCGAGCATTCTTCATGTCATCCATGGCAATGGCTTGTCTTCGTGTAGAATGAATGGCATCTAAGGTTAACTGGTACCTGATACACCGACGTCTCTGACCCTTGCGGTCAAGGCTGGTACTGTAACAACATACCAACTCAATTGCGATCTATACTTTCATAGCGCCATAAGCTACTGACATTTGGTTGAGGAGAATGGAGATGAAAGAGAATTGCCGGCTTGTAAAGACAGGTTCCTTCGCCTCGTTGTGGCGGTGGGATTTTCGTGTCTTGATCTCAAGATCCATGACGGCGTTGGTGTAACCTTCCTTGCCGGACATGGATGGCTTGGGCGAAAAAAACCAGACGATGAGAGACACCCTTGTCCTCCAACTATATCTCGTAAACAGTCTCGAAACCAGTAGATTAGCCTCGGGAAGGACCACTAAATCGAAGACGATACTGCATTGGAATAGAAGGTAATCGAGGGGACTAATACTGGAATCCAAGACTCGACATCGGGTTGCAGCGCCATAGAAGAAGGACAAGTTTGCCATTGCTTACCCGGATTCGTGCATTTTGTTCGGAAATACCTATTTCCGCCCAATATTATAATTATGATTTTCGCAAGCTTTGTCAAGAATGGAATATCTCACAGTGGAATAAATTCACTGTCAAACCAGTGTTTGGCAAAGACCTACAGGCATTTCGAAACGTAGCAGACTTGTAAGTATGAAAAAATCTCAATATACTATAGCCTGTAATCAAAGTCAATGTTTTAACAATAATTGTTCTATTTAATTTAATTGTCTCTGAACATTGTCTGTTGAACGTGGTCATGAAATGTTTGTGATTTAACGTATACTGGTGACTTACTAATGCCGGTCACCTTACCTGAGAAATCTCATTTGCTTGTGTAAGAGACGACTTACAGTTGTCATTAAACTAAATTCTGAATTTTCAAGTGCAAGCCCGTTAGATGTTAAAAAAAAGGACACTTTGAGGAAAGAGACTGACTATATGCATAAGTCCTACTTCTTCAATGGAGTTTCATTCTGACAACCAGTGGCGGCTCGTGCGTATGTGCTCATGTGCTACAGGACATAATTTCATTTAGTAATAATTAATGTTTCACAATTTTAAAAACTTTCATAATAATTGTGTTTTAACATACTTCGATATCGAATAATTTAAACTCCCCGTCTTGCGGCGCATCGCTCCTAAAATAGCCATGGCCATCCCGTGCTATTCCAGCTGTAGCACAGGATCTGGCGCTTTATTAACAGTACCGTATGTGCGCCACCTGTAAAGCTCTAAAAAAACTCACTCATTTTCGTGCTACAAATCTTAGAGCCCTCCAGAGCCGTGTCGTACAATGGCAGAGAGTTGGCCGCATCAGGCATCAGGCGTATCTAACGAAATCTAACTAAATTTGAACTAATCACTAATTATAGTCTAAATATTATTTTATATTTTCAAAACAAGAATAATATTCGTACATTTTTGGTAAAATCAAAAAGATCATAATCTAAGGTCATTTCTGAGAAAACAACATTTAAGAGGCATTCATAGTGCGTAAATCTACCGCACGACCTTGCATGCAACATTGCTCAGTGGCTTGTTCCGAAAATTAAATTTATTTTTTATTATTTAAAATATTTACGGAGGAAAAATACTTTCGGATTAAAAATTTTTAATTATTCCGTGCCTATAAATTAAACATGATTGAATGTTATGTAGATAGAATTAGAAGTGTAGCATATTACGTGTGCGGTCAGTGTGTTGGTAACACTATCACTCATGTATTTTTTTATTATTTTACATAGTTCTGTTCTTAAAAATGGTTGCTTGGGGATATTTAGCGCATAACTTAAAAAACTCACGACACGCCACTGCCGACAACATTGAACCAGTGAGTTGTTTGACAACATGCAACGGGACTAATTATTGGACAATTGATATTTTTTTTGTTTAAAATATGTTGAAAACAGTAGAAATTTTGTTATGTCCATGAAAATAAAAGTGAACATTGAATCCAAGAAGAAAGTTTTGATTCTGAGCTGCATCTTCGCATTTAATTGTAATTTATTTTTCTGGTTGGATAACGATTTGAACATGAAAATCTGAAAATTTAATCTGAACGCGGACGTAGGTATCAAATATATTTTATTAAATTACACGCTTGAGAATAAATAACTCCTTTCCACCATACCGAATGAAGGAAATAATTCTCGATGGGTATGAATAACCGCTTACGCATTTGCTAACCAACGCAGTAACTTCAGATATGAAAATGGCCGTTTCTGTTTTTACATATTTCAAAGGTAGACGTCGAGGCAGATAACCAGACTAACAGGGGGTTTCGCAATACACTGTGTGGTAGTATTTCATTGGTCGCAGACAAACGCTATCAGAGGTTTTCCATAAAAGATTACTAAGGAAACATGTTAAGGAAAGCGAGAACTTAAGTAGCTCACGAACAACCACCAGTAGGAAATAAGCTTTAGTTTCATACTTAAGATGCATATTAAAAATTGGTTAAAGATACTTTATTCTCCCTTCAAAATTGTATAACTTGAGTACATGTGGATAATATGAAACAAAGAATTTGTGACACTTTTTCATTTGATAAAAGTGTCTGGTCTATAGGAGAAATGTGAAAGGAAATCGAATAATGTGATGTAATTTTTTTTTCAACAAATTTTATCTTTTACATTAATTTAAGACAATATTAATTACGAATAAAAATATACAACCAAGCAGCAAACTGTAAAAAAAATACAGGATATTTATAGAGCGAAAAGCAAAGTACCTCATTTTTAATAAATTGATCCGAAAGTCCATACATGATGTAGTCCGAAAATGCAACGGTAAAGAGAACGGAACGCCTGTAGGTGGAACGCCTGAGTTGTTCTCAGCAAGAAGGTCTGTTGAATATCCAGCCTTCATTCCTTGGAGCATGTCCGCTCTTCCTCTCCAACATAGACACTTTAACTTCTATCCCATAACTACACATCAAATCCGTAACATCCACGAATCCCAACTCTGATTCTCTGCCGACCCTTTTAAAATCTCGACCGTTTTATGCCACGCCTCAAATTTTCACTACTTCTTCTTTTGTACTGCTCCTGTTTCAATTTTAATTCTGATCCAAATTTACTCTTCACGGCCTTCTTCAAAGATATCCGAGCAATCTTTGCCACTAAATTTTCCAACTAGGTGTTTTATTTCCGTGGTCAAAGCTTGCTTGTTTTTGACACGGCGGCTGCAAGTTTTTGAGGTCTAAACTCCCTTTATCTAAACAAACACGACCCGAATCTAAATACCTCCGAATTCCTTTCGTTTAGCGCTCCGTCTTTTCCCCCATGCTGCACGATTAAAACGAAAATAAATAAAACTTTATTCACCCAATAAAAAAGACGCGCGTTACTAAGTCATTCAAATTATACCAGACTGAGTGAAACTGTCTTTGATCCATTTGTTTCAAATTTGAATAGGTTTTTAATCTTTTATCCCTATTAAAGATTACTAAGTTGTTGTTGAAATAAAAAGAAAGATAGCCAAATATTGGCTACCTTCCTCTACCCTTACGCATCCCCCCTTTCAAATCCCAACCTATGCTATTAAAGGGGAGTTGCCACCAGGTGGATTACCCTCATGAAGCCTGTTACTCAAGAAAATAATACAGACAAAAGAAGTTATAATATAAATACCACACAACGTTTCTGGAAGCCTTGTTAATTATTTCAGGAGCAGAAAAAACTCAAGAGCTTGAAGCGACACAACTGCACTAGTCCTTTAAAACTAGATTAAATATTAAAGCCAAAATTGAGTAAAATAAAATTTATAAAAGACACAATATATACCTAAAAAATATAAGACGCTAATTTTCCGGCTAAGCGTTAATTATAAAGTGAAATATTTACGTCAGATTAAAAATTAATAATAAGACAGACAAAAGACGTGGCAATACAAATACCACACAACGTTCTTCTTTCTTATTAATTTACAATCAGACGTAAATATTTCATTTTAACATAGTCATAGTCCCAGTTAAAGTCTCAGATGCCGCTGAAAGAGCGTAACTTTTTCGAGATACGTGTCAAAATTTTCCGATTTACTGTCAGATTAAAAACACATTCCCGTTAAAAATATTACAAATACTACTTCACGCCAGTTGTTAATGTAACATACGGAAATAAGATTAGGAGAACTTTACGACTATTTAGATTGTTCATAGAACACTAACTAGTTTAGGAAATAATGTAAACGAAACGAATAAAATGAAACATAAAGGAAAGTAACTGTACATATCAGAGAGTAGTTCGTAAACAAACATAAATAATTATGTTGGTTTGAATAAATCATTCCAGAAATAGCTTATTTCCCTCAAGAGATCAGGTTCGGTTTAAAATATATTACATAAGGAGTGAGTATAATATAAAGGCTTAATTGCATTATTTTTTTCAAAATTCTTGAAATTCCTGGATGAACTTTTCTCACTTGTCGGTAGGTTTGTAAAACTATGACGTCAATTATTTTAATGTTGCGTAATTACTTAAGTACACAAAAGAGTTTTTTTTGAAAAAATTCTTATTTTTTCCTGTTCAACAAGTGCACGCGTCGATTTTTATGTTATCGATAGAATTTATCTAACCACTTTTACCAGTTTAAAGATAATATATTTATAGGCAGATTATTTCGATGTTTTAGAGTTTTGAAGAGCCGAAATAGTAAATATGTTTGCATCACCTTGAATCATACTGTTTCAGTATTATTCATAAAAACAAACCACATCAATTCGTATATATTTTAATGTAGTAACAGAAACCAAACGAAAAAGGAAATATTATTCTCATGTGACCCAATTTAGTAGTAAACAGTCAGGACCTCCTTTTCTTGGTCGTGATGCAGTTTCCAAAGAATAAACCTGTTCTTCTGAGAAAACTCAGTATCTAATGAGGCAATCTACGGTCGTAGATCTGCCAAAGTAACAGAAATGATAATTTTGCAAATAAACGTCATCCGCGTAAAGAACGAAAAAAAATGTATTTTCCTCTTGTCCTGTAGAACAATTTACATTTATTTCGTTGCTTTCCTTTTCCGTCCTAAGAACCTAGCTATTCTTTGTCTACTACGACGTTTACTGCGACAGCTAAAAACAAGCACAATTGGATGTGAAGGACTGACTAATTTGCAATTAAGAAAGGCTTAAACTTTTGTTAACCTATGAATATTTATTAGTATTGAATTGAACGTTTTTTTTCCTATGTAGTTTATTAATTGCGTTTATAATAAAAAGATGTTTAAATTGTAGACTCAGCACAGGTAACACACTGACGAATTGAATTAACTAAAATCGAAATAAAAAATTAGAACTCTGTCTGACTTGTATTATATTTAAATTAGTATAATATTTATTTAGAAACATTAAAAGTAAATATATTAACTAAAATCCATCTTAAACTTATTTCCCTAAATTAGGGACCTCTTCAGGCGTTATATTATTAAATAAACAAAAAATATATATTATAAATGTTGAAATTTTAATAAGTATTTTAAGTGAATCAACTTACATGTAAACTTCGGAAAGGATTCATCACTGACGATTAACAATTGATGGAAGGTGATGAAAATTATTTATTTAAATTTAAAAATTAAATTTTTTATTTAATAAAGTAACCCCTGAAGAGGCCCCTAATCAAAAGGAAGAAATTTTACGACGTAATGTTTAATGTTTATAAATTAATTCTTGCAGTTGGTCAATTTCTACTAATTTTAAAAAAAATTGACATAGAATATCATTTAAACAATTTACTGTGATTTAGTAATTTGATATTTCGGTTTCTATGCTTAAGTTTCGTAATTTATTTATATTAGAGTGAAATGTTCCAAGATTTCTATATAAAACTCCTCCTAGAGTGCAAGCTGAAAATTGTTCCAAACTCCAAATAACAGTTCTTAATTTAAACAAAGAGATAAAAACCGTTTCCAGCTTTTAATGAGACGATTTTTGGCAAGAACCAAGGGCTATTTTCCCTCACATTGCATAATCTTTAGCAAAATTATTATTTTTAGGTGTTAAATCATTTCTTTATTTCAAAATAAAAAAAGAGAACAGAAGTAACTTGTGTGGTATGAAGAGGTTAGAAGAGGAGAGAAGTAGGTGAACGTAACCAGTCGTATGACCGCTTATTTAAAACTTTAATGGCATGGAAAAATTACGGAAGCTTTATGAAACTTTGACGGCAGTCGTTTTTGAAATGAATTCAAGAGAAGTGAATAATTACCTATCGGCAAGTTCAGCTTTGAAGAAGCTCGTAATTTTTTTTAGCATTCCAAAGAACTTGAAGGTTACAGGATATGGAGGAAGTTATCGCTTACTTGGAGGAATTAGTTGTGCATTCCTTGTGACAAGTACTTTCTGTCCCAGTTGCTTATCAGCCGACGCTTTCCTCGCCCATTTCAGTCTTGAAGTTTACACCACAGACATGGCAGCAGCTCTTCTCCTCGGCTTGGGTAAGCCATCCTCGATGTTGAACATCTTCTTGGATAATTATAACTATCTGACTCCCACGACTTCGCTCGTGTGAATTTTAGTTTATTGCGGACAACAATATACCTTGGGACCTATTAATAAGTATTCTTCTTCACTACCTTATATCACCTTTACGAAACATTGAAAACAATTTTTGTTTCCATCCAGTGTCGACCATAGAGTCCATGAAAATTACTTTCAGGATGAGCTTGACTCGTTTTCTCCAAGGAAAATGATGGAGATAGTTCTTTATACAAATATTTTACAGTTCAATAATTTCAGTTCTTACACTTTTAGTTAATCTTCAAAACGTGGTTGTTTCAAACTTACAATATGCATCAGCAAGATATTTTTGACTAAAATTTGCAGCACAGAACTGAGGTTGACGTCTTGTAAAAACAGTTGGTCAGTAACAAAACACTATGAAAACAACTCACTGTAGACTAAGGCTTCGAAATAAATTTCCAGGGTTTTCTCTTAAGGTTCGTGGAAGCTCGGGACTCTTCGTAAGGGTTTCACCGCTCACGATTAACAGTAGATATATTATGATGCGTAGTTCTAGACATATTGGCTCACCACAAATTTCTGCAAACTGCGCTGGGTCGATGTTAAATATTTTGAATGACAATCAGTAATAATACTCATTTCCTATACGAAGTTGACGTAGAGTTTATAACGATAATAATATTAATTTATAACGAAATTAACGAATTAAATGATGATGTATAATTTACTCTTCCCCGTTAACAATTTTCGTTTATATTTGGATATAATTTATTTTCATTTTTTATTTCAAGTAAGACTCGAAGTGGAACCTGCTAGTTTTACGCCACATCTACCGCGTCACTCCGGACTATCCAAAAAATTCCATCTTCTTATGTTCGGTGCTGATTTTTTAATAAATTTTTCTTCACCCTACTTTCCAAACTTCATCTTCAACATTACGGCATTTCATAGATCTCAGGGACCTGGCATCGAGACACCAGTAAATGTCTTTCACATTGCCAAGTTTGTTCGGGAAAATCCAGTCATTCAAATAAATCTTCTGTTCGAGCGCATAAGTTCTTAAGCTTGGTCCCACGCATGAAGCGGCTCGTTTTAGAGCATTCATAGAATTTGTTTTTTAACGTCCTTAAATTTGTATATTACGAAAAATGTAATTTTTTCCTACCTAAACAGTCCCAACTGGGAAACTATTTCTCGTAGAACCTAAAAAATCTCGTTGAAGATTCTAGATAATGGACGAATTTTTATTAATTTAATT
This sequence comes from Zhengitettix transpicula, assembly GCA_037074705.1. Taxonomy (NCBI): domain Eukaryota; kingdom Metazoa; phylum Arthropoda; class Insecta; order Orthoptera; family Tetrigidae; genus Zhengitettix; species Zhengitettix transpicula. Next base: position 42,647,987 of record CM073591.1, on the reverse strand, counting down.
GGGTATAAAACCATTGATTCCCCAATATATATAAGCAAAAACAAGGTGGTGAGTTTATAACAAAAGAAACCAGGCTCTCGTGTTTCTTCCAATAACCTGACGAGAGAAACAAAGATTAATATTAAGTAAAATAGACAAATACAGGCAAAAGAAGTGATGATACAAATAGCACACAACGTTTCTGGAACCCTTGTTCGTTTGCTAAGAAAACTGAAGAGCGTAGAGCGACATAACTGCACAATTCTGGACGTAAATTTTTCATTTTGAACGGAATAAGGATCCCTGAAACGATGTGTGGTATTTATATCATTACTTGTTTTGTCTGTATTTGGCTATTTCATATACGTATTATATTTTATACAGATGTATTATACTGTAATTTGAAAAATACATTTAAACTCTAAGTGATATAGTTATTCGTTTATGTAACGAAAACAAATGTAATATTCCTTTAACCACGAAAAAGGATTGAAAATGCGCGACGGTAAGTAGAACTATCACTAAATGTAATATGAAATTTTTATTCTGGTTAAAGACGTAGAAACTGTTCAGGGATAGTTTTTAACAGGTTTATACAAAATATCTTCTAGAAACCTGTAAATTCAAAATAATTAATTGTGTAAATACTCTGAAGATGTCAAGTTTTGAGTAGTATGCTCATTTTACAACCTAATGTTAAGTTGTTTATATCTGGAAAGGGTTGTTCACTTCAGGATTGAAACTTTTAAACGTATGCGTCTTCTATGTACTCTTGCAGCAACCATTGCCGCTTTGGCCGCCATCTCCAGCAGTGAATTCGTGAACGTGACGCAATGCCCGTCGTGTCCTAAGATGTTGGAAAAAGTTTGCGCGAAAGACAAAGCCGGAAATGTGAGAACTTTCAGCAACCCTTGTCTGATACGATTCTGCAACTGCGTCATGAATTTAACCAAAATCGATCGAGGTAAGGACATTTTCACTAACAGTTGTTTTTATGTTTGGATAAATACTCTAAAATAGTTGTTATCATCTTGACGAAGAAGGACCTTAGCTAGATGTTATTCATTCAGCGGGCTAAAATAATTTAATCGCAATGTTCATTGGCGAACTTTATGAAAATTCTGAAGATACAATTGGTTACTCCGGAAATTTCTTGCTCAATGTGAACCTATTTTGAATGGAACTATGAATAAATTGGAATTTGCACCCGAAATGTTACTTTCGATGACAGACTTTGCATATTTTCGTTCCCCATCGGGTCCGTGGTACGACCGAGTACCTCTTTAATGAACTTTCTGACAAAAATAAAATATCCTCTAGGTATTTAAAAGGAATAGTTTGCTTTAATAACAAAGCCTTGCCGACGCCGAGGAACACAGAGAAGGTAAAAAAACAACTCTACCGCCTAGACCACGGGGTAAAGACGACGACGTCGTTACCCCAGGAAGGGGAACGTCGTATAAAAAGTTAGTAAATAAGGCTCGTGAAGCCTGAGACATGGTTGGTATTGTTTTTGTCAATTATAGTTACACACAAGAGAAACACTGAAAAAAAAATTATGTCCCAGAGCTCTTTCTGGGAAAGAGAGGCGTCCAACAAGGAAATTACTGGACTCACAACGAAACAGAGGTGGCCAGTTCGTGTTATCCTCAAGGCCGCAATCACCAAGAAACATTCCACTAGAATATTAGGTTATGTAAGAAAACCCTGAAATTATTTTGTCGTTACATTTCTTATCAAATGGAATTTAACTAATTATTTCTTCAGATTTTTTAAAACTGCGATTTTTTTAAAAAACCGCTGAGATAGAATTATTATTTTGCATTGGCATTGGGTCACACTTTGCATAGAGGAAAAATGTAGTAATTAATGTTGAAGAAATTTTAAATTGTAATATTAATATTAATTCTTTTGTACAAAATTCATGCTTGTGTATGTACATTTTTTTAATATCGTCACAGGATATATTGTTTAGTTTTAATTAATAAGTAGTCTTATTACCCTTTTATTCGTTAAAGTTCGACGCAGAATAAAATGGGAGTCTTAAAATCTATTAGCCTACATTTATCGTTAACGACTGACAGGAAACTCAGGTTCAGTGTTTACAATGACAATTAATACAAAACGTCTTGTGTGAGAAATTAAATAGTTCCAATGAGGAAAGTGGAAACATCTTTCGGTTGTCATTGAAATAAACGTAAAATCTCAAATAAGCTTAAAATGTAGCCGTAATCGAATTTATTTGAGTGGCCGCCACCTACACGTTGTCTTCTTCAGAAGTTACAAGGACGTAATCCCAATCAAATTTCCTCCTTCGCTAGCAAACTAAGTCTGAGTTCTCCGTTAATTTGTGACAATTCGAATTAAATTTCTTGTTTCACTTCCACAGTAGTGTTTTATAGAATTTAGCTAACTGACTAAAATTTTCGTGATCACATTGGACGGCCTTAAACTGTCCTGAGAGTCGCCATGAAAGCTTCCACTGATCGGATTATTTTGCTAATGTTATTTAATGCAGACTGCCTCGAGGAGACTTCCATACACGTTGTATTACAACTTACTAATTTCATTACTTAATACATTACAAGCATTAACAACGGTTAGATTCGTTTCGCAACTGGTTGAAGGTCGTGGATAATAAATCTGATCATATGAAACTATATGTGATGACCAACTAATTTAATATTTTTTCCAATAGTGTTCACCCAAGCGTATGAAGGAGACTGCAAGGAACCGGAAACTAAATTTTTGGAATGTTTCGATGAAGGAAGCTCGTCGGTCAGCCCCCCTACAGTAAACATAACTTCTACAGGTAAGAAGCGGGAAGAACATTTTGTCTTTTTATATATAACAAAATAAGATCACAGTGAGATATGGTATTTGAATATCCATTATAACTGCTTGTAATAATATTTATACAACTTACAGGACAACAAACCTAGCGAAACAATTTTTTTAATTAGTTAATAGTGTATTTAAAGTATTTGTGAAATACTAATGTGTGTGAGACATCTGAGATTATTCTTATCTATCATTAAATTTTTCCCAATACAACTGAAAAATTAAGCCACTTCAAGTTTCAACTTAGGTCGGTAATTTTTTCAATTTATCGTTACTTTCCAGCTTGAGATGCGAAACCGCTCCCTGGTTACGAAAATTGAAAAAAGTTAATGCTTTCAAATCAAGTGTGGTAGCGACAGACTGCTCTATCCATGAGTGTTAGTTTAAAAACCTTATAATTACTTGACTCATCGCTTTTAGATTTTTTTAAATACCGTTTTGTTAATCGGTAACCAGAATTTTGAATATTATATGGGTCAATGTTCTGCCTTATCCTATATTAGGGTAATCCACGTGATGGCCGCAACCTTCTAATGCTATAGGAAGGAAATTGAAAAGGGTAGTGAAAGGTAACTAGGGTTCCCTGGCATCAATTTAAAATTCTTACCCGGCATTCACCTAAAAGTGATGCAGGATAAACCCTACCTTGCAGCAGGTAGACGGGATCTTGGTCCTTGTCCCACGCCCTTTCGACGGCGGGGGTGAGGGCTTGCTGTGGGAACGCAGCACTTCCTTCTCCATGCCTTGACCTGGTTATGAGGCAGCTTGCCCTCTGTTCTAATAAGAAGAGCGAACAACTCTTACCGTATGCCCAAGATCTGTGACCTCAGAACATACACCTCTCAAAACCGGCTTATGGGAACCTTTATCAAAAACGGAGAGAGGAAAAGGCATCACCAAAGGTAGCCCTCTCCGTCTCTCCAGAAAGGTTCTGCCTGCGACAGAACGGCTCTCACTGACTGAATCATATCTCAGGGATTTGAAAGAAGAAGAAACTGTAGTCAGGCTAATGTAAGGTAATTCACACAGTGGCAACTCCCCTCTTACAGCATAGAAAGGGACTGAAAGGGGGAATGCGTTTTTTTAAAATTTTTATTTATTTATTTAGGTAACCGGCTACATGAGGGTAATCCACGATGGGCAACTCCCCTTTAATAGCATAGGAAGGGCTTTGAAAGGGGGGATGCGGAAAGGTAGAGGAAGGTAGCCAAGGGTTAACTAGGGCCCCTGGGCTATATTTTAAGGATCCTACCTGGTATTCGCCAAAAGAAGTGCAGGGAAAACCCTAGAAAAACCTGCATCAGGTAGGTCGGGCATTGGGTACTTGTCCCACGACCTTCCGATGGCGGGAGAGGAGGTTGCTGTGGGGACGCAGCATTCCCTTTTCCGTGCTACGACTAGTTTAGGAGGCAGCTGGCCGACTATTCCAATGGGAATAGAAGACAACTATTACCGTATGCCCAAGGTCTGTGACCCCGGAACATACACCTCTCAGAACAGGCCGAAGTGCCTCGGCTTGTGGGAACCTTAGTTCAAAAACGGAGAGGAAAAGGCATCCCCAAAGGTAACCCCTTCGTATCTCTCCTAAAAGATTTGGGCTGCGAGAGAACATCCATCGCAGGTATTGCCTGCGAGAGAGTAGCCCTCGCAGACTGTCGTTTTGGGGGAATACGGAAGAAAGAAGTATCCTTTTATTGACGTTGACAGGAAACTTTCCAGCGGGACGTTCTCTGACGATGGTGATGAAACAACATTCACTCCCACGCTTAGATACGCACCTGGAAACTCTGTGATGCGAGCCAATGGCTTAGAGTTTAGAATATTTCAAAGTTTCGTTTCCGATGTGGTTCCAGTTATTCTGCAGTCTTGATTTGAATTTATATTTTTAAACTGAAAGCATATTAAGTTCTTGGAACATTTCAATTTTAAATCTAGAATCATTGTCTAAAATTGTTTTATTTAAAACTTCACGTCATTGCTGCATCCACGGATGAATTTTAAGAGAATCTACGCAGAAATTTTTAATAAATTTATTTTTATTAATTAATATCTGGTAACGAATTGATTTGTTTCCGTAACGTTATGAAATATTGAAATTTCACTCGTTACTCAAAATACTGGGTTTATTTTTTGACAACTACAGTTAGCAGCTTTCCGAAACTAAATAATTGAAAAATTATTTTGTATCTCTGCTACTAACCTAAATTTCCTGAAGCGTTCAAAGATAAATGGACTAAGAGAAAATTTGATCCAGTCATCTATTTTACAATTACAGCTTTTGTGTGAATATACAATAGGAATTTCGCTCACACGGACTTCCCTGACATTTCCTAATCATTTTGTAGGAGTAAATTTCCGAATTTTAATTAAGAACATGAAAAAGAAAATAGCAACAAAACATGTTCAAGCTCCGATGCTCCTCTAAAATTTATAGTTTTTTTAAAAAACTGGAACATGCAGGATTTTACGAGATACCATATTTATAATTACATCATTATAACTCGGAAAGTTTTAGAGCCCTGAGTAACCAACTTCTTCGAAGTAGCCACTGTTCACTCTTCATTTTTCGATTAACAACTCATTCCCAACGACCTCACTTAGATACGTTACGATTTTGGCTTTACGTGTGTCCTTTTTCTATTGGTGTTTTAATAACGGTTTATTGTAATTATTGCAGGATCGACGCCTACATCGACTGTAGGTGGACGAAGCATCAACACCACCACCACCACGGAACATCCTTCAGGAGCTCCTGGTCTCAAAACTATGTTGCTAACATTGGCCCTACCTTTGGCGGTGTTACCCATCTTCTTGTAACGTTCAAACAATGAACTACTTCTATGAAATTTAGATAGTTTTTAGGCCACCAAAATGAAAACTTAAATGTATAATTACGTTAAATAATTCTAGAAATATACAAGAAGTTAGTTCCTAAATTTAACTTAGCAGAATTAAGAAATTATTTCTGCAACTTTTACGTAATGTAGTCAAAATTATTAGAATAAAACTGAAATATGTAAAAAAAAAAAACATTCCTACTTTAGTGTATAGCATGGGATTTGTGTCCCAATTATTTTATTTTAAGATTTAATTAATTAGTCTAGAGCTTACAAACTTAGGATTTCTTTTCTGTTTAATTTGTTTTTATTATGTTTATTAATTTTGTTACGCGATGCTGTTATTTGTTTATTTCTAAAAAAAATATTTTATTAATACGTGTGAATATGTGAATTAAAGTAACCGAATTATAAAAATGTTACCCAAAAATTGCTCTCACAGAAAAGTGTTTGACAACTGTGTAGCGGGCTTCCTTCAGGAATCCGCCTCTATGGATTATTGTCGTCAATAAATAATTCTGCTTTCAAATAAATCTGTTTTTCCTGAAAACTGATTTTTACTCTTTAGAAATTATACGGAATATTCTAACATTAGAATGAACATTATTAAAAATAAAATTCTTAAAGAACGATGAATATTAAAAGTACCCAAATATACGGAAGAAACTACAAGTGGACGATTAAATACTCTCAAGGATTAATTTTCGTCAGATGAAATTCTACATGATGAGGTTTGTTATGAAATTATTAACTAGTATTTATTAATAATCTCAAATTAAAATTGCAATTGATATCACGTCAATTTATTCGAACATATTTTCTTTAATTTGATAAGTCTGAGGAAAATAAAATATTAAACTCTGTGAAATCGCGGTATTAGGAACAACTGCAAATTAGCCAATGGAAATACAATTTTATACAGAAGTCAAATGATGTTTGCTTACGTAATCTCGCTGACCATGTTCCTTCAGAACGTAGAAAGCGGCGTCCTCAGCGTCGATGTGTTCCTTCCAACCCTAGGATAAAGTGTAATCCAAAAAACTACAAAAATTATTCAGTCGAAAAAGCCAAAAATGTCCAAATAATCGTCACGAGAGTTTTTCTCCCGTTTTATATATCGCTCTCCTATCTCGAAAAAATGTCATCCATCAATTATCCAATCAGCTTGGGGTATTGTTTCCCGCCACACGATTCTCTCCCTTACCACGTGGTCTAGAGCGGAAATTGTTTTCGTCAAGCATCGCCTTGGAAATTTCCCTGTCTGCCTGTGTGAAACAGTATTAGTTATTTAAGGTACGTTTCCCTTCTGACAAAGTTCACGGTTATGTCGCGGAACAAGTCCTGGCAACATGTTGAGCGTCATTGTTTCTACTGTTTCCATTTTACTGCGACGTCTGCAACATTTGTATAGTTTGTTTGTACTGTTAATCAGAAGTAGTGTTTCTTGAGAGATATTTCGGTTGGCTCAGCGAATATGTACAACTCAGCTACTTCAGTTTTTGTGATAATGGCAGGCGGGATCCACGAACTTCTTAACAAAGGACGAAAAGACCCATATATTGGATTAGAAGGTTTTTTTTTTAGGGAGAATACATTCTTGAAGGAGCCATTAACATTAACATCTCAGTCATTTACCTCAAATATATAAATTTTATTTTACTGTTGCACTTGTATATTTGAGGTAAATAACTGAGATGTTAATTACATTAAGTAATATGATAACTGATTATTATTTTAGCTGTAGAGAATACATGTGTTTGTCAACACATTTCATTCATTTGCTTTATGGATTAACTAGTTTAAATTTAACACTATACATTCGGAATGAACTTAAAGAAAAAATTTTTAGCTGCTTCATAAATAGTGTTTTTTTCTTGCTCCTGAGTAAAAGAATTCTGATAAACTGACGCACAATTTTTTACAAAATTTCATTATTTATGTACGATTTTGAATCTAATATAAATTTCGGAGAAAATTAATGGTGAGACATATGATTGACTCTTGAACAATTATGAAGTTCCAATAATTAATGTATATTTTGATGGCTAAAAATGTGTTATCCATATAATTATGTACATTCACTATAGGAGAGACTCGTGCAGGGTTAGGATTCCCGGAGCCGGGAGTAATAAGCCTGGTCTCCTAAATTAAAACTTTATTCCACCACGTGGTGCGACTCTGGCCGTTGTCGGGAAGCACAGGTAGTGTGTCGCGCGAGAGCCGGAAACAGAATGGCGCTCTCCGTGTGCACGCTGTAGGTGCTCGGTAGGGTCCCGTTACTTGGTGGGGAGCATTGTTTGCATCCCCTAACGGGACGCGTAACGGGACCCTCTTGCTCGCGTGGGGACACGGAATATTCGTCCCCACACCAGCCACCCGTTAAGAGACGGAGTCAGGATATACGTTTTGTGCCAGAGTCGCATTACAATACCATAATAAATATATATGTTCATAATTTTTACAAAACAATATACAGAATATTTACAAAAAAAAAAATAATAATGTGCGAAATGTTCTACGGCGTGGGCGAGTAGCGGTCCGGGGCACGGGCCCGGCGACCCGAGCGAGTTGGCGGCGCTGCTAGGCGATGCGGGCGAGGCCAGTCTCTTTGCGCTGGCGTGGAGAACGTCGCCTGTGGTGCCACCGGGCTGTCGTTCGTGGCTGCCGGCGCTATGCTGGGGGGCCCAACTGCTTCCTCTGGGCGCAACATGAAGGCCGGTTTTACCCTGTCCAGTGAAACTCGTGTTTCTCCGCGACTTGTATGCAACACGCAGGTTTTCTCGTCCCTGCTGACGATGCGGTAGGGTCCCGTGTAAGGCGTACAAAGGGAGGCCTTTATACCGTCGTCACGGAGAAAAGCATGGGTGCAAGTCGCCAACTCCTTGAACACGAAGCTTCCTGGTCGGGAGCGTCGCGAAGCCGGTGTGGGCCGTATGTTTGTTGTTGCCTGGCGGACCCGCTCGATGAGTGACGTCGGGTCGCCAAGCTCGGGTTCTGCGGTAAAGAATTCGCCGGGCAGACGTAGCGGTTCTCCAAACACCAGTTCGGCGGCTGATGTCTGCAGGTCCTCCTTGAAGGCGGTACGAATCCCGAGCATGACGACCGGGAGGGCGTCGAGCCAGGAGGCGCCTTCATGGCACATTATCGCTGCCTTCAGCTGCCTGTGGAGCCGTTCTACTAGCCCGTTAGCCTGCGGGTGGTACGGCGTCGTGCGGGACCTCTGCCAGCCCGTGTACTTCCCCAGTGCCTGAAAAAGATCGGACTCGAACTGCCGTCCTTGGTCCGTAGTAACACGCTCTGGGCAGCCATAGCGCGAGATCCAGCCGTGGAGCAGGGCGTTGGCCACATCTTCTGCGGTGATTCGCTCCAGTGGATAAGCTTCTGGCCAACGCGATGCACGGTCGATCGCCGTCAGGAGGTAGCGGTAAGAGCCTGCTGGCGGCAGTGGACCCACGATGTCAATGTGTATGTGACGGAAACGAGCTGACGGCGTCGTGAAGTCTCCCAGTGGCGTGTGGACGTGCCGTGTAATCTTCGCGCGCTGACATTGCAAACACGCCCGAGTCCATACGCGTATGTCTCGTTTAACCCCGGGCCAAACGAAACGCGACGTAATCAGGCGCGTGGTAGCGCGTGTGCCGGGATGGCTCAGGCCGTGGACCGCGTCGAATACCTGTCTGCGACTTGGAGCTGGGACGACTAGGCGTTGGCGACCCGTCGATACATCACATAACACCCGGAGGTCGAGTCCTGGGACATCGACGTGGCGGAGCTGGAGTGCTGTGCTGCCGGCTAGCAGCTCGCGTAGCTCGTCGTCCTCGGCTTGCTGCTGGGCGATGCGGCTGAGATCCACCGGGCTATTGGCTGCTGTCAAAGCTTCGACTCGGGATAACGCGTCGGCGACTATGTTTTGGGACCCATTGACGTGCCGAATGTCCGTGGTGAACTGCGAGATGTACGTCAGGTGGTTCCTCTGAACGGGCGGGAGTCTCTCGTTCTGCTGCTGATAGGCAAAACATATGGGCTTATGGTCAGTAAATATTATTGTGTGTTGAGCCTCCAACGCGTGACGAAAATGCCGGACCGCCAAAAAGATGGCGAGTAGCTCCCGATAATATGCCGGCCACTGTGTTTGCTGCGGCGTCAGCTTCCGGGAGAAGAAACCCAACGGTTGCCACGCTCCTCCCACTTGCTGCTGCAAGCTGGCGCCGACTGCATTCTGCGACGCGTCGGTGAAAAGCCCGAGCTGTGCCGTAGGGTCCGGGTGAGCCAGCATCGTTGCGTTGGCGAGCGAGGCCTTGCATTTCTCGAAGGCTGCTGCACTGAGTGGGTTCCAGGGCACAGGGTGGGTGCCGCGGAGACCTGAGAGAGCCTCCTGGAGCTCTGCTTGATGCGCCGCTGCCTTGGGAAGGAAACGACGATAGAAATTTATCATTCCCAAGAAGCGACGGAGCCCTCTGGCGTTGGATGGGCGCTGGAAATCGCGCAGTGCGGCGACACGTTCTGGTACGGCGCTTACGCCTTCCGAGGAAACGTGGTAGCCGAGGAAGGTTACGGCCTGCTGGCCCAGCACGCTCTTTTCCACGTTGACGATTATGCCGTGCTGCGACAATCGGCGGAAAACGGTTCGCAGGTGTTCCCGGTGTTGCTCTGGAGACGCGCTGTAGATTAGAATGTCGTCGATGTACGGGAAGCAGAAGTCCAGCCCCTGTAACACTTCGTCCATAAACCTCTGGAACGTTTGTCCAGCATTTCTCAGTCCAAAGGTCATGAACGGGAATTCGAACATCCCGAACGGCGTGGTTATGGCCGTTTTCGGGATGTCCGTCGTGTGCACCGGAATCTGTGTGTATGCCTTAACGAGGTCGAGGACAGAATATATTTTGCTTCCTCGAAGGCTCATAGCAAAGTCCTGTACGTGCCGAACGGGATACCTGTCTGGGACGGTTCGCGCGTTCAGCGCGCGATAATCACCGCATGGGCGCCATTCTCCGTCTTTCTTCTTAGGCACGAGATGCAGCGGCGATGCCCACGGGCTCTTCGATCGTCGCGCGGTCCCGTCGGCGAGCATGGCCTCGAATTCTGCCCGTGCGATGTGGAGCCGCTCCGGTGCCAGGCGTCGTGGTCTACAGGAAACTGGGGGTCCTGGCGTCGTCCGGATGTGGTGAACCGTGGTGTGACGAACAACGCGGGGCGCGCCGGCCGGGCGCGTGAGCTCCGGGAATCGGCTCAGGAGGTCCTGGTATGGCGAGCACGTCGTCAGCACCCTGACGCTGGGTTGCGGCGATCGGTCCTTATTCGCGCTTACGACGCGGCCCGTCGTCCCGTCGAGCAGGCGCCCGCTTCGACAGTCCGGTAGAAGTCCAAAGTGTGCCAGGAAATCAGCGCCGATTATTGGCAACGCGACGTCCGCGATGACGAAACGCCATACGAACACCCGGTGCAGCCCCAGGTCGATTCGCATGGGTAGGCAGCCGTACGTGTTGATAGTACTGCTGTTCGCGGCGCTGAGCTTGTAGTTGGTGACCGCGCGCTGGCCCTTGAGTAGGTTGCGCGGGAAGCAACATAAGTCGGAACCGGTGTCGACTAGGAACCCATGTCCGCTGGTGTGGTCCCTAACGACGAGACGGCGTCCACTGGATGGGCAGCCGGCAGCTGCAATAGCCGGCTGCCTTACTCGTTTCCCTGGGTGTAGCTGCACGGGGGTTCGCAGCGTTGAGCCCGGCTACCGAACCGTCTGTGGTACCAGCATTTCCCGGTGCTGGCGTTGTCGCGGCGGCCACGCTGTTGTTCGGGCGGCTGACGGCGTGCTGGCGGCCTTCGTTCGCCTCGTAGGGCTGCGACTTCCGCGGTGAGCGCCTCCAGGCGCTGCTCGAGGCTAGGGGCTGATGGGCCGTGGAGTTCATCTGCCTGATTGGTGGACTGTGAGCTCGTGCTGGCAGCGTGGACGTGCGGTGGAAGACCGGGTGTTGGAATCTCCATAAGCCTGTCAGCGATTTGGGCGGCCGTGGCGAGCGGTGCGTCTATATGACTTTGGACCGCGACCTGTACGTAGGCCGGCAGGCGCTGCAGCCACAACGTCCGCAGGAAATCGTCCGACACTTGAGTAGGCCCTACTAGGCTGCGGAGGTACCGCAGGAACTGCGACGGAGATCTGTCGCCAAGTTCGGCTTCGCTGAGCAGCAGCCGAGTTCTTCGCTCTTGTGAGGGCGAAAGTCTCTGTATCAGAGCTTTCTTTAAACACTCGTACTTGCCTGTTGCTGGCGGGTTGACGAGGATGTCCTGGACTTCCGCAGCCCATCTTTGTTCGAGGTGAGCTGCGATGTGGTTGAACTTGGTGGCGTCCTGCGTGATGCCGGCGATGGCGAATTGGCTTTCCGCCTGGGCGAACCACACGTCCGTATTGTCCGCCCAGAAAGCCGGCAGCTTCGGTGTGATCCTACAGACCTGTGCTGCGTCATGGTGTTGGCCACGTGGATCCTCCTTCAGCCTTGCGATCTCCTGCTGTAGCTCGGCGATTTTGTTGTTCAAAATGTCCATCGTAGGGGTCACCAATATAGGAGAGACTCGTGCAGGGTTAGGATTCCCGGAGCCGGGAGTAATAAGCCTGGTCTCCTAAATTAAAACTTTATTCCACCACGTGGTGCGACTCTGGCCGTTGTCGGGAAGCACAGGTAGTGTGTCGCGCGAGAGCCGGAAACAGAATGGCGCTCTCCGTGTGCACGCTGTAGGTGCTCGGTAGGGTCCCGTTACTTGGTGGGGAGCATTGTTTGCATCCCCTAACGGGACGCGTAACGGGACCCTCTTGCTCGCGTGGGGACACGGAATATTCGTCCCCACATTCACTATCAGAAAAAATAATTATATGGATATGAAAGAAAGAAGGTGTGAATCAACACTTGGTCCAGTGTCAGCTACTAACCTGTTGAAGAGGGCTCAGGTCCTCGAAAATTTGATTTTTTTTCCTGCAGCATTACAAACGGTTGATTTTAGATAAGTTGGTCTATATTTCCTAACAATATTTGTTCATTAGTTGGACCTTGTCACATTTTCCTTAAGTTATGATGTGAATAGGAATCAGTTGAAGAATTACTAATTTACTGGATTTAAGGGCCAAATGTCACTGTGTCGTAGAGGAATAAAAATTTCAAAGTGAGATGGTAATGCACTTCATACTAATCAACCACACAGTTTAGGTACAATGTGCAGTACTACCTTCTGAATGAGGTTTGGACCTCTGAAATTGTTAAATGTTGCTTCATGTGACACAAAAAAACAGTTTCAGGTAAACTAATATTTATCTCTCTCACTTTCCAGTCCATGCCCATTATTTTTGACAATGTCACATCACCCTTAGTTGCCTATTGATAAGTATAATATACTGTTATGACATAATATATATGTACATTAAAGTTTTTCCTAGTGAATTGGATAAATAAATTTTTCTCAGGTTTCCAACTAGGTTGTACATGTAATCAGTGACATCTCGTCGACTAACACCATCATCTTCAGACTGTAAAAGATTATGGTGCCAGTCATTGAATCATATATATATATATATATATATATATATATATATATATATATATATATATAGGCAAAATTAATACAATTATAGCTGATTTATTTCTATGATCAACATCTCTCTCATATTGAATTTTCAGCTAACGTCAATGAGATATAGGATGAAACGATTTTAATTTTCCTAACAAAAACCATTAGCTTTACCTTCAACTCAATGCATAAAATTAAGATTAAATTATTATCGATTAATAGCTTTGTTTCTCTATTCAGAAATATTCTTTCCTTTTCAAACTATTTAACTTATTTTCCTTCTTTGACATGACTTATTTCATCACTCATCATGTGACAAAATAATGAAGAGCATGGGCTACATTATGTTCAGTAATAACCACATATCTTAAGGGTTTCTAAATACTGAGATTAGGATCAACATACCTTCTGACCTGAGTTTAAGTTTAAGTATTTTTGTTCATATGATCAATATACATTTTGGCAAAGCTTCCACTTTAAGTAATATTAACATAAATATTTCTTTGCTTATCAATACTAACTTTAATTTATTTCAGCCCACAAAATTTATCAGTTCATTCTACTAAATAAACTTTTTTCATGCAGAATAATATTTTGGTTATTAATATACTTAAACTGAAACAGAGAAAATTATGTAGTTGTAAATTATCATAATTGTTTGACAGATAACTTTTCTTTCAAATATCTGTGCAAGTTAATTTTCATATTTTTAGTTGTAAATAAGGGAAAGATAAACTTGCATAACAAATCAAGTAGATATTCAATTGTCTTAAATGCCCTACATTGAAATTAATATATCTCAATGTTCTCTTTCACATTTAAAACAGTAATAAAAATTATGACATTCAATTTTCAAAATTTCACAATTATATTGGGATAGGAATACAATTTTTCACATTGCAAGGTAAGCCAAAGCTAATATAATAAAATTCTGGTTGAAAAGGAGATGAACAAGAAGTGGACATACAAAAACTCAAACCAAGACATATAATGTATGAAAATGACAAGTTACAATAGGCTGTTTTGGAATAAATGTCAAGTTTTGCATTTGCATTGTTTGAATTTTAAATGCTAATTCTGGAAAAGTTTTATAATTGATATATGGAATCTGTAACAAAATAAGAATTATATAATGTAAATGTTAATGTGCTAATCATTTGAAGTAGGATGCCCAAAAAGTATAATTGTTTATCTCAGCCTTTCATTGAAAGCTCCAGAGAGGAATAAATAAAACCTGAGGCTGAATTCAGGTTGTTTTATTTGTGTTTGAATATAAATACGTACATAATTTATAAGAAAGATAGCCAATTCAGACAAAAAAGTGATAATATAAATACCACACAATGTTTCTGGGATCCTTGTTCTTTTATTTTTAATCCGACGTAATTTTTTTTATTTTAACATACATGCATACATAATGTGTGGTCTTGGGGAAGGTAGGGGGGGGGGGGAAACGAGGAAATTATTAATTGAAGTACTGAGAATATTAGGTGTGTATGTTTAACTACTAGAAAGAGGACAAAAGAAGACATAAGAACTTATAATCACAAAATATTGGATGTAATGAGAACCAAGAAGAAGAAGTGACACAAGAAATGAAAATTTCTGAATACTTCATTTGAATGAGATATTCAATTTAGTGGTTGAGAAGATGAAAAGAGAAACATATGAAATGACTATTCCCTTTTGCACCATATTCGCAGCTGGCCTTGCTTTAACCAGTTTAATTACATGCCAGTCTTATTAAGTGTAAGAAACTTATATTATGATCCACAGTTGTTTCCTCCATTTTCCATTTGTTAGAAGACAATTATATGTTTATTGTGAGAGTGTTTTTGCTCTGCTCAGACGTAAATTTTTTCATTTTAACATACATACATACATAGTGTGTGAGAAACTTGCATTACCAGGCAGCACATCTATGTGTATCAATCAATTTAGGTGTTGTGCTGTTCTTGTTCAGTATTTTTTGAGACTGTGAACTCATAAGCTATAGTCTAAGAAAGTCTTAATTAAAGCAACACATATCAGTTGATCAATTAAATGAGTATTTGTAATAACCGTTTCTGCAGTTTTGTATTAATTTGTTGATGTGTGATGTAAATTCACAGACATGTTAAATAATTTTAACAATATAGGTGAAAGAAATTAGGTATATTTTCGTACTGAAAGAGTAACATGATCAAATACTTTCAAAGTAAATACATCAGTGCTAAATATAAATTAACAAAGTTAATCTTTTGTAAAACCAGTGGGGTTTTCAGTTCACAAAAACACGTCGATGAAAAATTGTAATGAAGAATAAAGTCAATTGTGAGTATATATTAATCATTTAATTTGGAAATGGGAGTGCAAAAATTGGAGAATTATTTAAAACATAAAGATGTAAGATAAAATTTAAAGAGCTAAGTTCTGTAAAAAAAATTACGTTACCAATTAAATTTTACAATTGTGTGTTGCACGTGGTAGTACAGTTCACACTAAATTATGGGAAGGATTTTTTTTAATTAATAACATTTTTAATATAATTATATTTACAGGGTTTTTATTTATAATTTTAAACAATTTAATGCAACTATATAATAACATGAATCATAAGATATGATATATTAAATAACTCTAAATTTTTAACTAAGATAAACTGAACATATGGTTTGATACCTCGGATTTACTCTGGAGAACAAAAGGAATTTACTTTGTAGTGTGTAAATGGCTATTTTCATGGAAAGTGAAGATTATGTAAACAATGAAAACTATAAACGCTATTAAACAAGCTTAGACGAAAATTGTGTTCATGCGTAATGGGATAGAGAATGTCTTTTAACGTCTCTCATGACTACCATGGTTGTTGATGGTCCTCAGAAACTTTTACGGAACTGAATCATGCTATGCTTGCTTCTCTCTGGTTTCTGTCGTTCATTCAACACATCCACAGAATTTTCCGTAGAGTGCCCGGCTGGATCATAGCCACACCTTTGGTTGGCTTTTAATTAATGATTAAATAGTAGATAATTTTTAAACATTTTTGTAGAAATGATTTTCTTCGGTAGATAACATGGAGGTTGGACTCGCGTTTTCAAGGAACACTGCTGCATGAATGATATATCCCGCATATAGAATTTAAATCTTGCGGTATACACTCCCCTTCTCAAGGCCTGTTCCAGACTGAGCAACCTTTCTCTTTGACCAGAAGTCCTCTCTAGAGGCTTTAAGAAAAAAAAAACTTTGTCCAGGCATTGTTTCCATCCCTGATGACAGCATGACCAAACCGCGACCATATTTCTTTAAACTCCATCTTTTCCGAGTCGTCCATAAATTCTTTTTGCTCGCCAGTATCAATATTTAATTTCAACAAAATTGATTTGTGGGAAACGAGTCACCACAAATCAAATAACATGCCGCAGTAGCGTATAAGAAGAAACTGAAATGTTATTAAGAATATACACCTATATCTCAAGAATAATGGATGATTGTTTGATGTTAAAGTTAAAATGAACCCGTTAAGTAACTTATTAAAAAATAATTATCCAGGAATGTGGGATTAAGGACCTACACAGCAAGAAATTTTTATTTATTAGAACTACTATAGATTACATAAATACATTCACATCAGAAACAAACTCACGCAGAATATCTAAAGTTATTTAAAACAAGAGTTATACTTAATAGAAATCTAAAATGTTGGTAGGAAGATATAAATGAATTTTAACTATTTATTTTTGATTGCAAGGTAATAACTTCCTATTATGTAAATATAATATATATATATATTATAAGATAAATATGTTTTTACAGTGCATGATATAAACAAAATATGTAATTATTAATAGTAAGACACAAGTATACCATGAACCAATTTATTTATTTGTTGAATATTTCTATAAAATATAATACCATAAATTTAATTAAGTCTGAAAGGCACCAGAAACCATATAATTTGTTTCTTCCTCTTACAGTTGTAAAGAATTGACTACCATGCCAATTTATTGTAGTTCCAATTTTGGACTAGTTAATACTGCAAAAAACACAGTACTTTTCTGACTTTTAGAATCGACTCCACAAAATTGCAAGGATTGATGTCAGCAACATTGCTAAGACATCGAGTTTGGGAAGTGCAGACCCTGCAGTCATATATTGAACTGCTGACGGAATCGGTAGCTCAAGGTCTTCCAAAGGTAGTGGAACTCTTACATTTGGTGGCGGATGTGGTAACTCAGAGCCTTCGAAAGGCATTGGAACTTTTATTTCGAAAGTTGGTTTGTCGCTCAATTCTTGCGAATCTTCGTGTGGGTGGTGCCCGTGGTGTTTGTGATGCGGTGGGAAAGGCATTTTTTCATCAATATATACGTTTACATCAATGTCTGCTTCGATTATTGTCTGGCCTGATGGTTGGTGTTTACGCTCCACGCTTTGTTCCAGATTCCCAGAAAGACCTTGAAGTAACATTGAACCAAGTTTGCCTAACACCAGAGGTGGTGGGAGCGGAGGATGATTTCTTTCTTCGCCAATAATATATGATCCTGTATCTTGGTGACTTCCTGAATCGTCTTCTTCACTAACTTCTAAAGGATCAATTTGCCTTGGAGGATCAATAGGTAGAATTGGTATTATTTCTTCTTGGTGACTTCCTGAATCATTTTCTTCACTAACTTCAATAGGATCGATTCTTTTCAGAGGATCAATAGCTAGAATCGGATCTATTGCATGTTTAAATGTGTCCATAATGTCTGAAATTGTCTCCTCTTCACTTTCGGTGGCTTCCTCACCTTCTAACGAATCTTCTGCCGTTAAATCGCCGTCGGTAAGAGAGTCGCTGTCCTTCGGTTGAGGAACTTCCTCTTCACTGGACAGAATCTCCTCTTCTTGAGAACCTAAAGGAAAGTGGCGGGTCAGGTAACTACCAAACAATTTGACAAAAACACAAAAACTAGTTATGAATTAAGTACCTTCGCTGGAGTTGTCGGGTGAGCATTCATCAATGAGCGATACGTAAGGGTCCTTTGTGCAGTTTCCAACATCCTGCTTCACGAATCCTGAAAATTAAGAGTGAATCACATTACTATTCTAAATACGGGACAACTGCACTTATCTATTTATACAACTCATATTTCTATCATAAAGTGATTAGTTTCCATTTTGATTTCCATTCAACACTGAATTCTATTTCGTTCAGAAAAATAAGAAAAAATAATAGGATGTATTTGTACCTTACAATTGAAGCAGAGGTGGGCTTTGAGTGAAATAAGTTACATGCAATTCTTCATGTGCATCAGAAGAACTTAAATTGCATACATTGCATATAATATTTATGAATGAACTGCATTATCTTTCTGTTTGTTGCATTTTATTTAACCAAATCTCAGTATAAGAGAACCGACTTTCCATTATTGTTCTTCAATAAAGTAGCTGTTATTAAATGTTTTAAAAAATATTTTTCATTGAAAAGGGGAAACCCCTTGGCTAACTTTCTCTACCCTTACACATCCCCCCTTTCAAATTTCTTCCTATTTAAGGGGAGTTGCCAACACGTGGATTTCCCTCATGTAGGCAGTTCTCCGAAAAAAAATATTTGTTTTGAAATACATAAATTTTAATTTCTAAAACAGCTTGCCTAGAATAGAGCCGATGAAGAGCAATGGAGTGATCGAGTAGTTTTTGATTCCTGTAATTGCCAATGCTCGGCTCGTAATCATGTTACAATCAATATAGAACGCAATTGCATTACTCTATTCACTTGCATTTTAAGCAAAAAAAAAAGAAGAAAGAAATGACACGTGAATGTAAAGAATATTTCCAAGCTATTATTTTGGAGATTTTACTATAATGTTGGAATCAATTATATTATAGGAGGGATGAACGCCACGTTTAGTAGAAAGGATTTTGCCAAATCCGCAATGAATTCCGAAGATTTCATACCCGAACATTTGGAAAAGTGATATATTCACACTTTAAGTATAGAATCTCTAAAAATAAACTTCTGAAATAGATCTAATATTTATTAAAACAATGTTGCAGTAAGATTTTTGGGGAGAAAAAGGTTTAATTAAATGCAAACTTTTTCGTTCTGATCACGTCGCTCGCAATGGCTTTCGTAAGCCACTAATAAGAAGACATCAAATAACTGTCACGGGAATTAACGTCCCACCCACAAGGTTTTCTCTATATCTGAAGGTGTTTAATCAGACATTTTTAAAAATTAAATCTTCACAAGCGGACGTAAGTAAAATTATCAAAATATGAAAAGGTATCTCCGACTATTATATTCAAAACCAAAATCTCATTATTTCTTTTGGATGGATCTACTTAACCGTAGAATTTTAATTGAGAATTAAATGATAAAATGAGAATTTAAAAGCATATGGCTTCACACAATATTGGATGTTATTGGATTAATTAAAATGCCAAGTTTTGTTCACAAGTTGAATGATAAATAGCAATCTAATTATATTCAACCAGATCAACTAATTATTTGTAGACCAAGCGAAGTTAATAGATGGAAAATACGAGGAGAGAGTTGTTACTGAAAACTCGCAAAGAATATATTTGTTGCAGAAGCTATTAAAATAAACATTTTTAATTGGAATAGAATCACAGGGAAAACGATTAGAGAAAACCGACGATAATTGGTATGTAAAAGGCTTAGAATATTGTTAATAGTAATTGACAATATACTTCGGAAAAGGGTCAGGGAAAAATGAAATAAGGTTGAAAGTAAGTATAAAAGAGACAAAATACAGAACGTTTGAAATAAAAATATATTCCGAAGGGCTGAAATACTTCGTCTGTTAGGCGATGAAAAGAGACATATAACTCATGTGTACTGTGATTTTTTGAGTAAGAGAAATTTAAGAGAATTAAATGATAAAATGAGAATTTAAAAGCATATGACCTCACACAATATTGGATGTTATTGGATTAATGAAAATGCCTAGTTTTTTTCACAAGTCGAATGATAAATATCAAGTTAATTATATTCAACCAGATCAATTGCTTTCAATTTGGATTACGTTTCCCAAATTTGATGTTTTAAGTACAGGGTCGTATGGACGCGAAACGTGGACAAACATAGATCCTGAAACGAATAAACTGGATTATTTTGAAATTTGGTGACGCAAAGAATATTGGAAAAAATTGTTATTGATAAACTCTAATCAGCCAAAAAAGGGTTATGATATTTAATATTCTTGACAGGGCTGTACTTCTCTCAGATCCCATTTTCACTCCAAAAATCTAGACATAGTCACTAGCATTCTACAAGCTAATTATTATCCTCTTTTTATCAATATTAATTTCAACAATTTACTCAAGAAATTTTTACATTCTTCTACATTAAATCACCAGGACGTCAATGCCCCCAGGATCAAGAAATCATTTCCTTTTTATAATGGTCTACATAATGACATAACAAAATTGCTTCGCTAATACGATATTGACATTATTTACAAAAGTTCCAATTCGCTAGCATGTTATGTTAAGAATGGTAAGGACCCCTTTATTCCTCAGGATAATATTTTTTTCCCCTACAAAAGTGAATGCAAGGATTGCAATGCTGTGTATATTGGTCAAACTAAAAGGGCTTTACATGACGAGAATAAAGGTAAACACAGTGAATTATAAATTACCCGCCGATAAGCACTGGGTTATTTCTAAACACATTTATATAAATAATCAAAGGTTCAACTGGACGGATGTCAGGACCCTTGACGTTGAAACTAACTATTTGTCCAGACTGATAACTGAAATGATAAATATTAGAATTAATAAGGACAATTCTATTAATGCCCAGCGTGATACTGAATCTCTTAGTAAAATGTATGATTTTTTGTTCAGTTAATAATATATTTTTGTTGTCTTTGGTTAGTTTGAATACGGGTGACTCAAGGTTAACATTACTCAGTATCTTTATATTACTGCACTTGGAAAAGGTCAACTAATTGGTGGAGGAAACGTTATTTTTTTCGTGATTTTAACTGATATCTGTCTTATTAAATTGGCCTTTCTATTTCTTTCTATCGATAAAGTCGAAAGAAGTATTGACTAGGGTATAAATTTTTGGAGTACACTAACAAGAAGCCGTGCTTGGTGCACGTTGGGGTTTAGTTAACTCGATTATGCAAGTCTCACAATGGAGGACAATAATAGTGGGAGAAGCCGTTAATGAAGCTAATTAGGAATATTGGGTATATAGCTAAGACTGATTTAAAAAGGCTGGCACCGAAAAGATGGCAAAAGATTGATTACAATGTCACACAAAGCTCAGTGATGTTCAAGTCCCATTAATTTTACATGTCTGTAGACTCAGAATTTGCAAAAGAATCGAGAAAAAAATATGCAAATTATTGTGTAGAAAACGGAAGACAGTCCCCAGTTTCAGAGTCTTGACCGGGTGTTGAGATTCGCGTCGTGAAACTATGAACCTTTCATTGTTCTTAATACCTTCCTCATAACGAGAATTTTAATTCCGTATTGACCTTTAGATATTCAAGAAGTTACGTAGCCAACGGAAAATATCTGTCAATATGTTCCTCGTTACTGGCATCAAAATTTAAAGCTGGTTGAAAGATTCAGTAGGGCTCTAGGCATAATTTTGGTTAACTTTTTTCCTAAATTCATTTATTAAGCTGTTTTGAGTTTTGTACAGCTTACTTGCAGAAGACTCTACGGCCTCATAGCGACAATTGCATTGTTCCATGACGCAGTTGGTGACGAAAAAGGCGTTGAGGTTGTTGGTCTGGTCGTAGCCACAGACATTGGTGTGGGTGACATCGCACGGGACTTTGCTGCACTCGTCCCCCAGACAGGCTGACGCTGAAAATCAAAAACAACCTAAGGTTTGCGTTAAAATATACACAAGAAAATATCAAAGTGCTATTTATCGAACACTTTTTTTTTCTATTTCCGGGCTGGAGAAAAAGTATTTTGTTAGCATAATTTTGTGTTACAAAATTACAGTTTCGTCAGTTGGTAATTGTTTCTCTGAAAAATTCCTTAACTCAGTTACATTACTGTCTCTGGAAGGCTTTATAAATTTATGATTAAGTATTCTGCCTACTTATATTGGTCTTCTCTACATCCCCAGCTTCTTCCTTCATCTTCTTCGTTCAAGCAGCCATACTCTTGTGTCCTTCGATGATGATGTGCAATTTCTCTTCAAACCGTGGACGACTCGGCTTTCTCTTAAAAACTGCAACTGAGTTGCGTCTATTCTCATTTATTCTTGTATCAGATCTTTTTTTTTACAGAACCGTAAAGAGGAGTCTGACCAAGCACCACGGAAACCTTAGAACAGCTTCGTTTTTGCCCATATCTGTCCACTTGTTTTAAATGAATACATCCCCAACGCCGAAACCTTATTTTTTAATGTCCGTATTTAGGATCTATACAAAGCTCTGCTCAAAATGGAGGACTTTACCATGTTCTTCCGCAATTCGAGGTTCCATATTTGCTTGTTAGTAGTACTATTTCCTTCTTGGTGTGCTACGAGATTAAAAAAAGACCAACAATTTTATATCTTTACATAATATAAATTGATATTACTTTCATACAGAATTAAACCTATTAACAGACTTGACCGAGCATATTCCACAAGGCTAGTCTCAATACGCTGTTAATTACAGGCTTAACGGAAAAATAAATCAAGCACGAATTAAGATTCTTAAAAATCTATGTAACATATTGGATCAGTAATGTGTTTGTTTCACAAGCATACAAAATCATCTATTCTGTCAGGAATAAAAAGAACTCACCCAGAAGCAGAACCCACCAGCCTCGCATGTTCGTGGCTCTGAGGGTTTGCGATTTGTGACAGTTTGCGAACGCCATTGACCACCTATTTTTCCTCCAACGTAGATAAAAACTACAGGAATACAAGATAACCCTGAAGGGAAAATACGTTATTATGTAAGCATGGCATTGTAGTAGAAGATAGGGAGTTTTTTGTTTGAAATATTTCGTCACTATATGGGGGATAAGAAATAAAAGTAAATAAATTACTCTGAAAGCAGAATTAATTCGAATAGGTTCTCCAAAATACAGATGAAATAAAATAAATCAACATAATCCCAGGTTTCCCAGGGGGGAGGCAGAAACTGTTTTAACTTTAATTTATTTAAGATTAATTTTGAAAACTCTATTAGTATAAAATGTATTTTTACGTGTGGCGCTTAATATTAATCTATCTGACTGCTCTCGGCTCTCTTTCATGTCGCGGCAGCCAAGACTACTCGCCAATAAAGCCGTCTGGCCGGACCAACAATTGAACAAACTGCCTTTACAATAATATTTATACAAATAATTCAGGTGACTTTCCCGTGTTGCAATATATATATATATATATATATATATATATATATATATATATATTGTAATAATAGCCAGATATTAAATTTAATCGCCCCACGTTGAGGCACCAATTAGTAATGAATAAAATATTTTAATTAATTAAATGGTTGGCCACACGTTGATGACGCCAAAATGTAATGAATAACTTTGCATTTATTAATTTAAGCAATTGATTAATGGATTAATTTATTTTATTAAAATTTTAAAATGAAAGGATGCTAAATAATTTACCAAATTTTAAACTTCACAAAACAATTAATTTATTCAAAGTAAAATAACAAAATTTCTTGATGTGATTATTTACATTTGTGTTCTTACTATTTTACAGATTTTATATACTCTATTCTTAGGGTCGTTTATTTGAGCTTTTTAAATAAAGAACAAACTTTTTTACATTCCAATTATTGGGGACATCTCTCTGGTTTTTTTTGAACTAAGGTTCCCATATGTCGAGGCACCTCGGCCTGTTTTGAGAGGTGTATGTTCCGGGGTCGCAGACCTTGGGCATACGGTAAGAGTTGTCCGCTATTCCCATTGGAATAGTCGGCCAGCTGCCTCCTAAATTGGTCGAGGCACGGGGAAGGGAATGCTGCGTCCCCACAGCAAACTCATCTCCCGCTATCGGAAGGGCGTGGGACAAGTACCCAATGCCCGACCTACCCGATGCAGGTTTTTCTAAGGGTTTTCCTGCATTTCTTTAGGCGAATGCTGGGTAGGATACTTAAAATATAGCCCGGGGGCCCTAGTAACCCTTGGCTACCTTCCTCTACCCTTCCGCATCCCCCCTTTCTAATCCCTTCCTATGCTATTAAAGGGGAGTTGCCCAATGTGGATCACCCTCATGTTGCCTGTTGCCCTAAAAAAAACAAAAACATTCCAATTATCAATCAAAATTTACAGTATTAGAATTAAACAATAAAATGAACGTGAAACCGAAATCAGACGATTTCATCCTTATTTAACGTTTACAATAAAATTTATAAAATATCTCTCTCTACTTACATTTCTTTACTGGTACCAGGCATTCGCTTTGCGCTCTAATACACTATACACTTTTCACATATAACAGGCCATAATTTCACAGAATTTAAATTTATTTAAAAAACACTGGTATCTATCAACTGGAATGATTACTCCGTACAACACCTCTGGTCCTCTGCATTAAGTCTCTCTCTCTCTCTAGCAAATATGGTATTTCTCGTTCTAATTAATGGTCAGTCAGATTATCAACTCCTTCTCGATGAAATTTTATTTGCCACACCACTCTTTATACACTCTTGCTTGCCACTCTTTACTCGATGAATTTCTGTCCGCAACCTTTACTTGATCAAATTCTATCTCTCTGGTTTTTTGAACTAAGGTTCCCACATGCCGAGGCACCTCGGCTTGTTTTGAGAGGTGTATGTTCCGGGGTCACAGACCTTGGGCATACGGTAAGAGTTGTTCTCTATTCCTATTGGAATAGTCGGCCAGCTGCCTCCTAAACTGGTCGAGGCACGGAGAAGGGAATGCTGCTTCCCCACAGCAAATTCCTCTCCCGCTATCGGATGGGCGTGGGACAAGTACCCAATGCCCGACCTACCCGATGCAGGTTTTTCTAGGGTTTTCCTGCATTTCTTTAGGCGAATGCCGGGTAGGATCCTTAAACCATAGCCCGGTGGCCCTAGTTAACCCTTGGCTACCTTCCTCCACCCATCCGCATCCCCCCTTTCAAATCCCTTTCCTATAAGAGGGGAGTTGCCACTATGTGGATTACCCTATACATAGCCTGTCTGCACCCAACCCCCCCCCCCCCCCGCGACTGCGGCCGTAAGCCTGCAGTTTTAAACCGCTCGCCGCCGACAAAGGTTCGCCTGTATATGTTTACCCATTGTTGTGTTTATATTTTCGCCGATAACAATTTACTACAAATTTCCAATTATTAAATCTCTCTCTCTCTCTCTCTCTCTCTCTCTCTCTCTCTATATATATATATATATATATATATATATGTGGGGGGGGAGGTTTAATAGGAGGGGATGGGAGAGAGAGAATTTAAAGGACTTTTCGGATGAAATCCTTTTCTTGTCGCCTTCAGTCACGTTTTATTCAGCAATACTCAATTAGCATGGGTTCTCTGTATTTGGATAATGAACTGACACCTGACAATGATGAATATTCAATGTTAAACAATACATAACTTTCGACTTGCATTACTTATACCCAGAGTAATACATTGAGTTTACAGAGGACAAACGTCCTTTACTGTCACCTTGTGGAAAGATAAATAACCTGAAATAAGTTATATCGAACATGCAACGTAACTTCCTGTTTATTTTGAAGAAATGTTTTCGTCAGACAAAAGAAACCTAAAGCGCTTTATCTAGTCATAACTGCATAATTTAGCGCTTTATTCATTTGAAGCATAATTGTCCTTTCCTGCAACACTAAGAAAAGTAATGGGTAATTAAGAATGCAAAGCACGTGATTGACTATTGCAACAGGAATGTAAAAGTTAAACAATTTCATCAATATTTACAAAGTTTAAGTTGAACACACAAACTTTTAAACAACAATTATTTTTTTCCTGAAGTATTTAACGTATTTTAATAATTTAATGTGTTTGTAGTGTTGGGATTTTTTTGTACAAAATGGCGTTTTCTCTGAAGTCTTATATGTACAACTTTACAATGTTCGCAATTAAGCCAGAAATTAATAGCATTATTTTCAATGGAAGAAGAAGACATTTCAGAGGTCGAGACTAGAAATAATTTAGGATTATTCAGAAAGTAAAACAATATTGAGTGACAGGTTATCTTTGTACGTGTTTCTTTTGGAATAATTTTAGTAATAGTTTAAAATGCAAGTTGCCATTAATATCAGCATTCCATAGGCTGACAGCTTCAAAAGTTGCTTGAAGGTCTTCAATACGTATTACTGACTAAATCTGCCTTCGATGTGCAGAATAAACAATTTCTTGAATACGTAGAACTTAAAGGCCAGCTGGTGATAGCAGTGACGTATTTGCGAACTTGACAATTCGTTATCATTTTCTCTAAGGACTTGTTTGACATATGACAGTCAGAAATCGCGTAAAACCCAGGTTGAGACTTCTAAAGGTATTGCTCATAGCAACAAGACAAAACTGAGGTTTTTAAGAACTTTGACCTTGACTACGGACAAGAAATATATATTTTTTAAAAATAGTAGTTGATACGATTTTTTCCTGTCTGTAAGTCTTTTTCAAACACTGGTTGAAGAAAAACAGGAACTGGAGAAGGAATGTGATGTACAAATATGGCACGTGCCAGAGATTCTGAAGTAGATATTGTTGAACCCAATCGTATACTGTTTTACGTTTATGGTATCAAGGTTCACGTGCAACATTTAAGAGATATTTCTTTTTTTTTTTTTTTTTTTAAAAAATGGATTCATTATCTAAACTGGATGTATTTTTCAAAGTACATATTATTTAATTCTAAATTATGAGTCGGCCAGCTGCCTCCTAAACTGGTCGAGGCACGGAGAAGGGAATGCTGCGTCCCCACAGCAAACTCCTCTCCCGCTATCGGAAGGGCGTGGGACAAGTACCCAATGCCCGACCTACCTGATGCAGGGTTTTCTAGGATTTCCCCCGCATTTCTTTAGGCGAATGCCGGGTAGGATCCTTAAACCATAGCCCGGGGGCCCTAGTTAACCCTTGGCTACCTTCCTCTACCCTTCCGCATCCCCCCTTTCAAATCCCTTCCTATGCTATTAAAGGGGAGTTGCCCAATGTGGATCACCCTCATGTAGCCTGTTGCCCTAAAAAAAACTTATATCGCTTTAATTATGCAGAATATTTTTCAAAGACTTTAATTAGTTTTACTTCTACACCTGAGGAAAGCAACAACGATTACAACATAGTAATGGGGAATTCATGTGTTACGCCAAATATTGGTCTGTTTTTGGATATTATATTATTTAATTGATTTTTTTCAGAATAATTTATATTTTAAATAAACTGTTTGTTATAATATTATGACACATTCCAAAATTAATGTAATGTAATTATAATGCTTATTTAAATTAATATAGTTTGTTTTTATATTGTCTTTAAAATTGCACACCCTTGAAGCCTAGTTTCCCAATAGGGACTATGGAATATGACCTAATGCTTCCGCATTTGTCAAGAAGTTTTATAGCCATGTTAGGTGCTAAGTAAAAAAAAAGTCACCATTATTGAAATGATTTTAATTAAACAAATATAATCAGGGCCATTCTATCTTAAAGATCACAGTGAACCATCGATGTGTTCAATTAGTATTCCAGAAGCTTCGCTTGCTTTGAAAAGTCAACTTTCTATATATTGATTAAAGGCAAAAGAGAAAATATTCAGGGTGTACAATGACGTTTTCATAAATTATCCCGACGTAAACTGCAATTTTAAACTATTACCAAATATAATTTATAATTAATAAAAATTCGTGAATAAGCACACTTAATCAAAGTTGTAGGAACCGAAAACCTTTCGTGTTGTCTCATATATAAATTTGTTGATTATGATTCTTTGCGTGTGTCAAGTTTTGTGTTTATTCTTGTGTGAGGTGAAATTCTATATTTTATGGTAGTTAATTATCGAAACATTATTTTTTTACCTAGTGCATATTGAATTTTTTTGATATATTATACCCTTAGTATAGTTAAAAAATTATTATTTTCATTATTATTACTTTATGGTTCTTTTACTTATGTTGGACAGGTAAATTTGTGTTCCCGATTTTTAGTATTCTAATGTTAACTTCTAATTGTTTATAATTATAACATCTAATTATTATATTGTACTTTTATGTAATGACGTATCCTATTTCCTCATACGAAGTCTAATGGAATAAAATAAATCAAATAATTTGAATGCTGATATTAATAACACTGTCAACAAAAAGTAAGGTGAATTTATTTATAAAATATAAATTCTTTATTTATTCTTCCAAACCAATTTCATTCCCTTCAAAGTAATCCCCGTCCGATAAAACGCACTTTTTCCAACGCTTTTTCCAGTCCTCGAAACAGTTGGAATAGTCTTTTTCCGGTATAGCCTTCAAGACCTTCTTCGATTCGGTTTTTATCTCCTCAATCGTGTCAAAACGGCGTCCCCGCATTGGCCTTTTGAGTTTGCTGAATAGCCAGAAGTCGCACGGAGCCAAATCAGGCGAATACGGTGGTTGCGGAACGATATCAGTCGAGTTTTTGGCAAAAGACTCGCGAAGAACCAATGCAGTATGACATGGTGCATTATCGTGATGAAGGAACCAAGAGTTGTTCGCCCATAATTCCGGCCGTTTCAGACGAATAGCTTCACGCAAACGTCGCATAACGCTCGAATAATATTCTTTGTTGACAGTTTGGCCCGGCGGAAGGAGTTCATAGTGCACCACACCACGATAATCAAAGAAAACTGTCAACATGACCTTGATTTTCGGTCTTGCTTCACCTTTTGCACGATATTCGCTGGATTGGTCGGTGGTTTCAGGGTCGTATGCGTAAATCCAAGTCTCGTCTCCAGTAATGATGCATTTCAAGTGCTCCTGATAGTCAGACAGCAAAGTTTCACACACATCAACGCGACGCTTTTTTTCCAAAAAATTGAGTGATTTTGGCACCGATCGAGACTTGACGGGTTTGAGACACAAAACATTCTTCAAAATGGTTTGGGCTGAGCCAAATGATATTCCAACACTATCAGCGAGATCTCTAACTGTCCATCGACGATTTTCAAGCACCAAATAGTTTATTCTTTGGACGTCGCCCTCGTCGGTAGACGTTGATGGTCGTCCAGAGCGCGGTTCGTCTTCAACGCGTTCTCGGCCCTCTTTGAACTCGTTGTACCACTTATAAACGTTTTTTTTGTGCCATAGTTTGATCACCAAAGGCCTCCGGCAACATTTTCAACGTGTCCGCACAAGAATATTCGTTCCGCAAACAAAATTTGATGCAAGTTCTTTCCTCAACAAAATCACCCATTGCAAAAATCGAGAAATTCACTTTTGGTTGTTTAGAAACTCGGAGACAATTAAACCTTTTAACAAACAGACGCTTGGAAAATATTATAGACAGTCCTACCAACATAGGAAAAAAAAATTACCTGCCTTCCTAATACCCGGGAGTTTTAAATGACAATTTCGTCTTACTTTTTTATCACAGTGGTACATCTACATTTAATTGTAGCTTGACAGTTAAAGTAAAATTGTATTGAATAGTGCGAATAACAACAATGGTTAATAAAAAAATTCACTCGACTATCAATCCTCAAGGGATTAAAAATTTTCATAGTAGAAATTGTAAGGCATAGAAAACAACTCTCTTCGAAAGAGAGATTCTGGAAAACGCCATTAGTTGACAATACGCAATTGGCAGACAAAGAAGCTACATAGGACATTCAGAGAGAACAGAAAATTACAGAGATAAAGTCCGCCAAATATTTTATTCAATTAATAGTAAGAAAGGTTACCAAATATATGGACTGATTCATGCACGCTTCAGTCACCAAGTTTAAGGTTTTGCGCGAGTTTATAGCATAAACTATTTTATTAATATCAATTATTCACGTTCTAGTTCATTTTAATATCTTAATCAGTTATTAATAGTCAGATTCAAGACCCATCCACAACCGTAAATCAATATATAGTAAACTTTATTTTTATTTAGTATTAATTTCCACTTTTTATGTTTGATTGAACGAACCCAGCTGTCGCTTTATAAGGAATATTCTCTTTGGTCACAAATGATTAGTTATCATCGGTGAGTAACGAAAATCTCAGAGGTTACGAATCCACTAATAATTTATTATATGTCTGTGATTCTTAAACAGAATTAAATAATGTTTCTTGCCGTTCTAATGTGCATCTATGAAATTCTGTAACTAATGCAGAAACGAAGCACTATTAAAATGACAATTTATATACATGAAGCTGTGATCCTTACTTTAAAATTAATATATAAAGATTCTAAATTAAGACTCAAATAAAATATTTGAGTATTATTTACATCTCACATTTTTTATTTAACAACAGTTTCGTTCGTTTAAGGGGAACATGCTTTACATTTGGATGTTTACTTCTTTTACTAAGGGAACTATATTCTTAATTTTAAGGTTTGCCCGGAGTAGTTGCTACAGAAAGAGTTCTCGGGTTTCACACAAGTACCAATTGCGATTAAACCCCGACGTTTTGACGACCGCAAGTACTGCCGTCATCTTCTAAGGGAAGAAGATGTGTGAAACACGAGAAGTCTTTCTGCAAATATATTAATACTTGAACGGATACCAAACATTCACAGGATATGAGAAATTGTGAAGATTAACATCGATTTACTCAAAGTAGCTGTAAGTAGTACATTTTGAGTTTTAGAAATTAGACATAAGGTACCATGTATTAAAAAATATGAAGAGCATTTCAATACATTTCGATGGAAGAATGAAGTAGGGCTGGAAATTATTTGTTTATTTCATAATAAAACTTATAAATTATATATACATTTTTTTAAATGTTTTGTAAAGATAAACATTTATTTAAATATGAGCGCAAGAGAATATTTATAAAAAATTAATAATGACTATTTCTTAATACCGATTTTTTATTGCTAATTAATCGGTAGATGTTTAATTATTGTATCTATAACTAAAATGATTTCCAGATAACTACATTAGTTTTTGTCTGCTTTTATTAAAAAATATTTACATTTATATTTCACGCTTTCATGATTGTATAGCTTGTTGACGTTCTTTAATATTTCTGTTTCAATTCCTTGCAACTAAAATTACCTTTCAATAGCTTAGAATGGCTTGAGGTATTTCAAAAAACATTGGTGTTTTGATCTTGCATCCTGTTTCTAAGCATAAATGACGAAAAACGAAACAATCATTGGCAACAAAACGCTACATGCATTGATGACGGACGAACTGCTAGCTGCTTTACCAATCGTGGTCATTACCAAGGCTGCTTGGCGTGCGGCTGGAGTGTAATCAACGTCATTTTCCCGCAACCCGTAGCCTGGAATGTTGGGGCGTCTAGGAAATACGTCTCGATCATCGTTCCAGTACCTCGGGTGGTGCTGATTCCTTGACGGTTTGTCTTCGTCTGGTTGGACGTTTACCTCAACATGCACGTTAGCATCTATGTACGTGTTTCCTTGTTTGGAGTTTCCACCGTTTCCATCTGTGTTGAATAACAACTTCTGCAACAACATGGATTCCAAAAGGTTCGAAAATCCTCCAGAAGTTCCCCTGCCGTCTGGCTGCGCGGGGATGATGTTGATTTCCTGAATGCCAGGAGCGTCATTGGCACCAGAGAGCGCTGACAAGCCCGCGTCATCATTGAATGTAGATCCAGCAGAACTGTCTTCTTCAGGCAGTAAAATGAGAATCTCACTTCCTTCGTCAGGAGCCGTGTCACTTCTTGAATCAGGTGATATATAATCGTCACCAGCATTCTCAACATATGGATCGATTGCCAATAATATCACGTCGTCACTCGTACCTTGGTCTCCGCTCAAACCATCCGCAGATAGTGGTAAAATTGAATCTTGTGGATTAACTTCTGTATCGTCACTCAGCGGAATAAATATATCTTGAGGTATAATTGATATGTCAGTTAAAGGCGAATCATTATCTGATGATGCTCCATCTTCGGGATTGACAAAACTAATTTCGTAAGTTGTATCATCGGGCAAATAGAGAATTGACTGCTCTGGATTAGTGACGGCGGCGGAATCGTCGTTTGAATCGTCCTCAAGTATACTTGATATTATGTCAAGAAAATCGTCTTCGCTTCCACTATCATCATCCGACGAATCGCTTGACACATACAAAATAGTGTCATCCGGAGCAAATATATCTGATGCAGGATCATCATTTTCTCCACTGGGGGATGAGTTACGAATATCATATAATGAATCAGAAGCTCCTGCAGTACCGTCGTCAGGTAAAAGCAGAGTCTGTCCTACGGGACCAATCTGGAACTCAGGGAAAGTCCCTCCAAAGTCGTTATTAGGTGACTCATCCATCATGGTCGAAATTCCATCACTTAGGAGATCATCGTCTGAGGCACCTTCTGGAGATTCACCTGGGAGATATTGAAGCGCATTTTCGGGGCCTAACATTGGATTGAAAGCAGGCTCAGCATTTATGGATCCAGTCGAACCGGCAAACACGCTTTGATCTGCATAGCTGGGAACGGGAGGATTATCATCGTTTACAGAAATTTTGTCCGCAAACATTGGCACCATGTACGGACTAAGCGATGGTGCAATGAAGCCCAAGTCGTCGCTGTCGTCAGAGTTTGAATCTCCTGTATCGGAGAGTTCATTCCGTACAATATCTCCACGGCTTTGAGTATCTGACATGCCAGGCATAAAATACATGTCAGGGGATAATGGACCTGGATAACTTGGACTCGAAAACTCTGGAGGTTCCAGGTCAGACACCATCCATTGCGGATTCCTGTCGGTAAACAACGGACCCATGTCTTGTTGTCCTCTATTTGCGTCGCCGAACATCACAGGACCAGGAAACATGGGAAACGGAATGAGGCTGTCAACTGAGTCTGGTCGAACTGAACCGTCTGGAAAAAAGTTATTCATTACAATACTGTCAACCATGGAACATTGTTCATATTTAATCAGTACGTACCACTAGTTGACGACGGGCATTCGTGTATGAAGACGGATTTAGAGTCATTTAAGCAGTCATCCTTGTTCATTTTAACGAATTCTGAAACAGAAGAATTATATTTCATGAATAGATATTGAAATAATATCGTCACAGCTACGAAATAGTGTGTTTCTTGAGTTGAAATTTAATTGTTTTGCTAATGCTAAAGGAATTTAAAAATTCTTGCGTATAATACTAAGTACAATAAAATTCCACCACGAATTGACCAAAGAACATTGAATGTCGCATTATGTTCTATAGTCTAAGTCGTGGTCCATTTATGAATATTTAAGCCGTAATTTTCATATTTGTGTTCTCGATGGGGAATATTTTTAAAGCTTCTAATTTTACTATGTGTCTTTCTCGTCACGAAAACTGGGGTTAAGACTGAGGGAGAATCGACACACTGACCACGTGTCGCTCCTAAATCCAGAATGTGTCATGTAAGATGACAGTCTGGCAGTCATCTTGATAGGCCGAGGCACTCAATAGGCTGTCGAGCCAAGAAGTACTTGGTTGTAATGTTTCTTTCTACACTGTAAAAATTTGGTTCTACAAATTAATTCTGTTGTAATATTAAATGATTGAATATTACTCTCAATTTTCGAAGGTTTTACAAGAAATGAAGGCTATGAAGTTGTGAATAAATGAAACCAAGGCAAAAAAAAAGATTTATTCCGCTTTATTGTCCGCCATTCATGTCATTATAATCATATAAATATTTCTTACACTACACATTAAAGGGATGCGAGCACTTCCACGAAAATCAAAATAATGTTTCATCATCGTGCACATAATCCGGGGTCTGGAGACAGACACATGAAATTACATTCTTTCACGTTCGATTTTATTAGTGGAACATTCAGAATTATACTTACTGGCTTGCGAGCCTGACTGTCGATAGAGACAGTTGGAACAGTTGAAAACGCATTCATTGAGGAAGTAGACTTTGAGATTGTTGGTCTGGTCGTAGCCACACATCGGCGCATTGACTTCCGCACACGGCTCCGAACTACACGCAGCTTCTTGGGGCTGCAGCTCTGCCAGGACTCCCACCCTGGCAGCTAAAGGACAAAGGAACAGGTACATTTTTACGTTTAATAATATACTTGCAGAAATATTATACCAAATATATATATGGCAAAGAAGATCACTGAAGAATAAAACTAGACATCCTCACAGAAATACTTACAAGCATATCTTATAACGAAAATAAAATAAAGTAATAAAATGATCTGATATAATTAATAATAATGCGGTATCAACCGTATTAATTATTCAAACTCTTATAAATTGAAGAGGAAGTCACTCATATTGAATACTTGAAGCTCAATTATTTATCAACGCATCCTATTTCTCTCGCAGGCAGAACCTTTCTGGTGAGACGGATGGGGATGCCTTTTACTCCCTCCGTTTTTGAACTAAGGTTCCCACAAGCCGAGGCACCTAAAAGTTGTTTGTAACAGTCGGCCAGCTGCCTCCTAAACTGGTAGGGACATTAAGAAGGGACGCTGCGTCTCCACAGAAAACCCCTCTCCCACCATAGGAAGTGCGTGGGACAAGTACCCAATGCCCGTCCTACATGATACAGGTTTTCTACGGTTTCTCCTGTATCACTTTTACGCGAATGCCGGGTAGGATCCTTAAACTACAGCCCGGGGGCCCTAGTTAACCCTTGGCTATCTTCTTCTACACTTCCGCATCCCTCCTTTCGAACCCCTTCATATGCTATTAAAGGGGACTTGCCACCATGTGACCATGTGGATTACCCTCATGTAGCCTGTTGCTCTAAAAAAATAATAAAAAACGTATCCCATTTTCTCGACCGAGATCTAATGGAATGAATAATAAATCTAATCTATTATTGATATTTCTATAGAATTATGCATAAATTAACAATCCTTCAGTTGAATTATAATATATTAATTCAGAATACCAAACAACTCAAATTTATGAGCTGTTGATATTAATTAACATCATACAGAGGGAGGGGAGTGGGGGGGGGTCTTCTAAATAAATCATTTTCTCACTTTATGTTGTCTATTGTTTTACTAAAAACCCTTAATGTGGGCAGAGGACGGTGAGTATTGCTACTTAGGAGTATTATTAGTCATTCACTGAATTCTGTATGAAAATCGCACGGTTATGTAGAGAATTACTGAAAAATCCACCCTACTCCCCAGGGTGGATTCAGACCAAGATCAAATTCGGATATTCGGAACTTAAATCATCACGTTGAATGAATTAAATTATTGATTCTGCAGTTGAGTTGCACTCGGTGGCAGTTTTTTTTACGGCAACAGGCTACATGAGGGTAATCCACTTTGGGCAACTCCCCTTTAATAGCATAGGAAGGGATTTGAAAGGGGGGATGCGGAAGGTTAGAGGAAGGTAGCCAAGGGTTAACTAGGGCCCCCGGGCTATATTTTAAGGATCCTACCTGGCATTCACCTAAAGAAATTCAGGGAAAACCCTAGAAAAACCTGCATCAGGTAGGTCGGGCATTGGGTACTTGTCCCACGCCCTTCCGATAGCGATAGAGGAGTTTGCTGTGGGGACGTAGCATTCCCTTCTCCGTGCCTCAACCAGTTTAGGAGGCAGCTGGCCGACTATTCCAATGGGAATAGCGAATAAACTCTTACAGTATGCCCAAGGTCTGCAACCCCGGAACATACACCTCTCAGAACAGGCCGTGTAATAGATATTTATTTTATTTATTCAATTAGCCTTGATAACAGCGACAGCTAAACGGAAATTAACATAATTGAATGGTATATTTTCACGGCTACATCCATGGAATTATAATCGATAAATACGACTGCGACTTGATGGCAAAGGTAATAATAAAATCGATCACAATAAACAGCTTTCTAATCATTTTTATGTAATGTTATGTAACATTGCATTTTAAGATTATTTGGCGTCTGAAAGGCAGAAAACGTTTTGTATTATTGAAAATAATGAGAAGGAAATTTACGAGAAGCCATTCAGTTCGTACTGCACACATCACTGCTGTAGGTTATATGACTCTTAATAGTAATGTGCTAATTTT
The DNA here is from genome assembly GCA_037074705.1 of Zhengitettix transpicula. Classification (NCBI taxonomy): domain Eukaryota; kingdom Metazoa; phylum Arthropoda; class Insecta; order Orthoptera; family Tetrigidae; genus Zhengitettix; species Zhengitettix transpicula. The sequence continues at coordinate 42,611,716 of CM073591.1, read as the reverse complement.
ATTCTAGTAATAAGGAAGCGATATTTCCGCATTCCGGGAGGTTCTTTAAAATGCTGTCGTAAGATAAAGTTTTAACGAGTTTTCAACATCCAACAAGCTCCCACTGGAATATACAAAGAGTAAAGGATATGTAAATAAAGAATCTGTTATCGAAAAAAAAATGTGTTGGATAAAATTAAGATTTATCTGAGGAAAAAGAAGAATCAGTATAAGCAGAAAATTACGAGACATGAATTTATGAATTAATTAAAGTAAATTTTGATTGTGCCTTAATATTTAAGGGATTTAGAAATATAAACTCTTTAATAAGCTCATATTAAATATCGTTTCTACTATGAAACTTCTCTTAAATATGTTTAAGAGCCCGCGTTATATAATTTTTAGTTTTTTGTTAAAAAGCAGTGTACGACTTGCGTGGATATTGTTATCGCTTTTGTGTTATCTTCCTCATACAATTCCAAATGGGACAGCTAATTAACAAGTCGGAACAAGTCTCATGTGACTTGTGATTACAAATTGGAATTTCCCAGTTCCCGCCCGTGAATATACAAAAATTATCAAGTTCACGTACTAAGTTTCCACAGATATATAAAATCACGTGAAATTTAGAGTGTGGTGTACTTTTTACAGTTCCACTATTCTTATTCGCATCACTCGGGTAGTTTATAAATTAAGTTGTTTTTCGTACACCTTTTTATATTGCCCATTATTTTTAACTGTAACCCGAATTTCTTACGATCTGCTCTTCTCCATTGTGGTTCGTACCATACGGCCTGAATTTGTTCATAATGTATTTCTAATATGTTTGTAATATGTTTCTAATATATTTCTTCGCGTGCAGACAAAAATTCGTTTGCCTTAAAATATCATTAACTATGAGATGGTAGACTTACCCCCCACCCCCCCCCCCCAAAAAAAAAAAGTAGATTAAATCAGAGAGCTCTGGCGGAGGCTACCTTTGGGGATGCCTTCACATCTCTCTGGTTTTTTTGAACTAAGGTTCCCACATGCCAAGGTACCTCGGCCTATTTTGAGAGGTGTATGATCCGGGGTCGCAGACCTTGGGCATACGGTAAGAGTTGTCCGCTATTCCTATTGAAATAGTCGGCCAGCTGCCTCCTGATCTGGTCAAGGCACGGCGAGATGTGCCCACGAGTGATTTTTCTGTATTTCAGCACGCATTCTCTCCTTTATTTAACCTTAAATAGAACGAAATTAGCGAAACGTAGCGACACGAAGGTCATTCCAAAAGTAATGCGCAATATTTATTTGAAAGTTACTTTTTCATCCTATTCTTACAGTGTGTGTATATACACCCATTAGGAACTAAAAATCATTTTTCCACATAATCCCCATCCCTCTCAAATACGTCATTAACACTCTGCAAATTGTCAGGATTTATTGAAGTGTTGGGTTTGCCGCTGCGAGGAGTATCCAGAATATTGGCGTGCCCTCTTTCACCACTAAATATACATGCCCACCGACCAACTGTGCTGCGATCGACAGGAACAGCCCCATAAGTCTTTTTCAACCTCTTGTGGAAGTTTTCCTCTACCTCGTTTTCATAGCACAGGAATTCTATAACAGCACATTGCTTTTGACGTTTGTCAAGTTCAGTCTAATTACAAAGTTTTTGAATGAAAAATAAATTTAAATAAAAATATATGTAATGAGCTTTACTTTTGGTCTGACCGTCGTAGAATGTGGCTAAAGAGTATAGATAACATCACCTTATATATTATTCGTATCTCAATTTTGGATATTAGTTTGCTGCGTTACGTTTCTAATTATTAACTACTTTAATGACTCATTACACTTCCTCTGTCGCATGCCATTCGTTAAATAAGACCATACTGTATTTTAACTAAATTGTGAGGTAGTAGTAAATACGCGAAACTTCTTTACATTGTATTATATTGTTTTGCTTTAATATCATTGGACTCAAATAATGATAATTCTTACGCATGATTGTATGGATGGAATATATATACAGTCCTTACGTGTAAATGACCATGACTCATTTCCCGACACTTTTGCTTTCTTGAGTATTGACTGATAGGCACGTACGGGAAAATTTTGGCATACAACACATGCATTGAAATGAGTATAAAAAAATAGTCGGCCTGGGTAACGTAAAAAAATCCACCTTTACACCTTCAGTATAAAAAGATACATATAAAATCACGAAAAATTGGCCTTTATCTCTGCTATGGCTTCTTCATTCGTCTGCATAATCTACCGATATATTTTCAGTCCCGGGTAGTTGTCATATCGTCATTCGGCTATCTTTCAATGCTGCTTTGTTGGTTACTACGATTTATCCTCAGTCGTAGAGGTTGTTGGACGCAATGAGCTCAACGACCTATAAAACACTAAACACGTTTAGAAAGTTTCCACGTTTTCTATTTTAAAGGCAAACCAAGAGTGAACAATATGTCAAGAGCAGCTTACTGAAGTAAAATATTAACAAAAACAATACAAAAACTATGAAAGCTATGAGATTAGTATGGTGTAATTTATATATATATATATAAGAAAACGAAAGTCTACTCACTCATATAAGGACTAGAGGCGAATTTATGAGAGTAAGGTTTTTCACATTAATAAAATCACTATAAAACCTTATTCACATTGTATTTGTTGGATATGAATATAAAAGTATGTCACAAGCCAATTTTCTAAAAATTGAACAAAAATGTAGCTTAGAAAAGTCATGTGCATTGAAGAAAAGAAATTGATTATTTTACAGAACTGAATTCTGGGAAAGTAATGAAAGTATACAAACTTAAATGGTTCATAATAATAAATAATACCATCATTGTTCAAAAAGTATATCAAAACGGAAATTATGGAATGAAATACTTTTAGATAGTCGACACACACACACACACAGAGAGACACACACACACACACACACACACATATATATATATATATATATATATATAATTATTTATAATGAACAATTTAAGTTTGTATACTTCCATTACTTTCCCAAAATTCAGTTCTGTAAAATAATCAAATTCTTTTTATTCAATACACATGACTTTTCTGAGCTCCTTTTTTTTTCAATTTTTAATAAATTGGCTTGTGAAATACTTTTATATTAATATCCAAATAATACAAAGTGCAGAAAGGTTTCTAATGATTTTATTAATGTGAAAAAACGTGACTCATAAATTCACCTCTCGTCTTTATATTAGTAAGTAGACTTCCGTTTTCTTCAATACCAACACACCAAATTTTAATTAAATGTGAAAATATCCTTATATCTTGCATTTAAGTGAATGTAAATACCGATCTTACAATTGAATACTACGGGTATTTAAAGAATTAAATATTTTCCTTTATAATTTTATATTTAATGTTTTCAAAATTGAAAAATTTGCTGCTATTAAAACAAACATTATTAACGTAAAGAAACTTTTTTCAAATTAATTTAATCACATTCTAAAGGTGGAACTTATATATTATCTTGTTAAACCTTCCATATTTGTTACAGGAAACATTAATGAAAAGTATCTTTGGATAGGGCATATTTTATTCCCATTATTCTTCCTGCATATTCTAATATCTTTAAAGCTAGTGGGAAAATTAAGGACATATTATTAGGAAGACCTGAGTGGTTAGAATTTCAAACTTATATTCAACAACACACCAATTTTTTCCAAAGATTAACTTTTGAATTTTTATGGAATATAAGGTTCCAGTAAAGTTACTATATGTCACAGCTTTTCCCCAGATATTCTTCAATATCATTCACGACTCTGAAATTGTTTTTATGTGGAGACTTACCCAGCAGGAGAAGACACAGTGGTAACATCTGGAACTTCACAAAGCGCTTTGTGAAGTAAAAATGACAAGTTTTCCAGACCACTTCGTACCTTGGAAGGTATTAGCATAGATAACTCCACCGTGACGTCTGACAGATACTGTGGCCATTATCCTGAAAGTACCTATTATAGCACATTTTGATTTGCGTAAGCAACCTTGTCAAGTTCAGGAATGTAGTTTCTGGAATTTCACCAACACATTTTCGTTTCACACACAGGTGGTAATTAATTTCGCCCGGAAATAAAAATACTTACTTCGAAAAACACATTTCATTACTACAAATTATATTTATTTTTAATATTAAATAAATGACTGTAGGTAATGTTTCTATATATAGTTAAATAAATGATGGGGTAGTTATAGGAATAAGAATAGCTTCAAGTTAAACAAAATTATGAAATGAAAATTTGATATTTACGACTCAATATGAGAATAGAGTTTAGTTTATATAATTAATAGCTATATAAGTAAATTTTCTATATTATTTATATGGATATGTATACAAGCGTTTTAAGTCAATATTTAATAGCGCTCCCTTACTACTTCAGTAACTTTCTTCATTAAATTATTCCTCATACAAAAAAAAATCTAACTCGACGTTTTAACACTTATATGTTAAATATAAATTTAGATGTATTCTAAATAATATATATGTAAAAGTAATATAAGAAAGGTATATAAAAGATACGATGAGAATGTCGTGAGGGACAAGGAACGCTATAGAATGTATCGGTAGTAACTGCAGATAGAGTTAAAGGAAATAAATTGATAATAAAAAATGTATAAACTCTATGTGAACGATAGAAAATAATGTATTGGTCGCCAATGTCAACGCGACCTGTATAAACCTAAATAAGAAAAACAATTTGTAAAATATTTAGAGAAAGCTCTTTAGCAATGGATGGGTCATTTGTATTTACACAATAAAAGGAAAAACGCCAAATATTTTTGGACGGAGCTGATTAGAGGTAACTGATAATATATATTTATGTCATATAAGTCAAGTAGAAATTATTATTATTTTTTTAGGGCAACAGGCTACGTGAGGGTGATCCACATTGGGCAACTCCCCTTTAATAGCATAGGAAGGGATTTGAAAGAGGGGATTCGGAAGGGTAGAGGAAGGTAGCCAAGGGTTATTAGGGCCCCCGGTCTATATTTTAAGGATCCTACCCGGCTATCGCCTAAAGAAATTCAGGGAAAACCCTATGGAAACCTGCATCGGGTATAGTATATATATATATATATATATATATATATATATAAATACTTCTAGCATTCGAGAAATATTTGTTTTCGTAATGGTCAGTGACACAAAACTTCACCAGCCTTTTTTCCTTTCGTACTTTACAAATAAGTCGTTAAACTCCACTTTCGTATGTGAAGTTAAACTCTTCCCTTTATCAGAGAACCATTATAATAATAATACTCGCAATAGTTAATTTTCAGGACCAAAGAAGCATACTTTTTCTCTTTACAAAAATATTCTCTGTTCCGGAATAAACCTTCCACATTTATGTAACTTATTTTTATAATAATAATTTGTTTTTATTTAGTATATAATATTCGATTTCAGATCTCTTTACAGACACTAAAATTACACACATAACGGAAACTGCATAATTTTCTGACCCTATTATACCAAAAATAAATAATTTTAAAAATAGGTTTGCTTTTGCTTTTTTTTTCACTAATAAAGTGACGTCGTGTCTATATTTTTATTCTCTGCCTTTATCTACCAGTTAATCGCTTTTTAAAATGTTCATAGTTTACGGCAAAATATTTAGTATTTCTTCTAAAAATGTATCAGTTTACTCATTTATGTAGTGTTTTTTTCTTGAATGTTTAAAGATTTATATGTTAGATACGTCGTGCGTTTATTCATCCACTGGCCCAAGTTGAATCCCGACGACTGCTGATGGAACCTATTTACTAGAAAATTCATCATAACTTAATAGGAAATTGTACATTGCTTCTTAAATGAAGATACTTTCTGTCTTGAATTAGTTTATTTACGCGATTTTGTATTATTTTTACTTACAAAATTTTAGCATTGTTCTGTACTCTCAAATATTTTGCGTCTTGAGAGGACTGTAAATCCGTGAGGTTCTAGCCATATGAGTATTATTTTAAAAAATCACAATGCTACATTAATTAACGTAAAAATAACGTGATGTTTTATTTTACGTTCGTGTCTTATAACTCATAGGTATTATCTTCCTCGTTCTCATTAACGATATTGGTAAACAGTGAGAACTAGACATGTAAGTATTTACATTTTTCCAAATTATTTTTCAGCTCCAGGCGGGCATCATTGTACTTCAGTCGATTTAAACATAAGTATACAAACATCATAGAAGTATTGAAACTTCATCTTACCACTCAGTACTGTAGTGATTAAATTCTTGCAAAGTTTTTACCACGGTACTCCATAATGTAGTTTCATTTTAAGCTATTTCTATCTCTTCCTTCTTTTTCTCAATTACAGGTTAAGTTTACTGATATGTGTTGAGTCTAAAACCATATTCAGCGAAATATTATAATTTATAGCGAATGAAAATTTCATGTTCAATTATTATAATATATAAATATTATAGTTTAATTGAGCTAATATTATTGTGTCCATAAATTATCATAAGAATTTCGAATTTCCAATACCTGCTCGAATTGCCTCTATAAATTGATAATGCGTAATTTCAACTATAATTAGTTAGAGTAGGAAGATAAGTTTATTTTTCACTTTCGATTCAATCTCTCCTTATGTCCGAGGACATACCTTGGTAAATTTAGGTTTCTGACTCCTTCCCACATTCCAGATCCGCTAATTAAAAGTCAGAATCATCGTCGTAGGTGTTTTCAAATCTGCAGCTTGCCAACTGCGAAAATTCCTTCCTGGTCTATTCTTGTTCTTTAAAGCTTTTTAAGCGGGTATGACTCACAGTGACGTTTGGGGCCTGACCTAGAAAGTCAACAAATGCATGGTCGAGTTGAATAAAACAATTGCGAAAGGGTTGGAGGAACCTCAGAGGCCACGTCAGAGTCGGATTAATTGCAACTTTGAGAAACAAAATAATTCAAGGCAATATTCTTAATTATGAAAGGCTTATTGTATTTCCGTTCTGTTTCATGTGAAGTACTAATGGAATAAAATCGATTGAAAAGTAAGTATCCCAAAATTATTTGTCGATTGGCCGTTGAGAAAATTTTACTTTTCTGCAATCATTCAAAGACGTTTATTCACAAAGTAACATTAAGTTACCCAAAAGTTAATTCCATTTTATAAAAATTTTATTTTTCAAAGATTATGTTTTAACAAATTTATATTATAATAGAAACAATCCATCGTTTCGTGATTAAAAGTCAACCTTTTCCAAACACTGACCTTAAATTGTTTTCATGAAAATGTAAATAATTTCCTTCTTAATTTCTTATGCCTGTAGTACGTTACGTCCTAGTAGACTTTTATAATCATTTTTATGCAGCAAAAGCTATTGGCGAATGTCAGATAACTTACCTTCTTTCACACTCGAGGAGAGGAAGCTAAAACTATGTAGCAATACTTCATTCGACGTTATTAAAACTATAATATATTATTGTAGGAATATTTTGAGGCATTAGGTGAAGGAAAATAATAAATGAAAGTCCGCATTCCTTACCTTAGGTAGTCTGAAACCACGAGGAAACAAAAGTAGAATTAAAAATGATGATTGACTCATTCGTAATGTTCCACCTTATATTTATTATCTAGTATTACTATTTAATTATAAAGTTGATTTAAGTTGTTATACATTACCAATTTTTTTACAGGTTTTTTGTTCGCTTGCATCTGTCATTTGAATGGTTTATATATTTCGGCTGTCGCATGGAAGGTAACCGTTGAACATGATAACATTGACTAACGTCTGTTATAAAGACTTACTTCCATATAATTCGTCAAAACAGAAAATATTCGAGCAATGTTTCTTCTACCAATTGGTGGGTTGAGGTTGAGGAAAATATTTACAAAGCATAGTCACAACTTTTCTTGAAATAATGTCAGAATTCTTGACGTTGAATTGTTCAACATTACATTGAATAATAATTTTACCCCGTCATGTTCAAAGTGACACGTATGAACTCGGTCAAATATATGACCTATTTTGTACCTGGTATCTTTGGCTACATTTCTTTGGTCTGTTTGACAGGTTCATTTAGTTTGTTTACTATCAGTGCTTGAGATTGGTAGAAGAAAAGTTGCACGAGCTTTTCCTGTTTAGTTGTCTGTGGGGCTAGTTATATGCAAATATTTACTTTTCATACCTATGTGCAATAAAGTTGTTAACATTTCTATATAAAGAAAGTATTGGCTCATACGTAACACAATTTATTTATTCATTCAAGTGTTTAGTAAAATTGGTTACTCGATTGCGGCGCCGAGTGCATTCAGAAGTAAGTTTAATATTGAATATCCAACGAGGGAAGAGAAAGTTTCGTTGGAATAAACCGTTTGATGAAACTGTAAAAGAGTACAAAAAATAAATTACCGTCTACATTTAAAGTTGAATGGCTGTTTTATGGGTGCAATTTACAAAGTTTTTTTTTAAAAAAAACATCCATTTGAGGTAATACTGCGAAACAAAATTGTGTTTTTTGGAGTAGAAAACAAAGTATTATACTGCAAATTCAATGATACTCTCCACGTAATTGATAAACCAACATCACTGATCACAACGTCATACTTACTTTTCAATTTTGTATCTGTGGACGTCGATAGCTTCGCAATTTAAGGGACAGTTTCTACCGACGGTAGAATATTTGCGGTATATATTTATGGAATGCAGAATCTTACCACTACAGTATTTACACCAACAAATTGTATATATTTTCTTATTTTTTATTGATTTCTTTAATTAATTTCCTTATAAAGTTTTGTGGAATGTAAGATTATTTTTGTTTATAAAAATCGTTTTGGCATTTCCGTGGTTTGAGATTTTCTTTAAATAGAATTTTTTAACGCATATAGTGCGTCATTTTTCCCAAATTGTTATTTATTAATTATATACTTATTTTATTTAAATTAACGGAAGGCCGCATGGTTGCTAGAGACTGGAGGCAACGGTAATAGATAAGCGGGTAGGCCTAAATTCCGAAGCCGCATGGTAATTTTGGGGTAACTGTCCAATCACAACATATCAGAACTAGAGTCCAAGAGAAGGTACTTCTCGGTGAACACTTGATGTGTAGTTTTTAGAGAGTTCAATTGATGGCTAATTGAGTGAACACTCCTGTACCGGAGTTCACGCACCTTCCAGTCTTCGCTGCTCCAGCATCTGGTAAGCTCTAAGGTTTTATTTCCGGGTGTCGCGATGCGAGCTTTTGCAGCCAAAACCACTACAGTTTATCCTGATGAAAGGAGTAGCCGGTAGTTGAACAGAATTAATAGTGTAGTGACAGCGAACTACCGAATATGCCTTCAAGTAACAGTCCTTTTTTTTATATTAATTTTGTTTATTTAATTAAATTTGTTTCTTTATATTAACTAAATTACCTGTATAAAATATTCGTTAATCTGCAGGTGGCGTCCAAGAGATAAGTAAAATTTCCAAAGGCACATATTAACATATATTATTGTTTATCTCCGCGTGACGCGTTACTTGCATGTATATAGATATAAAATAATGTCTTATTTTCTTTCTAGTATTAAATATTAACTATTTCTTTACGTAAAACTAAGAAATGTTTATTAAATAATTATTTTTTAAATTATACTATCTCATTGGAATTATAGATTATACATTTATTGTGAAATTTAAGATTTATTTTATTACCATTCAATATTTTTCGTTGCATTTGAAAGGCTAGTTCAAGAAAAAAACCTAAACGATTATATATATATATATATATATATATATATATATATATATATACAATTATGAAGTTTTATATCTGCAACAAAGAACGTTACGGCAGTGTCGTAAGAACTATACACACTTACATTTAAGAAAACAAAATAAATTCTAAACGTTGCGGAGTTTATAACAAAAAAACCTTCGTTAAAAAATCAGGAGCTTTAAGACCATATTTTCAGTCATTAGCATTTATAAATTTTTTTTTATAATAATTCGAAATATAAAAGTTGGTATATCGTATTTGATATTATTTATAGATATGCTGCCTCCTAAACTGGTCGAGTCACGGAGAAGGGAATGCTGCGTCCCCACAGCAAACTCCTCTCCCGCTATCGGAAGGGCGTGGGACAAGTATCCAATGCCCGACCTACCTAATGCAGGTTTTTCTAGGGTTTTCCCTGAATTTCTATAGGCGAATGCCAGGTAGGATCCTTAAAATATAGCCCGGGGGCCCTAGTTAACCCTTGGCTACCTTCCTCTACCCTTACGCATCTCCCCTTTCAAATCCTTTCCTATGCTATTAAAGGGGAGTTGCCCAAAGTGGATTACCCTCATGTAGCCTGTTGCCCTAAATAAAATGTAACCAAACATTAAATTTTTTATTGAATAAACTTCAAAAAACTAATTTTAAAACAACGTTTATCCAAGTAATATAGAGACGAATATTTATTGAAATTATCCTTCATCAGATTATTTTTTTATATAAATCAGCAACGACACAGGACAAATACGTTTAGAAAATGGACTTAAATTAAATTGTTATTAACCGCCTAACATATGCCGATGTTTATCATCTCGTTTTTGGTGTTTGACGATCGATTACTATTTTTGTTTGTGTAGAATTTTGTTTTATTGTGAAATGAATTTCATACTTTCAAAGCAGGTAAATTGATTAGTGATAGTGGAGGTTGAATACTGCAACCGTTTTTTATGTTTTTTTCCACAATATTCATTACTATCTTCGTCGACTTACGGTCATATATATGTGACTAAAATATTTTCAGATAATTAATTACGATTTAGCATAAGTGTAATTGTGATTTTATCTTTTGTAAGATAAATCAGCAATATTACAAGGCGATATAAATAAAACTGCGGATCTGTAATTTCGTTGATTTTTTTATTTCAGTGATTTTGGAAGTTATGTTAAATTAAATGAGTGAAAGTAATATTTTCTCACTAGTGTTATTGAGTTGTAAACTCGGTGTTCCACTGTTTTAGGGTTTTCTTCACTATTCAATATAATAAATTGCTAACAGAATCATTTGTGATGAATGATGGAAAGTACATTGAAGCCGCAGACGTGATGTTTAAAAAATTAATTTAAGCCCATTTAACTTATAGTTTGATAAAATAGTCGAATGACAGACAAAATGAAATGTTGATATAAACACCCACAACGTTTCTCGAAGATTTGCTCCTTTCTTTACGTGCACAAGAGCCAGGGGTTTTCTAGTTTGTCGACAGGGTTGTGCGTTTGTTGTTAATCGTGACTTGTGCACCTGACGAAATAAACAAAGTTTCTAGAAACGTTGTGTGGTATTTATATCACCACTTAATTTTGTCTGTCATTGGGCTATTTTTACTAATTATTATATTTTAAAACAGACGTATTATATTTTCATCTCTTTTAATTTATTCTCTTTTAATTTTTTTTTTAGTAGTAGCCAGTTTGGTAATGAGTTATTCGACCATCCTGATCATTTTATAAGACAGTTTACGAAGTTACGACCTTTGTCATTGAAGATTCAAATATCCGTATTCAATCTCTGTGAAAAAGTATACCTGTGTTTATTAATGAAAATATTCGTTCACGCTTTCTGTCAGGACCTTCGTTGAAGCCTGCATCGAGTCGAGGACGTCTCAGTCCCTCACAAGATTTACAAACAACCCCGGCGTTTAAAATAGTAAAGTTTCCAAAGCGCTACTGTTTACCCATTGTATCACTAAATTGGGGAAGTGCCATTCCTAAGTGCTAAAATAGACCAGGAGCAGCTGCAGTCCCACACAAGAGCATTGTTGTGTCTGCGACGGGTCTTTACGACCTCTGCGCTCCACAAAGTCTCAAAGGGACCATCGCGGTTCAGATAAATAAAGTCCTCTACCTACATCCGCCTCCATTTCTATTCCTCTCATAATATTTCACCGCGCAGTTCATCCCTTAACAATTTGCAATACATTATAAAGTTCATTCTTAACTTCGTGTTCAATATTAAACACAGTAATAATCGACTAACACGTAATTTATTACATACGAAAGTACGGTTTTTACGAAAGTAGTTTACAATGCATTTTTTTTGTGAATGCCAACGTATTCTTCGACTATTTTTTTCCATGTCATTTTGTATACAAATAATTATGCACAGTAAAAGATAGTCTGATATATATTTGTTTAAAGCTTTTACAATTTTATACAAAAAAATATTTTCTTTGAGTAGTCTAAATAAATTATGCTGTACGGGTCCATACAGTGGATTCTAGCTAAGGCAAACATTTCATGAATTTATCCTTACAAATAAATAGATGAAACATCGCCTGTCGACTGCTTTTCCAAAATAGCAAATTAGAAACTAACGAGCATTAAACGTCATTTGCATTCACTGCGTCGTAAAAAGTGCAGGAATGTGTGTCAATAATTTACAAGAATTATTTATTAAATATTAAGTAGAAAACAGTATATGTTTTTTTTTTGCGAAGCACAGTCATAAAACTCCGAGGATGCGCGTTAATAAATAGTTGCGACGGGGTCAGCATTCTCCATTCTTGATTTTCACGTAATCTGCAACAAAAGAAAAATGTGGCACATTAATACTTCAATATAAAAAAACGAGTCTTTATTTCAACATTTTCACTAACTAGAAACGGAAAAAATGATTATAACCCGAAATAAAAAATAAATGTAAAATATTGTGTTTTAAATTTCGAGTAAGGAGCCATAAGTTATTTATGGTAAAAATGTTTCTTGCGATGTGTCATAAAAAAATTTCTAGTAACTAAAAGATTTTCTCCGCTGAATATTTGGAGAAATTTTCCCTGAATCAATTCGCAGTTGAATTTCAGGCATGGCTATTTTTTTTTATAAATTATCAATGCTGTATGTCAAAAGTAATACTCACCTTTCGCAACCAATTCAGAAGATCAGAATTTTAATACAAGAAACAAAATTAACATACACAAAGAGGACAAAAATTTATTACAATGAAACGGTTCATTTATATTGCTATATTTAATAAATAATACAGTAGTTTTATAATATAAAACTACTGTATTAAATGTGTACTAATTATACAAAGAAATAAGTTATTAACAGACATTAATTTTGTCTGTTAATTGGCTACTTAGATTCTGATAAATAATGTAATTAATAAATTCCCAGACTGCAATAAACGTAAAAAAAATAATGAAAAATTTTAGAAAAGGACGAACCAAATATTTAGCTTAGCCACCACCGCTATTAATGAATTAACAGAATTAGATTTATATTAAATTAAATTGTATATATAAAATCATGTAAGATTCTAAAATCAGGCGGTTAAGTTTTAGGGTATAATTAATAATTATCGGGTATTATTATTTCTGTAAAAATCAAGGCTCATTCTACGCTCTTGATAAGGCCTGTGGAATATTTACTACCTTATACTAAATAGTAATACAGCAAATCAAAACTTTTCTGCGAGTTTGAAAAAAGTAAACCAAATAATTAGGTCTTTACTGGCTTCCAAAAATGCTTGTGGATGTATTACATCCGCTCCTCAGAGAGATACTTGAGAGTCCCAAGTAAGAACATCCTTGGTAAAATGATTCCGGGAATTAGATACGGCGTAGTCTACCTCATACGCCTTTGCCCTCGGCATAGTAAAGAAGCAGGGATCCAGCTTTAGACTATTGACGTAGGTGTGCAACCAATTTGTGGTTAAAATTCAAATACGGTACTGTACAGCGGCTGAGTGACAGTTTTTATTGGACCAATTGACTGTGTCTTAATTAATTGCGTTTTACGCTACAAGTTCACTCTCTGTAGATGTTCGCAAAGATTGTAATCAGAAACTGCATGTTACAGGTCTCCTGTAATTCGGCGAATTTTTTTTACTTTCACTGTAGTATTTCCCACAGGAATGCAGTCATAATTAACGAGGTATAACTATTGCGTATGGTATATAAGATATTTGCTATGATTCTGGGAATGAAATTAATTACCGAGAACCTTTTGGGGGATTAGAACCAAATAGATCTTTACAGTAAGTAAATCTTGGAGAAATTTTTATGAATATAACATTGATATTCTGTAGCTGTTTGTGGACTTTTAGCAGGCATATGACAGTATCACCAGAGGTTAGCCAAATGGAGCTATGAGATGACTGAGGATACCTTCAAAGATTATAGGGTTGGTAAACATGACTACCAAATGGAAGGTGAAGATTGAAGGTGAATGTCCAAGAGATGTTTCTGATAATCAAAGACTAAGGCTGGGAGGTGCAATGTCCACAATCCTCTTCACTGTAGCCACTAGAGAAGGTTACGCGGAAAGTAGAGGTTACACTATGTAACCGACTGAGCCATACCCTGGCTTATGCTGATCACATTAATGTGATATCACGAAGAAAGCAGGGTCTTGGAATCCAATATGATATTAGTAAACGTAGCGTAGTAAATGGAGCTTAGGATAAACCAATTAAAAACGAAGTACATATTCTCATCACGGACCAAGAAAATGGGGGAGGCTAATGTGACGCAGTTAAATGGACAGAATTATGGAATAAATAACAGGTACCGTAGTCACAGTTGGTAATTGAAGTTAATTCTCATTATTACGTGTGTTGAGATCATGGGATCTTAGCAGGAACCTGAAAAGAAATGGTAAAACCTGTGCTGAGAAACGGTTCAAAGACATGGACTTTTCCTAAAAGGAGTGAAAAAATGATATATAGTCCTGTAAAAATTGGACAATGGTAGATGAGATATAATGAAGAATTTGAACAATCTAGATTCAGAAGCTGTAGCAGTCGATTGAGATTGCTGGAACATTTTGAATGAACCAAGAACATTTACACAGGAAGAAGAAGACGACTGAAAGGACGGCCAAGGTTGAGATGGATGGATAACGTTAAGTAGGAATGTGTTATCTACAGACATCATTCTTTAGAAAAATATATAACTATCAACTGTTCTATTTTACCCTCTCCAAAAATGGAAATCTTATGCTTTTACTGCCACGTCACCATTGGAAACGAGGATCCACGTTTAATTTCACAATGCGGGTAAATCTCTTCATATGATTGGTACAATTTTCTTTTTTCTTTGATGCTCTGTACGGACATCTCAAGAAAATTATTTTCTAGTTACGCGTTGAAAAGTCGAAGGTGTTCAGTGTAAATAATATTAAACTGATCTTTGCTTACACTTCATCTCCCGACAGTAGGCCAGCTCCATGAAGCATTCGTTGATGAAGGATCTCATCTCACCACTGGCGTCGACGGCGCAAATGGGCGCAGGTTTGGGGAAACAGACCAAACCTTCGCACTTCCCCATGGCCTCAGGACGAGGCGCCGCTTCCGTCTCCCCTGTAAAATCAAGCGAAACAGTCATACTGGAGCTCGTATACAAGAATTATCAACTTTTATCTATAAAAAATTATATGAACATAATCGTTTTTTGCACACTTCATATCTGATTTTGATTTCTAAAGATAAAGTGTTAAGCACAATACACGCCTCATCAAAGAGTTTGTTTTCTAATTTGAAGAAATAATAAGGGGCTTGGTAATTGCATGGAGCTACGGAAAAGCTATTTTTTTGGTAGAATTCTCTTTATTAAGCTATTTGAATTTGCGACCAAATTTGTTGAATGAATTTGAATTTTAATGGTTATTTTTTACACGTCTTTAATTTTAATAGCAGCTTAAATGAAGAGAATTTGTGGCAGATCTGTGAGATGACGACTCATACATAAAATCATTGAATTAAAATGCTTGCTTTAGAAATATGCCTTTATAAAATAATTTCACTTTAAATGATAAATTAAAAAACCTTTTTTAGTCCTCTAATAATATAAAACAGGAGGTTTCGGATTTATGCTAAGCCATATTCATCTGCTACTTTAATTGTCACACAATTGTCAGATTAACGTGAGACGAATACCACGCACTTAGGACAGTGTAGCATTGTATGTTTTAAATAATATGTAATTTTTATATAAAAACAGTTGAATATGGATTAGGATAAAGCAGAAAGCTCATATTTTATATTACTTGAGGACTAATAAAGGTTTTTTTAATTTATCCTTCAGTTATAATCTAACTTTTTTTTTAAAAAAAAGTTAAAATAACAAAATAAATATGTCAGCCAATATTACAGAAAATAGATATGTATTGTCGATCAATTTATTGAGACAAAATTTAAAAAATGTTTAAGATGATTTATTTAAAAATTTTAAATTGTACATTAACTTCTGTGACATTAAGAAGAAACTTCTTAATGCTATAGATTTATTAAGTAAGAAATGAAAATAAATCGTTAGGCTAAAATATACTAATTAGATAAATAAATAGCCAAATAACAGACAAAGTAAAGTGCTAAACTAAATATCCCATAACGTTTCTGCAATCCTTGTTGCTTTTTTCAGATGTTTTAAGTAAAAGACAAACCATAAAAATCAGGTGATTAACTCAAAAGCAAAGCAGAAGCAAACTTTAATGCAAGGAGAGGTTAGCCTGACAAAAACGGATCATAGAGATTGCTGAGTTTTATAGATCAGTTTGTACATTAATTTTAGTGAGGCTAAATTTCATATCAAGCATTTCTGATATCATTCTGGAATATTATCTTGTGTCAACGCCTAAAATATTAGCATTTTGCAAATCAAATAAATGTTTCTAAATGAGATATGTTTGGAGACTACAGAAATTGGATATATACTCTTTGATACTTGTATTAAGTGATCTTTTTATTTGCCCTATGTAGCAGAAATTACAATGAAACCAATAGATTTTGCTTTAGTTGTCAAGTAGATTCTTATAGATACTTTATCCCTAAGAAAAGTGTACTAGTAGATCTGTAAACAATGGATATTTGATATTCTTTAAACATTTGACGAAATAATGAGGTAACATTTTGTGATAATAAAGAGTAAAACTTTGGATTGTAGTGATTGGGAACGAGTAGTAGTAGGAGGTTTTGTTCAATACATTGTTTATGCGTTTATTAATACAATTTAAAGAGTACTGATCAGAAATTAATATATGCGATATTTACTTTATTAAATTCGATTATTTTTTCTGAATAATGTGTTTGAATCTATTATTGAATTTCCAAATTCGGTACGAATCGCTGAGCGTCAATATTGTATGTATAAGTCTTTTTCGGATTTATTGGATAATATATTTAATTTTTATACTCATATGTTTGATAAATATCAATTTTAGAAATTAAATCAAGTCATAATATTTTACAGGATTTAATAAGTAAATATTTCAGGTAGCAATTATATTTAGGAAAAAACATTTATTATTTGATGACGACAGAAACAGATAAGTTTTATTGTAATGATGTCTGTTATGAAGCTTTTTAATCTGACTTATCAGTAAACGTTCCGACATTCGTTTGCAATTATGGAAACGAAATCGTGATTTTACTTATAAATGGCTTTTGAGTTGCACTAGAAGTTAATTTTGCGGCAATATAAACTTGAAATTCTTATTGAATTCCGTATTACTATTGAAATGATTAATGAGAATTACGACACAGTCTCTGTTAATGAGCAATGACGTCGGAACGAGCTATCAGCTAGCTCTTGTCTCCTTTGTGCTGTGTTAAATAAGCATATTGGCTTTCGCGAGTATTCAAATTCGCTCAGACCTGCGTAAGACAGGTTTTTCTCGTAAATTTTTCCACTGCCGACGAGCGTGAACCGCGTATTGCAAGGAAGAATAACTTCGTTACACCTGGGCCAGTTTGCGTCAAACGTTACGTTTTGCGCATTTAATGGCCTCATACAACAAGTGGAAAAAAACAATACCGAGTGACCTTAGAGATAGGAATGTCTCAGCAGATAGCGTCGCGAGGAAATTTATGTTTCATTTCGAAACGTGACAGATATGCTCAAAACTTCTTATAGAGGTAAGAAGACTTAAGTGAAGCTCGAGCACGCCCACAAGACAAATTTTTGTAACGTGGAAGACAATTTCATTGAATCATTTAATATTACAATCGATTAAAAATAGGTTCCAATAAGTCAATATTAGGATAATTTATTTCACAGAAATATTAATCATCTGCATTCATCATAACATAAATTATATCATTATAATGATGATTATTTAAATAAGTATTCTGATTAACGTGAAAACTAATAAATAAATACACATCAGCCAATTTTAAGTTAGAAAAAAAAGAAGAATTTATTAAATGAACAACGTTTCAAAGCACGGCTTAATTTGCGTATTAATCATTTTCCAATTTTGTTTTAAAAAATTGATGACTGCCGTGGCGAAAATGTATAATTTTTAAAATTGTACAAATGTAAAATTGTACATTTCGGTCACGGCAGTCATCATAACATAAATTATATTGATGATTATATAAATAAGTATTCTGTCCAATAATTTATTAAAAAATTGTATCAGATGAGGTCGCAAATTAGGTAATGAAACATTGTTAATTTAATAAATTCTCCTTTTTTTCTGACTTAAAATTGGCTTATATATATTATATCATTATAATATTATTTTTGACTGAACGAACTTTAACTTTTATTGGTAAAAAATAATAATATAGAATTGTGCTGGAAACCTTGAGAGTTAATTTTTAATCCATAATAAACAGTTCCAAGTTTGGCTTCCCAAATTATTCCAAATGTGGATTATTGAAATAAAAGCTGCAACTAAATTTCCTCATTGTTCAGTCACGAAAATCCACACCATTCAATTACTGACTGATTCTTATAATTAGTATCCAATTCCCAATATTGATGAACGATTGGCATAATGTAAAAAATTTAGATAAAGAATTCAATATTATTACAGATTGATGAGTGAAATGTTGAATATCACATATAATGACTCGGGATTTAATGTAAAAATGTTACTAATAATTTAAAAAGAATTTCTCATATTTATTGTAATTCATTTTTTGTATTTTTAATTTTTTATTACCATAGTTATTTTAAATTTACCAATACTTTCAACAACTGTGTATAAATATAAATTATTTCGGAAGCAGCGTGAAATTTTTGTTCCCCTTAATGTCATGTAATTAATTGTAAGTAATGTTCTACAAATATTTACATAATTATAAATGATCATGTTCGTAAAATCTGATTTTATTGGAATTTTTAATTATGAGTTGGAATTTATATAATTTAATTGAATTGTACAACACCTGACGAGGTCTAAAAAATTATGGATGAAACGTTGTGTCTGTTATAATGTTTTTCTCTATTATATTGTTTTAAATTTTTATCCATAATATAAATTTTATCCATAATATAAATTTATGGCTTAATGATCTGACGTTTTGTAATTTATTCAAAGAAGTCAGATAAATGTAACTATTTCCAATATTAATTTAATTTTGGCCCTTGTTGGCTGACAGACAATTGTATTTTAATCTGTAATGGATATTTTTAAATAAATAATGAGATTTTAGTGTTTCAACGATGCTTTGGTTTGTTCTTGATTGAAATTTCCTATAAACTTAAAACGCCCTTATCCAAGGAAGAAACCTATTTTAATATATTTTTTTCCAAAATTAATGTTTTCTAATTAAAGTCTAATAATTTCATTAATTTTTATTATTATTATTGGGAGATTTAGAATCAAGTCAACCAAAATTGTTCTTGGCGACTGTACACGTTTAAATTAAAACATTGTTATGAGGAATAGTCTTTGTATGAGGAGTTTTTTAATGTCTGTAATGCAAGTCTCTTTTTTTTTTAGCCTTGTTAATCTTGTCTTTGTTCTTCTATCTTTCACCGCAATGTACATAATTAATATAATCTTGAGAAATCTTTCCGGTAGAGTCATAAATTTTATTTATGACTAAATAGCCATCAAATGTTGTTATTATTTGTATTAAAGGCCAGATATTTTTTGGATTCATTTGTTTCTATTTACAAAGTCTATTTTTTATTATAGTTTTATTTAGTCTCTCTTATTTTCCGAAACGTTGTGTTACATTACAACACAAGAACGAATTATAATTTGTTATCCGTTTATAAAACACTGTAATAAGCTTGTAAATCTTAGATTGGATGGGAGGAATTAATTTTAAATTATGTAAAAAATGCTCTTCAGTTCTTTTCCATTTTCTTTGTTTATTTTCAGATTACTATGATCTAAGTATTGAAAGCTTCTATTAAATATATGTGGCTGTTTCTGCTAGTAATAGAGTTTAAAGTGTGAACTTTATGACTGTAAAAATGGTGTACTTTATATCTGAAAATCTGTCAACAGTCTCCTAGCGTAATTTTATCCCTGAAAGAGTTTTAAAGCAAGAGAAACTCAATAATAAATATATTTCAGTCTAGTTTGATTACTAGATGGTAAACAGATTGTACGTTCATATTGAATGTTAAGAAGTAATCATTTTTTATAATTATAATTAAGTGTTTTTATTTAAATATTTCCTGCTGTAAACATTATGATGGGTAGATCTTGATTCTAGAAATTTATACATATGAATTTCAAGAGTTTATTTCTCAAAATATAATGGAAAAATCGTTTATTACTAAATGTATATGCTCGTTCACGTAACACTGGGATTGGTGATGTCCTCAGGGACCCTAGCGGCTGTCGAATGTTGTCCGATCAGAGGAGTCGCGTCGTCACTTGATCCAATGTTGCAATTCTTGTCTCGATCGGTGACGGGAGCCCAAAATAGAACAGCAAGCACGTCTGTTACTTGATTGCAGTCAATACTGATCTGATCGCTGCGGCTACTAATTGCCTACGACTCCTCAAAGATTAAGACTTCCGCCCTAGACGTAACATCCCATGACTAATATATATATATATATATAATTAGTGTGCTGATGACAATATTTTAACCATACATGCAAGCAGTATTTTTCATTTGTATTGAAGATACCAGTAGCACGTTTATCTGACACACTCTTTCACAGCCTGTACCTAAAGCCCTTAGTTTTTTTTATGTTGACAATCATATTATCATTGCTTCTTTAACTTCAAGATATCAATAAATTCACAATTAACATGTCGGAGTAACTCATTCATTACAGTTACACATTTATATTGTGTAATATTGAAAAATAAGGAATTTAGCATTTCAAAGGCCGTTATAGATAATTTATATAAAAAATTGCAGCGCTTATTATGAAATTAATTTGCACTAGGTGTTGATTAAATATTAGAGACTTCGTTGAGTTCAAGTCTTTGAAGATTAAATATTAGAGACTTCGTTGAGTTCAAGTCTTTGAAGATTAAATATTAGAGACTTCGTTGAGTTCAAGTCTTTGAAGATTAAATATTAGAGACTTCGTTGAGTTCAAGTCTTTGTAGGTCTGAAATAAAAATCTAATACGTCAGTTATGAAATATAATAATAAAATACCAAATGTGAATTCACTCGAATCAGTTGTCTTTATTAAATAAATATCCATGCCATCAACATTACATTTTGGTATTTTATAACGCATTTTGTACAATGTAAAAAAAAGGTAACTTCTGAAAAATACAATTGCCTACGTATATATACTTATATAGTAAAATATTTTTATATCAAAAGCAATCTTTTTGACTGTCACATCGATCGATAATAATAACAAATGGCAAGGTTGTCTCTGAATGAAGCTCACTGACACTCAGTGCTACCAACACTACATGGACGGATTGCAAAAGTTGCCGTGTTAGTTTGTCACCGTGCATAAATAATTATTTAGTTTACTAAACAAATTGGAAGAGAAAATAACGTAAACACCTGTTTACAACTCTATATTTTCCCAAAGGTATTAAGGTAAATTATTGTAAAAACTTGTAGAAGTATCAGCTACCATTACCCTGTTGTTGATTTCAAAGTAGCTGATATACGTTTTTTTTAATACTTCTTTGTTAAAAATATAATTATTAGATAAAATAGCAAACTAACAGACAAAATTAGGTGAAAAATACAAAAACCACACAATGATTCTCGAATCCATTTTCCTTTCTCTAACCTCTTTGCTTTTCCATTGCGATTCAGCTTTGCTTTTCAGTTCGTCAAATGGATTGAGTGGTTGTGTCGTACTCATGGCTCTTGTTCTTTTTGATCACCTGACGACAGAACCAAGGATTCTAGAAACGTTGTGTCGTATTTATATTATCATCTCATTTCGTATGTCATTTGGTTATTTTATCTATTAGTATGATCATGTTTTATTGGAGGATAAAGTACGTGACCCTGCTTAGCGATACGTCACGATAGTACATTCCCATCCTACTGATACACGGCGGTTGTTATGGGTGATTGACCAGCGACGACGTATAACCACGATGACTGCTGATTAAGTCAGAAATGCCTGATATGTTCTCGGCATCGCTAAAAATTACTTTTTTTTTTCTGTATTCAACAATCGGACCAATTTTCTAAGGCACAGCTACTCGTAAATAGCTGCCTTGACGAAAATAATTATAAGAAAAATTCCGGAAGTTAGCCACTAGACAGTAAATAGTGATAACTTCGTCGCGGAAGTAGACACTAAAATTGTTTTGACCTCGTATAAGACTACTTATGGAATAACTATAAGATAGTTGTCACTGCACTTCATCGTCGCGATCTATCTATGGTAGATTAACGGTTTATTAAAATTTAATATTTAGCAATAATAGTGGATTGCCCGTGAATGAAGCTACGAAAAACTGAGAGTTGATATCGTGGGTTCCAGGAAGTTGTCCGCAAGAAATTTGTTCCTTAAAGCTCATGGCGAATGAAAATCACGACAGTGCTGTGTCCAAATCCCTGAGTTTCTTTCTTTTGCGTTTCGTCTTTTATTCAGACCTCGCCAATTTATTTTTGAAAAGCAAATGAAACACACATTTTTATGTAAAAATGCATAAATCCACTGACAAGAGTTACTTTAAAAAAACTGAATCGTTATGAAGGATGTGCACAAAGACTAAGGAAATATTCTTCAAATTTAGAATTTAGCCACGTACTTGTAGTTTTCTATGTAATCGCTTGCATTCAGGATGACACAAAACGGGAATTTTTGAGAAAGGTGGAGGCATCCGTGTATTGCGGGAAACTGAGCTTCATGCAGAGGCAAACTGGCCATTTAATAATTACGGGTCAGTACTATTTCTTTAATTTTCGATTGATAGACCACGGCTTAAATACTTCAGTAATTAAATAAAAAAAAAGAACTGAAGAAATTATTTTCAAACAAAAATTAACCGAACAGGCTACGAAGCTGAATTAATGGATCAGGATGGAAAAAGATCGACCGGATCGGGTATCGAACCCGGCTTGGTTCGTTATGCTCTTTACCATCTGAGCAACCAATTCTTTTTTCAACACCTAAAATTATGCCGGAAATTATTTAGTAAATTATATGTGAACCTGTATTCAGGTCTGTTCATATGAATGGAGACAGATTTCGCAAATGACGCGGAGTCGAACAGGGTAAATCAGTTGGTAAAGAGCATCACGTACCAGGAGGACGTCATGAAAAAAAAAAGCCTGCGAGAGGATTCTCTCGCAGGTAACCTGCGAGGGATTTTCGGTAAGAGTTGTCCGCTATTCCCATTGGAATAGTGTAAGCCTGCGAGAGGATTTCTCGCAGGTGAACCTTCCCAGAGATCTCTGGTGGGGGCTACCTTTGGGGATGCTCTCACATCATTCTGGTTTTTTTGAACTAAGGTTCCCACATGCCGAGGCACCTTGGTCTGTTTTGAGAGGTGTATGTTCCGGGGTCGCAGACCTTGGGCATACGGCAAGAGTTGTCCGCTATTCCTATTGGAATAGTCGGCCAGCTGCCTCCTAAACACTCCAAGGCATGGCGAGAGGTAAGCTGCGTCCCCACAGCAAACTCCTCTCCCGTCATCGGAAGGGCGTGGGACAAGTACCAAATGCCCGACCTACCCGATGCAGGTTTTTCTAGGGTTTTCCCTGCATTTCTTTAGGCGAATGCCGGGTAGGATCCTTAAACCATAGCCCGGGAGCCCTAGTTAACCCTTGGCTACCTTCCACTACCCTTCCGCATCCCCCCTTTCAAATCCCTTCCTATGCTATTAAAGGGGAGTTGCCCAAAGTGGATTAATCTCATGTAGCCTGTTGCCCTAAAAAAAAGGACGTCTCGGTTTCGATTCCCGATCCGGACGTGAAGTTTTCCATGTGGATCTTTTAAAAAAATCAGTTCATTATAAGTAATTACAAATCTGAAGATTACTAATAGTTTGGAAGATGAGCAGAGGGATTTTCAAAAGTTCCCGTTTTTGTGTGTCAATCTGATCCTTAAAGTAAATCCTTACATTCCATAAATAGTTAACCAACCACATCCATCAACTTTTTTATAGATTTCAAGCAACGAAAATCCACCAAAAGCTTAATTTTTAATGTTCAAAATTTGTCACTCGATCATATTCGGAATATTTTCATAAGTTTTATTTAGTATATTTTACCGGAGGAAACGTCAACTTTAGTCAGATCCCCTTCAACCTTCTCAGAAAGAGCAACCGCTTTCTTGGTTTTGTTATGTTGGTATCCTTACATTAACTGATAAATCAAACATATGGTGCTGAAGGACAAATAATTATTTAGACTTTGCTGAACTAATCTGCTTTCCAAGAAATCGGAGAGGAGTTTCTTATTAAGTCTGTCCCTGTCTATGTGTGATCAATTTTCCTAACACTTCTTACCTACATTACCTGAAAGAATATTTATTCCGCCATGGCAGTGTTAAGTTGTGACGTATCTGAAGTCGTCGTACCCTCGGCCGTTGCTGACGTTTCAAAATGAGGTTGGGTGTATTATTTTGAATGGCGGCAGACGTCGATGGTTGTAAGGAGGCGGCAGGTGGGCCGTCGCGGCGCCTCAGGCAACAATGCATCGTCTGTGTGACGTCGTCGCTGGCTAAATATACAGGTCTTGCACGTTGCGCAACCGTCTACATTTCTGATATGCGTCTGAGAGGGAACAAGAGCGTTCTCATTCCCAGGCGACGCTCCATTAACAGGTCGCGTGCAGCGACATTCCCCAGGGGTCAACACTCCAACACGTAAACTACCGCCACTGCTGCGTCGAACGTTCCCTCGGCGAAATCGTGACATCATATTTCCATACTCAGTGTACTCGATAAATAACGTTCATATTATTTATCGAAACGTTAATTAGCACTCTACACAATCAAAGACATAAAAGAGGATCACAATTCAAAGCAACTCTTGCACATCAAAATATTTTTTTTTACGACTGCCGCTCCGTAACAATATTTACTGTTAAAAATATCACTGAACATACGTACTTGGAATGTATCACTAATGAGGTTCGTAAAAAAATTGATCTAAGTTACCAAAGTATTGCGTATTGTTATTATCATCCAATAACGTCGTTGTTAGACTATAATTTGTAATAGTTACATTAAAATTGCATGAATAAATTCAAAGTAGAATTTAATAAAACATTAAAGGCACCATATTTTATTAATTGTAATATTGGCTGCAACTTCGTCATCCTCATAATCTTTTTCTGCAGAATAATAATCATGGAATACATATAATCAAGTAAATGTGCATGAATACGTCTCAACAAACGAAATTGTTGATTTACAAAAAATATATATATTCTGAAACCTCTGTGTCTTACCACAGAATCAATATTTTTTAATAAGTGTACGAGCATCAAAAACTAAATCTGTTTGTTACTCTTCCACCCCATTCACGCAACAAATGCATTTTACGTGCGCTTGTGTCCTTGAAGGACTATAATCAGACAGAGATGTACTGAACTACGTAGGTCTACACCTGGAGGATTGTTCGGACACTCATACTGCATGACTGAATTTTAGAAGACAAGCAAAGTTTTTCAATTGTTGATTCTTACTCTCTTCTCACTGACAGAGAAACCTTCAATTTCCTGTCCACCTGAAAGACAGCGAATTATATTATTATGCTGACATGCCCATGCAAGAACAAATGTAAAATAAAAAGCATATTCAATCAGTTAGAGAATTTAGATAGAAAATTCGTGTTTCGTCGAACTTCACGACACTTTTGGGCTACTCAGTTATGGAAACAAATAATTTTTTTATGTGTTTAATAAAGTACGTGAAATATTGTCGCCTTCGAGCTCTTGTTCTGGGGTGGACTCGAGTGAGCGTGCTTCATGGAGTAGTTGGTACGGATTGGCAGTAGGGATATTTAAACCCGAAACCGTTCCTAAGTCTTAGCTTCTTTCTAATTTAGAAGGTTATTAATCAAATTTTCCGAGCCCCTAGCCCAACATAGTTTGTATCAGCTGATACTTAATCTACTGTATTCCATATGGACAAAAAATAATATTCTGAAACCTCTGTGACTAACCACAAAGCTGATATTATTTAATAAGTGTACGAGCATGAGAATATAAATGTTTACTTCGCTTCGAGCCCAATCCCGCAACAAATGCACTTTACGTGCGCTTATCGTGCAGAGTTTCTACATTTGCTCTCCGTTTCCATCTCTCTTCAATTGACAGCTTGCAAAACAAGGAAATAAATCCTCATATCCAAGCATAAAATACGATAAAAAATCATTCATGTTATGAAGGCCAGGGTTAGAAAAATAAATTCTAAATAATTATACTGGAAATGGATTTATTGTTCGACAATGTGTTTGCCTTAAAAATATTTATAAAATGAAATTATTTATTTCAACCTTTGAAATATTCCCAGAACCCTCTAACACAAACCGAGCGTTAATTAAATTACTCAATTTTTATTTTAAAATGTATGTAAACATTCATTTTTTCTGTTAGTAAAATTTTACAACACGTAATAAATCGTTCTAAACCGATGCCTCGTACGAGGTAACATAGCATATAAATGCTTAGGTACGTTTTCATTCCATTCAATTTATTAATTAACGTTAATCGTCAATTGAAAAAAAATAATTTCTGTTGATTACTTTTTAAAATTTTATCAAATATTGATTTAAACATTGCAATAAATAAATAATTAATAAATTATTAAATAAATAATTAATTAAAAAAATAATTCAAAATTAATTATTTAAATCCCGCAGGAAATGACTATGCTTTATAGTGCACAAAATAATATAATCTATCATTTTTGCTCTCGTTATCAGAATATGAAATTTATAAAATTTGAAAAATTAAATTAATAAACAGTGAATATAAATTCAACATTTGTTCAGTCGTTCACTACCGTAATGCAAGTCAGGCAGAATATATTTCTATTGATTACTTAAGGACATCAACTTTCAGAAATAGTTGATTTTATTATGGAAATTTCCTAAAGACATTAAAATTGAAGATCGTCACATAAAAGTTAAATTACAGCTAAAGGCTGGATCACTGTTTTTATTCTGTTGATGAGTAATTAAATAATTCTAAAATAGATTGTTCAACAAATTGGCTATTATAAATTATATATCTTTGAAACCTTACATATTATTATTATTTTTTAGGGCAACAGGCTACATGAGGGTAATCCACTTTGGGCAACTCCCCTTTAATAGCATAGGAAGGGATTTGAAAGGGGGGATGCGGAAGGGTGGAGGAAGGTAGCCAAGGGTTACTAGGGCCCCCGGGCTATAGTTTAAGGATCATACCCGGCATTCACCTAAAGAAATGCAGGGAAAACCCTAGAAAAACCTGCATCAGTTAGGTCGGGCGTTGGGTACTTGTCCCACGCCCTTCCGATAGCGGGAGAGGAGTTTGCTGTGGGGTCGCAGCATTCCCTTCTCCGTGCCTCGACAAGTATAGGAGGCAACTGGCCGACTATTCCAATGGGAATAGCGGACAATTCTTACCGTATGCCCAAGGTCTGTGACCCCGGAACATACACCTCTCAGAACAGGCCGAGGTGCCTCGGCTTGTGGGAACCTTAGTTCAAAAACGGAGACGAAAAGGCATATATCTTTGAAACCTTACATATTAAAATTTTGTATTAACTACGTATAAGTGTTTTGCGTGAATACATGCGAATATGAATGAGTGTGGATGAAGGGATGCACAATCTTCACCTAGGTTTAAGAATTTTGACTTTTTCTAACATGTCTTGTGTGTAGAAAACTGGATAACCATTCTATTCTATCGTATTCTATTAGAAAGTATTGCAGCGAGATGTTATGTCATATTTTCGAAATAAATTTATAAATTAATACAATTAGTGTACTTAAAATTCACACTAATAACTAACTACAGAAGATATGCTATTTAATAGGATTATACTGATGTAGCAAACAACTTTGTTAATAGGATTTTCTTCTTACTTTTGTTATAACTTTTTATGTTATAGCATTTTGTTCTTATTCCTCCTTACAATTCCTCCATTTAAACTCTGCCGGTCAGTTAATTGAAAACAAATATTTAATATTCGATTCAATATTACAAATAATGAGTTTCACAATTTCAGCCCCTTTTACTTAAACGTCCTGTCGTCCTAATTCTATGTGGATATTTGAAAACATTTTTAAATGTCTAATTTTGTTGCGAAATTATTGACAGAAAATCAAGTTGGAATTATGAGAAACCTGAAGGTTAGTAAGACTGAACCCTCTGAAACTACTTACTTTTCGGTAATTGACAATCGGATAATTTATTTGGCATTTAAACATATTCATTGTTCCTTTTCAGGAAACAACGATAAATATAAAACAGGATTAAATGTTATAGTTTTATAACGGTACTGGTACATGTAATTATTATGATCATTGATGACGGAACAATATGGATCCAGGAGGTTAATCGTAGAAAATAACTAGTAATAACAAAAGTTAAACGTTGAATATTTGTTACCAATTATTTCAAATCCCTTACAATATTTTTTTTTAAGTTCGAATAATTGTAATATTAAAAGAATCATATTTTGAGGTACTTTTGGAGTGGTACTCATGTATAATTTCTCAATAAGAAGTGATCGACACGGAAAGAGGCTGCACCGTGCATCTCAGTTTCGGATGTGGTTCATTCTTGGCCAACATCCGGACAGCCGTTATTGCAACATTTCGCACGGATCGGCGAAAATGATCTTAATATCCGTCGCGGCTCCGTGCCACGGCTTGGAAAAGTTTAAGTTTTCTCCGTATTTACGCCTGTTTCTCGGCTCATTGACGAGAAGACAAATACCAAGCTTCAACAAATAGAAAGACACGATAAGGAGCTTCTCGGTACTGCGTCTTCCTTACAACGCTCTCCTCCTTTCCTTTTCTAATTAAAACTTAGCTCTGCGCTTCGGCAACGGGATTCTTTGGTTGCATCAGACACGAGCTCGGTATTCTTATTTATAACGGCAGCTGAGGATTTGTGAATCACTGTAATCTGGCCTCGGGATCTCAGTTTCGACTTCCCAAGCACACCCACAAAGTATTCACTCGTTTTGAAAATATAAAATAAAATAAACATTTTCAAGTGCAATTAAATTATTTTTTGGTATTAATTGAACCCGCGTGTGCCATAACGTGTAACAGCGGTGTTTCTCATCCAAATCAGAGATTGTCCTCCCTGCGTCCAGGTCATGCATGAATAAAAACGTTCACGTATAAGTGTTGTAGTCCTCTGAGGACTCTCAATGCACGCACGTAACAAATAAGACGTCTACTCTTCGCATCACACGTCTGGAAATTCACCGGTATTAGTGTGTGTGACAATATCCTGGTTGACGAGGAAGAATACCGGCCGCAAAGGAATATTTAAGGGCGGAAGCGAGAGCGCGTTCACTTCCCGAGAGGAAACCTCAAACATTGACCGACGTGAGAAGCCGTTCCAAATTTAGAAGCGTATCTAGCTTATCAAAGTAACCAAGGGCAAGAACTGCCATCACCCGTATCTACAAACGGAACGGAAACATCGTACAGGAATATAATCACTATATTTATAAGGAAATCATACTTGTCCTCGTCATAATGCGACACGGCTGAAATAACCAGGTAAATTTGTAACCTAGCTTGTGATTAAGATGAAAATTTTCCTTACTTGTAAATCACGAATAATTTCTACATTAAAAGGAACGTTTCTTTCTTACTCGCTCAGTCATATATTCCGTTAATCATAAATTCTTCGATAAGTCCGAATAAATTTTCTTACTTTGACCTCG
This sequence comes from Zhengitettix transpicula, assembly GCA_037074705.1. Lineage (NCBI taxonomy): Eukaryota > Metazoa > Arthropoda > Insecta > Orthoptera > Tetrigidae > Zhengitettix > Zhengitettix transpicula. The sequence continues at coordinate 42,581,754 of CM073591.1, read as the reverse complement.
TATCTTTCGTGCGTGACGTCGCAAATAATCTATTTAAATAAAAAGCTGACGCTGTAGGACCATTTCAATGCGACAAACTCAAAATCGACTGAAGAAAATTCAATGAATTTTTCTTCTTTTTCTTCTTTCTACGATTTCTTCTTTCGCTGTTTTCAACATGAGCTATATAGTTTAGCGATTTTCAAGTGAAAAGTGTGTTGAAAGAGACCTCATTTTCTTTGGCTTAATAACGCTTGGTAGTTCGACAACTCCATCAAATAAACTTCTAAAATCGTCTTTCAACATTACGACTCACGAACCAAACATACAGTAACATATCATAATTAGATGAAAGCAGACGAAATTAAGTGATGATAAAAATACCACACAACGTTTCTGGGATCTTTGGCCCTTTCGTTTGTTAATTGTAATTTTGCGGTTGTGTCGCTCGTGGCTCTCATTTTTTTTTCAATCACCTGACGAAAGTCACAAGGTTCCCAGAAACGTTTTGTGTTATTTTTAACATTACTTAATTTTGTCTGTTTTTGGCTATTTCTTCTAATTATTATATTTTATGCAGACGTATTATAAGCTTATTTCTACAGTAACATAAAGAGTTCTTTTTCCTGATGTTAATTTCAAATTAGTACATAATTAGTTCATGATATTATTTAAAAATATATTTTTTCCGGTTATTATAATGTTTTTATATTTATATATAAAATACTCGGATTTATAAAATAATGGCAAATATAGCCGAAAGTTCTTTTACAAAATAATATTAAAAACTAATATGAGACTGTCAAAACTGGTTATATATATATATATAAATTTAATAAATAATTTACCGTTTTAAAAATTCAAGACGCTATATATTCCAATTCTTATAATTGCCTCGTGCACTTAATTTTAGGAAATTTATTTTCATTCCGATATACCTTCGTTACACTGTTGTTTCAGTTACTCAATTTCAGAGTTCTTTAACAAGAATATTAAATTTTCAATTAATTTAATTAAGATAGAATTTTTCAATAATTTGGGGATTAATTAAAATAAATCTCCATTGACAAGAATCGGTAACTTTTACTTTAGAAAAATAATATTAATGGGTAAGTCTTCTTCCACTTCATCACTAAACGATATCAATCTTAAAAACAATAAATTTCGAATGTGTTACCTCTTACAATTTTATTCACATAATAATATAGTTAATGAAATGATATTGAAATACGTAGCGGATGTCAGGTGTAACTTTGTATAAGTGAAGTCGTTTGGACGGAAACGGAAATAATTGAGGCGTAAAAGCTTAAATAATTTTCATATGACATATGTCATATTTATTTAAACATAATATAAGAAATATTAATTTCTATTAACTGATGTGAAATTTTGTATTTAAATGATATATAACGTTACGAACGATGAATAAGTAACTTTATCTACGATTCAAAATGCAACTTTTCGTAAGATTTAAAAATTATAAAGCATGTGATTTGAAGAAAAATGTTAATGAAAACAACGTCATAAATAAATATTATTTTAGGGAATTACAAATTTTTATTACTATGTCATAATTTTAAAAATAGATTAATGTAGGAATAAATGGAAATCTGATGGAACGTAAATAAAGATTGTATTTTTTAATAAATTATTTCTCCAAAAAATATTGTACTTGCTGTTCACACGGTTAATATCTGAAATCTGTAAATTGGAAGGGAATTCGTACAAACACTTTATATTAAAGTTTCGTAAAAATTAACTAAAGACCAGAGGATTTCACTTCTCACTTTTGCGAAACAAATCTTTGGAATGTTAAAAAAATGATTACGTAACAGTCATATTTTGTATGCGCCTGTATTTTAATTACAGTGTTGTAATTTGCATTCTATTCGTGTGATAACATCATTGTATTATTACAATATAGACGGAAGTGGAGCCTTAAAGGAAAGAAAGTGTTAAATAAATATATCAATTTAATCATAACACACGAATTAATTCTATTAAATTTTTAATAATAAGAAAAATACTACTATTATTTTTCAAAACAAACACATATTTTAATTTCCATAAACGTTTTATTGGCGTTGTTTATTTTTACACAAATAACGTTGAGTTATTTTAATCTATTTATTATCAACATTCATATATTTTCAAATGTCTGATATATAATAGGCTATCGTAATTTAATGTTTTCATTGATTTTACTTGTCTAAAGTTTTGCGGAAAATTAAGATGCTATGAAATATAGTGAGGACTTATACAGTTATAGAATTTTACGGACATAATTATCCTGTAAAACGTATTACGCTGTAAATATTTACAGAAATGGTAAATGAGAATCATCCATGACAAGCATTCCAGTTATTTATACGATTTTCTTAGACATCAGTTGTGTTTTTTTGCTGTAACTAGCCACGTGACTGCCGGAAATAATAAATCAATCTAAATGTACAATGAGTAATGTTTTCACTCTATAAATTTACGTCGTCGCTATTACCGTCTCTCTGTAAACCCAAACTATCTGATTTATCTGTCTTGTTATCTTTGCCTTTTACTTTCTCCATTTTTTTTGCTGATCTCTACATTTTGTATCTAGTGTTTGTCCTTCACTTTTCCCTCTATATTTTATTGGACTCTTATTATTTTTGTACTCCATACTCGCAATATGTTTAAAATTCGCACGAATCATTTTAATGTCCGAAATTTCAATTATATTACGATTCAAATTCAACATTTAAAAACATGCAGCTGAATTCGAGTTTGATAAAGAAACGTAAGCCTTTTTTTTGTACGCGTTCTGATATTGATTGGTCAAAGTCTGTGTTGTTGAAACAGTTAATACACAGTTGAACGACACGTTGGTTCCTGAATGTATTTGTCATATTTGTTTAGATATAAAAATTTATTTATTTGATTTACACGGAACACGGAGCGTCCGCTTCAAATAAATCTTCTAAACGAATATTTATTCCAATCGCTGTTGTCGAAAAGAATTTCTAAAGATTTCTGGAGGGTGAAAATTTTTATGTCGTTTGTGTGATCAAAATAATACGTCAAAGCTTGAATTACCGTTAACAGAACGACATTTGCTACGTGATCGGCGTCTACAGCAATCACTTTTACTTCAACCAAGAAATTGAATAACGATAAGGAGCTGGTGGCAAACTGTGAAGGGGAACAGATTAAAGGTAGGCAAACGTGCAACGCACAGAAAAATTAACTAACCATTTCTCCCAGAGGGCAATGATATTCAGCCTTAGAAACACGACAGTAAAGGAAAACCTGAGAGTGCGCTCGAGGAGTACCTTACTAATATTTTGACGTTTCCGATACTAGTTTTAAATTGATGTAGGACAACGCCCCCATATTCCAGCGAAGCAATGGTTTCAAATATTCTGAAATAGTAACAGATTTTTCAAATAGTAGCTTTTATCTCCAAAAATTGTTTTAGTTTTGGACTACATTTGTTTGTAGAGAAGAGAATCCAAAATGTTAAGAAATTGTTTCGCGCAAGCTTTTACAATATGAAAGGCGATAAGAGCAAGTCTAAATGGTTGTGAATGTTTAGGTTGTCCTCGTGACTCACCCGACAGCAGCGACAGTGCGAGGAGCAGCGAGCAGACACAGAGAGCAGAGCGGGTCCTCATCTCGGCCAGAAGCAAACTGGCGGAGGCTGCGGCCAGAGGGCGGCGGGTTTCACGCATCTCGCTCTGACGTCACTCTGTCGTCATCACTCTCAGCGACGAGGAGGCAGTGCAGTTCCCAAATTAAAGTGGACAATGCTCAGAGTTACTTGTCATAGTTGAGGGGGGCCATTTTTTTCTTCTAACGGTGTCGGCAACGTAGAAAGAAATATTACAGTGTCACCTTTCATTAAATCTCTAAACTAGTGAAGCTCTACGAGATGCGGCATTTTAAAAATCTTAGAGTATAAGAAATCTATTCTCTAATACAGATGCTACTTTTTTTTTTGGGGGGGGGGGGTAGACAGGCTATGTATAGGGTAATCCACATAGTAGCAACTCCCGTCTTATAGCATAGGAAAGGGATTTGAAAGGGGGGATGCGGAAGAGTGGAGGAAGGTAGCCAAGGTTAACTAGGGCCCCCGGGCTATGGTTTAAGGATCCTACCCGGCATTCGCCTAAAGAAATGCAGGGAAAACCCTAGAAAAACCTGCATCAGGTAGGTCGGGCATTGGGTACTAGTCCCACGCCCTTCCGATAGCGGGAAAGGAGTTTGCTGTGGGAACGCAGCATTCCCTTCTCCGTGCCTCGACCAGTTTAGGAGGCAGCTGGCCGACTATTCCAATGGGAATAGCCGACAACTCTTACGTTATGCCCAAGGTCTGCGACTCCGGAACATGCACCTCTCAAAACAGGCCGAGGTGCCTCGGCATGTGGGAACCTTAGTTCAAAAAAACCAGAGAGATGTGAAGGCATCCCCAAAGGTAGCCTCCGCCAGAGCTCTCTGGGAAGGTTGACAGATCCTACTGTGTTTGCCTGAATATAAAGTGCAGTTGAAATTTAAAGGATACGAGATTGAACAGAAACCAAGAGAGCGTGTGAACAAAACTTACTTATTCAGAGAGCCTGGAATGAACTTAATGGCCGAATCTTCAATAACATTGAATCAAACGTAAGGGACTAGGAATAAATGTGAGAAAACAATTGACACTTTTACAAAACTGTGAAATTTATAGAATTTTAAAACTAGAATGGCGATGTTTCCTTTTGTTCCTGTTTCAGAAAAGAATCTGAAATCTGAAATAGTGCTCAGTGATGTATTAAAACTGTGGATTTATCTTCTGGCCACTTTTTTCTTTTGAAGAATCGTAAAATTACATCCCAGTTTCAAACGGTCAGCTATTCCTAAAACTATTATATTTCATTTACAAATATTGATACAATAAATAGTACACAAGGAACTTTCCGCCGTAATCATCTTCAAATTAATTTAAACATTACTAATTTGTATATATTTCATATGACGTTAAAAATGGTCATAAAATTACTCCACTTCAACGAAATGCGTAGAGACCACCTGATCCGTGTATTTCATATTTTGACATTTCTAATTGAAATATATTATTTTGAGGACTGAAATGAGCGGATGTTTTAAATCGGAACGTAATTCTAAGATTCTTCAAAAAAAAGTTAATTACAATTGGGTTTTTAAAATTAATTCAGAAGAACAAAATAATTAAATATGCCAATATATCAGAATAATTTTACGCACCGAATTATTTAATGGTTGCATTTAAAATTTAATAAATTGGATTTAAAATTAAAATCAATCTTAATGATTCTTCCCATTATTGGTGTTATATATATTAAAAAATAATTTTAAATTTATTCCAAATATTTTAATACTTAACAATTGATGAATTTACTTATAATCTACATTTTATATATTCGCTTAAGAATATCTAAATTATACATTATACGTAAATTTATCGACCATTTGCTGTTTAACATATTTGGAATAAATTTGAACGTGTTACTTGACAATATATAAGTAACGTATTTTTCATACAAGAAAATTATTACAGAGTTATAGCATTTTTTTTTAAAGAGAATAGAAGATATATGGAGGATCATCTTTGTTTAGAGCTTGAAAATAATGATAATAAAATAATTTTGTGAATAACATTTTCAGTTTTTTGACATTTTAATTTGAATTAGTAAGTGAACAAAAACCGTAATTTCTCACCGGGACGAAGAAGCGACGATGATATTCGAACCTCTACCCAAACAGAAGACTCCCAATTGATAATGTAAAAATAATTGTCAAAAGTCAAAATCCGTCACAATATAGCACCTAAAGAGGTCCCCACTATAGGGAAGAAACGTATTTTAAATTAATATTTCTTGTAAACTACGATTTATTAACTTTTCAATATAACATTTATTTAATCGTGAAAAAAATTACTCAGACTATTTTGGACCAATTTTCACTATTTTATGTTATCATTGTCATTTATTTTATTAATTAATTTTAATTTTTAATTGTTATTTTATAATTTACAATTTCCTTTTATCATATAGTCACCTTAAAAACGGAGAATTGTGAAACTTACAACTACCAATCTATGTCCTCCACTTTCAACGCCGTGAATCACTTGTTTTAAAAATATTGATACGAGGCCGATTTTTCTGACCGCAGCAGATGTTGACGCTTTAATCTTTCACTAGAGTCAAAAGTTGTTTTAGTACGAGTTTGATCTAAAGCCGGAACGTTATATGCAAGAGCAAAAAATTACTGACGGAAAAAGAAAAAAACTGTCAAGAAGTGGCTGGTAGGTCGAGAGACCGGCATCGCCAAGCCGAATCCGGAAGAAGATTTATTTATCCTTTGGGAGTTTCTACAGACGAGTTTCTACCATGGAATACCAGGAACACTCGAAAGGTCGATCAAGAACTCCTTGGAAGATTGGGTCCAAACTTCCAGGAGCACTTACGTCAAACATAAAGGTCACGCCCTCAGTGACCTAATTTCACATGTGATAGCTTTCAATAATATTCAATTGACTTACCAAAATTGATTATTGAACATATTTAAAACCAATTTTTTCCCAATTTTCTGTAGAAGCTAGTCAATATCATCGCCATCATCATCGTCGGTTCGACAGCCCAGTGTGGGCCTTGACCTTTAGATTCTTTTCTGCTTATGGCGACGGTCCGCCAATTCTTCACTCCCAAAGTTCTAATTTTCTGATTCACTCCATCTTCCCATCTCAGTTTAGGTCGTCCAACTTGTCTTATGACCTCTTGTTTACTGTACAATATTCAATGATAGAAATTAATCTGGGCCATTGTACCAAAAAATGGAGATTTTAAAGAAACTATAGGCCTTCTCCAACTAACAGAAGAGAGAACGAACTCTCCATGTTGCGAAATTACCCAACATAAATAAAATAGAAAGCCATTTACAGCTATTAATGAATTTTTTATTTTTTCCCACCAACCAAACCTAACTCCTTATCCTGTATTTGTCAACTATTGAAGTACCCAACAATATGTTGAATCAAATAATTTTAGGGACAACAAATTTTAATAAACGATTTTTTTTCTCTCAATTGACTTAAAAAACAGACGTTAGCGAAAACATATTTAGAGTGTTTTTTAGGGTGACTCGCCACATGGTGTTAACTCCCCTGTAATAGTATAGGAATGCGTTCATCCACATCATAAGATATAAACTCTGCCGAAAGTGTTTCATTTACGAAAGAATAACTAATACGTCTCTGGTATTTCAGAGATAAATTTCTAAATACATTCGATTTTTCTTTTTACTTACCTCAACAAGCATTGTAAACAGTCCTTTCAAAATTTTCTCGTTGTGGACGAGATGCCTCGAAGAACTTTAACGATATCGCTTAGATAAAGCTAGCGTCTGTCGTGGTAGTTGGAGTCTCTGCATTATTCACAGAACTCGGTTGGCCTTATAGAAAAATGATTTTATGTTAGCACCAATTATATTTCAGATTTTTTTTAGGGCAACAGGCTACATGAGGGTAATCCACGTTGGGCAACTCCCCTTTAATAGCATAGGAAGGGATTTGAAAGGGGGGATGCGGAAGGGTAGAGGAAGGTTTTCAGACAATTCTTCACACGGAAATATGTTAGTTATTTGAAATCAACTGTAATTATCATGAGAGATTTATATATCGGAACTACAAGAAAGGTAGCATTAATTTTTTGTAATTAAATTACACAAAATAATAAAATTAAATGGTCTATAAAAGAAAGCGTATAAAAAAGTTTCATTACAAAATGTTGTAGGAGTTTGTTGCAACAATTAATCATTGATTGCACATTAAAAGTGGCTGATATTTGCATATGACAATGACAGATACAATCAATATGCTAATTCAAACGAATAAAAATAGATAGATGTAACGACATTGAAACAAATACAGTCGAAAGATAATCTCACCCTGTTTATTCCATTTATAGGTTCAGAAACTATTTTAACTTTAAATTATTCAGACATTCGTCATTTTTAAAAGTATTCAAATTAACTTTCTCACACAATCCTCCAATTCTTGGTTATTTTTTTTCATTAAGTAACGAGAGAGAAAGTGACACTGAAGTTTAGTATTTTCATAAAAATTTTAGTTAAAAAATTATAAAAATTGGTAAAACATGAGTTATTCTGGGTTAACTTCTGTTTTTATTATGTGTAAAAAATTTAATTTCTAATGTTATACAGTTTGTAAATGGCACTAAAAATTTAATAAAGAATGATCATGAGACGCGTAACAAGTTACTGCTGCAGTGAGCTTTCAGCTAAAGAATTACCAATTGATCGTGAGAAACAATAATTTAATTAATCAATTTGAACTAAAGTCTGCGACAATGAGTTTTGTAACATTAAGGTAAAAACATATGAGTTTTGTAAAGAATAAAGATCAAAATTCTTAATTAAATTAAATTGGAAGATGCAAATTAACCCATTAAAAACAAATTAAATTTAACTGCCTTTGTAGTTAGATAATGTTTAAATGCATTCCGGCAAATTTGCAGCGAAAAATATAATTTTTTAAAATTCATGATTACGAGTCAAATTTTATCAAGAACATTTTTCAATGGGCTTTTCCTAATTTTTGGCAGAAGATAAATGTCAGAAGATAGTTAATTATTGAAGTTTGAAATAAGTAATTAGAATCCATTCACAAGATGAGCACAATTTTAACTCATGGATCGAGAGAAACTTATTGAGACGATGCAATTTTACAGAAAAAAAATAAAAAAAGTTCACTAGTTTTACTGCCATTAATAAACTTCTTAAAAAAATTCAACAGTAAAAGTATTATAAAACAATGTAATAGATTATATAAATTTTTAACTTAGTGACTTTTATTCTATTATCAAATGGACGGAATTAGATTTATAATAAAATAAAATTTGCATTTTGGTGCACATTGAAATTTATTTTAATTTACAGGGTTTAATGAGTATTAATTTTTATAGAATTAATTATTCTTTGCCTTTCCTGTCCACATTCACATTAGGATCTGATAGTCTTGTTTTATTACATGAAAAGGATTTTACACGATCAATTTTAAGATTGGAAGGAACTCAGAATAATTTACATCACGATATACGAGTTCATCGAAAATCTATTACCATTGAGATACAGCAAAGATAAATATTATGTACGACGTGAACCAATATTTATCTTTCTTGAAGAAGACGAGAGAGAGAGAGAGAGAGAGAGAAAGTGAGAGTGTGGGACTAAACACTGGCCAGTCTGTTGCGACACGATCGTAGATATGCGCGTATAATTAGCGATTTCTCATCTGTAACGCTCCCAGTGAACCTTCCTGTGGGAAGAATTATGGAGAGATTTGACCTCGGGGGCAAATTTATGAAGCAAAACAGTAGCGACTATGGCAACGCGCCGGCGTGCAGTTTATTCCTCCTGAAGTGGCTCAAGGACTGAATGTAAGTGCTCAGTCACCAATGAAAATAGATTCTCTGAATCGACGACATTTTATTATCAATACATTATCACATCCCACAAAAAAAAAGTCGAGGATTTTGAATTTTCCGGGACAGATACAGAAAGGTATTTTTCTTATTTTAGCACTACATGAGGTGAGTACTTTGTATTTAGTGATATACTAGAAATATTTTATAATAACATTTGCTATAATTAATTTTAGTGTTAGAAGCTTTTTTAGCCCTACGTGTTATAAATTGTTGTAGTTTCATTCTTCTTGACGGACAAGAATGACCTGTCCATTATATTTTTTAAAAAACTAACTACGTGATTAAACGTTGTTATTTTAATAAATTAAATTTTCTGACTTAAAATTGGCTGATGTTTATTTATTTATATTTAAAAAGTATTATACGTTCTTCAATATTTTTTTTAAAAAAATGAGTGAAATAATAATTCTAAACAAATGAAACTGTCTACTGAAAATAATACATGGGTAAGTAATTTATTAACTATTTGGTGACATTTAGATAGAAATAAATGTTTAAAAAGTACGTGTCATCAGATGTACCTTTAATTACCAGTAATAGGACATAATTAAATATAATTATTCAATATTTTTAAAACTGTAACTTAAGGAGGTAAAAATCGGAATTATTAAAATATCGACCAGCGTCAATCATAGGAGGAGCTTCGAATATTTAATCCATGTTTCATAACCCACGTTCCTGAATAAATCCAACTATTCGACATATTTGCCCAGAGGATCGTTGACTAATGTATCATCATATAAGGTAAATTGCTTGTTACATGTCCTTCAGGCTCTCAGTCCTCAGGTGTCCTCAATACCTCGAGAAGTGTTTGGTCTTCCTGTAGTGCCTTCTAGTCCAATCACAAGGACAGGAAACATTGCGTCTTCTTAAATGTAGAGAATATTATTTACTAGGCGGCTGAAATATCGCAGGTATAGTTTTGTTTTGAATAGAATTAAAAGAATAAACAACGATGCTTGTTAAGTTAGTATGAGTTAAGCTTATTTTTCTATTATTATCCTTACCAAGTCCTAAAATGTACATAACACGAAACACTTGATACGAGAAACGATCCAGTAACTGCCATAAATATACATTTGCTATCAAAATAGATAATGCTAAAGTAAGCAGTTGACATGCAATTAATTTGAAGTCCGCCGTCGGCTATTAATAGAGCTTACAAATATTTATCGGGGTCCATTTGTCAGCATGAAATCATTTATATTTACGACTAACATGACAAGATTAATTTCTTTTTATTATATATTTGTTAATATGCTATTGACTTGAAATGACGTCATGAAAACATTTTCTTGCGGAAACATATTATGTCCTATGACTTACGACCTACTTACAGTTCAAGATTTTTTTATTGTAAAAGGCTGATGAAAACAAACCTCAGAAAATGTTGCTCGTACTTTCCCCCGGCTTGCATAATTTCTATTCTCCGCATGACTGAATACAGTTGGAGTATAAAAACCCCTCAAAATTGAGACTTCAGTAATATCCATGAGCTGGAGCTTAGCAGTTTACTAACACCGCTAATACAGTATAAATATATGTAATTATAAGAAAACCACGTCACGCACCTCTCTAATTGTTTCAAGAGTTACAAAAATTAATATTTCATTCATCAGCACGAGCTTAAAACTCAAAAATTTATAGCATTAATTGAAAGTTTTAATTTTCTGTTGTCGTATAAATTTCTTTTATTAGTTTTAATTTTCTCTTGCTTATTACATTCTCTTATTGTAACTCTAAAATTTAAAAAATATATACGATTCGCTAATGATTGTTGATTTGATTTATTTTATTCCATTAGTCCTCGTGTGAGGAAATAGGATACGTCAATACGTAAAATTACAATATGATAATTGGATGCTACAATTATAAATAATTAGAAGTTAACATAAAAACACTAAAATTCGGGAACATAAATATCCCTGTCCTGCATAAGTAAAACATATTAATAATAACAATAATAATAACTATTTAACTATACTAAGGGTGTAATATAATATTTACAGTTCTCATAAAAATATTCTATATGTACTAGTAAATAATTAATGGTTCGATAATTAACTATCATAAAATGTAGAATTTACACATCACACAAAAATAAATACAAAACTTGAGATTCTCCTATTTTTTTTATGTCAGTCATGGAAACCGTTTCACACTAAACTGTTCAGGAACATTTTTATTCAGTGACAACTCATGGCAAAAAATATTTGAATATAATTGTTTTATGTTTTCTTCTAACCACCGGTTGATAAAAATCTGTGAAACGAAACAGTGTTAATTTAAGTATTTAAAGATTAAAAATGGTAAATTCGTCACGTAATGGAACTTCGGATGGTGATGGACACGTTTCATATTGTCCAGCGATAGAGGACTACTATTAGTCTAGTTGGGTCGGAGGAATGCTAGAACGATTTCCTGACGTCCAGATGGCATCAATTCAAGGGGTCCGCTAGTGTGTCAATAACTAGTTGACCCAGCAAATTTAGCAGTTGTACGTTAAACTCTCGGCATCTAACAAACACATCGTTGTGAATCAACGAAATTCTTTCCTATCATCGCGGGATATTTTCCAAAGCGTTCCGAACGGAGAAAACATTAGTGGGAATTAACAACTATGCACACTTCCTTCTTCACCGGATCAACTCAAGAGAAGTGACTCTATGTAGAGGCAAGGGCAATGGAATGGTCATGCAGAATCATGCCAGTTGCACTGTTAAGTTAACTTAAATTCCGACAGACTTGCAACTAAATACCAGAACTATTAAGTAACGCTCCACTCTTCTTTAGTGCATTCTCGGTGAAGACTGATTAATAAGTCACTTGGAATAACTGCAAGCCGTAAACCATATTGAATCAATGGAACTATCATTTCAAAGGAATTATGCATTTGTTGCATAATCCAGAAATATTTACTACCTCGTAGTAGGTGTAATGGTTTTAAATGTAAATTTGTGCCTTATAATGCAAACTGAAGCCAATTTGAAATCTGTCCTAATTTAATTAATTTCATCATAATAAAATGAGCAACTGATTCATAGGGTACCGTTAATTAGGTTAAGTTAAGCAGTTGTTTAATATCTTGAAGACACTGTAACTGATAGTGATTTTTACAATATGTGAATAATTCTTGATAAATTGTACTACGATTAAAGTGGTACAGCAAATCCTAAATTCGTTTTTCCAATTTTAACCAATGTTTAAAAACGTATTATCAGGTATTGCCGTCGAAGGAAAAGATAAAAGCTATTATGATTATGCATAACATTTGTCGTTGTATTTTAGAAACAGTGAACAACATTGTCCTTCAATCTAAGACAGAAATCAAAACGGAAAAATCTACGTCTGTTTTGAAAATTCTGGGATCCTTGTCCGGTCGTGTGGTATTTATATCACCACTTCTCTTGTATTTGGCTATTTATCTTATTATTAAGACAATAATCACAATAAATTTTAAATATATTGTAATACCCAGTTAAGAAGGACATGAATTTTGTTCTGATTTCAACAGATTTGTTTACCAACTCAGACTGGGGATTTTTGAGTGGTTTGTAGAAAAAAGGGATAATAATAAAATGATGGATAAATGGCTTTTAGAGAAGGGGAGGACTATAATTGGACGTTTAGCGGCTTAGAGCTAATGGTATTGACAGACATATGGTAGGAACCCTAAATGCATGATGACAGAAGTTTTATGGACATACAATTATATTAAAAGGGAATATTTATTGTAATTGTACTGAGTGGCTCTCGGAGCGTGAGAAAGGCAACAGCTGGTGTTGTTTGGCGAACGTGGAAATTCAAAAACTGTGAAAACAAGGGAATATTCTGGAGAGGGGAGAGCAGATAAAAGGAGTTGGACTGGAGTGTGGTGACAACACTTGGACAGAAGACGCAAGCGAACAGTTGGGAGAGAGTGTTGGCGGAGGTCCGCAGGGCGGACGCAGGGCCAAGTTAAGGGGGCCGAGAGTAATCAGTTGGACAGCAGTCATCAGCAATCGGTAGTAGTTTCGTCGTGGAAATCTGTCTGCCAGCAGAGTTTGTTGTTTGAAGGAATTCGTCTTGAGGGTTACGTCATCAAAAAGAGGTGGCTGTGAAAGCAGAGTGTGAGTTCTACCTGGTGCTCTTTATGCCTATATAAAGAGTGTGTGCTGGTATGCGAGAGATCCAAATTGCATGGACCAGAGAGATTGTAAGTTTATTTTTTCTGTATTCATTATGTAAATTGTTAAATATGGGTAAGTCAGATTTTGTTTCATTTCGTTTTTCATTTATTTTAACTGCATTGTATAATTGTAAATTTTGTGTTCCGTTTTCTTATCAACCCAGTAAAGACCCTGGGGTACCGAATCTGTTTTAAAAATGTATTCTAAATTAATAAAATTGTTTTGTTGATAAAATTTAATAACGTGTTTAATATAATTTCCCATGCATAATTACCAAAAGTTGGGTATTACAATATATATATATATATATATCAGAATTCCTACTACAGATTTCTAAGGGCTGTAGAGGGGACTTAATAGATAAAGTTTTGATAAGGAACCCATGTCCAGAAATGCACCATTTCGATGCAAAATAAGTTTTAAGATCGAATCGATTATAAATCTTCTGCTTCACGGTACGCAAACAAAATGGGCTGAGAGCGACTGCTAATATCGTGTCTTTTGTGCTTACAATCAGTTATGCTGAGTCAGCGTTCAAATCAGTTGTAGTTCAGTCATTGAGTAGTACAGGACGAGACAGTACAGGATGGCAGAATACACATTTCAAGATACGCTGAGATGTTGATAATTTACATCGGTGCTGTACGTAATGATGGAGCAGCTCAACGAATATTTCACGAATGTTTTTAATTTTTTTATTTTTTTTAGAGTAACAGGCTACATGAGGGTAATCCACGTTATGGCAACTCCTCTTTAATAGCATAGGAAGGGATTTGAAACGGGGGATGTGGAAGGGTAGAGGAAGGTAGCCAAGGGTAAACTAGGGCCCCCGCGATATAGTTTAAGGATCCTACCCGGCAATTTGCTTAAAAGTGATGCAGGGAAACCCCTAGAAAAACCTGCATCAGGTAGGTCGGGCATTTGGTACTTGTCCCACGCCCTACCGATGGCGGGAGAGGAGTTTGCTGTGGGGTCGCAGCTTTCCCCTCTCCGTGCCTTGACCAGTTTAGGATGCAGCTGGCCGACTGTACCAATGGGAATAGATAACAACTCTTACCGTATGCCCAAGGTCTGCGACCCCGGAACATACACGTCTCAAAACAGGCCGAGGTGCCTCGGCATGTGGGAACCTTAGTTCAAAAAACCAGAGAGATGTGAAGGCATCCCCAAAGGTAGCCTCCGCCAGAGCTCTCTGGGAAGTCTTCAAGATCTTATATCACGAACGTTTCCTGTACCACATACAATTTTTGTGAAAATACGAAACCGGCTGTGAGAAACGGGTACCTTTGATGCTTGGAGGGTTGACTGTGGTGCTCCACGGACAGGCACACTTCTAACTTTCAAGAAGTCCTTCATCACGCAGAAGAGAGCCCGTCGACAAGTGCTCGAAACATTGCCTAAGCCACACGTTACCATCAATTTCCCTCAGTCCATTTTTTTTGCGTACTGTAAAGCAGAAGATTTGAAATCTTTTCGTTATTAAAATTTATTTTTCACCAAAATGGTACATTTCGGATTGTTTATTATTACCACCCTCTCTCCCTCATTGAGATGATCAAAAATCCATTTGTGAAGTCAACTCTTACCCTTCTGGCTTAGGTAAGAGAAGAATACCAATTTTCGAAGGCTTGAGCCCCCTTCGTCCGGAGAGACGGTCTGAACTGCGTGCAGAGCAACGTAGCAGTGGATTTACAACCTCTTCTGTGAAATCTATTAAAGAATAGAGACATATTCTTGACACAGTGAAGAAGGACAAGAACTTACAACGTAAAAGAAATCGTGTTGGCAAAGACCAGGTTGAATTTGGTCTACGAATATGGTTCACTAATGTTTGTGAAAAAGATGCTCGTGTTGATGGTCTTGTGATGCGTAAAAAAGCACAGGAGCTTGCTAAGAAAATGGGAAAGGATGGTTTCATCGTTGGAAGAAAAGGGAAAACACCGCCTACAAACTAATGCACGGTGAACAGAATGATGCTGATCCGGCTGCTGCTGCGAGATAGTTGGAATAGGAGTGGCCAAAATTATCTCTCATTATTCTCCCGATAGTGTCTACAATACAGATGAACCTGAACTGTATTTCCATGCTCTACCTCAGCACCCATATGTGTTTAAGAATGAAAATTCTAAAGGCTGCAAAACAAGTAAAAACGCTTAACTGTTTTGAGTTGCGCAAATATGTCTGGCGATAAAGAAAGATTGTTCGTTATTGGCAAAAGTAACAACATGCGATACTTTAAATGCGTTAAATATTTTCCTGTTAATTGTCATGCCAATTACAGCCATGTGACCAGGGAATTAAAATCGTATTATCGTTTCGAGATACGCGCAATAATTCTTGCGAACATGGAAGACACACAAGGGATGAGTGCTAGTGATCTTATTAAGAAGAGGAATGTTTTTCATGCCCTACACCTATTAACTATGTCATGGTATAAAGTCTCATCAAATACATTTCAGAAATATTTTCGGCATGGAGGATTTTCCAGAGTAGGATCATGAGGTGAAGAAATCCCATGCACTCGACCACCAAACAAGACAGAAAACATCACTACATCTGCTGGACAGACAAAGATGACATATGTAAATTAGTTCCTTCTACAGACTCGCAAGTGACAGCAGGAGTGTGCGAAAAAAGAAGGAGAAAATTACGGCAATGCTGTGATAGAAACATCTCAACCTCAAAAAACTGCTGAAATGAGGCCGGAATTACAAATATTGCGACGTGGTGTACAGCACATGTCTGTTGATTTTCAAAAACATTATGAGTATGAGATCTACATTAATGGAATCCTCAGAGATCTACAGAAACAACCCGCATTTGAGGACTATTTTAAATTATAGATAATGTACTCTACATTGCAATAGATTACAATATATAATCTATGTGCTATTATTGATTAAATAAATTTTTAATTCTATGTAAAGGCATAAACGAATAATTTTATGAATGGATGCATTCCAAGTAGTAAACTACAGAAGTACCATTAGCACTCTTTTTCATTTGTTAATCTTCAATTATAATTTTTCGTCTATTGTTATCAATCGGTTAATGTTATCATGTTATCTGAGGCCCAAAGTGATAGCAATAAGTGGAATCCTCTGAATATATATTTGAATGTCACATATAAATTTTAAGATCCAGTTATTTTGCCCTGTTGTTGTGATTTGGTAAAGGTGGCAAACTACAAATCCTACTAGGACGATGATGTTTTATTTCTATTCAGCAGGAAAATTATGACCACCACCTCTGCTCACAATGCAACATCAATTACCATCAAGCATAGCATTAATGAAGGCAGCAAATTTCAACAAGAACAGGTACTCATATATAAAAGCACTTAACATGATTGACTTTTTCCCACAGTATCAAAAATACATTATAAAATTCTTTTAAAAAAGACTATTGTAAAATCTAATACAAACCAATGTATAGTTACTAATGACCATTTGTAGTTGTGAATTTAAATAAAAACTATTTAAAAAATGAGGTAGCCATGATGCTTTCAATTTTGATTAATACTGATATTTCAGTGATAATCAGGTAGAAGGGGTGAAGGAAATAGTTTTTGACACTTTTATTTGACCAATTGAGTAAATGGAAGCACAAAGTGTGGAAATCAATTCAGTTGTGAAAGTAAACAAGAAAGTAAATTATTTGCAGAAAGATCTGTGAAGTTAGTAACCAGTCGATTTGTAGGTGGAGCTAGTTACAGAATATCTCTAATGAGACAAGTAAATGCTCATGTATCTTTATTGAAAGTTGAAGTTTTTGAACAACTGTATATAAATTTATCACATAGTGCAATAATCCTCACAGTAGCAGGTAAAAGGGAGACTATCTCAAATAAACTAAATTAATGTTAAGGGTAAACAAAGTCATTGAATTTAATCTATGTTTAAGACAAGAATTTTATCATATTATTTTAATTATTACTTAATATTATAACAGCATTTTGTGACAACTTTATTTTAATAATGTATGTGATTTTGCTTTTCGTCTTCTAAATTTAAACCTTAAAATTATTGATATTTACTGAAATCAATATTTTGTAATACGTCCATACAAGCAAACCTCTTAAATAATAATGATGAAAAATGTGGTCAATGAAATTTCAATGAAAAACAACTAGGTAGCGGCTATTTATTTTGAATTATTTTTATGTAATAGTATTATTTAATATTTAACTATAGTAGTCTTAGTTTGTTAATTTCTAACTCAAAACTCAATCACATTTTATTATTGAAAGATTTCCTTAGAAGTTTCAGTAAGAAGAATGTTTTTGCCTTCCCAAACTATTTGTTAATCATAATCGTTGCTGCATTATTTTATTAGCTTATGCTATTTGTACATATAGCAGTCTTAAATTCTCTTAAATCTTTGAATTATGCTTTATTTTCCTTTCTGACATAACATTTTTACTTGTGTCAAATTTTTCATGTAATATTTCTTGACTAATAGATGGAAAAATCTAATAATGTTGTGAAGTCTTTATTTTTGTGTTATTACATACAATTGAAGTTTTGTAATTGTATTACTAATTTATCATTAACTGATTCTGTTTGAGAAAAACTGATGGAATAATTACATATTTGATTTTGATATAATTTTTTAAAATTTATAGTGTATGGTACACAGCCAAATGATTCTCATTTTTAATAAATATATTATATATGATTTAAACAATTATATATTTCTATTATCACTTGTTTCTGTTTTAAATACATTAATATCTGCACATACTTTCCCTGCAGACTTTTAATAATATGAGTCATGAATTACAATAAAATGAGCTATATGGTTTTATTTATTATACTAAATTCATGACATTTAAAAATGTATTTCTTATTTATGTCTTAAATATAAATTAAATAATCTTCAGATTTTGAGTAGTTTGTATTTAGTTAGAATTTTCATTTGCTTAAATTATTTATCTTTGGTCTTAAGTATAATTAAATATTTATTGATGTAAATATCACAGGACAAGTTAAGCATGAATGAAAATGGAAACAATTGTTTTTCAATAAATATCATGTATATGATTTGTTTGATATAATGATAATTTACATGAGACTGTAATCAACCTCTTGGTCTTGGTGTAGTTGTGGAAGTAGTTGTTGTGAAACAGTTCCCATAGTGATGTATTCTAATAGCTGTAAACATAAAAAGAAAAAGTGAGTATACTCATTCTTATAAATTAGCTATTATAATTTTTTGATGAACTTATATGCTTCTAAAACACAAGAACTACTTGAATTATCACTGAACAGTCACATCACATTTGATAAAAGTCCATTCATTAAATGTATTTTGTCTGATTTTTTCTACTTTTCATTATACATAAAACAACTACTTGATTTTAGACAAGGCTTTCAAACTTGTCTAAGTCAATGCAATACATTTAATTGAGAGTTTGGGAATGTCATATAAGAAGTATGCCTAATTTTAACAATGATAAATCTAGTACACAGTATATAAATCCTGAAATTAATGTAAATGCATAGTTTACCATTATTACTACTGTAATATTAAATTACAAATTAAATAGTTAAATTTTCAAAGTTAGTAAAGAGAAATAATACTTGAGTCCAAAATTTTATTATTTAAGTATACAGTGTTAGAACACAAATATTGACTACTTAATTTTTTTTATTCAAGTAGCTTCTTTACATAACCAAATCTTACATTTTCCACAAATGTTTGCACAACGTAGCTTTCCTGGGTTGCCGTAGGTTGTTTCATCTGTTCCACATACTGGATTGAATTCTCCAGTTGTTGGACAGTTACAGTTAGCCTTTGTTGTACCTCCTAATGGTGCTCGAGTTGTTGATGTTGTTTTTGGTTGAGCTGGGGGCTTTCTTGTTGCAGAACCAGGTGCTAATGGCCGATCAAATATGAATATATCATCATTTGGAAAATTATTGTTGTTGTTAAGGCGGTTATTATTTGAGCCTCTGTGAGGACTACCTCTTTGAGGACCACCTCTTGGTGGCCCCGGCCTTGATGGAAAGTTATTTGGAATTCCATTAGGTATGAACCTATTATTTGGAGGGAAATTCCTGAAGCCATATCGCTCTCCAAGATCAACACCACTGTCTTGCTGAGGGGCTGGAAGACTAAAAACAAATTGCAGCAGCAACACAGCTGTAAAAGAAAGAAAAAATAGTTAAAATTATTTTTCAATGTAAGTATTTAGGCATTAAATTTATTACAAACTTTATATATCATATTCCTGCAATATAGATAAATTAATGAAATATAAATGTTTTACTGCATTGGCTTTGGAAATATTTATTCGGTTAAAAAAGAAAAAGTTAGCAAGTTGGAAAAATTATTATTCTCTACTAATGGGCTTTAATCATTAGGTTGATACAACATGTTTTTAGTTATTAAGATTACACTGTAAAACACTTTCTTTAAGAATAATTTTTATAACTGTTATACTTAGTAAAAAATATTATAGCAGTGTGTTAAGTTGAGTAAATTTGATTAACTAAATCTAACAAATTGAGTAGGGTATAATGCTACAACGAGTCAATGAGATTTTGAAAATGAATTTGGCATATGCTTTATATATATATATAAAAAAGTAATTATAATCACACCCAATATGGTCCCCAAAAAATATGGTACAAGAAAGTGAGGATAACATAACCGAGGAAGATATTGTTTCGGATTCTGCTCATAATACATAACTATTCAATGTTGATTGTTTAAGTTCTTTGTAATTAACTAGGTATATGATTATTGTATGACTAGATATCATCTCGCCTGCTCTAGACAACAAAGATTTAACTTTTAAGTTGTTTAAATGGTGAATGAAAATATAAAATAGCCTCAAAGTCAGTATGTCTTCAGATCCTGTTCAAGAGCAGATCTGTAAACTGAGCAAAATTATTGCCCACACAGTTTAAAGCAGTTAATAAATTTTTCTTGGTTGAGACACAGTCTGAAGACAACGGTAGAGAATTACCGCAGAAACGTCGACATCGAGAAATCTGAACCAGATGGTTAACAGAGAAAAATTTATTAATATTTTACACCAGGAAAACTTAAATTCATTAGTTTAAAGTAGTTCTGAAATGATCGGAATTTAGTTTCAATGTGAGGAATGGCAGTTTGATATTGTTAAAAACCTTCTTACATCTTTATATAAGACAGATATAATCCAAATTGGTCTGACCGCTCCCTTATGAGAAGCAATGAAAGACAGAATAACAGGTTAACTCATTTAATTACAAGTAAAATACAGATGAAAATAATATTTTCTTTTTATAGATTATGGTCAGCTTAATGTAGATGAGAACCTCACAGGAAAAGTATGTGAAAATGAGACTGGTCATTCTACATTTATCATTACGTCTGGTTAATCAAATTGTTTCTGTTAGTAAATTCCGTTAAAATTGTCAAATAAATTATTTTTCAACATTACTTGCATAAGAGGCAAGAAAAAAAATTGTTACATCCATAGTAAGTATCTTACTTGTGTTGTGACATGTCTTTGTACATTTAAAATTATATCCATTGTAAAACTATTTAAGTTTTCATCCAAAACTTCATTGGCAAAATATTTTATTATGATACATTAAATATTCTAAAAAAATTTAGTTAGATCACCAGGATTTCAGAATCGGGTAAAACTGTTAAGAAATAGTAATCTGATGCGTAACTTAATGAAAAATTAAATAAAATAAAACATATAAGTGCAGTGCAGTGCTTTCCGTGCATTAGAATGTTAATCCTGAAGGAAAGGCTGTATGTGCTGCTTTTGATCAGGAAAAGAAGTAATTTTTATTCTGTTTATGTAATTTCATTCATTCTGGTCTGCATATTCTGTAAAGCAAATTTCAACAAAAAATTAAGAGATTCAAATTGATGGTTATTTCATGCTGAGTAATTTTGGATGAGAGTATTCCTCGCATCAAGTACTGATCAAGATTTATGTACGAGATTCTCCATTGCTTTAGGTCAACTGGGCTGACGACAATAGCCGAATGCGTTTCTTACGACCATTTTGCGTTAGTTGTTTCGTTTGTTTTAGAATTTGTCAAAAATGTGAGAGACATTAGTATAGAACTTTTTAGACCACTGCTTGAAGGACATATCTGTGTTATGTAACAAGAGTTGTGTGTATGAAGACAGATTCTTCCTCCGAAATTTCAAAATCATCACCGCTCTGATTGTTTCCTAAATATTGTGAACAACTAAAGCATTCAGCAACCGAAAAGAAATCGTTAACCTTTAGAAATTTAGAATTTTCAAACCGCCTTATGATGAAATAAAACCACACAATTGACTAAAAGACAACGGGTTTCGATTGGTATGCACTGTGGTTTCCGGCGAGTTGGCCACAATGAACCTTGTGTGTTTGAGATTTTCTGAGATGTTTATGATTACATGTTGGGCTTCCCCACGCTGACTGAAGATCTCGTGGCAGCGTGGGGCCAGTCCTCTGTGGTTTTCCGGAAGACATCATTCTCTCACCAAGGCCGTTACGTCCTAATAGGTCCAGACATTCGTATCTCTTACCTGAACTATTGTATCTCACTGTACGATTGTATCAGTTGTATGGGTACTGTAAATATCACGAAATTTTAGTTCGCTCCTCTTAGAAATAAATGAAGACAGGTTCCAAAATTTGACTACATAAAACATTCATTCTCCAAACTGTTGTTGCATGACACTATTTTAACATAATATTCCCAGCGTGCTTCGCAGAAAAGGATTAGATAAGGATTGTAATGCACAAATGTAAATTTAAAAAAATATATTTCTTAAAAAAAAATATATATATATATATATATATATACGTAGAAAGTTTTATCAAAATACTGATTGTTCTTAAAATTATTTTTATAATACTTGATCTCTTCATATAATCTTACAATAATAAGAAATTATATAGGAATAATATTTTCCATTGTAAACCGACTAATGAATTAATTATCTACATTTTCGATTTTTTTCCAAAGTGACAAAGTAAAATATTTAAATACCTATATATCTAAATATATATCTCCAAAAAATATAGAATTTTATTGGTTCCTTACAGTTTTAAATATGTAAATTTATTCAAATATTTTTGAGTTACATGTAACCATTTATCATTTCAGAATATGAAAGAAAGAAAAATAACTTTGAGGGGTTTGGAACCATATCCTGATAAGGAAAATGAGCACAGTATTAAAATGTTACAGATGGCATTACAAGTATGTAGAATAATGGAAATGATGATGTTAATATTTTTTGAGAATATAAACACGGCAAGAAGAGGGAAAAAAATAGGCGGTCACTGACACACCACACAGTATAAATTATGTGAAACTGGTTTAAAACTATTATTGGTCCGGGTTGTAAAACCATATAGCAGTCTCGAAAACACGTCATTCGATTTATTTTAAAAAAAATTAAAAAAAGAGGTTTATTTTTTCAATACATGTCATTATCATCTGTTGGACATAAAATTTTACGCAAAATTGACAATTATCAAAAAAAGTAAAAGTTTCCGAAGAACTATGAGCCACTTATGCTCAGACACTTGGCAAATTCCATATAGGTAATACTTAAACAAGTGTTCACACAATTTCGCCGAACCCGGATGCACGACGTACTCAAGCAAGCGACCAGTCCGAACAAATTATAGGCACAGTTATAATGAATGAACCAGGATGTTCGGTTTTGCCTACGTATGCGGGTTTTATTTTTTGAAAATAATGCTGTGTAATTCCATAATCGTATTTGAGATTCTTACATTAGGTCTACTATTGTATTTGAGACTTTAAAATGGGAAGAGAAAAAAGCTACAATTGATTCCAGATGTGCTGGAGGTGAGGGAATGAGTACGATACAAAGATAATTAATCGGAATTGATAGAACAGCTTAATTAACGCAGAATTAAGTTTGGGAGTCTGTAATGAAATGAACTAACTGAACTCATTCTTTTTGGAAATAAAGAGAGAGAGAGAATTTTTTTCCGGTGTACTTTATAACTTACAATTAATTCCCTAATTTTACCATCTGTCCCATATCTTGCAACAAACAAATGAGAGTCCGAACTGAACGTACTATAATATAAACGCCTTAAGTGGCCATTGCTGACATTATTAGTGAAGATCGGATAAATCCAAGAGCTACGGCAACGGTAGAGGAACTTCGTTAGATTTTATGGCCTTTATTCTGTTCAATACAGCTCAAGAATAGATCGTTGTAGTGAAAACGAGACCCCCCCCCCTCCCCCTCCAGCACTGCAACATAAAATTACAGCTCAGTTTCGATTATGGGTTTCTTCTATACACGTTTAGAGCGAATACGAGACAATTACCTGAGATGTTGCCGTAGTTAATTGGAAATGTGCCGTGTGGACCGTGAATTGGGATTTCAACAATCAAATAATAGAATATTGTGGTAAATATACATGCATAAAGACGCAATAGTTTAGGTTTATTTTCGTATAAGAAAAATATTTACTGATTATATTTATCTGACAACAATTAAATCAATAAATATATAAACCGGCCAACATGTCAGAAACAATTCAATAAAATAAAAATCACATGACACAACATTTCGTTCATTTTCATGTATCTTTCTCAGGTTCACAAATATAAAAAAATAATCTTATATATGTATTCTAGCAGTATGCATAAAATTATTTTAAAAAAGTAGATTTCGTCTATAACAAATTCGTTATTTTATACTTGCGTAACTGTGGAGGCTCCAAGAAAAGTAACGAAACGCGTCATTTTTCATTTTTATTTGATTAAATAGTTTCTGATATGTTGACGGGCTTATTTATTTATTATCTGATAGTAATTAAAAATACCACCAAATAGCCGAGGAGCACCCATGGAACACATTGTCGGATTGCTGGTTCAGTAGAAAATACAGTTTGGAACTGTTTATGTTGAGCAAAACAATATAAATAATCACGAGGACAAGTTGAAATAATCGTTTCTGATATTAAACTCTCCATTTGTCGTTCAGGGGTAGTGATAACAATCGGGGGTGAGTGTTGCTGATGAAGAAGTCGTACGCGTATCAGTTCAAGCTGAGGACTTTGTCAAGGAATGGAGTGGAAGGGCAATGACCCCGGTTCACAAGGTACGGAGTGGTGAAGGAATTTAAGATGTCCAGATTCATTAAATTTTCGTTTCATGCCATTATTTTCGGAACAGTATGTGAATTTTTTCATTAGACGAATAAATCATTACACTGTCAAATCCTCGTCCAAGGTTTGAGTACGATATGAACCTTCCATTCCACTTACCCCTCAAGACAGAAAATAAATTCACGTACAAAACACTACGTTTCAATAATCAAATACGAAAGGAGAAAATGTCTTCTGCTACACTGATTTCATGTATCCTACACGACCAGGAATGGTAAAACGCGCGTTGAAGCCGTCCGTTATCATCAAGGTAAAAGAAGAATTTGCTGTACGAAACACTGGTTGCAACGTTCCTTTCACTATAAAACTCTGTTCTTCCCCAAGTTACTCGTCATTTTACCTTTTACGTCATGGACAACGATAACTCCGAAAGAAAGGTCCTCTGATTCTTAACACACCATTGGCAAAGAAACTTGTAATAACGCTCCAAAACGCTCCACCGCCGTAACACTTGGACCGTAGCTTCGACAATTGTTGTTTTTATTTTTAGCTTGACTCACCTGAGATGGCGTACACGTATGGCGAAGTCATTTCGAGCAATGAACTGGCTGTGAGAACTCACGCTCACTTATATAGCGGCTTCCTTGGGCTTTCTCAAGGTCGCTCAGACGCCCACATGTGACGGACACTCATAATAACCAGAAATCAACTACTGCTATAGGATGCAAAGACAACCGGCAACGTCGTGGTCATCGAAAATGTTGCAAATTACCGGTTGACCGTCATTTAAGACCAACGTACTTCCTCGGTCGTCTTCGGAAATCGATTTCGAAAAAAATGAAACAAAACATTTCTAATTATTTTCCATATCCATACAGATGACAAGAATAACTTTATGTCTAGCAATTAAATGAGGAAGCTCCTCTCGTGATGGAGGCTACTGATAGTATCGCAAATCTTTCAGCCCTCTCTTGTAATAAAATTCATCAATTAAACTACCTGTAATTTTCTACAGTTTATAAAATTTAGTGGCCAATGGCTAATGCTCCTACATTTATTCATTTAGATGAACGTACAAGAAAACTATACATGTGATACTGAAAGTTTTTTTTTTTTTAGTGTAGACAGGCAATGTATAGGGTAATCCACATAGTGGCAACTCCCTTCTTATAGCATAGGAAAGGGATTTGAAAGGGGGGATTCGGAAGGGTGGAGGAAGTTAGCCAAGGGTAACTAGGGCCCCTGGGTTATGGTTTAAGGATCCTACCCGGCATTCACCTAAAAGAAATGCAGGACAAACCCTAGAAAAAACTGCATCAGGTAGGTCGGGCATTTGGTACTTGTCCCACGCCCTTCCGATGGCGGGAGAGGGGTTTGCTGTGGGGTGAAGAACCATGAATTATCTTAAGGTTCCACGACACCTAAAAGTCGAGAGTTGACAAAGCTAGGACACGCACTATTGTTATTGAACAGGAAATTGTCTCTTGTAAGGCCACAAGAGATTCACCTTGGTCGAGTATGCATTGTTTAGAATAACTTTTCACAGCAGCCTTGTTACTCTTGTAAAGAATATCAGCAGCTTCAGATTAGAAAAACATTGACGACTGCTGCACGGAAATGCTGATTTACGACTTTAAAAAATATATAAATTGCAATACAATCCAGAACAGGAGATTGCCATCGAAGTAAAATATTCCACTATTTATTTATAAAACCTTATTACTACAATCAAACTGGTTTTATTTCTATATTTTTTATTGTGTCAAATTTTCTCGACCATTTTTCCATCAAATTTAATAATATTCACCTACAACTTCAAAAAAACTTATTTATTATTTTTCATTTCTAGTATCCATAATTTAAATTCATAAATACTCTCTTGAGTAAGACATTAGTTTTTACCAAGTCCGAAAACAAAGTTTAAGAAACAAATTACAAATTCTTCATAAATTTGTTTAGACGTACACGACGTATCGTCCTTACATTACGTACGAGGGTAGGTCAATATGTATTTCTCTTTTATTTGTCAAGACAATTAAATAAAATTTACACAGCATAAACCGACAACATTAATGATTAAATTTACGGTTTTCAATATATTCTCCGTCCTTTTCTTAATTTTTTGTCCAATTTCATGTCCAAGGTCATGTATTCCACTACGGTTAAAAGCGCGGTCTAGCTTCTTAAGCCATCGACGCACGGACGTATTCACGGTGTTTACCCTTCAGCTTTATTCATCGCCGAACAGTGCTGACATCCACTGTTGCATCACCATACACATTTTTCAGCCTTTCATGAATGCGAATGGGCGTTTCACCTTCCGCATTTAAGAATTCAATGGCAGGCTGCTGTCTAATACGTACGTCAATGTCATCCATTTTGCAAGAGGGTGCAGTGCTGCCACCAGTTGACTTAGGAAATTGTTATTGCAGTTGATTGGAAACGAATGTTTGAGGAATCACACCAAATTTAAAATTTTCGCATAACTAATTTTTTTAAGGAGAAAAAAATAGAAGGCACTACCACCTTGGTATTAATTGTTGAGAAGACATCTCTGGGCTGCATGTCTCATCACTTTTAGGTCCTGAAACCATATCCCGGTGATCCCAATTAACCATTGACTAACTTCCTCTACCCTTCCGCATCTCCCCTTTCAAATACCTTCCTTTGCTATTAAAGGAAAGTTGCCACCACGTGGTTTAATCTCATGGTACCTTTTACTCTAAAACAAATTAACAATTAACCACTCAAGGACCTGAATCCCAGGATATGGATCATTAAAATGATTGCTCCAGCTTGTCTTGATTCTATTTCACGGACAAGTGTTTGTAAAATTATTTTTCAGGGGCCCGAAGACTTTTAAACTTCCAATCCCTCAAGAGCTTAGCTTGACTGAATTCGAATAGTTTATGAGTGTTGGGGTTTAGGATACTCGTGATTATTCCATGAAGGCGAGCAACGTTTGTCATGTTTCTTTTTTGTACACCTTCTACACCTTAAACTCAAGTATTTCCAACGAGAGGTCCTTATGTAAGGACGAATACACAAACATGTCTATGTCTAATATTTGTCAAATATTTATATGAATAACTTGTAGTTTATTTATAAAACTTTTTATTTTGACTCTTTTGGCCATTAGCATTTATATAATACCTTTCAAGAATGCCAGTTATATTTCAATTAATATTTATCGATCCTGGTAGCATATTCTCTTAAAGACTATATATCCTCACTCATAATGTTTAATAAGGGTGAATAAATATGACTCGGTTAATCACTTTGATCATTCAAATCTTTAAAACTACATAAAAAAGTGTCAACACTTTATTGATATGTAATTTTTATGTTTCATGGATCAGTCTTCTAATCCCAACAAGGGAATCAATATATGAGAATTACTTTTCTTCGCCGACTTGAAGGAAAATTTGCTAATGAAGTCTCTAACGTAAGAAGAAAATCTCCTATCCAATAAAAGCGTTAATTGTTATAACTGAAGCCCATACTCAAAAAACGAAGATTTAATGACTCATAAGATAATGAAAACATCTGCTACATGGATGAAGTCACTTCTATGAGACAACTCTCAAGGGATGGCGTAAAATGAAGCATTGACTTCATCCTCAATAGTGCATGGTCGGCAACATAATTTAAATTTTCATAACCATTTGTAGACGCACTGACCCAACGTGAGGTCTTTGATTATAGGACACCTATCAACTAGTTAGAGATCCGAAAATATTTAATATGATTTTTATGATGCTAAAAGGAAAAGCATACATAATGCTAAGGTTACATTCCGTTTGATGGAGTCCTTTCATACTTAGTTTACTGACTTAATTGCAAACTTGTCACGTAATTTGCGGTTTTAAGTTCTTAGTGTTTTCAGAAATTTCTACGACCAGTACGTTTTCCATATAGAAAGCTTCCTTTCTTTAACAATACGAACAAGAATCAGACAGTTCGTGGGATAGAAAACGGATATGGGGAATTCTAATGTGGCATGGAAAACGCGTAGATATCATTTCTTATAAAGATAATAAGTAGTATGGACGGTTGATAAGGTTCTCACAAACCTAGGAACCTCGGTCTGTTTTGAGATGTGTATGTTTTAGTGTCGCTGACCTGGAGCATACGGTAAGAGTTAATTGTTGTTCCCATTGGAACAGTCGGCCAGCTGCCTCCTAAACTGGTTGACGAACGGAGAAGGGAATGCTGCGTCCCATTGGAAGGGCGTAGGACAAGTACCCAATGCCCAACCTACCGGATGCAGGTTTTCTAGGGTTTTTCCTGCATCACATTTAGGTCCTGAAACAATATCCCGGTGACCCCAATTAACCATTGACTACCTTCCTCTACCCTTCCGCATCTCCCCTTTCAAATACCTTCCTCTGCTATTAAAGGAAAGTTGCCACCACGAGGTTTAACCACATTGTACCTTTTACTCTAAAACAAATAAATATTTAACCACTCAAGCACCTGAATCGCAGGATATGGATCATTAAAATGATTGCTCCAGCTTGTCTTGATTCTATTTCACGAACATCTGATAAGTATTTGTAAAATTATTTTTCAGGGGCCCGAAGACTTGTTAAACTTCCAATCCCTCAAGATCTGAACTTGACTGAATTAAATAGTTTATGAGTGTTGGGGTTTAGTATACTAGTGATTATTCCATGAAGGCAAAAAACGTTTGTCATGTTTTTTTTTTGTTCAGTGTAAAGAATTATTTTTGTAGACTGGGTTTTTACGTTAAATCAAAAAAATATTTGACCATTAAAGAAATTTTATATAAGTTTATTACAGTTAAGCATGAAAAACTCTTATCTCAGGCACCTGTGGTTTTTAGATAGAAGAGATCTGCTGCCCGTACCAAATGCGTACTGCTATTCTGTGTTGTGTTGCTTGCTGTAGCTCTCGTACCGACGTCTCCGTATCTCACAGCCGGCAGAACGGGTTAAGTGCAGTGATGACTTTAGTCAGGACCGTTGCAAGGCGTCGACTCAGAGGTTGACCACTGGCTAAGGCGTCGGCCTCCGGGATTGTTTGCTGGCAAGCCGTTGTACTAAATAGTGTGGCTTCTCACTAACAAATTGTGGCCCTTTTCTCACGACGATTTTGCCTCGGACTATATCAGAGACAACAACTTGGAAAAGTTTACAGCAGAACTCATGAGATTTGTAGATCGGTGACACTTAAAACGTATACACGTAACGCAATACGGAGCGTCTCATAATCACATCAACCAGCTGCGGTGAGCGCAGAACAACTGTCCAGTTGCAAAAGCTTATCTCCGTTCCCTCCATTTTAGCCTCCCATTCTTTTACTTTTTTTCATTATTAGAAAACTTCGTCGAAATGTCAGTTTCACTGATTCTTCCATTGTTACAAGAGTTATAGCACGCAGCTGCAGTTCCGTAGTCAACAATGGCCAACTATTGTCATGTGAGGCCAACAATCGAGACAGGACACGAAAATTACTTGGATGGAAATATTTATCTCCTCCACCTCTACGCACGTGCACTATTTCGAATTCTCCAAACCACAGCAAGCAACACTTCCGAGACAAAGCAAAACTAAACCAAAATACACGCGTTACAACACCATCTACACCTTAAATTCAAGTATTTCCAACTCTCATCACTTCTATTTCAGCTATTCCTCAATGGAATACACGATAAATGATGACTCAGCAACGTAAAAAGAAGTTATTAATCTTCAAATCCAAATTATTGAATGAAACTTTTTAATTAATAGTTTTGGAATTTTTTCTGAATACCGAAGAGAATAAAATTCCTTCGGCTCTCTCATTGTCGTTGCGTTTTCGTCGCTTTTGAGTTTTGTCAACTGACGAGTTGTGTCGTCCTAGGGTCTTCCTCGCACCTGACGAAAGGAACAAGGATCCCAGTAACGTTGAGCGGTATTTATATTATAACTTTTTTGTCTGAATTGGCTATCTTTCTTATTCATGACTAAGATTCTCGTTGAAGAAATAAACAATTTTTCCTCAGATATATATTCGGTCTCTGAAAGCTGAAACTTTCATTTTGGACTTACGGTGTAATCTGTTCTCGGCCAAAAAACGTAACTATAAGCTTATCTGTCAGCAGGTGTGGAGATTACTGGAGTTGCTTTTATTTAGAAATTTATCTGGAGTCAAACTTCCTCCTTTATTCCAATTTTATCATCTTCTTAATATTCAAATTTTTTTACTAATGAAGAAATACCTGGATCATGGATCGTCTTTTGTTATGAAAAACCTCGATACATCTGGATAGGAAAGCTATAGCACGCTCCAGATCTCAGAATGTACTGAATGGTTTGGAAATGGATCCGATTAGCTCAGCCGTGTTCATAAAATATGACATATTCTGGAGTGTATCAGTGCTGAAAGAATTTATTAAATTTCACTGATGTTAATCAGAGCAAAAATTACGAGCACATCGTCGGAATTCTTACGTAGCCAGAATACTAAATTTTTATCCAAATCTTCAGGTTTTCCCAAACGTACGCAAAAACAATTAAGAAATCTGAGATCAAAAAACTGTAGCAGATTCTGGGAAGTAACTCGGTTTTCACCTCAATCCGGTGCCAACCAGTTTACGCTATACATGCATTGTGGCAGAGTGTTAACCAGTTTGGGCGTTAGTCATTTCATGTCTTATAAATGAGAACGATCTATTATAATGAGGATGATTGTTTTTCACTGCTTGTTCATTAAAATGTAATACATTTAGCACGGTTACATTTTATTTGATAAGTTAACGAGCTGGCATTTGTAATGTTTTGTAACGGAAGATAATATGATCCTTCACGATTTACGTGTGAATTGTATTGCAGTAGATTATAATCTATGAAATCTAAAAAAAAAAATCCATGTTTGATATGCCCTACCTAAAATATATCAATTTGGCCGAAGGAATGGTAGTTTCTGTACAGAGAAGGTTGCGGATAAGAGATATTTTCACAAACGGGTTGATCCGTTTCTCGCTATATGAACAACCGTGGCTTATTATTTTAAGCTCGTTGCTTGGATGATACACAGGGATGTCTGCGAGGGCTATTTTCCCCTTTGGGGATGCCTTTTCCTCTCCTTTTTTGAACTAAGGTTCCTACAAGCCGAAGCACCTCCGCCGGTTCTGAGAGGTGTATGTTCCGGGGTCACAGACCTTGGGCATACGGTAAGAGTTGTCCGCTATTCCAATTGGAATAGTCGGCCAGCTGCCTCCTAAACTGGTCGAGGCGCGGAGAAGGGAATGCTGCGTCCCCTCAGCAAACTCCTCTCCCGCTATCGGAAGGGCGTGGGACAAGTACCCAATGCCCGACCTACCTGATGCAGGTTTTTCTAGGGTTTTCCCTGCATTACTTTTGGGCGAATGCCGGGTAGGATCCTTAAAATATAGCCCGGGGGCCCTAGTTAACCCTTGGCTACCTTCCTCTACCCTTCCGCATCCCCCCTTTCAAATCCCTTCCTATGCTATTAAAGGGGAGTTGCCCAACGTGAATTACCCTCATGTAGCCTGTTGCCCTAAAAAAAATTGATACACAAACATGCCTGGGGAATGTTTCAGGAAACTCAATAAAGTATGACTTTCGTAACGTTTCATATAAAAAAAATATAATGAAAAATGTGAGGTAACGTTTTTTTTATCTTTACACTATGATGAATTGTCGACGAAAAGTGAACTGTATGTAGAGACAATTATGTACATAAATATTAATTTCTTTTAATGAGGTTTTAAGAACCCTCCTTTCTTTCATTCATTATATGAAAAATAATACGTCGTATGTGCATCCTTGTTTACCAGGTACCCAACAAATTCAGGATTCAAAAACAAGTATTTCAAAATAAATCGCAATAAATCTAATTCCCATAGAAAGTTTCATGTTGTAAATTGCTAGTGAGTGCTGGCGCGAATATTTTAATATTTATATTATCTATAAAACTTGATACTTTATTTCCCCCTTCCTTAATTTCAAACCAGTCTGAACAGATCTCCATATGTGGACAACCGCCGGAATTTGGAGCTCAGCTTCTTCTTGAGAATTTTCCGTGTCCATTAAGACTGTGAACTAATTTATAACATGTGTTATTTCTTCGTCTTTCACAACACGAGGCAGGGTTTCCTTACCTAGGCTTTTCCGGGAAGGTGAAAAAAGAAAAGACATGACATCAGTCGGTGTTCCCAACTCGTTTGAAATGCCATGTAAAATAAACTTTGAAAAATGGTTAAATATTTTATAATACAAATCTCTGCCTATTACAGATCTCCTGAACCATATTGAGAGTTGTCATAGGATCTGTTCCCTGAAAATGCTTGAAAACGAGTGCGCTACTGTGGTGGTATCTATTCGGTCAATGAAGGGAATAATTAATGTGTTAAATCGGAAGTATTTTGTAATTATTAATTTTCTTAGTTTATTACATTCTCCCTTAATACTTTTAAACCTTTAATTTTGTAGTATTAGTCCACTTTAATATTCAACAATATGAGTTGGACATTCCAAAACCGGAATATCCTCATAATTATCATTAACCTACAAATAAAATATATGCAGAAACTGAAATATTAAAGTGCGTATCTTAATAATAATTTATATAAAGACTGTGAATTTTTAATTTCTTGAAATAATAGAAAGAGAATAAAATATTTTAAGGAAAGGAATAGAAAATTTCTTCACGATCCACTCAAGTAAAAGAAACAGAAATATATAATCAAGGAAAAGATATACTCATATTTTTTTTTACGAATTAATGAATTTTGCATTGCTTGTAATTAATTTTATAACATAATTTCACTCAAATTATCATACTCTTGAAATATATATTGCGGAGAGAAGATATTCAAACGATTATTTAATTCCTCTCGTTCAGTATCCTTCAGTGTTGTACGAGGGTAGTCCCAGGAGAACCGGCCTAACAAAGAAAAAACTAATATATTTGGGAAAAAATATATTTATTTCTCAAAGTAGTCTCGATACACTTTTCCCAGCGATGTTCAATAGCTTCGATTCCCTGTTTAAAGTGAGAATCATCGAGTTACTCATACTAACCATCAAATGCAGTCTCCACTTCTTCGTTGATGGAAAATCTTTTATCATCGAGATTTTTTTTTCAAATTTGAAAAGAGAAAATAATCTGAGGTAGCTAAATTATTTATTGAATAGGGTGCGTAAGGAAGCAATTCCAAGTTTAATTCAACGGTTTTTTGCCATCCCGATAATGGATGTGTGAACTGTTATATTGTCGTGTGGGAAAACTTTCTACATTTTTGAAGATAATCATTAAGAATTATTCACATGAATCTCAAAACATCCCTGAAACTACCGTCGTGTTGTGATCATTACTGGTTTTACTATTCCTACTGACATTGATAGCCCCCGTCTGAATTCATTGAATTGTCTGAGCATATCAGTAAGCGTTCTACCCAAGGTGAAAGGAGGAGGAACGTGTTGGATCTACCAGCAGACAGAAAAAGGATTAAAAAAAAGGCTCGAAACAGGATTCAAGTTGGAAAAATGTCAAAGCCGGTTTTACTGAGACTCTCCTTCTAATACCAAAAAACGATTTTATGGGCAGAAAAACACGTGCACAAGATCTAATGATGGTCGGAATGAAAGTTGATAGGTTGAACAACGCTGTTAATAAGTCCGGTAATTATTATCAAAGTGAACATGGAAGCGAGTTACCACAAATCAGTTTGTATAACACATTATGTATGGCGTCATGTGGGGATTTAGCGGAATTTTAGCTTTAGTAACAAACAAGTGACATACGTAAAATGAACGGACTAATCAGAAAGAATACTTGGAAATAAATTATTACATTGGCTTTATCAGTACATTGGAATGAAAACTACCAGGAAATACCAAGTTGATCGCATACTGCAGATATTTATAGTCGTAAATATGTTGTACTGACTTTCAGAGAATTTAACAGAGTATATTATGCAAAAAGCAGGTCAATATTTCTTAACATGAAGTTCATGACTTATTAGGAAGATAGATAGCCATGAAAACAGTCATCTAAACGCTTGCAGTGGATTGCAAGAGATGGTCGTGATGAAGAAATTGACCTTTATGTTTATAAATATCCATTTAACACAATAAAATAAACTGATACTGCCATCGTTTAAGTGTTGATTATTGCTCAATCCGGAACTGGACCATTGCCTGGAGGCAGGATAGCATGACTGTGAAGGAAGAAATTCTCCTCGCCTTAAGTAGTTTTGTTCTTGCAGCTCATTGGCTATATAAAAGTCCACGCGCGGACAAATATGGGCCGTCTGGAAAAACAGATCATTCATAGAAATAATAGACTCCTTGTCTACTTCAAAAAAATAAAATACGGCAAGACTCCTAAGTGTATAATCAATTAAACCGTGAATCTTTTGACACCTGAAATAACAGCAAGCCTAACTGCGTAGAAAAATCAACACTAATAAACCGGAATTATATTGACTACATTAAAAAAATTAACTGAAGCAAGAAAAAATATTTTATTAGAAAATAATGATTTTGGTGTTTGTCAACATATAGTTAAACTTCAATTTAATAATATCGTTAGCATACTTTGTATTTATGTGGCATGAGAAGAAGGCACACATCCTCATCTAGTATTATATTTCTACATTCAGCATAGAATTTACATAGTTTCTTCAACTATCCATTAATCAGTGATATTATTTGTGTTTTTAAAATAGTTTCACCACCACTTGCAAGGTACTTAATTAAAAAGTTCTTTGACGTAGATCCACGTACTTAAAAATTCAACGTTTCAATATATTACTGATTTTTAAGCAGTTTCCAAATGTGTGAGGCATTCCTGTGGCATTCCTGTCCCTGTCCTAGAGAGGTTATCAGCCTGAGGCATGGTCAAATTGTTTTCCTTGAACACGTCGCTGTAACAGGATGCTGGAGAACCCCGTCGGCGGCAGCGGAAGTGTTCCAGGACTCGAAATTATTTACGATGACTCATTCCGAACTCGCCTCAAAGACTCGATTTACAAGATTACTAATTAGAGGTTTCTACAGAGATTACTAATTAAATGACACAGTTGAAACATTTATAAATGTATAAGATTGCTATATTAACGAATAACACACATCAAATGATTTGTGATTCCGGGCCGTTAACTTGTAATATTTACTTTGTTTTCAACCTCAATTAAAAATACCATTATTATGTAGTGATAGTTTTTAATAGCATATAGAACTATGTTAATTTGTTTGGTATCACTCATATCCTTATTTGTTGACCTTTAGACTGTCATGTTTTCACATTTTTATTATTTTTCCAAATTTGTAAATACCACGGAGTCTCTATTTTACTGTGGTCAGAAAATAGACACAACCCTTGTCAAAAAGTATTTATGAACGTAACACACAGTTTTTCCTGTGTAATTATTCGACTACGGTTTCCCTAGGACATCTTCCCATAGCAAAACTCCTGACAGGTATGCTACTTTTCACACATTATCTAAATTCATGTTCACCTGCCAACATTGTTTGCATTTTAGAGATGTGCTTTATGAATAATCGATAAAGCTAAATTTAACTTCCGAAACCATGTAGCCTAAAACAATTTGCGAGTCTATAAAATTTAAGTTCGAACCAACACATTATTACCATAGCTGCATGGATTAAAACGAGAAGAAGACGTTATTATTTATAGTATTTGGTTATTCCATTGTCTTGGAGTAGATAAGTGAACAAGAAAAAGTTAAAAAGAGCAAATAAAAGTAAAAAGGAAAAGCAAAGAAACAAGAAAAACAGAAAGAAAGAGGCAGGTCAAAGAGATGACGAGAAAGATCGTCTAGAAGATCAGAAAAAAGATGTAGATATACTCCAAGAGAAGAAAACAAGAAAAACGTAAAGAGAGAGGCAGTGTGCAAGAAACAATTTATTTTAAAAACAAGACATGAAAAATCGTCAGGAAGTTTCGAAGAGTACAGAAAAAACTCAGTCCGCCATCAAGGAGAGAACAAAACTCGGACACGCAACATGAGAATCTGAACGCTCATGGGGAAGGGGGGGCAGACCTACTGTATTCAGCCTGGTCCTAGTGTGACAGCTGTCCCAGTATATAGTGTCCGAATGGACGATTTTTCAAGTCATCTCTTTAACCTAACTTGTTTCTTGCACACTGCCTCACGTTTTCTGTTTTTCTTATTTTATTTGTTTTCTTTACTTGGAGTATATCTAAATCTTTTTTCTGATCTTCTAGACGATCTTTCTCGTCATCTCTTTGACCTGCCTCTTACTTTCTGTTCTTCTTGTGTCTTTGATTTCTTTTTTTTATTTTTCTTTGCCATTTTTACCTTTTACTTGCTCATTTATCTTCTCCAAAACAAAGGGATACCCGAATAATCTAAATAATAATGTTACTCCACCATTGTCAACAAATTTCAAATCCAGATTTGAAGGCAGACTCAGATTCGATTTTTTTCGTGTAAAAACGTTAATATTACGTTGTGTCTGAATTTTAAAGGGAATGATTTTATTCAATACCGTCATTAAGAAAAATAATTTTCGATAAAAGAATTGAATCAGCAAACATGTGGCTGCAATAGTAACAGTCGTTTGATTGAGACCTGAGCTGTTATCTCGTAATTTTTCTGGTTGGAAACTCGGACATTGATGTCTTCTATAGATTACCTTATTTGGAAAGTTAAATTTAGTATTTTCCGGATATTATAGATACATATCTTTAAAATAAGAACAATTGAGGCAAGGTTGTGAAAATGTGGGCTTAGTCGAATAAACATAAGGAATAAGAGGTGTTTTGCGTGATGCATTCATGAGGACGCGCTCAATTTTTGTGACGATGTTTGTACACTATGAAACAAAGGTGACTACCGGGTCGATGTTTTCATTTTGTTTTAATTAAGATCGTAGATGTGTGTCATTTCTTCTACTATTTGTATTATGCAAGTGGAGAATTGGGCACCAATATTGTTTTTTATAATATGGTATCTCACTAGTGTCATTGGAGTGGAAAGAATAAAACGATGGTGATTAAAAACATTACCGTCTTGACATAAAAACATAAATTAACTCTCAAAGTAACTAATATTGTTCAATAAGCAGAAAAAATTAATTCTCTTATGTATCGGTTGCTGTTCAACAGATTGATTTCATTCGACAGTGTCACATTCGCTTAGCTCTCATGGACTAGTTTTTAGGTTCTTTTTGTATTACGTGTGAATTGGCACGCGGAGAAGAAACACGTGAGCTTGGCAACGAAGCAAGGTCGAAAAACACAGCATCGGATGGGAATGAATTAACAACCACTTACAAGGAAAATACTATAAATTAAACTGGTTCTGATTCCACGAATATCGTGTATCGTTTTCTCCATCAAGTGAATCACTTTACTAAAAATTCTCTTACCATTCATTGGTATGTAAATATTTTTATAAACCCAACAAATCTAAGCGCATAAAAAATTTTCTTTTCAATTTCGGCTAATTAAGAAACAAATTTATGTCTTACAAAAGTCAAACTAAAGGGAATATAAACATCATATCAAAGTACTGTAACAAGAAAATTTATTAGGATAATAATGTATATTTTATATATTCTCAGCCAAATGTGTTTCACTGTCGTGTATGGAAAGTGGAAATGTTTTACGAAGTGAATGAAGACTTTGTTTGTGTGCGTGTGCATCTGTAAAGTTTGTAATAACCATTCTCTAACAGTTATTTGTTTAAAAAGATGGATCGTTCGGACAAGAATTTGTACAGAAGGTTTAATACTAATTGACAAATAATTTGTTCCTTTCCAAGCATCGACCACGGTCTCTTCCACTCAACGAATGGTGAGCCATAATTAATCTATACAACCAACCACAATTAATGGTGATGATATAACGCATTTTTATTCAAAAATAGAAGCAAACAATGTCTAATTACCGAAGCTACTATTTTAGACTACACCAAAATTACACATTTCGCAATTTGTCTGTTTCCTTAAAATTTGCTGTCTCCACCCGAATCATGATTAGTTATCACATAAAATATTGATATATACCACTTGCTTTAAATATAAGGCATCCTATTTGGGGTAGCGAAAGTTAGTTTCTATAAAACGAACGCAACTGATTTAACTGAAATACTGAAAATACCAATAGTGACGGCTTCGACTTGAGGTCCAAGACAGATCGCTGTCGGTCGTGGTTGACGTTCCATGGTGTCGTACTTAGGGAAGAATTCCACGCCCTCTATATACTATACTAAATATATTTTTAATAAATCCACATTTATACTATACCACGGGCGAGTTTCTCTAGGAAGACAATGGTCATTATCATTTTCTCTCTAGAATGTGGAAGATTTGTCGGCCTCATGTTGGTATGTTTGTTACCGCTCAAAAGTTGTCTCGTGAACGCTGTGTAAGTTCTTTCTAAGCATAGTGGTTGAAGAGACTCGACTTTATATTTTTTTTCATCTATTGGTGAACGAGTGTTTTATAACATAAATTGTCAAACCACATTAATTTAATTCAACACTGTAACAAAAATATCTTTATAAGTTTTAAGAAAAGTGTGTTGATCTTAGAAGTTATATATATATATATAAATTAAACTAATAAAGTTAAGCATTTAGAAAGTTTAAAAAACACGATATAGTATGAGAGAAGTCGTACGAAATGCGCTGTAGGAGAAGGATGATGATGGGTGGGGGGTTTTGTCGTTTGGGGGGAAGTACCCTTTGGAGGCAAGCGGGTTTAACATTGCCATCACTCTTAACAACATTAATTATATTCTTACGAACGGGATATACAGACAGCGCAAAAGTTTTCTTAACACACGTTGTAATTTTCATCTCTTAACTTTTGCTGATGTGATTTATGAAGTGCAACATATCCTGAACGGAAAAAATTATGTTTCCTCGCGTCAATGTTTTCAGAATAGTTTTTACACTAAAATCAGTGGACGACTGCGTAACGTATTTTGAGACTCCAGTTATATACTTCGGTAAAGAAATTGAACAACAGGAAATCACTCACTATTAACAATATTGTGTTCTAATTATGTGGTAGCTTGTAACTATTTTTTTCAATAAATAAAAACCAATAAAATTGTTTTAAATGTATTGTATTAATTCGCTGACATATGTCATTTTTATAATTATTCCCAACATATCTGTGCTGATTGTTCAGTCTGATCCTAGAAGTCCTACATAATTTTTTCGACCACCTGGTTCAATGCAAACATTTTTAATTCGAAATTTTATTTAATTGTTATTAAAAAAATTTGAATATAAATATTAATTTGTCAAGAATAATATTTAATGCTTAATGGTTATTTACATAGAAAATTTTTAGTGTTTATTGAAATGACAATTTATACCAGTGAATTTTATTAAAAAGTAATATAAATATAGCAAAGAAAATAGGCAGCCATCCTATTCGAGATAAATATGCGGTTTCAAATTCATCCTGTTGAGTGATGAAATGAAACACGGGTTGGTAAATAAATTTGCCTACGATAAGAATCCTGAGGAAATCGCTACCGCAAGTTCAACGATTGCTTAAGAGTGGAGAGCAGTGATTCTCGCAACCAATGAATGGTTTGGAAAATCGGACGCTTAATAGCGTGATTCATATAAGAAAAAATAAGAGTGGCAAAGAGAGAAATTAGTCCTGAGTAAAAATGGAAAGATAACTTATTATAATCAATTCTGTTCGTCTTTATGCAAACTTTACAAACATGGACCTTCCCGATTCATCCCAATCCATGAACACGCGTGTCTAAATTTTATACAAACCTCATCATAATAACTGATAACTAAAATCTGTGGGACTAATGATAAACATTATTAAATATGTATTTGAAGGTAACGATGGTCCAATTATTAATCAATTAAAGTAGTAAAATTTAAATGATATATAATAAACATCCTTACATAATTTTCTTCCATGACTAAATTCCCGGGAAAAAGCAACAATAATTTATTGTCAACAGCAAAAAATTACATAAATAATTCATTTTTTAATTACATGAAATTTATAGAATGTGTCCAAAAAATTGATCATCCATTCTGGCAAGTTCCTAGATACTGTATTGATAATCCTGGAACATAGAAATACGAAACATTAATTAACTATTTAATTTACAAATAATAGTAAATAATTTTAATAGAATTACATCTTCTTAAAATAGGTCTACAATAATATTAAAATATTCGTTTGGTAACTTCTTCAATAAAAATGACGCAACACAAATTTCTACACGTTATACAAGTATGAGTTTCAACTGAACATTATTAAATTGAAAATAATGTATTGCAAACATTAAATGTTTGCCATAAAATCAAATTTTCTATTAACATTGACATTTATACTGAATAAAAATATAGAGTTAAATTCTTATATAATTTTTGTTTGGTTGAAAAAGTTATGTATTTATATTATTTATTTCTGCAATCGGTACACATGGCTAGGATATGTTTCTTATGTTTATTATTATGGTGTAGTATTGATTCACATTAATATTTAAATAGTTGAAGGTTAAGTCACTAATTCGCTATGGTAAAACATATCTATATTCAAACCAACATTGGCTATATTGAAATTAAAAATTTATGGATGATTTAATGACTGTATTTATTAATACGTATTTAAGACATAATACTTACTATATAAATACTTGTTTTCGTTAATATTTATACTTTTTCCTAATTATATTTTGTCGGAATAATTTAAAATAGTTTTAAGATTTATTTAAACCACCTCTAGGAATAAATTACAAAATTTAATTTCTTGTTCAAACTGTTGGATTTTTATATTTTTAACAATTTCATCCCGTTTACTATCTCTCGGATAAATTTTGAAATAAGTTTACCATTTTAGCCGTATTGTTTAAGCTAATATCATGCCTCTGCGAGGGCTATTCTCTCGCTGGCAGAACCTTGTAGGAGAGAT
Source organism: Zhengitettix transpicula (assembly GCA_037074705.1). NCBI lineage: Eukaryota > Metazoa > Arthropoda > Insecta > Orthoptera > Tetrigidae > Zhengitettix > Zhengitettix transpicula. The sequence continues at coordinate 42,540,083 of CM073591.1, read as the reverse complement.
ACGAAGGGGCTACCTTTGGGGATGCCTTTTCCTCTCCGTTTTTGAACTAAGGTTCCCACAAGCCGAGACACCTCGGCCTGTTCTGAGAGGTGTATGTTCCGGGGTCACAGACCTTGGGCTTACGGTAAGAGTTGTCCGCTATTCCCATTGGAATAGTCGGCCAGCTGCCTCCTAAACAGGCCGAGGCACGGAGAAGGGAATGCTGCGTCCCCAAAAGCAAACTCCTCTCCCGCTATCGGAATGGCGTGGGACAAATACCCAATGCCCGACCTACATGATGCATGTTTTTCTAGGGTTTGTCCTGCATTTCTTTAGGCGAATGCCGGGTAGGATCCTTAAAATATTGCCCGGAGGCCCTAGTTAACCCTTGGCTACCTTCCTCTGCCCTTCCACATCCCCCCTTTCAAACCCCTTCCTATACAATTAAAGGAGAATTGCCAAGATGTGGATTACCCTCATGTTCCTAAAAAAAGCTAATATCATGTTATCTATGACTAATTCAAAAAATCCTCATGGAACTCGTGTATACAAATAAATTATGTATAATAAAAATTTTATATCATCAATTAATGATGTGGTTTCGTGATAATAAATTTTTTTAATTTTAAATTGACCTTAAAATGAAAAAAATTACGCCTGATTGAAAATAATGAATAAGAAAGTTAGCCAATTCAGACAAAAAAGTGATAATATAAATAGCACACAACGTTTCTGGGATCCTTGTCTAGAGCGACACAACAGCATTTGTCAGTTGACAAAACTCAAAAGCTTTTGAGTTTATTACAAATTTATGTCTGAATTGGCTCTCTTTCTTATTCAATAATTTCTCCTTAATTTAAAAAAAATTGTGTTTGGTATCATTCTTTTGATTTTACAAACTTTAATGTAATGGTTTTTTCACATTTTTATTCCCTTTTTAAATTATTACGTAACATCGAACGATCGCTGTCTTAGATATATATATATATATATATATATATATATATATATTTGAGTGAATGAGGGACCAAAATACTAATGTTGATAGCAAGTTCTTTTCAAATTAACCTTGGCTATTCATAATAGGGCACAAAGTAAGATATATAAAAATATCATAATTTAAATTACGAGTACACTTGACTTCATTATTGTAATATTGTACACTATGAATATGTCGTAATAAAATTATTATATTCTAAAAATTTAATTATATTATGCTAGTATCCGCGTCCTATAATTGTCTTTTGTTAATTCCTTTTTAAGTATCTGTTATGAAACAATTAAATTTTAAAATTTTTATAAGAAATTGGAATTAGTTTAAAGTGTTGTTTACAACAACAGAGATAGAGTACCAGTTCCTATTTTCATGCATACTCACCGGCGATACCACACTTTCGAGCGCACTCGAGCTTCTGAGGGTTGGTGTAGGTTTCGTTGTTGGTGCCGCAGACTGGCTGGAACTGTGGTGGCGAAGGGCAGTCACACTTCCCTTGGGACTGTGTTGGAGCCGTCGTGGGAACCGTTGGCGGGGTCGTGGCTGGCCGTGTGCTTCTGGAAGTCCCGAGCTCGGCGCCCTGCGTCACGGAGCTGGGCCACCATCCGCGGTCTTCCAACTGCGGCTCAGACGTCGCCACCACTGCCAACACAACAAAGCGGTGCTCTCAGGCAACATTTCAAGTTTGTTGGCAAGAGACTGGTAATATTTGAACAGAACTTTCTGAGGCTATGAGCTGTCCATTACGCAGACGAAAAATGAAGGATTATTTCGGAAAGAAAGTACCACTTTCATAAGGTAATAGGGTAATTCTACTTTTCACTTCTCATTATGACTTTGTTTGCAGGATCTCTGGGATCTAATGCAAAGCATTTAATTTCTGTCACCATTCCTAAACTTTTAAGGTTAACATACCTGTTTATAATATTTTTTTTCAACATGTTACCCCCCAAAAATGTATTTCGGTCAGATGTTAAAGAAGAAATTAATATACTAAATTAAAGTTAACATTATAACGCGGGCCATTTCTCAAGGGTTTAAAACAGAAGGAGAAAAGGAATTTAATGAAATTGATAATTAGAAACGAACATCAGTTGTCTTGTAGAATGGAGGAGAGATTCAACAAATAATTATTAATCTTTCAACTAATAAACTCTTCACTATCGAATACGTACGTATAAGCAATATTCTGCTGTTAATAAAATTATCCCTCTAAGTGCGTTGAAGGTTCAAGGAACCATGACAGATGATCGAATATCCAGAAATCGTCATAGATGAAATTTGTCAATTGGCTCTATTGTCGAGATTCTTCCTGAAAAGCACCAGGTTTTCTTCACGGCCCGACCAGCCTTCAAGGATCCTAGTGAATCCCCTCAATCCTAGCTTACGAATGATAATCCTTCGACGTTTCATCGCCGTGCCATTGGTCCCCGGATTCACGTCACCACCCAAAATTGTTGGATCTGGGAGGCGCTGTACATCCCATTCAAACCTTCGAGTTTGATTCTCACACTCAGTCGTCAACCAATGGTTTAAAGTCCTTACTTTTCAGACAGATATCTTGACTCTTGTAATGAAAAAAAGACTTTGTTGACAACAGTCGCCTTGATGATTCCCTTGATGACGCCGTTACTGATCGAATGTGCTACAATCGTTTTCTCATCAGGTGTTTCAGGGTGCAGCCTCCAATATGTGTTGGTCCTTGACTCGCCTCGCTGACGCAATTCGTGACTGACGAGTAAGAGGATGTGTGCGTAAAGTAATACAAACGTACATGGCCGTGACGGGCAATGGCGCCGACTACTCTACAATAGTAATATATAAAAAAAAATTCCGTAGCTCAAATACTGATTAATTTTGGAAAAGGAAGGCTAATTGAGAGAAGCTGTGAACGAATTATTTAACGAGACTTCAATTCTACAAAGGCTTACTCTGGAATTTCATTGTCTCCTGAAGATGAAAGTATTAAAAGATCATAAGAAAGACTCAATCCTGTGTTTCGTGCACGTAAAAATTATTTTCGTCATCAAGGATAAGAGCTACAGTGACAACTCGTACACGTAACGGTAAATCTACATGAATCGCATTCTTATAGAAATTTGGCTGTCCCAAATATAGAAAATTCATGATATATGATCTCATTTAACTACTATATTTTCAGACTATTACGAGAAATTTCATATGTCATTTATCTTATTTAAAACCCAGATATTTTCTAGCATTTCACCTCGTAAACGTTATTATGACACTATATTTATTGTAATAACTTAGTGTTATTTACATTGGCTCTATTCAGTCAGTAAGGAAACATAACTGATCCTTATTTAAAATATACGATCGCTTCAAAAAACATCTAATGTTAAATCCGTAAATTATAAACTCGAAAAAAAAACGACGTTCTTAAAAATAGATCCTCATGACGTCTCGTGGTTAAGACCCAAAGTTTCTCTCGATATTTATTCGTATTTCTTGTATCGCGTTTGCCTCTTATTCTTCACAATGGCAAATGCAGGTCGTGAATGGGAGTGTTCTTAAATTATTTGAAAAAGTAAGAAAATGTATTAAGAATTGATAATCATTAAGCTAACCCGTATTAAATAGTAAAATGGCTGCGTTTTTTTTAAAAATAAAACTTAAAGAAATGTTATATTCGTTTTAATCAAGATGACATAGAGCCATTATGCCGTAAGAATTAAAACAACTAACTATTTATTAGCAATTCTATGGATTTTCTATTAAAGTCCAAAATAATGCACATGGTATTTTTTTTAAAACAAATCAGGTCGAAAATAATTTGTTTTGATTGGAAATAACGTATTTTCTGTTATTACCCACAATATTCAATGAGAATAATGGCAGAACGAGCAATTTCAAATCGTCAATTGAATATGAAACAATGTCGAAATACAAATTATATCGATTACTATGTTCAATTATTAATACAAGCCGACAATAAACACGTACGAAAATTATATTATCTTAGAGCAAACTGAAATGAAACTCAGAAGAGATCATATACTTACTAAGAAATTATATCAATAGAAAAGTACATATTTCGTATTTGGTAGAAGCATAAAAATATTAAACCTCTACTCTACGAATAAAATCGGTTTGCTTCACATATAACAGATGTATAGATTGGAATGAACAGGAAAATTATTAGCGAGCGTTCCGTCCAGGAACTGTTTAAAATTTGAATTGCAAATAGGGTCTTTTTAAGTATTATAGGCACCAAACTGGTGCCTTGAGGAAATTCATGCCAATCTGTAAAGGATAAACTGCGTTGAGAAGATCGCTCACCTGCGAGGAGCACCAGCACTGCAGGGACCTTCATGGCCGGAATGACGCGTAAGACTGGCTCCAGCGAGGTCAGTGCGATCAGTGGCCAGGTGGGATTTTGAGTGCGATGTACGTCAGAACCTCAGTCACCAGCTGGAATAAGTGGCAATGACAATTCTCGGAAACACTTAAAATATCGTAATACGTGATGTGTCAAGCGTAAATCTTCTAAACGTTCTGTGGAAATGCCGGGTTCCCTGGTTGACACATCACATGTTGCGTCCATGAATCGAGCTATTTAAAGACCTATCAGACTTACGCAGCAATAAAACGTACTAATAACAAAGTGCAAGTACTTACAGTAATATTTTCAGATTCACTTTTGGATTACTGAGCCTGTTTTCGTGACCTTGGAAAGTTACCTAAGAACGAATAGAGAAATACGTGTCAGTCTTCCTTTTTCACCTTCTCAAAACATAGATTTTTCAGTCGCAGTCTATATACTAACTGAAATCCATTATGTAATCGTCGTCATATGCAATAGCCCGGGGGCCCTAGTTAACCCTTGGCTACCTTCCTCTACCCTTCCGCATCCCCCCTTTCTAATCCCTTCCTATGCTATTAAAGGGGAGTTGCCCAATGTGGATCACCCTCATGTAGCCTGTTGCCCTAAAAAAAAAAAAGCAGGTTTTTCTAGGGTTTTCCCTGCATTTCTTTAGGCGAATGCCGGGTAGGATCCTTAAACCATAGCCCGGGGGCCCTAGTAACCCTTGGCTACCTTCCTCTACCCTTCCGCATCCCCCCTTTCAAATCCCTTCCTATGCTATTAAAGGGGATTTATCCAATGTGGATCACCCTCAAGTAGCCTGTTGCCCTAAAAAAAATATTATTTTTCCTCCCTGACAGAAGATTGTCTGCGAGGGCTAATTTCTCGCAGGCAATACCTGCGAGGGATGTTCTCTCGCAGGCAGAACCTTTTAGAAGAGATACGAAGGGGCTACCTTTGGGTATGCCTTTTCCTCTCCTTTTTGAACTAAGGTTCCCACAAGCCGAGGCACCTCGGCGTGTTCTGAGAGGTGTATGTTCCGGGGTCTCAGACCTTGGGCATACGGTAAGAGTTGTCCACTATTCCCATTGGAATAGTCGGCCAGCTGCCTCCTAAACTGGTCGAGGCACGGAGAAGGGAATGCTGCGTCCCCACAGCAAACTCCTCTCCCGCTATCGGAAGGGCGTGGGACAAGTACACAATGCCCGACCTACCCGATGCAGGTTTTCCTTGGGTTTTCCCTGCATTTCTTTAGGCGAATGCCGGGGAGAATCCATAAACCATAGCCCGGGGGCCCTAGTTAACCCTTGGCTACCTTCCTCTACCTTTCCGCATCCCCCCTTTCAAATCCCTTCCTATGCTATTAAAGGGGAGTTGCCCAATGTGAATCACCCTCATGTAGCCTGTTGCCTTAAAACAAAAAAAATTCTTTTTCCTAACTTTTAAATTGCGCTGTAACCGTACTTTCGCATCATTTTCCATAAATATTCTGAATACTCGGCTTCTTTCATTCATCAAGTCCTTTCTCATCTCTCTGCGTCGTAGATTCAATGGCCGCTAAACATTTCGTCGGTTCACTCCGCCGATCTGTTATAATCTCTTCTGACAATGATATCTCAGATTCACGTCCGCAAGCTTCTATCAGAGCTATGCATCATGTGACCCAAACTGAGTTCCATGCTTCCTTGAATAAATTTGATTTTGTTTCTGGTTGTACGGTGTTATAGAATTTATTAAATATATTCTTTCTCATTTCAATGATATATTCTATTGAATGTGAATGAATTTTTTTTTTCGAAATTAATTTGGGCTTGATTTTTCAATTAGTCAATTATCTAAATATGTTGACAGAAAAACGTATTCATGAGGATAGAGCGATAATTTAATTTTTACGTATTTATTGTTGTGCCCTATTTCCTCTTACGAGAACTGAAGGAAGAAGCAAATAAATCTGAATCCAACTTCTCTAACCTGTAACTCATGATATGTTCTTTTGATATACGTATTCATTGAACATAACCTCTGTTCCTCCATGTACACTTTCGTAATTAACACACGGGAAACTATTTTTGACAATTTTTATAATTACTTTACACTTCCAGCGTGTACTGTATGGAACTTTAAAAACTATTGTTTTCTTTCTTTTCAACTTACATAATACTTCTTTTAGAGTTTATTTGAAATAGTGCATTAATTTTTAATAATACCAAATCTTTTATATGCAACATCTAAACGCTTTTTGTCACTTCGTTCAGTAATTATGAACATTTTCGTCTAGGATTCTATTATATTTTTTTAAATTAATTCATAAACTGTATTTCAGAAGAAAAATATAAAAAAAACTTTGCCCCCTAAACAAAACTATAAGCAGCCTCTCTAGTATATTTAATGAAAATAATTTATCCAGTCACTCTCCAGTATTGAATATAAGTAAATATTTCCACGCAATTTTTTCCACTCCATTATGTTTTATTCAGAACCTTGCTTTCCCTTTTTTAAATTTTATAGAACACACAAAAGAGTGTAATATTTTACGTAAGTCTTCGAGGATCACATATAATTGACGCGTCACAGAAAAATTAGTTATGAGAAAATTTCAAATGCTGAATAATTTATATTCGCCTTCTCAATAATTTTGAGAGTAACGTTACTTTAAATTGGTTCTGCTGTTCATGGTTAGTCATCGTAATTCAATTTACGAGTTATGATCAATTATTGCTAAACTGATTTGTTTGTAAATAATTTATATATACGAACGTTGAATGTAATTAAATTTAAAATGAAAATTCCTGCTGCATAGGACAAACAAAACGTTTCCTTAATACCCATGTCAAGGAATGTATGTCTTATATCAAACTTTCAAACGACAAACATTCTGTAGTCTCCAAACATAATCAAATCAAAACATTCATTTGAATTGCAAAATGCTAAGGTTTTAGACGATGAATCCTGGTACCATTCGAGAATTATATCAATTATATACTATGAATATTAGAGAACTAATACTATGAAGCTCAAAAATTGCTACGATTCCTTATTCGTACGATTTTCCCTTGTCGTTGCGTTTTCTTCTTTTTTGAGATTGTCATACGAACACTTCTTTTGTCTGTATTTGGCTATTTTTTGTACAATTAGAAATGAAATTTAGTGGTTATTTTTATATATATTATGTATTATTTAAACAAGAAAAATTTATTGGAGTTTTTTTAATATAACAATTATATTAAAAGTTTTAATTTACGTCTGTTTGAATTAATAAAACAAATTATTAACTTATACAGACACTTTTTATTTTTTATTTATATTATGACGACGTTTCGATACCGTTTTGTATCTTCTTCAGGCATTTTCCTACAGAGGAGTTATTTACAAATGATTAGATTTATAGATATAATTGTGCAAAGTAAACAAAGGCAAACTAACGTACACAAAAAGAACTTACCAAATTAAAATAATAAACTAGCGAAAAAATAAACGATTAATAAGTTATTAACTTCACACAGTTTTGAAAAAGCGTTCCGAGTCCCACAATTCACTTAACGCTGAAAAGAATGTAGCAGGCTGTAGCTTTGAGGGTTTTACCTGACATCTGGAGATTTGGTAATACTAGTCCTATGACTTTGAGGGATTTTCCCAGTGATCGTCGACCATCAGTACCGGTTATAAAAAACTTGAGTAAATAAAGGAAACATAAATTTACAGAAAAACAACTTACAGGCACAGTTTATATTAAAAATACAGAATAGCAATTTAAAAAATAAGGAGTTGCTTAACTTAATTGAGTCGTTGGGTGAACTGACTGTGTTATTGCTGATCTTTATATGTATCATTTCAGATAGGTTCCATTTGTATAAATTTGGATCAACATCCAACACCAATTATCCCAATTAAAATCGTGATTTTTCTCCAATCTATGGCTCTTACTACATTGTGATTGGCCGTTTTGTAATTGTTCTCATGAACGTTTCGTCTGACCAATATAGATTTTTCCAAAATTAAGTTCGCTAATCATTTGTAAATATCTCACCTGTAGGAAAATACCTGAAGACGATACAAAAAGGTATCAAAAGGTCGTCATAATATAATAAAAATTTTCTGTATAAGGCCATCAATTGTTTTATCAACAATTATATGATTATAAACATGAGGTGAATCAAGATTTTGAAAAGAAATACCGATAATAATTTGTTCAGCATATATTAGGATTAGTCTCCGGTGTCTATGGGTTTTATTATAGCAACTGCTGTTTTCTTAAGGTTGGTTGCTGACGTGTACACTCTGTAGCTGGATGTCCAGACTCCAGCTCACCACGCTTTCCAGGAAACTTTCTGGTTAGAACTTGTTATGAGCCGCCGTAGCTGGTCGGAGCGTACCGTTGGCATTCACGTACAGTTATCCTGCAGTCCGGAATTGCAGTTAATCAGATCGTCAGTTAAAATTTTACCATACACGTGCAGGGTGCCTCCTGATCGTCTACAATTCTGGGCCTGCAGTTCCGCAAGAACTGTCCGCAGTACAGATCTTCCAACTAGTTGGTAAATTTCGTGCCTTTTTGATCAGTTTTCCTTATGTAATGTCTGTGTCATGTAATAAAACAGAATTTATCACCGAATTTATTGAATTATATCGACAATTTCCGTGTTTGTGGAAAGTGAAAGGAGAATCGTTTACGAAGACACGAAAAAATGAAGCGTTGAGTTTTAACAAAATGCCACTGTGGATACTATAAAAACACAAAATTAATAACCTTCGATGTGCATTCAAAAAAGAGATGAAGGACGTTCGCTAGTCAAAGTGCTCAGATAACGGTTCTGATAGCATTTATGAACCAACACTGTTGTTTACAGCAGATCTAAAAGACCATAGGAATTCCATCACAAAAAATTAATGCATTTAATAAAAATGTTTTTCAAGATTACTTAAACATGAATCTAAATTGTATCATTTTTATATAAGTATATGTGGTTTTTATTAACAACTAGCTGGATGCCCGGCGTTGCCCGAGATGTCATTTATCTATAACCCCCGATATGATCCCAATTTCGGTTGCTTTTTTGCTACTTTTATGTAACGCTCCTCGAACCCTATCCGTAAATGTGCTCACCTTCCATGCCGAAGGGGGTTGAACTCATTAACCAAATATATCGGTCGTTTTTACATGTTAGAAGATGACCACCCCCACAAATGTGCGATAATCAAAAAGTATTTATTCCACGCAAAAATCGGCCGATTACATTGTTTGAAAATTTCAACCCCCGTCCATCCCCGCCTGGGGAAGTTTAACTGTAAGTTAAATGTCATAATGAAACACAATGACAAATATAACCCAGGATTCGACTCGAAACTTGAATGTGTTTGCGTAATTTCACGTAATGCCACTCCATCCCCAACCCTTAAGGGTGCACCACTCCCATGTCTAAAAGAAGTTGAAATTATACACAGATAACATGTAGTGAAATTTTATTAATGCCATTGATCCCGATTACCATGTTAGAAAATTTATTTCCCCACCCACCTCCTTTCATCACCGCCAATTCCCACCCACCCCTGTGAGTTTCTAAGTTTGTTATAAATAGTGTCAGCGACATTCATAACCCCAATTTGACTCAAATCACGGTTGATTTGTCGTTAATTATATGAAACGTCCGTCCACCCCACTCATAAGGGTGCTCCCCTCGCATGCCGAAAGGGGTTGAAATTATACACAAAAAACATCAGTAGAAATACAAACAATATAATTAACCCTGAAAATATTGATTCAACGCAAATATCTGCCGTGTTTGCATGTTCCAAAATTTCCACCCCACTAACCCTGGCTCTGGGGGTTAAATGTGAAGTTGAATGTCATAACTAAACTCAGTGACATCCATAACCTTCGATTTGACTCCAATTTCGGTTGTATTCGCGTTAATTTCTTGTAAAGCATCTCCACCCCAAACCATGAGGGTGCCCTTTTCTCAGGGCGTAGGGGATGAAAATTATATTCAGATAACATTGGTAGAAACACTATCAATATCTTTGACCCCTAAAAATATTTATCCGACTGAAATACAGACTGTTTTTGCATGTTTAAATATTTCCATCCCCGTCCACCCCCACTTTTGGGGGTACGAAATTTGGTGAAATTTGCTCCATCGGTGTAGATTTGTATAAGGAACATACAAACACTCTGCTTTATTTATAAGATTAGTATAAATATATTACAGGCGCCCTTAAATTTTTGTTAAGCATATTAATTGAAATAAGAATTTTCTGTTCTTGTTAAAATTAAAAAGTATAATTGATTTTGGTTTTGCTAAGTAATTTTTCAACTCAGTTTTAAGTACGTTTCCTTTACGGCATTATAAATGCAATTACAAGTTTCTGGTATTATTTTTCCAAGAACCTGAAGAGAAATAACTGCAGAAAACTTCAAATCTTCGCCCAGTTGCCAAATATTTCAATAAATTGCAATCAGTCTTTCTTCAGCTGAAATAGTTTTCCCAATTACCATATTTTTGTACGGGTTTACTAAATGTAAAAGCTTGCGAAAACATGTATCGTCAATTTGTAGGTATTCTTATACTTCATGAAGTCTGTTTAAATAAACTGAAATGGCTTTGAAAGTAATTGAAAAGGTCAAATGGAACACTGAAATAGAGATAATATGTTATCCCGTGGATTCAACCATAATCTGCCTGTAATTTAAAAACAAAGAGAACAATAAAACCCATACTCATTATTAGTAGGATGAATTCTCTAGTCGTAGTGAACGAGACAAGTGAAAAATTTTAACGTGTTCTCTGAACGTAAAGACGGAAAGCTGATTGGAATAATCTGCTTCGATACATCTTCTCATTATATTTCTGTTAGGATGCTCCTTACAATTTATTTTAATAAATCACTTTATACTTCTACACAATTCATAAATGTTTCGTACGTCGAGAATAAAGATACCATAGAAACCCGTTTGTAATAAACTGTTCTTTTTGGTTTAGGTATTTTATAATAAATAATAAAAAATAACTATTTAGATGTATGTAATTAGGTAAGCCAAGTTTTCATTATAAGTTAACATTATTAATTCTGATGAAGGATTAGTGGAAATAAATTAAATTAATCTCAGCGACGGAATAAACTACTGAAGAAAAATTGGGTATTATTGAAGGATTTGACCTTTGGAATTATCGGTGTTTCTTCATGTGAAGAGTTGAAATGTGGAAGCACGCTGCGGCTCTCACTGATCTCCAGTAGCCGTGTCGTCCATGATCCTGGGCGTAATGACCTACAACTTAACTCTACGGCCTCGACATTACCATCCGAAACTGGTTTACAGTAAACCTGATCTCTTACCTTAGGTCGTCTGCAAATTTTAAAAAAAATTGGCGTGCAAACGACAGGTGGATATTTACATTTATTTCCGAAAGTTTAAAATAAGAGAGAATTTTTGTTCATCACAGTTGAATCTTTTGTTCCACCTTTTAAAGTAAAATCGTAATTCCTTTAGATTCATTATCAGACACTAACTTAATCTTTTTTGACGAATTACTTCATTATGTGCATTTAAACATGAGTCTAATATATTTGGGTAAATATACAAACACACCAGTTCGCTTAATCTCAGACATCATAATTGTTATTCATTCCAAATTAAGACAGAAACGATAACTTCTCTCAGGACAACGTCCAAACTTAACTTGGTAGCCATTTTCCTATAATACCATGAAATAATTGGAATAGGGGGATATACGGAAGGCAGAGCAAGGTAGTAATGAATTAACTAGGAAACCCTGGTAGTAGTTTAATATGTAATGAAGTGAAAAATCTAGAGGAAGCTGCATCGTGTAGGTCGGGCTTTTGATACTCGTACCACGCCCTTCCGATGACTTAAGATTTGTATTAGCTGCGAGGACACAAGGGTTGGAGGCAGCTGACAGATTGCTCCAATGGGATCATAGAACAAATGTTAGCATATGTTCAACTTATCCGACTCCGATGCTTGCACCCCTCATGTTAGGGCTTTTTGCTCAATGGTTAAAACAAGAGCGTCGAGAATAAATATCACTGGTTAGTCGCCGTTTGATTTCCAGTATGCAAATGATATAGTAACCGAAATATTTCTGATCTACGAGAATATGTAATATAAAAGCACATATCTGAATTAAAATACAAAATAAACGCACCTTTCGTCGTGTTTGTTAATGTACAGTTTTCTTTAATAATCTAAAATACGTTTCGAAGCATTAAATTTACTGTTTGTTGAAGAAGATCGAAATGAACAACACCGAGAAAACAGTTTTAGAATACAAAAACAAAATATATTTAGATGAGCACGTAAATTCCAGTCATTATATTTATTTTCCTATGCATGAATTTGTGAATAATGTTAATTCAATATATTAACGAAAAGGTTTGTGTCATATTTAAAATGTTACGAATTTTGCCTATATAATGAAATATTTCCGTATTGAACGAATTTACAATGACGAAAGGTTTTCCTCCATTTATTTAATTCGACATATAGGGAAATTTAATTATTACTTACGTCACGGTTACTGAATCGGACCGCTAAGACATATAAATTAATTTATTTGAAATATCATTCAAACAGTGTGTAGATTAATTGAAATATATAAAAAAAATACCGATTTAGTGCCAAAATAATGCGTCCGTATATACGTTATAAACTTGCACAAACTTTCAAATGTGATGAATTGAGCGTGCGGCGTTAACTCCAAAAGTATATGTGCTACTGCGATGTCCCTTCACTGTGCGGTGATCTTGATGAACGTGGTGAAATTCAATCTACTTCCTCCTGACGGTTGAATCCTGGTGTTCCCTGATGGGTAAACGCTCTATCTCATTATCTTCTCTCTCTCTCTCTCTCTCTCTCTCTCTCTCTCTCTCAATCTCTCTCTCTCCACCTCTCTCTCTCAATCTCTCTCTCTCAATCTCTCTCTCTCAATCTCTCTCTCCACCTCTCTCTCTCAATCTCTCTTTCTCTCAATCTCTCTCTCTCTCAATCTCTCTCTCTCTCAATCTCTCTCTCTCAATCTCTCTCTATCAATCTCTCTCTATCAATCTCTCTCTCTAAATCTCTCTCTCTCAATCTCTCTCTCTCTCTCTCTCTCTCTCTCTCTCTCTCTCTCTCTCTCTCTCTCTCTGTGTGTGTGTGTGTGCGTGTATCTATCTACCTTAGACTAACTGTGATCGGATAATTAACGGCAAATACGGATTATTTTTTATTTATTTATAGGCTAATACTAAACCACAGACGATGAATCTGTTAACCTCAGTACGGGGGTTTCTAATTGGTTCCACTGATCCGCTTTGGCCTGGCGGTTTGGACGTTCTTCAAACTTTCCCAAAATACATACGCTCATAATTAAAATGCATTTAAAAAAATTTAATTTAGCATATTAATATTAAAAAATGTCGATGACCAAAAAATTCATAAATTACATTATTTATTAAAAGAATTCATCCAATAGTATATAATGAAAGGTACGTTAAAAATTAATAAATGTGTACTTAATTCACAACTGGTTTATTTAATTTTTGTCGATACAATAAGCAATCTCAGCTTGAAGCGCAAATCACATCAGCGTTATCCAGCGACACAGGTTCCAAGAAAACTGACATTAACATCTGAAACAGATAATGTAGACAAAATTCATTACTGAGCGAAGGTGTTTTTTTAGAGTAACAGGCTACATGAGGGTAATTCACGCGGTGGCAACTCCCCTTCAATTACATAGGATGGGATTTGAAAGGGGAGGGGGGGGTGCGGAAGGGTAGAGCAAGGTAGCCAAGGGTTAACTAGGGCCTTCGGGCTATAACTTAATGATACTAACCGACATTCGCCTAAAAGTGATACAGGTCAAACCCTACAAAACCTGCATCAGGTAGGTCGGGCATTGGATACTTTTCCCAAGCCCTTCCGATAGCGCGAGAAAAGAGTTTGCTGTGGGGACGCAGCATTCCCTTCTCTGTGCCTCGACAAGTTTAGGAGGCAGCTGGCCGACTGTTCCAATGTGAACAGAGGACAACTCTTACCGTATGCCCAAGTTCTGTGAACCCGGAACATACACCTCTCAATACAGGCTGAGGTGCCTCGGCATGTGAGAACCTTAGTTCAAAAACGGAGAGAGGAAAAGGTAGCCCAATCCGTCTACCCAGAAATGTTATGCGTGCGAGAGCACGCTACAGTTTAAGGATTCTACCGGGCAATTCACCTGGATTTAGTGTCCGAAAAAATATTTAACAGCTCTCACAGGCTTTTCATTAGCGAAAGTTTTAGATGGAAGTGAAATTATTCTTCAATAATTTATTACATGACTTTCAGAGCCAAAATACGACGTGGGAAAAAGAGAGGAGACTATAAGAGTTGAAAAAAAAATTGGTTCCCCCTCTCTGGGATTTATCGTCTTGTTTCCAGGAGACATGCGTTCTTCTGAAAGCATAGCACCCCCCAGTACCAAATTACTTCTCAAAGGGCTTGAGACTTCTTGGGTTTCAGTTACCCAAGTCGAATGGCTAGTACCACTTAGTGGGAATTTTGGCGCAACACACTGCCAAGTCGAGTCCAACCCAAGTTTGTTTTACGTTATGAAAGATTATTTCCAGCACATAGGTTTATTTGAATTTAGGTTTCCAGCAAGGGCAAAGCAGATGGTGGAAGGGCTTTAAGGATGATGATTTATATTGATCGATGGCTGTAGGATGCACAAAGATAGGCACGAGGTTAGAAGACGATGGTGTTGGAATAGGTTATATATATTGTAACGATCATTTTAAGTTCGGGTTGTGAGACCGGCCGTGTCACGGTGGCTTAGAGTTGCTGGGCGACTTGACAACGTGGTCAGTGTCCTAAAATAATATGCGGGGGTGGACCCTCGCGTCTTCGAAAGAGAACGGCAGATGTGGTAGAGGGTGTAAGGAAGACACACGGCCAACAACACGGGGCTTGGGTATTGCTTGGCGAGTGGTCTAAGTGATATAAGAATATAAAATATAGCAACCCTGTCCAGGTGTTTAAGTATCCGGAAGGGAACCTGCCCAAAGGTGAAGCCGTGACTGCCTGACCACGAGAGAATCCAAGTCGTCTGCCTGTAAGGTCAACACCGGAGCGGCGGAAGCCATCGTGATGCGAGGTATAGACGTCAGGGACATTTGAGATATAAATCTATAAAAAAAATTTTTTTAAAATCATGCAATTTCCTGCCACTGGATGTCGATTCACCGTTAGGCCCAGCTAGCCCCTGGATTATTAAGTCTTATGAAGTTATTCAAGTTGATGTGTGGTACAATATTTGGCGCCCAACGTGTTAGGCTCGATTTCTATCGGTGAAATGATAATTAGTGGCAAGAATGACAGTGTGGAATATAGATTGTAATGCATGTAATTGTCAATAATAATCTTAAGAACATAATGACGGAAAGGGAACGGCATTAAGGAAAGTTTATGCATTAATATTTGTTTTGTGGGTTAGAAATTTGCATGTTTTGACGCCTTACACAATTTTTAGAAAATTTTCAGGTACTTTATTCGTTAGAAATTGTTTTTCTTTGCAGTTATTATCAATGTTAGTCATTAGCTTTATAACCATTTGTGTGTGGAATTCGTTTGCCCAAAAGTTTATTGTGAAAAAATCGTGAAAGTATAAAACGTTTGTTTGGGGGCTATTTGAAAAATAGTGTAGTACACGTGCATTTCAGCTAAGGTTTTCCTAGTTATAGTTTTTCCTTTTAGACGCATGATACTACGTTCCGGTACAAGTATAACTATGGAGTGTAGTGGACCAAAAGAAGTGAACCCGCAGGATAGATTTTCGGAAGGCATACATGGGGATAATTTTAATCAAAGAGGGGGCGGAAGCGACACAAATTGGAATCTATCCTATAATCCGGAGATACCCGTATCGACATCAGTAGAAAAGGAAGCGGATGATAAAGGCAGGATAGAAAAGTTATTTGAGTTGATCACAAATTTTACTGAGAAATTTGAACGCGAAAATCTAGAAAGGGATCGCAAGTCGGAAAAGAGAATAGAAAACTTAATAGATAGATTAATGCATGAAAATAAGGAAAGGGATGAGAAATTAGCCGAGGAGATTAAACTGAGGGACGAAAGGTTGACAGAAAACCTAGAAAAGAAAATTGTTGCGGCTCACAAACAATTAGAAAAACGGGTTGAAGCAAATATCGAATTGTTGAATAGAAATGTTTTGGCCTTAGAAAAAAATTAGGGGAACAGGAAGACACAAACATTCAGAGAGTAGAGAATGCGAAGGAACACTGCGATTCAGAAAGGGAGAAACGTATTCAACTTATAGACAGTAGGTTGGACCGTGAAAAAGAGGTCGCAAAGGAAATTCACGCAGAGATTGAAATTAATCTGCAAAGAAAATTAAACGATGGTACCCGAGAAATTATCCTGGAAGTTGAGAACAATAAAATACAGTCTGAAGCAAAAATTTGTGACCTTTTAAAACAAGTCGTACTCAACCATCGGAACATAGAAGGCAAGGTCGCTGAACTTGGAAGGGAGCAGGGCGTATTAAAATTGTGTGTAGAACAGAAAGATAAAGAAAACTCGACAAAGTGTATGGAAATTTCAAGCAGAATAGGTCAAGTAGGGGAACGGATAAAGAATGCTGAAAGGTACGAGATTGGGAACACTATTCCATCAAATATAGGGGTTGAAGTAACACTTCCTAGATTTGGCTTACGAACTGTTCAGAATCCAAGGGAATATATATATAAATTAGAATACTATTTTGAAATAAATAAGAACATTAGGCAACAGTATAAGATACATGGAGGAATTGTATTTAGACAATGTCCTAAGGCCAGAAATAAATGGACCGCGTGCGTCCCAACAGCAATGCGAAAGAAAATGTTAGAGATAGCACATGACCATAACGGACATGCCGGTAGCTCCAAAGCGAATAGGTTACTACGCGCCATCGTCAGGTGGAGAGGAATGGGACGTGATGTAAAACGATATATAAAATCTTGCTATATTTGTCAAACGTGTAAGTTCCTAAACCAAACCTATGAAGGACCTTTGTATGCTGTGTTACCGTCCCGACGAGGAGAGTTAATCATGCTTGACCTCTTCGGACCCCTCGTCCAATCACAATTTGGGATGACCTACATTTTACTAGTCTTAGATGGGTTCACCAAATACGTGAAATTATACGGATTAAGGCGGGCAACTACAAAATCTTGCCTGAACAAATTAGTCAAAAATTATTTCGAGGAATTTGGGCGCCCCGAGAAGGTATTGTCTGATCACGGGACACAATTCACTTGTGACCTATGGAAAAATTCTTTGTCCAAGTTAGGAGTGAAGGCAATCTTTTCAAGCATTAGACGACCGCAAGCCAACAACTCGGAGAGGTATATGCGTCAGTTGGGGGCACTACTTCGAATGGCCTGTTATAACAAACACAATAGCTGGTTCAAATACTTGCAAGGAGCTGAAGACGCTCTTAACCTTAATATTAATTTTGCAAACGGTGACATACCCGCCGAATTACAGTATGAGAGAAAAGTTAACCTCCCCTTGGAGACAATATTTGAGTTCCCAGGAAAGGAAGTAGAAATTGATCTCCAAAACCGTTTACAGAGAGCGGCCGACAACATGAAAGGGAACGCGGAAAAACGTTTGAGCCGACAGAAGAACAAAAATATTAAATTTGAAGTTGGTGACAAGGTTTTACTCAGGGCATTAAGAACATCTGACACTGTGAATAAAAGATGCGCTAAGCTGATGCAAATTTATCAAGGTCCGTTTATTATCAGGAAAACACATGGTAGAAATGCATATGTAATTCAGCACGCAGAGGGTGGTCCGTTACGAGTTTTCAACGTATCGAACTTAATGCCGTTCTTCGAACGAAGTTAATGTGAATGTGTGATATCAAGAAAAATCACACACTGATGTTTGTGGGCAGGTGCATGTAAGATCTTATATTCCACTAAAAATAAATAAATAAATAAGAAATTTCATGGTGGTGTGAATGGACTAGTGTTTAATGAGAGAAAACAGTGAACATAATGTGTGTACTGAATCACAACCTTGACGAGTTCACACACAGGTAGAACTCAAGTGACAAGGTGAATCAGGTGTTAAGTGTTAATGAACCTCCAGAAGCAAACAAATTAAAGACAGATAAACAATGGCTCCAGACTATTGCTTTGTATGTTCTGTTTGGTGAATCTCTTTAATTTTAATTAATCAAGGTAGATAAATATGATATGTTTAATGTTTTCAAAGTTTTCATTAATTTTTAAAACAATTGTTAGTCATTAAAAATGTGTCAGGTAATTTTGTACAAAAAAAAATGTGAAAACATTCTGTAACACATCCTGAGTAATTTTGAGATACTAAGTTACACATTATTTTTTAATAGTTATTGAGAATGTTTTGACTCAAATTTAAATGTAATACAGACTTTTGTGTATTGGTGAATTTATGTAGCTTTTATATGATGCTTCTGTTGAAATCTCTTAATGCTGTGAGAGACCAGTATATATGGCTATCTTTCAGTTTGAATCTGTTAGACAACAGAAAAGTGTAACCTAGAAATTAATAAAACTTGTAATATTTGAGTAAGCCTAGGAACTAAGTAGATTAATGATATGAAACTCTTAAATATGTTTTGTAATAATACAATGTAAATTTGTAACGTAATAAACGAAGGGTAATGTAGGTGGATGACACAATGGCAGGAGGTTGACAATTGACCAGAAACGGGTGATAAATTGTAATAAGGATGACAAAATATTCGGGAATCGAGAATCCACTTTTGTCGGCCTGGCAGCTGCCAAATGTGAATCCTCGATTGGGGGCAAACTGTAACGATCATTTTAAGTTCGGGTTGTGAGACCGGCCGTGTCACGGTGGCTTAGAGTTGCTGGGCGACTTGACAACGTGGTCAGTGTCCTAAAATAATATGCGGGGGTGGACCCTCGCGTCTTCGAAAGAGAACGGCAGATGTGGTAGAGGGTGTAAGGAAGACACACGGCCAACAACACGGGGCTTGGGTATTGCTTGGCGAGTGGTCTAAGTGATATAAGAATATAAAATATAGCAACCCTGTCCAGGTGTTTAAGTATCCGGAAGGGAACCTGCCCAAAGGTGAAGCCGTGACTGCCTGACCACGAGAGAATCCAAGTCGTCTGCCTGTAAGGTCAACACCGGAGCGGCGGAAGCCATCGTGACGCGAGGTATAGACGTCAGGGACATTTGAGATATAAATCTATAAAACAATTTTTTTTAAAATCATGCAATTTCCTGCCACTGGATGTCGATTCACCGTTAGGCCCAGCTAGCCCCTGGATTATTAAGTCTTATGAAGTTATTCAAGTTGATGTGTGGTACAATATTAAAGGACGTACTGTATCCGCACCGCCGGGCGCACGCCATCTTGTTGGGGTTCTTGTAGGTCTGACCGTCGCTGCCGCAGACGGGGTTGTACTCTGCGGTTGAAGGACACCTGCAGCCAACGACGTTGCCCTCAGCGTCCAGCGACGGTGGGCTGGCGGGCCTCGCTGTGGTTGGCCGAGGAGGGCGTGGGCGTTGTTGCGGTCTCCTTCCATCAACGAACGGCTGGAACTGGCGACGCTGGCGCAGAAGATCGCCGTCGATCAGGGCGATCACGCCTACACATACAGATCGGAAACTTCAACTACCATAATGGAATTAATACACTCCACATATCTCATCGATCTTATACATACATACGTACTTACTTAACCGTTCCAAAGAATTTTTATACATACAAGGTCAGTTACGGAAGTTCTTAGACGGAGAAAGAGTAAAGAAAACAATTCTTTACCAATTACCAACTTAATTGTTGCGTAGTCTCCTTGAAAATCAAAAGACTGAATCACGCACTTTCCAGATTCTTTATACCTTTAGTATGAAAACATTTCTCGAACGCCGCAAAATAGACATTTCATCTCACCTATGACGTCTTCTTTCGAATCAAATCTTCGCCCATCAAGTAATTTCTTTATATTCGCGAACAAAAAATAATTATTAATCTAATCAATAATACTTCGCCTAAGATTCACCGATGGCAAATTCTAGCGCCAAGAAAATAACGGTAGTTCTAGTGAGACTTGATGAGTGTCAATAATTTTTCGTACAAACTGCGTATGGCCCAATGTCGTAATTCCCTGCCAGAGAGACCTGCCGAAGTCGAAAACGTTGTAAAACGAACGCATTTATGACAGGTACATAATTGGAAACGTAGAAAATGTAAAACAAATGTAGAAGATGTGTAAGTTTTAAGTTGGCATACTATATGTAAATTTCCTCGATAAAAGGAATTTCGCCATTATAATGTCGAGAACCTCTTCAAATAAAGTTATCCAGTGTTACCTGCCTTTTTTTGAATCTATTATTTCTAAAAAACCACAGTAGTTTCCTGCGGATATAACAACAATCCTTATTTACTTCTGGACTTTGTTTAAATATGTAATGTATCATAATTTCCATAAATCAAAGTGTCCTTACTGGAAGGAAACGGTCCGCACTGCGGTGTTTATACCACTTGAACATTATTTTCTTCTTTCAAATATACAGAATTTTTAATTTCATATCGGCTGTTATTAAATTCTCTGTAGTAGAGAACCACTACTAATAGTAGTGAACAATTGGTCAAGTCGCGTAAGGGCCGAAATAATGTCTACATTGACAAGAAGCGTACGTAAAATTAAACATTTGAAAAGAGTTTCAATAAAGCTGAAGCAGCTACGTAGAGGTATTTTCTAAAAAAAATATTGTATTAATTAATATACAAACGCTTTTACTAAAACTAAGGTTGTTGAAATTTAATTATGAAGTAAAATGGAAACGAACCGGGAATCGAGCCCGGGAGTGCTTATACGCAGGTGCTCTGCGACTGTACGAGTTTCTGTATATATGTCTGTATTTCAGGGTGGAACATGGTAGTTCAGGGGCAGAGACCATGCGTATTAAGCAGTGGTCCTGGGTTCACTTCCCGTTTCTCTCGAATACTTACTTAATAGTTCCAAAGAATTTTTATATTTAATTATTAGGTGAAAGGCCGTGAAAAATTCATTTATTAATTTTCCTAATGCTATTGTAAATAGAATTTAGTAAGTCCATTTCATTCACACTTCGATGTTTGACAAATTAAACTTTGATTGTGAAAGTTAAGGAACATTTCCATTATGGCCTTCCAATTTTTTTACGGCAAGAAATAAACCCAATAAACACGGTAAAGTAAAGTTAATTGATAATTATAATGATTAATTGAATAATAAAGTTAATATCATTTCCGTTGAACTGAAATAAACAAGTAAATGCCGTGTTTTTCTTTCTTCCAATTATAATTACATATTCAGGAAACGAAACATCGATTGAGGTTCACAATTCTTAATATACCTAGGATATAACAATAAATAAATCAGCCAATTAAGTTAGAATAATTTGAATTTAATACAATTGAATTAAAGAATTACAATCTCATGGAAATACAAAATAAAGACGGTACAACTTTTTGACCCAACTTTCGGAACTCTTTGATATATTAATAAAATTAATATATATATATTTTTAAAAAAAAGTCTAAAGGAGACCTAAATGAAATCTGTGGAATACAACGAAAACTATTCCATCCTTGTTGAAGGCAAATTTAAATTTTTAGAGGCGTAAATAAAAACAATTCCCCTCATGCAAGTTGATTTCTAACTCTAAACGCTATTCTCCTTTTTTTTTTACTTTCAGGAGACGTAATTCTTAAATTTCATTGGATTAATTTAAAATTATTCTGACTTTATTGGATTATTTATTTATTTTCTTTATACTTAACGTCAGGTAAATATCAATTTAACATAACACTTGCCGACCAATAGTAATAGCCCCAGGATCAGCTTCATTCTCAACTGAACAATGAGTTGGCTGTAGAAAGGAATAAGTTATATATATAAGAAACAAGAAGAGGACGTTGCCGCATCGGAAATGATTTCGAGGTTTCCAGGAAATTAAAACCACTCTTTTGCCTTCCTCTTCTCAGGTAAATGCTCAAAAAAACGACATAACAAACTTTCTTAGAAGTCAGTTATCAAGGTTAACGTTTCAACATGAAGCGATTTATTTCCCTTCTTTTTCGGATAGACTAAATTACTTCTTCGCTTCCATTTATTCACAGTTGTTCTCAGATGGCCAACTGATGAGCACTCACCTTACAAAATCTGCAATGGTTTTATAAACTCGACTGTTTCTTTCACTAATTTTATGAACATTTTTTCTATTCTGGGCCTTGAAAGATAAACTCACTTCATACGGAATATTTATCAAACGATGAATTTTGACGCAGGTTAATTGATTTTCTTTCCTCCCGGTGTTACGTAGTGGGAATCAACTAAAAATTTCATTCTCAGTTCCACCACCACTGCTCCATCTGTCGGCTTATAGATCTAATTAAGGTGTTTAATTTTGAAGGTTTGTTATACGGTCTGTTTGTTAAATTAATATGACATTACATAACTTCATTTAACCTATTTAGGTAAAACTTTCGACCAGTTTTGTTATATCCGTGTACGCAGTCTCATCGGAAATTAATAACAATACATTTTGTCAAATCCTTCGACTGGGACCAATTTTTGTTTGCTAAAAAATATTTCCCTGTTGAACTTGGACCTTTTGTCTTTGTCACTGTATATCAATATGGGCTTTTTCTGTGTGTTGGTTGAATATTTTCTCATTATTTTATCTTGAATATTTTCATCTTTTTTTTTCCAGGTACAGAGTTTTGCGTGTTGCAGTTTAAAATATTTTTTTAAGAAAATGTAATAATAATAATAATGTACTTTAGAGAAGAAGCGCACCGCCCAATTATTAAATCATTTATTTTATTGGAATATAAGTACAAGCCAGCAGCAAGTCAAACATTGGAATTTCTGATCCTATAATCTTACCAAGTCGGGAGGACAGGATGAGTACGTGTCAAAATACAAATCGAAGGGATTAAGAAGGTCGCTTGAGAAGATTTCACCCATCGGATATTGACCATGAAATATTCCAAAGGGTACCTCCCTCCACAATTCAATACTGGGCTTCTTGAAGTAAAATATTTTAAATTGATTGGAGGAGAAAGGTTATGTGATTTGGTTTCCGTCCCTGTGGTGAGGAAAAATAAATGTCGAGACCTCGCTGAGCAGGAAGGGAACCCAAGAGAACCTTTCAGACGCCACCCTAAATCATCCCTGAGCCACCAGGTACCCACTGTCCGTGTTCCTGGCTGACGAGAGAAAAACAATCAGGTGTGTCTGTATTTCCGCATCGAGATGTGTTTCTGCACCACAAGTCATGACCCTTTGATTTCAACAAAATAATGTTTCAATTCGAGTCTCTTGTATATACTGTACTTAGCTAATCGCCCTAATAATCCAAATTTTAATAACCCAGTTAATTTATATTAAAATTTAGTAATGAAATAAATTAAATTTTTTATTAAATAATCTATTAAATACACCCAAATAAAATGCGTTACAGAATTTTTTTCTTCTTCTAACATTCTAAATGCAATTTATGTGCAGAGGATTGCGAATATTTCCAAAGCTTTCATTTTAAATGATGGTCCAAGCAAATTGAATTACATGATCATGGTTGGCTACATTCCGTTTCAGATATGTTCATGTTAAAGAAGGATTCAGTAAGTTTACGGAAACTTCGTCCATTGCTTAATATTGTATTTCTCTTTGTTGGAAATGCTTAAATTCCCGGGGATTACCTACATATGGCTATGATAACTCTTGGTCAGTCAAGTAGGCCTACTTCAAGTTCATCCCTGAAGTGAAGCCCTTCCAGTTCATCTAAATGCAATGGTTAGTTGGTTCTGAACGAGTAACAGCAGGCTACTGTAGTTGGGTAATCAAAGAAGCATGTCATTACGAATTCATTTTACATGGTGTATTGAAACGTGTATGTCCCAGTTGAACGTTATTCATGAAGTTTCGAAAGTTACTGAATCGTATTGTCTTTTTACAAAAATTAATAAATATATCCGAAATGCAGGTCGTTATAGGAATCTCGGGATTTCAAACATAAAAAAAAGAAGTAAAAAGATATGCTGGGAAACATGAAGCTAGGCTTCACTTCCTCATCAACCCAGCGGTCCGACAACTTCTGGAAAATGACCACCGTAACAGAAGATTGAAAAGTGATAAACCGGCTAATCTTCTGTGTAGTGAGACAACATTTGATATACTCCAGTCGTTAAGTATATAGTAAAACATTTTAAGACGAAAATTAATGGTTAGACTTAAAGATTAGTTTTAGTAGCAGGAACATGGAATCTGTTAAATTAAAATAAAATACTCTAATAAAGAAGTTGAAAGTGAGAAAAATTAAAATACATTGTAAATGATTAAGTAGAATAATGAAGAATATTTGAAAATTCTAGCCGTCAACAAATGCAACGACACTGATCGCTTTACTCCACATTACCAGATCCCCCCTCATTCCAAGACAAGGAGAAAATTTTAATTCACGTGTCTGGTTATTGAAATTTGATAGAAACAAAACGTTCAACCACAAAAGCAGAGTTATTTTTTTACTTGCGCTTTTCTGAAATCCAAACTGTCAGTTTTTCACTATTGCTGTGGTTGGGATGATGAACTTGGCTACTCTTCTCCTTGTACATGTGTTGTCAAGTGTCATTGAATTTAGATTTGTAATAAATCATTTGTTGTGATTCCTATGATAGGGATTATAAAATTAATTTTACTAATTTTATCAATCATTAGGGCCTACCATTTATCAATAATGGATTACATATCCGAAAACATCAGGTGAACTAAGTACCTCGAGGCCTCTCACAACAAATTCATTCAAGAAGATATACTTATGTTCTCATTTACTAAATATAATATATTAAATTATTAAGAAACTTAAAATTATTGATTAAGAAAGACAAAAAGTCGAAAGCTCTCGATATATTTCTAATAAAGAATTTGGAGGCTGTTAAAAGGTAGCATTTTAGATACTCATTACCATTCTTCAATACGAAATTTGTTATCTTATTATATACCAGAATACGAGACAAAGATCCAAAAAAGCAACGAACCTTAGTAATTTTTATGATTTAATGCCCTTGGGAACTATTAAATTTTATCTGACTCATTAGTCGTTTTATTTCTTTACTAAACCAACTACTAGTGTCAGAGTAACTAGAATAATATATTATTATATCACAATTTCCCAAAGATGATAAGTACTACGCAGGAAGTGAGCCTATACATAGGAAATAGGAAAATGTTTAAATAATTCTAATCTGTTTTGAATAGGGATTTATTTTATTGCATACATAAACGAAAGTATCACATGCTTGATAAACTCTCGATATCAGGAGAGGAAATACCGATTAAAATTTTCTTGCTATCTTCATCTTTCGTAAATGAAACTTTCAGGTCCTCAAATATTAGCTTATTAATAAATATCGAACGATACGTTAATGATGGTTCAGCAGAAAGCCTGCGAGAGGATTCTCTCGAAGGTAACCTGCGAGGGATTTTCTCTCGCAGGCAGAACCTTTTAGGAGAGATGCGAAGGGGCTACCTTTGGGTATGCCTTTTCCTCTCCGTTTTTGAACTAAGGTTCCCACAAGCCGAGGCACCTCGGCCTGTTTTGAGAGGTGTATGTTTCGGGGTCGCAGACCTTGGGCATACGGTAAGAGTTGTCCGCTATTCCCATTGGAATAGTCGGCCAGCTGCCTTCTAAACTGGTCGAGGCAAGGAGAAGGGAATGCTGCGTCCCCACAGCAAACTCCTCTCCCGCTATCGGAAGGGCGTGGGACAAGTACCCAATGCCCGACCTACCCGATGCAGGTTTTCCTAGGGTTTTCCCTGCATTTCTTTAGGCGAATGCCGGGTAGGATCCTTAAAATATAGACCGGGGGCCCTAGTAACCCTTGGCTACCTTCCTCTACCCTTCCGCATCCCCCCTTTCAAATCCCTTCCTATGCTATAAAAGGGGAGTTGCCCAATGTGGATCACCCTCATGCAGCCTGTTGCCCCCCCCCCCCCCAAAAAAAAAATTAATGATGGTTCAGAATTGTTTATGGAATGAAGAATCAATGTTAAGGAATCACTAAAAACTAATTTAAAGTACGACTTATTCCAATCATAACTGCAGCGTTTAATTTTCAGAGAAAAACATTTTACAATAAATCAATCGCTCAAATAGTAATACAGATACATTGTAATGTGATAATTATTATTAGTTTTAATTGGAGTTTTTAATTTATTATTATAATGAGATTTAAATAATTAAATTCGGATTTATTATTCATTCCATTAGTCCTCGGTCGAGGAAATAGGATACGTCATAATATAAGATTACATGAAAAGAATAATTATTACAAATACAAACTTTAAAAAACAGACATTGTACTTTACCAAAAAATATATATGATTTAAAACTACGTTAAAGATATTGGCATAACAGTAATTGGTAATTAAATAAATGATATGTGTTTATATTCATCTTCAATTTTCATTCGACGGAGTTTCCAGCAGAAAATCTTACATCGATTCGCGTCGAACATGAAAAAGAAAATAAGTCAGCAGTTAAATTCTAGAATATTATAATCGTAAAATAATAGCGTAACTTGAGAGGATACCAGCAAACTATTTTATTAAAAAGGATCTAATCTGTCCTTCCTTTCTACGAACTCTTTCGCCGAGTAACATGCTCCATTAATTAGCAGAGATTTACAACTCTTTTTAAATAAATTTTGTATACTTTAAGTTTTTATTTCTTCCGGAAGACTATTGAATAGATTTATCCCGGAATAAAGAATGCTTGATTCACAAAGGCTTAGGCGATGTTTTTCAATGCGGTGTTGAGCGCGATTTCTGATGTAGAAATGATTTGCTCCGTTCAGGGTAAATAAATTGATGTTTCTCTAGAGAAACTTTAAAATTTCTAGAATATACACGGCAATGTTAAAATCCCAAGTTTGCGAAACAAAGGTTTGCAACTGGCATTACAATCCGCACTAGATATAATTGGCACGGCCTGCTTTTGAAGTTTAAAAATTTGCAACGCGTGATGTGAACTACCCAAGGTTGCTATGTAGTAAGAATGACAGAATGAAAATATGTATGATATATCAATTTAGATGTAGATATGTCACTTTCCCGAGCTAACACCCTTAAAGTGAAGCAAATTTTACTAAGTTTTCCCGAGAGTTTATTTATACTGTGATTCCATTTCAATTTATTGTTATTCAACAGACCAAGAAAAGGTACGTGCTCCGAAATGTTCTCCGAATTAGAAATTAAACTGTATGTGTTCGAAGCGAAGGTATCGATTTTAGTTTTCTCTAGATTAAGAGAAAATTTGTTTCCAGTGTGAACCACAGATTCAATCGGGTCATCGCACAATGCCTACTTTCTCATGGTAACGCTTCCGAGTCTCTGTCCGTGATTACTAAATTTGTGTCGACAGCGTAAAGGACTGATTTTAAGGGATCTAAATAATTTGGGTCCAAAAATTGAGCCCTGAGGGACACCGCAGGTAATTGTTTCCCACTCTGCAAGATGCTTATTTTCATCCGAGTTTACAATGGCAACTTTTTGGCGTCAGATCGCAATAAAGGAAGAAAATCTATTTTCGGAGTAAAATGTCATGCTCTATTAAATCAAATGCTTTGGAAATGTCAGCGAAAATTCCAGCCACTTTAAGTCTTTCGTCCACTGCGTCATGAATACTTTGATCTAAGTCGTATGACAGTTAACTCTGTTATTGTTTTTTTCGTTTTAAATAAATAAAGCAACAAAATATAATAATTATAAAATCCTTTATTCGTACTTAATTTAAAGTTGCTCCAGTTTAAAAATTGTAATTGTTAAAAACTCTCTATCTCTGGGAATTATGGGACCAAACACTTTGGTTATGATTTAAAACAATTGTCACCGTTCTCAGTCAGTTTACTTAGTCGAAGTTGAGCTTGATGGCGTATGATGTTGCTGGAAGTTCATTGAATTTTCTTCGAGTCTGGGCAAACATCTTGTAAACCATAGGTGACTCTGCATAGATCTCGCGATTCAATCGTTTAATCCATATCATAATTAAAAAGAAAAAAATTACGTCTGATTGCAAATAATGAATAATAAAGATATCCAATTCAGACAAAAAAATGATAATATAAATACCACACAACGTTTCTGGGATCCTTTTTCGTTTCGTCAGGTGCGAAGAAAGCTTTGAGTTTTGTCAACTGAAAAGTGCAGTTGTGTCGCTCTAGGTTCTCCTTCGCACCTGACGAAAGGTACAAGGATCCCAGAAACGTTGTGATGTATTTATATTATCACTTTTTTTTGTCTGAATTGGCTATCTTTCTTATCCATATTATATTTATTCAAGAAATAGAATTGACAAATTTAATTATATCTGACCCATTCCAACGGGTAGCGACATATTGTGCGAAAAACATTTTCATCAATAACTTTTCCATGAACCAATGACATCATCCCAATTCCTGAAACAGTATTACGCACTTATAATTAATTTCTCGAGTAAACACTCGTTACATTTATAATTATTCCATCATATAACACGTTTTAAACCGTATCCACACTGTTTTAGCAACAAATAAATAGTATAGAACGTAATATAACTACTGGAAAATATATTTATTCAATAAAGTATAAGTCGAATAGACTAAATGGTTTTTAAAAAGGTGTAGAGTATTCAAAATATTAGTAAGCCTATATTAATTTTATGCATTATTATAAACTAATAGTAGCCTGTTAACTGATTTAAATTACAGGCTTTATTACGCTATGAACATTCATAGTTGAGATAATAAAAAAAATTCTGGAATTACATTACGGTTACGAGGAACAAGAAGTTGTCTTAAATATTGCAGCAGTAACTAATTAATTTATGTTCACCTATGTTAAAAAAGGTTCTTTAATTTCACTTATCAGTTATTCACCAATTAGAAGACACACGATGAAAGCAAGGTTCATTGTTCCAGATGCGCGTGGCCATATTTAGATTACTTATGATTGTTTCTAAGCCAAACTAGAATATTTCTGCGGAAGTTAAGCAAAGGACGCTAACCAGGAACCCGGATACACATATTGTGTAATTTTGTTTGTTTAACCCCGGATAGACATCGCAACCGCAGAACAAACAAAAAATTGATAATAGATGTATATGACTAAAATTCTTTATGGTTTCTAAGTTTCTATTGGTTGCATACGTATCACCTGTAGAAAATGTTACGAGACGGACTGTGTTTCCTCATTAATTTTCTGATTGTTTCGCCATTATATTCAATTTACTTCAGTCTGATATCATATTAAATTTTTCGTCCAGCTGAATAACTTCTGTCGGTACGTGAATAATGTTTTTCGCAATATGCTATCTATTTTGAAGAATAAAATGGTCTAAACAAGATTTTAAATAGTTAACGTTTATGTTGTTTATTTATCACAATATAGTCGTACATAAAATCAGTCACGTAAAATGGTAAGATCGTTGGTCGACTTGTAATTAAACATCTATGCTTGGTTGCTATGGAAACATGTTGTTGGTCTTAACCTCAAAACAGTCCAAGTAACCATGGCAACCGCTAGCCTATAGAGGTTTGAAATGTACATTCTTAAATAAAAAGACAACAGTGGCAGATAATGTCTAGGTAGTAAATACTTGTTAGCTCATAAAATATACGATCTTTCTTCACCAAGTTAAAGGAATGAATTCTATTAAGACAATCTTATTGCTACATGAATTACAGTTATTATATAGGATAAATAAGTTTGAAGAATTATTTATGTCTTACTATTTTTAAAATTGGAAGTATATTCATATTATCTTTCAACAATTTCCAAAAATCACATGTCACTTTAATCACACACAACTTGTTAAATTATCTAATAAATAACAGTAAAATATTATATTTAATAATGTTAAGTACATATTCAAATATAAAAATGAATACCATATTTGTTTTTCTCTAACTAAATTTAATATTCTTTTATATTTTGTATTGTAACTGTAAAAGTATAAAAAATAGTTCGCAGACACTTTGGGATATTGCACAAAGAATGTGTAAGGATAAGGAAGTAAACCAGCCTTCTATCCAAAAGCACAAAACAGTTATTGTCCTCGGCAACAAGAATGTTGTAAGTATATGTACTAATATACTGATAAATGTGTTATTTTTACTTTTTATAATTATTAATTATGGTATGCATTAAGCTCCAATATGAATTCTAATAGGATATATTAACCTCAATATTTTTATAATAATTGGTTTGTAACTTTAACTGAATATTCTAAACAAATTAACCTCCATAGACATAAAATATTTATAGAAAATCTCTTATTACCTAAATGTTTTTATTAAAATTGTGTTTAATTGGTTTCGAATGTTGTAAAATGTTTGAAAATTTATGCATATACCTTTCAAAAACATCATATTAGTTTATCAAATATGCTATACCTCACATAGATTTGCAAAAACTATTAATTAAATTTATGTATTTTGTTTATGTTAAACCATCTGTTTTCCATGTCTAATAATCAATAAATAAACTTTAAAACATTTGTTGTATCCTACCAGAAAACTGAAATGAAATTGTTATATTTAATAATTACATTCACTGCAGGAATAACCATTAAACAAAATTTCCTCTGATTGATTTATAGGTCTATTTTTGTAAATAATATGTCTATGAAAATGACTTTATAAAATGAAGTAAATTTATGAAAATTCAGGTGTAATGCAATGGATTAAGGTATAATGTTAGAAAATATATTCTGAAACATTTGAATATATTTCTCAGTAATGTTATTAGCAAACTAGATATAAATCACACTTAACACTTTGTATACATTTTATTGAGTATCACACATTGCCGTCAGATATATCTTAAATTACACTATTGTCATCTACAATTTCAGTTAATATAATATTTATTTACCCATTTCATTATTTAACTTTAAATCCCATGATTCATTCTAGATATTATAAATTATATTTTTGAGTGGTAGTCACTGTAAGTAAGTTATTTTATGGATGTATATAAGAATGTATAACATGTCTTGTATGGATTATGGCTTTTTTCATTTCAAGACAATTTATTACAGGGCAAAACATCAGTTATACACAAGTTACTTGAAAGGGAAGGAGAGGAAAAGAAACCTACATTAGCTCTTGACTATACCTTTGGGCGCAAATTTGGAAAGAATCAGGTAATAACATTTATATTGTATTTCATTTTGAGTATAATGTTTCTAAAATGAAGTACACATTAACTCTAAGTGTTTAAACTTATTATGCAACTACTTTTTCCTTTTATATTTTATTTATCAATAGTAGGAATTGATTAATAATGGTATATATTGTGAGAAAGTTATTATACATCTTTTAAAAATGTACTCAAAAGTTAATTGTTATGGTAAAAGGGAGTTTTTTCTTTAGTTCCTAACTTGAAAAATATCTGTTCATTGATCAATGGTTAATCATATTTTTTATATTATTATTATTTCCCAGAATATATTTTGCAAAAAAAATGTATTGATATTTAAGGTATTATTCTCACCTGGAATCTGGTATCATATTCAACATTGATTACAATAACTCGAACACACTATAGTTTCTATTTTACATCCTTGAAATAATAGCATTAAAAATTAAAATAATATTACATTTTATTTAAAATTGTTAAATAATGTAAGTAGTGAATGCCAACTATATTATACTTTTCAGTTTGTTTGCATTTAACATCTCCTAAAAATTGCTGCAAATAATTTTATAATTTGGCATTCATTTTAAGTCCCATTACAGCCAAATATAATATGAAGCAATCATATTACAAAAATAGAGTGCCTGAAATAATTAAAGGATGAGTCATTAAGAAATAACTTATAAAGTTGCTGAAACTGTAGTGTAATATAAACCATTTGTATCATAGAAGTATGATGATATTGAGATATGAAAATATATCATAGAGTATAAGTGAGCCCATTATATGTTTTAACTGAATACTCGACAGTTGTTTTGAAAAGACTGGCAAATGCAAATTTTTGATGAAAAAAACCTAGTTTCTTGAACTTTTATTCTTTTATTTGTATATCATTGTTCTCCTTTACAAGCAAATTTCCAAAAATTTCAAATAGTTTCATTTTTTCATTTGAAAAAATAATGCTACTTTTCCATTTTGAACATCAAAATAAATTGTTATTCATTTCCAAAATTCCATAATTTCTAAATTCTTTCACAGAATTGATTAACAGCATTTTTTACTATTCATATCTGCCTGCAATTATGATTATAAAAAATCAAATCATATTTTATATCTGATACCAAATATGTTAGATGGTTATAAATATCAGTGAAATTAATTAATTATTTTTTGTATATTATATAGTCTTAGTGCATGAATGGTATCAAATATATAAAAAAAAGTATATTACTTATTATAGGAAAAAGAAGTCTGTCACATATGGGAACTTGGAGGAGGAACGTTGTATACAGACCTCCTCTCAGCACCTTTAGCATCTGTTGCTAGTCTCAGCCTTACATCTGTAGTTCTTATGTTGGATTTGTCTTCTCCCAAACAATTGTGGTTTACTTTGGAGAAAATGGTCCAAGCCTTACTTTCATCTGTCCAAGAAAATGCAGGCAATGAGTTATCAAAACTGCAAGATCAGGCTTGGGCACGTATAGGTAAAGACCATCAGGTATACATTAATTATTTTTAAATAAATTTACTCTAACAACACATATATTTCACAGTTTTTGTTTAATTATGTTATTTATTTCTGTTCACATAATTAAATAACTGATATAAATATGAAGAGGAAAACCTAAAAAAAGTGAATTTGTATTCTTTGCCCTGGGTGCCCTTCTTTCACTGTTATGTTTATATATTTATCTATATCTACTACATATTCTTGTGTATACTATGTTATTGTGTAAGACACACACCCCAATTTTCTCATCACAACTACAGGAAAAATTTTTTTTTCTTGTTTTCTTCCTTCCAAATGAATGTATTATCTTTTTCAATTCACACATTTGGCTTAAACAATGTTGATCATTGTCCAAGACTAACAAAGAAACAGACTTATGGGTTTAATAATTCATTCCATAATATGCCAGGCCAGAAGCAATTACCTCTGACCAAGATTAAGTCCATCCAAGTGTCAAACAATTTCTCAGAAAAATCAATTCCCTATATACATGGGAATTGTCATATTTAAAATTGCAGAAGCCATGTTTGACCTACAAGAGTTATGAATTAGTCTTAGTTATTCTGTGATGAACTTCAATAAAATTTCTTAAAACTATATTTCAGGATAAAGAATTAATAGATCCTTTTCCTATTCCATTGGTAATACTTGGTGGCAAGTACGACAAATTTCAGGTAATTAAAAATTCAGTTTTTATAACAGAACTAAAACAAAATGTATTCTAATTACTTTTTTTTTCAGGATTTTGAGCCAGAAAAAAAGAAAATTATTTGTCGGTCCTTGCGCTACATTGCACATACTTTGGGTGCATCATTGCAATTTTATAGTTTGTACGATATTGCTCTAGTGAAAAAAACTAAGGATATGCTGCGACATCTAGCATTTGGTTCGGCACCTGTGTATGTGTTATGAATGATACTGCTACAAATAATAAGTAGTCTATAAAAGAATTAATAATAAGAAAAATAACCAAATACAGACAAAGGAAGTGAAGACAGACGTAAATTTTTCATTTCTATAAAAGAATTTTTCAGTGGCAGATAACTTGTAACACTATATTGAAACTAATTATATTTATAATAGCTTAGAGAATTATGACATGATGCACCAACAATTTATATATTCTTTGTTTAGTTAAATATTTAGTATGCTTTATAAATATAATTTATTTCAGAAAAACTATATCACAAGACTACAATAAGCCTCTAATAGTTCCTGCAGGAGCTGATTCAATAGAACAGATAGAAGGAAATTTAAGTACTACAAAGGGACATAAAGCATCTTTGGAAAGATGGAAACATATATTTTGTACTCATTTTCCTCAGGTACCAATACCTTACGAAATGTATTGAGTCCTATTGTACAGTTTTGGTTATTTTAGTTTTTCATGAAATTATTTTTTCATGGTTTGTTTTGTTTCTCATGAAGTTATAATTACATTAATTGAATGAAACTTATTGCATATTTCATATCATTTGTAAGTTGAAGTTAATTCATTGTGAAACAGGATTATAATTGCCTTGCCTGTAAACTGTGACTACTGATCTGTACAGATCTTATAACATCCATTATACATAATTGAATTAACTTTCAATTTAGATAATAGGTGCCATGTAACTTAAGTTAATATGTATATAATATAAAGTATTTTTCCATGTATGATCGTTACTGTTTGTTTTATAATTGTTAGTATAGATTAAAATTTTACTGTATTTTATTCCACAGGAAGTTACAGAGCGCACTGTTATGCCAGATGATCCAGCTAAAGATGAAAATTTTAGAGAGCCAATTATTGATGCATTGAGAATGCAGAAAGATGAAGCAAGTATTTAATTATAGAAAATAACTAAATATGGAGATATGAAATAGTTACTCGTTAAGTTTTGAATTTGTTAAGAAAAACTATATAAATCTTGCATATTCATAAATATGTGGACAAATAAAAAAGTAATGCCAATTTCTAATTAAAGTATATATTTCCATTATTTTTGACACAGTTCTTTAGTACTTATATGTACCATTCAACGTGTGTCTCATCCCATCTATAAAGGACTTCATCCTTTGCTTGCTATGTTATGTCTGAACTACTTCCTGGACCAAAAACCATACAATCTACAATTGGTTATTTTCTGGGTGCAAAGAGACTTCAACCTTTGGAAATGTATTGATGGGTAGTAACACAGCAGCATGTATATGAAATTTATGAATGGATCATACCCATTAAGGATGACAGATTAAATGTAACCCTATAAAACATAGATATTAACATATATTAAAAATTGTGACCTTCATACAGACAAACTTTAGAGAAACAATAAGTAAGAAAATTTGAAAGTGCCAAGTGTCTTATGTTTTTCGCCATTAGAAAAAGACTCCTCCAATCCACATTAAAACTTCAGGCACTTGTATAATTTTGTTATTTATTGTTTCCCTATTTAAAGTTTTTTTTTTGCATGTAAGCTGATATATCAATACAATGCATGAAGGCAAATAATTATGTTAAATAGAAATTTACTTTACATTTTGTCTCACTCATATCACATTTACTTACCAATGATTTCTTATCCAAAAATGTATACAGCCATGATAACATGGTTTCTATACTATCCTAATTGTAATAAATATAATCCACATTATTAAACATTTAACTATATTAATTGTTACTGAATTTATTCTTTTTCACAGGAACTGGAAAGATGGAAGAAACTCCATGATGTAACATGCTAGCAATATTTTCAGATTTATTTAGGATATTTATGACGTATTTGTTTTCAAAGTACATTTTTTGACATAGTTATGATTCAATTTTGAGACACATACGACAAGAATTGGATAAAATGTTTATTGATAAGACATGTTCTTTGCTGTAAAGTGCAGTTTTTCGTTCCATTGCATTTCACTTTTTTTTTTAACTGGATACCTGAACTTGCTAGGTGTGACTTAAAAAATATAAGTATATATGACTTTTATAAAACATGTAATTTTAATTTAAATTAATTAAATAGAGTTAATGAATTATAATAGGGTGTGAAAAAAAATTAAAGAAAGATAAGTTTTGAACACTAACTCAAACTATTTGCTTTATTTTGAAACAAAATTATGAAACAAAGTGTTGATTTTTTTTATTAATTCCAGTTAATAATTTTTCTTTATGAAAATTGTTTAATATTCAATTTAATTTTCTTTATTGATTTTGATAATATTTATAAACTGAATTACTTAAAATTCATTACTAGAACTTATTCATCTCAATAAATTTCTTGCAACATAATTGCAAATTTAAACTTTTAAATTCTAAAATGATTTTAAATTTGTTGTGACTTGCATTGTGTTTGGTTATAAATATTATTTGGGCAATAATAAATATTATAGAAAGTGTTATTTTTAAATTTTGGTGGATATTTAATTTTCTATATCGCCATCCCTTATAAATTTGTTCTACTGAAGAAGCTGTGAAAGGTGGGTAACATCACTATATTTAACGTCTGATACTTGAAGGAACTTTGACCAAGATTACAGCCCTCATACGATGAGAAATTGTAATACTGAAGTTGTAACGTTTTTGAACTTTCTGTATTCAATTTCTCATTATATTATTTAGTCTGTAATCGTAGTTACAGCTATTTCAACCAATATATAATTACATGCAACAATATTCACTTGTTACTCGATTGTTGGTTGCACGTAACACAGATTCATTTATAAATTCTTCCGTCCATCTGTTATCACAGAAACTGCGCATAGCTGATTGTTATCGAAAGAGATAGTATATGTCCCAAGCGTAGAATTTTCTGATACACGTCGTGATTGAAAACCTACGAACACGGAATGTAAGTTTATTTCTTTTGTTTCTCAAATCTATATATTAAGTTTTAAACTTGGTTACCTTAATCAAAGTTACTAGATTACTTTCATTCATAAAGAAGATAATGAAGTCTCCGATAAACACAAAATTATGTGATAAAATACAACACAACGTTTCGACAATAATTGTTGATTTCGGCAGCTGAAGAAAAATCGTGAAAGCCCTAAAGAACGACTCGTCGCACACGACTTTAAAAGAAGCAGCCAACCCCAGCAGTTATAAGAATTATAATGTATTTTCAAATATGCCTATATATTAAAAACTATTTGGTTTAGGAATAGCAAAGCAGACATTTACTTATTTTATGCTATCATTTTTTTACAATTTTCTAATAATGTGTGGAATATTGTTGAAGATGGCTTCTCTACTTTTCAAATGTCATATTTCAAAGCTTTACATTATTTCAACTAAATTTTAACATCTGGGCAAAACGTTTATAATAAATACAGCGGGCGGACGATTAAATTAGCTTGCTTGATATTAGTTGAGAGTTTTAAGAAAAAATATATTTATTTCAGAACATTTAATTTAATAACATAATTTAAAAGCAGAGAAATATAAATAAAAGTAAGTATAAAAACAAGTATTCAAGATATCTTACAGGATTATCGAAATTACATACTGTATGGCTTCATGCAGAGTTATTGTGAGGCTAAACCAAAAGTATTTTTCTTTTTGGTGAGGTAATTAAATACTTTCGACTTCTTACAATTTTCTACTTAGCTAATTCTACACTTGGCAGTTCCACCATCAACGTGAAACTGAATTTCACAACTTAAAATATCTTAAATTATTCTGACAATTAAATTCAGCTGCCTTCTCTATTTCTCTTTCTCTGTACTCAGAAATCTGAGGGACCCACTCATCAGTTTTGAATCTGAACTTGCCAACATTTAGGAGTGCTATAAACTCAAGTCAAAATAAAAATCTCACTTAGAGTTCTACAAGATCTGGAACTGTTATTGTTCCATCTGGTTGATGAGTGGTATTCTGTAGTCCTATATGCTAAAAGATTTTAGTATTAAGTTACAAATACGATCTGAAATTTGTGCTATTCAAATTGTTCTGAATGTAAATCATATAAATGATTTCTTTATTTGCCTAATAAATTATTTTGTGATACTGTATTTTGTAATGTGATGTGCATATTTAGAAGTAATTCATTTTCTGAGAATACACATTTTGGACATCTTACTTGTATTTTAATAAAGAGAAAACCTAAGAGAAGTTATATGTTGTGCAGTTGAACCCATGTTGTTTGAGGTAATAAGATAAAAAATATCTTATGGATAGACAATTATAAAATAAATGTAGAGGAATGTTTTAAATCATTACAACTATATGTGATCAATCAATTTAATTGTAATGTTCATATACATATTAGACTCAGCTACCCAAGCTGTTAGAAGCTAATTATAAAAATATTAATTTATTTTGCATACTTTCACTTTTAGATTACTTGGCATAATATGTGGGGGTGATTTTTGAAACATAAAAATTCAATATGATGAAATGTATCAATTCCAACAGCTCGATAATTCACGAGTCATTATTTATCCAGCCATATCTTATGAAAGACTGTGATTAATATTAGTTTAATGCCTTCCCCAAATGTTATTCTTAACAAATCTGTTGAAATTATAAGTACCTATTAAAATATATTTGTAAGCATTCCTTTCCAAATAATAATATTCTACCTAAACTAAATACCACCTGACTTTCTGGTATTTTCATAATATTTTAAGCTGAGATTATAGTATGACAGAGTTATCAAACAGATTTAACAGCTTGGATTGTTTAAGGGATTTACAGTAAATTAAGAATAGATGTAAGCTTCCAGGAATTATATGATAAATATTATTCATTATGCCTATTATGTGTTTTGTTGAAACATTTATCTGTAAACCAAAATATTTTATTATGTGAAATATTGGAATTTTCTTAATAGTTGATTAGTTGATATGGTTTTCTAACAGAATTTTAAAAGTAATAAATTTTGTTTAAGGGAAATATGAATCTCAAAAGACTTTTGAAAGATTAGAGTAAAGACAAATATCTGTTCATGGCTGAAGCTCAATTGTCTGAGTAAAACATGAGACGTCACAAGATCTGTGCAAGCAACATCCATGTCAAGGCAGATTTTTTTCTTTTAATTGTAGCAGTACGCAATAAGAAAAACAATATTGTTGAAAAGATGGTTTTTCTAAGAGTAGTCAAGTATCCTTTTGATGAGTAATGATATGATATGGTGCTATTCAAGAAATATACGATGTTACTTATCTCTGGAAATTGCAGGGTTGGATGTGGCAACAAAAACAGTTTTTAGGACTAATTTAGGTAGAATCAGAATTACTAAAATAGATTAAGATTGAAATATGAGAATGTAATTATTTGCATAATTTAAGTCACTGCTTAAATAATCTTGATCCTGCTACCTACTTCCTTGTTTACGTGTCTCTAATAAGATTATATTTTTGGCAAATTATTTAAATAATGGAAATATTAAGGTGGACTACTCAAAATTTCTTAATATGTCAATGTTTGCATACACATCTCTACTGAAGCTCATATTAGTTTTAGTTTACGATTGTTCTAGAATGGCGCTGATCCTGCAGTTTTTCTCCGTTGTACAGCTGCCTCCGTCGCCATGTGCTGGCTGCACAATCACGGACGCCGTTGCCCAGTGCGAGCTGGCTAATTTCTACACGATACCCTCTTGCCTCGGAAATGATACGGAGATGCTGTACCTTTGGGGCAACGACATAACTGCTCTATTGAGCAACTCTCTGTCGACATTGCCGAACCTTCAGTACCTCGAATTGTCGTCGAACCCTGTATCCAGCTTAGCCCCGGACACATTCGTATGGACGCCTCTGCTCACAGACTTGTGGCTCAACACTTGCAACTTGTCAGAGCTACCAGATAGATTATTTTCATACCTGCCTAATATAAGGCTAATTGTGTTGAGAGAGAATAACATACAAGAACTTCCGGAAAATATTTTTAATAACTGTACGAATCTGAGAATATTGGATATTTCGGAAAACATGCTTACGTCGCTGCCTGAGAATATATTCAATCCTGTGCCTAACCTTAACGAGCTGTACGTCACCAACAACCAGATTCTGTTCCTTCAAGACAATTTGTTTGCTAATAATGCAAACATCGTAATGTTACAGATCGACAATAACGGATTGACGTATTTGAATAACTCTACTCTTCAACCTTTGATTAAATTAGGTATCTTTACGGTGAATAGCAATAACCTACAGAACATGCCACTTCACCTAGGACATTTATTGAGCCTTTTGGATATCAGGGATAATAATATAACAACAATGGAGACAGACCTTTTCCAGGACAACCGAGAATTGAACATCTATTTAGGCTTTAATCCCTGGCATTGTGATTGTCGTATTAACAAACTTTTGGAAATATTCTCAGCTCAAAATATTAGAATAATGGACGACCCGAAATGCGAAACCCCGCCTGATTTAAAAGAGACAAGCTGGACGTCACTTGGGCAGCTTCCATGTGATGCATAAATATTTCTATTTGGGACAAAATGTAATGCCACTCTATTATTCCATTACTGTCGACAGTTCTATACAATTCAAGACAAAAAATGTACGAATAAACACAAAAGTATGGCTGTAAATGTCTTCAAATGTTTGATATCATCATTACATATTATTAAATTAGTTTTTTTTTCCCAGTGCGAACAACTTAATTCGTTACCTGTAAATCGATATTGAATATATAGTTACAAATTACAATTTAAAATTAAAATCATATACTTAATCTATTATATATAACCTAAGCCATTTAACAGGCCCTAACTTTAAATTGACTTTTGTCCGTGGTTGACGTTTTTTAAAAATCACATTTCAGTAAGTGAAAACAATTAAACGTATTTGGTAATTACTTTTAAAACAAAACACAAACGAATGCAATGAGCAGTTTGTGAGCTGAATAAGATCCACTGAATACAACATTCCAAAAAGCCGTGAAGAAGGTTAAAATCATGCAAAATAAATTGAACAGTCTACAGATTAACGATAATAGGTTTCAGTTTGAGAGTAATTAAAGATCTTGTCATTCATACATTATCTAACTTTATTTTAGAACAGTAAATTAAACCTAGTTATTTTTCGGTCATGTAACTCATTAACATCATATTGCGAATTACTAATCAAACAAAACCTGTCAAGTAATTAATCATATTCTGTCAGTTATTAATTTCTTCTGTCTCACTGAAGGCAGTTCCAAAACAACTTATTCCCAGAGTTTAAGGGAAAATTTGGAGTTAAAATGACTCCTTTATCATCATCAGTGTAAAAAAAAGAAAATTCGATTTCATCAAATTTTAATCCATTTAATTGTTAATTAAAAGACCACAAGAAAAAGAAGGTGTAGACAGGCTATATATAGGGTAATCCACAGTGGCCACTCCTCTCTTATAGCATAGGAAAGAGGAGATGGGGAAAGGTAGCCAAAAGTGCTTTCTGAACCTACATACCATTTATTCTATTTTCGAGCATCGAGAATGAGAGTGAAAGAAATTTAGGATTCAATCTACAAAAATTCTAACTCCATATTTCGTGACATGCACATAATTTAAAACAGAGATTATAGTTTGTCTAATGGTGGATTGATCTAATATGGTCCAAACACGAAGAAATCTGCTAATTATAAACAGTCGGGACTTCATTCACCTTAATGATAATTGCTGTTTTTTAAATTAGTAAACGAGTTTGCTAAAGGGCATGAGAAACGTTGGGGATGTTTTAGAAAGGAGACGTCTTTTTTCGGTCTTAATCAGTAATAGTAACGCCTTTATTTAGGAAATTCCCTCTGGTTGTATTAAGAACATAGAAACGAGAAATGTTTATACTTACATAAACAATCATTATAGTACTATAGAAATTTTTATTTTGTGGGACTATTTCAACCGGGATGCAGAACTTTGTGTGACGCCTAATACAGTGTTACTCATTCTCATTAACTTTTGAACAACACATGATACTATTACAAAAATATATTGTTTCATTTATTATATTCAAAAGAGAGGAAAATGTTATCAGGAAACTTAATGTATAGAGAGTTCTCGACTGTCCACACAGGTCTCTCACTACAGACACGTCGACCATCAGACGAGTCGTCAAATTCCACGCGAAGTTCTTGTTTGCTCTACATGCACATTAACTCTTAACGAGATTAGTTATCTTATGCGGTTTCCTCTCCTTCTCGAGGAAATTCTAGTTTGCTTTCAGCTTTATGGCTACAGTTATTATTGCCTGAGAAGTTCAGGGTTTAACAGTAGCACAATAGAAGACATGAACATCAACGCAC
Organism: Zhengitettix transpicula; assembly: GCA_037074705.1. Classification (NCBI taxonomy): domain Eukaryota; kingdom Metazoa; phylum Arthropoda; class Insecta; order Orthoptera; family Tetrigidae; genus Zhengitettix; species Zhengitettix transpicula. Next base: position 42,497,833 of record CM073591.1, on the reverse strand, counting down.
TATACCTGCTTATTTTCGGTAACTATCTTAGGTTCACATTACTAAGAAAACTTAAAAAATTATTAATATTATTATAAGTAGCCAGGTATTTTTCTGAAATAGGTTATATTAATGAACAAAACGTTTCCATTTTCAACGTTGACTAGCCTCTTTTACAGTTGTTTTAAAGTAAGACATTTATAAGACTATTTATACGCAAATAATGTTTGAAAGCTGTCTGCGAGGGTTATTCTCTCGCAGGCAGTACCTGCGAGGGATGTTCTCTCGCAGGCAGAACCTTGTAGGAGAGATACGAAGGGGCTACCTTTGGGGATGCCTTTCATTTGTTCTGTGTGTTGGTTTGTTCAATCCAAAATCCATGGACTCGAATTTTAAGTTCAATGTAATTCGAACGATTTTTAGGGATTCACGAAATTTTGCCTAATCGACTTACCCTTATTTGTGAAGGGTAGAAAATTCTCTTTCTGTCACTACCCCCCAAATTTTTCCCTTCTTAATGGTCCCTGTTTCGTTTCTTTCACATTTCCAATGGAGCAAATGTTGAAAGCTTTTCCTTCGTGACGTTCGCTTCAGGGTCCCCATACGCGAGTGATCCATCAGAACAAACGACCCCGAGCAAAGCCAAAATCTCACCGTGTGTGGTGAAACTCGTATGGACTTGATCTGTCCGGTTTGATTTTGAATTCCTTGAATACCTATGAGATCAGAACTACCGTTCCAAAAATGACTTGACCAAATGTGGAAAAACCACGAGTGGATTGAAGCTGAGCCAACCATTTGACTTACAGTGCATGTATGTGAAATCCTCGATCCAAATTACTGTCACTTTTGAGTCACAAGTTGACCATATTTTCTATGAGTACTATCGTTTGTAATTAAACAAAATACTACAAACATAAAGCCATCGAAAAATCGCTGTGTCAGGTATTATACGGCCCAAAGACTGGGATGAAATGACTGTATGAATTTGAGTTATTCATAGGTACATCTGCTTCTTGAGTACCGAAGAGTAGCAGTCAATGTCTCAAGAATAGCGATGGTTTGCTTCATATTGGTGTTCTATCTTTTGAATAATGGGGTGACCATCTGGATGTACTGTATGTTGTCTCAGCCATCCGTAAGTAATTGTGCTGAGTTGTTGAACCAGACTTACTCGTTTCCTATTTGCAAACCATCCTTTAGTGGTCCCCAAATTTTGAACTCTTATAAAAGAACTGGAGCTAAATGGACTCGGTCCATTTGGATCGCTCGTGTGTGTGGGGGGGCCTTCAGAGGTCGCATAGAACACTTTCCAGGAGTACGTTGTTTTGGTGAGTCCACTTGTACTTTTACCATGCTGATGATCCAAAATTGATTTTGACATGAGTTAAACTGATTCTCTGTTTTCAGCTAGCGTCGTTGTGGTGAGCGCTCTGCCTCCGATTCAGTTGGCCAGGAATAACGCGTCTGCGCCTGTCAGGGTACCCACGAGGCCTCAGATGGATGGAAAGGGCAAAATAACGGGCTGCAATTGCATCGCACCCTACTACTATCGCCCTGTATGCGGTTCTGATGGCCAGACCTACGTCAACAAGGAAGTAGTGCGCTGCGCCAAGCAGTGCGGATACAGTAAGTTCCGTTGCATAACCATCATGCGTGGTCAATAAATAGGCAAAATTAAAGGATAAATTAAATACCATGCAACGTTTCTGCAATCCTTTTTGCTTTCATCAGGTGATTAAAAAACGCAAGAGCCACAAGAACTATTCAGCTGTGACGAACTCATCAAATAACTCTGATTGTTAACTTTGAGAACAGCCAAAATAAAACACGAAGACATGATGGAAGAATGTGTAACCATGGACAGATCGGAATCAGAAGCTAATTATTTACTAGCGCAACCATTTATTTATTGAGATTTGAAATAAAAAATGGTAAAATTATATGCAAAATTTTATATTTAATGAAGCAATAATATTTATGTAGGAATTAAAGTGGCGGCAAAACACTAAAAAGTCTCAACTTATTAAATATAAAAATCTAATTAACGAAGTCTGATATAACAAAGCGAACTTTCCTTATGTTCGATGAAAAGGCGTACCTAACATGTGAGTACCCGATACTCCGTTGTGTTGCAATATTTTTTTTGTTATCCGGTTTCTGTATGAGAATTTAATTGTGCTTTGGACGAAATAAATGATAGGTTTGAAAGGCTTGGTTGAAACCAGCTTTTCGAATTATTAAAAAACTCACTTCAATCTCTCTTAGATAGACGAAAATCAGAGTTACCAACAGGTACATGCATGCATAATTGGATCCAACCCTTGAAAACAAAACACAGTTATTTGTATGTGAGCTTGTGTTTCTACGTAACGGATAGAGAAAGCTCGCACGGAAAGCAAACGAAGATGTCGACCGACGCGAGTTCAACGTATCCGAAACTGCAGCAAGTCAACAACGATTATTCTATGTTGATATAAGAAAGGCCAATGAACCCGACTCGTTGTCAAACTTGCACAAGTAAAGGTCAGATGTATCCCGAATAATATTTCGTTCGCAATGTCACCGGCAAAAACATTCCGCTTTCAACTTCTGAATTGGCGATCAAATGTTCCCTTTTATCCGATTTTATTGCGCCTATCGCTGGATTAGTACACAAATTATTAAAAAAATTAGTATACCAACTCATGTATTACATGTTATTTAACGTTAAATTGACAGTTACTTAGATAATACTAGACCAGTTTGGTTTGCTGTGCCATTATTTGAAATACCAAATTTATATATTCTTAATAATATATACTAACGCACATTACTATTTACAATAAATCAAAACCTAATAGAAACCTTTTTATGAATAATTTATAACTCTTTCGGCATAGGAGGGGATCACCATTAGGGGTTGGGGTGGAGGGGTGTTACAAAAATGTAACACCAAAACAACCGATTTTGGAGCCAAATCCGAGGTCGCTGGTTTTAACATTCAACTTGCCGATTAAGCTGTACTTCTACCACTATGAGTGGAATGGAAGGGGAAACCAACGTGTGAGTTTCGCATAAAAATCTACACACGTAGTGAAAACTTGACACGTATTCCTTTCGAACCGGAATCAAACACTGTTGGGGGTAAGGCTGCGAGGGGTGGTGGAAATTTTCAAACATGCTCAATCGGCCGATATTTGCGTCTGATAAATGTTTTGATGGTTTATATCTCGATGTTGTTTCTGTATAATTACAACCCCTTTCGGCATAGGAGGAGAGCTCCCTTAGGGGTCGGGGTGGAGGCGCGTTACAAAAATTCCGAGGTTATGGATGTCGGTGAATTTAGTTATGGCAACCAGGGTAACGCCGGACACCTTCCTAGTAAGTAAATAAATTTGACACGAGTAAAAAAATAATAAACAATTGATGAAAATATATTTTTACAACGTTTCGTCCTTAGTTTAGATCTTCAGCAGAAGTAAATTGAAGTACCTTAGGACTTTGAGTATTATAATTACTTTTATTGAATGAGTCATGAGGCCATGGCTGATCACGATAATAGTTTGCGATTGGCCACAATTGCTCGTCATTGCATTTCCATCAATTACGTGATGTCACTCACACGCAAGCAGGATCAAAAAGATGACTAAGCAAAACAGAGACTGTGCCACGCAGATAATATAATACATCGCCGATTTGTTATTTCCTATAAATTGTTTACATATAATGGTTGGCGCTGTTATGGAACAATGATAACGTCAGTATAAATTGAAGCTTAACACGTAACCAATGAAATAAGAACAGGTACCTACTAAAATACCAACAAACGTTTGAAGAGTTCTTGGTAAGAGGCGAACATTGCTTTCCCAGTGTCAATATTCTTGAAATAGTTGGAATGAAGTACAGAAAAGAAAAAGAAATTATTAATAATTCTGTAGATCTTTCAAACTCTGTCAAAAATAACTAGACAATATTTATTCAAACAATGTTCGTAACTGTCACAAAATTTCAAAACTAAATTATATTTCTGTTTCAGATGTGACCATCAGAGTGCAATCTGTATGCCCTTCATAATCACTTAGTAAGTATTTTTTGTTAACACCTTTTGCCCTATACGAACAATAAATTATTGATATTACAATGTACATGAACACAATCTACACTAGTAGATAGGCAACACTGTCCATCTCTGGCAAGGAATTGAAATATGCTGTAAATTTTAATATCAGCGACCTTTTTCATTTCCGCGGTACACTCGTATTATTCTTAAATGTCGTACGCGTAGATACTTTGCGAACACAAACACAGAATAATAGTACACGACCGTAGTTGAAAAAATTAAAGTTCTGAAGAGCAAGTCGTAACTTCTACAAAATTCTTATTTAAAATAATAGATTTATTTGTTACATCCATTAGTCCCCTACTAATAGAAATAGGACAAGCCAATAACGATAAAAATACATAAATAACTGCAAATAAATTATAAAAATATATTACATAAACAAAACACAAAAATGGATAATGATATATTAATTATACAGTATATACTGTAATAGTTTTAAAAAATATGGTCTTTTAAATGAATTAAAGATGATAAACTTAACAAACAATAGATTTATTTTTAATACTTTAAAACAATTACACAATTTATAAATATATTTCAGGGTCTCTACTGGGTTTGATAATGGCGAATCATTTTATTTCTCAACTTAAACACAAATTCCAATTTAAAAGAGAAAATATTTACTCGTCAATTAACTAGGACGAAATTTACTTGTCAGCGAAGCTAAGCTAAAAAAGATGGATTTTAATTAACAAATTTTTATCAAAAGAAGAAATCGAAATCTGACGGCTATCTTTTAATCAGGTTTACATAATTAGTAGTTTTTATATTTTTACTCACGGCTGCCCAGTATTCCAGGATACCTTTAATTGTCGAAGCACTATGACGGGTTTTTGCACTTCCTCTAAAACGCACAGATTCTAAATTAATATTTTTAGATCAAAACTCAGGAACCAGGATGATCCTCCTTTCGTTTCTTTCTCGGTTGACTTCTGCTAATTCTGCCCGGCTATGTTCACAAGACTGTTTGTGCTTAGCAGGTTTCGTAGTTATGCTCGAGTGAATATTTCGTCTTGAGCAAAATGTTCAGGGACCAATCAAGTCTGTTGATTGGTAATTCTCGATATTTCTCTGCAAATTTACTTTAAATATTTGAAATTGTCTTGTCTATTTCAACACGACCAATTTCTGTCGTGTCTGACTGCCAACTCAAACTTCTCAATATCTTAATGCGACCTGCATCTGACCAAACCTTCCAACCAACTAACTTCCCGTCTCTCAAATTTTGAGCGCGCATACTTCTTCCGACAAAGAAACAGTTCTTTACTTTTCTATTGTTGCTATATTCTGTACCGCCGTAAGAATAGATTTCTCAAACAATTCATATTTTCAAATTCACAATTAATGTCTTAATTAATTGGCATTACAATACATTATTATTTAGATTATTCTGCTATTCCATTGTTTTGGAGTAGAAAGGTGAGCAAGAAAAAATGAAAAGGCAAAGAAAAGTAAAGGAGACAAACAGATGAAAGAGGGAGGTTAAGGAGATGACGTTAAAGATCGTTCAGAAGATCAGGAAACAGATGTAGAGATTTTCTCCAAGCGAAGACAACAAAAAAATAGAAATAAAGTGTCAGTGTGCAAGAAACTGGGGCAGCTGTCACTCTAGGACCAGGCCTAATTTAGTAGGTCTGCCCCCTAATGATTGTTGGGACTCTCATGTTGCGCGTCTGAGTGTTGTTCTCTCCCTGATGACGACCAGAGTTTTACGGTATTGTTCGAAACGTTGGAGTTTCTACATCTTTTTCTGAACTTCTAGACGATCTTTCACGTCATTTCTTTAACCTAACTTGTTTATTGTACACTGCCTCTTCCATTCTTTTTTATTCTCTACATCTGTTTTCTGTTCTTCTGGACGATATTTCGCGTCATTTGTTTACCTGCCTCTTTCTTTTTTTGTCTTCTTTCCTTTCCTTTCCTTTCCTTTTTCCTTTCCTTTGTCTTTTCACTTTTTCTTGCTCACCTTTCCACTCCAAGACAATGGAGTATCCTAATAATCTAAATAATAATGTTACCTTACAATTGTCAACATATTTCAAATCCAGAGTAGTATTCATGTCAGGAAAAATGAAAATGTTTGTAATATAAATTGGACTACACAATTATCACGGGATGTTTTAGTGTTATGAAAAAAATAAACTCAAGAACAATTATCCTGAATAAATGTATGAACGCCAATTTTAATAATAGATAACAGAAAAATTAACTTAATTTTTTAGGTGATCCGATTGTATTCAAATTGTATCCTTAAAAACTGTAGTGTGTTCCTTATATTTTTAAGGATTACGAAACATCTTTCATTGGCGTATTGTTTAATACAGTTCAAGTTTAATAAATTCGAAAAGTGAAATGTGTGAACTGAATTTATGTATACTCAGTTAAAAATATTGACGTTAGTCTACTTATATTTCAGGTTGCACTGAATACTGTCCTGTGTTCTAAATATATGCATTTTATTAATTGCAATAGTTATTAGGCAGTTTCTAATTTGAATAAGATATGTAGAAGTATAAATATTAACTCTTTAAATTTTTTTTCCAGATGTTTGGTCCAGTGATACCGTCATTCCACCTTTTATGCTTTATCGTTTATACTTTGCTTTGCTTTGCAAGAATTATTAAGTTTGTTAATTGTTACAAATTCAAAAAGTAATAAAATTCTGACAATACTGTTGTTATACTTTCTTTCTACTAGCACATAAGTAAAGTATCTATTAAAATTAAATATTTACGTCTGATTGAAAATAATGAATACGAAAGATAGCCAATACAGACGAAAATATGATAATATAAATACCACACAACGTTTCTGGGATCTTTGTTGCTTACGTCAGGTGCGAAGAAGAGCCTAGAGCGACACAACTGCACTTGTCAGTTCGCCAACATTTGAAAAAGCGGTTTCAATGCTGAATTTTATAAAAAGTATTTTATCTCATTTAAGTCGTGGGGAATACATTTTCACTATATAGTAGACCATTCAGCCTCAATGAAAATAATTTTATAAAGTACGTCAATTTACTTTTATATACTCAGTAGTATAGACCAGAAAAAGATCGCTAGTTTATGGGTGATAAAAATCTTCTCATTACATGAAAAGGAAGCGATTTATTATTTAAAGTTGTTTATACCGAAAATGAAGCGCCGAGGAAGACCTGTTGATTAGAAGTTGGATGGTGTACTGTAAAGTGAGATTAATATACATTAAAAACCCAAATAAGGACTACATAAATATTGTAATTTTTATTTGAGGTTGACGTGGAGAGTTATTTAAGCTTCAAAGGTCTTAAATTTATTTGAAGTTCATAGATTCATGTTTTGGGAAACATTTTTGCACCACTCACTTCTCAACGTATTAGTGTTAAACAGGTTTTGTTTTTCTTCATGAAAATGAAAATGCAGCTGCTGCGCCTTACGAGAAAAGTGTGTGGTGAGCAAATTAGTTCATCTCCCAATGCAGCAGTTATGTCATTCGGGGTGTGGCTTAAAACGTATCATTCATTCGAAGTTCATGTTGAAGCTTATTACTCATCCACAGCTCGATAACGTCTGGAGCGCGAGTCCTTTAAATGCGACATATTGTGGAGGGAACGTCATTCGACAACACACAATGGCCTACACACATATAAGTCTGTTGCTTCTTTGTAAGTATACTACAATACTACTGGAACACTTTGCCTACGTAATGAAATAATATTTTACTTATAATATACTTAAAATAATTTTTATACTATTAATCAAACAGTAAATTCAGCCAATTGTTTATTAGTGTTCAAAAATATTGGCTGTTCCAGTAACACCAAATTAATAACGTTTAAACCAATCATGAGCTTTCAGCTCTCACGCCGTCATCTGCAAAAAAAATATTTAGCGGGCATACCTTTTTTGAAAAAATTAAAATACACAAAATTCTTTAAAAATGTGTGAGTAAGAGAAATGAAGTAGGTGTGATGGACCCTACGTATTTTAAACTTTTACGTTAGATTTAAGGTAGTAGTGGTGTCAAGTTTTTCTATACGAATTAAGGTTATTTATTGAGACGAGATTTCATATGTAGCGATAAAACAGAGGGTTATTAAATATTATTATTTTATATATGTATTGTAGCAATAGTTAATTAGGCCATTAATTGTTTGGACATAAAATTTGAATTGTTTGATAAATCCATTATAGCGGTCTGATCGAACAAAGCAACAATGGAGAAGCAAGCTCGCTTGCTTTGTCGAAAAGTCAAAAATGGCGTATGCGCGCTCAAATTCGAGAGCACTAGGATAGTTAGTTGGCGGAGAAACATTACGAGGAGCAGTACAAGTAATAAAACTTGTGCAGAGACTAGACATCGTAAATGTATAACTTGTTAAAGTAGTGAATACAAAGAAAACATTCACGGAAGTATTGCAGCGTAAATATTGGAAAGTAAGAGCAATTTTCGTTAGAATAGAACTTTCCAAAATCTTCGTGGAGAAATTAATCCAGGAGAACATTGGTGAATTATTGTGGAGCGGAGCAATCAACAGAATACAGCCAATCTTGTCAAATTTTAAAGTGAAGTGTAGAATCAGTGAAAACCAAGGCCTGATATTAAATAATTAAAGAGTGTAAAAGTTTCCGAACGAGGTAAAATTTATTGTTCTGGTACCAGAACGACAGCCCGTAAGTAACATAATTTTGAATAATATTGTAAACGCAAATTCAAGGATAAAGTCAGATTTCGCTCTCTTCTAATTGTCAATCAACGTTAATTTCTCTACTTTTTAATTTATTTCATTCTATCGACATATTGTTTAAGTAAATTGTGAACTGTTTTGTTAATAACATTTTAAATAATTTTTTTTGTGTTCTTTATCAAACCCAGTAAAGGCCCTGAGAGGACAGATATCAAATTTTGTTTGTAATTATCTTTTATTCTGTGAAAGCCACAAAACAAAATAAATATTTTTGTTTGTAAATTTTTGATAATCATTTCCTTTAATGTAATTAACGCCATCCATTTGGTTATTACAGTATATAATTGTAATTATTACGAGATGAAGAAAGGATTTCGATCGCATTCGGGCCGCACATTTTCTGTCCATAGCTTATTACTTTACCACTCAATATCTTCTGTTTTATCCTTTCAAGTCGCCTAGCAGCTGCACTCTTCTTCCACTTCCTGAAAATCCATCCTTGGATGATGTGGAGTAAACATAAAGATAAAGTTTGCTGTTTTCTTAAAAGTTGTGGTTTTCTATTTTTCTTGGAACCTCTTCATTTATTAACCGTATCTGCTCACATATTTTCGATTCTTCTCCAACAATACATTTTTGTCCTGTGCTTCTTCTACCTACTTCAATTCTGGCCCAGATGTAAAGCTTTCTAGGTTCTAAATTCAATTTGTTTGTAAGTAATTATATTTTATTGTTGCATTCTGCCTAGGCCATTGCGATACCTGAACTTATTTCAATCGTGTTCTTCCCATCGTTCGTCTAAAGATTTCCTAGGTATTTGAAATGATTTACGTTTTGTAATTCTTTGTTTCCCACAAATATATGAAAAGGTTCTGATTTCTCTGATATTTTTATATATTTTGACTGTTCTATACTTATTTACACTTCATACAAGTTTTTATTTTACGTCTGTTTTGGAATTAATAAATCAATTACAGACACTTTCTTTTTTGTTTATAGCGTAACGACGTTTCGATACATGTTCGAATCTTCTTAAGGTATTTTCCAAATTATATTAACAAAGTAACACTAAAAACAATTAACATGTTACCAAGTTCACAAAGTTTTGAAAAGGGGTCCGAGGTACACAATTCACTTATTGTAGCAAGACGTATAGATAGTTGTCTAAAATAGGACATCGCTGAACCGAGTACTCACGAAGATACCCAGAGAGGGATTTGAAACGGCAGGAAAACTAAATGTTACTAGTTGGGTTTTTTATGCCCTTGGTCATAAACCTATATTTAATTATTAATCTAAACTTAAAATTTTACATCTTAATTTTTTATAAAGCTGGTCGTTGAGGAGTGCATTTTTCGTGTTCGTAGACGTCGGGCATTTGCTTTTCACATTGGAACAGTCAGCTACCTGCCACCAAAACTCGTCAAGGCCCGGAGTCAGGAATACTGCGTCCTCTCAGGAAACCCTAATCTCCTGATTTCGCTAACGGCGTGACACAAGACCTACCTGATGTTAGTTTATCTAGGGTTCAGGCGAATGTCGGGAAAGATCCTTAACTGTACAGCCCGGCGGTCCTATTTACACATTTCTTTCACTACCACATCACCCCTTTCCGTACATTCCTATGCTAATAAAGTGGAGAGACTATTAAATTATAACACCTTAAATTTCCGTATCACGTAAAATATAACTACGTACATACCAGCACTATATAAGTAAGACGTTTAGTTCCCTTATTAATACATCGTAAAGTTTAACCTGAACTGATAACAAAATGATGATACACGATTAACTTTGTGAGGTGTAGCGTACATCTAGCGGGTTCTTCACTGAAAACTATTGATATTTCGACGTCAACGATAGCCCGCAGCGATAATTAAAAAAAACACTACAAGGCCACCCTGGTGCAGCCTGTTTGAAATAAATGTCATCCTGGGTTATTCAATGTAAAAAAAATCCACCAAGTAGAATATCGCATAATTCACGGGATTGCTTATATCTATAAAATTATTCAATTTTTTTCAGTCTTCAGTTACAGTCTGAAGTGGTAAAGAAGTCAAAAAGTAACAAAGTTTGGACGTCGGAACTTTCAAAAATATTTTTTCTTAGTTCATGTAAGAGCTACAGAATTTAAAGTTCTATTGGAATTTTTACCGTGTCTTGACTAAAAAATCTGAATATTTTGTAATGGTCCTTGGGTAAAGCCAAACATATTGTAATGAATACGAATGTATCTAATGGAATGATTTTTCTAAATAATTGAATATTTGAATAATTAGAGTTATATTGTGGCCAAGGTATTTTGTTGGCAACAGTCAGCAGAACGTAAGAATGTGAAATTATTTCAAGCGGTATTGTTGTCGTCGCCTGTGTAATATTGTAAGCTTGTCGAGAGTTCAGTTGAGTCTGTGATGGGCGCTGACCGAGGACGGTTAGCAGTGAGTCGTCATGTAGAGGTCAACGTGTAATAGGTAGATTATCAAGGTTGCTGGTGTTAAAGTGATAGTTAAACCCTTCCTTGATATTGAAGGACACAAACATATAAGTTTTGGTAGGAAAAGTTGTACTGGCTGTCGTTGGATTGATTTCAACAGTACAATAAATTTATTGAGAGTCGCATCTGACTGATATTTGGAAAGTGTAATTAATTTTCCTTATTGTAGACATTGTTACTGTTCGCTGAAATGGTAGAAATTTACTGATGATCGTCTGTGGTCCGGTAGGGATTTAATTGTGTAAGCTGACTCAACTGTGCTGTGTAAATCCTGGCCTGTTAAGTGAAAAATCACTTAGTTAATTTGTAAATTGATGTGAAAGGTTTGTAAATGGTGAAGTGAAAAATTGGTATGATACAAGAACTGCTCCAGTATCTGATAGGTAACAAAACATTTTGTAAACGTTGTATAATATTCAATACCGTCAGATTTCTTATATTATTTTTTTCTTCATATTTTAGAATAAGACAATTTAAATAGTTGTAAATTAATTTAAACATTTTGTGTTTTCATTGCGGATACCTATACTTGTTTAGAGGCCCGATAAGTGATTTCAAGAGTCTCATAAACGTATAAAATTGTGTATAAGAAATTAATTTAATTTAAATTGTAATATATTGCTGAGTTATAAAAGTGATAAATTAGTGATAATATTTTACTTGAACCTAAAATATCCAAATATTAAAGTTTCCTATTAAAAGGATGATATTTTAATCAAATGTATAAGAAGTATTCCTCATTAATTGGCTCCCTAACGCGGGTCTTCGATTTTTCTCCAAATTGTTAATTACAATATTATTGTTAGATATACTTAATATGAATCTGAAAAATATGTATCGTTTTATTATTTGACGACCTAAATTGTAAATGTTTGCTCTCCCCTACGCGCCTCACTCCCGTCTCATACTCGGAATTTACGAACTTCTAATGGATCATCTAATTCTATGTTGTTATAAAATATTATTCTTTAACAGTATATTAAAGGCTTGTCGTTTAATATTTTTGTAATAGTTATTTGGTTCACCAATCATTACAAAACGTGCTGCGTAAGTAACAGAACTGTTCCAAGTTGGTCAGGAATGTCATGTTTACTATTTGTTGATGAGCCAATTATTAACGATGGCAGGAAATCGTCTGAATTTGAACTTATTTGGAGAGATTTAAGTCAATCGTACATAGGTATTAATTTTATTACTAAACAGCCAGTATGACGACGTTTGAAGTGACAGTTTGAAGAAACAAAATAAAATATTATGGATGAAATGTCTGCGTAGAATCTTTGAGTTAATATTTTGTTCCAATACCCATAAAATATATTTAATATCAGTACAAGAAATTATTCCGTCTACAATACGTTCAGTTCTTAGGTCTGACAAGCACAGCCTCAGTCTCTATGAGTCTAGCGTTCATTATTCCGGTATCGCAGTATTTAACAGCCTTCCTGAACATGTAAAGAACATCAACAACTACAACTCATTCGTCAAGGAGAGTAAAACGTTCCTGGTAAATGGAACTTATTACTCTGTACACGAATTTTTGAATCGGTCTCACATTCGTTGAACTGTCTTGCCTACAAAATTGCCGAATATGCTATAAATATGTAAATAGTTTGTCCAGTTTTTCTTTTTTGGTTCTGTTTTCCTGCCTCTGCTTTCTGTTTTAGTAAATATCTATGACGACATCCCTCCGTACCTAGCGACAGGAGATTAATACCAGGAAGTGATTTGTGTCGTGTGCGTGTTTCCTAAAAATAGTGTGTATGATTGTAGTGACTAGACTAATGTAAACAGATATGAATTTTTGTGTGTGTTTTTGTGTATTATAAGTTTATATGCAATTTATCTACTGTACATTTGTGACGAATCCTATTTCCTCTTTAGAGGGCTAATGGTGAATAAATATATCTATACCTTCCTTAATTTAATGTAAACTTTCTATTTGTATAACATGACATCGGCAATTTTGTAGGCGTGACTGTTCTGAGCCAAGCATTTCCGCAACCAGGCACAATCGAAGCAAGCACTGAAGGATCTCGACGAAGAGTGATAACGGATCGCAGAGGCATGATTGAGGGTTGCTCGTGCCGGGCTTTGTATGTCTACAGACCTGTGTGCGGTACTGACAACCAGTCTTACCTCAATATCGAAGTCCTCAACTGCGCTAGATCGTGCGGCTACGGTAATGTCATACACTTTTTCTTAAAATAACTTTTTCTCCTAACTAATAACATGTTAACAGAGAAAAGTGGCTTTTTAAAGTTATTAATGTACTTTACCTAATTTTTAATAAAATATATACACTGTATCTATTGCATGATTAAATCACAGAAAATAAACAAACTATTCTCTTATTAAAAAATATATTAGGGCCGCAAACACATACAAATAAATTTTAGAATTAACCCCTATGAGTCGGACTTGTGAAAATTTTGAGTGCTGTAGCTAATAATATTCTGTTACGCAGATTACTGGATTTTAATCAGATAGGCCCTAAATGTGGACTTTTTTATTTTCTCCATATTCTCTATAATATCCTGATATTGGTGTCTTTATTATGTTAAGATTATACCCTACCAGTTCACTGATATGAAAACGTTCCGTTGCTCTAGCTCGTTGGTTTTTCCAGGCAATCGGATGATAAAATTCATCATCAATTTTGTATTCCCTGTTTCGATTCCGAAAAGCATCCCGGAGTGTTTCTTCCTAAAAATATATGATTTCTGATTCCCAAAGTCTCAAATAACAGGTTCCAGGTAGATCGTTCTAGTATTGCGTTAATTACTTCAATTTTGAGCAAAAATCTAATTTTATGTCTTTACATCATATATACTTTTAACACTCCGACTTGAATTATACAAAAGGAACACTTTTTGTCATTCAAGTTTCATGTAGTTCGAAGTTAAATACCAATGTTTACAATTAAAAAAATTCCTTTATTTCTGAGAGTCTTGGCCTTAATTAAGAAATTTGTTTACAGTCACCTTTGGACGTTTTAATAATATTTTTAGCATTACGTTCAACCATGTTGTCTTCTTATTCGTAATATAAGAACCATATATCTGTTCTTCAAGCACATTTCTGAATTAATATATATATATATATATATATATATATATTGTAATGCAAGTTAATTTGGCCAGTAATTGTTTGGACATAAAATTTGAATTGTTTGATAAATCCATTATAGCGGTCTGATCGAACAAAGCAACAATGGAGATGAGCTCGGCTGCTTTGTCGAAAAGTCGAAATGGCGTTTGCGCGCACGAAAGTCTGGGTCAGTTTACGTCTACAGCCAGCCAGGAAAGGAGGCACATTATAACAAATTTTTCACCGAGATACCTTGCAGTCTATTTCAAATCAATAAAAATAACAGTATAAGTCTACAAAAAATCTGCAAATCATCAAATCCAGTAATAAGGCAAATTCGAACAATTTTACACTGAGGGGAAGACGACATCCTATAACTGACCAAGGAGAGGTGAGAGTGTAAATTCTGTGAGAACTAGAATCTGTGTAAATAACGATTTGCATTTATCGTGTTGAGTAGGGAAAACGAAGAATGCTGGTACCAGATGGGCAATGTGTGAGCAACCAAATTTTAATTATAATAACTGTGAACATTAATTAAAGGCTAGAGTCAGATTTCGTTCGTTCGTTCGCTTTCTTCTAATTTTCTTTCATTGATCGACTTATTGTTTTAATTTTAGGCAAATAATATTTTGAATTGTTAATTAGTCAAATTCTACTTTAATAGTGTCCTAATCATCAAACCCAGTAAAGACCCTGAGAGAACCGATCTCAAATTTTGTTTGTAATTATCTTCTATTCTTTGAAAGCCACAAAACAAAATAAATATTTTGTTTGTTAATTGTTCATAAGCTTTTCATTTATATTAACCCATCATATTTAATTATTACATTAAATAGCTACGACAACGTGAACAAGTAAATTATTAATTAGTTGTTTATTACAATATATATTTTTGTATTGCAGTCAAAAATTTCAACGATATGAAAAAAAAGAGCTAAACAAATTGAAAGTAAAAATATTTGAACTGTAAATATAATAAATGCTAGAGGTAAAGTCTGTCAGTTTCTTTTCGGTCTGGAAAAATCATCGCCTCACATCATAACCAAGGTGGATAGAAATCAACATCTCTTAAGTGAATACTCACACCCCTTCAATCCGCTTTTGTATCACTGAAAAACAGTTTACATAATCAGACAATATTCTGTAGGTTAATCTGATCATTATCTGAATGTAAGGAACCAAAATTAGGTCACCGACTTCAGTTTTTAACATTTTTGAAAACATACAGTTCGTTCCTTCAGATGCAACTGCCAATTTGTCTTGGTTCCTTTGCATATTTAACTTTCTTATAAACGCTCATCACTCCTTTAGCAAGTTCCTTTCCTTTTCATTGGTGTTCAATTTGGAGAAGATACCAATTATGTTATTGATGGAGTCCTCAACCAAACTGAATGTTACTTAGTGCCTGTCTCGTGCTATGGATGCATTCGATCATCAAGTATAAGTGATCTTCCTTTATTTTAGTAGGGTGACCGTCCGGCCCTGGTTTCAAACCTCTGTCCCCGGCTTTGAGGTGTATTCCCGGATTTGTCCACATATTAAGACGGAAATATAGGTTGCGTGTAACAATATTTATTACAAAACCATTAATATTATCTGATTACTGATGTACAATTTTGCGTGGAGCTGAAACTGAGAGCGAACACGTGTTGACAGTCCAGTGCATTCTCAACGACAATAAGATAGTAACTTCTTAAATTAAAAGCAAAAACATCAAAAAACGAAAATGTCAATTCAACGACCATATGCATATGCAGAAAGAATTTCAATATATGCAAATGACATCAGTATTTTATGACAAAAGACCAAATTAATTTTCCAAAAATAATTTAATTGGAAGAAAAACATCGTTTATGGCCTTCAGTTTTTGATGTGGATGTTTAAGTTTGTTTGTTTAACCATTTAATTTTACGAGTGAACTTTAAGCAACCGATTTCTTTTATAATATACACAGTAAGTAGACATTGCTTTGTTTTTCCTTTTACACCCGGTTCACCCGAAAATAAGCCACCTTCATTTTAGCCACACTGAATAGCATAGTAAAGTAAATCTAATTTTTCTTCAAATGATCGCAACAATTAATTTGTAAAATGAATGGTTTGTTTCAGATGTGCGTGTCAAAGTTCATTCGCTGTGCCCCCAAAACTTTCTAGTGTCATGAGGAAAAAAATAATTTATTTAGAATTTATAATTGCTATATTTTATGAAATCTTTGAAAGTTTTATAAATTTCTGAATAAATAAATGGTCTTTAGCCATAACAAATATAAAGTTTGTTGGAAAATATATATTAAATACTCAACATACGTCCTCTTATAGAACCTCATCAGGTGTGACAAATTTTATCTAAAATAATAACATGAAATTAGAAAGTTTATAAAAACAATTACAAAATAATATAATTTTATAAGCAAATTTTTATAGAAAGCATGAGTAAAGTTTAAAGGCAAAGTTCTGCTGCCTTTCCTGTTGTAACCGAAATGAAATGTGGCTGAAAACAATGTATTGTTGACTGCATATCCTTATAAAACTATTGAGTATTTAAATTTAATTACTAAAATATTTTTACAAAAGAATCTATGATATTAAATCAACACGGTATCAAAAATTTTGTTTGAATTATTTGTATCAGATTTGTTTTCATAATTTTAATAAATTTAGTTTTAAAAATTACAGTAGTAAACTGTTTATTACTCTTTTTTCCGTTTATCCTATTTAATAAAATTAATTAACGTTATATATTGTAATGTAATTTTAAGTTATAAGGTAAATTAAAAAAATTAATATAATTTAAATTGAAAAACAATGAACACCTTTATTGGCACACAATAGAAAACCATAAACTTTACACTTGAGACTTTGGATTATATTGATATTTTGAAAGTCTTCTTACAAATAATGTTTCTTAAAAGGTTACCCAAAATAACACAGGGAACTACGATCAGAAATTAACGGTTAAGATCAGATTTCGTCTGTAGGGTCAAAAGAAGACTTTTTCTTCAGTGATTTAAGTGGGGGTTCGGAAATATTTTTAGAAACTGAAATTGAATATTTCCGCTGTAAAACCTTGAGATACAGCTTCACACGGCAAAAGAAAATTGGCACGCTTACTTTATACTACTGTTCTCTCCTGCACTGGCGTACTTATGACTGATAATTAGCGATTTCCAAGGATTGCGGCGGGTCGTAGGCTGACTGGCCGTTGAAATTTTCAGCGTTGTCAAGTAAAGACCGGGCAGAACAGACCCACTGCAGCGATAAGTAAGCAGGTCCACAGTCTCCGGGGTTGATTACTAGCTGGTACGAAGATATCTCGTATCTCGACGTAGTCTAGGAACTACGGTGCTGGTAGGTTTCCTAGGCAAGCGGCGTCAATGGTGTGGCGTTGCAGTACTGTTATGATGTCCAAAGAAGTATTGATATCCTTCTTAGTCTAGTCAATGTGAAATATTTCAAAGTCCAGAACATGTTGAGTTTTTTTTTGTCTTCCTGCGTTTTTAAGTCCATACTTTCGTAGATCAAAGTAGCGTGACGTTTTTCCGATGAAACGCACACCCAGATTGTTTTTTGGGGCTCTTGCAGATTGCCTTTTATAGTCTCACAGAAATTATAACGGATAAAATGAACACATAAATTAATATATTATAATATATTATATATATAATAACTATATTATGGTAAACTAATTAATAAAAATGTTGAAAGGTGTCAAGACGCATAAAACTGTTAACAATTTCTGAAAATGGCTTCTAAATTAACTCTTTTCATTCTTATAAACCAGGTAATAATTAAAATATTCAAAACAAAATATAACTTAACTACACCACATTACAATATATACAGAAAATTGGTTACAATAAAGAGGTGTTCTTTGCAACAGACAATCTAGACAAATAAGAATAAACTTTTATTATATATAATTAACAAATAATAGACGTGTGTCTCACCTTAACAAAATTTATATCCGATACAGAGCACAACAAAGAAGCTTTTGTTTTGGAAGATGGATGAATCGGCTTGAATATTTCTCAGAGTCCCAAAGTTGGAGTCGTAAAGTAAAGTAATACGAGCATAAGTATCTTCGTCTTCACGCAGCGTGTTTATCACACCAATTCTTCGCGTAGATTCCTTTTTTTACAGTTATTATTTAATATATTTCGCGTTTTTCAATAAAAGTGTTAAACGTTTTATTGCTGAAATGCAACAATTTTTACTATGCGTTGTTAACAAGGAATATATTTCTCAAGAATTATATAAAACTATACTACTTTTGACATTAATTCGAGTGTCACAGCGGTTTAATACGTTTGGAGCAAAAACTACGGAAACACAGGAATAATAAACCTTCAATCTATGATACGATAGCATTATTATTTTTATAAGATTATTCAGGCAAACGCAAAGTTGAAATATTAACGTTGCTTTCTAACTAACCCAAGTAAGACCATCCATTTCAAGCGATGGCAAATATAAGGGGTATTCGTACCATAAACCGCTGGATAAAGTGGGCTCGTCTCGTGTCAGATAACACAGTTTACGATGGGCTCCCGAGGTCTCTGCATGCTACCTCTTATTCTTCTACCGCTACTACTAGTCTCTTACCTAGGCTTGTCCTCCATTTCTGGCAGTGGTGAAGATCCAGTTAAAACTCACGACATTCCTGAGGAAGCACACGATTATAGGTAGGTCATCAACACCATAATTAGCCATTATACTTTGTTAACGTCGATAATAAAATAATTAAATTCTTGGGTTAAACAATACTCAGGCATTTTAAAACATGTAATTTTTTAAGAGATTCTGGCCAATTGAAATCAAACATCTACGGAAAACAAAAATAGTTTTAAGAGATACCTAAGACATTAGAGTATAAATATATCGTATTTCAGTTTTGGAATACGTCAGGAAATGCTTAATATTCTGTGCGTTTACAACATTTTCATTAGTTTTGAATCGTTATGAATGCTGTTTCCATCATCAGTAACCGTATTTATTCAAATACCTTAAATTTTCTTCTTTCCACCAAATTCTTCCCCACAACCAGCGCGATATTTGGAAGAACGGCTGAACTAAATTTGATTTATAATGGAGCTTTATTTGTTTGTACGTACGAAAATAAAGAATACAAAATTAAAAAATTTCTAAGATTGATACTTATCCCACCAAATTTGAGACCACGAATTTCCAAATAATTAAAAAGCATGCTCTTCGAATTGAGTAGATTATATAAATTAGATTTGAGCTTAATCGAACACTTCAAAAGTTTCTAAAGTCACAAATATATACATTCTAACTGAGTGCCCGGTGTTTCCCGGGTTGTCATAATTAAACTCAGCGACATCCAGAACACCGGATTTGACTCCAACCTGGGTTGATTTGCGTTATTTTTATGTAACGGCCCTCATCCCCTATACATAAAGGCTCTCCCTTCCCATGCCGAAAAGGGTTGAAATTAAACACAAACAACATCGGCATAAATTATATCAATCTCACTGACCCCGAAATATATGTATTGGACGCAAATATCGACCGTTTAATATGTTTGAAAATTTCCAGTCCCTTTCACCTCCGCCGCTGGGGGCGGTAGACGTGTCTTACCCCTACAGTGTTTGTTACCGGTTCGAAAGGATCACGTGTACGGAATTTGGTGAAATTTGCTCCACGGATGTAGATTTTTATGCGGAACATCCACATTCACAAACAAAGAGTCTGTTTTATTTATCAGAATGGAATGTGAAAGCAATATAATGTGTTTGACGTCTATGTTTATAACAAATGTTTACCGAACAATAAAGATCATTATCTCTTTTCGGACGTACTATGGTTTTATTGCTGTGACAATATTTTTCAACATTTTACGCCTCTTTTATATTGTACTACATACAATAGCTTTGTAAGGAATGTGCCAGTGTAACGCAACGATTGAATTCGTAAATAAATTTAATCACCATTAATAGGGTTCGTTTTCCACATTGCATTTGCAATTAAACCGTATAATTATTCATTACTCAGTACCCTTCACATTTCACTCAATTATTCTTTGATATTAAACAAGCACTCTCGCTAAGACCATCTTTTTTTTTTGGGTGTAGACAGGCTATGTATAGGGTAATCCTCATAGTAGCAACTCCCCTCTTATAGCATAGGAAAGGGATTTGAAAGGGGGGATTCGGAAGAGCGGAGGATGGTAGCCAAGGGTTAACTAGGGCCCCCGGGCTATGGTTTAAGGATCCTACCCGGCATTCGCCTAAAAGAAATGCAGGACAAACCCTATACAAACCTGCATCAGGTAGGTCGGGCATTTGGTACTTGCACCACGCCCTTCCGATGGCGGGAAAGGGGTTAGCTGTGAGGTCGCAGCTTTCCCCTCGCCGTGCCTTGACCGGTTTAGGAGGCAGCTGGCTGACTATTCCAATAGGAATAGTGGACAACTCTTACCGTATGCCCAAGGTCTGTGACCCCGGAACATACACCTCTCAGAACAGGCCGAGATGCCTCGGCATGTGGGAACCTTAGTTTTAAAAACCAGAGAGATGTGAAGGCATCCCCAAAGGTAGCCCCCGTCAGAGCTCTCTGAGAATCTTCTCGCAGGTTTCCTTCGATGATGGCAAAGTCCATCTATATACTGATTGTTTTCTACAACTGAAAAAAAATATATAACGGAAAGAGATTGTGGGATTAAGTATAATTTATCTCAGTATTCAGGAAATAAACAGGTTTCATTCGATACACGTACGAAAAAATAAATCTGTAACATTTTGCAAGATTGCTTAATTCGGTATACAAGTTTTTATAGGTTTGTGTACATAATTTTATACTAAAATCTATTATACCCTCAACGTTATAAGGATATAAGGTATTAAAAATCTTATTCTAGACTTAATTAAGCGTAAGGGAAATATAAAATAATAATGTAAACTTGTCCAATTTTTTTCCATTTCACTCGTAGTTACTGGCGTAGTTAGAAACAAAGATCGAATGAATGTTTTTTTTTAGGGCAACAGGCTACATGAGGGTGATCCACATTGGGCAACTCCCCTTTAATAGCATAGGAAGGGATTTGAAAGGGGGGATGCGGAAGGGTAGAGGAAGGTAGCCAAGGGTTACTAGGGCCCCCGGGCTATATTTTAAGGATCCTACCCGGCATTCGCCTAAATAAATGCAGGGAAAACCTTAGAAAAACCTGCATCGGGTAGGTCGGGCATTGGGTACTTGTCCCACGCCCTTCCGATAGCGGGAGAGGAGTTTGCTGTGGGGACGCAGCATTCCCTTCTCCGTGCCTCGACCAGTTTAGGAGGCAGCTGGCCGTCTATTCCAATGGGAATAGCGAACAACTCTTACCGTATGCCCAAGGTCTGCGACCCCGGAACATACACCTCTCAAAACAGGCCGAGGTGTCTCGGCTTGTGGGAACCTTAGTTCAAAAACGGAGAGGAAAAGGCATACCCAAAGGTAGCCTCTTCGTATCTCTCCTAAAAGATTCTGCCTGCGAGAGAAAATCCCTCGCATGTTACATTCGAATGAATGTTAAAAAGACTTACGTATTTATAATCATAAAAATAATTAATAAACTGCGGTTTAAATTGAATACTGAAACAAGTGAAGTGCGGGAAGTGAGATCGGCTTGACAAATACCGTGTCATAACATATCAATTGTAATTACAAAACAGTTAAATTTCGAGATGCGGCGCAATATTCCTGTATGTATTTTATTAATCGTTTCTGAGAAATTTAATGGTTATTTGCTTAGCTTGAAATGAAACAAATTTCACTCAGTATTTTGGCTTGATCATTAAATTATGAATTAACAATTGATCACTAGTACTTTATCTGATGCTAAACATATATATTCCGTATTTTTAATATTTCACGCAATTATTTAACTATAATGATCGAAGGTTACTTCTTTAGTAATTTCCTAATAATACTAGGTGTAATGAAACGTCTCATTGAAAATTTATTTCAAGTAATACATTCAAATACAGAAAAAATGAGTGATACTTTAAACACCACACAACGTTCCTTGTCCCTTTCTTCAACTGACGAGTGCAGTTGTCCCGTTCTTCAGGTGCTAAGAAGATCCTTTAGAAACACAAGGATCCCAGAAATATTGGATGGTCTTTATATCATCGCTTATTTTGGCTGCATTTGACTATAATTCTTATTATTAATATTAGGTTCTATTAACCTTCTCGATAGTTTTCCTTTGTATAGATTTATTGATATAAACTTTCTCAACGCTCTTTATTACCGCGTCAAAGAATAGAGATGGCAAGGTTTTACATCTCATACAGCCTTTTGTTTGAGTAAAATTATGTGAATGATGTTCCCGAAATTCTTCTTGCTACGTATTTTCCTGGTTATGACAGTGTTTAAGGATTTTTCTTTATTCGCTAATGGCATTGGAAACGTCCTTGGTTCAATTGCGGCACGAGAAGATGAAGAAACTGTTGTATGACTAGGCATATCTGACTCACGATCTCCTTACTGTTAAAATTATGTAAATGTCTGAATGTTCACTAGCAATAAGAATTGTAGAAATTTGTGATTTAGTTCTACTTTTTTTTAAAACAGTATTTTTTTTGTTACATTTTTATTCTCGTACGTTCTAAAATATTTCCAGCGCAAATAGTCTCTATTTAATGTTATTTAACTGTTGGGGTTATATGAAAAAAATGTATTAAAAGTGTAAGGAAATATTTCCAGTTCCTCAAACAACTGCTTCTTATTTATTTATTTTTTAATGTATGTCCCCGGATAACGAAGTAACTCATGAATGTTGAACAGTGTACTACAGAATGTTTTGTTTATTGTCTGCTATGATCGCCTTTTGTGTTACACGTTTTCCGAATAATCTGTTTAACGCAACTAATTTGGATAAAGAGTTTAATGATGATAAAACCACTTTGTACTAAGGTCACTGGTTTCCAATACTGACAACACAGTTAGAAATTTTAGAACATATTGACATGTTACAAAATGTACATTGTAAAGAATAATACCTCCGGCAATTCTGACGTTATATAAGCGGGAAGTGCTTAAAGTAAATGCCTGTCGTTGTACGATGAAATATGCTTTAACCACGACATAAGCCGTCCTGTGTTGGCAGCCTGTCTTCAAAATGTTCGCAATGTTATCTGAATACGGTATTTTCTTTCCATACAGTCTCGCAGAACATGGTGATGATAAACGTATTGACTCCGCCTTCAAACATCCTTTACAGCACATCAAAGCAAGCGAATAAGATATGGATGCAGTAAAAGTTGTCTGTTTTAAGAACGAGAAAACACTTCATAGTGACGATTTTTAAAAATATTATCAATAACTCAGCATTGAAAGATATTTTAATCGATTAGGCAAATGAATATATATATTGTAGTATTTACAGTTAAACGTCAATTAATAAACAGTGCCTCACGTTAAGGTCGCCAAGTATAGTAATTACTGTTGATATCGATTAATTAAATGATTAGCCACAAGTTGGTGAAGTAAAAATGTAGAAAATAGAATGAAAAACAATTTAAAATGAAATTATATTAAAGTTAGCCCGCGTTGAAATACTTTATTTTAACTTTACATGGAAGGATATTGATAAATAAAATTTTTTATTCCATTAAACAACCTCGTTAATTTATTATATTTAAAATAATTCAAATTTGCAAGTAATTTCTCGATGACCTTTTACAACAATTTTTTTATACAAACAATTTTTTTTGTTAATATCAGGGTCCTTTTCTGGGCTTTTAAATAAAGAATATTTTACTCCCTTTTCAAATAATCAAATAACAAATTAATATTTACAACATTCAATACAAAAAATCGAAATCTGACGATTTTATCTTTAATCTAACGTTTACAATTATAATTTAAATAACTCACAGTTTTCCCTGGTACCAGGACAATTGAATTATTTTATCAACACACACTCTCAATTTTAAAAAATAATAAACAGGCCATTCTTACATTGAATTTACACTTCACTTTGGATTTAGACGAACTATACCACCAATTATGCCAATTTCGCTGAGATACGGAAAATTCCTCTCGTAGACTTTTAAGATTATTTGGCGTAACTTGTAACACTCAGAAATCTTTCTGAGGCACCATCTGCATGAATGCTCACCAACTTTACTTTTTCAAAGTGTCTCGTTTATTTAGGTTACGACCGGTTGCTTATCGTTTCTTATTGCTGGCTCCTTCTACTTAACTTTACTTTTGAATATTTGAAATCGTCTCGTCTATTTCTAACACGACCACTTTCTGTCGCTCCTGATTGCCGACTTCCCTCCTTCACCAACTCACGATTTCCACCTCCGTCTCCGCGTGCCATGTCTAACAATACCTTAGCCTGTTCCATTACCGACCATTCCTGTGTGTCTCTTTGCCGATAAAAATTCAAGTTCAACTGTTTATAATTATTAAATACTAGCTAGGTGCCCGGCGTTGCTCGTGTACTTATTTATATAAACTCGAAAAAGTATTTAATTGAATACTTAAATATATTCCTCGAGTATTTCAGGATATAATCGTCACTCAGTCTTCATACATTACGAAATATTACATTGATTAAATTGTTAGCTAGACTCACAACTAATACAGCGCGAAAATTAACTTACATTTTCCCCAAGGATGGTAAAGTAATTCGTATTCTTCTTTATTATCATTCGATGGAATATTGCTGTATAAAATTATACTTTTTATTTAAAAAAAATATTTCTGCTTTATTTCATTCCTAATAAAGGAGGTATTTCCTTTGTTCGTTGCGTAGTAACGTCTTTCTCTCGCGTGACGTCATTGTCTCTTGGCGCGCAGTAATTTAATATTTAATGATCACGGTTTTTAATTATAATTCTTTCCACATGTATGCTAGACGTTTCTCACCCTCACAGTACCGTTTCTCGTGTTTTGAAGAATTTGTGTACCAATTTTTGTTGCAATCTATCCACGCTTTTAAATTTGTATAGAAATTAACGTAAATACATACATACATACATACATACAAATATACATCCTTTTTTATTATATAGATTAATTGCCCTTTAATTATTACATTATATATATATATATATATATATATATATATATATATATATATATATATATAGAGAGAGAGAGAGAGAGAGAGATGATATAAGCCTCGGACAGTTAATTAAGGTATGTCGATGGAAAAATGTCGACAGGGTCACGAGTCGATAGGGATAAGCTCAGTGGTCAGAGCATCCGTCCGCTAAGCTGGAGTTCCCGGGTGACATTCCCGATCCGGTCGACATTTTTCCATCTACATACCACCATAAAATAAAAATTTTACTATTAACTATTTTGCAGATAAATGGCATATTCGGGACTATTAACGCCTTACGTAAATTACTAATTATTTAAAATTTAAGTAAATGTATTTGACATTTGCATTATCTCCTAAATATTGTTTAACATATTCGTACTCATGCAAATAATTCGCAGAGAAATTATTTTCGCTGTATCCAGAGTATTTGCTGCCATTTGTCAAATTTGAATAATTTTACCGTTATCGCTATTTTATATAAACATAACCGAAGAATTAATAATGTATCATTTTACGTTTTAACGATTCATTGATTTAATTACTACATCCTGTAATTGACATTTGTCATATTAAATTGTCCGATTATAATTAATATAATATTATTGTGTGGTATTTATATTAGCACTTTTTTGTCTGAATTGGCTATCTTTATTATTCATTATTTTCATTCAGACGTAAAAATTTTGCATTATTATAAATTCTAGGATGAATATGTTTAATTGGGGTTAAGTCGTGACCCTGACTGCGATACTTTACGATACTACATTGTTCAGAGACTAAACTCATGACACGATCGTTTGCTATTGGAATATTCCAAGCCCACAATCGCACTGTCATATTAGATACCGAGAACCTAATAAGTGAACTAATGTAACGCGTGCCAGCGAACACGTACACCAGCAGCGGCGATCAAAATCTAGATTTTTATATTTTGAAGCGGCAAAGAGGAT
The DNA here is from genome assembly GCA_037074705.1 of Zhengitettix transpicula. Classification (NCBI taxonomy): domain Eukaryota; kingdom Metazoa; phylum Arthropoda; class Insecta; order Orthoptera; family Tetrigidae; genus Zhengitettix; species Zhengitettix transpicula. The sequence continues at coordinate 42,471,488 of CM073591.1, read as the reverse complement.
TAAGCGGGTACTTGGTGGATGATCTCTGGAGGGAATGGAAAAGATTTAATGGCGGTGATTGTGATCCGATAAGCTAGCCGTGTCCTTTATTTGAGAATTAATGGAGAAGTGTTTGAGTAATCGAAGCAGCTTATTATAAAACTACAAAACGGTAGTATCCAACAAAAAAAATTAAATTTATTTTTTGTTTATTTATTTAATTACATTATTTTATGTATATTATTGTAAAACAACTAATAAATGTTAAAGTTTTAGTTTTAATTTTTTTGAGAAAAAATTTCTGGTATCTCACCCCTAAATAGGAAATTTTTTACACTGAAACTATAGGCCCTTGATATGGAGGCTATTCGTATTCAGCTCATAATACGATTGTCCTCACTAAACCCACAATATTCAATCAAAACTTAGGAAATATATTCCCTCCTGATGGCAATGAAAACCCATAGAGTCGACTAATGAGACTCTTTTACAGTCATCCATGAAATACCAGGAGTGTCTAAAAAACATTAAATATAAGGAAAAGGGTTATCTAGTAACACCATCGCAGAGGTAGACGGAAAACCCTTATAACGTATCTTCCAGTATGGACTAACACATTCGATGACGCCTGGAACCTAGCAAAGACTCCAGCAACATCATAAAGAAAGATGCAAAAATTCAATATTGGCATTATTCACGAGACTGACGCCTTCTGTAATAATGATGGCGTGTGGTCATTTCGTTTATTATGATGAACTTTGGCTGGATCTTCTGCGATGTTATGGCCTCTTGAAGTCGCAGAAAAACAGCGTTCACCTCCAGAAAACAATTGTTGTGATGGATAGATGATAGGGAAGAATTTCTTCAGGAATATGTGTTCGGGTTGAAGCTAAGTCCAACCTTCTGGACAGCATCCTAATAGAAGGCAAAGGATTAGGAAGTCAATTACCGAGTATGATACCTGACTGAATCCATATCATGAACTGATGCACAGTCGCAGGTTTTTATATAACAGTGTAACCCCGATTTAAAACCCCTGACGTGGTTGTTATTGCGTGTCTAGCAGAACAACACCGTCAGCGATCTCCATTGTAATCCTTAAAAATCTAATATTACATGACAATACTCTGTGAAAACGAAGCCCCGATCTAAATCGCACAGGTCAGATGAGTCTGAGTTAGGACCAGTCATACCAAACTAATTCATCTCCATGAATGAAGGCCCTTATCCAATCTGCGGTTAATTTCATAAAAAGGTCGTAATATGTTCCAGAAATACGAGCAACGAGAGGAAAAAACGTGCTGGGAGAATAGTAATTCCACAGGATCATAGGATTGATAATATATAAAGAGCACCTGATCATATTCATGAAATCAATATATTGATTTATTGAACTTTACAGAAACATTACAGAAATAGTAGCTGCGCAATGTTTCTAAAAACAAGATAATATATTGATAATGCGTTAATATGATATGTATGTACCTAATAACCGTAGATAATGAAGCGACTTATATATATATATATATATTGTAATAATTAAAAGGTTACTTTTTAATTTGCCCCACGTTGTGGTAGCCAAAATGTAATAATCAAATAAATGAAAGATTAAAATTAAACAACAAACAATTTATTTATCAAAACTTACAATTTATACAATTTAAAATTATAAAAAGGATCTCATTCTCTCATGGGTCTTTACTGGGTTTGATAACGGACAGAACATGTAACTTAATCAAAGAACCCAACATTTATCTTTAAATTACAAGGAAACATTTATTCGTCTAGACATAGACGAAATTAATTACGACGAACTTATTCTACCAGACTGATTTTAAATTTAAAGAGTTTACTTTATTACCACCAAAAAAAGAACGATATCTGACTGTATCTTTTAATTCGGTTTACACATATTAATACCATGAAATTTCAACTTACGATTACTCAGGAAAATTTGGCTCGTTTATACATACACACTTTATAGACTGGGCGTTTTAAACACTGACTGTAACACACACTGTTGGTTTGACGAAAGCTGGTTCTCCGTTCGTGAAGGACATATCACTTGCTAGTGGTGAAAACTACTCGACGCTGGATGCAGTGTCCTGGTCTCCTACCATCGAAGACAGTGGTCTAATTTTGATATTACAACAGATTAGACTTCAGCATACAAAAATGTTTATCGTCGAATATTTTGCTATTTCTCTCGCAGACTGTAACTTATAAAACATTCTCCTCCCTTAAACGATGTCTGTCTTAGCCATTCTTCGGTGGTCGCAGCATAACTATCTCACTCACAATTCTCCATTCTCAGTGCTCGCCGTACGCCTCCACAACTCTAACTCCAACACTCAACTAACTTTTTCAAAAGCCGCTCTCGCTTATATATCCCAGTCTCTTCCTTTTTCCTTTGTTCCAAAACTACGTCGCAACTGCCCGATGACATTTTCCTCCATTATCCCGAGATTTACATTCTGCAATGGCAGTTCCTTAGTTAGCAAATATCTAGCCACTCTGTCTTGTCCCAAAGCCGACAATCGAGACAGGTCTAATTTGTCTTTGCACCCTCAATTACTTTGGACTTGTCTTCTCACCCCCGCAGGCACGTGCGCTGTTCTAAATTCTCCAGACTGCCCAAACTGCACCCTCAATCCTAAGTAAACAACATTACAAACTGTTCTTTGAACTGTCCAGACCATCCACCTGCATGTGCCTTGCTCTGACTCCTCAATACCAATCCTAAGTACACAACATTACAACTTCCTCTGACGGCCAAGACCATTAATCTGAAACAATGCCTTTCCTTCAAGGCATTACTATATATTGTGGAAATTAAGAGTAAGTAAATAATTAATAAACAAACATTTGGACTCGCATTGTTAGCGGCATAAAACACACAAATCGTGCACCAGAATGTGACAAGAATGCAATGTTTGTGGGTATTGTATGAGGTTGGTTCGCTAGACGCGCAGAGAAGAGTCTGTGGGGAGCCGAGCTCCAGTAAAGAGTCTGTGGGGAACCGTGCTCCAATTAAGTCTTCGTGGAAATATAGCAGTGGACAGACGAAGTGTATAAAATCCAGAAAGTGTCTGGATACATGTAATACAACAGCTAAAACAGTTAGAACATTTTACAAGTTGCAGTCTACCATTTTCGTCAATCTTGGGAGCCCAGGTAACTGCATCCAGCAGTTGACAAACTTCGAAAAGAGCTAGTAATATCTTAAGCGAACAGTGAACCAACTTTTGCAAAACTAAAAGTGTTGATTAGAGTCAGTGGATAAAAATGGCCTGTTTATAAATTGCAATAAGTGTATGTATACAAACGAGACAATTTCCTTGATTACCAGAGACAATAAGGTAAAATTCCACAGAATTACAATCTATAAACTCATAAGTAAAGATATTGTCGTCAGATTTCGAATTTCGTTCAGAATTTAAAGTTAATATTTTATGTTTTTACATTGTACTAAATCTACTGATGAATTAAGTCCAATATAGCTTGATAAAATTTAATTGTTAACAAGTATTTCTTTATTAAAGAGCCAGTAAACGGCCCTGAGAAATAGTCATTTTATTGCAAAAGATTAATTGATAATGTAAATTGAAATTTATTTGCCTAAATAACTTTTGAAAATTATAATTGTTTGCAGTTAATAAATGTTAAGTGTTTGCTTTAATTGATTTTACATTGTTTATTGGACGTAAAATACTATAAATTGACCTTCAACGTTAGGCATTGCTTTTCATTTATTTGTTTTTCATATGTGATACTACAAATTGACGCCTTAACGTGGGGTTTATTTTCCTTTGATTTTATGTAATCACTACAATATATATATATATATATATATATTTCACTTTTCACTTTAAAAAATAAGTTTGATTAGAGTGCTAATATTTGATTGGAAAATTTTATTCGCAATCGAGAGTTAAATAAATTTTGGTGCAAAGAGAAAGGCGAGTATTTTCATTTGGATAAAGTGGAATCGCGTCGACGCAGATAACACAGTTTACGATGGGCTGCCGAGGTCTCCACACGCTGCCTCTCCTTCTCCTCACTCTGTTACTAGCCTCTTACTTTGGTTTGTACTTCATCTCAAGAGGCGGCCAATATACACCCAAAGAAATCTACAGTGATGAAGTAAATGACGATGACAGGTAAGTGCGTCAGCTAACGTAAATGTTTAGAGATTTAAACAACTTACATTCCGTAGCAAAGTGAAGAGGTGATATACTTTGTTAATCCTCGGGAATGAATGTCGTTTAATAACCTCAACATATTGTTGTGAAGCTCGTTGCATATCTTTAAAATTGAATCAACTAAATCAACTATTATTTCAATTTACAAATCTGTTATTTGTGTGCGTAGTGGCAGAATGTTGACGCTCTCGATAAAAACTCAAAATCAAAAATATGTCTTAATTAAATGTTAGAAAAATATTCCAAATTAATATTCTTATGAAGTACATAATTACATTGAAAAACAAGTTTTCTCAAATTTACAAGGGGAAATACATAATGCGGCCTAATATTTTAATAAAAGTTTCATGTAGTTCCGTAAAAATATTTTTAAATAAAAAACGACATAATTCGCCTAATCAGGCTTTCCCAAACCATAACGCAGAGAAGTAAGCAGACAGTCGTTATATTTTATAACGACATCTTTTTGCTCGTACAGTTGAATTTATTTGAAACAAAATCTTTGTATTTATTTAGATATATAAAGAGATGTAATTCAAGATTTTAACTTTAGCGATTTGATTGAATTCATTTATCTGTTTAATCTCATTTGTGTGTGAGAGGAATTTATGAAGAAATAGAAAAATAGATAATTGATAATTTCATGATTCATAAATCTCCAAAACTTTTTTTAAGAACTAATGTTGTAGAAGTTGATTTAATATTCGGGTAACTGCATTCGTGTCAATTTACATTCGAAAATGACTCACGTTTACTTCTGTTTACCATAATATTGATTTTTATTGAATGAACAAAAATATGAAGCTTTTTTGTTATATGGCAGATTGTTCAACGTGTGTGCATATAAATGCGATTTGGCTTGCTTATTATTTATTGAAAGGCCTAGTTGCTGACCGAAATTTTCTGACGAAGCATTACATACTCCTGATATCTTAAAATCAGTTTAAAATACAAGGTAATATTTCATTATAATCCTTTTAATTTAACAATTCACTGTATGTTTATGTAACTTACAAATTGAATGGGAGCGATTTGAATCTTTCGGAAAACAATATTGAAAGCATGAATATATGTTTTAAGAGCGAAGATGGACGAAAAATTTAAATCTAACTTTCTAGTATAAAACAATTAAAGACGATTTCAAAATAAATACGAATGAAAAAATATCGATATAAATTGTCAGATTTATCATAGGTAACGAATACATAATTAAATATTTTATTCCAGTTAACGAAAACATGACTCTCAGTGTTTAATTCTTAATTAACCGGTGCAAAATAAAAATTTGTAACACGGCAAACATTTAGTTTAAACTGGATTCATTTTAAATTAGTTATCCAGGGTTCCATGTTGACCAACTTTTATTCTTATCATATATGAATGAAATGCCAAAAATAACTCTTAAAAACCGTAAAGATAGCGTTTTAAATATCGAATAAAAGAAGGGTTTTCATTTCTTCATAAATTTAAACAAAAAATAACTAAGATATATAAATGCAAAAGCTACAAAATTAGTTTATAATTGGTTAACTATTATCTTTTAGAATAATTCCGGAGATAAGGAAATAATTGCCTGTTTATTTCTGAAACGTGTCAGTAGTTATTAAAAAAATATAATTAAAAATAATATAAATTTTTAGTCTCATTGTAAACAAGAATCAGTATAAATTAATAATAAACACTGACATCCATTCGTTTCAATCAAGAAATAAAAGAAATACACGGTGAAAGTTTATTTGAACAAAGAGGAGGAAGTTACGAAGGGAAATTACATTTTACACAAATGTTTTGCACTAACTGAAAAGCTAAAAAACTGGCGCATTCCATTCAACATAAAACTTGTAAGATTTTTGTGTATAAGAAATTACCCCTCATTAATGAAAATATTTTTTACTGTTAGCTTTTGCCAACACACTTTTTGTAAGACGTACACTATTTCTAGGAAACTTAGGTCTCTTACTTAAGCGTTGTTTTCACGTTTTTTTGGATTTAATATTGTTTGGCATTCCTTTTTGTTTCAGAGTTTAAAGACTGTATTGTAAAAGTAGCCCCGAATTATTTGCATAAGTAATACTGTAAATGCAGAGTTTGTTCAATTGATGGTCCGGCCAGACGGCTTTGTTGGCGAGGAGTCTTGGCTAGCGCGTGATGAAAGTCGAGAGCAACCAGATCTCCGTGTAGATTGATCTTATGTGTCACACGTAAAAAATTATTTTACATTAATAGACCTTTAAAAAGTAATATTAAAGCAATTAACTTTAACTACGGGTGTGTAAGTTTTATCGAGCATGTTAAATGTGGAGGGAATTAAAGCCACAGATTCTATATTTGAGCGTGTTAATTTGGACACGCCTCAATTAGAGTAGAATCGACGGAAACAAGTGATAATAGTGAGAAAGTGAAGTGATTGGTGCCAAAAAACAGAGTAATATAATTTGATTAAATATTTCAAGTGCTTCAAGCAGTGCCACGAAAAAACTGAAACCACGTGTTCCAGATCATCAAAGGACGACGGTACAGATAAGCAAATACATTATTTGATTTAATCCACAGTAAATTCTAATTGTTCTTCCCACGCGAAACCTGGGATTAGGACCTCATATTTAGATAAAAACTTTCACAAGTATTAATTGTATTCCTTGTCACCAAATCTTGTATTACTATAATTAAAACTTTTCGTTTTTAATGATAATCAATTTTCATCATTAATGAAATAATACGCCACTAATTTTTTTTAATCAATATCAGACTCACCGTTTCCTTGTGAAAATCGAACAAATTAAATTGACACATAATTTAGAGTTTAGATGACATCGGTTTATGATGCATGAAATGTAAAAATAATCTTAAATCGCTCGATATTGTTCAGAAAAAATATTATTTTATTTATTTTAATAACACGGCGAATAGTTAGAATGAACCTTTACTCTGGAAATTTCATCTCATATAATTAAATATTTATTTAGCAATTTTCAATAACTGTAAGGATTTTTGTGTAACGATATTAATATGCGGCCTATACACAGGCTGATTGGCACTTAAAGCAAATTGAGATAACTAACTACATGAGATAACAAGCGAAGTTTATGTTTGCAATTCATGCACTTAAAGACTGTGTTCGGATTTAAACAATAAGATTTGTTCCGGATTTCAAGAGTAAACTTGAGGAGAAGCAAGGCTTTAAAGGTAAAATAAATGATATACTACGGGGAGATTCTATGGTCATGGGAGAAACTTTGAAGGGATGGTACAGCTCCTTAAAACATACATTGTTGTATAGGAATGTATGGTCGGAAATGACGCGAGCAGCAACAGTAATACATGGTACCGTCGAAGAAGTGATTGGCGAATAGTTCCCAAGATGACTGGCATTTCGCACACGCTTCGGTCAGCATTCATAGTTTAGGTCATCAATTGAGTCATCTGGAGTCTCGTATAACTGTTGAGCTGCAAAAAAGCACTTTGCTATGCAAATAAACAATTTTTTTCTTTTGATGTCTAATTTTTCGAGTTCGACCCTAAATGCGTCACTTCCGACCACGCATTCGTATACAAAAAATGTATGTTTTAGGAAGCTCAAAGTTTATCCCTTGTCCGTAGAATCACCTTGTATTACATCTTTCTTACACTTTTAAAGCCTTGCTTCTCCTCAAGGTCTATTGAAAAAACGAAACAAATCTTATCGTTTCAATTTGGACACAATCTTTATGCGTATTAATTAAGAACCCAAACTTCGCTCGTTTCCTCATTTGGTTAGTTATCTTATTTTTCTTAAACTGACAATCGTTTTTGTTATAGACAAGTTATCCAAATCTACAAAATATTAATGTAGAATAAAACAACAACTCGTGTATAAATATAGTAAATTATACAGAAATACGTCCTTAATGTTATCTATTTTTTAATAAATTACCTACATAATCAAAACCAGGGGGGGATTAATAAGAACAAACGATATAGTAAGCCACTCCTATTTTATTGATGAGTTCACAGACATTTTCAGTGAATTTAGGTAATTTTTAATGTTCCATTAGTAACACTATGGCATATCTTCATTACTGTGAATATTTAAATCATGCAACCAATTAAAATGTACAGTTCGTGTAAAAAAATTTCCGGTACAAATATTACTGTCCAGCTTCTCAATTAATATGAAGGTCCTAAAGAAGATGACAGACGCCATAATGTGATAACATTGGTGAGAAATATTTTGCGCTCGACTTTCAAATTACGTAAGTGCTGAGATAATTGATGAAGTGTTCTCCTAATATTTTCTCTTAACTTAATTAGTAGCTGTGATGGACATATTGTGTGACGTTCTGTTGGATTTATGATAACATTATCTGATACTAGATTGCAGAAAAAAGCATACCCGCAGTCAATAAGTTAATGCATAACTGCAGTTCTTATCAGAGATCATTGCATGTAGAACTAATGTGTCATAATGTCATGTAATCATGACTTTTTTTTCACTTAATTGATGCATCACTTGGTTGTAATTCTATATTTATTTAGCTTGAGCTAACAACATATTAACAACAATAAATAAATTACTAAATACAAAACTAATAGCTTACAAATGATTATTACAAGCCTCTAATCCTTTTCTTCAATTGACTAATTTCCACAGGTAGCTTATTATAGTTGACTAAAAACACATATTAAATATTGAATCCATAGTACTAATTTTATTTCTACATTCTAAATATTTATTTCCAATATTCCTAGTTTGGTAACAATGTACGTCACTTTTCTTACTCACTAACGTAAATACAAACAACAATTTTTTTCTGCCTTATATCCAGTCAATTTAGTTCGCATAGCGTATCAGTAGCACTAAAATATATCTCATTGTTCTATTAATATTTTTTTTGTATACGATACTACCATTATGTACAATATAGTGGCATTAATAAAGTTTTATCACTCTAATTCTTTGACTTTTCTGGACAATACTGATCTTAATAAATAAACGTCATATCAGTCTTGTTGTAACAACTTTCAGCTAGTTCTACATATTGGGTTCTGTGTTTAAAATAATCTCGCAACCAACTCAATACCTTGCCTCTAATTCCATACTTTTCTATATTAATTATCTATCTATCTCTGTGTATTGTTTCGAATGCTGTTTTTAGATGCAAAAAACTGTTACAGTACCATTTTTCATATCGCTCTCTCTCTCTCTCTTCCATTGTTCACCCACAAACTGAAGCGCAGATACAGTACAATGTTTTTTACTATGACAAGTATTTAAATTATCATCATCAACTACATTCTTAATTTCAGTGAACATAATGGAATTCCGTCACTTTTTCTAACACCGGTAAAAAATTGATAGGACACATATTGCAATGGATTATACTGTTTAGAACCTTATTGATAGGAACAACACACGAAACGTTTAACAAATCTGGCAGCTTTTCACATTCAAATAACTTATTATTGTTGATCACCTCATTCTCCATTTTTTAACCACTGTGTTTACAGTTGTCACGCCACTTTCGTTTAGAAACTTTCGTGATTTTTTTTTACTGATGGCAGCCAACCAAGAGCTCCCTTCTACGTAGTTAAGAAACCGTAAGAAATCTTTAATACGCCTCGTATGCTCACAGTGAAATATGAACCATTAAGATGTTAAGATATAATAACTTAGCTATAAACGGACTATTCTCAGCCTAAGTTTAATATTCTGCAACGAAATGAAGGCATTTACTGAGGAGGGACCTGTAACGTATTTTCTGTCTGGTCTATCTCAAAACATTCGTTCTAAATTATTTACAGCTATTTTTTGCGGTTCTCAGTTAGCCTTTTTAGAAAGCGAATTTAATTATTTTACGTTTCATTACTGCACAACAACAAATACTGGTATAAATGTTAAACAAGATTTTTTAACAAGCGGACTCCCATTTACCGACGATATGTTTCATAAGTTTTTCAACAATGAGGTTGAAAAACACATAAAATAAGTTAAGAGCTTATCGCACAGTAATAATCTTACTAAGGTTGCTTCGGCAGGTTTGAAATTGACTGTTTCGTCCAATGTAATTATTAATTGAGTTTATAATGAAAAACCAATGTTTTAAACAATTAATTACTTTAATTCGATCCTATAATAAATTCTAAAAGGATCATTCATTAATCAATAATCAAATGTTTTATTAATTACCTTTTGTTCTTAATTTGTAATGTATTTTTATCTTATTCGTAAAGAATTATTGTGACTTAAGATTGCACCATTCACGAATTGACTAGTAAAATGATAGTAAACAAACTAGATGCCATATTATAATCTACCTCATAAATCTTATCTCACAACGAAACATAAAACTATTTCTTGTCCATTCAATTTAAATGAAGCTGCTATTCTCTCCCAGTTCGCTAATGAACTGTCATAAATACTGATAAGAAATATAGCAATAGCAAAGATCTAGGCTTTTAACTTGAGTAGATATGCGCAAACGAGAGAAAGTGTATACAAAGACTTTATCAAGTCCAATATATACGTTTTATCAGGCCGAATATAGGCAATAAACCTTGTTGCAGTTATCTTTTAAGATGTGAATAATTTCCATTTACCTGAAACGATTTACGAGGTCGTTACGCCGGTCTATTAAACTATGAATGTATATATAATAGCCTGCAATAAGCCATTTAATAGCGCAATTAGACAAAATCACGATTTTTCGTCGTGAAAGGGAAGTAAAGACCAATAGAGTTAAGATTGATAACATTCTGAAGTTCCAACTCAAAACAATTCATGCCCCACAATAACATTAACAACCCCACTGTTAGTCAGCGATATTTGAAACTTTGTTTAAGACAAGAAATTCTATTTTCTTCAATGTATTTATCGAAATCCATAATATCATTTATATTTTATTTTTGAGTAAGTGTTGATTTGGTGAATGAACGCATTTAAATTTAAAGTAAAAAAATATATAATTATACCCAATACCAACTAATAGAATAAATGACATAATTTTGGAAAATCCGTAGTTAATAAATATGACATATATGTAGAACTACGAGGCTAATCAAAGTTACTTGATTTCCCTAACGTCCAACATTTGAGGGTAGTTTTCCAGACATTTTCACATTTTTAATTTTATGTGATTTTCCTATATCTGCATTTTTTTTACTTCCAACAATTTATTTTCGCATAAATAATATTTGTTCCCCGTCGTAAACACTCCGTGAAATATATAAAGTTTTTTGACCCAAAAACATATCAGAGAATTAATCCTAATTTTATAATTTTTTAAAATTAATTTATATAAAGCCTCGCGGTCATTAGGGACTGCTATTGTTACTTTTATAATTATTTCGTAATAAATCAAGAATATTTAGTAATTTTAATGTCTGTGGCTCAGTAAATATTAAATTGGGTTCCTTCCGTAATAATTTTGAGTTATTTGGCTATGTTTATACACAACGCTTATCATTGGCCATTAAACAATAGTTATTACAGTCTCTTGGGTTCATTATTATACCAAGTAATGTATTCTAAATAATATAAAGTAGCGTGAACTAATAATTTTTTTTAGATTGAAAACATATTTAAAAATATTGTTTTAAATTTCTATAACTTTCTGGAAAACTTTTATTCATAATGTCGTCTATTATGTTATAACGATTTTTTTGTTTGGTTTTTGCAGTTTTAAAAATAAAATTTTCCAAATTAGGAATCCATGTATTTGTAAAATAGTAATAAACTCGTTGTTTGTACAGTATCTTAAAGTTATTTCTTTTAATAAATTTGTAATTCCACTGAAGGATGATGTAACGTTTTGTACTTTAACTTACAGACAAGATTTCGTCCTAGTATATTTTGATAAGGCAATAAATACACAGAAATAATTGAATGACACAATGAAAAGATAAAAATTGTCGTTGATTATTTTAAAACAATCCCAGTAAATGAAATTTACAATACATAAGTCAACAAAAGCGTTTATCATCTGAATATTAACGCAAAAAAAATTATTATCAGTTTCACTGATATGTAAGATGATTAATTCACTTAACGCTTTCGTCGGAGATATACAAGGTTACGTTGATAAAGGAAATTTATAGTCTCATTTTCTTAGATAAATCTTCTAATGAATAAAATTGACTGAATGTGTATGTGTGTATGTTCCGCATACACATCTACACGCGTGCAAAATATTGACCAAATTTTGTACACGTTTCAAACCGAAAACTGTGGAAATAAGATACTATTATCAACCCGGGGGCGGGGGTGGACGAGAGTGGAAATTTTCTTACATCCTAAAACAGCGTCGTATAAAGTTTTCGGGGTCAATGAGATTGATAGTGTTCTTCCCGATGATGATTTACATTTGGGTATCGGAGGGGTGTGGAGGGGAGTTCCATAAAAATAACTTGAAAACAACCGAGATTGGAGTCAAATACGGGGTTATGGATGTATCTGAGTTTAATTATGACAACACGGGCAACGCTGACCACCCAGCTAGTTAGTAATAATACAAATAAATGATCTAGAACTTCATGTGAAAGGTGTTCTTCACGGACTTAAACGAACATGAACCATTTTTTCTCTTTACAACTCTTACTTCACACATTTCTCCAAATCAGAAAAAGATACTTTCACTGAATTAATTCCCTAATTTCATTAAAATGCATTTAATAGATTTATTGTTATATTATTCGCTACGTCCAAGTTATGGTTTGAAGGAACTTTAAATTATAATATTCAATTTCGCTTAATATATTATTATGAAAAATATTTGTCACTAAAAGGGAGTAATCCTCCTTGAAACAAATCTTGACAAATAGATAGTGAAGTAGCCAATAAACAGACAAACTGAAGTGAGCGATAAAATACCACACAACGTTTATGCAATCGTTATTGCTTACGTCATGTGTAGAAAATCGTAAGAGCTATAAGAATGACACGTCGCACAATCAAGAGGACAAACTCACAGAGGATTTAACAAAAATTGCTCCTTTACGGGCTCTTTTAAGTTGTCGAATATTGAGTTCGGTGGATATATGAAACATTTATTTGCGGTAATATTCGAAATTATGCTTGACTGAAAGTAGAATTTGAAAGCCAATTCAACCAAACAGTCAGGAACCGGGAACACGAGTATATGAAAAGCTTTCGTACACGCAAGAAGTATTTACTTGTAACCTTACTACAAACAGTTTGCCTGATAATAAAATAATAAAATAATAAAAATTCGTGTGTTTGTTTAGCAACGCACCATAAATAAATCGCATCAACGATTAAAATATAAGTAATATAATAGCAATTAATTTACTTCATTTCTCTCATTGATATAGTTTTCTGTTAGTTTTTAAGCGTGACTTTCAACGCATTATGTAAAGAATCCTTGAGTACAAACGTCTCTTACCTCATCCGGCTGAAAATAATAACCTGCAGGTGCTCACTTGAAAAATATTATTTAATCTTCCTCTGCGCGAACAATCCTAAGATGAAAGCTGGATAATAGTTATCAATCATATTCTTTATATTTACGGTAATTATTCCACGGTGACTAGCAGGTTCAATTATCGTGTTATTTTTATTCTCAATCAGAATGACGCTATTTGTTTGGGATTGCGAGTAATTTACTGTATTTTAAATAGTATTAAATTAATATATTTTAATTTTGATGTGCATATTGATAATTTTTTCTATCAGTCTTAATAAAATAATCCATGAAGTAAATAATTGCAAGATGAAGGCATAATACCAAAGTGTGTGTGTGTGTGTGTGAGAGAGAGAGAGAGAGAGAGAGAGAGAGAGGAGACAATAGCGACGAAAAACGAGAAACAGGAAACGATATGCGTCATAGTATCCTATAGAATATCAGAAGAGTCATGCAGTAATGGAGAGTAAGGGGACACTAATTACGAAACCTGCAACCCTCACCTTTTGCATTGATTAATTGTACATTTGGAGGTATTAATGTGAAAATGTTGTTCCTTTGAACGTGATTAAATACATTTAATTTTTAAAGTTAATTTATTCTTTTTGGATTAAATCAGTTGGAGAGAAAAATGTACAGTAGTTCGTAAGCGAAGTTAGCCATTGGCTGTAAGCTAATAAATTGGAATAGTTATAAGGTGGAAAAAAAATGCTTTAGACTTTTCCCTCCAGAAAATATGTTCTAAATCAGAAGAATTGAACTGGTTGGTCCCAGTGGAACAATAACCATAAATATAAAAAATATTATATTTAATAGCCACAAAATTCTCAGTTTCGCAGTTAGATTGATCTGGTTCAAGGAGGATTAAATCATCTTTATAGTTGGTACTTGATTTGGTTACGAATATTATATATATATATATATATATATATATATATATATATTGTAATGATTAAAAAGAAAATTTAATTAAATTAGCTTTTCTTAAACAAAAAAAATTAATTTAAATTTGAATAATAGTTAGCCACACGTTGAAGACGCCAAATATGTAATGATTAATAGGGTCTATTTTAATTTAAATTACCCCACGTTGATGAAGCCAATTATGTAATTATTAAAAGGTGGTCTAGTTATTGGAATAATTAACAAATTTTTATGGATTTAAAATTTATTTTTGATAATTACACATTATAGGCGCCGAATTCCGTCAATTTAAAAAACAAATATTTCAATTTTATTTTAATAATTCGTGGCGTTCTACGAAAATATAGCCTTATAATTTTATAATTAATTACGTTGAATTTCTCATTATCTCAGGGTCACCACTGGGTTTGATAGTAAGAACAAATACAATGATCTAAAACATTAACAAACCAAACTCATTGTAGTTAACGGAATACAATATTAAATACAAAAGTAAAAGAAAACGAATGAAAAGAAAAACGCGAACGAAATCTGACTATACCCTTTAATTATCGTTCATTAATAATTGTATTGTATTCACAATAGTGTAACTGGTACCAGTTTGGATTTTTCTTGCTTGAATTTAACACTCACTAAAACAGACCATTCATTACTCACTGATTCTACACTTTAGAATTTGAATACACGCAAGCGTTGCCTTCGTGTCTCTGCTATCGGGGAATCTGGATCAGCCCACCCTCAGCCGGTTGCCGGACGTAGATTTCTTTAAAGTCTCTCGATGCGACAATTAGTTCAATTTGTGAAGCAAAACTTCTGCTTCCAAATTGAGATTTTGTGTGTCTCTCCGACAAACTACTTACTCGCGTTTTATAAAAACTATCATATCTCGCCGTTGGACCTCCTGGATAACACTATTCATGCTTTTACTGCTTTACTGTGTTATTACTTTATGTGGACCGTTCTGTCTCGTATCTCGGCCTAGACATTTCCTTTCGCATGCGTCGACTGCGTTCCTCTAGGCGCGCAGTCTCCAGTCTCCAATTGTTAACAAAGAAAGACCCTTTACGATTGTTGTCTTTAAGCACCCTTTCCGCCAACAATTAAATTATATTAAAAACAATTAATAGCCTGTTTAATTGGTATTACAATATATTCATCCGGATGAGGTAAGAGACTTTTTCACTCCTCGAAGCATTCAAGGATTCTTTACGTAATGCATTAGTTGCAAATATTACTTACGCGTGAAAAGGATTATAACTTATACTCTTCAGAATAACAATACTTCGTTTAGAAAAATTATATATCTGAATGGTTATTTATATTAATGGTTCAACAACTTGAGTGATACATATAAAAAGGTTAAATTTAATAATATTATATCAGTAGAGAAAGAAGTAAACCAAGTTAATACCACTACTGTTATTATATAATTATATAAATATAAGTATATAAATGATTTACCAAATGTCTTAAAACAATGCAGCTTACACATGATTGCTAATGATATATAAACGATGTGATTAATAAAATATGGGGATAGCTGGCATCAATTTGTGACGGGTTCATTAAATTTTTTGAAGTGTTAACTAACGTAGGGGGAAAAACAATCAATTAGGAATTATGTAGAATTGGGACAAAAAAATTATATTCCTGAATTATTCTTTGGAATGAATTATTATTAACAATAAAATCGTTAAAATTTAATATGTAAATTAAGAAAAAACTATTTGTAAACCAGGAAAATAATTACTACTCAAATTAATAGCAGTACCACATTTAAGATATTGTTCCACAATTCCAACAATGGTGAAAAAAAAGAATTTGCACGTATACAAAGAATCTTTAATATAGGAATGAAGGCAGTATTAAATAAAAAGGGGGATTATAATGTCAGTAATATATCAGAACAATTAGAGTATTTATCATAAGAAAATGATATAAAAAGAGTTGCATTAACTTTTATTTAGACTAGAAAAAGGATTATTACTAGAATATGTTAAGTGTTTGATGAAGAAAAAAAAATAATTGATTAATATTAAACAAGAAAAGTTAATAAATTTCATATGGAACAAGAATCTGGTAGCAAAAGATTAAAATCGATATTTAAAAGTGGTCTTGCATGGTATAATGAATTTCCGAAAGAAATTAATCAAATAGGGTCAGTAGGAAAATTTGGAAGAGGAGTGGGTATTTAGCTAATATAAATAAGAAATGAAAATAGAAAGTATTGTTGTCACACATTATATTATTACGGTTAAAAATATAAGTTAAATAAGCTGTTAAGAAAAAAAATTGTTTGTGTAACAAAAATTATTAAAATAAATTTGTTAATAAATAAATAAATCGAGTACCAGTGTTACTCATTAATGTTACGCCTAAAACCCGAAAAATCGTTTCAACTGTCCAAAATTTTTTGTCGCTCTCATAGGTCGTTATGAAGGCGCGCATTTTATTATATTTAATTCACTCTCTGTACTCTTTTAAAAAACTATTGGTAAAGTTGTGGAATATAAGCTTGTTGACAAAATGAAACGCATAAATCAAGCGTTTCTTGGTTGCATTTTCGCAGTAGTAGTCAAGTCTGAAACATCCACCGAATCTAAAATATTTATTTATAATATCGGATATTATGCTAATTTTAAAATCCGTTTCCATCGTTTCAGATCTGATTGGTTGCTAGAGTTAAACAACTATTTAGAAGAGAGGAGAATACCATTTGAACGACGCTGGCCTGATGACTACGAAGAGGGTAAGTTAACCAACTCAACATAATAGTTACATACGTGTAGTGAAAATAACAATCATTTTAAACCGGCGGTGAAAATTGCATAAATTTTCTGAACTGTAAATTAAACCAAATTGTAATTAATATTTTATATTGATACAATAAAATAAGTTTTTTAAAATAATAAATTTGAAAAATTTAATCTTTAATGAAGAATAAATTAAAAAAATGTAGGGAGCCAATTTACAGATTATGAGTGGTTTATTTATCATAGAAACAGAGCCATGAGAATCTTAACATCGGTGAGTTCGATGGCTACTTCCGAACAAGTGCCAAAATCGTTTTAGATGCCACAACCAGCTTTTAAATATTTGAAGTGTTGACGTTACTTTAAGAATCTTCCTCTCTTTTTAGGATTTTCACTAAATTGTGGTTGTTTTTTCCTGCTAAATTTAGTGTGGTATTTATTTCTTCTAACCTCGGCGACGGCAGTCTTAATTATCACCCTTCTGGACTGTCTAGCGCCAACTAACTACGCAGATGTTTAGACTCGAACAAACTCGCTCGTTAAACTTCCATTAATTTCCAACAGCGCCTCTGTGCGCGTGGTTGCAAAATTCAAGTCCAAATATTTAAATGAATAGGTCTTTACATAAATGAATAAAACCGCCAAAATATTTGATCATAAAATAAAGCAAGTAAATGAATAATAAACTATATGTCTGCCACTAAAGTGAAATATATTACGCAGATAAAAATTATTTCTAAAAATTTTACCCTAGTGTTGTCTTTGACCTATTCGTGCATCTGAAGCATCTTTTAAAAAGCTAATGAATAATTGCGTAAAATTTATAAGTGCCTGTTAACATTTTGTGTTTCTTGTGCACTGGTTTATTTAACTATATTTGGTCCTCAATTATTACTGTTTTACAATTATTACATTACTGTTTTAAAATTACATACACCATTTTCCCTCCAATTGTTAATATTATCGATATATATATATATATATATATATATATATATTGTGGTGACCACCATTATGTGTAATAAAAGGATTTTATAAATTATTTAATATTTGTATTGTCAGCGTGATATTGTGGCCCAGGTATTGTAGGAAACAGTCAGCGTTGCGTAAGTATGTGGAGTATTAAGGCGGTATTTTTGTTGGCAATGTGTAATATTGAAAGAGGTAAAAAAAAGGACAGTCGGTCTGTGATACGAACTGAAACAGTGAAGGTCGATCTGAGTCTCTGATACAGGTTGATCGGAAAAATTGTATGTGGCAGTCAGACCGTGCGGACAGCTCGTTAGGATTGATTAAAAACAAAGTTAATGAGTCTGCAAGTAATAATCGACGAATGCAAAGTCAGTTATTAAGATTATTGGCATTAGAAATTGAAGGAGACACGTGTGAATGGAAAATAAAGTTTTACTGGCTGCTATTGAACTGTTATCATTGGTAGAATTAATAGTGAGTTGAATCGAACTGTTATTGGAAAGTGTAATTCCAATTTACTTCCTGTCAACAAATTTTACTGTTTGCCGAAATATTCAATCGCATATGCTGACTTAGGTTGTGTAGAAAGTGTGATACTATGGTCTGGTTGATTAAAATTATTTAAATAATTTGTGAAAAGGTAAATAATTGGTGAAGTGTAAACGTGTGATACGAGAGCTGCTCTGATGTCTGGTATGTACCAAATTTTTATTGTAAACTTGGTATAATATGCCGTACTGTCAGATTTCTTGTGTTACTTATATTCTAGTAAATTCAATTCAATACTTTGTGATATTTTGTCTTTTAAAAAAAAATTGGTTACAATTTCAGGTGGAGACCCGACAAGCCACCCTGAAGTTTTAAAGAATTTCAATAAAACCGTGCCATCTATTTAAAACGT
Organism: Zhengitettix transpicula; assembly: GCA_037074705.1. Taxonomy (NCBI): domain Eukaryota; kingdom Metazoa; phylum Arthropoda; class Insecta; order Orthoptera; family Tetrigidae; genus Zhengitettix; species Zhengitettix transpicula. The sequence continues at coordinate 42,452,362 of CM073591.1, read as the reverse complement.
TTAAATTGTAATAAATATTTCTGTATTTATAATTTATCTGGCTAATAATTACTTCATTTTCCAAATCATCAATAGTTAAATGAATTCGATTCTCATAATTTTGAATATCACGTAAATTGACACCGCATCGTAGGTTTTTGTTTTCTATTAATGTGTTTACTACAATATATATGCCCATAAAGCGCACAAGCTTGGTGTGATAAACTTACAATATATTATTAACCAGATGTAGGAATTAATCCACGTATATAGCATAAATTGCGGAACAAGAATTATTGTTGCATGGACTTGGATTATAAAGAAACATTTGGATCAGATCTGATGTGCGAAGAAATTTACTCATATAGAAATAGAATGACACTACTCAAGAACGGAAAGAAATTTTTCTTCAGTAATGACGACTGGAATGTTTGTAAATACATTTACGTTGTAGCCATGTTTGCAATGAAAATGATAATTATATTTTGCTTTTTCAAGCAGTAAAACGGAAAATTGTCAAGACTGCTAAGGACGACTGATATGAAAAAAAGGAACGCATAATTTTAAAAACTTCTTATCAAGTGCAAGAAGAAAATAAACGTTCACAGTTTTATGAATATAACGAGTCATAAATATGCCCTTCGAGCACATCAAAACGCACGTTCTCTGTAGACTCCAGTAAAACATTCTCGTAACGAGTTTCTTTACATATCAAGGTCAGAAACCAATCACATTCATGCTGTGCTTTTTACTTCAAATTAGTGAAGTCTTCAGAATATTTCAATGTGTTTAAAAAAAATTGTACAGTCCAGTAGGTGTTCAACGAGTAGGAACTCTGAAACAAGCAGACCGTATATATTAAATGTGCCGTTAATTCTTTCTTACTGAATCTCGGCATCTGTTATGGCAAATAAATTTTCGTTACCTTGTTGTTGCGGCTACTGTTTCGAGCATGATATATTAATTATTCTGTCTGGATCCCAGGCTAAAGCGAAAATTTGTTTGCTTCGGCGACAAACAAATAAAAATTTCACTCAACCCATCCTAAACTTGTCAGTTACAACTTGTAACCCTATTCAGTATCCATTTTAACTCTACTTCCGTCTCTACTCTTATAAATCACTATCTCTTTGAATCTGGATACAGCCTCAACAACATTTAGGGTGCGTTGACTCTATATAAATAGTTCTCAGGTCATTTTCCTGGCCCCCAATCTGATTTGCGCTACCTGGTGTTTACCCTGTGTGCTGTAGGTCTATATGGTCAAAGACCAGTGGCGGCTCGTTAGTTTTTGAAGTTATGTGCTACGTCACCCCAAACAACCATTTTACGAGGATTACTATGTAACTATGTAACGACATTAGTGATAGGGTTACCAACACTCTGGCCCAACAAGTAATATGCTACATTTATTATTCTGTATAATTTCCAATAGTGTCTAATTTTTAAACGCGGAGTAATTTAGCGTTTATAACCAGAAAGTATTTTTCACCAATAAAAATTTTAAATAAAGTTAATTTTCGGAACAAGTCATTGAGCAGCGTTGTATGCAAGATTGTGCAATATATTTTAGCACTATTATGCCTCTTAAATGTTATTTTCTTTAAAATATGTTTTTTTAATAAAGCACAATCTAATGGACCAAAATTATATGAATATTATTTTTGTCTTGAAAATATAAACTACTATAAAATAAGATTTATAATTAGTGAATAGTTCAATTTTTGTTCGATTTCATTGCTTATGCCCGATGCGGCCGTCTCTCTGTCCTTGCACGGCACGGATATGGAGAGCTGTCAGATATGTAGTACGAAAATGAGTGAGTTTGTAGAGTTTTACGGGTGGCGCAGGAGGGTGAAAAGGTAAACAGCGCATGCGCCAATGTCAAAAAAGTGCCAGATCCTGTGCTATAGCAGGGCTAGCACTCATCAGCTGGCTACTTTAGGAGCGATGCTCCGCAAGGCGGGGAGTTTAAATTCTTCGTTATCGTAACATGGATTCGCACTATTAAAACTCAATTATTATGAAGGTTCTTAAAATTGAGAACAATTAATTTATGTGCTGTAGGACATACACACGATCCGCTACACTTGAATACTTAATTGAACCCTGAACGTAAGAAATACTTCGCTGCCGAATGACTGATGGTCGCCCTTGATTAAAAGATTAAATAATCTTCTTAAAATAATTTCCTCCAGCAATTTCAATGAATATATTTATCACTACAAATTTAAGGTATGTTTTCCAATACTGTAACTCGATAGCCATTCAACCTCAAAAAATTTGTGAAGAAAGTTTCCGTGGTGGTAAAACTTTCCAAACACACCAACGAGTAGATCGCGAGATTTAGCAAGTCGCGTCAGAAGAGGGGAGCATTGTCGCCAGTTGGGAACTCGCTCTTGTGCAGAAGCTGAAACTACGCCACTACCAATTTTAAAAACAATAATTATTTACTTACTAACGGACTATTCAGTCAGCAGAAAGGTTTTATTTATTTCATTCTGAGTTTTGTGTGTGTGTGTGTGTGTGTGTGTGTGTACGACATATCCTGAACTCGATATATTTACACGCGTGAATGTTTTCAGTATAGATTTTACACTATGAAGTTGCCGTAACAAAGGCTCGTGTTAAATTGAGTTCCGACCTACCCCCACTCCAATTGCAGGACAGTGGGTCTCTGCGAACTTGCTAAACCTTGAGACCTATAGAAATGATGAAGTGAAATATGTAACGGTCTTCGTAAAAGTGATTTTGAATAGAAATATTAACAATTTCCGGTAACTTTAAGAAGCTATTTTAAGCCATAGTTGACTAGGAAATGTGATAGAGGTATGAAGTTCCGTAATTAATTCCGACAAATGACATTTAATTTTTCTTTTCCCAGATAAAACACTCGCTTTGAAACGACTGAGAAGAAACTTAGCCAATATGAGATTTGTACAGAAGGATGTCGGAGCAATGGAAGGGTTGGTATATTTCTCTTATTAAGTGTCACTGTATTAGGTTTATGTCTTTATAATATATTATATCAGTCTCCCCAATCCTCATAACAAATTCATCCTCTCCTTCATAAATTCTTACTAACACACATTACGTGTGTAAATTACTGCTGTGGTCAATTGAGACATACAAAGGGATACATGAGCATTAAAAAATGTGGCCGAGAACTCTATGCTTAATATACTGTGCGAAATGAGGATGAGAATTGGAATATGCTGCCAAAGCTTTTTTCTAAAAATAAATGAGGTGTAACAAGAAAATGCCTAAGTAAGCTTAATAAATTTTCTGCACTTTAAAACAGACGTAAAAGTACGTTTATACGATTAAAACTCTATATTATGCAATTATTTTATAAATTAAAGAAATTTTTCTGGAGTACTCCTCTATCTGAAATTGAGCTTTATTTAGTGTATTTAAATGACATGAAATGAACTATAACAATTAATCAAAAAATTGTTGTAATATTATTATGTAATAAGTAGTTACGTTCCAGATATTAAGTAAAACCTATTGCATATTTATAAATGTCACATGCTAAAATCATGCAGGGAAGAGTTCTGTGGACGGTGATAATCAGTTAACTTTCGTCCAATTTACAAACTCATTAGTTTCGGTCATTGAACAAAAAGACGGAGAGTACAATGCTTTTGTTCTTGATTGACACAATTTTGTTTGTATATTGAAAGGGAACGATAACAATAAATAATTACTTTCCTGGGTTGTAACCCTCGATATGGGATAAATACAAAAAAAATTAGTTTAGTTTAAAACACTGTAGTCTAGTAACTAACTTCGGTAATGATAATAATTTGCAATATACGGGGGTTGTTTGATAAGTCTGGTAAAAATGAAACATAAAGAACAATTTTAGAAAACTTTATTTCTTAACGTCCTTGGCTTTACACTTGGCCCAGGGGGTTTCCAATTTTTACAACCCATCACAAAAATGTTTTGTCAAACTCTACAAAATAAGTAATCCGTCACGGTCTCGATCACTTCATTTTATGAAAATTTCTTCCCACCGAGCCAAATTTCCAAGCTCCGGAACAAGAAGAAGTTACTTGGTGGTACGCCTGTTGAAAAGGGTGGATGAGAAACCAATTCGAATCTCAACTCGTACACTTTCGCCATTGAGGTTGCTGCTGTGGGTGCTGGCTCATTGTCGTCGTTTAAGAGCACTTTCTTGCGCCCTAATCTTGGTCGTTTCTCAATCAGCACCCGTTTCAAACGATCCAACAGAGCAGCATAATAGAGCTCAGGTTGTATCCTTTTCCAAGAAATATAGGAATAATATACTCTGAAAATCCCGAAAAACAGTGGCCATCATCACCTTTCTAGATGACAGAACGGTCTTCGCCTTTTTCGGTGCACAATTCACCAGCTTTTGCCCATAGTTTTGATTGGTTTCTGGTCTCTGGAGCGTAGTGATGGATCCAAGTTTCATCGACGGTTCAGAATCTGTGCAAAAAGTCTTGTGGGTTACTCGTAAAAATTGCTAGATTCTGCGATGAAATGTTTTTCTGAATCCGTTTTTGGTCCAATGTCGACATTCGCGGCACCCGTAGTGCACTAAGTTTTTTTCATGGTCAATTTTTCACGGAGGATGATGAAATGCACGCGTTCAGCTGAGAAGCCTTCGGCATCGTCTACCTCAGCACGTTTAGTCTGTTCTCTTCCATTACGATATTGTGAACTTTTTCAGTGTTTTCCTGAGTGGTGACCTCAATTGTGCGGCCAGAGCAAGTTTCATCTTCTATGCTTCTGCGACCTTGTTTAAACTCATTAATCTAGAAGTAATGGTCTTCAATGCTGGAGCAGAGTCCGCATGAACTTCATCCAATTCGGTTTTGATTTGTGAAGTTGTCCAACCCTTCAAATAAAAGTGTATAGTGACAGTGTGAAATTAGTTTTTTTTCCTTGTCTCCCTCTGACCACACATCGAATACTACAGAAAGCTGCCAACAAACTACGACTGGCATATGTTTATTAAAACTTTTACGAATATCTTTGAAAGGATCATGTTTGCCAAAAAATGGAGCGAAAGTGAAACATTTCCCGCTCTTTCATAAAAATTTACCAGACGTATCGAACAACCCTCGTAATTTTTATACTGACTTGACTACAAAATTTACTCGGCAGGTTAATTTTATCGGACTTGGAGCTCTTAGAGAATGCGGAAGAACTCGAATATCGGTTTCGACAAATCACAGATCTTGGGAATTTAGTGCAAAGGCGGCTGTACTATCTACAGAATCCGGAAAATTGCAGCGATGCCAGGACTTTGGAATGTACATTATATACTGTAAGTATTTTCATATATATATATATATATATATATATATATATATATATATATATATTGTAATATACAAAATAGATTTGTCTTTTAAATGACTGATTATAAACTTTAAAAAAACAAAAAAATTTATTAGCAATAATTTAAAAACAATTACACAAATAATTACCAACAGAATTTATCTCAGTCATTACTGGGTTTGATAATGGCTAATCATTTATTTAGAAATCTTATCATCACAAATTTCAATAAAAAGATTTACTCGTCAATTCACAAAGACGAAATTTACTTGTCGACGAAATTATACTAAAAAGATGGATTCTACTTTACAAATTTTATCAAAGGAAGAGAACGAAATCTGACGTCTATCTTTTAATCCGTTTTACATAATTAATTATTTTATTTTGGTACTCATGGCTGCCCAGCATTCCAGGATACTTTTGACTTACGAAGCACTATGACGGGTTTTTGCACAGCTTCTACTAAAACTCACTGATTCTAAAATTAATATTTTTAGATCAAAATCAGTAACCAGGAACCTCCTCTTCGTCTCTCCCTCACTCGGTTGACTCCTGCTACTTCTCTGCCTGGCTATGTTCACCAAAACTGTCTGTGCTTAACAGGTTTTATAGTTCTGCGTGTGTGAATGTTTTATCTATGCTTTCCTGCAAGCTCTCGCCTTTCGCTTTCGTCCTCGTCTCTCGGTACGTGTTTCAATCTCCAAGTTCCAAAAGTTCTTTCACGACCACCCGATCGCTGATGATTCGAAATACGGACTGAACTCTACCGTATCTTAATGTGAACTCCACTCTACCGTAACGTGATCTGCACTCTCTCATACCATAACGTGAACTCTTAATGCGACCTGCCTTCTGCCATATCATAACGTGAACTGCTTCTCTCTCGTAATTTTGAGCGCGCATTGCTTCTTCCGACAAAGGAAACAATACCTGGCTACATTGTTGCTATGTTCTGTACCGCCGTCAAGAATATATTTCTCAAACAATTTATTTTTTTAATTTCTCAGTTAATGCCTTAATTAATTGGCATTACAATATATATAATTTTTATTAAAGTAACTAGTTAATGTTATTTTCCGATGTTTTACTCAACTAAACAAATTTATGTAGCCACTTTAATGTGAAAATAGAAGAGTTACGCAAAATATGTAACTTTAATTAAAGTTCGTTGTAGTATAACGTCTCATAATAATATTAAGGAAGATTAAATAGATTTTTTGTTTGCTCTGATTTCTTGATTTACCGCACAAAACAGAGTTTATAATATGCATTTAACGACCTGGTAACACATAAGTTTCATAATCAAAAAACAATTTTTTTTTTATTTCAAGAGCGCTTCACTTCAATTACGTATTTGTACTCTATTTAGGCGTTTAAGGTGGACCACAGCTGGAATATGGTACAAATAAGTACCGAAACGTAGCTCTGTTAAGTGACGTTTTTGATTAATAATTTTTGTACTATAAAAAAATGTCTCTTAACAGACCGTTAAAATAGTGTTAATTTTATTATTATTATTTTTTGTTGCTACTCAGAATAATGCGGAGGCAGGATAGTATCACAATATCGTGTAGACATTAAGGTTGAAAACCACGTCGAGCCGTTATATTTCTTGAAATTCGATTGTATTTAAAGTACAATTTTGTATATTTTATAAATACGACCATTTTTGGAGTTTCTCGAGTCTTTTAGGTAATTGTTATAAAAAACGGCGGAACAATAACTAAAATTTTCTTATTGTCATTTTTGTTTATTTTTTATTCTATACATGTAAATTAATTATGTAGGCTAATCATGTGAATTCGCAATATTACTAAAATTTGCTTTTTATTTAAAATTGAATAACTTGAATGACGCAATGACCATCCTACGTCTTACAAAAATAAATTCATTATTCAGCTTCATGGTAAGTAATTCAAATAAATTGTATAGGTATGGCTCAATCAATGAAGTATTTATAAAAATCAAATTTTGTGGACAGGTAGCTGTAAAAAGGTCGAGAACTTACAAAAATAGTAAGGTTTTAGCACTTACAAAAAATCTATAGGGTTTAATTGGGTCTCATTTTAAAGATTAGGGTAAAACAAATACAAAGCGTTTATAAACTCTGCGGGGTAGTAATAGACAATGATAACTAGAAGATCTCAAATGAAGTGTACTCTGTAATTCCTCTGTAAATATAATATATAATAAATAATATACATAATAAATGTACAGTGTTTAATTGCACTCAACCTATAACATACTCATAATTAAATTTTAATTTTTTTTAATTATACACTTTTAGGTATATTAAAGGTCTAATAATTTTTTGGTGTCCATGACGTCACAAAAAACATTTCCAAGTGACAAACGCTTTTTTATAGATCTTTAATTTAAAACGATCGTAGGCCAGGTCTCTTAAGAACTATGTAAAATTATTATCATAGATATAATCAGGCGTATGAATTTTGGTGACTTTTTAAGGAAAGATATATAATTCTTCACAAACCTGAATGCTTTTATTTCGAACTAAAGTTCCAATCGCTCTTAATTTTAAAATGAAAAAATTTACGTGTGATTGAAAATAATGAAGAAGAAAGATAGCAAATTCTGACAAAAAAGTGATAATATTATCACTTTTATAATTATATATATAATCACTTTATTTTGTCTGAATTGGCTATCTTTCTTATTCGTAAATCAATTAGATTATCGGAAAATTATCTTTGTACATGGAAATTCTCCTTCTCAGCAAACCTATCAACGAAATAACACATACTTGGAGATTATTTTGATTTCGATGAATTTCTGATTGTTTATCGACATTATAATAGATTTATATATTGGTATAACTTTATTGTAATTACAAAGAATAATTTCGTAAGGAAAATCTTTCATCCTCAGAATTGTGGCTTTGGATGCGTGCTTCACCATGTATCTTACTGTCTCATAGTGGCCTATGGAACTGAACGAACTCTGGTGCTTAGCAAATCGAACTTCAATTACAATAGAGGAGATTGGACAAAGGTTTTCCAACCGTTAAGTGACACTTGCACAAAAGTGAAGGGAAAGTCAAGAGCCGCGTGGCCTGGTGAGTTTCATAGTCAAATAAAATTAACAATTTTCACAGTTCAAATAAAATTTATCTATCTATTTTTTAAAAATTTAATATTCATCTGTTGTTATGCAGTTCTTTTGATAGTTTTTCTTTTACAAACTGAACTTATCCAGGCTACAATGTTTTGTAATGAGATACAATGAAAGCTAGAATTGTACGGCACCTATCGTATAGGAATGAGCACATTCAGACACTGGACTAAATTCAGGAAAAAGGTTTGAAATTATCTTGTGGAATTACGGAAAATGAGTTAGTAACTTTGACAAATTGATGGGAACAGACTAGACTTTGAGCATTATTCTGAGCACACAATAACGACCCAGCCAGGAGAAAAATTAAACCGTTTTGTTTTAACTCTAACTTAATTATCTAAAAGCGATCTTTCGTGCAAGATTAGACAGAGGAAACAGTGAACCTAGCAATAGCAATACCAATAGGGTTGATTACAAAACTATCGCTAGGTGACGATGGGAGTGAACGTCACCGAAACGTCGTGAATACAATTGTTTACTCGGTTAGCAGCCCGAGAAGACTTTATTAATAACGTTTATATTAACAAAGTAGATTGAAGTTGAAAATAAAATCATATAATAATAAGGGTATTGTTTTCGGCAATTTAGTTAAATCTTTAAAGCATTTCAGTGACTCGAAGTGTAATGAGAATAAGTACAAAGAACTGTAGGACGCCATCTTAATGATAGTTAATATAAGTATTATAGGGATTTATTTTATGTACACGTTTGTGTACCTTCAATATATGTATTTTAATCTTTGTCAACGGACTTCTCCCAATGCAATCCAATAAATGTAATCTAATCTAAAATCATACATACATATTAGTGGAAAATATGTAATATTTATGGAGTTGATGTTTTAGTAGAACAAAATGTAATATATTTTTTTGTACAGTAAGTAATTTAATTTAATTTCAGTAATTGCATATTAAATATTCTCTGTTTTCTTAGGGTACTTAATGCTTTAGGTACTGAATCACAAGTTTGCATAAAATAAATATTAAAGAAATGAATATTGATTACTTGTTGATTAAAAGTTATTTTAATTTTGATTAAATATAAAAAATGTGGATCTGTGTAGGCCTAGTCTACATGAAGTACGAACAAACAATAAACCAATTATTTATCTTAATAATGTGTAAATGTGTAAATATCTTAATAATGACAGTCTAGAACTTAATAACGTTGCGTTAAACAACTACCAGTTTAGGCCAATAATCTCTGGCAAAATCTGGTGTTACAAAACTTTGTGGACTTAAATATTAAAATTATCAAGCTTTTATCCTGTTAAGTCACATATTACAAAGATAACAAAAAATAAGTTTTCTTTAACATTTTTTTAATGTATTTTCAAAAGTTAAAACAATAACAATGAGATATAAAATGGTCATATAGTATCTTATAGCATGGCCTAGTGAAAGTGTAAATGTCAAACTGTCTAGTAGTATAAACTACTTGGGAGAATTATAAAAAAGACAAAAAATTACATAAAAGAGATTAAATAACTTTAGGAGATTTAACTGAAGTAGAAGATTTGATAATTTGAAAGGCTATAAGAATGAGGGTACAACTGACATAATAAATGTCAATGGGAAAATAATAAGAGGCCCAAAAAGTACATTTAGCAGTAAATAATGAATTATACAAATAGAAATATATAAATATGGAAAATAAACACTATAACAGAGATGTAAGAACTTGAGACTGTAAAATTTTTCTGCAATAAGAGATGTACAGAAGAAGAAGAAGGTTCACACAAACAATTCTGAAAAAATCTTCAGAAAACAAAAAATGTATTAACATAGAAATGAGTGTTGTAGGTATTTGTGAAAATTAAAAAACCTTGAGTATCCTGTAAGTGATGAAGTAAAAAGTATGTTCACAAGGAGAAGATGCCTTAAAACTGCTTACAAAACAAAACACAAGCAATATTTAAACAAAAATACCTTAAAAAAGTTTAATTATATTGGTTATAATACTTGACAAATGAGGAAGAAGATATGAAAAATAAGCAAGTAGGATTGATGAGTCTCCCTAATGATACCAGAAAAAAAATTCAGAAGAGGTTAAGCCACAAACAACCATGTTTATATTATTGAAATTAAAATAATGGAAATATTATTTACTGTTCATTGAAACAATGCTTTATTAATTATTGTAGGGCAATATTATGTTCATGCCTAAATCACATTTTTAGAGAAAAGATGATACTTCAAGCATACTTTTTAATTTTTCAGGGAGTCCAGACACACAAGTTCTCACATTACATGTAACTAAAGGATACTTTAAATATTCACCATATTCTCCTTTGGCCATGCCGCAGGATTTGCTGGAGAGTTTAGATTCTCTTCATAATTTTCCTGTTGCCTGGTGGGTTGGACAAATTATTCGCTACATTTTACGCCCACAGAAAGATATTAAGACGCTATATGAAGAATCAATCCTGGGATTAAATTTCACAAGGCCAATTGTAGGGTAAGCATAGTTCAGTTTCTTTATTTATTCTAAGCAGCACTGGTTAAAGTTCTCTTCCTGTGAATGGTTGTTCTTGTATTAGATTTTATTCTGTAGACCGTATCAATACACTGGCTTCAGAGGCTGTGGAATGTGCTATGAATTGTTCATACTTCTCGGTAATTTTCTGCTATCAATTAATTATCGTTTGTTATTATGAGTTACACTTTAACAGAAAAAATAATTTAGTGTACATACAATTCTGTCAATTCATTAATAAAATAGGAGTGGTTAAGTAAAAAGTAAGTTAGTTGTTTTTTTGAAATTGGTTTTATTACGTTTTAACTGTTGCCTATTAAGTATAGTAATACTGTTATCATAGATTATATTTGACAGTGAATCACTTTGCGTGTCAAATTCGTTTTTAATTGTTGTATTAAAATTGTGTACATCTAAGTTGATTGTGAATAGGTGTCCATTACTTATCACAAATAGCATTAGTGATTACATGCAAGAATTTAAATCGAGAGAATACTCAATTATTTTTAAAGTTCTCAGTATAATTGCTTGAAAAAGCTTGACATATAAGCTTAAAATAAATTTTCATAAGAGCAACAATTTTCTCTTTCCTTTCTGAATTACCATGTCAACAGATTTATATCATATCACAATAATGGTTAAATGTGGAAATAAACTAATTTTCTGATATTCATATCACTGACAATATACTAACATAACTATTGCCCAAACAGTTGCAAAATGTACATTTTACAATTTAATTCATTTTCCACACATAGCTCAAAGAATTTAGTACTTTAAACTTCACAGATTTTAGAAAGTTTTTAGAATACATTACTATTACTATAAAGGAATTTGCTCTTCTGTGAGTGGATATATTTATGTCAAATTTTGGACATTTAAATTAAACTTTTTCTACATAATGTATTAACAATATTTTTAAATAATAAATTGTAGAATATATATATATATATATATATATATATATATATATATATATATATATATATATATATCACAATATGTTATAACATAAAGATTGATTGATTGCTTTCATTAAGCAATCACTTAACCTAACATGCAAATGGGAACAATTTTATAGTTTTGTATAATCTGACAAATCTTTTAATAAATAAATAAGTAATACAGCCAATATGTTAGAAAAATTTATTAAACAAAATAATTGTTTTCATACAACCTTTTGTCCATAATTTTGGGACTTCTTCAGTTAATCAAGTAATATACAGTTTTGAACATTATATATATATATGAGAACTTAAAAAATTGGTTTAATTAAATAATACATTTTTCTGTCTTATTGCCTATTTATTCATTAAATCAGAAAAATTTACTTACAACATACTTTTCTGAATAGAGTACAAATCAGAAGAACTGATAAACTTAAAAAGGAAGCCAAATTTCATAATTTAACAGAATATATGGCAGATGTACAAAATTATTATGATATGCTTGCACTGAGACATATTGTTGACAAGCGAAGAATTTTTGTTGCTACTGATGATCCAAGCGTTTTCAAAGAATTGAGAAAAATGTAAGTATAAATTTCACAAATTTTATTTTATTTTAAAAAATATTTTTTAAATATAATATTTTGTAGTTTACACAAAGGACAGTAAAAACTTTCAGAGTGTTACAATTTTATGAAAGGAGTCAAACTGGTAATAATATTATAGAAAGTGGTTTTTCTTTTAAGTGAGCTGTATATTCTGATGTGTGTGTGATGATATACCATCATAACTAAATGCAGAGTAACCTCCATCCATTCAAAGACCATTTACAGGTTGTTTCACAGAAAGTTGTTTTCAATAAAAAGTTTGCACTCAGACAGGGCTGACCAATAGGAAGCTCCAATCACAGTCAAGAAAGGCAACAAACTCCTCCTCTCATCTGTGGGTAACAACATAGAAAAAAATTGACCATAAGGAAAATGAGGGTAAACAGAAGAAACATGATATGTATTGCAGTAAATATAAAGGTTATTGAACAGGCTTTTATTTATTTTAAAGAGTTAACTTCAAGGATATTTTTAATGTATTTTTAAACATAATAATAATAATTATAATAAATAGAAAGTAACATTTTTAATTTATTCAAGGGTACTAGGATACTCTGTGCTAATATTCAATTTGGGAAATCCTTTACTAAGTGTATCCTTTACATTGGGATTTTTCTTTTTCTGGTGTTACTTTCTTGTTAAAGTAATGTCTCCTGTTATGTTTTTGAATGAAACCTGTTAGAAAAGTTTTTATGAAAAAAGTATAGAATTTTTAGTCCCTAACAGTTTGATGTATTTAATGTTTTGACTACAGTATACATACAAAAATAAGAAACTAAGGATGATGTGACATTGTCAGATAAATTAACTTATCTAGACAGGAAAGAGATAAATAAAAGCCGACTTATATTAAAATGAAAGTTGGCATTGCCAGGCTATATATGAATGCTGTGCATATATATAGACTCTCTCTTTCCTGTCCATATCAATTGACTAGATATATAAAAAGAAGAAAGAAAGTAAGGATGAATGATGAAACATTATCAGAATAATATATATGGGCACATACATTTCATATTTTTTCTCTCTGTCCTCCTTTTCCTTATTGACAAAATTTTTAGCAATCTAATTTTTCTTTTGTTGTGACCTGTCCAGAGGTTTGGTTGTAAAGATTGATGCTGCTCTTTGGCCAGCCTTGCTTGAGTGCACACTCCAAAATCAAGTAACATGAGAAGAAGTCCATCTCCCGAAGATGGTAACACCTGTGAAAATTTGAGCTAAGCATCTTATCTGACATGGTAACTATTGTTCATTCATATTTAAGCCATGATACTCCCTCTTTCACTTTCACACCCTCATAAATTCTTTTGGCTTTCCCATTAAATGTTTTGTGTTTTGGAATTGAGCAAATACCTCGTTTGAACATGCATAGCAAATATGGCTGGAGCTTATTTTCTAGGTTGAATAGGTGTGGTGAATTTCTGCATTAACTGCCAATTAAATAAATTTATTTCTCAACATTTAGATTATTTACCAACAACCTTGACACAATCAATTGTAACACTGGGTATATTTACAGTGTTAAGCTATCACTATCATCACTTATGATCATCCTTATGAAGACAGAGTTGGGGGAAAACTGCTATCCTGCCAAATAATTCAACTCATTCTACAACCTGAATTTAGATTAAATAACTGTAACTTGTTTGTGTATATTTGCTTGCACCTGCAATGAAAATATTGCAGCTGAAGTAAGTTTGTGCATTGATATCACATATGACAATATACCACATACAATTAACTCATATCAATTTGACTGCTAAAGAATTGATCATTTGTATTCAGTTTTCCTAGAAGAAACCTCTTTGAAATTATTATTCAAACTTTAATAAACAGTTTTATGAAAAAATATGTTTGAGAAGTGTTCATTTTGTGGGAAAATAGAAGTTGGAAGCTGAGGTCCATGAAAGAAAGATCCAAAACAGATCAGAATAAACATATATTTATTACATGTGGACATTTAATTAAACAGAGAGAATAAAAAATTATCAAAAGGAAGTTTTGTTGATAATCCCATAATTTCACCATTTGTAAGCATATAAAATCCAGCATGATTTTTTGGTTTCAGTAAGACATGTGCTACATATTACTTACTTTCCAGACACAAACAATCTTTCCAAAATTGCAAAGAACAAATGATTTAAAATTAAATTGGAGTCATGATTTAATATAAGTTAATCATTTGGGACTAACAAATGGAAAATTGTCATTATTCTGTAGTTAATTGAAATGAACTTTTGGGTTTATTTTTCATATTAAATTAAAAAGGTTGTCTATCAGTTTGTTTAATTACATATTATTTATGCTTTAGTAGTTATCAGAAATAAAATTCATTCTTCAGGGTGACAAATATTTAGTGTGAAATGGATGTATATATTTTAGACACACAATTCAGAATGCAAATAACAAAAGTGTCTTAACAGAAAGTCTATATGCTATTAGTCTTAAATTTAATTCTTGAATATAAGGATTTGCAAGATGAAATTCTGTTATCTCTTTGGATATTTCACATTATTTTAAAATATAATATAATAATTTTCTTTTCCTGAAAATATTTTTATTCTCGAAGTTATTAATATATTTATGTGATATCACTGGATTTTAGTTTTTTGTAAAATATGCTTTATTTTTTGTAATAATATAGTACAACAACATAAGATACAGTATGTGTTTAAGATTTTAAATTTCTATTTTGATCTGAAGAATAACATTAATTTCCCAAGAACATATTTGACTTTTACAGCTTTAGTAGGTCCAGATTCATTCATACTAATTTCCTTGTCAATATATGTATTAAATATTTTTCATCTTTAATTCTTTCTAGAGTTATTTGTTGTTTAGTATTTTACCATCTCAAAAAATATATATTTATTTTACCATTGTATCATGTTTGACCTGAAATACTAATATTAAAAATAAAAATGTCTCTTATATAGATTATTATGAAGACTGATTTGATAAACCAATCTAGAGTTTATTCAATGAAACTAATTTCATTTTGGAATATAGTAAGAATTTTCTTATATTTTATTTTCAAAGGCATGGAAATTAATTATTTTATAGGTACCCAGAATATGAAGTAATTGGAGATGAAAACATTGCTAAAATTGCATCTAAGAATAGATATTCAGCAGAGTCATTTGATGGAATTTTAAGAGACATTGTATTGCTTGCTCTCACTGACCACATTGTTTGCACATTTAGTTCAAATGTAAGTTGTTTTATTTATAGATCTGGTATCAGCTTATTCTGATACAATGAAATATGGTGACATTTTTCATCTTAAAAGGTACTACTTTTACTACAAATAAACTTATTATTCTGTATAGAATCATAGGGAGTAAACAATAAAATATTTAGCAATCTATTTGGTTTCTTACCAAGTCAACAAGTATTACCTCACGAATACAACTGAATTAAAATGAAGTAAAGTATGTTATGTGATATTTTAGCAAAAATTTAGTTTCATATTTAGTTTTCTTTCAACAGTCAATGATGAGAATATTAATAAAATTATTTTTTTACTTCTTATTCTAGGTGTGTCGAATGTCTTATGAACTAATGCAGACTTTGCATGCTGACGCTTCAGAGAAAGCAGTTTCACTGGACAGATCCTATAGCTATAGCAGCGAGAGGCCTAGAAAGCTCAGAGAAGCTGTGCTTCCTCATAAAGCAGAAGATAAAGGACAAATAGATTTGGAACTAGGCGATGTGATTATCGTTACTGGAGATGAAGGGTACATTTCTTCAGGAACGAATACACGGACGAATAAGACAGGGAAATACCCCAAGTTCAAAACTGTATTCCACCAGGAAACAACAGTTTTCCCAACATACAGCCATGTCCCGTAATTCCGCCATCCTCAGAACCATTATTTAAATTTCATGTCTATTTTAAATTATTGAATTTTTTATGTTGTATTTATTTTATTCACGCATTAATTGTATTCCTAAAGCTTTCAATCGTTCAGTAACATGCCTGCCATCAAGTTTTTTTTATATATATATATATAAATAATACATATTTAAGTTTTAAGTGATTCAAAACTTTTCAAATTTTAACAATCCCTGCCGCGGTTATTATTAACATTAACTGAACGGTTTGAGAATTGTATAATCGCTTTAATCGTAACTATTTTAATTTTATTTGAAGTTCACTTTGTCTATTAATTCTTTTCTGATATGAAGCTGGATTTATTCGAATAAATGTTTCAATCAGAAATTAAAATAATTGTTGGCTTCAAAAGTACAATAACGAAGGGAAATATTTTGTTGCTATTCCGTTTTGTAGCAACTCAAAATGCTCTATTTTCAATAAAACCGACAGAATTCATTTTATTAATAATCTTTATGAAAATGAAAACATAGTTTGAAATATTTACTGCGACAGTGTCTATTACTCAGGATAAGTCATATAAATGCTTCATTAATTTATTAAAATATTTATATTAGTGTTCCGGTAAGAAGTACTGAACTAGAAAATACAGTGACTCGTTTCTATTCCTGACCTTGACGTGGCTTTCGTGTCTATCCGTCTACGACTATTCTGGTTGCTGAAAAAAAAACAAATTCTGTTTCAATTAAGATAATGATCAAACTGTACGTAAATGTTAATAGACGCGACAGAATAACGTAACATTTGTTTAAGGAAGTATTTCACAAGCTGATATTGTACGCTACGTTAAGGTTGCAGTAATAAAATTATGGAAATAAATTAAAAACTGTTTTACTTTAATTTTTAATTAATTAATTACTTTAATTAAAATAAATGTAACTCTGTGATATTTGTATTCGTACGATGTAAGTAGTCCGTGACCTATTCCCAGCCACAGTACACAATTTAACCCAAACCTTACCGGACAGGGAATTTAACACTTGGTCACATGCGAGCTTTTTATATTCGTTGTATAGGTTGTTATGATTAACATTCTTCATGGCCAAATACAACAGATAGAGAAGACTCGCATTGTGACTGGTATTCTACAAGGATAGCTCAATGGCTGGAATTTCCACATGCACGGTTTTACTCCTGGTCCTAATTCATTTGTTCAAAAGCCTTTAGAGTTGAGCTTTGATTGAAAGCATTCTTCAGTTCTTGAATTTTTTTTATGTTACTTTAAGTGGGCCGTTAGAATACTGAGTAATGTAATGGGACTTTCATAGGAAGATGTCGTTGTCTACTATAGTTCTCAGATGCCGAGGCATTGATTGGACGAGTCTATTTTTATTTCTATCTAATAAAATATGCAAACGAATTATTTTATGCAGAATAAGAAGAATATAACCGTTCTTCTATTACGGCCACAGTCCTAATAATGAACATACAAAACAAATGATTGAATTTTATTATATAACACAGTAAGAAGGAATTGATTCCACTCTAAACTCTTGGTAATTTTTTCATTTGATCAGCATCAGTAGCCTCACTCTTTGGAACATTTACCTATTTACGATCCCCCTCCCCGACCTAACCCCGCGGCAGCTAACTTCAAATAAACCAGCACGATGACTGACGGTACTTTATCAACTAGAGAATTCTCCTACTTCATAAATTAAGAGTGTCTAAAATATCACTCTCAATTAAAAGAGTGGAAAATACTCACTAACTTAATACAATCTTAAAGTGCTCCTGGTATCTTGAAGTAGTAAAAAAAACATTTAACTAAATAGAGACAGCAAATATAACTGGTACCCCAAGAAAATAAAAAATACGCTCGGTAACTTAAGCAGGACAAAAATACTCCGAGTAGCTTTTGGTCAACCACGTCCACTTCAACAGCGAGGAGTATAAAATTTTCTTAACCACCATGGCTAATGCTAGAATTAAAGTCAGCGACTCCTACAATCCCAAATTCGGCACTAATTTCGGTCTTTTTTTGCATTGTTTTTAATGTAAGCCCCTTCCACTGCCACCCGTACGGTAAGGATACTTCCCTCCCTTGCCTTTCGAAGTAGAAATGAGACACTTCAAATTTGTAAAGTAATACTATAAAATTCAGTGACCCGGAAAATGTTTTATTCGACGCTAATAATGGCCGTTTTCGTACACCCCATCCCTAAAGATGATAGGTGTGTCTTAACGCTCGGTGTTTTTTCCTAGATCGTAAGTAACATGAGTATCAAGTTTGAACAGATTTTTTTCCACCCCCAGTCCTAGTAGCTGAACTACATTTTAACCAGTATGGTAAGCGTCAGAATTAAAGTCAGTGACTTCCAGAACCCCAGATTCAACAAGTCTCAGTTGCTTACTCATTAATTGTATCTAATGGCCTTTCAACGAACTTCATCCCCCACACCCACACCTAGGGGCTGAAGAGCAACTCAACTGACATAGTGAATGACAGAATTAAACTGATAAGACTTGTTCAACCGTGGATTTGACATCAATCTCGGTTGTTTCACGTTATGTTTATGTAACACCCCTCCACTCTCTCCCTTAGTGGTACAACAATCAGAAGTTTAAATAATACACTATAATCATCTCGAGAGAAGCTATTAATCAGTTAGAGCCCGAAAATTAATCATTCGACGCTATAAACGGCCATAATAGCATGTTTTTAAAATTCATCCCTGTAAACCCCATGATAGTTGCCTAAAGCTTCGAAAGGCCAACAGAAACGAGCGTGCGGACAACAACTCACCAAAGACTCATTGAAATAGGATAAATGGTTAAGAAACACATAGGGGACACACAGAGAGACATTCATTTATACATTAGATTAAACCAAAAATTCGTTTCAATACGTTTTGTCCACAATTTTGGGATTTCTTCAAGTAATTAAGCAATATAAAGTTTTGAATGTATGCAGATATATATTGTGGACGAAAAATTTTATTGAATCGAATTTTGGAGTAATTATTTAATAATTTTTCTGACATTGGATGTAAAGGTTATTTATTTATTAAATGATAATTGTTAGGTCATAAAATAAATAATTTAATTGTTACAGCTTCTTAAACTGTCTACTTAGACACTCGCAAAATCTCAGTGTTGTTATAGGAAATATAATTTTGGAAGTTAAATGTAATAAATTCCTCGTTTCCATGATGCATATATTTAAGAAGTTATATTCAATAAATTTCGGGTTTCTTTGATGTACGTATTTAAGACCAGAAAAAGAGATGATCGTGCATCACTCTTTTTACACCTCGTAATGGGAAGAGCTACATTCCTTTGCAGCCAATAAATACCGAAAATGAATTTCCTACGAAAGGTGTGTTGCTTGTTGCATTCAGGAAGGGGCACTTAATTTTTCTGACTCAGTGCAAGAATAATAATTTGAATTGAACAAATATATTAATTTAGAGTGCGGCCATGGGCTCGAATTGGTCTAAATGAACAACAAAAATGTGTAAAATCATGGGAAAATCAATGTAAAAATTAAATATAGCTCATAGAGTTGATAGATCATAGTTTTCTTTAAGGAATCGCATAGTTGTAAGCATATTTGAAAGGTCTTGTATTTTGTGTCGAAAATAGCATGACTTTCTTGATATTACAGCAATTAATCCGAAGTCATTATGGGAATTCCAACTCTTTACCGTAACATCGTTTTTTCAGGACAATTCGCTGCACATTCTGGGATAAAATAAGTAAGTCCTCGCTTGAATAACATCACTGATTCCTTTCAAACACACTGCATGCTTCCGTTCTGAAATAGAAAAGCCTTTGTAGGTTTCCATTTTTCTTATTTTAGTAGCCGTGAAAACCTATACCCTCCATGCGGATGTAGACTATTCTAATACGAGACTTGTACAACAATATGATATAATGTTTCCGCCTTAAAGAGCTGAATGAAGGATGATAAAGATGAATTTTTTCATCGTTTCCACGTAATGCGCCAGTCACTGGCAACCAACGAATAATTGTAGATAGATTGAAAATTGAAATGAAATTTTTTTACGTCTGATTGAAAATAATGAATAAGAAAGATAGAAAATGCAGACAAAAAGGTAATATAAATACTACACAACGTTTCTGGGATCCTCATGCCTTTCGTCAGGTGCTAAGAAGAGCCTAGAGAAACACAACTGCACTGGTCAGTTTACAAAAGTGATATGTTTGGATACTACAGATTGTTTATCAATAGGAAGTTTGATATTAGACATATGTTATTTGATACGTGTATTAAGGGAACGTTTTGTTTGTCCTATGTAGCAGGAATTACAATTAGAGCAAGAGATTTGGTAAACATATCATCAATTCTAAATGTACATTTGATTGGCAAAATGCAAAGATTTTAGACATTGACCCCAGGTACAATTTCAGACTCATTTCAGAGATGCTTCACATTAAATCTAACATCACTGCTTTTAATGTACAAACAGACACTATGAAACTCAATAATTGCTATGATCCTTTATTATTACGCTAATCTTTCTGTTTTCCCATTGTCGTTGCTCCCTTATTGTTACGCTAACCCTTCGGCTCTTCCATTGTCCTTGCGTTTTCATCGCTTTTGAGTGTTGTCAACTGACATGTGCAGCTGTGTTTCTGTAGGCTCTTCAGAAACGTTGTGTGGTATTTATATTACCTTTTTGTCTATCTTTCTTATTCATTAGATGTGATGATTTTAGTAGTGGAAAGTATTAGATACATGCAGATGGATGCTACGATGATCTACTCTTTGCACTAGAGTCCCACGGTTAATGAGGTTCCTTTGTCCCTTGACATAACTCGGAGTGATTTTTAACCACCCACAAGTTGAAAATGTGTCTGACAAGGGACCAGTTATGAATCAAGAGATGCCATCTGCGGTATGGCACGACGCTGGTGAGCACAGTTACAACTCTCGTAGTAGTTTTTCCAATGGTGGCGTGACCTGGGCGAAAAGTATATGCTTTGCCGAGTAACTACTTGGACGGGGAAGGGTATTTTGTAGTAGTAAATACAAATTTGGCGACAGAAGGATTTGAAATTCGTGAACGCTGATGCTGGTACCTCACAGTCTAGCCTGAGTGAAGATTGGCCACGCAGAGTAATTTGATCCGCGAGTGGTGGTCGGGGGTGGCGTCGGCTCGCGGATCCTTTTGTGCGACGTCGTCCTTACGGAGTGGTGACGTCACCAAGAGTGCGCGTGTGGCGTGGGGGCGGGAGAGAGCGGGAGCGGCGTTGCCAGAGCAGTGCACCGGCGGCCGCCGCGCAGCAATGCCGCTCCTCGCGCGCCGCGGGCTGGGGTAAGGATGACGGTCACCAGCGACCAGGCCACGTGCACCCTGGCGCTCAACGGACTCACCGTCACCACGGCGCTGAGCCGCGGCGCCGCCACCACGGGCCGGAGGGTGCGTCCGTCAGCGCCACCCGTCCTCACCCCAGGTACAGCATTCGCTTATTATGGATGCTATACGTAGGAAGCACGTGAAGTGAACGGAAATAAGTGATTTTTGTTAAAATTACATTACATAATGTGGCCCAATTTTATACATTAAAATTCATACAATGACTAAAACGTTCATACATTTAAATATCTATCTTTCCATTTATCATACAATACCCGAATGTGTATAATTCTTAATATAAGTTCGGGCTAATATTAGCGACTTTAAGAAGTGGATCGTGGAATAATGAGAAGAATTGGACAGATAAAACGAGTAAACTGTAAAATTCAAAGTAGGACAATTAACCAAAACATTAACGTGAAAAGTAATATAATGAATAAAATGCTTTATATTTCAACCATACAACGTAACGAGAAGATAAAACAATTTCGGTAAATAAATAAACGGCTTTATGTCAGAAAATTATGTTTATTAATACAAAAAATTAAGTAAACGTCGACTCGTCCTCTTTTAGGATTTCTTCAGGTTTAATCTACAATTAAGAAATTAAGTAATCAAATATTTAAAGAACAATTACAAAAGACTTTATAAATACTTGTTATTAATTTATAAATTGTAGATTAAATCTGAAGAAGTCCTAAAAGACTTTTTTAATATTTAATGTTTTTTTTAATAAACCTAATTTTCTGACAAAACTGTGTATTTATTTATAGCAATTGATGCTCAAATATATTTGATTATATTTAAACATATCATCTATTATATATACGTATTATAAAAAATAATGAAATGTTTCCGTAAAGCAGTAATAAAAAATTATTAACTGAATTAATCAAAAGTTCATTAAAAGTTAATAAATTGTTGCAGTTTATAAAAAAAATAAAGTAAAACCAACGTTTCTTCTATATACTTGGGACTTCTTCAGGTATTATATATTGTGAAGAACAACATCCAGATTTATTCCAAATATTTTAAATACCAAAACATTGATGGAATTATGTATAATGTATAATTTACACATTCTTAAACAACTTCCATGACCGATTACAAACTATCTGAAATTCACGTAAAAGTACTATGGCGAAGTGCTGTAGCTTTCTGTCACGATTATCACGACTATCACGACTTTACCTTCAAATAAAATATATCGTCCGAACCCTTAGTTTCGATCCGTATCGAAAAACTCCGTTCGTCTTCAAGTTCCTTCAGAGTGAAGAGCTGTCTTGTCAAGATTGAAATTTTGACTCTTGTGTGAGAACTTCATCCTGGTGAACTACAATTGTTATTATTTTTATTTATTTAAATAAAACCAATTTAGTTTTCATTTATTCAGTGACTTATATTCAAAAACACTTTGTTTTTATTTATCAGTGAAGTTTTCGACCAGAAGATTATAAGACAATGAAGAAATGAAGATTAAATAGGTTTTGTTTAAATAAACTACTTAATTCCAGTCTAACGATAATCTTTTTTTTTACCAAGGTACAGAAACATTTTTTCATAAATTATTTCTAATCGAAAATTACTTGATTTTTCTCGAAACTCTAATTACTGGGAAAGTCTAGAATATAAAATTTTAATAAACAAATAATGAAAACATCATTATCGTCATTACAACTATATTATCACCACGGTCATTAAAATTACAATGTAATTTCGTATAGAATTTTAGATTGCAAATTCTATTTAATTCTTTTATATCTAAATTATACGCTCATCAGATATGGCTATATGTAGATTAAACTGTGTTACACATTTACGTTTTCAATTAATTCTTAATTTACGTTATCCGTATTTAGTAGTTTTCAACGTCATAATAATTTCCTGCTAATTTAAACATTCGTCTTTTCGAAATCGTGAAATTTTTAACTTGTGTCTTGAACTGGGGAGCCAATATACAGAATAGGTACTACACAAAATATTGTAGCATATACTAAAAGTTGTTGCCCGAATAACATTAAAACATCAACATTTAGAAAGCAATTTGTTGAGTTATTATTTTTCCGTTCTGAATGTACATCATAAATAGAACTTTCAATATAGTAAAACATAATTGTTTTTTAAAATCTCCACTTATGCTTATGTTTTCCAACAGGTCTTGTAGGTCTGTGAAAAATATAGTTGCAGCGAAACTCAGTAAGGTTAAGGTAATTAATTCCGATGTTATTAATAATTACAAAAATTGAAGTTACTTAAAAATGTAGTAACAGAAAACTTTTGTATTTAAATGGGTTATTTTATGCGGGTGTTATTTATCGGCCGTTACATAACGTGATTTATAGGACAGAAACCGAGGAAACGGAAACGCAAGTTGGGCGAGTTAGCACGAAAAAGAAAATGTTCAAATTTATATGATGTTTTAAGAGTGGGTGAGCAGAAAACGGTTGACGGGTGTTTCGAACGATTACAGACAATATTAAATATAGTAATAAAGGTAAAATAAATGATTAATAATAAATACAATAATGTAGTTATGGTAGCATATTTTTAGAATATTTACGCAAGTTCTAAAACACGATTCAATTATCGTCTCGTCTGATCATTAATTAAATTCTATGTATTTTATATTCTATTGTGGTTGGATACAAAGCGGCGATTAAAATATTTCGTTTTAAGTCTTTCAACTTTCACAGCTGATCGTAAAAATACTCAGACGAAAACGAAAATTGCAACCCCAGAAAGGGAGAAAATTATAAGTAAAATAAAACATAATTCAGAAAAAAAATCATGTCGAATGTTTCCAAATGTTTACTCAGTTTGACTATTTGAAAAACTGAATTATAAATTTTATATTTTCAATTCAAGAAATATAGAGAGAAAGAATTCACAAGCCACAGGCCGTAAAGACCTTGGTTAACTGTAATTAAAGTATCGGGTCGGAAAAATTCGACCGGACCAGCCATCGAACCGGGCGGACGCCAACTGATCAAACCCTGTAGACTCCGGATCCGGTGCGAAATTCCCCAATCCATTAGACCTAATGCAGGGTCACCTACAAATTTTACAAATCACAATTCTTACATGACCTAATTTTTCGGACGCCAAATGAAGAAATGATTTTATATGTAAACTGATCAAAGGTTTATGATTTTCAATTCAATAAAATGGTCCGGTCGACATTTTCCATCCTGATATCTTTTAAATTTTATATTTTTTATTTCATTGAAATGCGTGTTCGTGTTAAACTTTAACTGCATTTCCTTAAAAAAATAACTGAGCGCCGTTTAATTTCAACGAAATTACAATATATATTGATTAAAATAACTGTTTTAAATAATTCACTGAAGACAGTATTTTGAAAATTCAAAATATATAGAAATATAATGAGAAAAAGTCAAGGTTAAACTCATAGTAATTGCACTGATAAAAATTAAGTTTATTTTTATAATATAAATATTACGAAAAAACTCCCAATAATTTTGACAAAATATTGAATAATTAAGTTTTATACTCATTTATTGTAAACTAATTTATGATATATTTAATACTTGAAACCAGTGAAACTTTTAGAAAAATTAGCAGACTTTTGTAAAGTGAATAACGAACATTAAAATATTATTAATACTATATGATCCTTTTAACTAACAATATCAAAATAAATACTATTATTTGAAAATAATTTTTAATTATTTGAAGGTTTAAATTACCGGAATTTTTTTTCTATTCTAGAAGAAACTATTTTCAGTACAATTTAAATAAGAAATATCAATTATTATTCAATTAGAAAATTATAAGAGTTAAATAATTTGCTTAGTCACGCAATGGTCCGAATTTAGTTATTTCTTCTCCCCAGAAATTTGAACGATTCACCACCTTTGGCATCTTGATATATGTCATTGAAGTTTTAGCATAATAATATATTATTGACTACTCTACTCAATACGACTTGTATTAGTTTATTTTCATATACCGTTTACTGTTGGGATATTTTAACAACGCAGACAAGCTGATACTGTTATGGACAATATAAGAAAGGATCAACGGGCATGAGGTAACTAAAATACGATATACATTTTTTTTGCGAAAAGTTGTCTAAATATTTTCAAAAATTATGGTAATTGTAGTTTCATACATGCTCCGATTTGATAAATTCGACATATTTTAATTCATGTTTTTAAAAATCATTTCAGGCCTTCAACTCTCTTTGAAGTAAAATTCTTATTGCGATATACACACAAAATCATTGGTAAATGATGCCAGTTCCAACTCTATTTTTTTGGGTCGCATAAACTTCTAAGTCATTAGCGACTATTTAATACAATTATTTATTTTACATTAATTATTACAGGTTCATTATTTTCCTTATATTTCACAGTACAGGTTAATAATTTTCAGGGAATGTAATTATTAGCCCTTGGTATTCTGTTGAGTGTAGCACTTCATTGATGTTTTGACTGTCGAGTAGCTGTTTTCTTTCTTGATCGTATTTTGGACATTCACTTATTACATGTTTAGTAGCAATTGGGGACTTGCATAGATCACAGTTAGGTAGAGGGCTTTTGTTGATTATGTGGAGGTGTGTCATCTTTCTAAGTGTTCGTTGATCTTGAGGATGTCTTTGTGGCAAGCTTGGTTTTCATGTCTGCAATATTGTTCCCATGATGGTATGGAATCAATACAACGATGACTGTTTTGCAATTTTTGTGGTATATTTATTGTATTAGCACTGGTAATTCTGATGTTGCATCTTTTTTAGTGATTTACTGAATATCAGTCAGAGAATCGGTGAGAATTATGTTTCGTGTTGTTGGATAAATCAATGTGTTCCTTAGCCATAAATATGGCGTAGATTTCTGCCGTGTTTATGGAGGATGTTGGGTTGAGTGTTGTAGTGGATGTATGAGTCGGATGAAAAGAATGCACTTCCAGTTCCCATCTCGTTTTTGGATCCGTCAGGAAAATGACTCTGCTATTGTTATCATGGATTAATTATTTGAATTTATTTTCCCTTTGATTAGATGCGATGTAAAAAGCAACTATTATGCTTAATATTCCGCGTCTATTTGAAACACAAATATCTCCACTTGTTGATTGAGGATTACTAAAAATTATATCTGTAAGCGAATTTGTTGTTGTCATGACTTTATTATTTCTACATTTAGATGCAGCTGTTAAACTTAGGAAAAAAATTGAAAATTTGGAATATAGATGTTTTATTCTTTGTTCGGCCAAGTTTCCAATAAATGTAAAATTCAATTTACAGTAGCACCGTCATCAGAGTCCGAAATAATTTAGTGGTTTGGCTAACTAGGGTCCGGTTGGAAATGAAGTGAATGTTTCTTACATTTTGTAATTAAGTCATACTTGTGGGTCGTCTTAGTTCTTAAAAGAGTTTATGATTTATAGTTTTGGTCACAATGTTGTTAAAATATGTCAATCACATTCTATAGGCTTATGAATCTACAGGGCTGTACATTAGTAAGCTTGGAATTTATATTTTTATTTTTAAATATTACATTGTACGTTATTACGATTCATCATGTACCCTGGAATCTCACACGGATCAGTTTGATTCAGAGCCAATGGCATAAAGAAGCTTTTCACTTTAAAAAAATATATTGAAACTTGTAATGGATTAATTTCTATTACAGGAATGGGTAGTAAACATGATAAGAGCAAACTGAAATCTCTTCATAGCCCATCCCAGTTCTCACTGGGAGGGTAATTTTTGATCGGATGACTGGGTACCGTCGATGTGGAAGTATTTTTGAGGACCTTTGGCGAATACTTACTTTGAGGCAGGTGGAGAAGAGCCGAGCGTTCCTTCATTTTCCGCTCCAGCCACACTTCCGCTATGGGGACGCTAATGAGGCTCAGCGCCATTGCCCTGCCGCACAATGACAACTCTACATTACTTTCTTCCAAAAACACAATCACTCACAATACCACCGAGTACACAATCGTTAGCGAGAAAATTAGAACCGGTATACTAACAGGAATGAGGCAGTGTAATTATACATATGAGCTATATATTAGTTTGGCGATAACATATTATGCTCAAGTGTTGAGTTCTTTTTAATCTTCAGTCACTCGAAATACAAAAAAAATCATTCAAAATGAATGTTATAAAATCGGGTGAGTAAGTGAACTTCTGGACAAAGATTATAACTTTATTTATTTTAATAGCAATCAGAATCACATTCTATGGGCTATTTTTGTTGGCTTAGAATTCGTTTACATAATTGAACTTATGTCTGTCCTGATTGGGTCCTCTCCAATGATTGGTCCCCGGTTACCACGTTTCAGGTCAATCGGCCGGAATTTATTCAGTCTTCTGTTGATTCTGTGTTCCAGCAATGGATGTATAAGTGGGTTCGTATGCTTTTCTAGTCTTTCATGGTGTTTCATTGCTATCTCTCGAATTATATCTTTGATGTATGGTATTAGTATATCGTGATGTAGAGATATGTTACTAACATACCAAGAAGGATTTTCGACTGCGATTTTTGTATCTTGACCGTATTGCATTTGCTCGCACACCCCCATAATTCAATTCCGAAGGTCCAAATCGGTTTTATTATGGCTGTATATATAATTGTTTTATTTTCTAAAGACAGATTAGATCTTCTACCAAGCAGCCAGTATAGCTCACGAAGGCGTATGTACATTTGTTTATTTTTATTTTCTATATGTACTTTCAATGATAGTTTCGAGTCTAGATGCATTCCAAGATATTTTACGTGTTGATACCGGCAGTCGTTGGTTGTTCATGGCGCCTGAAGGGCATTGTTGTTGCCGAAGAATAAATGTTACCTGTAGCCCTACCGATTTTGAAGTAGATTAAGGTGGCCTTGTAATCGTTTGCTTGCTGTTATGGGATCTTCATTTAAGACCATGATAACTGTATCAGCGAATGTTCCTGTAATTGTTCTTGTGGTTGTAGGAAGGTCGCAAGTTGAGGAACGCCTGCTTTAATTTGGTTGAAGTTTCGCCGTTTACTCTCGTTCTGAATTTACGATTCTCGAGGTGTGATTGTGATGGACGTTGTAGTGATCAAAATATTGCGTTAAAGAGGTTGAGGAATTTTACTTTATCTTGAGGGCCGACGAGGTATTTTGGAAGGCGGAAACGAACAACTATCATTATATTGCCAAATACTTTTGAAGTACAGAGTGATTTTAGCATGCAAGAGTATTTAAGCATATAGCGTAAACACTAATTGGTATAAAAACAGTTTTGGAGCTAGAATAAAGGCACGAGAACTGTTTATTTGGGCTGGAAGTAGTTGAAATAACAAGTCTATTCCATATCTAAGTCGATTGGATCTCCAAAATAACACTTTCGCAGTGGGGACAGAAGGAAATGAATATTTTTATAGGACCATGTATCTGATACCGAGACTAAGAGCTTTTTAAATGAGAAGGACAGGCAAGTGAAATTTATGTTTTCAGATAAGTCCGTGAGATTCAACCTAGAAAAATTCAGCAGCATGTTGGTAATGGAAACGACAAGTTGAAAACTTGATTTATTTACGTCGCCGAAGTGAAAAGACATTCGTTTTCATTGGGAACGGAGAACTCTGCAACCCGACAAACTCGCAATCACAGTATGACGTAGCCAAGCTTGCGAGATTTTCGCGGCCTCAGATGAAGATACGTAAAATTTTAATATGCATACCTAATAATGATATGACATATTTTGTATAATTAAAGGGTTTAAATAATTGTTTTTATAATTATTCATATTTATTTTTCATTTTTATGATGTTTGTAGTTAAATTAAATTATAAGATCATTCAATAAATATACGAAGATGATTCAATAAGTAACGCATCCTATTTTTTTTCTTTCTTTTATTTGTCAAGACAATTAAATGCAAATTAGCCAGCATAAACACACAATATTAATGATTAAATTTTCACTTTTCAATAACGTCTCTCTCTGACGTTCCACAGTTTTTTGTCCACAAGGGCAAGTATTACACTGGGGTAAAAATCGTGGTTTTGCTTTCCGAGCCATCGACGCAAGGGCGTTTTCCCGGCCTTCTTCAGCTTTGTTACAGCGACGAATCCATCGCCGAACAATGCTGACATCCACTGTTGCATCACCATACACATTTTTCAGGCTTCCACGAATGCGAATGGGCGTTTCACCTTCCGCATTTAAGAATTCAATGACAGAACGACGTCTAATACATACGTCAATGTCATCCATTTTGCAAGAGAGCGGCAGTGCTACTATCAGTTGAATTGGGAAGTTGTTACTGTAGTGGATTGGAGAAGAATGTTTGAGGAATCGCACCAAGTTCAAAATTTTCACATAACTAACTTATTTAAAGAGAAAAAAAATTAGGAGGCATGACTTATTGAGCCACCCTCATACATTGTGTATCAAAAATTCTTAAGATTCACAATTAAAAATAAATTACATTTTTTCAATGCCTACTTAACAGACGTTCGAATCACTGTCCACTTATGTTTTGATTTATTACTATAAGTTTTTTATTAAAAATTGAGAAATCCGCTTCCAATATATTATCAAAATAGCATGATTAGGTCTTAATGCCTTACCTTACGCGTTAGAATCCACAAATAACAGAATACGGACATGAAAGACATCGGGCAGCGTTACAGTTCTCGTAATAGTAGAGGCATTGCATAAAAAGTTTCTGTTTTAGCTGGTAACCGAGCGCAGGACATTCGCGTGACAGTCGGAATGAGAAAACTCTTAGGTAGTCCCTGAGCACAGGAATTGCTTGCGTCCATTGCTTTAGTCCCATTGTGAATTCTCTTTTTCAGCCGGTCTTTGTATAAGCGAAGTGCGGCTGCATTGTCTTTTACACCCACACTTTTATCTCATTTTCAATTAACCTACATTTTCATTACAACTTTTCTAACACAAGAATTAATTTTAGAAACGAAGATTACCTTGTAGCTTGTCGCATTAAATGCAAGCTTCTGACTTTTATAATTAACTGAAGGAAGAAACCGAGGTGAATTACTGGCCATGTAGGTATCAAAACTAAAACTAATTATTTTTTTGCCTATAAAATACACTGTACTAAGGATAATGTATAACGATTACCAAGAGAAAACAAGCTTTAATTGCGTGAGTGTTATTACCCTCGTACTGTGGAATACAAGATGGCGTGTCAGATAATGAAATTATGTGAACGTATCGCGCTGCGGATTAACCTTGGGATAAATGAAACTCATCTGCCTCCCCACCTTGTGCTAATTACGCTTATTCTATGAACAACGCATGTTTTACTAATCCAAGACGCAGGTTTCCTTCATAAGAACTTAAACTAAAATAAAAACAGCTTCCTAAAATCAATCATCAGCAAGATTAAAAATTTCTCTTTGGAAAATTCAGTGTTGACGGCGGAAATTAGTGATATTGGAAATACTTCGCCGGCAATGGAGACAATCCGCTTCAGTAAAATTTTCAAATATTCTTATTTATATGAACTGTATTTATATATATTTTAATAATTTTTCTACTTATTTTTCAGATGGAAATAAAATAGTAAATGAAACCGTTAAATAAATATGCAGAGGTGGTAAATTCTTCATATCCGAAAAAAATAACTGTAAAAACTATTGAATCATTTTTTTTTTTGAGTAACAGGCTATGCATAGGGTAATCCACGTAGTGGCCACTCTACCCTCATAGCATAGGAAAGGGACTGAAAGGGGGGGATGCGGACAGGTGGAGCAATGTATTTCATTTAACAGCTGCAAGATAAAACAAATCAACGGACATAATTTTTACTGAACCTAATTTCAGGGAACCGATCATATACATTATTCAACTGAATATAGTGAACTAAAATAAATAAAATTCTACTAAAACTAATAAATTAAATGGGTAATTTATAAGTGTTATTTTGAAGGATATGTATAGTTGGGATAACCACAATAGAATCAAATTGCATTTGCACTTCATTGAAAAACTTCATAAAATTTAATATTCCTTGCTTTCGATTCACTTTTACTACTTTCCGCTTCAGCTGCTACATTATTATTTCTATATGTTTGATTTGCTTAACATATTTATCTTTAACTATTCGATATTGTTAATAAGGAATTATTTATAACATAAAAAAGTAAAATTTTAATAGATCTGGCACCGGACCGATAATTATTAAATTAATAATTTTCAGGCAAAAACAAATATTGTATTTAACTAATTTATTTGTTATTGTACATATTAAACAATTGAGAAAGGTAAGTCTGTGTTCGTGCTGCAGTGTTTGAAGTACTGGAAGATTCCAAAACACATTCCGGTACGAAAATTCAGTCAAGTTGCATTTAAGAACTCTGATAACTTCGGAACTTCCCTCGCAACTTCATAAAAGCTTTTAGTATCCTGATAATATTCATTTCGTAGACGTAATTGATTCCGGAAACAGAAAGAATCCTAACTGGCCGAGCTTTGGCCTCATTTAAATGCGTCCACCAGCAAAACTTTGTCCTTTCTGAATATAAAATTTGCAGGCTTTCAATTATGTAACATAAGTGATATACTGTAATAAATTTCCTTATTTACTTTTGTGTTTTTACATAAAGAACTCCTTGTACTCAGAAACACATTAATGTAGACTAAAAAATATTAAATTATCTGTTAAAGAAATTTAGAATATAAACAAAATTTTATTTAGTAATGTAAAGGAAACTATTGCATTGTAAATAGTTTATTAAATATGCGCTTAACTTTGCACTTTGTTTGAGGCGACCAATTTCGTTGCTTTAATCAATTCAAACCTCCAGGAGAATCGTATGAGCTATTTAAATGTCAATAAATATCTCTGCGGAGTTTAATTACTTATTTTGAAATGTGAATTTACCGTTACGCTCCAGAGTCAACAATTATGGCGCAAAAATAAATATGGACCCTTATGGAGAGCATTTATTTTTACACACACGGGAACCTGGAAATGTAAACTGGTGAATACCTTACTCTCTCTCTCTCTCTCTCTCTCTCTCTCTATATATATATATATATATATATATATATATATATATATATATATAACCAGAGAAGAAGATAGACGGAAAGAGACATAAATCTATCTATCTATATAATAAAAAAGGGAGTATATTTGTATGTATGTATGTTTGTATTTACGTTGTTCTTTATACAAATTTTATCGCGTGGACTGAATGCAACAAAAATTGGTATACGTATTCTGCCAAAATCGAGAACCGGTACTGTGGGGGTGAAAAACCCCTAATAAAACGTGGAAATAATTATAATTGAAATAAGTTACGAATTAGTGTTAAATTACTGCGCGAGACGATGACGTCATAAGTTTTCAAGACATTGACGCATCCTAAATATAGTTCTGTATTTCGTAATGAAATAAAGCAGAAATATTTTTATTTAATATAAAGTATACATGTGGAAAGAATTATAATTAAAAACCGTGATCATTAAATATTAATTTACTGCGCGCCAAGAGACAATGACGTCACGCGAGAGAAAGACGTTACTACGCAACGAACGAAGGAGATTATTAGGAATTAAATAAAGCAGAAATATTTTCTTTAAATATTATGCAGCAATATTCCATCGAATGATAATAAAGAAGAATACGAATTACTTTACCATCCTTGGGGAAAATGTAAGTTAATTTTCGCGCTGTATTAGTTGTGAGTCTAGCTAACAATTTCATCAATGTAATATTTCGTAATGTATGAAGACTGAGTGACGATTATATCCTGAAATACTCAAGGAATATATTTAAGTAATCAATTAAATACTTTTTCGAGTTTATATAAATAAGTACACGAGAAACGCCGGGCACCCAGCTAGTTATAAATAATTTGTGTGTCGCACCATGTTTAAAGGAACAATATTTACACATCAATATGACAAATCAATTGCTGATAAAACCACAAAGGTGAGGGTACGTTTCCTTATTTGATAAAATAAAATAAAAATCGAATAAAACTTCATAAAAAAATTCTATCAATTTTATATTTCCAGTACAGACATTGAGAATCTCAAATATACAAAAAAACGCGTCAAACTAATGGAGTTAGGTAAATTAATTCATATTATATTGGTCACATATTAATCATTGATGAGTTAAATAATAATTTCTTAAAGAAGTTTCTCATTTGAGGCGTTGTCTAACATGTACACTCTGCATTATTTACAACTTCAGAATATTCGTCAGACTCCAGCGACTATTTTCTGTTCGAGAAATAAAGTGAATGGCGCGCTGGAGAAAGTTCGTTAAATTATGAAGTTGCTACAATTGAATAATAAAAACGTACGAATTCTTTTAATTTCTTTCTCCAACTTTCCACATTTTTAACAACCCAGCAGATATTTAAGTGCTATTTTTGTTAGGTTTTTATCGTTTCACGGTCGAGACACACTAAAAGCAGCAAATTAATTACTTGAGGTTTCTGTTTTAACGTTCTGAACCAAGAAATATCACAGAATGGAATCTCGGCCGCAAACCCGTGGCATTAAATCTGAACAGAAATTCTGGGAAAGAAGAACGTAATTGTTAAGAAAGAATTGCTCATCAGAAACACAACACTCGTAGGTATGAAGGATGCGACGAAACTACTCTTCTAAGCCAAACAAACAGAGTATGAATGCAGCCTGGTGACGTTGAGGGCACGCGAATCGGCAAGGAAAGAGAATGTAGGGAGCAGAGAAGAATGAGGACACATTCTAGCGACGATAAGTGACAAAAATGGGGGAAATTCAATCACGTGACTTCAACTTCTTGAGGTCCGGCGCCTGGAAACGGGCATCACGGAGACGGTGAAGGTGGTCGGCTGTTCGCGTGCTACTGTCAGAAGGTAAAGCGTGTCTAACGGCAGAGTTCAATAAAGGTACAGGTTGCATACAGTTCAGCGAACATTGTTGATTCATACTTGTAAATCTTCCCCGACGACGATGGCATCTTCCAGCAGGTTAACTGTCCGTCTCACAAAGCCAGAATCGTGCTACAGTGGTTTGAGGTGGATGATAGTCAATTCATGTTGATGTACTGTCCGCAAAAATTGCCTGATATCAACCCGATGGACAAATCAGGGACGCCAATTCTGACCCAATAAACCCGCGGCTTGTAACTTTAAGTAACATCGTGACATTCGCGTAGATATCTGGTGCCAGATACCTCTATAAATCTAACAAGGACTTGTGGGATTCAGTATACGCCGAATAGCTTCTGTATTGCGTTCCCAAGGGGGGTCATTATGTTTCGGCCCATCGATGTATACGGTAGTATACCAGAATGCATGGAGATTTTTTATTAGTGTACTTTGAAACTTACAAATTGTCTGTGATTTTGTGATTTCGAAGTTATTGGGCCGATATGGAAACTCCTGACAATATATATATATATATATATATATATATTGTAATACCCAGTTAAGAAGGACATAATTTTTTTTCTTATTTCATCAGATTTGTTTACCAACTCAGACTGGGGATTCTTGAGTGGTTTGTATATAAAAAAAGATAATAATAAAATGATGGATAAGTGGCTCTTAGAGAAGGGGAGGACTATAATTGGACGTTTATAGGCTCTTAGAGCTAATGGTTTTGACAGACATCGGGACGAAACCATAAAGGCATAATGCCAGAAGTTTTGTGGACAATTATATTAAAAGGAAATGTTTATTTAAATTGTATTGAGTGGCTCTCGGAGCGTGAGAAAGTCAACAGTTGGTGTTTGTTTGGCGAACGTGGAAACTCAAAAACTGTGGAAAAAAGGGAATATTCTGGAGAGGGGGAAGCAGATAAAAGTTAGTTGGACACGAGACCTCAAAGGAGATGGAAGTGGAGTGTGGTGCCAGAATCTGAACGAGAAAGACATAGGAGTTGAAATGTAGACCGCAAAGGAGGAGGACGTGGAGGCGGTGATAAATATTCGGTCAAATTGAATGGTGGCCGTGCCTAAAAAAAAATAAACATTTTAGTCCATGCAAGCTGTCAGGAGTCGGGATATCGGAAAAGGATAAAGTGAACGTGTCTGTGAAGCGTGTGTAAAAGTCTGTGCACAGATGGGCATTGTAGATTAAAGTGCATTCCTGAAAAAACCCAAATAAAATAGTAAGTAGACATTCAGTAAAAAATTCTGTAAATTGTTAAATAAGGGTAATCAGTCAGATTTCGGTTTTCATTTTATTTAATTGCATTGTTTAAATTGTAAATTTTAGTTTTCCGTTTCCTTATCAACCCAGTAAAGACCCTGGGGTATTTATAAAATGTAACTGGATTATTAATGTAATTTAATTGTTGAGGTCAAAGGATATAAAAAATATACAGAGATTTTCTTGAGTTGTATTCTAGGTTAATAAAATTGTTTTGTTTAATAAAATTTAATAACTTGTTTAATTTAAATTCCTATAACAATAATGATAGATAAGAGGGGTATTACAATATATATATATTCTATAAGTCCCGTAACCTGTCCTACCGTTAGAATAAGAAAAAAACAGCACTAGTTACGAAGATGAACGGCAAAAGTACGTAATAGGACGAGAAATTTCCCCGTTTCATTAAAATTTATCCAAGTGTAACGACATAACGTGGTGGCAATCAGGAGTCCTGTGGAGCCAGCGCTCAAAATAGAATAGCTTTCCTCAGTTCAGTAGAAATACAGGACACGAGAGCACACCCATCAATCGATTACAAATTGCATTATCCTCATTATGCCACTAATTACGCGATTCTCCATCAGTAGTTTCATTTAGACAACTCAAAGTGCAACGTCCAGTGACCTGTTAACAATTTTCGTTCGTAATTCAGAGAGATAGAAAAACTTTTTTAATTCGTATTCGTAAGAAGTAACATTCGGAATTATGTTTACTTATGAGCCATTAATACAGATTAAGATAAAAAAACAAAATATATTCATAAATGAATCAATAGAAATTTTCCAAATATTATTTTACATTGGATGTGTTTTTTAAAACAAAGGTTTTCCTTATTATTAACTGAATTATTAAAAAAAATAAAATATACATTAAACAATGATTTACTGTATTCTTGAATCGTGAATAGTAAAATGTTCATTTTTGAGGATTTACACGCCATGGTACAACAGTTGAATAATAATTTAGTACCGAATCTTACATTAAGTTTAATTTTTTAATTTATTTTCCTATTTATGTTCTAATATGTTCCATTAACTATATAAATGTTAAATTTTTACGTAATTAATAACTTGAAAATATTGACATGGAAATAAAAATTATCAATTTAAATGTATTATCAAATAAGAAAACAAATTACATAATTTAAAATTAATAGAAAGAACCAATATTCGGAATTATG
Source organism: Zhengitettix transpicula (assembly GCA_037074705.1). Lineage (NCBI taxonomy): Eukaryota > Metazoa > Arthropoda > Insecta > Orthoptera > Tetrigidae > Zhengitettix > Zhengitettix transpicula. Next base: position 42,415,378 of record CM073591.1, on the reverse strand, counting down.
AAATTCTTTTAAGGTGGCCAATATGCTCGAAAAAGTTTGAGTTATTAATAATCAAAAATGTCGCGAATCAGCGTAATACACACATTATGTAGTAAAGGTAATAAAAAAGTACAAAACAAAGTTTTAGTGCAATTAATTACACGTTAAAATAATTCAAATATCCGTAATGCAATTAAAATATAATACGTCTGTTTAAATATAAACATAATAATTAGATAAAATAGCCACAAGAAAGACAAAATGAAGTAATGATATAAACATTTGTGGAAGGTTTTAGGTGGTTGAAAACATAAGAGCCAGGAGAAACACAACCGCACAATCCGGTTGACAAACTCAAAAGTGTTCCTTTCGTCAAGTGATTGCGTTTTGCTTCAAAGTTTCCAGAATCGTTTATATCACCACTTTATTTTGTCTTTCTTTTTGTCTTTTTTACATGATAGTTATCGGTAATGAAGCCATTGTAGCTAAAACTCTGTAAATTCATTCAGAAAAAATTAGTTATGGTAAATAATGAGCCATAGACGATCATAACATGTTGATGATCCTGCGTAATGAATAATCGATTCTAACAGCCTGAGTATCCCTGCTTGACTTACAACTTCAGTTCATTCAGGACATCATCATATTCTTCTTTTAGTTTCAAATATTACGTTTCAAAAATGTTTTACTTTTTTAAAAAGGAGATATTTTCGATTGTAGGTCTAACTTTTAGTATTTTTCTTAATTAATATTCGTCTAAAACTTTTTAAAGGTTCATTTGAGAATTTTATAACTCACGAAAGTAGCCATGAGGCTCGTAGAAACGTACACTTTATTTTTGGGCTAACTTATTTGAAAAATATGAAGTGATAAATCATTTTTCTGTGAGCGTATCCCTTTCTGAAATATGAAAAAGAGCCGTTGAGATGTCTCGGCACTGCAGCTGGCCTGCATAATTTGAGTTTTCTTTCGTTTTCTCAAATTGCTCAGGGGAAGGCGAAGTCATAATACAGTGTCATAGTCGCTTCCTTGGTGATTATTTCCAAACATGGTCTCTTTTCATTCGCGCTAATGGCTAGGGATGCAGCGGTGCCGAAGTCAGAGAATGGCGAGCAGCTCCTCCTAAAGATATTCGAGCTCAAATGTACACAAGACAAGAGACAGAAAAGAATCGTGTATGTTAAGCGAATGACTGCATGTTAAAATAATGAAAATATTTAGTTATAATTATAATAAAATTGGCGATTGTACACAAAACTCGAATCTCATACTAATTAAAAATCTAAATAATTTGATTTAATTTGACTTTTAAAATTAAATGCGTAGAGTTCTATAAAAACCAGACACAGTCCCAAATTTGGTTAATTTAATCAGAATATTTCAAATTATACCATCTTCAACATGTGTTTCATAAAACATAAAAAGTTATATACAGGCTGGTTTCTGAAAAATATTGAAGTGTCCGTTGACGATACGATTAACACGTAATAATGTATTTATCAACTAGAGACAAATGCACATTAATTAGTTGCAAATAATTATGTATTATATATATTATTATTTATGCTGATTCCCATTTAAAACCCTATGCACACCTTAAGACGTCTTTAGACGTGAATAATGTTTTAAATAATAATTAATGCGCATACAATTTTTTAATGGTTTTAATGATTTATGAAAACAAACATAACAGAAAATAAGTCAAATTTAAAATACCGTTTGAATTAATAGAATCACTTCAAACTTCATTAAAAATTTCTCATAATGGTCTTCTTAGGGAAATAAATCGCTTTTCTTGGTGGAAGCGCTTTTAGAAAAAGTACTAATTACACAAATTTTAAAACATTATGTTCATTAATTTGATTCAAAATAAATATAGTAGCTAAGCGGAAATTGCTAATATATATCAACTTCATAGGAATGAAATTTTTAAATAACTACATATACATGTGTTTGAATATTTACTATCTATTATTTATAAAAATTGTGTACTAATTTTTTTTACGAGGATCCACCCAATAGAAACTCTTGTAAACCGCAAAAGGTACATACAATTCTTTTTGCTGTATTTTTGTGTTCTCTCTGTGATTTTAATGACACATACCAAATACTTAATGAACTTTTCTTGTCCTTCCATAGTTCGATGCCTTGTAATTTATCGTGTATAAATCTACAAAAATTAGTTCTCTTTCAATTATTAACTTAACAGACACTTTAATTTTTTCGCCGTAAGCGCTTCCTAGTTTCATACATTTTATGCTTCATCGACGCGAAATTTAGAGGTGTACATTGGAGTTGTACCAATCGCGTTTTTAACATGGTGACCCGACCTAATGAACGTTTGACTGCATTGAGATATTTAAATGTCATATACAGCAGTGTGGCGCAGATTACGTTGTTTTGAGCTCGCATTACGGGTCCAGTTAATTTCCTGCACACGGACACAACCTAATTGCGTGTTCCTGCAATTTGTGTTACCAATGGCTGCTAACGTCTCTCCCTTATTCGCGAGTCTTGGCGTTTTAGCAAAAACACAGTGAATCGTTATCTCGTAAACAACGCAGGGTTTGTGTTCCTAAAACGATTTAAGCGGTATTATTTAAAATTACTCCCGTAAAATTACTCAAGAAATAAATCATTACTTTGACTGTAGCGATTACATGTAAATCAGCTTTGTTAAATATAAAAGTGTTACACTACATTTAACTACTTATGTTTTATGTAATAACAATATTGAGATATTCTTTGAAAAAATAATATTAATAAATAGTTCATAACGAAAAAATTTCTGACTTTTATAATTTTATAATTCCTAATACAGAAGAGGATTTAATGAACGTACCCAACAGATGTCAGTCTTTTGCATCTATAAGAAACGGGTACGTTACGTTTTACGACAATATATAAACGATAATTGTATATACCCAGAGATACTTTACTGGTGTATAATTAAATATATTTCCAGCATCTGCGCGAATTCCCTTGTTTTCACGCGGAAATGAATGTTTGGTTAGATGTGACAGACTATTAGAACACGGTACATCCATACGAGCAATGAAGTCTATTGCAATCCGATTAATAGATTATATTTTACAAATTATTACAATAGATGTAATAGAATAAAGATGTACAAAATAAAGTATATTAAATAAGCAGTTGTTCATGTTAACTTAGCAAGTATATTGTAATGCCAATTAATTAGGACATTAATTGTTTCAACATAAAAAAAATATAAATTGTTTGAGAAATCCTTTGTAACGGCAAGAGCCTTTGGAACTACAATAGAAAACTTGGCTCTGCTCCTTTGTCGGAAGGTCCGTCAAAATGGCGTATGCGCGCTAAAATTGCGAGACGAGAATACAGTTCGCACGAAGGTTTGGTGAAGTACAGTTTGTAGGAAGGTTTGGTGAAGTATAGTTCGCAGGGAGATATGATGAGATACAGTTCACGGAAAGACCTCGTCGTGGTATAACAATTTTTGGAAGGAGAATTCAACAGGGTTGGCTATTAGCAGGACAAAGTAAAACATTCATAAAAGTATAACGTCGAAACATGCTAAGAAAAAGCAGTTTTTGTGTCCTTAGCCGGCCAGAAATAGCAAAAGTTCCGGTTTAAATCCGGAACAATAAAGACTACCCAATCGACAAATCGCAGAATTCACCTAAGGCGAGCGATCAACCGATAGATGACGAAAGGAGGTTCATCCGAGTTCCTGACGACATATAAAATTTTGGCTTAAAAATTTGGTGTAGAATCTGTGAGTTTAGAAGCAGTGTAAACCCCGAAATAGTGTTTTCGAAAATTAAAGGTATGCTGGAATGCTGGGCAGACGTGAGTAACAATTCAAAAAAACAATTAATTATGTAAACGTAATTGAAAGATAGCCGTCAGATTTCGTTCTCTTTTTTTGATTAAAATTGTTAATCAGAGTCAATTTTTTTTTACTTTTAATTTCGTTCACAACTTAATTTCGTTCTAGTTTAATTGACGAGTAAACTTCTTCTCTTTTAATTGTGATTTGTTGTTGAAAAGATTATAAATATTATTGATTTCTCCATTATCAAACCCAGTGAAGACCCTGAGAAAATCAATATTATAAATTTGTAATTGTTTGAGTTATTGCCACAAATAAAAATATTGTTTGTAAAGTTCATTAATCTTTCATTTAAAAAGCCTATCATTAGTGTTTATTACAATATATATATACGACCTACAGATGACGACGGACAGAATTGTGGCAATAGGACGAGAATTTGGAATTAAAATAAATGTGGGAAAAACGAAGATGATGAAGAATAAAGAACGAGGTACTCATAGAGACTAGGACAAGTATATTCTTTCAAAAACTTAGGAAATATTAAACTAAAGTGACTTTTGAAAAATATGAGGATTAATAGGAAATATCATGATTTATTCGAGGTAAGGAAAATGTTTGCTAAATGGTTTGTGTGGGGTGTGGTGGTATGTTGGTCGGAGGCAACGAAAATAAGTCAAAAGAAAAAAAGTAAAAGGCCTTGTCATAGGCCTGTGATGGGAATGAAGAATATAAAATGATCGGATATATTTAGAATTGAGGAAGTACTAAGAAGTGTTGGAAAGGAAAGAAGCATATTGGAAAGTATTAAAAAGAGAAAAAAATATCGTGGATGAGACACACATTTAGAAGAGACTATTCAATGAGAAATTGGTTGCAGGGTTAATTTAGAAGGTTTAGAGAGTAGTGGGAAGACCAAGAATTGGAATGTTGCATGATGTGAAGAGAGGAAGTTGTTACGAGAAGGTGGTCGGAGAATGACTAACTGATACCTGTAAAGTGACAGATCCACTAAGGATGAAGTTAGGATACTATTACGTAATGTGATAATATATTGCAATTGAAGACAATCGGGAAGTCTCGTAGAAGCTCGCGCTAAATCGCACTACATTCTTTACATGACACGCTTGGAGTTCATAGTATAATTTTCATATGGTTTAAAACTAATATTAGTTATGATTTGGACCAATTTGAATAATTGATTAAATAAACATTGGATGGTTTACTTCATAGTAACTTTTCACTTCTCTGAAGGTAGACATGGGTGGAATTATATTTGCAACTGACGAGCAGGAGCAGAAAGACGTTCTGAAGGGGGATAGGAGCTGGCGGGAGAGTTCTTCGAGGAGGGGATAAAGAAGCATGTTCCACGTCTCACCACATGCATTGAACGGGATGGCGTTTATGTGGAAAACTAGTCAACAAGTGTATCAAAAAATCTTGTATTTTTTTTCAAATAGACTTTCTCTAAAAAAAATCTAATTCACTTACTTTCTGAACATGCCTAGTATTAAAACACAAGTTACTCGGAGGAACATTCAACCAACGTATCCAGTGAAGAAATAAGTACCCAGGTCTTATTTAAGACATCAACATCCATTTGAATATAGTGAATCATTTTGCTTCGCTTTAGGAATAAATGGCCATTGTTCCTTTGGGACCTGTCTGGTGTAAATCTGTGACAATACAGCTCGTGCCTGTTGTTCCATCCCGTACACCGGATGATTTTCATGGAACGATAGACAGGGACTTTGGGGATTGTTGGAATCACGGTCGATTGCGAACATGGACACCTCTAGAAAGCTACATATCAGATAGAAACGTACTAACGCCATAGTTCGGCGTGGACGGGTGGAATCTGAGAGACTACGAAGCGTATTTATTAATAAAGAGTTGAAATTTATTAAATGTAGATGGATTAAATTTTATAATTTTATGAAATTAATAATTAAGGAACTTGTTAAGTCCATAAAAATTATTTAAAAATTAAAAGATGTATTTCTTTGTAGGTGCAGAGAATTATGAAAATATTAAAACGTAAAAATTTCATATCACTGAATTCTGAGACGTGTTACAATAAGAGAGATAATTTCATTTGGAGCGAATGGTTTCGGGTTATTTCTATCTCTCAAAGAGAGTCTTCAGCCTAAGGTAAATTGTCAACAATCATGACTCGCTATTTGGATCTGTCGTATTGAACACTTAACCTGAAACTGTTGTTTATATTTTAGAGAATTCAAATATGAGATAATAGAAGCAAAATTGTTACTGGATCATATATAAAGAGCCATTAATTATAATTGTATTTCTTAAAATAAAATAAAGAGGAATGTCTACTTGGAATATATATCGATAATTACGTAAGTAAAAATTCCTTTTAATAATGCAGCGGTGATTCTGGAGGATCAATGTTAATTAGGTAAGATTTTCAGCGCAAAAATAATCATATTTTATAATTATCTCCAAAAATGTTATAAATTGTTTTAAAGTTAATTGAAATATTTAATTACTGTGTCTAAATAAATAGTGGAATAAATAGTGTTATATTTGTACGAAGGATATTGAATAACATTTCGTAAGGAAAGGAAACAGAAAACCTAACGTAATGATATTATACTTTAAACTACAATTTTATATAAAATCCCGAAGAAAAGTCTAACCTCAACAATTTCCGCTTTGTGGCTTTTCTGTCCGATGCCGAGACGTTGCAGTTTTCAGCTGACGCAATAGTATGCAAATACAATTTAGCAGAGTGCTTGGTTTGCATCTAGCCCAAGCAATATCAACTTGTTCCTTACATTAAAAGTAATGACTATTGGATCAAGACATGGATGGTGCTGCGTTGAAATAGTAGATTTTGCTGTTATGAATACATCCATCGGTTTTCTTCTTAAGGTACTTCGAAGAAAAAAAATCTGGCATTGATTTTCAAATACAATAATATTTGTATAAATGTCTTTGGTGTCGTTGGTTAGTTTTTCAAGTAGATAAAACGTCGAACCTATAAAGATGAAGCATATAAAATGCCTCCAGGGCACAGGTGATTGCAAATTCTACGCAGTTTCAAAGTGAACTTCAATTCTAGTAAATATTTTATCTAATAGAACTTACTGTAAGACTTCTCAACAGGAACAAGTCATAAAATTTATTTTTAAAACACTGACCCGAAGGCCTGGAATGATAAATAACATTATGTTCAATTATTGGTCACATAAAGACAGTAATTGTTCTTTAAACTTAAATTAATACGATACGAAAAACCACACAACGTTTCCTCCGTGTCTCGTTGCTTCTTCAGGTGGGGTAAAACTTTTCACTAAATTGTACTTAAGACGACAAAACAAATTAAATTAACAAATATATTAAAACGAAAATAATACGTCATAGATATTGCGGAGTTATTTTGGAAACTTTAATATTAGTATATTTATTCATTTTAATCTCAACACTTTCAGAAATAATGATGAAAAACATCTGACATATAACTGAAGACGATTTATTTATTTATAAAAAACTATTTATAAATTTGATTATAAAATATATGTAATTTACAAAAACTACGTTTCGTCGTCTTATGGCACATCTTCAGGTATAACAAGTTTTAATAATTTTGCATACAATCCATTCTTATATTAAAATTTTTAACAAAAGTAAAATTTAGAGGCAAGGCCCTAAGACCAAATTATATTAGATGCAATATTTCAGGCCAAACGTCAAATGAAAAACATAACATTATTATAATATATTGCAATAATCAATAAGATTAATTAAATTATAGGAATAATTAACAACATTTACTAGGCTTAAAAGGAATTTATTATTGTTGATAAATTTTACAATTTACAAAACCTATTTTCATGCCGAATTTCTTCCAAACAAATACTTCAAAAACAAATACTTTAATTTTCATTTATTAATTCGTGGCATTTTTGAACATACAATTATTATATCATTACAATAAAATTCGTCGAATCTCTTATCTCTGTGTCACTACTGGGTTTGATAATTAGAACAAAATCAATGTATAAACTGTCAATTAACAATTCAAATATAAAAAGTTAACCTAAAACAATATGAAAATAAGTGAAAAGAAAGTTGAACGAAATGAAAACTGAACGAAATCTGACTCTAACCTTTTAATTATCGTTTACAAATTTATATCACAGTTTTGGTTACTCACGGAATGTCTGTCTGGTACCAGACCTCTCTCTTGTATCTTGAACACTTTTACACACTTTAATTTTAATATCAGGCCTTGGTTTTCACTGATTCTACACTTCACTTTAAAATTAGGCACGATTGGCTGTATTTCGTTGACTGCTCCGTTCCACAATAATTTACCAATGTTCTCCTGCAACAATTCCTCCACGAAGATTTTGGAAAGTTCTATTCTGACTAAACTGCTATTACTTTCCAATATTTACGATGCAGTACTTCCGTGAATGTTTTACTTTGTATTAATTCACAACTTTAACTGGTAATACATTAACGACGTCTAGTCTCTGCTCAAGTTTTATTTGTTCTGTCCCTTGTAATGTTTCGCCGCCAACTGGTCTTTCTCCAAGCGCATACTCAGTTCGCTAAGCGCGGTCTCCATTGTTAAATAAAAGAAAAACCCGCCTTCATTGTCGCCTTTACGCATTCGTACCGCTAACAATTTAATTATATTAAAAACAATTAATAGCCTGTTTAATTGGCATTACAATATATAAATAAATCGTCTTGAGTTAGAAGACTTTATACATTTTATTATTTTACCCAATTTAATTTTGTCTTAGAATTTTGCCTTTAAATTTTTCTTGTCAAAATTATTAATTGGAAGGAAGGATTTTATACAAAATTATTAATATTTATTATACCTGACGAGTCCATTGAAGAGGACAACTCGTCGTTATTCTTGTAAATTAGATATTTTTTGTAATAAAATTTATAAATAGTCTTCTGACTCAATGTATACAGATATAGTTATTATATATTATTGGTTTCCGAAATAACTCTGGCAAGTTACCTACTTCCCTTATCTAAAATGCTAGTAAGATTATAGTAATATTTTTTGTAATTGATCCTAGCCGTGGAAACCAAACATGTTGTAGATTTTTGGAAACACCAATGTTGATATTGTTGAAAAATTTATATTTTGGTTAAGTCAACGAAAAATTTTGTTAATGTATAAGTATTTTGTAAATTACAGACATACGTTTTTCGTTACATAGTTTCGTGTTAATTACTTCTACTCTCATGCTAAGTCTATGACTCTTTTTAATTAATTATTATTATGTTTTAAAAATTTACCAAAAAATGATAAATGTGTTTCGGCTCTGTAGACTAGTAAAGTTCTTCCAGTTTGTGTTGATAAAAAGTTAATATTTCTTTATAATATGTCATTGTGAGGCATTCCTTTCTTATAATAATTCATATTTAAAAAAATATTAAAACCACTAATAAAATTTTATGAAATATATGAAAGCCGACCCCGACATACTCCTGGCCTTTGACTGGAACTTGAAGTTTATTATTTTAGGACGGCGTGTAATTTGTTTCATCTAACCGTGCTTTTGCGTAGATGCAAATTAAAAATGCAGCTTGGAATATAACACTCACGTACCTGCTTCCAACGTTGCTATTTCAAAAAAAAAAAATGATGCCAGCAGACCGTCAATGTGTACGGTTAAAGCCAGCGACTATGAATGCAGCTTGTAATTTTGTCAGGATTTCGTCTTCTCCCTTTGCGCTCACATATGAGCTTCCATCTTTATCCTCAAAGCTTTGTATGCACTGAAGGCCTCGCATTCCAAACCCGCCAATGTTGGTTTTCTTTATCCAGTGATCTCTCAATAGAACATGAATCAAATATTAAAATAATTGTTTTAGGATAACGGCTCATATTTATGCGTTTTTAAATAGTAAGCGAATTAATCAAATTATTGTCATTATTGATTATCAAGTTTACCTACATCCAGAACGTAATTATGGGATCCGGTTTTCGACTTGGATAGCCAGTACCAAATAAAGACGAGTTAAAACGCATTATATCATAATTTCAGTGACGAGTTTACTTACATCCCTTGAAATAATATTATATACACTACTACTGCACCAAATTATTTCTTAAGACCCATCTTTGCCATTGTACCCAAAATAGATCAATCTTTACATTTAACTAAACGTAAAATATATTTTTAAGTTTAAGGGTCTACATAAAAATAGTATACTAATATAGACGCTATTGCGATTATCTTTAGGAAAATCAGATTATGTATTACTGATGGCCAATAAAATAATTTCGTAAATACACACAGAATTAAACCAGGAGATAATTTTCGAAATTTGAATTTTTTGCTATAATTTGATATTAAAATTTAATAATTATAAGACATTACACGTGTTGAAAAAATTTTTGCTCCCAAGAAACCAATATTATTAATTATTAAATTGTTTATAATAATCAATAATATGGTTAAAGTAATTAATTTGTCTGCATGTAAGGGAAAGTTCCTTAAGTGGTTTATGAGCTTCTTTTATTACTACTCGTGTAAGAAAGCTTGAATTTCAATTCTACATACAACACTAGAATGACGGTAAGATATGTACTGTCTTCGTAGACATGTTAATGTTTCGTGAATTTGAAAATTTGGTGAAGTTTCATTTCTATTCAGAGAAATAACTTTTTTTTTTGGGGGGGGGGGGGGTGTAGACAGGCTATGTATAGGGTAATCCACATAGTGGCAACTCCCCTCTTATAGCATAGGAAAGTTGGAAAGGGATTTGAAAGGGGGGATGCGGAAGGGTGGAGGAAGGTAGCCAAGGGTAACTAGGGCCCCCGGGCTATGGTTTAAGGATCCTACCCGGCATTCGCCTAAAAAAAATGCAGGACAAACCCTTGAAAAACCTGCATCAGGTAGGTCGCCCTTCCGATAGCGGGAGAGGAGTTTTCTGTGGGGACGCAGCATTCCCTTCTCCGTGTCTCGACCAGTTTAGGAGGCAGCTGGCCGGCTTGCGCAAAGCGAAATTTATTACAGCCGAATTAAACACATACCTGCTAGCGCGTAGAAATTTGCAATACTTTCGTAGAATATAATAAAATATTACCGAAGTATAAACATTATTTTCATCCCCCAAAATTATAAAATTATTTCTCTCGGTAAATTTTTATAAAATAAAAATCTACTAAAACGCGTGTCTAAAGGTTCCCACAAGCCGAGAGGTGTATGTTCCGGGGTCACAGACCTTGGGCATACGGTAAGAGTTGTCCGCTATTCCCATTGGAATAGTCGGCCAGCTGCCTCCTAAACTGGTCGAGGCACGGAGAAGGGAATGCTGCGTCCCCACAGAAAACTACTCTCCCGCTATCGGAAGGGCGTGGGACAAGTACCCAATGGCCAACCTACCTCATGCATGTTTTTCTAGGGTTTTCCCTGCATTTCATTAGGCGAATGCCGGGTAGGATCCGTAAACTATAGCCCGGGGGCCCTAGTAACCCTTGGCTACCTTCCTCTACCCTTCCACATCCCCCCTTTCAAATCCCTTCCTATGATATTAAAGGGGAGTTGCCACCATGTGGATTACCCTTATGTAGCCTGTTACCTAAAAAATACTGTCGCAATACAGAAAATTTCATGTTGAAGCAAACTACATAACACTTTAAAATTGTGGACTTGCCTTTATAACTTTTTCATCATTATAATTGATATTTATGCAGGAAGAGCATCGATAAATATTTCGAATGACTATAATAATAAAATGAAATGGTTTAAGGAATTCGTTAATATATTAATGGTTACAGTATTAGTTTTTCGAATGGAACTTGTCAGACTGTTGAATGTAATGCCAGAAAACCTTATTCAGTTGTTGATGCTCACGAAGTATTTGAGATAATTAAAAGTAAACAGGGTTCATACATGGAGAAAATGTTGTGACCTCAATAGATTTCCAGAAATAACAGCAAGTGTTCGAAACGAATTTTCTGGTGATTGACCTATCTCTGTTCTGCGAAACAATTCTCCCTTTGACCACAGAGACAATGGGATCAGCGTCTGACAGCTGTTCCTAGACGTCACAGGAGTTGGCGTCTTCGGCTGAGGAAGCCTTACTTGCTTCTAAGAGGTATTGCATTTCCCTATCGAATTTCAGCTCGTTTAAAGATTGCTTTGCCAGACTGGACATCATCACTCAGTTGTTTTTTTTGGTCCCACACAGCCGCAGCAGGGTCTCTAAATTCCTGCACTCAAAGGTCCTTTGTCGTAATTTGAGAGGGTAAGCAGACAACTGTGTTCAGTTTCGTAGGAGACTGGCACACTATACATGTATATTATCATGAATGATGAGCATAGCATCGAAATGAAACAGATGACTTGATATATTTTTTTTATTTCTCGTTTGGCTCCAAATACCTGCTGAACTGTTTCTTCAATCTAAAGCCAAATTTAATTTTTTTTTTCGGGAAAGTAAACCTTAAAAGTTCAAGTAAGCAAACATATTCGAACTTAAAACTGAATTTGCTCTTTTGGATTTTCTTGTACAAAAAAATCCTGCCTTATTTTAATTTATTCCGTCCCATTAAATTTTACTTTCCTAACCTTTCAATTTTACAGTTTTAGTTACTACCATTTGGAGGGGGATAAAAATCTGCGACAAAAGATATTAAGTCACTATTGTAAACAACTTTATTAATCTAAAACTTACAGATGACTATGGATGCATAGTTACGAATGTTCATGTTATATCAGTAATGAGAAGAAATTTTAATTTTATCAAGAGATTGTTTTACAGAGGTTTCAGTAGAAAGCCAATAATAGAAAAACATATGCTTTACCCTACCAGAATTATATATATTAAGTGATGAAGAAAAAATAAATAATTTTTATAGCAATTTAATTTATCTAACACTATTGAGTTCTCAGTAATTGATTAAATAAAATAACCGACCTTACAATGATTAATTTAATAATATTTTTCAGTGATATGTCAGAAATACAAACAAAATAATTTTAAAGACTATAAAAAATATTTAATTTAAATTATTAATAAATAAATAATATAGAGAATACGTCATGGTCCTCAAAGGCGTTAAATCCAAAATTGTTTCGTTCCCGTTTACAAACTTCACCAGCTGTACGATATAAAATTCGTACTGAAGGAATTTAATTAATTGTAAAAATTTAAAGAAAACAATTATTTATATAAATAAATGATTTATAATACCATTATGTGAACATAAAATTTATAAATATTTTTTTTAGAATTTAATTCTTTGAAATACTACGCTCTTCAAATAAATAATAAAATTTGGAATGAAATTTTTAAATGCGTGTGGCTTTGACTTATTTATTAATTCAAGTAAAGCCAGATTAATAACTTTTAAATTCAATAATATTTCAAATCAAAGTGTTACTTAGATGAGGTGTTGAAACACGTGTGAGTGGACTTCTCGTAAGATACACAACGAATTTTTTTTTGCCGAGTTAAACTGGAAATATATATTTTTAATTCCTTATTAAATATTACCAAACGGATGCGTTATATTGAGGCTGTTTCCAGCATGCATGGAACTATCTCACACAGATGGGGGGGAAGGGGGACTTTTTGGGTCGCGTAACAGGATCTGTCCGTGAGCCGGCTAGTTACCCTCTGCGCTGATTCTCGAGCCCTGGAAAGCCAAAGTATTACTCTTTGGAGATGTAAATATTTTATCGCTCCTCCCATGTCAAGTACTTCTCCTAAACTCGATTAAATTCTCCTTCTCTACCCAGTCGAATTTCAACGACTCTAAATCAATCTCCGTCTGAGTCAACGGTCTCTCTCTACCAGTTAATTTAATTATTACAATTATATATATATATATATATATATATATATATATATATACTTTCCAGGATTAGCCTACAGTTCAAAACTGTAACCGTAAGTCACCAAGAGCAATACTATTTGTTATGTGAATCGATAACATCGATGAGAAGGTATAAAGGAATTGAATTTAGGGAATTTTATGGAAATACTAGTCGCCAATACATGAATATAGTGGGAGTTTTGTGTTGAAATAGCTGATATAGATATTATACTGACAAAGAATCATAGATCGAATAATCAAACTAACATAGAAAAGTATTTGATATTGATCACTGTAATCCGGCGCCAATAACACTTAACAAGAGATAATATGAAGAGTGTAGTCTTTATCGTTGCAGAGAATGGATAAAGTCTCCGGGGGTTTATAACCAAGTAAACAATTGTTTAAATGAAATATATATAAAATAGACGACGGCAGTGAACGTCATCGAAACGTCGTGAATACAATTGTTGTTTTGTTAGAGTAAAACAAGACTTTATTTATTCCATATTAATATGTTTTGTTTTTGCTTATTCAAACTACTTTGACAGTCATTTACGAGGAACAAAGCAACATTGTATTGAATATCTAAATTAATCTTACTGCTTTAAAAAAATTCCACATTAAATAGGATGTTTTGAAAAATACATTGAATATTCTATATCAATTAACGTTCGATGTTTTACAACAAGATCATAATCCAAAACTGTTTTTTTTAGTTCTAGCTGATTATAGTACCTTAGTTGATAGAGCAGAAAGTTATAAAGACTACTACGGGAGGTGGCATTGAGCTAACTTGGGCCGACTTGTTACCGCGCCACGTTCAACACGATTTAATTACTGGCGCCTTTGTCACTGCGAGGGCCACATGCTACTGTCAACTCGCTGATTCGCTGTTGTCAGCGACATCTACTTCTGTACAGGCAGCAAATTATAGTCAATTATTTCAATTATTCTCACTAATTTACTTGACGGAATTAATAATCAAATCACATTTACGTTACGACTTTGTTTTTTACACGCCCACCGCATGTTGGATCGTCGTGTTGGGTAGGAATAGAATAGAAATTATTTGTAGAATAATTTGTATACTGTACATCATAATATTCACAATGTTTCCAAAGAATTATTCAAGAATTTCCGGGAAACCAAAAAAGGAAAGCAATTCAGGAAGGGCGCCTCCTTGATAATATGACCAACATCTGAAATAACGTCACTAATGAGGTTGGGGATAAAATACGAATCTAGTTACATTCGTAAAACAGTTAGATAGTGAATCAATATTTTAGAAGTGCATAGAATAGTATAAGAGACTAACTGAAACTTTATAATAATCATGAGGCATTTATTGCATATGCGATACTAAACCAAAAACGAATAATCAGGAAATAGCGCTCACTATTGAGCACATAAATGCAATTACAATTTATTTGTGTCATCTAGGCGTACCCACGTACAAATTTTCTATACCTTCTACGTCAGATAATTCATTCTGTGATGCATATTTTCAAATTATGTGAAACTGATTCTTATGTATCTCGCAAAAGTACATAAACCAATCCGCTGAAGCGGTAAACGCCATTTCCTTTGGGATTTATAGACCATTAAAATGTCTGTGAACGTGTTTTTCTTACTAATATCCTGATAAGTGCTCCAGTGAAGTACTGTTAATGGGGAAAAAACAGAAAACGTGCTTCTTAATCAATATTTGCTTCGATTAAATTCTGTACGTAGTTTGCCATTGATTGTCTTATTAATAGTAGAAATCAAGTGTGTGTGAGTGTGCGAACAGGTTTTTTTTATGAAGAATGTTCACAATTACCGTCGGGTAACTAACGAGAATTAAATACTTAGAGTAAGAGAGTGAAACGGATATTGTTGGATATTGGAGGAGGCAGATGAAGAAAATTTTTTCCCATCATAAATTACTTTTCCACCTTGTCGTACAGTAACTTATAAATTGCCATTGTATTTAGATTTACTTTAAAGGTAATGTATTGTATATTAACTCTTATCTTGCAATAATGAGTCAATTTTTCTTATGCCACATTTTAGGATAGAAGCGTGAATATGCAGAGGATTTCAGAAATAAAAATATTAAGAAGCTGAATTATAAATTTAAAAAAGTTAATTATAACAAATATCCTTTCAAAAGTCTTAAAAGTTTTTACTATTAAAACTGGAGTTTTCGACCTCCATACGGCGTAAGTTTTATTTTTTTTTGTCTATGCAGTGCGTCCGTTTAAGTTACTTAATTGATTATTTATATTATATATGTGCGTGCAATAAAAACTTTCAGAAGTCTTGAGGGGATATTTTTTATAATTAATAATATTTAACAATACAGTCAATCATGCTATGAATTGTAAATAGGATTAAAAATATTCATTTCCTTTTTAACCCCAAGTTATGACAATTGGGCTTCGTATAACCACGCCATTAAACAATTTTCAGGCATTTAAACGAGTAGAATTTACGCAGGGCGACGTTTCGATGACTATCTCTGTCATCATTTTCTGGCTAAGTCAGGTTTGTAGAGTCCTATACACAGTAAATAGGAGGAGTTGAGGAGAGAAGGAACCTACAGTACCCCTATGAATAGGACCCTACAAACAATCTGATTTCGCCAGAAGCAGATACAGAAACATAAATTCGACTCAGTAGCCCGAGTATTATTTCATCATATCCACACCATAGTCACCAATACTTAAAACCGAGAAGAACTCTCATATCGCTATGAAAATTATTTCTTATTTATTTTCTATTTCTCAATAAATAAATATTTGTAAGTGAATTTATAAAGATAATTTTATTGCTATTTATTAACTAAGCCTTTGGATATTTATGACACAAATGAGGGTTTATTTCTTTCTATATCGATGTTTACTGAAAATTTACAGACACGTCGTAATTATGAGTATTTACGCACATGCTACAAACAGCTCACGAATTTTTTGTAATGACTCCGTTCACATCATTTATGTAGATTTCGACATTCACTGCGGCTGCGTTCACTGTACTCACTAATTATGCTAACACTAGACTAGATTACCAGGCTGAGACGAATGCGAAACTTCCCCTTTATATCTAAGGCCACTTTACGAACGTTCTCGTTGCCGCGAGATTCGAAATTTCAACGTTGATGTTGCGCTTCCGGCTTGTCGACATTGGTACTGGTAAGCGCTCTATTAGTATAAAAAAAAACATTTTCAAAATATATTTGATATTCACGTCATATTCATCTTACGTACAACGGTAAATAGGGAGTCTGCAGAGATATACATTTGTATTTTATCAAAAATAAATATAAAAGTCTCACGCCTCTTTTTCTGAGAGACTTACCTCTTAAATGTGCTATAATCAATTACTTTTTCCAAATATTTGCGCTTAAATTAATACTTTCACCAGAAATAATTCTGAAATCGAGTAATGTAAATACAAGAAAATATTTTGTAATAATTTTATATATATTATGAATGTGGCGTTTCTAAATGAAAGAACTGAAGTGAAAACTATTAAACAAGATTTATTAACAATTTTAAAACAAGTATAAAATACACAATATATTTGGGATCTCAGGGTCTTGAACTGGGTTTGATAAATGGCAGATTTTATATAATCAAAATTACATTTACTTTTTATGGAAATCAATGCGTCTGAACATAGACGAAATTTGTTGCGGAAGAAATAATACTAAAGATTGAATTTAAACAATTTTAATTTTATCAAGAATTAAGAATCTCATTTTATCGATAATTAAATAATTAAAGAACGATCTGACTTTTATCTTTTAAACACGGTTTACAAATGATTTTAAAGTTTTTCTCTACTTACGTCCGCCCAGGTCTCATTTTAGCTTTTCGTGCACAATTTTGGGGACATCACTGATTCTAAGTACTCACAGACTCTAAATGTTCACAGGCTCTAATTGGCGTTGTTTGTTAGTTGGTTTAACACAAATTGGTTGGTTCTCGATGCTTTACTGCAACCTGGATTTGTAGATCTCGTGGCTTTAGTTGAAAATGGACTTCATTGGTTTGTCTATGGCCAGCATGATGAATCTACGCTCGACCACCGAATACACACTAGTTGCTCTGTCTCCTTTCCGATTGAATATTGCTTTACTTTTTAATATTTGAAAGCATGTTTGTGACTGGACCACATTCTTTCGTTCTGACTGCCGACTGTAAAACTTTTCGTCTGACCTATTCGCTGTCTGCTGCCCGACTGTACGTTCGTCTCGCAAATTTTGAGCGCGTAGAGCCTTCTCGATCGATCAACAATGCTTTCTTTGCCTTGCCGGTTTGTTGCGGCGTCCTCTATATCCACTAATAATGAGTCCTCTACAATTCAACTTTTCAATTAGAACAATGCCTTAATTACCAATTACTTTAATTTATATATAATAATTAAATTTTATGTGAGCAACTATACTTTTTGTCGTCGTATGTTGCTTCTATTTTGGAACCAATCAATTTCTTCCCAGAACTTTCACAAGACGGTTACCATTTCTTTCTAGATGATTTAATTTCACATCAAATATATTGTCTGACTTTACCAAAAACCTCCTATGGCATTAAAAAATATGTTTGTACAAAATGCCACGCTTTAGGTTGTTAAATATACGACTCTGACATTACTTTTCGGCTAAAGAGAAAAGGATACACACATCCATGATGCCATCCAGAATATTTATGCATGTAAACAACCTTGAAGCGGCACTACAATGCAGTGATATAAAGAGCGGTGTAAAAGTTACCAGTGAGCATGAAGATGTTAGGAGATGCTGCGGCACGGTCGGCACAGAATTGATGCTCCTGCACGCGGTTAAATTTTGAGCTGAGCTCTTCTGCCTCTAGTTTAAGTCATCGTAACGGCCCTTAAAGTAGTGGAATGCGGCGAGAGATTATGATCTGCCTCGCCATAACTTCGCTGCCTTCGCACTTTAAAACGTGGAGGCGCGAGTTACGGGCGATCCGAGGATCTCCTCGCCTGTGCCGTCTGCCCCGTCCTTCATGACGCACAGAAATACTGTCAAAGTTACCATCATTTACCAGCTCTGCCGGCGACTTGGATCCTGCTTGACTCAGAGGATGTGCACCATTATGAATACCCGTGGCTTAGCCTCGAATACCAATGGTCTTCGGGCATGGGAAATGTTAACGTCATTTTATGCTTTGACATAATCAGATTTTGGAAATTCAATTGGATAATAGCTTTGCGATGATTCAATAGAATTTCCGGTCTGATACATCAAGATTTTGCAAAGACTTAAAAAAGGAATACAATTCTTTTTGAAAGAGTAGACAGAATATCTTACGTAGTTTTCAAGCTACGTGATCGTAAGAGAAATTATTTCTCCGAAAACAAGAGAAAAAATAGAGGTTTAATTCAAGGAATAAATTTATCAGTTTGATATAGTAGGCGCGAAAAGAGTCTGTACCTCGGATCTGCGCGAAGTATTGGAAGGTGCTCGGCCGAAGGTGCGATGTGCACATTCCAAAAACGTTTCCCACAGCCTGGCCCAATAATAAAATTGGTGAAGTAATTATAATGTATGTTAACTATTCATATCGATAATCATACAGTATTATTGTTCAGGTTTTCCATTGCAGCAATTTTAATAAATGATACAAATAATTGAAAGTAATTTCTGAAGTTATAAGTCTTAAAAATAATTAAGTTTAAGTTCAGAACCTTAAACATTCGGGTCGTCTTCCAGTAAATTTTGATTGTTTGGCCTCGACATTTTCTGCCTACTGCACGTTACTCTTGTGCTCGTTGATTTGTATTAAGTAACAATACAAGACAACAACGTACACATTTCCGTAGTACTCAATTGAAGCGGGACCTTAGATCATTGTTACATGTTAATAAACAAAAAATTACATTTTATTAAAATACAGCAAAGAACCAGGGTCTTTCATTTATATTTCTGAAGCAGTGTTTTTTTGTCTTTTCTTAATTTTATAAAACAAAAGTAAGTAGGTATCCACTGATGTTTATTAAATGCAACAAGCATCAACATAAATTATTAAAATATTACATAACAATTTTGAAATGTTATAAACCGTTCTTCCGAGAAACGTCGTCACCTATTTTTTGACAGAATGTTAAATATTATTAAACGAGTAAAAAAAAATATTACAAAGATTTCTTTGACACTACCGAATAGACGCAATTTATTTTGAAAAGTTTCACCTAAATTTTCACATTGTGGTTGGCCCAATTATCATTGAAGCTGGTACAGTTTCGTTAGAAGCATAAAAATAAATAAGTGAAAACTTTTGGAATAACTGCAAACTGATACATACAACCAAAATGACGCACATTGTTTCAGCAACGCTGTTGGTACAACAGTCCAGCTGAGTTCGGCAGCGCAATGACGTCACACGTGTAAACACAAATTTCTTCTACTTTAAAAGTGTTTATTATAGCCTTTCCAACAAATTTTTAACTCACTACAAAGATAATTTTTTGAAGAAATATTTCAAACTACTTTAACTTATTAAATGATCAGGATGGAAAAATTTGGGCCGGACCCCAGGAATCTACCCCGGGACTTCCGCACTTCAGGTCTATTTTTATTTATTACCTCGACGTTGTTTCTCAGCAAACCTTATCCGCCTTATTTATCATTCATTGCAACTCTCTGCTTTTTTAGATACACCTTTTTTCTGTCTGTTTTGGATCTATCGCCGTCCTTCGTTCTCCCCCTCTCCCTTACTTGTTTCTTCTTTTTTTTTACTCAGACAAATCATTACATCAATATTGCCGCACCATTGCCAAAACTTTCAAAATTAGATTGTTTTAAACTTTTTACGAATAAATTCTTTTAATTTGTGTTTTTTAATCAACGGGAACCCTATTGTATTAGTCTACGACAATAAAGAAACTAATCTCAAAAAAGCAATGCTTTCCTATTCAAATTACTGGTGCTGTTCAGAGTTCGTCCAACATTTTTCTCGTATATGGATGTAAAGATGTATTTTTTTTCTCCTTTCTAATTAATCTTTAGTGAAGTATATCGTGAGATAGAACTGGTAATCATCTTCTTGCAAAACAGTAACTCCGTTCTCGTTCCTTCGAAATACTTGGTACTACGTCCTCCTCCTTTTTATATCTAAGGCGAGCATCATATCTACGTTACATCCTCGCTACTCTCGAGTATTTGGAAACGCTTCCGTATTGTTTTCATTGTTTCACTATGGCGTAGTTTTTGTTAGAGGAAAAGAGATGCCTCCGTTCCACGGTTTGGTGGAGTAGGAGAGCGTCTCGAGGACCGCGTTTCTGCCGGAAGACAAGGAGCTATTTTTAGCGCCCCACTCGGCCACAGTCCAGACACCTGCTCTCACTATTATCTCTATCCTCCCCCTTCTGCATTTCTCGCTCGAATCCTTTCCTTAGTGTGCAGGGGTTTGCAAACTGAGATTTTCGAGTGTTATGAGCCAGACCGTGTTCAAATAAACCTATGATTTTCAAAATAAATGGTATATCACCGTTTCTACTATCGAAATTCTCATAAATTAATAAATAGAAACATTTGAACTGACACCTTAAAAAATCATGAAAGAATCAACTACCCCAGAATCAAAAAATTGTTCACCCCTTCCAGAATGTAATCTTTGGGACGAATGAATATATTGAACTCATATGGGTTATAATATTGCCTGATGTCTACGAGAAATTCACTCACACAGCAGTAAGCAGTAAGAAGTGTTTGCTTATCTAATACAAGAATACGATATAATATTTATTTTATATGGCGAGGCATACCTAGTCTTGCTCATACTTTCATGACTTTTTCTCTTTTCAAGAGTGTTGGCTATCTCCAATCGACCATCAAATTCAGTTACATATAAAAAAAGTTATTAAATAAGCCCGAAAATTTATTTTAAATAGCATGTGGGATAAACTTAAAATTTAATTACCTGCATGCATCCCTTATTCAAATTTTAAAGATGTGCATATTAAATGAACGGAATTTAACTTAAAATACAATGTAGTTTATAGCAAAACAACGAATCCCGAGGCTCGAGCAATACAATTTATGAAGTGGTAACAATTTAACACTAAACTTGTTACGATAGAAGAATATTTAAGGCTGACATACATTCATATAATCAATTATTAAAAAAAAATTAAGTTAATTGCATTGATGCAAAATAATTATTCTCTTTAAAAGGCTTCTTGAAAGATAAACGGACAGTATTAAAACGAAAGTTTTAGAATTCTATTTTTAATTGTAAAAGAACTCCAAGGACGCAAATTGTCATTAAAACTGACAAAAGAGGATTATTTTAAGTTAAAATTGAAATAAATTATTCAGGGGGATATCGTCATACAACTAAAAATGAAAATGTATTATTATTTGTATTGCTTTAATTCTTCCAGTAAGAAGTGTTTGATTATAAAACAAAAGACAACTACACGACTTATATAACTTTAATCTTATATGACGAGACACCCTTGGCCATGACGTTACTTTTGTGTACTTTTCTCGTTATTAAGTGTTCCTGATACCCGAAGATGGTCATCAACTTCAGTTTAAAATCTAAAACTTCTTTCAATTAGCCGGTGGGAACAACCTAAAAATGATTTTCTAACTCCTTTAGCGGCCTTGCATTTTAAGAAACTTTTATACGTGGGTCTAAGCGCGTCATCCACTCTCCCAAGGGTTATATCAAAATAGTATCATATAGTTTCCCAGAATCCATCCAGAATAAACGAAGAATGTTTTATAACTCTAACGTTTCGTACGTGCGTGATCGCGGAGAGAGAAGTCACGCCAAATGACAGTGCAACTCAAAATTAGCCTCGCTCATTCAGGTGAGCGTGACGTTTCCTTACAGGCAACGACGATAAGAAGAAAGCTGCGTTTAAATTCACCCCAGTTCCGTGAAGGGGGGGGGGGTTGTTGCTCTCCACACAATGACATGATATCGACGTAAAAAAAGTACACAAATGTATACCCGTGCATCCAATTTATCGTCATATGTTGTATTTATTTAAGAGGAAAGTGGTTTGCTTCAGGCGCACATTTGGAAACTAAACTGACGCAAACGTTTAAACCTCGCGGAGTGTAAACATCAAAAAAACTCGACGGCCCTGCACTAATACAGCTTTCAACACACAGCAATTATTCGCCAGCGGGGAAATATACGGATCGATTGTAGAATCGCAGAGACTTTACGTCGATTCATAATCCCATTAAAAGCGCTAGTGGTGTGGGATTTATATTCGGTGCTCTAGGAATCCGAACCCCTCATTTAAGGCGTAGAAACTCGAGAGGCTTGGCCGAATAAAATTGTAATTGATCAGATTAATTCCAAGGAACATGGATATTATTCAGTAAGAAATAAACGGACAGTTTTATATTCCCCCGACCCATCAATTTATCCCTCGTTACAAAATATTGTTTGCAAAATAAAATGTCACTTTTTTAAGTGAGAATATTAATAGGGGGGCGATTTTCGATACGATGCAGACGATTGTAATTTAAATGTTCATGAATCCGATTGCATGATAAACATGTCTAGTAAACGTCAGTAGCCTATCGATAACTAGGTGCATACTCCGACAAGGATTCGATCGTGCTACTGAGGGAACAGTTTGTCGACGTGATGATCGATTTCCGGAATATATCAGTCGCTCTCCAGCAGCTCCGGGCTTGCAAAACGTGTCTTTCTACGTGCCTTTGTTATTCAAATAGGACTACGTCCAATAACATGCATCCGCGGGCTAACGTCTGTCGCGTACAATAGTTTCCCCCGCGAAGAAAGGAGCTGAACATATTGCGCTCCACATCTCATTACTACCGGCGAACAGGCCAAACTTATCACCAAAGTCATATTGAAGGAAAATAAATTGGCAGGCCCCTGTGCCCCCGAACATTGAAAGTCAACCCGATCTAATAAATGGTATTATTCAGTCATTTTTACTACCATGTGTGTGACCTCAGAGTTCTGAGCGTCATTCGAAGGCAAAGAGACAGCAAAGCGCAATGTAATGTTACAATAAAATAATTTACTATTATATACCTCAGCCAAAAATTAAACACATGTAATAAATTTTCCACAAGTATTTATTCAAAATTCAGTAATTTATATTTAAGAAGAATTCGGATTTAAAATTGATCAAGATGATTATAACTTTAGCTTAAAGCTTCTTCAGTTACAGAGTTTTGAATAGTATTTAGGATAGGTCGCTAGAAATTGGATGCCGTAGTAAGATTTCAGTAGAAGAAGGGATAAGGTTTAAGGGGAGGATTGTCGTCAGACGGAAGCAACGACTCTATCATTCTTAATAACATTCATTATATTCATAGGAAGGGATATACAGACAGCGGCAAATTTTCTGTACTTATCATCTATTAACTTTTCCGGATGATAGTTTTCACGTACAGTATAGCGAGAACTGAAGACTTACATCAATGGTTTTAAATAGCAAAGTTGCCGTAACAAAGGTTAGTGTTAAAGAGAGAGCACCGGCCTACACCAACGGTGGACCACTGAGCACAGTATTTTGACAATTACTATACAAGTGTTTAATATTTGACTGTTATAGAGTCATAGTAACTGAATAAATATTCAGTCCTATATGAATAATTGTAATATCTACTGATTATTGTAACACTAAGTCTAATAACACAGTCTAATAAAAGTAAATACTACTGGCATTAGTCAGTAACAAAAATTTTTTATTTAGAATTTATCTATTCTTAAAAAATTAATCCGTAGAATTTACATTTGAGTTGATCAAAATCAGTAAAAAGTATAACATGATCACTTTAAATATGTGGAAGGTCCATTGACCTTCCTGCCCTCATGCTCCTTGTTAGTGTAGTTCTGAGGGGGTTGGGGTGGAAGTTGGAATGTGTCTAGTAACAATATTAATATTATTTTGACACCTTATAATGTATTACATTTGTTTTAAAGCAGAGGAAACATCTCCAACTCCTCGAAAGGCATTTAATGTCTTCACTAACTGGCTTCTCGTACTTCGTACCGGATTGAATACATTGATAAGGTTATTGACAATTTTTGCTAGTATAGGGATCAAGTGTAACCTATTTTGAAATCGTTAGTAATATCTTTTTTAGTACTTATTTGTTCTACGTATCTATAAGTTTACTTTCTGAACGTCTGTTTTTCAGCCAACTCTTGACAACAAATAATTTGTTTACCTACCAATAACCTTAAAAATGAAAGTAAATTGGGAAGGCTGAATTTTAAGAATTTACTTTAATAAATGGTGGAGTACAATTTGAGACAGTCTCAAAGAACAAAAGTTCAGCCCTTTTCCTATAAAGTAAACTAATTCAGTAAAATTAAGTTTCGTAGATATCACCAATTAATCTCCATATGAAAGATGAAAGTTTGATACTTCTAGGTAGACTTTCAACGCTTCTATACAACACCACTATAGAGTATAATTAAAATCTGTTCGACCGTTTCCTTGTGAAAATATATCTAATTAAGCCTGACAGTCAGGAAATTTTAATAGAACGGAAGTTTACGTTTTGGTTCCAGTAAATTCATAATATTCCTTGGCGTATTATATAAAAAAAAGTAGAGCTAAATAATCGCCGTATTGACACTCTTACATATTTTTTTTGGAAAAAAATTTTTTTTTCAATAAATCAGTACTGATATTATTATCTAAGTAGTATATAGAAGCAGCTTTAGTGCGTTAATGGGTTTACTCCTTAACTATTGTTCACTACTTTGATCGTTCACGTACCTTCCATTTATCAGTCATCTTTCAATAAACCGCGAGGTTTCTATTGCAACAACTACATATGACATATATATTATGAAAACACCTTCCCAAAATGAGTTCGATCGAACTTAACCCCTGGAAGCCCACAGTGTGCAACACTGTATGGAACGACCCGTACGAGGGGATTAAGGAGATAAGGCTTTATGTTGAAGCCCTTGATCTCCAATAAAGCAAAAAAAGATGTAAACCTCTGTGTTGACATCCACAGATAAAGATTTTAGTACTGACTCGTATTAATAATACAATTTTCCATTTTTGAAAATGAAATTCTGGAAGAATCTCAAATCACTTTTTATATCCTTTAATTTCAGTACATACCTGTCGATGGTCCCTTCATCTAGTCCAATATCTTATAACGATTAACTATTAATTCCCCGTTTCCCGATTTCATGATTTTCTGCCACTAGAAGAAGCTCACAGAAAATAATACTTTTGTAAATTGACTTAAACTTACCGAAAGTTATCAAAATATTTCTCCAGAAATTACAGATTACAATATTTTGTCCTCTCATTCTGACAGATTATCTACTATTCTGCTTTCATTTTCGAAACCGATATATCTGCCTCACTACGACCAGGCCGAATTTATTGTCTCTGTCCAGAGTTCCAACACGTGATGAATTTCCACTTCCCTGAAGACGAACAGATTTATTGCTGTCATAAGCGTTGAATTATCGTTCACATGATACGATATCCCTTTCACTATATTCTACACCTTTTATATCCTGACAAAGCTTTCTCATTATATATTAAATTTCTTAATGATACAGACATTTAACAACAAAATATCTCTGCGACTGTCAATATTAACCCTCTAAATGAGGAATTCCCAACCTTATTTTATACTTTGACCCACTTGAAAATTTTTTTCTTATAATGCATAAATAGCATCGTGTATGAAGTTGCATCTGTAATAACAATCCAGGACCTAACATAACAAATGTGTATATTATTTAAAAAATTTTAGATGTGCCAACTAAAATATACTATTTTTTTAAAAAATTCTATTCAGAAGTTGTGCTTGATGATTTTTCATAATATGAGTTAATAATTAACATTTAATCGATTTCTTCTTAATAAATTTTTAAACTCACTAAATCCTGATTGAAAAATGACCCATTTTTTAAGACTATATTTACATATCTACTTCTCTGAAAACTGATTCAATCTTCCAAAATTTTTTAAGTTCAATAAATTCTTCTTTCAACAAAAAATTAATATTGGCTGTATCGTTTTCGAATGGATTTATAATACAAGACGGTATACCTAAACGTTCTAGTGGTCTGTGTAGATTTACATGTCATCAACATTAATAATATAGTTTTTCTACAACCGAAAGTCGCATAAAACATGCAGAGTATCGAGACTGTTGTTTGATGTTCACGTTTTTTTCCTATTAATTTATTTTATGTATTATTAAATTGAAAAAATATTGGTTCTTAAATAATGTATCTAGTAATTACATTCTTTAAAAATTAAATAAAATTTAAAAAAGAAAAAATTGTGACCTATGGAATTATAAAGACCCTTTTTAATCTTACGACGACTCCAAGCAATCCCTGCTCTTAATGGCACAGTAAAGGACGTTTTGAAAACAATCACCGTTACATTGCTACGTTAGTATTTTAATTTTTCCCAAACAACCACACATCAAGTGCCAGTAAAATAATAAGTTACGGTTATTATGCATTCAGTAAAACTGGATTTAAAATCGTTGTTGAGTTTAGTGGCGCGTTTGGGGCGTATATGGCTGCAGTCAGCCTTCGTAAAGAACATTTGTTATCGTACCGCGAGGTAACGAGTTGATCTGCAAGCGCAGTTCCTCTTTAAAGTCCCAGATCTGGCCATCGCCACTCCGAACGCTTCGTGAAGATTACAGCCTGTTGTTTTATGACGTATCTTCGGGCGCTTTATGTATTCAAAGAGAAAAAGATTGCGCAACGAGTTATTAAAAATGCTGCACCGTTTCGCCAACAGTCGCAATAAATTGAAAGAAAATTGCGAACGAAAACAGAAACAAACCAATTTAACTGAAATACACAGGGTGGCTTCTTTTTGTCCATGTTCACTTATAAAATTAAGGAAACTATGGAAAATTATTGCTAGTTTTCGATCACCTTGATCGGTCGCGGTCGAAGAATCTATTGCAGTTAAACAAAGCGTGTTGCATTTGGACCAAAAAGGACAATTAACATGGTTCTAACTGTAATTAATGACCATTACCTGCCGTAAGAACCAGAGGATATTTATTACATGACAAAATTGATTTAAACCTACCTGAAAACCTACGAAGCTTGAAACTGTAATATTAAATGAGATCGTATTAAATTGAAGTTTTATGAATGCGCATGAATTGAGAACTTAATGGTTTTTTTAACACAAAAATGTTTAAGCATATTAAATTATTGAAGAAACACTATAATAATACACTCAATACCCAATACCATCCTATCAAAAATATTTCACGGTAGTTCGAAAAATACAGACCTATATTTTGTAGTAACTTCAAAGGATATACACATAAAAATAGTCAACACTTTCGTCACACCTAGATATCATTCTTTGTAATTCAGGGGTTGCTTTTCTGTTCGTCCGAACAGCAACGGTGGGGGGATTCAAGAAAGCGAAAGCATATCGCTTCGGCGACATAAATAAATATTGTAATGGCAATTAATTAAGACATTAATTGTAAATTTGAAAATCAAAATTGTTAGAGAAATCCTTTGTGGCGGCGGTACAGAACATAGCAACAATGTATCCAAGCACGGTTTCCTTTGTCGCAAGAGGTATGCGCGCTCAAAATTTGCGAGACGGTTGTTCAGTTGGCTGGAAGGTTTGGTCAAGTACAGGAGGTCGTATTAAAATAGACGAGATATTCTTTTAAAAAGTAAAGTTAAGTAGACGCAGTGGGCAGACACGACAGAAATTGGTCGAGTTGAAATAGACAAGACAATTTCAAATATTCGAAGGAAATTTGCAGAGAAATATCGAGGATTACCAACCAACAGAGTTGACTGGTCCATGAACATTTTGCTCAAGACGAAATATTCACTTGAGCAGAACTACGAAACCTGCTAAACACAAACAGTTTTTGGTGCACATAGCCGGGCAGGATTAGCAGAGGTCAACCGAGGGAGAGACGAAAAGGAGGTTCATCCTGGTTCCTGATTTTTTATCTAAAAATATTAATTTTAGAATCTGTGAGTTTTTAGAAGCAGTGCAAAACCCCGCCATAGTGTTTCGTCAATTACTAGGTATCTTGGAATGCTGCCGTGAGGAACAATATAAAACAAATAATTGTGTAAACCTGATTAAAAGATAGTCGTCAGATTTCGTTCTCTTCTTTTGATTAAAATTTGTTAATTAGAATCCATCTTTTTAGTTTAATTTTGTTGACAAGTAAATTTCGTCATAGTTAATTGACGAGTAAATCTTTTCTCTTTTAAATTTGAATTTGTGTTTAAGTTGAGAAATAAAGTGATTCGCCATTATGAAACCCAGTAGAGACCCTGAGATATTTTTTAATTGTCTAAACATTGATAATAAATTTGTTTATTTGTAAAGTTGAATAAATTTTCATTTAATTAACGCCCTCCTTTTTGAATATTACAATATGTTTAGGACTCCTTCCTCCTCAAAAGCTTCAATTAAATTGACCTTGTCATATATGTCGGTCCCACTACGAATTCACGGTTCCATTCCAATCTGTCGAATTTCTATGACGATTGCAACTAAACTGCATCCACTGGCGCAACTGCTTCTAACTTTATATATTTACTTATTTATTACGTATTGTTAAATGACTTATAACACGAAAATATATATTGTAAAGTAAAGAACTACCATAACTAATAATTTGGGTAAGTTACACTAATAACTCATTTGAAAATAATTAACCCTTCTCATTTTCCGAATCTTGGCATCCCTAGTTTCCGTGAAGTATCTCTTGGATATTGCAATTAAGTTTGAGAAGGCTTCTCGGATTTACACAATACGGCGAAACCGAACAAAGTACAGCGATGAAAGGGCATTCAAATCTTGACTTTCTCCATTAAGGAAACTGCGTCTCGGCACAACAACGCTCAGAAAATTACCTTGAAATTATATTCCATGAGAGCAGATTCAATAATACGTCTAATTAGAGTCATATAAGAACGTAAACGCAAATATTTCCTTTTCTTGTTTGGGATAAATAATGTTATAACCTATTCCAAAACGGATTTTAATATAGTATTATTATTAACTAGCGGGTGCCCGGCGTTGCCCGAGATGTCATTTATCCAGAACCCCCGATACACTCCAATTTCGGTTGCTTTTGCGCTATTTTTATGTAACGCTCCTCAATCCTCTACCCCCACCCCTAGGCGCCCTCCCCTCTCATACTGAAAGGAGTTGAAATTATACACAAACTTCACCAGTAGAAATACTATCAATTCCATTAACGCCTGCCGAATATTATTTCCACACGATCATCAACTCGAAAAAGTATTTAATTGATTACTTAAATATATTCCTTGAGTATTTCAGGATATAATCGTCACTCAGTCTTCATACATTACGAAATATTACATTGATGAAATTGTTAGCTAGACTCACAACTAATACAGCGCGAAAATTAACTTACATTTTCCCCAAGGATGGTAAAGTAATTCGTATTCTTCTTTATTACCATTCGATGGAATATTGCACATAAAATTATACTTTTTATTTAAAGAAAATATTTCTGCTTTATTTAATTCCTAATAATCTCCTTCGTTCGTTGCGTAGTAACGTCTTTCTCTCGCGTGACGTCATTGTCTCTTGGCGCGCAGTAAATTAATATTTAATGATCACGGTTTTTAATTATAATTCTTTCCACATGTATACTTTATATTAAATAAAAATATTTCTGCTTTATTTCATTACGAAATACAGAACTATATTTAGGATGCGTCAATGTCTTGAAAACTTATGACGTCATCGTCTCGCGCAGTAATTTAACACTAATTCGTAACTTATTTCAATTATAATTATTTCCACGTTTATTCTAGGGGTTTCTCACCCCCACAGTGCCGGTTCTCGATTTTGGCAGAATACGTATACCAATTTTTGTTGCATTCTGTCCACGCGATAAAATTTGTATAAAGAACAACGTAAATACAAACATACATACATACAAATATACTCCCTATTTTATTATATAGATGGTTACATAAGTCCGAAAAATATTTTTAATGACACATTACAATTTCTTCTCATACAAATTAATTATAGTCCTATTTAATCATTTAGTTTTAAAGTTCTCCTAACTATTTATCGTTATTTTTTATAATACTTCCTGATTGATATATTTTTACATTACACTTTATTTTTCTGACTTATATGGTCATGAATTATAATATTAATCTAAAATGTCTGATAGCTTTCAATTTTAATGATAATGCTATCGCCAAATGTCAGTAGATTCTAATTCCTTATAATCTATCAAGAAAATAAAAATTTACGAATAATCCAGTATTGAAAGTTGGCAGGAGAAAGAATTAATTACTTGCAATGAAAGGAATAAATACGGTAAATGTGTAGTAGAAGAAGAAGGTGTAGATTCTTCCATAAACCTAAAATTAATCACCTCGTTTTCTCTTTGTTTCTGTAATTTTTGCTGTAATTATAATACGGAACCAGTGCTAAATCCTTCAGTTATTTTTCATACTTGCTCATTGTGTCAATGAAATAATTCACCAAGGAAGCCTGCGAGAGAATACTGCGAGAGAGTATTCTCTCGCAGGTGATCCTTCCCAGAGAGCTCTGGCGGAGGTTACCTTTGGGGATGCCTTCACATCTCTCTGTTTTTTTTTGAACTAAGGTTCCCACATGCCGAGGCACCTCGGCCTGTTTTGAGAGGTGTATGTTCCGGGGTCGCAGACCTTGGGCATACGGTAAGAGTTGTTCGCTATTCCTATTGGAATAGTCGGCCAGCTGCCTCCTAAATTGGTCAAGGCACGGCGACGGGAAAGCTGCGACCCCACAGCTAACCCCTCTCCCGCTATCGGAAGGGCGTGGGACAAGTACCAAATGCCCGACCTACCTGATGCAGGTTTTTCTAGGGTTTGTCCTGCATTTGTTTTAGGTGAATGCCGGGTAGGATCCTTAAACCATAGCCCGGGGGCCCTAGTTAACCCTTGGCTACCTTCCTCCATCCTTCCGCAACCCCCCTTTCAAATCCCTTTCCTATGCTATAAGAGGGGAGTTGCCACTATGTGGATTACCCTATACATAGCCTGTCTACACCCCCCAAAAAAAATAATAATTTTCCATTTTTTTAAGATTTATATTTGTTGTTTCCTGTCATTTTCTAATTCGACTAACTCAAGTAATTAATTCGCTGGTAGCCTAAAATAATAATTGAATCATAATATTTACAAGTCGAATACGCAGGCTTCACCATGGTGATTCATAAAACTCTGACGTCAGTCACGTCCTCACTCTCGCTAAGTCTCGCCTTCTCCATAACCTGGCACGTTCAACAATATTATATTAATCTTGTATCATATTAAATGTACTTATCTGAGAAATTACTGTAAACTGTAAATATTTTTTCAAAACATCTCTATACTTCATATCGGTATTCAACAAAAAAACGTTGACAATGAAAGATGTTGAGAACAATGTTTCGCCGACCTCCTGTGGTGTAGGGGTCAGAGTGACTGCCTCGCGTAACAGATTTCCCGGATTAGAATCTTCATTAAGACGATTTTGAGGAGTATTACTGCTGTTAGAAAAGTGTATGGTATAATATTAATAGTTTAATAATTACTATTATGATGATATTCCTATAAAAACTAGTTTTGAATTAAATAAAATTGTGAATTTATTAAATACGTAATATAAAATTTCTTATCAAATTAATTACTTAAGGCTTTGTCTATGCAAAGTGCTAGCCACCGTTTAGTAATAGATAACAATAAATCTGTATATTCTAGTGGAATATTTCTGGATATTTTCCATCTTCCTATAATTCGATGTGAATCAATTTAAAAAATCCTCATTTTCTTGTTCACTTTTCATTTACCATTTTGATTTATGTGCAAAAAATACAAACCATGTTTCAGATTAAGAAAAAGAGTCCATGAACATTTTTATACGACGTTCCCGAACCTTGCAAACATCATCCTCTTTACCAACGGGGTCCATGGCTTCGGTTACTAAAGCAAACCAATCTATTGAAATGTTTGGAAGGTTTACGATGACGGACACTTTGCATTCTGCTTTTACAGTAAATTTTGTTGGCATAATTACAATGGAGGTAGTCAGTTATTAACACAATTAAATTACTTGTTTGAAATTCTGAAGGTACTTAATTTTTTTAAATTGCATGTAGCAGTTTTTTTTCTTGTCAATAGAGAAGTTAATTATTTTTTCTTAGTATTTATAAGGAACCTATGTATAGGTATTTTGGTTAATGTTGACAATATTCGACAGAAATTTTCTGAAGCCTTCTAATTTCTTACTGATAAATACCTACAAGCTTATTATTAAGGGGAAACATAGTGAAAGAGAATAGTCGTCGCACCAATACATAAAAAAGTATCTATCGATAGAAAATATAATTACGGGGCCTAGTTCTGTTGGGCACTTTAAATGTGGATGAAACCTAATTTCGGTATTGAAGAAATAACGAATACGTTTATCGCACAGCGTTCCGACCCTTTAACTTGTTTGTCAGCAACCCTATTCTGGTAACCTCGTTTCTGGAAATGATGCGGACGAAGCGCAGGAAGCGACTGAAACCCACGTGACTCCCGCTTGAATCCGTGAAGCACTCTTCTGTATTTCCGACACCTCTTCCCCTCATTCGCTACGCTCCAACAAATCCAGTAGCGACTTACAAAACTTGGTCCTTTAGCAAAGCGCAGAAACTTGAGAACGCCTAAAGTAGCTTCGAATGTGTGTCGACAGGAGTGCAACTTTAAAGTAGCATCAAGGGAAGAGAGAGGCAGAATCACTGAATGCCAATCACCATTACAACTATTTCTTTAGTCATAAGTCATGACTCGGAATATTTATTCGATTTTTCGCAACATTAGCGCATTATTAAAAATTTATATATATATATATATATATATATATATATATATATAAAACTATCCATTTTCTTGTTACTATAAGTATCTCCCTGTTCGGGAAAAAACAGTCAGGTAGATTCAATTTTTTTAAGTCTACTGAAAGAGTACAATACAATTATGTGATTCAGTGCCTTACTTCCTAATTTACTAGTTAGACGAAATTCTAGTCTTTCACACCGATAAATTCTAATTTTTATATCAAGTTCAGTGAATAAATTTAAGAATAGTATTTGTAATGGAAAACCAAACTTGGGTTGCCTTTACATGCAAATACAATGTGTACAAGTTCCGAATACTCTCTGCAGGTAAAAAGTAATATTTAGAGTCAGTACTTATATTTAAATTATTTATCATTAAATACAATTTTTCTCTCTAATCGTAATAGAGTTACCAATTTATCCTTCATCAACAAGATGTGTTTCAGTCGAAGCTGAATTTCGTAGGATTTTATAAATATTACGTTTATGAAACTCCACCAAATAATAATAATAATAATAAATGTCTTACCAGCGGAGGACAAAAATTACATTTTTCAATTTTGCATAAAGGCACTACTTTTTACTATTTTACTGTCATTCACAGCAGTAAATGATACCAAGATCTTTTCTTAAAATAAAATCTTCTTTATTAAATCATAACCGATAAGTGGTTTAAGTTATAACCCCTTTGAAAACTAAATTAAAGTTCGATAAACACGATAATATCTAATTATTAAATAATTGAATAGTTAGGTAATGTAATGGTGTTCCGGACAGAAGTTTTTGATTACAAAACACAATAAAGCAACTTCTGCTGACTTGACATAAGTTAGATGTAAATGTTACAATTGGAAGATTGAAAACCTAAAAATCATTGTTAAATTGTGACTTGTAATTTCGTGTGATCAGATTATGATGATAAACTCAAAAGAGGGACAATTCTTTCATCTACGTTGGTATATACATCCTTCGGACTAAACACATTATTTGGTGTGTGCGGATTCTGTGTAATATTAAAATTGTTATTTAATAATGATTTGTCTTTTCAGCCAATCCAATAAAATCTTCACCATTGTCTACTACTTTTCTCAGTTGTCGATCCAAAGACGGGAAGTGGCTTTTCGCATTTCTATTTGTTGGCAGATATGCACATGAACTATTTCATGTCGAATAAGGAGAGTGCTTTAGATTTCGGATTCAGTATCAATATGAGGATGAAAACTATTATTAAAATCTCGCTCTGAAACAATGTTTTTCTATTAGAAAAGTGACTTAATAGTGACAACCTCGGTTTCAATACTCACTCATTTAATTATTAATAAAAGGACAGCTTATTCCAGCTTATGTGTGTTGAGTGACTTTCTTCCTAGTGCAAGTCTAATTTCTATCTGCGACAATTTTGGCGAAATATGCTGCATGCTCGTTTATTTTCTAGCCTTCACTAATTTTTATACATGGAATGTTGTATATGCTTCGGTTTTAAATCTCTACAATTTATCTCATCTAAGCTTCTTGTTTTCTTAATGAATTAATTCATTTCACCTTTGATCAATCCACATTAATATCCTTTCTACATAGTGTCCTGACGTTAGACCGTGATTGTGATCTAGTGAATTGTAACTGGGCTCTGGTTAAACAATGGTTGGAGAAGTATCGTAACGGACCTGGAGACTACTCGGGTGGCTCAGTGGTAGTGCATCCGCATACTAAGAGTGAGACCCAGGTTAGATTCCCGGACCGGTCGAGATTCTTCCGTCCTGCTCCTTCAATTAAATTTCATGGCATACGTGTCAGCCTCTTATGTTATTTCTTAATTGTTTCATCCTTTGATATAGCAATTAGAGGACCTGAAAATCGTCAAACATGTAAATAAACACGATCACTGTATCAATTACCTCCTGCGTACCTAGGCAACTTGATTTGCGGCGTTTACCTCGCTGAGCGTTAAACATATAATAGCTTGTTGTGGTTAATTAACATTGGAAGCTGTTCGAACAGATTAATTACCTATTTGTAAATTTTGATAATACGAACTCAACACTATCAACGAAATAAACCGAAAATATGTGAAAAGGTTTCATCATAAATTATCAATGAAAAAAAAATCTGAAAGTAATAAACTTCGTAAATAATCGTTTCGTGTGAAAATAGCTTAGGAAAATCTAGTTTTAATGTAATAATCTTGCCACTACCCTGCCAGGTTTCGCGAACAGTTTCATTAATATGTCGTGTTCGCAGATTTAAGTTATTTTTCTTCTCCCGCAACGCCTTTGATTCCCTGGGGCTGTGTTTCGCCGTCGTCGTTTATCTCTGTCATGAGCGTTCCCAGGTAGCCTGTATAACCTTATCCTCCTGCATGCACACTTCTGGAACTCGAATTCAAATTTTACTTTAAACATTTGTTGTAATATTAATATTCTGGATTCTTGCCTTGTTGTTCCAATTATAATTATTTATTTTTCGTGTAATTTTGCAACATCTATAGCTTACTCCTTCGTCAGTCGACTGCCAGCGATTGGATCTTTCTCCAGGGAAGTTTCTTTACTGAAATACGTAGTTTAAAAATATTTTTTTGGGGACGGGGGAGGGGGCAGATTGAATTTTAAGTATTGGCTTTTTCAATTGGTTTTTTTTGCTACTTAAGAGAAAAACAATTCAGCCGTTTTTCCGTAAAACGAACACAATTCCTCCCCAGGAAGTTTAAATCAGGATTGGAACGTTTGATATTTGGTCTATATTTGGCTAAAGGTAGTTTTATATTACTTAAAATATTTTAAATACTATACATAACAAAAATAAATAAATTGGCCTTGCGAAAAGAGAGCAGACTGTCAGGAATTCTGAAGATACCGGTTTCGGATCCCCTGATACATTCAACATAAACATTAACTCAAGTAACTCTACTCTATGTACATAAAAAAAACTATTTTATTAAAAATATATATTTGGTGCCCTTTAAGAATGACTCTAATTTAGCCTTTGCCAATGAACTGGAAAATAATTATGGATATGTATATTTTCTTTCTCAGTAAAATAATTATAGCCTATTTCCATACTTTTAAATTAACTATATAATGTTGAAATAACATAAAATTGATCAACAACGAAATTGTATTTGACCTCGCCTTTTGTTTTCGTCGTTGATCTAAAGTATTTAATTGAGGAATAGCACTAAAACGTTTTTACACATTTTGTTTTGAAAATAATTGACAAATATATCATCAATTCAGACAAAAAAGTGATAATATAAATACCACACAACGTTTCTGGGATCCTTGTTCCTTTCGGCAGGGGCTACGAAGAGTCTAGAGCGACACAACTGTCAAAAGTTTGAATTTTGTTAACTGACAAGTGCAGTTGTGTCGCTCTAGGCTCTTCTCCGCACCTGACGAAAGGTACAAGGATCCCAGAAACGTTGTGTGGTATTTTTATTATCTCTTTTTTGTCTGAATTGGCTGTCTTTCTTATTCATTGTTTTCAATCAGACGTATATTTATCATTTTAAATATATTGTAATGCCAATTAATTAAGACATTAATTGTGAAACTGAATAATATAAATTGTTTGAGAAATCCTTTGTAGTGGCAGGAGCCTTTGAAACAGCAATAGAAAAGCTGGCTCAGTTCCTTTGTCGGAAGGTCCGTCAAAGTGGCGTATGCGCGCTCAAATTGCGAGACGAGAGGAGAGTTTGCATTAAGATATTGATAGAAACAGTTCGCAGGAACATTTGGTGAGAGAGAATTCACGGAAAGACCTCGTCGAGGTATAACAGTTTTTCGAGGGAAAATTCACCAGGTCGGCAATTAGCAGGACAAAGTAGAACATTCGTAAAAGTATAACGTCGAAAGCTGCACACAAAAGGCAGTTTTTGTGTCCATAGCCGGCCAGAAATAGCAAAAGTTTCGGTTTAAGTCCGGAACAATAAAGACTACCCAATCGACAAACCGCAGAATTCACCTAAGGCGAGCGGTCAACCGATAGATGACGAAAGGAGGATCATCCGAGTTCCTGACGACATATAAAATTTTGGCTTAAAAATTTGGTGTAGAATCTGTGAAATAGTGTTTTCGAAAATTAAAGGTATGCTGGAATGCTGGGCAGACGTGAGTAACAATTCAAAAAAACAATTAATTATGTAAACGTAATTGAAAGATTTCGTTCTCTTTTTGATTAAAATTGTTAATCAGAGTCAATCTTTTTACATTTAATTTCGTTCACAATTAAATTTTGTTCTAGTTTAATTGACGAGTAAATTTTATTTTTTCCTTAATTGTGATTTGTTGTTGATAAGATTATAAATATTATTAATTTGTCCATTATCAAACCCAGTGAAGACCCTGAGAAATTCAATATTATAAATATGTAATTGTTTGATTTATTGCCACAATAAAAATCGTTTGTAAATTTATTAATTTTTTTCATTTAAAAAGCCCTTCATTAGTGTTTATTACAATATGTTATTTAGATACGTTGTCACAAAATAGACCAATTCTTTTATACGATGCCTTACATAAAATATGTTCGTCATTTGTTAAATGGACCGGATTCTCGTGTTCGCCACGATTCTCTGTGTTAAAAGGAGAATATTTTACGAATTCACCGTGGAACATTGCCTTTTATGAGCTTTCTTCTGCAAGCAAATATTTTTTTTTAAAAATCCGGAGACACATCGTTCTCGATAAAAAGCTCGGTGTATTATTTATTTCTCGTCGAGTCCGTGAAAGTTTCCTTGTTGTACGCTAAGCCAGCGATTTGCTTTTTCTGTTTGCGGCGGCAGAAGGAGATTGGTGAATTATGGTGTTGTGTTCCAGCGCTCAGAAACTGGGTGCTGGTTAATATCCGGTGACTCGCCGCATTCTGCGAACTCAATTTCGAAGACACTTGGCGAATGAACCGTTATCTGCACAGAGTCTCTATTCAGACCGTGAATTATTCGCGCTGTAAATCAAAGGGTCACTCGGATTTTTAAATAATTTGAACGAGACCTAATCTTGTATTGTTTAACAAAACGTCTAACGGAATACAGAATAGCATTCATTAGACGACCCATTCCCGATTCGTTGGATGTCAAAAGTCAATTTCCCTTACAAGAGGCAGTGCACCAGAAGTATGTATTTGAAATTTTACTCAAAAGTAGTTTAAATAATACTAGTTTTGACATATTAATGGAAGAATTTTACTCACTTTATTAGTAGTATGATTGTTTAATTTTTTTGGGTGGATGTGTCGATTATAAACTTCGGATTAGTTTATCAGGATGGTTAATTACACACACAAACATTATATACATGCCAACATTGCAGTATTGTTACTCACCACGTAAGTACGAAGTAGGATGTCCAGTGACAGTTCTCAGTACGACGCCCCTCAGCTGTTAACTCGTACAAACAGCTGACGACACACAGCTATCACTTCTGGGAAAATACAAGCAAGAACAGCGGCCCATTTTCTGTCTCATGTGTCGACTCTGTAACAGCTAAAATCTCAGACTCAGACTAGACTGATTGTTTACACACTTAGTTCACACTAATACCGTAGCGCTAATGTTTCGCCACCAAGTAGTAATGATTCCTCCCTCCCTTTTGTATATTAAGGAATGTAAACGGACGTGTTTTATTTGTTAAAATTAGCCGCTTTAAGAACTGAAAAGAGAAATTTTTGTAGGTAAACGACTTATTTGTACGATATATGCACTGAAAAATTCTTAAATTCACCGAGAGAGCACTATGACGTCATTGCCAAACAGCCAACTTCAGCATCATCCTCCTTCAGAAAAAGTAATTAGAAAAATAGAGATAACTGCTGAAGTCACTTACCTTATGATGTGGAGACTCGTCAGTTTAAAAGACTGGCCAAACAAGACGAAATGACGTCACAATAATGCACAGTACACGCACTATTACGGAGGTCACTTCCTTCATTCACAGCCTTGAAAAATCATCGGGATATATTTTATCGACATTTTTCTACTCCAAGTTCTACATTACACCAATGTAAACCTAATAAAGTCCTAAGGCCATACATGAAATTTCTTAATCTAATTTTTTTAAGATGTGAATAAATTGCGAAAAAACTATCAAACGTGACCAAAGTCAATTTGACTCATGATTTATCAATTTATCAATAATTCACATTTATTTGATACTTATTATTTTAGTGTAATTAGAATACCTTGAGAATGACTCTCAAATTTTCTTTCTTGAAAAAAAAATTTAAAAAAAAAATAGAAAATAAATATTCTGAAATTGAACGGCGGGTAGAAAAATCTGACTCAAGGGGTCGACTCACAAAAAGCTTGGAGAGGTAAGTTTTAACATGTCCATGGATGCCACATTTCCTCAAGTGCATGTTGTTTCATATCTGCATCAGAAATTAGCTCTCTTAGAAACCAACAGACGCCTCTGGGCTAATAGTAAAAGTTATTTTGTATATATGCTGCACTATACATTAAAGGGTTGAGAACGTAACGTTGTGATAATATCTTTGTATCAACCGCTTTATTAATTTTTTTCTGGGATACATGGCAAGTTTATCTATTAATTGTAGCATTTCAGCATAATTTAATAGTTTTTGTAATTGAAACTGATGTTCACGTTTTTTTTTCGAGGCAGGTTCTTAGTCGTAATCATAAAATGACGATAGAAGTTCAAAGTGGAAATATATTATAGAACTAGTGTTTTATAATCAAACACGTGTTACTGGAACACTATTTTTCCAAATTTAATTCGTGGCGCATTTCATTATAGACTTATACCGTGAGTGCTTTAGGAGAGTTCACTGAATAATTTATATGTTAATTTTCGCACAGATAATTATTGAAACAATGCCATTTTTGGTTACAAGAAATTTTTGCCTCCTAAACTGGTCGAGGCACGGAGAAGGGAATGCTGCGTCCCCACAGCAAACTCCTCTCCCGCTATCGGAAGGGCGTGGGACAAGTACCCAATGCCCGACCTACCCGATGCAGGTTTTTCTAGGGTTTTCCCTGCATTTCTTTAGGTGAATGCCGGGTAGGATCCTTAAAATATAGCCCTTGGCTACCTTCCTCCACCCTTCCGCATCCCCCCTTTCAAATCCATTCCTATGCTATTAAAGGGGAGTTGCCCAAGGTGGATTACCCTCATGCAGCCTGTTGCCCTAAAAAAAATCTTTCTAGAATATTCGAGCACAAATAGTAATAAAAAAAATTCTTGAAATATTACCCTTCACAAAAATATTGCTCTATAAAGACAACAATTGTTTTACTGTATTCACTTATGTTGGAAAGATATTAATTAAAGATGCGAATATTTGATTATTTTATGTGCTTTCTTAAACCTTGCAGCTTTGCCTTCTTAGAATATTATAACGCCGTCTGTTAGTCTCAAAAATCGCTGTTTTAATATAGGCTATTTCATTATCATTAGTTTAGAAGTTAGCACGGAGGATTTATTATGTATATTTTTCATCTGGTGAACTGGGGAGGCAACTGAATATTCAAATTGCGAAGGTTGGCGCATCACGCCAGCATAAACAAACGAGATAAATGTAATACGTCATAATCTCAGTTTATCATTTTTTTGTCTCTCATCTTGATCACTTAATTTTAATATCCCATTCTCTCTTACCATTCATATTTGCCCATTTCTTCGCCATATTATGAAACAGACACTTTATTGTGTCTGACTTTTTATTTTGCAATAAACATGAGTTGAAGTCGTATTTTGCCAATATAGAAATTATTATATAAATTTAGCTATATTAATTTCATTTATTGATCAAGATGCGAATCAACGATGCAGCTGTACCTGGCAGAAGACCTTTAAAATTAATTTACTTTCTCATGGCAGTGTTACAACTAAACATTTCTATTACATTTCCAGATGACGATGACCTCCCGGATGGTTGTTGCTTCAGGAGACCTCCGACTAATCAACACCACCAGTATCATCCGAATGTCGATAACCGACAGCGGCAACAGCAGCAAAACCAATATCAGCAGTGCCAGAAGCGTGAAGAAAAACACTCGCTTCACAAGACTCTGAAACCCAAGCAGAAAGTGCAAACTATGGCCAAGCAGAAGACAATGGTCCGGAGAGCGTCCGTGTCTTGTGTGGTTAAGGTATCTATACCTCATGCTTTGGGAAATGTTTAATAGATATATTAAAACGATATAAATGATAAATAGGGAGTCATAATTATTTTTTGAATATAATTCAGTGCGTCCACTGGAACTGAGAAAAGTTGCCAGACTATTATGTTAATAATGGTTAAGAAAGATAGCCAATACAGACAAAATAGGGGATATTTATATTACCCCCTTTTTTCTTTGTATTGACTATCTTTTTTATTCATTACTAGCTGGGTGCCCGGCGTTGCTCGTGTACTTATTTATATAAACTCGAAAAAGTATTTAATTGATTACTTAAATATATTCCTTGAGTATTTCAGGATATAATCGTCACTCAGTCTTCATACATTACGAAATATTACATTGATGAAATTGTTAGCTAGACTCACAACTAATACAGCGCGAAAATTAACTTACATTTTCCCCAAGGATGGTAAAGTAATTCGTATTCTTCTTTATTATCATTCGATGGAGTATTGCTGTATAAAATTATACTTTTTATTTAAAGAAAATATTTCTGCTTTATTTAATTCCTTCGTTCGTTGCGTAGTAACGTCTTTCTCTCGCGTGACGTCATTGTCTCTTGGCGCGCAGCAATTTAATATTTAATGATCACGGTTTTTAATTATAATTCTTTCCACATGTATACTTTATATTAAATAAAAATATTTCTGCTTTATTTCATTACGAAATACAGAACTATATTTAGGATGCGTCAATGTCTTGAAAACTTATGACGTCATCGTCTCGCGCAGTAATTTAACACTAATTCGTAACTTATTTCAATTATAATTATTTCCACGTTTATTCTAGGGGTTTCTCACCCCCACAGTACCGGTTCTCGATTTTGGCAGAATACGTATACCAATTTTTGTTGCATTCTGTCCACGCGATAAAATTTGTATAAAGAACAACGTAAATACAAACATACATACATACAAATATACTCCCTTTTTTATTA
This sequence comes from Zhengitettix transpicula, assembly GCA_037074705.1. Classification (NCBI taxonomy): domain Eukaryota; kingdom Metazoa; phylum Arthropoda; class Insecta; order Orthoptera; family Tetrigidae; genus Zhengitettix; species Zhengitettix transpicula. The sequence continues at coordinate 42,372,827 of CM073591.1, read as the reverse complement.
TATAGATTTTCAATGAGACGCATTTTTTTCATTTTATTATGTTAATAATTTCCCAAAAAGTAATATTTGGTGATTACGTCAATACGCTGCAACCTAGAAAAATATCTTCTTTAATATTTATTCACAAATTTAACCGACTGAACAAAGGACATTTATAAAAAATTTTTACTAACTGATAAGGAATGAAAAATCTCGATGGGATCTGAAATTGAATTAGGATCCCCGCTAAGAAGGAGATCGCTCTAACCACAGAGCTATCCTGAACACAGACTCACTAATTGATTTACATTATTTCCTCTGTCCTTGATTTATGTTTCTATGAAACTTTTATGGAGAACTTAACAAATAGTGTGCTGACACTGTTTGTTAAACAAATGAAAATTGTTGTAATTTAATTTTAGAGAGTTTTATTTTCTTATTAAATTTAACTGATAGAAGTAGATAACTCTTTAAAAAAATTTTTAAGACAATTAATAACGCGCTCGTCTTGTTTCTCACACATAAAAATGTTGTTTATTTCATTTTAGAGCGTTTTGTTGATATAAATGGGTCAGTAATTGCATCTAAGTGTATTCTTCCGTGCTCTGGAAGGCGTATTCAAGCAAGTGAGGATATTTGTGAAACTAATTTTCCAACTTTCACAATCTCTTCGCAACGTCCGCGATCTAATGGAACAGTAAGACCGGCGCTTTCCTTCTCAAGGCCATAAATAACCAAGTTTAATTAAAATTTAGAAGATATATTGTTAAAAATATTTCTCTGTGGTCTCGCCCGTAGATTGCGACTTTCCGGAAAGCTGCAACCGCCTCCTATATTATTAGACAAAACTCTTCGCAAAAACGGGGCCACCAAATCGGGTAGCTTACTTTGTTAAGGAACATCTGCAATCAATAAATGAAATAGTTGATTGACAAAAAAAACCTTCTCAAAACCTTTGGATTTGCGAATTTTTCGGAACGGTCTCAACGAACCAATAAATAACAATTCCAGCTCAGTATCATCAAATTTGAGGACATTGAAAAAGAAATTATTTCAGTTATAAGCTTCATATTTGAATCTCTGAGCAATATCTTGGAGTTATATATAGTCAATATGTAGTCGTAGAGTCAATAACAACACGTTTCTAGAGCACTCTCTAAAATATCAATATGCGCAATTGTATGACATATTCAACTTATAGTGAGGCAAATAATAGTTGAAATCTTCTGTCGACAGAAGTAATGCGGATGCTCTACCACTGAACTATCCCTGTCGACTCCAGATCCGGTGTGACATTCTTCCATCAATTAAGACTACATTAATCTCACCTTACAATTTACAGGTCATACAATTTCTTCATGGCCTCATTATTAAATAAAAATTTAATTTGGCCTTATGGTCTGAAGATTGGTTAAGCTTTCCTTATTCTTTAAATGAACTTTCCAAAATTCTGATCAATTTACCTAAAACGTCTCTTCTTTATCGAGTTCTGGAATTAGGGCATTAAGAAGTTGTGTGACTTATAAATTGTAAGATGAGTCGAATGTAGGGTGGTTAATGGATGCAGGCATATCGCGCTGGATCTGGAGTCGACAGGGATAGTTCAGTGACAGAGCACTCACCCTTTAATCGAAACGTCCCGGTAAGATACACATTTTTCGATCCTCATTCTTAAATAAAAATTAACATGACTTGAAGCTTGGTTAAGCTTTCCTTATTCTTGCATTGGTATTATACCTTTATTAGCAAATAAATCTTCTATATGAGTTGTAAAAAATTCTATTTAATAATTTATTTATGTTTTAAAGATCAAACATTCAGATTAAAAAATGTTATCGAAGGGATTTGATACATTATTATGTGCTTTAATAATTTTAAAATTATTGAACAACTGCGCTGGAATGCAGGATTAAAATATTTATTTCCGTTGCTTCCTTAAAATTTCTCTGTTGAGGAAAAGTTATGTTTTGCGAAAAAAACAAACACTATTACAATTTTAATATTATAAAATAATATCGGGCAAAGGAATAAAAATTTATTTACTAATAAATTGTCAAGATGATAAAATAGTTGATTCTCATTTACGTATTGTGATGAGTTTTTGGCTAAATATAATTTGTATTATTTGTATCTTAGTGAATTGTCATTTATTATACCACCCTAAACGCGGAAGAGGTTGAAAGTACATCCTAAGTGTTTTATTTTCCTCTCTAATTTCCTTTATGGTGCGCTGTACCGACGTCATTTAAAAAATTCTTCACAAATACAGCGTTTCAACATAGTAGTCGGGTAGAGTTTTCGTGACATAAAAAAATTGTCTTACAAATTTTAGAAGCTTCAGAAGGCTTTATTGACAGTTCTCTATTTGAAAAATTCGTGGCATGTTATTCCAAGTTTTTTTTACAAAACCTCAAATCATCAAAAGTTTACAAGATTTAGCGATCACTTTTCTTATAGTTAGAGAGTTCAATGGAACAATATATATGTAGTAATTTACCAGTAATGAAATATTTAGTTTTATTCGATTTTAAGGGTTTCAGGGTTATAAATCATAAATGAATTTTATTATAAGTGGAATAAGTGGAATATAATATTATTTCTGGAATGCGCGATACTTTACTAACGATATCATCATACGATCAGATTAAGACGTCAAGGCCTAAGTTTATTAATCAATTTTTTAAATATCAGTATGCACGGTACGAATCAGTATTATATCAACTTTAATGTGTTCTCTTAGTGATGATTAATGAAAGTTAATAATACTTATTTAATAAAACATTTTAAAAATGACATAAGAAACATAAACAAATTAATCATGGTCAGAATGATCACGGTCAGAATGATTAAATATTCCCTCGATAAATTTTCCTTGAATATCGTCGTTTCTTAGAGATTTTGAAGAGCAGTCCCTTTGATATTGGTCATCAAGTCGAAACACAAGTCAGGAAGCCCGAGTTAATATTAATACCTGTTAAAGAATAAAAATGTGAAATCGAGAAAGTAGTCCTCTCGTCCTTCTCATTTATTGGACTCATGCGTTTGTAAATTAATTCCCTATAAACCTTAACTGCGTTGAGATTACGGAAGTTATTGAGGCCGTATTTCCCGCTCAGTAGTTAACACCCTTTAAGTACACATACAAATAAGCAAACTTTGTCACAAACTTTATAAGGTTGGTAAAGTTCGGCGAAAATGTAGTCACGTTATCTCACCCGTGTACTTCAAGTTTCAATATCGTTAAAATGCTAAACTATTTAGAAGAGCACAAATATAGTAATATTAAAATAAATACCGCTGTCTGAGATCGACATACAATTATGGTGTTATAAAATAGCTACAATTTTAACTTTTTAGATTTATCAGAAATTTCATTCCATTAACCGATATTGTATGCCTAATCATGGTATATGTAGCGTCGATAATCACACAATTACTCCTTAAAATCATATTATTGTTATTCACGTAGTTATTTACTATCAATATTTTTTTCAATTAACGAGCATTTTTAATTTTTTATATTTTATTAGTTATTATATTAATATATTTCTTATAATTTTTATTTCCAAAGAATTGGTGTCCCTCGGACAAAGTATTTGACATGCAGTGTAACTTTAACAATAAGTAGACCTTTACTGGTATTTCTTCTTTAACATATCTTTTATGTTCTAAGTTTAGAACCTAATTACAAAGTAATTCTACATTTGTCGAGAAAATAAATCCGTTCAGAACTCTCTCACTTTGTCCTCCTTTACGGTAAACGATTAACATAAGTCTAATTATTACCGTTGACATCCTATCCCAAGATTTTGTTTCATACGAACATCCAGAATTTTATACGAAAAGGCATAACCATGATACGAGTCCGACTAAAGCCCCACGTCTCAAATAACCCCTCAATTCAATATTAATTAGAAAACTTGTTGAACGTTCAAATTTAATGGTAATAAGTGAAAAATTATAATATTTTTGAAGGCCATAAATTATTATTGGTAGTTTCCTATTTTAACAAAATTTGGTACTGGAGTAAATAATTCGCCTAAAACTACCTCACTGAATGATGATGTTTAACACTACCCATAGATAATTCTACTCGTGTGGAAGTGATAATAAACTAAAACTTATTAACACCCGCAGAAAGGAAGTCAGAAGACAGAGAGGGAATAGTTTGTGCGGATGACACTAAAAGACAGAATCAGAAAAAGATGGAGACAGAGTGACAAGGAAAGCAGGGGTGGAGAGAGAAACGCTGAACTAGAAATCGTGTATTGTTATTAATCACTTGTTGATATGTCCTAGTATCTAACTTTTAATCAATAAGCTACTGTTTTTATTTTACAAGAGCATACATATTTAATGACATCGGAATTATTTTTCGCGGTATAATTATAACAGTAATAAAACAAAAATAACAACTCATAGGAGGCTAAATTAACTACTAAATACGTTTGTTGATCAGATGTGATGGTGACAACGTAACTACTAACAGAATAGGTACTTTCGTCATTCGGCCTGAATATTCTAACTAAAGAATTTTAATACATTTTTCATTTTCTTCAAATAGGTACAAGCAAATACCATTAAGACACACATTAATGCATATATATTTTATGTTTGAGTTAACTTTTAGAAATTTAAGTTCATTTAATTGGTATTGTTAAATGCAGCACTTTTAACTTAAACGGGAATTGAATTTTAACTCTTATTTATTTTTAAATATTATAAGTAAAATTTAATTCACTTTAATTATTAATAATACATTCGCTCAATTTTTAGAGCAGAGGAATTTTTCTTTCTTCGCAGGAGCGTGGGAAGGGGAGTATTTTTCCTTCTACTGAATTCAGTGAATACACGTCGATAACGCCGATAGGAATTTTACTGGCCACGAAATGAAATTTACTCGTACAGCCCTGAGTTACGGTTACTTTGAAACAAAATAATCCTGTAGCTCTTCGAGTTCCCTTAGTTTGAGATTTTTTTCTATCTTTCATGGATAGCGGTGCCCTTGAGGCACATAATTTTCCCCAAGGGTTGTTGGACGTATTCTCTTTACGCGATTGGGAATAAAAACGATGGGTGTGAGAAGGGGTGTGCAAAGTCGATCTAGAGGATTTACCTTGTATTTGCATAGAAATGAGACGAGGAAACAGTAGGTTCATGTGGTGGGCGGTGCTTTCAGCAAAGAGTCTGCTACTCACTGTTATATGAGTGTAATACTTTCCCCCGCGAGGGTAGCGAGACATCGTCGTTGTCACCCCACCCGAAGTTCTCGTGGAGTCCATCTAAAGGGAAGTAAACCTTGACGGTAGGATATAATATAGAGTAGAAGTCATAGGGAGTTGTTAGATTCGTATTGGAGACTCGTCCAGCCACAAGATAGAGAAGTGTAGTGAGAGTAACTAAAACATACTGGAGAGGCGTCCATGATAAAAGTATAACGTAAGTGTTACTTGGTAAAGTAAACTCCAAATAATAATAATAATAATAATAATAAAGATTTATTTGAGCAATGATGTACTATCCTATGTCTCCAAGATAATAACTGACGTTAGAACAATTTTATTAACAACTGTAATTAAGCTAATCAACACAATTATCACAAAGTACTAATCAATTCAGGTAAATAAATCAATAAAAATTAATTGTTCAACGTAATTAATATATAATAATGCCACTTTATTCAAAGTTTGCTAGAAGCAAGAGAAATGGTTTTTATGAACATGGTACGACCTTAGTTAACTTGTAGAGTGATAGAATGACTTGTTAACCCTCTCGTGCAGCAATCTACAGCGATGATAACCAGCGGATGTAGACCTCGCTGTGGCCTATCTGACGTCATCGGAGGAACACAGGAAACGGACCGGTACACAGATTCGTCCATCTGTGGATTATATATAAAGATATAGTCCCCTCTCACTTCTTCGTAAGAGTCTTAACGAAACTGGTCACTTCCAAAAACTACTAAAACTAACGACATTCTCATGACTCTGCTTTCAAAACCCCTGGTGAAATCGCTTACAAAATTTCTGTTCTCATTTTCTCTTGATGCGTCGTTTTTTTTTGTGGAAGTAGGAGAATCCATAAGTTGAGGTCCTTGAATTAGCCACACTCACCACATCTGCACAGTTCAGTGAGATCCACCGCAAGTAAACATTCTTCTAAATATCGAAGATTTTCCCGGTGTATTTGCTTTATAAAGAGTTCTCGGGTTTCACTCTGATACCAACAGTGATTAATCCGCGACGTTTCGACGACCGCAATCCTTGTCATCTTCTAGGCGAAATTCCGAGTGAAACCCGAGAGCTCTTTATACATTCCTCTAAATATATTGACTTTCCAATAGAAGCTTAAAAGAATTGCCAGAAAATTCTGGTGTTTATTCTCATAAATGCCTGAAATTTTTGTGATTTAACCTAATTTTGTTTAATATATTTTTACGTTTATGTGAAATAAATAATGCCGTTTTGTGAACAATACTTTTATAAATTCATTGGATTCTTGATAATACAAATTCAATTTGTACAATTTCTCCGCAGGTACAAACACGTACCGAAACGTTGTCGTAAATAAATAAAAATATTGGCTGGTATTGGTCAAAAAATTGCATTACTAATTTTGTTTACTTCGTATTGACTTACTGCTGAAGCGTCTCTACGTGCACCTTGGCTAGTGTGTTCTATCTCTAAATTCCGAGTTATAAAGCACATAAATTAATTAAAATTGTTCAAACGTATTTTCCCACTATTTATGACACGAGTGCTTGAAGGGTGAGACTGGTTTTCAGATGGTAGCCCCAAGTTCCAGAGGTCAATGTGATTAGTCATTTTATGTTGTCTTTTAATAAGAGTCAATATAGAGAACACTACGTACGCAAAGAAAATTGATATATTCTATTATTAAGCGGCACAAGGAACAGTGGATAATAACACATCGAGTCGAATCTTAATTGAAGACTCATGAGTTGGTGACAACGGATCAAATTCTAAACGATTAACAGCAGAATTATTTAGGTCGGAGAGGTCCAAATCCTAATTACGTCATCAACCTCTACAAGATCGCTTTTAAAGTTGGTAACGGATCGGCGACAAATTCACTTTGAGCAGCTTAATGCGTCCGAGAGTAACGGTTGTTGTAAACTGAGAGACGCGCTCTGTGTGTAATGTGCGTCTAGAATGGCTCAAAGTCTGATGAGTGGGCTTAATGCTCTTAGCTCCCACCACCACGGCAAACTCGCTCTCATTGCCCACAAACTATTCAGCTAAATGCCGGACCATGAATCTCTGGAGGAATGGTGTCCGTGCCTCGGTGTTGCAACAAAAAATACTCTTTACATAAACAACTAATGCTAATGAGAGGAGAAAATTATATTAAGCTGTCACTCTAGTTCTCTTCTGGACACATCTTAGTACCGGGACCTAGAAAACATGATTAAGAATATTTCATATTTAAAATATAACTACGCTCTTCCTGAATACAACGCATACGGTAATGGATCCATTGTTCACGGTACTTAACGTTAGGATTTGTTTTGAGCACAAAGATTTGTTTACAATTCTTTAATGCAGATGGAAGTTTTATATTATTTAAAACTTCGCGATGCCTGTTTATAACAACGATATTCATTTAAAACTAAATTATTAAACTGAACGAAAATCAAAATTATCAGTAGGAAATAAATTACTTATTTACAAAACAGTGATAAAACCTATATGGACGTACGGAATAGAACTCTGGGGTTGTGCAGCTAAATCTCACATCGCTATTAGGCAACGCGTACAATCAAAAACCCTCCGCACTATTCCAAATGCTCCCTGTTTCTTTAGGGCAACAGGCTACATGAGGGTTATCCACGTTGGGCATCTCCCCTTTAATTATCAAAGGAAGGGATTTGAAAGCGGGGATGCGGAAGGGTAGAGGAAGGTAGCTAAGGGTTACTAGGGCCCCCGGGTTATGGTTTAAGGATCCTACACGGCATTCGACTAAAGAAATGCAGGGAAAACTCTAGAAAAACCTGCATCAGGTATGTCGGGCATTGGGTACTTGTCCCACGCCCTTCCGATAGCGGGAGACGAGTTGGCTGTGGGGTCGCAGCATTCCCTTCTCCGTCCCTCGACCAGTTTAGGAGGCAGCTGGCCGACTATTCCAATGGGAATAGCGGACAACTCTTACCGTATGCCCAAGGTCTGTGACCCCGGAACATAAACCTCTCAGAACAGGTCGAGGTGCCTCGGCTTGTGGGTCCCTGGTATGTATCCAACATACACCATATGTAGAAGACGTCTTCAAAGATAAAAATCGTAAACATCATACTAAACTTCAAACCCATCCCAATCGACTACTAGAGCCGTTACTACAACCTACTGACAACCGAAGACTGAAGAGATGCTGGCCGATAGACTTCAATAGAAACTGAGGTGGCGTTGCTGGACCCTCACCTCTCCACGACATACACTCTTATTAAATAGTACATGCTATCAAATTATCTTAAAGATCGTATGTAATCTGATTGCTAATAAAATTAAGAAAAAATATAACCTTGTGGAAAGTGAAGAAGGTCAGTATGTCAATCACGAATTTTAGTGACTTTGACTCCGAACTCTCTGATAATAAATCATACACTCAATTCTAACCACGTACTGGGAAATTTATTATTTCTATAGATTCCACCTTATCTCCTGCGTTAGTTTCCCCGTTCTTCCCATGATTGAAATATTGATAAGTTATTTTAAAAAATATATTCCATTTCTAAGTAGACACTTTTTTGGATGAGCTTCAGGTTCCGAAATTTTAAACATTCCAGAGATTCCTGAAGCAGACATCCTCTACAAACAAGTATTGTTCCGAGCCAAAGATATCCTCGCGGCGCCAGACATCCGGTCCTCGCCATTATTCCTAGGATTACACAACATTGAACTCAACCAAGAATATTTCAATTCCCAGTTATATCAATAACAAGACTAGTGTATTCAATTCCATAAGGTTTGTTCATCTGTGAGCATGCGTAATGGTCTCTTATGTCACGTCGGCGGAGCAAATGCAATCTTCAGATACGTCGACGGCATCAAATACGCGTGCCACCATTTAAAAATATGAAGTCTGCGTTTATTTTTGGACTCGTGCCAGAGACCAAGAAATGTGACGACATTCGCGTTTCTTAAATCACAATATTGCGAAATTATGTAGAATAGTCCGAAATAAAATGGGAATCGGCAGTTAGCCGAAACATCGAACTAGAATAAATAAAATATTTATGTGCGTAAACCATATAATATGAGTAACGATATTGTTCACTAGAAAGTTATATTAGTCTGAGAGCGATGAATTTTAAGCGGAGTAAATTACAACTAAAACTTTCTCGGTTTTCTAACCGAGTTAAATATTTATTTATACGCAGCATTTCCCTGACTTGCTCTGTAAATTGCAGTTGCTTTTGTAAAACTAAACAAGTATTTCCCGTTCCTGATTTCAGTTAATGCCAAGCCTTACTAGAGGATTCTCTCGCAGGTAACCTGCGAGGGATTTTCTCTCGCAGGCAGTACCTTTTAGGAGAGATACAAAGGGGCTACCTTTGAGGCAGAACCTTTTTAGGAGAGATACGAAGAGGCTACCTTTTCCTCTCTGTTTTTGATCTAAGGTTCCCACAAGCCGAGGCACCTCGGCCTGTTTTGAGAGGTGTATGTTCCGGGGTCGCAGACCCTGGGCATACGGTAAGAGTTGTTCGCTATTCCCATTGGAATAGTTGGCCAGCTGCTTCCTAAACTGGTCGAGGCACGGAGAATGGAATTCTGCGTCCCCACAGCAAACTCCTCTCCCGCTATCGGAAGGGCGTGGGACAAGTACCCAATGCCCGACCTACCCGATGCAGGTTTTTCTAGGGTTTTCCCTGCATTTCTTTAGGCGAATGCCAGGTAGGATCCTTAAAAAATAGCCCGGGGGCCCTAGTTAGCCCTTGGCTGCCTTCCTCTACCCTTCCGCATCCCCCCTTTCAAATCCCTTCCTATGCTATTAAAGGGGAGTTGCCCAATGTGGATCACCCTCATGTAGCCTATTGCCCTAAAAAAAAATAAAAAAAAATGCCTTTTCCTCTCAAATTTTTAACTAAGGTTCCCACAAGCCGAGGCACCTCGGCCTGTTCTGAGAGGTGTATGTTCCGGGGTCACAGACCTTGGGCATACGGTAAGAGTTGTTCGCTATTCCCATTGGAATAGTCGGCCAGCTGCCTCCTAAACTGGTCGAGGCACGGAGAAGGGAATGCTGCGTCCCCACAGAAAACTCCTCTCCCGCTATCGGAAGGGCGTGGGACAAGTACCCAATGCCCGACCTACCCGATGCAGGTTTTTCTAAGGTTTTCCCTGCATTCCTTTAGGCGAATGTCGAGTAGGATCCTTAAAATATAGCCCGGGGGCCCTAGTTAACCCTTGGCTACCTTCCTCTACCCCATCCGCATCCCCCCTTTCAAATCCCTTCCTATGCTATTAAAGGGGAGTTGCCCAATGTGGATTACCCTGATGTAGCCTGTTGCCCTAAAAAAAAAATCAGTTAATGCCTTAAAAGGTGTATAATATACACGTTGAATGAATACGTATGTGGTTACTGTCTATTCGTTGACAGCAGGCACATAAATTTGGATTAATTATTGCTTCCATTAGTTCTGTAGTGAAGATATAGAATTATTATATACGCAGATAAGAAACACAAGTACATATCATCAAAATACACAAAAGAGGAACAGAGACATCAAACAAACACAAAAGTGAGAACAACGATTATAAACATAAAAACAAGCATATAAAAGAAAATGAAAAATAATAAATACGTAAATAAAGACAAATATGATATTGTCAATTTTGAAATGAGAAAAAAAAGTAGATACAAAGATAAGTGAAAAGGATTTATATATAAATGAGACGGAAGAAAATATTCATCAACGTGTATATTCAGCTCCTACAAAATTTAAGGCATTAATATAAATCCGTACCGAAATTATTTGTTAATTTTAACACAAGTAACCACAAGTGACATGACAACTGTGGAAAGGTGTGTATTAACAAAATATGTAACTCGTTTGCAAGCCTGAGAATCAGAGATTTCCGTGCCAAACTTATGAACTTACGTTTTAACAGATGGCTTTTAACTGAAATGTCAGAAGAATGCCAAAGTCGGGTGAGACGTTTCTTACTACTGTATTATTATCTGTTTTTTCCAAACATTGAAGAAATTAGAAATATTGTTTGAATTTATTTTTATTTTCCGAGTTCTCACATTGAAAATTCGCGTATGGTCCAAGAAATTAATATTATATGTATACTTGTGTGTGTAAGCGAGATGAGAAGGCTTCAATGCATAATCATGTTAAGATGTGTTCGATAACTTCAGTGTTGGAATAACTTCTAATTATTTGTTTTTTAAGAAACAAATGGACATACACCTACGTGAACTATACTGGCTGTTCGGTGGAAGGTCTGAACTGACTTTAGAAAATAAAATAATCTATCTTCTATATAATAAAAAAGGCTGTATATTTGTATGTATGTATGTATGTATGTATGTATGTATGTATGTATGTATGTATGTATTTACGTTGTTCTTTATACAAATTTTATCGCGTGGACAGAATGCAACAAAAATTGGTATACGTATTCTGCCAAAATCGAGAACCGGTACTGTGGGGGTGACAAACCCATAGCATAAAGGTGGAAAGAATTATAATTAAAAACCGTGATCTTTAAATATTAAATTACTGCGCGCCAAGAGACAATGACGTCACGCGAGAGAGAGACGTTACTACGCAACGAACAAAGGAAATATTTCCTTTATTAGGAATGAAATAAAGCAGAAATATGTTCTTTAAATAAAAAGTATAATTTTATACAGCAATACTCCATCGAATGGTAATAAAGAAGAATACGAATTACTTTACCATCCTTGGGGAAAATGTAAGTTAATTTTCGCGCTATATTAGTTGTGAGTCTAGCTAACAATTTCATCAATGTAATATTTCGTAATGTATGAAGACTGAGTGACAATTGACAATTATATCCTGAAATACTCAAGGAATATATTTAAGTATTCAATTAAATACTTTTTCGAGTTTATATAAATAAGTACACGAGCAACGCCGGGCACCCAGCTAGTTATATATAAATCCGTCATCAAACCGAATTGTAAATTCTGAATTTAAAGATTGGGGATATTCTAGCAAATTTAATACGGTCAAGATACAAAACTCGCAGTCGAGAATCCTCAGACCCATGGTTGATGCTCCTTGGTATGTGAGTAACTTAACTTAACATCATGATCTACGCATACCAATCATGAAGGATATAATCCAAGAGAGAGCAATGAAACGTCATGATAGACTATAAATACATACGAACCTACTTAAACATCCATTGACGGAACAAAAAATTAACAGAAGACTGAAGAAATGCAGGTCAATTGACCTGAAAACGTGGTAACCGGGGACGCGTCATTTGGATTGGAGAGGACCCCATAAGGACAGTCAAGAACTCAATTATGAGAATGAACTCTAGGCCAACAAAAATAGCTCACAGAATATGTACTTATCATTTCTATTTAATTAAAAAAGTTATCTGATTCTTAAGAAAGTAAATGATATTTTAATCTTACCAAATGTAATATTCCGAAGCCGGGAGACAGTTACTGTGTAATAATTGTCAAAGTTGATTAATTTCGACTGAGGAACGAGAACCAACGTCATTCAGTGTCCGCGATCGTAAGCTCGTAATTTATTTTAATTAACTCTAGAAAAAGATTATGGGAATTGATCCTTCAGGCACTCGCTGGCTGAGTTTCCATTGACGCGGGATGTAGTGTGAGGTCAATTACCCATTTGTGTGTGTCACAATCCAGCTTCCGCCAGCTGCACACGTTGTGTGATATTCCTTCACTGTTTTATACTCTCCCTTGAAGTAGTGAAGACAAATAATAATGTTGGTAAAGACATAAGATCTGATATCAGAATTAATTACTCGTACAAGAAAGTAACAATCGTATGGACTGAAAGGCACATTGTAATGAGATCGGATGGAAGATGTTCTCACAGCATACTAACATACAATTTGTTACATGAGTTGCGTAATTCAAGAATATGAACTGAAAGTAAATATAGGATAAATAATAGAGATCCTGTATGCTGGAGACATGCAACAATTGCTAAAGTGAGGACCAAGGAACTTTGATAAGGGACAAGTCTTCTTACTTACGCTCAGTAAATAAGTTCACTATATTTTATCAGACATATATACAATAACTTTAATGTGTTTCAACTTAGCATTTTCGAAGGTCATTGACGTGTGGAAGGAAATATAAATATGTTTGTGTTTATTGACTGGAATGGACCCAACGGGACGTCCACTTAAGTTGCAGTTAACATATTAAAGCGAGAGTTTGAGGAAAAAAAAAGAAATTTGTTGGGCTATAAAAGCACTCCAAAGCAATTTATTGTCGGCAACGATCTTTTAAATATTATAAACGTGGGATACCGTGTTGGGAACGAAGTATTTGGTGTTAATGCTCGTCCTTGCCTGGCGAGTGAGCGGCGCTGGCTTCCAGCAGGTTGCACGAGATATGGAGAGTATAAAATTTTATGTGATTGCTATCCCAGCATCTCCTCAGTCTAATTTATCTTTACATCATTAAATTAGTGTTGCGTCATGTTGTTTCCAAAAAAAATATTCTTTAGATAGTTGATTTGAGACAGTTGTGAGAACAACGCTCTTGGGACTCCAAAGCATATACAAGTTGTATCATTCAAATGAAGCACACAAACAGTTTCTACTAATCAACGTAGTTAATAAATTGAATTCAATAGGCCATCAGAAGAAACCTGCTGACAGCTTTATGTTCGTATAACTTGTGTGCTGTTACGATACTCGATGATTCATATCTTATGTCTCAAAAAGCAATGTCAAAGTAAAAAGTGATACTTTAATACATTGCTTATAATAAATAAACCAAATTAAGAAAATAAAATAGTATAAATAATTATATTCTAAATAAAATTATACTAATGTCAAAAATAGGAGGATAAACTAAATTAAAGTAGTTAAGAAGAACGAAAATTCCAATAAAAATGCCACTAATGAAAAAAAAGTATGGGAATATGATCTAGGAATCCGGTATTGTCAATCTGCGATTTGACTCTATCAGAAGTGTCACGAGTTACTAATTTATTTCTTAATACGCTGGTATAGGAAGTACATTTTATTATGAAAATACACAAAACGCAAGCAGTGATTGAGCTACATTTTCTACGACTGTACCTTGCATAATTTATGTCGGACGATAAGAAACTTGGTGAAGCAGAAAAGCCGACATTAACGACGGTGTGAAAATATAAATAGTGCTGACACGATTTAATGATGTTGTGATAAATTTTATTGAGTTAAACGTCCATCGAAATTCACAGGCCGCTTTTTAAATATGATTATTGATTCTAGTCTTTACGGTTGGTTCCTAAGAATAATATGAAAGATAAGGCCCATTATAAAGGTGCAAGTATACCATCTATTTTAACAATATTAAAATTTTACATAAAATTAATAACTAACACACAATTAAAACTTTAGAAGATATTTATATCAATAATAGCAGAAATTACACACTCAACGCAATACAATAATCTATTGGTAAGGAATTTTTTTTGCCTCCTTCTAGAATAAATTTAATCGAGTCGTACACAGATCGATAGCAGTGCGTATTCGACTCTTAGTATAGTAAGTAAACTTTTAGCAAAATCGAATCAGATGCTTCGTAACTGACAAGCACGACGAACATGTTAAACGTAGTTATTAAACACGTGACAGCATACATGAAATTATTTGATTAAGATTTTACAGTACATTACGATTTTTAACGTTTTATTGACGTTTGTGTTTTTTAGATAAATTTGTAATCACATTTTTTTGTCCAATAATAATGCCGAAACCTCATTTTATAAATGTAATGAAATAAAGACTCATGAGACTTTTATTGGGTATCAATATATCGTACCAGTCAAATTAAGAATACAATATTTTTAAAATTATATTATATTATCCTTTAATACCTAATAACTACAATTGGTAAAATTTTGTGTCTGATCATCATGCCCGTAACTTAGTCCTTTGAAGTAATTTTGACGTCTATATTGCAGTAGAAAACTATCATTCAAACTGGATAATTAATTTTTTTCGACTACATTACTCTTCTTAAGAAAGTCATAAAGTTTCGTGCTTTATAAAACACTAGCTGGGTGTTCCCCTTTGCCCGGGTATTTATTTATATAAGCCCGAAAAGATATTTAATTCTATATTATTTATATTAGTTAAGAAGTGAATTATCGTACCTATGCAGAGGGAATTCTAATATCATCATAACCCATCAGAACCTTTAGAGAAGCGTAAATACTCCCAATATTATAAAAAATACTCTTAAAAAAATATAATAAAGTAAAAATTGCACGCACTACCTTAATAGCGTTAATTATATATCTAAGCGAGTTAAATTTTCTTCATGTAACTCAACAATGTAAAAAATACTCCCGGTACCATTGTGAGTAAAATACACTCACGGTACCTTAAAAGAATCAAAATTATTTACTGTACATGAAGAGAGCAAAAATTACTTTCGGTTCCTTATGAGAGTGAAAAACATTCCCGGTATAATAAGAGAATCAGAAATACTCATTTAAGAAAGACAAAAACAGTTCCTTTACGTTAAGCGAGTAAAAAAAAGAGTCTCCGTACCCTAGAGTAAAAAATGCACCCGGTCAGAGATATTCGCAGTAGCTTACGGGAGAGAAATATAGTCCCGATACCTTAAGAGAAGAAAAAAAATACTCTCGCTACTCTAAAAGTGCCAAAAATACTCCCCGTAATTTAGAATGTCTTTAAAATGACACTCCTTCGACACCACCTCAATAGGTGTTTCACCGATATTGTGCTTGTTTCGTAAAGTAATATTATCTGTACAAAATATCGCTATATGTTATAAGGTTAATAATTATTGTATGGGTGATTTCCTTTTAACGTATCTATCCCAGTAGACCGTGAGGATGGGGGTTGGATAGGCATTGGTGTATACACGATAAAATTCTGGTTGAGTGAAAGTAACTGCATCTTTGATCGACATATTAGGTTTTCTAACACTTCACTCTATCAGAAGTCAAAAAGCATAAACTCGACAGTGGGATCGACGTGTCCGGTTCTGACAAGCAAGAATTCGTTTTGACCACACACAAAAGCGAAACAAAGGGCATTTGTATTTAATTTAGGCTATGAATTTCTCACTAGGTACGAGCAAAGGCAGATTGACTTTAGTACTGTAAATATATAACACTCAACTTCGATCATATGGGAATTTCGCAGGTATGACTTACTCTGGTTCGTTCTCTTAAATCACGCGGAAGTGCAAATAATTTCACCATACGTGGCATATTAAACTTTCCCCTTTGGTCAGCTTTATAGCCGGCAGTATAGCACTGCATAGTTTACGACAGGCAACAGTCTATAAAGCTGTTGTTTCGGCCTTCACTTGGGAAGCAATTAAGAAAATAGCGATTACAAGACTAAAGACCTGGGCTCTTCTACAAACACGTCCATAAATTGAAAAGGCCGAGCGCCTACCCAGCAGCGCTATTATCCAATTATCAAATTAAGTGCTATCGAATGGCGTCTGATTTATTCTGTTAAGCGGTTATTACTAAAAATAATATAGCGTCTCGGCCCGCCTCGTATGTTTTCGGGTGGAGTGGGCGGGACCCTGGACAAGTGGCCATCGACCAAGGAGCCAGCAGCGGCGATCTGACTCCACCAACGATAAACATAAGAAAGAATCAGATATCTATCTGGCTCATCCGGGAATACGCTGCCTCTACTCCTACGACTGCCATAATTTTATCATATATTGACTACGATAAAACAAAACGCTTCAAATAAACACGTTGAATGACGTAATACTAGCCCTCTCCTCAGACAAATAACTTACCAATGCAAAATAGCTAAGTATTTACTGTTTTTTCTGATCGAATGAAACATATAAGCCAAATTGCATCCTACAAAAATGTCCACGCTGTTGCATCTAGATTCGAACCTGGAGGATTGAACCGCTGCACCAGACAGGAATTGAATGACAGAAGAATATTATTTGTAATACACAAATATAAAATTGATATGCTATCATCTGTATCCATGAATATGTTGGTTCATATTTTCTTTCTAAGCCGTACCTCGTCAAAGAAGCAGTTCGGATAAATGTCAAACCCTCAGGAACTGCTTTCAACACACGTCCAGTAAAATAAACGAAAAACAAAACAAGATCGGAGGAGTTAATCATATCCCGGCATACGTATTATTAATCTCCATTGGTAAAAATGAATACTATCCTATGAACATCAAATTGTGTATCATTATCTGAAAGTGAAAAAATAATTACAATTTTCGCGGTTGGCCTTATTCAATGACATGTTAACAAACTTTTTAAACTGCTTATTTCTACGTTTATTATTGGCATGAATTGCTGTATCACAACAAATCTTATGTAAATAATTACTCTTTGTAAATTATGCATGGGACGCCAATGACCTCGTTGTCGACGCAACCAGTTTAAAACCTTTCATAATAATAATATATCGGCAGGTGGAAAATATTAAATGTTACGATAGCTCTCTTGAGTTTTAAAAATCAAACACTTCGTACCGGAACACTAATTAATTCATTATACATTTGCGTATTGGCATAATTATTCAACATCAAGATGTGTTTGACGATATTTTCATTACTTGCTATAACTTGTTCATAAAAATGGTGAATAACATCTCCTTTAATTACAATATAAGCTTTTTATATATTTTTCTTAAAATAGCGTCGAAATCATTTCCTCAATATTGTCTGTTAAAGTTATAATATACTTCGTTCAATATATTACATTGTAGTTTTTTCTCGATAATAATTGAACGCTGCAATTCTTGTTGCTTTCGTCAGGTAATTCAGTATCGTAAGAACAGCAAGAACGACACGCAGATCGCTTTATACTTTATCTTTGGGGAATCAAAGCTGACAGATATTTCTGTTTTTTAAAATGAACTAACTTTAAATTTCATATTTTTGAGTACCAACAAAATGAAGAATTGTTTTCAAAAATTTATAATTTTAAGGAAAATGCAGTCAGCATTAACGATGCTAATAAGTTTAGTTTCCCGGATATGAATTGTGGATTAATCACAGATGTTCTTTGTGGACTGTATATATTTTATTGATGTTAATAGGAGAGATATTCTGAGCGTTGTGGATTTCGTCTTTAGATTTGGGTAAGTCTCTCTTTTTCATATTCTTATTCATTTATTTTACTATGTCGCTTTATATATAAATGTATATTGTAATAATAATTAGAGGCCAGTAATTGTTTTAATAATTGTATTGTTAATGGTACAAATTCTTAAAAGACAACAATGTCGGCTGGCTTTGTTGCGAGCCGCTAGCACTGTCTGAGGTCAGTCTGTCTGAAATCGGAGGAGGGAGCGGAACATTGAGAGAGAACAAACAGTGTGGCCCAAGTTTCAAATTCAACGTTTTTTTTATAACAGGCTACATGAGGGTAATCCACATGGTGGCAACTCCCCTTTAATAGCATAGGAAGGGATTTGAAAGCGGGGATGCGGAAGAGTAGAGGAAGGTAGCCAAGGGTTAACTAGGGCCCCCGAGCTATGAGTTAAGGATCCTACCCGGCAATTCGCCTAAAAGTGATGCAGGGAAAACCCTAGAAAAAACTTCATCAGGTAGGTCGGGCATTTGGTTCTTGTCCCACGCTCTTCCGATGGCGGGACAGGGGTTTCTTGTGGGGTCGCAGCTTTCCCCTCTCCGTGCCTGGACCAGTTTAGGAAGCAGCTGGCCGACTATTCCAATAGGAATAGCGGACAACTCTTACCGTATGCCCAAGGTCTGCGACCCCGGAACATACACCTCTCAAAACCTGCAAAGCAGAATCAATTATTTAGCGCCACATTCAGACTCATACGCGTACCGAAATCAACATTTTTCCACATATATGTCTGGCTGAGGACCCAGAGGTGAAGCAGTTCGAGTTCCCGGAGGAAAATCCAATAATTACGACCGTGTGTTTGACCATCAAGTGCCATCATGGCCTTTTAGTGAAAATGGTGTCCCCAAGCCCCGAAACTAAGTCTGGTACCAGCAGGACGTTCTGTAAGTAGAAACCAAATTAATTAAACTTGTAAATGATACTTAAAGGTATTCAACAGATTTCGTTCGTCTCATTTTTGTTTTGCATTGTTTAATTACTTAATTCTATAAATTTGTTTTTGACTGTTCTTCACTTATCAAGCCCATGTAAACGATCCTGAGAAGGAGTTATCAAAATGCTAAACTTTGAGATTTAAATGAATTTAACCACCGAGCAAATGTCGTAAATTTATAATCAAAACAGTAAATTGTCTTATAAAGTTTTTGTTTTATTTAGAAGGCCAAACAAATTATAAATAAAATATTTGTTTGTTAAATTAAATTTCGGCGTGCTAACGAAGGGCAAATTAATTGTATTATTAATTAAATAAATTTTGTTTGTTAATTAATCCTTTTATTTATTTATTACATTTTGGCGACTCAACGTGGGTCGATTTAAATAAATCACTTTTTTTATTCATTACAATTTGGTCCACAATGTGGGGCAATTCATTCAAGTAACCTTATTTATTTATTACAATATGTACGATTTTGTGTGTGTCGATATTACATAATATTTCATTCATGTAGCAAGTTCGGTTCGTTAATATAAAATATAACATCCGTTAATGCCCCTAAATACTGAGGATGATCGCTGATAATCCTTGTCTCTCTGGACTGGCTGAAGATGCCTGATCCTCTCTTTATTGCGTGAAAAAAGCTGATTCCGTCGTACCTGATCGAACTCAAGTATATTTGAAGAATCGACCGGCTTTCCAAGCTTATCTCAGCAACAGTTCCAATAACTCGACAAACTCGGTGCCTTGAGGAATCACTTAAAATTTATATATAAGAAACATAAGTTTTTCCCCACGTTGTTTATTTCGCTGGAGCTACATAAATGAAATTAAATGTATTACAAAGAAATGATTTCATAGTTCGTAATTCAACCCTAAACTTTATCGGAATATTTCGTTGTTAGTCACGAAGCAATCTCTGGTAGTCTTTCCTGATATTGCTCGATCCATGTGATACGCATATAAAATTCTTGGAACACCAGCCCCTAAATACGAAATTGAAACTGGAATATTCCATTTGGAAATCATACCAAATAAAATATGTACCACTAAATTATTTTTACTCGTACTGACCGTCTATATTAAGGATCCAAACGTGTCTTATTTACGTTTCCCAGTGCTGTCTCATATTCTTTTACTCCACGAACCCTTAATTAGAGGTAAATTAATTCGCAGCTTACGGCCATATAATGCGGTTAATAAAACCTCGGGTTAATTTCTCTTCTTTTTTTAACACTTCCAGCAAATTGGGAAATTCATCCTCTAAAATTAGTGAGGATTTTCCAAAAGATTGTAGTATTATTGTACGATCCTAAGGACTACTTTCCCAAGCCCTTCCTCGATTGAAGAATTGGACAGCTAAGAAACAGACAAATATATAAATAAACTTTAATTAAAATTAAGGTCCTAATGTGCACCCCCATCAGGGATATAAAGACAATACTTATTTTGTGAGTAGAACAATACAAAAATATTAACCGTTATCATAGTTTATACGAAATCGAAAGTAATTATCTGAAAGAAAATAAACCATTTAGACAAACCGACTTGGATCCTATAAGATTATTAATAGTAAAGAATCTGTTTCGGCTTTGACATTAAGTGAATGTGCATCATGGTTATTACGTAATATTTTAAGAATCTTATCTGGATTTGTATTTTTTTTTAGGGCAACAGGCTACATCAGGGTAATCCACTTTGGGCAACTCCCCTTTAATAGCATAGGAAGGGATTTGAAAGGGGGGATGTGGAAGGGTAGAGGAAGGTAGCCAAGGGTTAACTAGGGCCCCCGAGCTATATTTTAAGGATCCTACCTGGCATTCGCCTAAAGAAATGCAGGGAAAACCCTAGAAAAACCTGCATCAGGTAGGTCGGGCATTGGGTACTTGTCCCACGCCCTTCAGATAGCGGGAGAGGAGTTTGCCGTGGGGACGCAGCATTCCCTTCTCCGTGCCTCGACCAGTTTAGGAGGCAGCTGGCCGACTATTCCAATGGGAATAGCTGACAACTCTTACCGTATGCCCTGGGTCTGTGACCACGGAACATACACCTCTCAAAACAGGCCGAGGTGCCTCGGCTTGTGGGAACCTTAGTTCAAAACGGAGAGGAAAAGACATACCCAAAGGTAGCCCCTTCGTATCTCTCCTACAAGGTAATTTAATATATTTCTATTTATAAAATATATAGAAATTGTCGTAATTGATGGTGTGCAAAATATCTTTAAAAATACAGCTAGCCATTTCTTCAACTTATATTAAACAGACGTAAATGAGAAAAAAATACATTTCCTCCATTGTTGCTGTGCTTTTGTTGTTTTGAAAATACCATTTTCGCTTTGTAAATTGTTTAACGAAATCATAACTCTCATTTTAAGAAATGCTTCCCATTGTTTTGAAATTCCAGACGCTGGCTAATTAATGAAATTATGTTGAAAGCCTTGCTGAGCTAGCGTGCTGATTAATTATGTTGTTAACGTGTTTAACAATTACCGTGAAATATGGTAGTTTGTTACAAACAAAAAGTAACATCTTACTTGTAGAACAGGCCTGCGACTGAGCTCAAGTGGATAATAACGTTGCAAGCTTCCTTCGTGCTTGTGAGATCTAAGTTTAGTGCGTCTTTTTGCAAATGAAACTACAAAACAGTGCGTTCAACGTTTGCGGTACAATGTATATTCTTAGGTGTTTCAGAGCTCGTTTTTAATGATTCTTACTGAGAAAAATTACTATTGAAACGATAGAAGCTAACCTTCTAGTAAATTGTTCATCGTAAAAGGAATAATCTGGACTAATAAAAAACTAAAGAAGAATTTTCCATTTATCACTATTCAGCGCGTGAGATAGTTTATATGAAAAATGAATAGCTTTGCTTTGGTCTTATATAAAATACCGTAAAAATATTACTATGGTTAAGAAAAGAAGTTCTGAAAGTTACTCCTTATTCTCCAATAGTTTGACTGTTGAACATAGAGTTTATACACAAATAAAAAAGAGAATACGTTTCTTTAATTATTTTATCCTTTTGTCCGTTAAATACACTACAGAAAATAAACTATTATAATAAAATAGACAAAGCAAAAAATGTCACAAAATAAGACCGTAAATATTCTCAAATGTTCTCTTTAATTCATGTTCTTAAAGCTGGTGTGGATTCACAAGAATCCTTGCGAAGGATATTCTCTCGCAAGTGAACCATCGCAGAGACCTCTGGAGGAGGCTACCTTTGAGGATGCCTTCTCCTCTCTCCGGTTTTTTGAAGCAAAGTTCCCACAAGTCGAGGCACCGCGGTCTGTTTTGAGGTGTACGTTCCGGGGTCGCAGACCTTGGGTATACGGTAAGAGTTGCCGGCTATTCCTATTGGAACAGTCGGCCAGCTACCTCCTAAATTGGTCGATATGAATGCTGCGTCCCCACATAAAACCTTTTTCCCGACGTCGGAAGGGAGCGAGACAAGTACCAAATGCCCGACCTACATGATGCAGGTTTTCTAGGGTTTGTCCTGCATCAAATTTAGGCGAATTGCCGGGTATTATCCTTAAACTATTGCCCGGGGGTCCTAATTAACCATTGGCTACCTTGCTCTACCTTTCTACATTCTCCCTTTCAGTCCCTTACCAATGCTATAAGAGAGGAGTGGTCACTATGTGGAATATGCTATATATAGCTAATCTACAGCTTCTTCTTCTCTTATCTCGTGTGGATTGTGCAGTGTAGCAGTGTAAGAAATCCTTAAATTATAAAACACATGGATTATACTTGGATTTTATTAATTACATCAGTCCTCGGTTGCTGAAGTCGATTATATCTAAATAATACAACAAATAGTTACTATAAACTTTTTTTGTAAAATATAATTAAGAATACTGAGTAATAATTAATTATTAGGGTTAAATACAATTATGTAACAATGGAATACAGAAAATGGACTAAAAATTACTAAGAGTATAGTTTAAAATTAAAATAATATGCTGACAATTAATATTAACAAATAATAATTTAATAAGACTATCATTGAATAAAATTATATATATATACATATATATATATATATATATATATATATAGTAACACAAAGAACGACACACACACCCGTTCCGTGGTAACGTCAGTCCTATATGAAACATAAAATGAAAGGAGCAGAAAACCTGAAGAGCTTCAAGTTATGATTTTTTTGAGTAACAGACTACATGAGGGTAATCCACATGGCAACTCCCCTTTAATAGCATAGGAATGGATTTCAAAGGGGGGGGGATGCGGAAGGGTAGAGGAAGGTTGCCAAGGGTTAACTAGAGCCCCCGGGATATGGTTTAAGGATCCTACCCGGCACTTCACCTAAAAGTGATGCAGGGAAAACCCTAGAAAAACCTGCATCAGGTAGGTCGGACATTTGGTACTTGCCCCACGCCCTTACGATGGCGGGAGAAGAGTTTGCTGTGGGGTCACAGCTTTCCCCTCGTCGTGCCTTGCCGGTTTAGGAGGCAGCTTGCCGACTATTCCAATAGGAGTAGCGGACGACTCTTACCGTAAGACCAAGGTCTGCGACCCCAGAACATACACCCCTTAAACCAGGCCGATTTTACGAATCAACATATAAATAATTTAAACTGTTAGGAGAACTCATATTTTGGCCATATATCCAGTGTGTTTATCATAGGTAAAATATGACACATAGACGCGTTAAGAATAGATACTCCGCGCCGGTTAGGAAGCGAAAGAGAAACTTTTGTTAAGAGAGGCACTTCGTTGTTCTGAAACGTCCCGCCACTCCTTCATGGTGGCTAAATATGTCGGAATAAGAACCTATATTATATATTTTACGTTTCTGACGTCAAAAGTTTTTTTTTTCTCTCCTTCGATCGGTCACATTTTCATTTTGCATGTATGTATAACGTTAATTCTCTGAAAGGTTAAAAAATTCAGAATTAAAAATTTGTTAAATTGTTTCACGAGAGCGTAAATGATATAAATTTTATGGCTTTTTAAACATAAAAAATGCAATCAAAACTCTATTTTCTATTAAATACCATTCTTTGATACTTTTGTCTCCGTTTGAAATTTTGAAGCTCAATTATTAATAATGCCGTATACAAACATATTTCAATTGTATTCAAAATGAATACCTCAAAAGACCTTTAATTTAAGTGTGCCTTAATAATAGATATAAGGCCTCCATTTATTTCAGGTAATTATTTTTATTCCATTTATATATCGTGGAGTTTTTATATTCATCGGGGTTCGTTAGTGTTACTCGCCGAGCTAGGCACTTATATCACTGCCTTGCATAGCGAGGGTTGCCTGTTCGAGTCCCTAGAAAGGCACGGACGCCTTTGTTGTCTGTGATTGGTGGAGAGCTGCAGACTGCCAATTAAATTAGTCTGCCACAAGGCAACTGAACTCCCTCAACAGGCATTCAGGCTACCGAAGGCACTCAATACCGCAAAGACTCTGAGGACAATAAGTTGGAGTGCTTTGCATCGAACCTTGGATATAACTTAATCCTTGACTCACAGGGAAATTATGTTAATTATCTCCGGAAACATTTGTTGGTTTTATTATTTTCCAAGTTCTATCAGCATATGTAGATTACGCTACAAACCGCGAGATTTAGGCATCATTTAGTGCTGAACGTATAAAGTATCCACCATCAGAACTGTGAATAACAGTTTGAACAGGTAACATAATTCCATGAATTATTTCTTACCAACCAAGTTTCAGTGAACCGGAAATATTAAATTTCTTTAGCCACTATGACATTAATTAGTTCGCTAATTAAACTGACCGGAGATTACAAAACTCATATTTTGCACTGCAGTCCAGTTCCTCTTCAGACTTAAGAAATTATTCATAAGTCAAAAAAATTGTACGATTTCCTATTCGCATAATATATTTTATATTTTACGTTTCTGACGTCAATAGTTCTGCTTCGATCGGTCACTTTTTCATTTTACTTGTATATATAACGTTAACATCTGCAGATATAACCAACTCTCCTTCGCGAAACGTAATGAGACAATATAAAAAATGACATCTTTGATTAAAAATTAACAGGGAGACCAAGCCTGCGAGAGGATTCTTTGGGGATGCCTTTTCCTCTCCGTTTTTGAACTAAGGTTCCCACAAGCCGAGGCACCTCGGACTGTTCTGAGAGGTGTATGTTCCGGGGTCACAGACCTTGGGCATACGGTAAGAGTTGTCCGCTACTCCCATTGGAATAGTCGGCCAGCTGCCTCCTAAACAGGCCAAGGCATGGCGAGGGGTAAGCTGCGTCCCCACAGCAAACTCCTCTCCCGCTATCGGAAGGGCGTGGGACAAGTACCCAATGCCCGACCTACCCGATGCAGGTTTTTCTAGGGTTTTCCCTGCATTACTTTAGGCGAATGTCGGGTAGGATCCTTAAACCATAGCCCGGGGGCCCTAGTTAACCCTTGGCTACCTTCCTCTACCCTTCCGCATCCCCCCTTTCTAATCCCTTCCTATGCTATTAAAGGGGAGTTGCCCAATGTGGATCACCCTCATGTAGCCTGTTGCCCTAAAAAAAAACCGAGGCACCTCAAAGGAAGCCTGCGAGAGAATTTCTCGCAGGTGAACCTTCCCAGAGAGCTCTGGCGGGGGCTACCTCTGGAGATGCTCTCACATCTCTTTGGTTTTTTTTGAATTAAGGTTCCCACATGCCGAGGCACCTCGGTCTGTTTTGAGAGGTGTATGTTCCGGGGTCGCAGACCTTGGGCATACGGCAAGAGTTGTCCGCTATTCCTATTGGAATAGTCGGCCAGCTGCCTCCTAAACAGGCCAAGGCATGGCGAGGGGTAAGCTGCGTCCCCACAGCAAACTCCTCTCTCGCTATCGGAAGGGCGTGGGACAAGTACCCAACGCCCGACCTACCTGATGCAGGTTTTTCTAGGGTTTTCCCTGCGAATGCCGGGTAGGACCCTTAAAATATAGCCCGGGGGCCCTAGTTAACCCTTGGCTACCTTCCTCTACCATTCCGCATCCCCCCTTTCAAATCCCTTCCTATGCTATTAAAGGGGAGTTGCCCAACGTGGATCACCCTCATGTAGCCTGTTGCCCTTAAAAATATAATTAAAAATTAGTGAATAAGGAGACAAATTATGGGAGAAAATAAATTCCAGACAACGTCTCTGCAAACCTTGAGTGGTATTTATTTTATTATCTAATTTTATCTTTTTATTTACAACATTTTAATATATTTGTTAATTTTCTAAAAAAAATTCTGTTCGAGTCCATTAGTTGGTTATTGGCATTTTATGTTGGTGTTTTCGAACTCTTCTACAAATGAGATTCCTTCGCCATTTCTCAACATGTCTCTACAGCCGAAACCTTTGTTAGAATAACTCTTCATCGCTGATAATTTTTTCTCTCCGAATGACAACTTCAATATTTCAGATATCCGATAAACAATGGAACCCTCCAACTTCCTCCGAAGAAATATATCGCCCATGACACATATTCACCACAGTACAATACTCAAGCTTTCGTATTGTGTGACAAAGGATTTCAATTCAAACGCCCTGCTTGTAATATTTGTAATACTCTCAGTTTATTATTTTCAAAGTTGGTCATGTAAATCCCTAGTACAAGCTCCTTATTTCATGTGCTAGGAAGGTGATAAATGTTGACGTGCTCTTTAATGATCAATGAGCGACGGTAATGAATTATTTCCCTGTGCGCGCTCTAAATCAAGTTGGTTATCTACAGTTATACTGCTTCATTCCTATCTGTTAATGGGCTAATAATTTCCAGTGGGTCCTAGGTGACTGCATATCCACCGCCCAATGTCCCCTCCTGTCATGCGGAACGACTTATTTACTCGAACAAATATTGACAAGGAAGTAGCACTGAGCCTTACAAGTTCTCGTACTTCTCAAAGCAGTTCTATTGTCTCTGAGAAGAATTTCCATTTAAAAATATCCCATTAAGTGCAAATTTAAATTTGTTTACGAAAAGGAACATTATTGTTATTATTATGAAGTTACTGCACTTCCTTATGCAGAATTATTTTTTTATCTTTTCAAATTACCGCTAAGAACACATGCTTTCTTTGATTTTTGAATTGACTGATGTAATCAGTCTATTTTTCGTTTTCTAAACAATTTTCTGCAACTATTGCAATTATTACTTACTTTTCTCTGTAACTCTTAACAATTTTTTTTAAGTACAGAGACAATGTTTTTAAGTAACATTCTATATTGTACCAGCTTCCAGCGTCCACGGTAGCAATTTGGAGTGAACTGATGAGAGACAAAGATTAATTGTAACTTAAGGGAAACTATCGAACGAAAAATATTTAAATAAGTATTTTTTTCAATTTTTTAAATACCACTGTGAACAAAAAGTAAGGTGAATTTATTTATAAAATATAAATTCTTTATTTATTCTTCCAAATCAATTTCATCCCCTTCAAAGTAATCCCCGTCCGATAAAACGCACTTTTTCCAACGCTTTTTCCAGTCCTCGAAACAGTCGGAATAGTCTTTTTCCGGTATAGCCTTCAAGACCTTCTTCGATTCGGTTTTTATCTCCTCAATCGTTGCAAAACGGCGTCCCCGCATTGGCCTTATGAGTTTGCTGAATAGCCAGAAGTCTCAAGGAGCCAAATCAGGCGAATACGGTGGTTGCGGAACGATATGAGTCGAGTTTTTGGCAAAAAATTCGCGATGAACCAATGCAGTATGACATGGTGCATTATCGTGATGAAGGAAACAAGGGTTGTTCGCCCATAATTCCGGCCGTTTCAGACGAATAGCTTCACGAAAACGACGCATAACGCTCAAATAATATTCTTTGTTGACAGTTTGGCCCGGCGGAAGGAATTCATAGTGCACCACACCACGATAATCAAAGAAAACTGTCAACATGACCTTGATTTTCGATCGACTTTGCCGTGGTCTTTTCGGTCTTGCTTCACCTTTTGCACGATATTCGCTGGATTGGTCGGTGGTTTCAGGGTCGTATGCGTAAATCCAAGTCTCGTCTCCAGTAATGATGCATTTCAAGTGGTCCTGATAGTCAGACAGCAAAGTTTCACACACATCAACGCAACGCTTTTATTCCAAAAAATTGAGCGATTTTGGCACTTGACGCGTTTGAGACACAAAACATTCTTCAAAATGGTTTGGGCTGAGCCAAATGATATTCCAACACTATCAGCGAGATCTCTAATTGTCCATCGACGATTTCCAAGCACCAAATCTTTGATTTTTTGGACGTGGCCATCGTCGGTAAACGTTGATGGTCGTCCAGAGCAGGGTTCGTCTTCAACGCGTTCTCTGCCCTCTTTGAACTCGTTGTACCACTTATAAACGTTTTTTTGTGCTATAGTTTGATCACCTAAGGCCTTCCGCAACATTTTCAACGTGTCCGCACAAGAATATTCGTTCCGCACACAAAATTTGATGCAAGTTCTTTGCTCAACAAAATCACCCATTGCAAAAATCGAAAAATTCATTTTTGGTTATTTACAAAAACACGTTTAACTCGGAGATAATTAAACCTTTTAACAAACAGATGCTTGGCAAATATTATAGACAGTCCTATCAACCTAGGAAAAAAAATTACCTGCCTTCCTAATACCCCGGAGTTTTAAATAATAATTTCACCTTGCTTTTTGATCACAGTGGTATATATGAAAAAATAATAACTTAAATGTTATAGTATAGTATAATTAATAATTCTGACGCAAGGGATGATGAAACTGGCAATTACTTGTATTTTTCAGGCTTTCAAGGGATTGCAGAAATACTATTATTTTTAATTATTTGAAAATGATGTAATAATGTTATTGATCGCACTAGTATTGTTTGTGAATGCCAAACGACGACGTTGTTCCCGAAAAGCGAATAGTGTGGGAGAGGAAATAAGGTGGATCCATAGAGGTGTGATCCTCGAGGATTGTAAGACTAAATTTATGCAAAAGTTGATGTCGTGATTTAAGCAGTGAAAATTGGCCGGTCCGATAGATTTCCCGTTGTCACGATGTACGAATAAACTGCGCGCGGTTCTACATCTCGATTCACCAAAATAGAGACGCGTCGGAAAATTTATTTGATAGCTTTCCCCCGCTCTGTGCAGAAATGAGGACCGCTTGGAAACATTAAGCTGATTATCTCGGCACGCGTGCGGATGCAACGCGCCTAAACGAGGCCAAACCGGTTCGGATGAACTCTGCAAGTAATAACAGTGTTCTGCTCTGCTCCGAGCTGATGTCATAAAGCACCTCGCCGTTGATTCGCTCTCCCACTCGGTGTCAACGAGCCCAAACTCTGCCCACAAACATAGACCTCTTACGATTCATTTTCAAACACAATTTCCCCCTACAATCTTATTTTAATTATATTAAACGTGGATTATAAGATCAGAGGCTCAGATTATCCACGAATAGATTCATAAAAAATTCTTTTTCAGTCAAAAAGGCGTAAGCGCTACAAATAGCATCCGAAATAAAGCCTCTGAGCTAAGATCAATCAATATGTTGGAATTTCATTCCCGCCTACTAAAAATATAGTACAACTTGCAACTCTTTGTCATTGATTGCCTTGGATTTTTCCACCATTATTAATAGAAAGTAGATCAATCCTTACTCATATTCGTTTTAATACTACCTGTCAACATGGGGGTCTGTTGGAAGCATAAGGATTCCAATCGATGAGATGAATGCAGAACTGTGAGGAAAATCCCGAAATTCGAAGTAATAAATTCATTCCTACGGTTGATATCTGCCTCACGTCGTCGCGTCACCATCAAATTAACTGATCATGATTGAGAGCTCAGCAAATGGACCTTGTTACGGAGATATGAATTTGTGATTCTCGATTCGTTAACGACTCTGACAGCGTTAACGCCGTATTTCCAGATTTTATGATCTTGTTATAAACGTCACGACTCATTCATGTATTTCAATTATTCTGATTACATATTGATGATCAGTCGAAACGGTTATCTCCCTATCTAAAAACGAATATCTGGAATATAACAGGAAATTTATTTAAAAACGAGTTTTAATAAAATATTGAGAACTATCGAGGCAATTCTCTTTGTGCATTGTATTTATTATTTTAACATTAATATTTTCTTTAAATGGTTCTCTTTTGATTTCTAACGATGTTACAAGACAAATAAATATTTCCAGATATCAATATTACCACGTACGCTACGTCTACAGTATACATAAAAAGAATTAAAAGCCGTAAACAAGTAAATTTTTAACTCACAATTCAAGATGAATTACTGACTTTTAATAATGTATTCTATCGAAACAGAAATTGAGAAATGAACGGAAATAAACTTTTACGTCACTAACTTTATATCATGACTTACCAACAATCCACACTACTACAAAAAAACCACTTAGCTTGTCAACTGTCATTCCTGAAAAAAATTAAGGTTAATTGAAATGTCAGATTTATTTTTCTTTTGTACATTGAGGATTTATGCTTTATCTTACGAATGGTAACGCGAAAATTAAGAAGTATGTCAGTATAGGAGTTCAACAAAATTTTGAGTATGTTTTTCATATGTATTTTTTTTTGGGTGTAGACAGGCTATGTATCGGGTAATCCACATAGCGGCAACTCCACTCTTATAGCATAGGAAAGGAATTTGAATGGGAGGATGCGGAAGGGTGGAGGAAGGTAGCCAAGGTTAACTAGGGTCCCCGGGCTATGGTTTAAGGATCCTACCCGCTATTCGCCTAAAAGAAATGCAGGACAAACACTAGAAAAACCTGCATCAGGTAGGTCTGGCATTTGGTACTTGTCCCACGCCCTTCCGATGGCGGGAGAGGGGTTAGCTGTGGGGTCGCAGCAATTTCACACATAAATAAATATTTTCTGCTTAGCTATTGTCTGTGAGACATTTTAAGTATTTGAAACGGGAGAATGACAGGATGACGCTGACGCTTGGGTCAGTAGGACAGTGAAGGACTGAAATCTGCCGTACCTTAGCATGAAAATGTACAATGCTACTTAATTCATCCCAAACTATAGTCCGGTTCAATTCGGAAGGCGGGTCGTCTGCAGGATTTGCGTCGTTTGAGTCAAGGGGCTGACGATATATACCAATTTTGCCACTCTCACCTATCAGACGCGTTTTTATTAGAAAACTTAGTTACGTTAATACTGCAATTAATAAATTTATTTTCTGTAAAATAAAAAGGAAAAATTTTACTCGTATTTCTTTGTACAGGTCTCAGCACATCTCCACACGCTTCAGCTGCTTTGTTTTGGAGTGTGGCAACGTCGCAACTCGAGGTTTAAACGATTGATATGTTTCTCTGTTGTTTTTAATTCTTAAAGAATTTGTATTCTTTAGCCACCATTTTCCGGCATTATTTTGCAACACGTACTTTCTTCCGTGGGTTTAAATCATGTCGGTATTATAAGTTCGCCAAATTTCTTCTTTCTGAAACCTACGCCAAATAATCAAACGTTTTAAAAAGAATGGAAGTCGCGACCAAGAAGGATGGTGCCCGCCTAACGAGCTGCATCCAACTATAAGATAATTTGATGTCTCTCTGATTTAGAATCTGAGTTAGGAAATTTGTGAAGAATTAGTTGTGTGAAAAAAGGTGATAGTTTCCTGTTTCTCCGACCTAATACTCTGTGGTCTCTAAACATTTCCCATCAATTTATATAATATATTAAGGAGAAGGGAAACGACAAAAAAATTGTTTAATTATTTAAGCATCTTTTTTTAGTAATTCTAAAACTAAAAGCACTCAATCACATATCTCCAGATTGCCCAAGAAAAATTCCAGACCCCTGTGTGCTCTGAATTCGTGACCTCGAGCTAAGGCTCGGATCGATATAAACGTAAATATCAATTTCCCTGTATATTTCGCAGAGAAGAGCGTAGTGTGAGAGATAGGTGTATTTAACAGAGTGAGTGAGGTTTGCGTGGTTCTTGGTACTTAGACGCTGCGAGGTTGACTTATAGCGGCGAGTTTAGGTGGAGTATTTGTCTGGCTCAGCGCGTCCGCCATGGGAAATCTGCTGACACTCCCTTCTCACGCGAGTTACAGACCTCAGTCTCGCTCACTTGCACTCTTCTCTGCCTCAGACATTAATATACAACACATGTACAGTGTAATTGTGTAATGCGGGGTGTGAAAGCCAAATTTATTCTCTTTCTCCTTTTCTTCTCCACTCGTCTCCTGCAAATAGTACGAACAAGGACAAAATTACTCTGTTTAATTTTTATGTTACATTTTTAATTATCCCTGTTTTCACAAAAAATAAACAGAGATTATTTAGCAATATAATAGATACCTTGTTAACATCACCACTCGATTTTACCAGTTAATTAATTTTAATAATTTAAAATTAATTTAAAATCCATATAAAACTAGGTATAATACCCTTTTCTAATTTTACAGTTTTATTTATTGACAAAACCAATATTCTGTCAGTGAGTTTGAGAAGTTTTCAGCATATTCAGTCATATTTACGTATAAAACATTACATTACGATGTTGTCAGAGATGCATCCACCTTAAAGGTCATAATAACTATTTTGAACTTATCTCTATATTGCCTTAAAATTTACATCAGTATCTTAAATTTTATTTGACACATTTATTTTACGTTCATATTCCATTGGTAAAGAAATCCGCTAAATGGAAACAGTAAAATGTAAAAATTGACGATACGCATGGAGTGTGAGCGTAAAATAAATGTATCAAATAAAACGTAATATATTGATGTAAATTTTAAGGGAAGATAGAGTAGAGTATATCAATAGTTATTAAGACTTATGACACGTAAGATCTCTAAGAACATTGTTTTTATAGAAGAATATGGGTGAATATTCTAAAATTGACTGACAGAATTTTGGGTATGTCAATAAATAAAGACCGTAAAATTAAAAAAGGGTTTATTTCAGTTTTTATATGGATAATAAATAATACACACAGTGGTTTTTATAATATTGAGTGATTAATTTAATATCTTTCCGAGCCTTCTATGCTGTTCCCATTGGAACAGTCGACCAGCTGCCTCCTAAACTGGTCGAGACACGGAATGCTGCGTCCCCATCACCCGCCATCGGAATGGCGTGGTACAAGTACCAAGAACACGACCTACTGACGCAAGGTTTTATAGGATTTCTGCTGCGTTACTTTTAGGCGAATGCCGGATAGGATCCTTAAACCATAGACCAGGAGGATTAGTTAAGCCTAGGCTACCTTCCTCTATCCTTCCGCATCCCCCCTTTCAAATCCCCAATTAAAGGCGAGTTGCCACCACGTGGATTACCCTCATGTAGCCTGTTACTCTAAAAGAAAAGCCTTCTTAGCCCAGATGTTTAATCTTTAGATATGTATTGATATATTTATTTGAGGTAATATTGAACAGTGAAAAACCGGACGTTGTTCGTCCTAATTTCACCAAATTTTGTACATAAGTACATTGAAAACTTCGAAATAATTTAGGTAGTTTCTGAGTTTCAACGCATATATAATTATATGGCATTGACTAATTATGGGCACAAATTATTCAAGAACTTCCTTCATGCTACAACCAACTCGATGAGTATACGTTTATGTTACTTTAACTCAAGTATTCACTGTAGTGGAATGATATAAAACGTACAGATTTGCGGGTAACGAATCACATATCATTTTTAAATTGCAAATTGAGTCTCAATGTATTATTAACCTTATTAGAAAATGAAATACTGAAGTTTCGACCTCCATGTGAGGTCTTTGTCAAACAAAGGTTGCAATCCTGAGAACTGTTCATTCAGCAGTTATACCGGGAAAGTATAAGATTTCTATAGGTCGAGTTGTTTGACAAAGACCTACAAGGAGGACGAGGCTTTACAACTTCAGTATTTCATCTTGTAATTATTGCCAGGCGTAATTACTGTTAATTTTCGACTGCAAGTGGAGTCAACTCCTAGCTTCCGCATTTATTTTAAATGTAAAACAATGATTAACTAATTAACAGTCTCGCATTTAAAAGTTTTAGAATAGCTGAACTAATCATCTAATTAAATTACTTGTTTCTTAACAGTAACCTTAAAGGTATTGAAAACGTATGTTTTGAAGCTGAAAAATGCTCAAATCAGTTTCTGCCAGGCCGTTAGTTGCTTATAAGAAATTCATAGTCTCCGTGAAGATGCCTGTTAACCACGCTCTAACGCTTCTTGCGTGTTTCGCCGTGAATTAATAAGAACGTGCGCCTGGAACTTAGCAACCTGTTAGTTTTACATCACGCCAAAACACCTCCTTCCGTGTTACATCTCGAACAGCTGAGCAATTATCTCCTGGCGAGAAACACCGTCGGGAAAGTATCGATGTTCACTGACTTTGCTTAATCATATATTTAAAAAGGTATTACCTAGAATAAAATTTTCTTTATAAAATATTTATTGTGTTTCATTTAACGAAATTTAATTTTAATTAAATTTCTTGAATCATGTCTTAATGTTAGATATTTGGGGTAGTCACATATTTGGGTGACGATTAGAATAAATCTCTTCCGCTCGATATTCTTTATACCTTCGCCAAATATGTCATCGAAAAAGAATTACCAAACGAAGGGCTTCTACCTTTTTAGTATTATACATAATTCCTGAATGAACTAAACGTCATATCAGCTACAAATTTGAAATAAAAAATCATTCGCTCAGTAATTTTCACACTAACTCAAGACTACGGCGTTGGACATTTCTGAAGTTTCAGTAGTAATTTTATTATTTACTTTCAAATATGATCAATCACTTACTAGGATTCAGTGTAGAGTTAACTTCAGTATATGTATCATAGAATTTATTGTTCAATAAAAAAATCATGAAGTTAAATAGAAAAAGTTACCATTAGAAAATTATTTGTATTATTTCACATGCCACCTAACGCGAAAGCATACGGTAACATATCTATAGAAAGGAACCCGTACTCGTTCACAGACTAAATGACGTATCAATCATTTCAATCAATTGAGTGTATTATTATAAAGTATTTTTGTTATATAAGGAAATACACGAACTTTCGGTCGCATGAGATTAATAGGTTTTATAGTAATTAACAATAACAGCTGAAAGAAATATGAAACGTATATCATATTATAAATACGTAATTACTCTTAAATAGTGTTCAACTTATGTTTTAAATACTTCCAGACTATTTATTAATAATTATTTCCTGATGTATATTATTTAATATTGTGTCTCCTTATCTGAAGGTGAACCCCGTCGTTCTATCATTCCAATATTACGACAACCAACAAACATTTTGATTATGCTTGATATATTATAAAGTGAATTTTAATAGAAATAATTTATTGGAAGAAATTAATTACAATAATTCCTCAAAACTGAATAGAAATCTGTGTTGTTAATTAAATCTTTTTTGTGTTTATTAATTTTTACACAATGCAGGTGAGTAATTTTTAATTCGAATAATTCTGAATGAAACTCAATATCATCAAAATAATATGAAGGTATTCAAATAGCTTAAATTACACTATAAACTAAGCCTAGCTTGCGTATAGTGGGAATGTAAATTTTAATAAATACACAGAAAAACAGAAAATTTGTCTTAAAAAAAGTCTGACTAAATAGTTATATTCTATTAAAAATGTATAAATTTTAATATGCATGAAAGACGAGTCCGACACAATAGCATCTTCGACATTGTAATAATGCTCTTAAAGCGTTATATAATTTTATGAGGTGGAGTATCCAATATTCTCATTCGAGGGCTAATGGATTAAATAAAATAAATTTATATAAAAATTCGCACCGTTAGCTTTTTTTTAAGAATCAGTACTGTAGTCAACCTGAAAGAGTAGTCAACGTGAATTATTGGCGCTGTGAGCATTTTTCCAACGACGAAGCCATTTCATATCACTAAACGATTTTCAGGGCAACATTATATTGCATCATAAACACAAAGTTAGCATTTGAAAACCAGCTCGAGGTTTTTATGAACACAAATACTTCTAAATGATCCTACTATATTTCTATATCTTTGTAAAACTATCAATTTATGGAATAAACATTCGTCTTGGTTATTAATTACTATAATTATTATAACATATTTCCAGAAATATTTCAGAATGTAGTGTTACATTTACACAGACTTTACATACTGTTGACTCGAATTGTTCTGTATTTTTCTTCGAGTCCCTGCCGTGAAACTTGCTGATCGCAAATAAGTGATATTGCAGCATTAATGCATTATTTTCAATATTTCTACTACGAACATATCAACTTTAAAAGCAAAGTGAAACATCAAGTACTGCATAAATCCGTTGAAGGGAACGTTGTTGAGAATTTTTTTTTTACATAAAAGGGGATTTTGTAAATTAGAGCAGCAATTTTACGTATCTTTCTAAGTATAAACATGTGAATTAATCCTACCCAGGTTCCATCATATTTCTGTGTTGCGCTGAAACAGCGCTATAAAAATAAAAGCACCTTGCAAATGAGAAAAGTTACGAACTAAATTATTACGCCAGAAGCTAAGGGCGCAGTTCTGAGCAAAAAATTGCCTTCGTCTCACACTAATAATTTCTTATCTTCATACAATGTTCTGCTTATAATATTATAAATGTGTGCAAAACGCTTAGGGCACGATAATATTATAGGTAGTAACATAATATCAGCAGTTGGTATTAATTATCAAAAAGTACACAGTATATAACAAACTAATTTTTTTAATATTCTAAGAATGACAGAGGCGAACCCGTTAAAATTGTCGTAGTATTCAAACTACCATCGCCGATTGTCTGATTGTCAAAAAAATTCACGTGAAGAAATATGGACAATAATTACATGCAAATTATAGATTTTTATTTTTTTAGAATAACAGGCTACATGAGGGTAATCGACGTAATTACAACTCTTAACACGAGGATTTAAATTTACGACTCACTCTCAAAAGCATTGAAAATTTCCAACTGACTGCCGTTCAACAATTCTCTGATGCCTATTATGCATATTTGTATATTGATATAAAGTGAGACGAAAAATGGTTTATACAAGAGTATATCAGAAATATGTAATTATTATTTGTGACGTAGAACATTTAGAGGATATTCTTTACAGGAACATCCGAATTATTTTCACTTGGCCGGACGAAAGGATAAGGTGGATTATAAATACTTTTAGAGCCGTGTTTACCGGGTGGATCCATGATACGTAAGACATATTGTGGAAATTGACTACGCTTTCTTACGAACTTGAGCGAGATCTCGTAATATATTGCCAACATTTATCGCACTGCAGCTTGTCCGCGTTATGTGCGGAGTTGGCGCATAAATCAAGACACGAGTCTCAGACAACAAGAAAAAGATACTTTCGATTCTGAAAGCTGTAGTTGAACCTATGAATAACACAGGAATAAATCCATAGTTTACAGATCTACACAAATATTACTCCTCAATTTTTGTTCATTGCGTTCATGAGGGTAAAATAACATAAATGAATATATTCTCAAAACAATTTCAACTCGTGCGTATACAGTTTCAATTACTGTTTCTCATTCCGATCTGAATATTATAGTATATGTAAATATTTACGTATATACAGTTAGATTCTGATGGCATGCAATACATTTTAAGGTAATGAAAAAAATGTAAGAATACGTTAATTTCCAGATCTTGTATTTTCGTTAGTCGTTGTGCCTGCTATATATGTAAATTCTGTTGCGTTATTTATTGGCTTAGTGTGCCATAACGTAGTAGTGATAAGGCAAAGTTCTGCAGAGTTGGTTCAGCGCTGTACTGTATATCTAATGTAATTGCGCCTGTCATTACGCAACCCAAACGACGCCACTGTAAGCAGGAGTGCATCATTTAACACAATCTTAAGAGACTCCAACAATTAATTGCGGAAACCCGTAGATGTAGATTCTACCTGTCCATTTGGATAAGGGTTTTATTTCTATGCTGCTGTCTCTCTTGTATTCGGTGAAATCAACTTTTTATTTATTTTTCATGCCTGCGTAATTACGTACTTTTCCTCTCCGATGACCTTTTCTAAATTGAAATATTACATTTTCCTAGTCAATTTTGAGCTATCAATTTTATTATTAGAACTTTTATAATGTAATTTCAGTTGCTTGGGAAAATAATACATATTTAATTACCAATCTCTCAGAAAAATTAATATAACACTTCTTGTACTGTGAAAATGTGTTACTTTTCTCCAATACGGAGAAGAAAAGAATGCGAATTTTATTTTGTCTGTGAGTTAACATAAGTAATTAACAAGAAGTCATTTCAAAAATAATTAAAACGTTTAATTTTATAATAAAATGTAAAAGAAATCATTTAAATTTGTTATCCAGTGCAACGATTGAAAAATATAATTTTTTATTACCATTAACGACAATCAACAGACATTTTTATATTTAAAAAATATTAATCATCAAAAACTATTTAACAGTTCAACATTACATATTATTATTACAACAGACTCTAATATAAAATATAATTTTTATTGTTTTTGAGATAACTTGTCAAAGGTACATAGTGTTCCATTAGTTTTGAAAACTTAAAATACATTAAAAATATTTACATTCAGAAAATAATTATTTAAATTTCATACTTATACAAAAAATTTACACTGTCTGAAGGTTTAACAAAAATCATCGGATCGTTATTTTCATATTTTAAAACATAAAAATTTCCTTTTTTAGAGAGAAAGGTTTATTTATTTAGCGTACTGAATTTATTATATTTCACAAAGCTTAATTGATATATTGCCATAAGTTGAGTCACGTTCGATTGTTTTATCGTTAAACTTGTCAAATTTTTTAATAACTCTTCTTTCATCTTTCGTTAAAATTATTTATTCTATATTTTAAATAAATTAGATTTATTTTTAATCAAATTAGTAAACAATAACTTCCTGAAAAGTATTAATTTGCATTGCACCATATTTTTGCGTGTTATTCAAGGATTTAGTTGTGTACAGTGAGCGAGAATTTGGTGACAATCCGTTTGTTCAAAGCTTTTATGCAGCTTAAGTAGGCTTTCAATCGGTGTCGAAAGCGAACTGTTCTCGCAAACTTCCTCGTGAGAATTCTTGGGGCCAGTAAAGTTTCGGCAACTGGGCGGAAGTTTCTACAAGGCCGTGGCTGAGGTACAATTCCCAACGACAGCGCTTCCCGAGTTTCGAAACAGTCATATTTCATTGGTTTGGAAAAGTCGGCAAAGTCCCAGAGATCAGAGAATCGAAGTCGTATATCAAGCATCGGTTACAGTCAAAGGATAGGAAGAGAGTTAATATTTTACTTTATATTTACTCAACTACTTTACACTCCTATGATGTATTAATAGAATTCTTTTATATAACATCATCGTAAACTATTCCATCTTTAATCCGTTTATGAAATTTTGCTGAATTATTAAAAAAACTGGCCAGCGAGCTTAATACAACGAAAATCAATTAACTGTTTCCGATCTGGATCAGAAAATGAAAATATGGAGAATAGCCGTCAACATATTTCCTTACAATTGAACAAATAATTGAATTTGCTGAAGAAGTTAACCTATTTCCTCTTTTGAGGGATACTGAAGAAAATTAATAAATCGAAACCTTTATTAAATAAATTAACCACGTTGCAGACAACCTAAAACCTATTAATAAAAAATGTTATGTTTCCACCAGAAATGTAGAATAGGAATCTGAGTTCACAACTCCCTTTGATGACCTATAAATGTTGATAAAAAGTTTATATTATACCTGAAACGTTGTGTAAGGGGAATAAGATACAGGAAGAAGAGCAAGAAAGTTCAATAATAACTTGAAAACCTTAACTTTCCCTCTTTGGCCAGAGTGAGGTTTTCCCAAAGCTCTGTTTATTGTATTTTCAGTCCTGTTTAGAAAATCTGTGGGAGTGGAAAAAGCACAGAAATTTTATAGAATACATCTAACACACAATTAGAAACTCTACCAACACGCCAATTTTTAATTTGTTACATATAAAACACTCCCGATCGCAAAAAAAAAATTTATTCTCTGACAGTCAATATACAGAAGTATTATAATATATGAATCAAATTGTTTTTCCCAGTTTTAAAGTAAGCCTGCGAGAGGATTTTTCGCAGGTGAACCTTCCCAGAGAGCTCTGGCGGGGGCTACCTTTGGGGATGCTCTCACATCTCTCTGGTTTTTTTGAACTAAGGTTCCCACATGCCGAGGCACCTCGGTCTGTTTTGAGGGGTGTATGTTCCGGGGTCGCAGACCTTGGGCATACGGTAAGAGTTGTCCGCTATTCCTATTGGAATAGTCGGCCAGCTGCCTCCTAAACTGGTCGAGGCACGGAGAACGGAATGCTGCGTCCCCACAGCAAACTCCTCTCCCGCTATCGGAAGGGCGTGGGACAAGTACCCAATGCCCGACCTACCCGATGCAGGTTTTTCTAGGGTTTTCCCTGCATTTCTTTAGGCGAATGCCGGGTAGGATCCTTAAACCATAGCCCGGGGGCCCTAGTTAACCCTTGGCTACCTTCCTCTACCCTTCCGTATCCCCCCTTTCAATCCCTTCCTATGCTATTAAAGGGGAGTTGCCCAATGTGGATCACCCTCATGTAGCCTGTTGCCCTAAAAAAATAAAAAAAAATAAAAATTCCCAGTTTTAAATGATAAAAGATAACTTTTCCAATTGGCAACAGAAAACTTTGAATATTGAAAATTATACGAGAGCAAAGACTTTAAGGGTGCAAATTGTGAATAAAACATTTTTGTCTTCCAATCCTGTTAAATATTTATTATTAGACAACGTTTCAATGGAGTGCTCTGCTATCGTCAATAGAAGAATTACGGTTACTTCTGTAACACTTAATAACTAACTAAATTATTCCATATTAATTATATATCTGTAACCGCAAATAATTCTTAAATATAACAATTTAATAAAATTTTAAGTTTAACTAAATTATATATAAAAAATAATTTATTAAATAATCTGTATCCGCAAATAACTGTTAACGGTAACACAACCAACCGCAATTCACCTGACGACGATACCAGACCAAGTCACGGAAACGATGTGCATTAATA
Organism: Zhengitettix transpicula; assembly: GCA_037074705.1. Taxonomy (NCBI): domain Eukaryota; kingdom Metazoa; phylum Arthropoda; class Insecta; order Orthoptera; family Tetrigidae; genus Zhengitettix; species Zhengitettix transpicula. The sequence continues at coordinate 42,331,567 of CM073591.1, read as the reverse complement.
AATATTTAAACCGTTTGAAAAAATTTTAATCAATTTTTACAACTTTTAGTCAAGAGACTTTACAGTTTTGATAATTGTCATAAACAATTAACCCGTATACTTGTGGTCTTGAAAATGCCTAGTGGCATGCTACGTTAAAGACGAGTTAAACAGAGGGTATTGGATGCGAGTATCTTTGTATAGATATTCTGAATTAATTATACGCATTCGAATAAAAGAGATGTAACAAATTTCCCAATAGCCAGTTTATTTAAGCTGAATAAACATTTTAAGATTCACTTATCAGAAAAATGGAAAAATAAAGTTGTATTGTAACTTACTAAAGTTTGTTTCAATTCCTGGTAGTCGCTTAAATTACACTGATATTTTTAAAATTCATGGCACTAAAATTTGTGCATTGAAACTGGTCAAATATGACCAACCATTAATTTACGCCTCGTATGATGTGAATAAGGCAGCTTTGTTTCAGTTATTAAACCTGTTTACGTATCTCAAGGCAGGGACAATCAGTTACAGAATAATGACTAGCACTTTATAATTCTCCGAAAACATGCATATTTTTAGTTTCAAAGGACTGTCAAAGTTGGTATATTTTTCAAATCATTATGCAGTTTGATAAAATATGGGGTGAATTTCTGAGAATTTTGGTCAGTATGTTTCAACATAAATTTCCTCCTTTGAAACTACTGTTCAGTAAATTTAATTGGATGTAGCCTTCATTCAAAATTACATAAATATTCATGAAGAAGAATAAAAAGACTAAATAGTTAAAACTGCATAAACACGTAAAACTCCTAATTCGTAGAGATTTATATATATATATACCAATATTATCATGATTCTAAGTGAGAAATTCCGAATTATTTATATTCGTACGTGTTCCATTTATAAGTGAAAACGTGCCAGGTTCGTTCGTCGCTTTATCTGTCTTCAATTGAACGGACGGTCTTTTTGGGAAACGTAATTTAGATATTCTGTGTGAGTTGTCGTACCTTTGAAAAAGGTTAATTTACACACGCTTTATAGAACTAAATCCCGGGTCCTCCGGCGTCCATCCTACAGGCACTTTTAATGAGTCGGCTCTGCACTGTCGTATTTAAAGAAAAACGAATCCTCATTTCATTCAATAAAAAGGCTGTAACCTTTCACTCTGTTTTATAATTGTGGCGAAAGTACGTGATTTATTTTGAAAAATTATTTTTTTCCATGCTATAAATCATTTTAGAAGTATGCATAAAATTTTGTAAGGTGTTCTAAGAACTAAAAGACCTCTTATGAAGATAAAACATAATCACACTAATTTATCATTAGTTCAAATCAATATTAGTAAAGATTCTGCATCGATTATGAGCTCTACTTTTGACACCTATTGAGAAAACGTCACATTTATTCTCTGTAGCCAAAAAAGTATTTCTATTCAACTTAAATCCGCTTTTTGTGGATATTTTTCAAATCATTATCCAGTTTGATAAAATATGGGGTGAATTTCTGAGAATTTTGGTCAGTATGTATCAACATAAATTTCCTCCTTTGAAACTACTATTAAGTAAATTTAATTGGAGGTAGTCTTCATTTAAAATTACATAAATATTCATTAAGAAGAATAATTATTAATAATTAGTTAAATTTGGCTGGATAGCATTATCACGTTAAACGTGCTTCTACTGAAGTAGCTAATGAATGCGAATATCTATCTTTCAATAGTTATTTTACATTAGACAGTTAAAGAAATTAATTCAACATTATTGTTAATTTTGTCCTAATTGTTATGTAATTTAACGCTTAATTAATCATTTCTTCCACTAGATGAGTAGTGAAATATTCTTGAACATCAACTGAAGGAGGTTGAGGAGCAAAATGACACAAAATATGGAAGTTTTGAAGAATAATACGAATGTGTTATATTTTCATATATTATATATTGCTATTGTTTCACAATGTGACTTTTGTTTTCGAGGGAAAAAATGACGGGTTTGCGATAGAGTTTTAACGTTTTTAGATATCTCTTTCTTCGTCTGAGGTTTAAAAATAATCCTGTTTACGTTACTCCCTCGCACATTTTTGCCAACCTTCATCTTGAGTCATTATATAAACTTGCGGATCTCTTGAGCATAATCGTGAAGTACAAATTCACACGGTTTAAATGAAGACAAGACAAAATTGTCGACGTGTGTTAAAATTATGGGACTGTAAATCGCAGAGTTACACAGAAAACTACAATGAATTTAAATTATATTTGGAATTTAATAAAAGTTGTTCCTTAGTAATATTTGGATTTCCAGTTTTCGATCTGATTAATTGAACGGAGAAGCATAAAAAACATTATCAGGGAAAAAAGATATTATACGTCAAGTAAAGAGAGTAAACTGAGAGAAATACGGAGGTGAGACCTACAATTGTAAGGGTAAGCTGTGCTCGCCTTCAGAAAAGACCCCGTGGAGTCATACAGCCATCTAACTACCAGCTGATACCCCAAATTTCAGGAGTATTTTTTGTAACGCTCGTGAAGGCTGTCTAGTACGACGAAACTCCTCCATATGATATTTCATATATCCTCCCGTGAACCAATGTCTAAAGGTAATTTATGCTAGGTGGTCGCGTTTAAGTTTTATGAGTATTTTTCCATTGTTATGAGTTGCATGATTTACGAATTCGGCGTTTGGCAGGTTACAGGGGAGCGACGTGTCTACATAAATCTCTGTTTCAAACCACCACAGAAGCACACCAAATGTTGAAGCAATCATTTGGAGTCCATGGTTTCGGCCACAGTGTAACTTACGACTGGCTTAAACGTTTTTCAGTGTGGCAAAACATTGGTTGGCGTTGATCCTCGTTCAAGGGGACTGTCAAAAGGCATAAAAGCGTAATGATTTCTTTGTTCGGAAATTTCCGGAACGCGCCCGCTTTCGTCATTTGACATGACGAAAAATATGACGTTTCTCCTTTATCCGCCATATTCACCTGGTCCCGCCAAGTGTGACTGTTTCCTATTCCAGAGGTTGAAAATAAAGTTAAAAGACCGATGATTTGACACAGTTGAGTGATTTCAGGTGGTATCAAACACGCTCACGAAAATGAATCGCCACGGAGTTTTTAAGGTGATGGAAAACCCTCTGGGAGCTTTGTGCATCTAGTCGAAAGGGCTATTTTAAAGGTTATAGACGTATGGTTGAGTTTCTGGCACGTTTTTAAAGTACCTCGTCCAGTCAAACCCTAGAAACACAATTATCCCAGCTTTGGAAAACGATTGACTGTGTCGAAGGTTCGCTACTGGGTCGAGGTGGAAGTCTTCGGGGTCGACGGAAATATAACTATGACCACAATTAAATAAAATTTATCATCCGTCCCAATAGACCATTTTTATAACACCATACAAGTGTATACTAAACATGTGGTTCGTTTTAAAGTTTAACAATTTTTTTTAGAAATATTGAGCTATCGGAATGATTTCAAAATTGCAAAAAAACATCCACAAAGAACGTTAAATATCTTCGATTTAAAAATAATATAATAAACACGTAAATGCGTTTATATATGTTTTTAAAAATCAGGCACGTATTCAAAGCCAAAACGAACATCCTGGTCAATTATTATAAGTGTGAATAAGAAACATAGCCCATTCAGACAAAAACATCACAGCTGCTAATGTACAAACAGACACTATGAAACTCAATAATTGCTATGATCCCTTATTATTACGCTAAACCTTCTGTTTTACCATTACCGTTGTTCCTTTATTGTCACGCAAACCCTTCAGCTCTCCCATTGTCGTGGCGTTTTCGTCGCTTTTGAGTTTTGTCAACTGACAAGTGCAGTTGTGTCGCTCTAGGCTCTTCTTCGCACCTGACGAAAGGAACAAGGATCCCAGAAACGTTGTGTGGTATTTATATTATCACTTTTTTTTGTCTGAATTTGCTATCTTTCTTATTCATTATTTTTATTCAGACGTAAATATTTTCATTTAATTAGTGTGTTTGTCGCCTTAGGGAAAATTTGGAAGATAAAATAAAATTTAAAACAAGAGGTTATGCAAAATTTTGCTGTTGTAAAAGAAACCTATAGTTTTAACTTTTCCTAATTATTAATTTGTTGAGACAAAATTTAGTCATATTAACAATTTATTAAATGTATAAATAGAATAGAATGCGATGGTTTTGGATTATTATTACAAATTTTACGCGTAGTATAAAAATTATTAAAGGATTAAAATTTAACCAACGAGTCCTCGAATTCAATAAGAATTGTTCATTCTTACATCGTACAATTATTGACATACAGTATCAAAATACCTGATTGTAGCTTATAATACTTGTTATATGAATTTAGAAAAACTTTATATATTTTTTGTTTTAATATATTACTATGGCTATAGAAAGCCGTAAGTTTTCAATAATTGGACGATGTAAGAATAATGAATTATTATTGAATTAGAGGACACTTTGGTTTAATTTTGTTTCTTCAATAAAAAAACGAGTCTCATAAATATTTAATTAAAGAGTATTATGAAAAAGCAGCAACCATAATCATGTATTTATTTTTTTAGGGGGTTTATAGAAAAAATACGTGGCATTCTGGCAACCGTGGTAGTAGGCCAAGGCTCTCAATGGGCTGTAGAGACAATAAAAAAAATATTGACAAAAAAGTTGTCAAGGCGGTCGGAGCTGATAAAAGGTTGAGAATCGCCGGTCTTTTAAACTTGTGACACGTGGAACGGGATGACTACGTCATTCAGCTAGTAGTTTGACAACTGTTGCAGGGATGTAGACTTCTAGGACAACTTGATTGGCGAGAACAATGGCGATCAGGTAATCATGGGCGGGTGGCGTCGCGTCGCATTGCGTCGGGTCTGCACGTCGAGCGTGCCGTGCCAGACTGAAAAACCAACAGACGGGTACAGCTATAAAGCAACGTAACCGGTTAGCCCGGTGGAGCCACGCGGCGGCCGCTCTTGGAAGCAGTGGCCACTTGTTGCTCCGCGAGCGAGTGAGCTCCGTGTGCGAGTGAGTGTCTGTGTAACCATGGAGACGCGGCGAGAGCAACTCGACTCCCACTGGAAGTGACCGACAGCGACAGCGGACCAGAATGCCGGAAGCCAGCTTGCCTTCCATCTTCTCAGGCGTCCAGGTGAGTCATCTCACCTTCGAATCCGGTGGGACCCTGACACACGTAATGATCTGGCAACGAACCAAAAGCAGCCAGGCTCAGTGGGCGACCCCAGACCAGAATGTGAAATTGCATTTCCATCATCCACCTTGACATTAGCTACGCCGAGAGAACTCGCGTTTCTATTTTACTTAACAAGTGCCACGTACTACTAGATGTTAGTGTGACAGATTCACGACAATGCTCGGCGAACCTTGTGTTAAAATTCAAGACACAGTGGTTGACCCCGGCACTACAAGGAGAGTTAGTATTTCGGAGCGCGGAGGTTTTCCAGCGTTCAAAAACAAACTCGTTTCTATTCATCTCACAATATAAAACGTGGTTTGTCAGTGAGTGCGAAATACCTGACGATGAAGTGATCCAACTCTGGCAGCATTGACACTCGGACGAAAGTGAATCTTTCTTACAGTTGCCTTTTTTTTTTAACGAAATTCCAGCGTTGGCGTGAAACTCTCAATGACACCTTCGTAACTGAGAAACTTCAGAATTATGAAATAGTTCAGACCGGATTATATATCCCCGGTAATTATATGCGAATCGTTGTAATAGCAGAATGTATTCCCAATGTCAGCCTCTTCACGCTTTCCACTGAATTTTAAATAACGTTGCGAGGGAATTTATGCGCAGTGAAAGTAAAACTGATGTTTCTCAGATGTACAAAGATAACTTTTACTCTCACAAATCTTCGATCCGGTGTAGGGAAATCATCTTGTAATAGCAATAAGATGCGAATAAAACGTCGGAAATTATATTATATTTTTGGAGAGTTTTTTTTATTTTATTCGTTACAATCCTTATAATTTTACTGCCTATAAAGCATGTTGTCGTAAGGATTTGAATCGTCGCGAGTTATAGAAACTTCTACTACTGCAAAATAAAGGAATGAAACGTAAGTTTAATATAAAATGAGCTCCACTTAATATTAATTAGTTACATTCCTACTTGATTACCATTTTTTTTTGTATCGGGAGAAAATAAATTATTTAAGAATAATGTATCAGTTTCCACACAGATTCTACTGACATCTAATTTTCTATTTCATTTTCGTTGCTGATAAGACTATTATGACAAATACAGTGTATAAATTACGAAAACCTCTAACGAGGGTCTTATTTTCATAAAAAAAATTTACTGAGGAAACGTTAAGCTTTAGTGTTTAATAAACAGCTAGGAAACTGTTTTAATTTGTTTATCCTTAAGAATTTTATGCAGTAATTAAGTATGGTAGTAAATATTTACAACCCATATTTATTTTTTCATGAGGATATATTTATCGACATCTGTTCGTTTGGTTGAATGCTTAATTTTATAAGCGTAGACAATGTTTGAATGGCCAAAACTACTTAAAATTGGATTCTTTCTCTTCTTTGTATGGTCAATTCGTCTACAATTCTACGACCCAGCATATTGCGTGGTCTCTCGTATTGTCGAGGTTTTATAAAATATTTTCACTTACGTTATCGTAGACTTTGTGTATATTGTTTATTAAGAAAATTTGTAAATGTCTCCGAATCCGTAACATTTTGGACATATTTGCAAGTGTTGCCAAGAGGACGGTGCTGGAGACATGAATGAGCGGGTTGGCGAGTAGAGAGGAAGTGGGTGATTCCCTGCAGGTGTAGGCAACTCCAGGCCTAGGCTAAGCAAAACAGGAGCTGACGACGTGGAGAACCAGTGGAGGGAAGCCAAGCATATCCACGAGGTTAATACGCTCTACCTTTACTCTCAGCACCAGAGGAATCATAAACGTATCAAGGCCATGCCAACAGTATCCCCCAATCGTTAGCAGCGCCGTGAATTTCTCCCTCACGCGGACCACGTTGACGCAGGTGTTGGGATGATTTCATCACTGGCGAGGCTGTTCCCAGCTGTCTCAGTGTTATCGGAGCCGGTCTGCTGACGGCTGCATTCCCTTTGGCGTTGTGCAGCTCACGGTGAAGCCGCAACTGGATTTGTATTCTTCCTTTGTGTCTTGCCATCATATCACCGGATGTACAGTCCGATGACGAGTTCAGAACTTACGTTAACATATACTGTTCATCGAAGACACTAGGTCAGGCATTATTCAGTGATTGTATACGAAGAAACGTCACTTCATTGCGCAATATTCTACAACGAAATTAATTATTACGGTTCATGGTTCGAAGAACGGAGGACATCTGATATTTATTCTCATTGTTCGCCCAGGAACTGTTATAAATTGAACTCTATCATCATTAAAACACTTATTTGGTAAGAATTAAATTATTTGTGCTGGTGAAGAAGAAATGAAATATAGTAGTAACAAATGAGAAGGTAGAACAGCTGATTTCGAAAGACGGAATATCGATTTAAAGACTGACACGACGACGTTACGAGAATTTTTTTTTTTAGATTAACAGGCTACATGAGGATAATCCACATGGTGGCACCTTCCTTTATTAAGACAAGAAGGGATTTGAAAGAGGGATGCGGAAGGGTGGGGAAAGGTAGCGAAGGGTTAACTAGTGCCGCCGGGCTATAGTAAGGATCCTACCCGACATTCGCCGAAAAGTGATACAGGAAAAACCCTAGAAAACATCAGGTAAGTCAGGCATTGGGTACTTGTCCCACGCTGTTCCGATGGCGGGAGAGGGGGTTTGCTGTGGGGACGCAGCATTCCCTTCTCCGTGCCTCGGCCAGTTTAGGAGGCAGCTGGCCGACTATTCAAATGGGTTTCTTAAGTGTCAGAGAGATGATAAAGATACGAAGACTAATATCAGACTTTCATAATAACGTCACTACACTACACGATAGACTTTATTTAGGGTGAATTAATTTAAGGAATAGTGTGATACGCCGAATATGCTCTAATGAGTTCAAAAACGAGACTCGGTAACTATTCAATTGTGTTATGCTTGTCGACTACCTTGTTCGGTCTTGACGTGTTTTGGTACAGGTTACAACTCGTTTCATCGACTCAGTCTTAGTGTCTGAGAATTTCAATATAATCGTGTTTTTATTTTACGTCGGAGAATGGCGAATGCGAAAAGAGAACAGCGGGTTAAAATTTCCTCGAAAACTCAAAACGTGGACAACAGGGAAGTACCACGATTATGGCGATCAAGTCGACGCTGAAGGAGACTCGTTTTGTAACTACGGTCAACAAAAGACATAAATGTTTTGATTTGTAGCATTAACGTATGTAGAAGTGGTATTACTTCAAAGCCGACCACCAGTGACACAAAGTTATAAAATCTGTCTAATTTATTATTCAGCCGATGTGTATCCATTTCTTAATCTCCAATGCAGTTAATGAAACACTTAACAAATTAGTACTCTTAAGAAAGTTATCATTGGCCCATAAAATTTGAGACTATTTTGAGTGTCATTAGTAGATATTATTATCGGGTTTTCCATTGTCTAGTTAGGTTTAAAGAGGTTTAAGAATAATAGAAATTGAAAATGATTTTTTTTCAAGGGATCGTTATCAAAAAATTTCAATTAAAATTTTAAGTGTAACTTACGACACATGCGATTATTATGAATGTTGCTTTTTTACCTAAAGAATGTGATATTACTATTAAAAAATTAATAATAAGGGATGAAAAAATATTTCCCTTCGATTAGGATCATTCAGTAGGTAGGATGAGTGAGGCCCCGCTGCCTACTAGATATGGCTTACAGCAAAAAAGAGATAATATACCTGTGGTATTTTAAGGACTGCTACTGAAGGATAATGTGAAACGTCAAGTGGGTAGATATATTACGGCTTGTGATGTTGACGAGAGGAAATTAAATTACCTTGGAAACGGGCTGTCTAGTACAAACAAAAATAGTCATTCATAAAAGTAAAAACATTCGCTTGCTGATGATTGGTAAGGAATTCAGTATACTTGTTCAAAATCTGACAAATTACTTTATCGATCGCGTCCGAAGAATTACATGTGGGATCACAAATTAATATTAGTTTCGCGCTAATTAATAAACAGAAATTCAGTAAAAATCTTACATTCCGCGAAATATGGACAGATGTAAAAGTTTAAAGGCTTTTCAGTATTTTCTTCTTTGATTCTAAATGACTAAGCTGCTAATAGTTCAAAATTTTTGGTTGAGAAGAATGGATGGTTTTACTAAAATTTGTATATTTTTAAGAAGAATACCGATATGATGTGAAGAATGTATTGTCTGGTGAGTTGTAATTTCAGGTACCTTTGTTCATGGAAGTATCCGAAAATATAAACGTTACTAATATTTTAGATTAGTAGATCTAGTGCATCAATTCGTAAATCAATTGAATTTCCGCGGGTACGGAACCCAAGTACGGAATGGTAAAATCTCACTGTAAACAAACACAAATTATACGAAGCACAATGCTTATCTTAAGTTCAGGTCAAAGCAAAGGGAATTGAATTAATAAAGTAAGCAACGAAAAAGTAGACAGAACATTGACTTTGTCTTTGACGGAAAATATACTGCTTCATATAACTATGAGAGTTACAGTTAAATCAAGTCGACATTTGCAATTAAAAGTAATTACATTTTACATACCCGCCGGGTGCACGGCAATGTCCGGGTTGTCATAATTAAACTCAGCGACATCCATAACCTCAGATTTGACCCTTATCTGGGTTCCTTTTGTGTTATTATTATGTCCCTAAAGGTTCTACCATACAGAAAGAGGTAGAAATTATCCAAAAACAACATCGGGAGAAACACTATCAATCGCATTGACTCCATTATATATGTTCCGACGGCAATGTCGGACGATTTAGCATGTTTGAAAATTTCCACCCCTATCCTGTCTAACCAACATAATGTTTGTTTCTGGTTCTAAAGGAACACGTCTTCAAACTTACTCCTCGGGTGTAGATTTGTATGCGGAACTTACACACATTGGTTTCCCCTTCCACCCACCACTCGTAAGAATAGAAGAACAACTTACCAGGCAAGGTGATAGTCATAATTAAACTCGGTGACAACCATAACTCCGGATTTGACTCCAACCTCGGTTGTTCACGCGTTATTTTTACGTAACTCCCAAACACCCGCACCCCTTCTATGCCGGAAGTGGTTGATGTTATACACAAAAATATCGGAAGGATAGACTTAATCTCATTGACCCCGAAACAAATTGATTCCACGCAAATATTTGCCGTTTTAGCATGTTTGAAAACTTCCAAACCCGTCCACCCCCGCCCCAAGGGGTGGTAATTGTTTCTTACCCCCACGTTTTGCTTCCGGTTCTAAAGGAACACGTGTACAAAATTAGGTCGTAATTTTTCGACGCGTTTAGATTTGTATGCGGAACATACATACAAACACACACGATCATACAGTCAATTTTATTTATAAGAAGAAACAAGATTATGAACTATCTTTCAAATGATTTTTCATTCCTTGGAACACTATTCTCAGTCAATCTGTAAGCCCTCGAAAGAAAAACAGATAGAATCAAGATTGTTAAAATTCGACTTACAACTGTGAACAAAAAGTAAGGTTAATTTATTTATAAAACGTAAATTCTTTATTTATTCTTCCAAATCAATTTCATCCCCTTCAAAGTAATCCTCGTCCGATAAAACGCACTTCTTCCAACGATTTTTCCAGTCCTCGAAACAGTCGGAATAGTCTTTTTCCGGTATAACCTTCAAGACCTTCTTCGATTCGGGTTTTATCTCCTCAATCGTGTCAAAACGGCGCCACCGCATTGGCCTTTTGAGTTTGCTGAATAGCCAGAAGTCGCAAGGAGCCAAATCAAGCGAATACGTTGGTTGCGGAACGATATGAGTCGAGTTTCGCGAAGAACCAATGCAGTTTGACATGGTGCATTATCGTGATGAAGGAACCAACAGTTGTTCGCCCATAATTCCGACCGTATCAGACGAATAGCTTCACGCAAACAACGCATAACGCTCAAATAATATTCTCTGTTGACAGTTTGGCCCGGCGGAAGGAATTCATAGTGCACCACACCACGATAATCAAAGAAAACTGTCAACATGACCTTGATTTTCGATCGACTTTGTCGTGGTCATTTCGGTCTTGTTTCACCTTTTGCACGATATTCGCTGGATTGGTCGATGGTTTCAGGGTCGTATGCGTAAATCCAAGTCTCGTCTCCAGTAATGATGCATTTCAAGTGGTCCTGATAGTCAGACAGCAAAGTTTCACACACATTAACGCGACGCTTTTTTTCCAAAAAATTGAGCGATTTTGGCACCAAACCAGACTTCACGCGTTTGAGACACCAAACATTCTTCAAAATGGTTTGGGCTGAGCCAAATGATATTCCAACACTATCAGCGAGATCTCTAATTGTCCATCGACGATTTTCAAGCACCAAATCTTTGATTTTTTGGACGTGGCCCTCGTCGGCAGACGTTGATGGTCGTCCAGAGCGTGGCTCGTCTTCAACGCGTTCTTTGAGTTCGTTGTACCACTTGTAAACGTTTTTTTGTACCATAGTTTGATCACCAAAGACCTTCCACAACATTTTCAACGTGTCCGCACAAAGAATATTCGTTCCACAAACAAAATTTGATGTAAGTTCTTTGCTCGACAAAATCACCCATTGCGAAAATCGAAAAATTCACTTTTGGTTAAAAACACGTTTAACTCGGAGATAATTAAACCTTTTAACAAACAGACGCTAGGCAAATATTATAGACCTAGGAAAAAAAATTTACCTGCCTTCCTAATACCCGGGAGTTTTAAATGACAATTTCACCTTATTTTTTGATCACAGTGGTATGGGACGAATAAATGAAATAGTATATGTAGGTGAGACAAGATTGAAACAGAACATCTAGAAAACAGAGTATGGTGCAATCAGGTACCAGACAAGAAAAATTACCGTGTTGCTTACGATATATACAAATTTCTAAAAACGTATGAAGTAAAAAATTACTGTGTAGTTTATAAATATATATCCTAATGGAGAACCTCATGTCTTATTCGCTCCATGATAAACGGCTTAATATTTGGACATGATAAAAACAGAATGAAATCTCAAATTAGAAGGATATTTCGCGTGGAAATGAGAGAGCAGAGTATTACTGTTTCGCAAGGAAGGTAATAAAGCGGACGTGAACAAATCCATGATTGTAACTCCAGCTCCCACAGTTCATAAAGTATTCATCAGGGTTATTAACAAACAGGATAGAAAGGTGTCTGGAATTAAGCCAAGCAACTGCAACGAGCGTGATTCAGAAGGATCAGAAATTAAGAAGGCAGTACTGAGATACGGATCAGACGATTAATTACACGATTGCGCACAAAATTGAAGTTGCGCAAAGAATAAGCAACAATGGTAACGAGGAGTGCATTGTGACGCACGGAAATCGAATTCGTGAGAAGAAGGACGTGGGGAGCGAATATCGACGTGCAGTGTTAAGAGGATAAATAGAGATAGTCTGAGATGACGGACGTTTTTAACTGTTACCCACGTTATCATGAACCATTTGCTAAGTAGCACCAGGACATCAAAATCAAGACAGATGGACGTAGTTTACTCTCGTTTACTCAAAATTCATTAATAACAATCATATATGTATGAAGATGTCACAAAAATATTTAATTATAAATCTAGATTTTGTCGTGAGAGGATCAGTCATGCATTAGAAGGTTCCAGGCTCTCTTCAAAAGTTCTTCTAGACGTAATGTACAGTAAAAGAATAATGATATGCATTCTAGAGGACGTAAATATTACTTCCGTGGAGCTCGGTGGAATTGTTACGTTACAGGGAAAGCAGGAAACAATTCCGTTTTGAGTGAGTAATACCGGTGTTTGAGCGAAGGAGTTTATCAAACAGAGGAGCATCTGATTATGCTCATTCGAGTGCGAGGTCAACTGCCGAGGGTTCTTTGTGATGCAAATTGGCAGCTGAGGAGGCGTGTAATTCCTGAGGCGGACTGAGGCGCCTCTTCAGCTGTGCCGCAACAGTAATCACTTCAATTTTCGCAGTTTAAAAGACCAGAATCGCCGTTAGTTTGATCACGGTGGTCTGCTGGAACAGCTGGTCAGCTTCCGAAACGGGATAACAAGGGTGTGATCCTTGCATTTCGGTTGTAAGTAAAGGTTGTTTAGCAAGAACCTGAGAAATGAAGTTAAGAAGGGTAGGTTAAAAATATCATTCATATAATTAAATATAAACAGGGTCATTGCGTTCCATTGATGAATTACGAATCATTTTATCGGTTGCTCCCAATCGAAACAGAGGAGCAGCTGATTAAGCTCATTCCTGACAGCCATTTCTTTCCAATCCTTTCTCTGCTGTATCCCTCCGTTTCCATCGTCTGTATTTATAGCAGACAGTCGAACAAATTTTGTGATAATTAATCTTGAACCAGAAACTCCAATTTTAAGTGTGTTTTTCGTAAAATCCGAACGATGAATGTGAGAATAAGAATGGAAGATGATAATTACCAAAGTTGTAGTTCAGATTGAGTTGGTACGGATATGAGATCTCCAGATGGAAGGCTTTAATAGGCGTCATTATAACCACGCCATAATCCAAACTTCATTCTGGTTCCGGATCCTCCTAATGCGAGATAATTAACAGCGACCCTAAGACTCCATAAGCAGATATTGCCTACTCCACAGTGTGGGATCAATACTCGCGGATTTGAAGTGTCTAATTAATAAACGGAAAAACAAACAATTTGAAAGAAAAATAAGTATATTATTCAACGTAAACAATGACATAATTACGACATTTCGTTCACTATTTTCGGACTCCAACAATTTGTGATTAAAGCGATCTAAATAAATTTATCGATGAAGGTAATTTATATATTGATACAATTAATTTCAGTTAGTCCCATAAATTATTAACTTTATCGGTCTACAATGTAAATATTATTCTTACGACACGTTTCGGCTACTACCGTCATAGGATTTATACTTGAATCTCTATATATATCGGAATGCATACATTCAAAACTGTAAATTTGTATAATTTATATTTTAACTAAATTATATTCATTTCACAATTTTAATTTATTTTTTAAAATTTTTTAAAATTAAAACTAGTAATTTACTTCGGTCTTTTAACTCATATGCAATTAATTGTTGAAGTCTCAAAATAGAAGACTAACTTCGAAATTATGTAATTATTTAATTGTTCATGTTGAATAAAATAACTATTTTCTGGAATAAATATAGTCCGTTTTTTCCATGTATTAAATTATAAATGTTAGTTTACCTTAAATTTTAAATAAAAAGAAATGTAGCCAAATTCATAAAAAAAGAAGTGATAATATAAATACCACTCAACGTTTCAGGAAACCTTGTAACTTTCTTCAGCTGCACGAGTCAGTAACACAAATTTATAAAAAAAAAATTATAATATTATTTATTTATATTATCACTTCTTTTGTCTGAACATGGCTATCTTTCTTATTGTTAATTTTCATATTAAATTTTAAATGTTTGGTTACACTTCTATTTCATACTAATTAATATTCGGCAATCAAAACTAATTTTTTTTGTTTATGTGTTATTTATAAATCTATATACATATATAAATAATAGTTTTGTCTGTCAATGGTTTAGAATTTTGTGGTTGTAGTTTATCTTTAAGTTTCTTGCATTACGAGCATTCGAAACCTATGTAATCTAAATTCCTGTCGCCATACGAGGTTGATTTTTTCACTTTTCACAAGAAAACGGTCGGACCGATTTCGATTTACCTTATCTCGTTGTTAAAAAGAGTCAAGAGAATATTTCTAGCTACGTCAACTTGCCATATTACTACAGAATGTCCAACATTCTGAAATTTGATTTTTTTAGGGCAACAGGTTACATGAGGGTAATCCACGTTGGGCAAGTCCCCTTTAATAGCATAGGAAGGGATTTGAAAGGGGGGATGCGGAAGGGAAGAGGAAGGTAGCCAAGGGTTACTAGGGCCCCCCGGGATATATTTTAAGGATCCTACCCGGCATTCGCCTAAAGAAATGCAGGGAAAACCCTAGAAAAACCTGCATCGGGTAGGTCGGGCATTGGGTACTTGTCCCACGCCCTTCCGATAGCGGGAGAGGAGTTTGCTGTGGGGACGCAGCATTCCCTTCTCCGTGCCTCGACCAGTTTAGGAGGCAGCTGGCCGACTATTCCAATGGGAATAGCGGACAACTCTTACCGTATGCCCAAGGCCTGTGACCTCGGAACATACACCTCTCAGAACAGGCCGAGGTGCCTCGGCTTGTGGGAACCTTAGTTCAAAAACGGAGAGGAAAAGGCATACCCAAAGGTAGCCCCTTCGTATCTCTCCTAAAAGGTTCTGCCTGCGAGAGAATATCCCTCGCAGTCTCGTTTTTACTCTTTAGGTACGGTCGTTTTACATTTATTCGGCTGAACCCGACTAGTAACTGTATTATCGCTAGTAATTATCGACCATTTGAAAATGTTAAAACTCCAAAATTCAACATTATGGATTAAAATTCAATTTATTATATTTGGCCATTTACCTGAGCCGATATAATTTCCCTCTGTTTACAATGTTTTTAATTCCACATTTCTTAATTTTACTCCATAATTAATCTCCAAAAATAGTGCACGCATATAATAAGTACACAGTCTGTCACTGGCCTATGTCTTTCTTTCCCACGCTGTAAAAATATATATGCCGGCCATTGTAACCAGTTAAATCGTAATGATAATAACAGCTGGCGGTTTATTATTTTTTAGATTGAGCGAAGAAGTGACAAACAGTATTAGTGGAACAATGAGTGATGCGGATCACATAAAAAAATGAGACCAAAGCACTTTCCTGACTGTAATAGACGCCGTAGACAAATCCTAACTACAAGAATCGTGCAGTATTCTTCTAGTATGGAGGATGGCTAATCAGCTAGTGTTTGAATTAAAATAATAAAATATTTATATTTGCATAATAATTGTCTTAAATGTAATGTGATTCGACAGAATTCAATATGTGGAGTAATAGACTCGCTGAGTAATTCAATATTATCAATAAAACTCGGACTCTCGAATTGTTCCATGTAACCTTTACCACGTCGGTCTACATGAGCAGCTCCAGGCTACTGCTGCAGTATTTCATACTCGTTTCGAATAAACGATCCGGGTTACTCATAAAAAATAAAATCAGCCGACGCTCATTTGGGCTCCCGACAAACAAGTCATGCTTGAAGTTTATGGACTCGTATATATGCTTCGCTAATTTACCTTTTGCAATAATAGTACTGAGATTTTATTAGGTTAATAATTATTAAAACAGTGACCTGGACAAGTCTAATTAGATTGCCCGAGGACCAATGGTGGAAGTCAGGGAAATTAAATAGTTGTGACACACTGAAGCCTGAGAATACAAATAGTAACTAACGGCGTAATGTGGAACGAAGTGCTACATTATACCATTCTGTATGATAATAATGTCATGATCAACAATATCATTTGAAAAGCATTGCAAATAGAAATATTACTTCTACGAGATATTTATCACAGCGAAATAGCCAATCATAATTTTGATTTAATAAAGGGCCGAATCATTTATCATTCGACGTAGAAATAAAATATAGACCGTAACTTTGTAGGACAAAAATACTTTTCAACGAAATGAGTATAATAATTGCACGTCAAGTATTTTTTCCACGTTGTTTATACTATAGGACAAAAATGGATTTACTTTTTGATAGGATATCCGTCAATGTTATAATAAAAACAAATTATTAGTAATGCTATGAACAGAGCAAACTACATATTTACTTGAATGAGTAGTTCAAACAAAAGTCGACATTTGTATAATATTTGGATTAAGTTTTACCGGAATCTATTCGTTGTGAAAGTCAATTGGAATTATCCATACAGTTTGTCTATTTTCCTTAATATATTTTCAACAATATTTTATTATGACTTGTATTGTTCATTATAATTTTTCATGGCGCTGTGTATATTCTACAACTCTTAAATTGTGATCATAGATCAATTTTATCTCTCCAAAGAAAAAGAAAAAGGTGTAGACAGGCTATATATTGCGTAGTCCACATAGTGGACTTATAAAATAGGCACAGAACTGAAAGAGAAGATGCGGAAAGAGCATCTTTTTACTACAAACTGGGTTTGGCGATAACAGGCAACATGAGGGTAATCCACGAAGCAGTTGTGTTAAAAGTCAATAGAAAATATGCGAAATACTTAAATTAATTTCTAAGATATAAAAGGAAACTCCCCTTTAATAGCAAGGGAAGAGTAGAGAAAGTAACCAAGTGTTAACCAGGGACCCCGGGATATGGTTTAAGATTACTAATTCTCCTAAATGTGATGCAGGGAAAACCCTAGATCTCCATCAGGTAGGTCGGGCATTTGGTACTTGTCACACGGCCTTCCGATGGCGACAAAGGGGTTTACAGTGGGGTCGCAACATTCCTTTCTCCATGCCTCGACCAGTTTAGGAGGCAGCTGGCCGACTATTCCATTAAGAATAGCGGCCAACTTTTACCGAACGCCAAGGTCTGCGACCCCGGAACATACACCTCTCAAAGCTGACCGAGGTGCCTCGACATGTGGGAACCTTAGTTCAACAAACCTTGGCTCTTGGTTCTGTTACTGGTTGTTTTTAGATTAACAGGCTACACGAGGATAATCCACGAGGTGGCAACTGCCCTTTAATAGCATAGGTAGGGATTTGAAATGGGGGATGCGGAAGGGTAGAGGAAGGTAGCCAAGGCGAAGTTTAATATCAGTGCAGCGACATCACAGACCTCCGTGCGCTTGTAATTATAGCACATTTTTTAACTAAAATTTCTTCCATCTCTATGTTTTTTCTGGGTCTTGAAGAATGTGTGTATCTTTTTTTTTTGCTATTTGTCCACGTATATGAGTCTATGCGAAACATACTTACGTCCTTTTTATTATATATATATGTATATATATGTGTGTGTGTGTGTGTGTGTGTGTGTGTCATATGATGTGTGCCATACACACACTACCTATTTGTCCTATTCTTGGAGGAATTGCATTAAACACAGATTCCAGCATTCCTAAATGTAGTATTTACTATGTTCAAGTAGCTTAAATTTATTGTTCTATATCTATGTGATACGAAACTTACTGATATCAAATGATTAAGATATTTTCCCTTAATTTTCTTGTCGAGAGTTATCAATTAATGAAACCCTTAATGCGCCATTATAAGGAAGCAAGTATATTAAATTTTATTCAAATAGATTTATTTAATTAATCTATTCTTAAGTAGCAGTTAATTTGAATAAATTTGTATAATCAAGAATTAGAAAAACTTTTACAGCCTAAATGTTGATTTATGAAGAAAATATGTTTGCTTAATTTTTTAAATAATGGTTTAAGCACGGAATAGTTTTTATTAAATAATTTATTTAAATATTTTTGAATTGAAATTTGGTCTGCCCGGAATCACAATTGTATAGCCTGGAAGGAAATGCTGTTCCCGTCTTAAAGTAGCTGGTGATAAATTCACTGCATAATGTAACAAATTGTTTGTATCTACCATCTAACTCCTGTGTTGCCACTGTCATTGTAAATTCTAAGGAGCTCCAAACATCCGTCTCCTTTTTCTTGTGACCTTATCTGTGATGTTTACGTAAATTAATACAAAGGTTCGTTGCTTCAGTCTCCAAACATCAGATTTGGAAGATCGAAAAAACGCTCGCGTTCGATATGGAAGGATCTTCGAAAGATTCGCAACTTTAATTTCATTGTATTTTGTATTCGATTGCTTCAACTCAGAATTTTATAAAGGTTGGTAATTCGCGTAATATACCCGATGATACGTACTGCAAAATTAATGGCCGCTACATTGTGTAATCTTACAAGGCGTACTGTTTATTTTTCGTTATATTTATTTACTTATAATTTTAACTCAGACACGCAATATTTGTGGTTATAGTTCAAGAAAAAATATGGCTACTTTCTTTTCCTGTCTTGATTGAGGAGTTGGCAATTGTATTATTTTTAAGGATACTTTCATTCTTGCACAAAAGTATCCGATCTACTTTAAAATTTGTGCCATTAAATAAACGATTTTTGGTTTTAAATAAATATGGTATTATAATTATCTGACAATTTTTTAATTTCCAATAAATAAATAACTGCTCTTAAGTAAGAAAAATGTAATAATTGATCAATATTTTTGATAAAAGTATAGTTTCCCAATGTATCGTCCGTAATTTAGGACTTGGTGTGTTATAAATAATAATTTCATTAATATCTTCCAAACTTTGATGCTAAATAAATAAATTATGAATAAAATTTATGTATATAAAATCAATTTTTGGTAGATATTATTGAAATAATTTAGGATTTTATATAAACTATTATTATAATATTACAAGTCCTAGATTACTCCCAAATTAAGGACTAAACGTTGGGAAATAATACTTTTATCAATTTCTAAGTCAATAATTAATTTTATTCTAACTTACGGCCAGTGTATTTATTTTAAATATGGTGTAGTTCACTGACACCAAACTCTTGACTAAGACAGATGTACAAAAAAACTTCAGGATTACTGATTTGAAGAAAAAATATTTCTCAGAGCGAATAAAAAGTTAGGCGTAATTACGACAGAATACTGATAAGAATATAACATCAAACAGAATTGCGAATAATGGCATCTCAGAGAATAAAATTTAATAACAAGCGAAAGTCAAAATATTTTATACTGATGTACTTTTAGACGACATGTGTAAATTTATTGAAGACTAATTAAGGGAACTCATTTTGACCGGACTTGACGAGTTTTCTCTCACGCACACATCCATTCCATGCCATCGCCGGGATTCCAACCCGGGACCCCTGTGATGCGAGGCCCCTTCACCACAGGAGGTCGGGTTTTATAAATTTGTATTTAGTCCTTATCGACATGTTTTCAGAGGCGTAATTTAAGACTAGAATCGTCCCTACAGTGATCACAAACCTACTGGTAAATTCAATTCAAATTGCAAACGTCTAGAAAGCAATCCAGTCACGAGGGTCATCGTATCGCCATCACTGTAGTTATTACTCAAGAATGAAGTTCCTGAGCACTGTCAGTAACAAATGGAGCCTATTATGGCGCACGTCGAGGTATGCAATCTGTCATAACCTGTAAAAGGCCAAGCTAAGAAATGTCAACACTATGTGAACCCATTTTTCAACAACTGATAGTGTTGACTGCTCACCGATTAGCTGATATCTGTTAACGTTTACACATGTACGTTTATGGAGACACACGTCAAAACGGGGCATTATTTGACTGGTATGAACAATTACGCATGGTCGCCTTTATAGTAGAATACAACACACTTCTGCAGTAATTAACGGAAATTTGTTCCCAATCCTTGACGCTGACCCCGCTGCTCATTTCAATATTAACCATCAAATATTGCGGCGTTTAATATGTTCGGGGAACCACTCGTAAAGCGGAAGACAGATAAAAACAATTATTTATATTTCCAGTATTATGTAAGCATTGTTAATTTGTTGTAGGCTCTGCGATCCCGTGGCACATTGACACACATTTGTGAATTGCGTGAGTACTTTTGATTTGCGGAGTACGCGAGCCCAAGTCATAAACGCAGCGGCCCTCGGAGGAACGAGATAAACGCTCCAATTACACCTCCGCCACAAAAAAGATGTACGCTCGGCGAAAAAAAAACAGGCCTTGCGGCAGGTGCTACTTTATTTTCGGCTTCCATTTACACGGCTTCTCAGGCAACCAGTAACGGTAATCAGAGTAGGTACATGATGTGGTTGTCTTCCTTACCTACAAATAAACTTTCTGACTCATTTCCTCCAGTGGCCTGTTAATTATTCATTCAACTGTTTTCATTCATTCCCTGCAGTCTTTTAGTGTACTTATTCCAGCTATCAAATTTCCATCCCTTTGATGGATTATGATCCTTAGGCTTCCATTTAAAAGCCCCGTATACATCAACGATATTGTCATCCAGCAATGCGTTCCGTTAGTCATGTCTTATATCTTCCAACAGTAGTCCAATGTTTCTTGAAGAAATCCTTTCCAG
This sequence comes from Zhengitettix transpicula, assembly GCA_037074705.1. Classification (NCBI taxonomy): domain Eukaryota; kingdom Metazoa; phylum Arthropoda; class Insecta; order Orthoptera; family Tetrigidae; genus Zhengitettix; species Zhengitettix transpicula. The sequence continues at coordinate 42,310,447 of CM073591.1, read as the reverse complement.
TGTTATACAACGTGCCAAGTTCCCTGCACTATTATTGCTAATTCGTATGCCATTATTTAATAATAATAATCCGAAGATAGGTACAGTTCCGTTAGTTACCATGATAACATTTCTTTACTTACATGTACTGTCTTCAAAAATTACAAATATAAAATGAAGTAAAATAAATACCACACAACGTATCGGTAATCCTTATTACTTTCATCAGGTGTATAAAAGTCGTAAGAGCTTTAAGACTTCTCATAACCCATTCTCCTGAAAACTTCAATTTTGTGATTACTCTGATGTTGATCACATATTTTTTAGAATTCTTAATAATTAACTGACGACGAGAGAACGTGTGGATGGGGCAATTGTAAATAGTGTCAATTATGGTTCATCCACTTATGTAACACAACACAACACCTTCAAATATTGAAAATATTTCAAGACTCTTGAGAAATAAATAGAACCTGATATAACAGGAAATATTTGGTAGAAATACGAAGAAACTCGCAGAAAATCAAAGTAAAGATCATAGGTTTTTCTGAAGGTGGACCTTGGCTTGCTTTGAGAGGTGTGTGTTCCTGGATCACAGACCTTGGACGTACGGTAAGTGTTGTTCGCTGTTCACATTGGGACAGTCGGCCAGCTGCCTCCTAAACTAGTCGAGGCATGGAGAAGGGAACGGTGCCTCCCCACAGAAAACCCCTCTCCCGTCATTCGAAGGGTATGGGTCAAGTACCCAATGCCCACCCTACCTGATGCAGCTTTTCTAGGGTTTGTCCTCCATCACTTATATTATAATGCCGGATAGGATCCTTAAAACATAGCCCGAGGGCCCTAGTTATCCCTTGGCTACCTTCCCCTTTCAAATCCCTTCCTATGCTATTAAAGGGGATTTGCCACCACGTGGATTACCCTCATGTCCCCTAAAAAATAATTTGATAACACGTTTCTAGAGACGTTGGATTATATATAAAACATTCAAACAATTTTTATATATTAATATATACGGTTGAATAAAAACAATGGACGATTTAACAGATTTATATGTAATTAAAGAGTATGAAAATAAAATAATTTGACGAACAATAAGTTATTGAATGTTTGGAAATAATATATTATAATTTTTATATAGCTAACGAAATAAGGTTAGGTATGACTCGGATCACAGAAACAGTATAGTAAACTGTAAATGTCGAAATAGTAGTAATATGAATAATATCTTTGCCATTTGAATTAAAACAAGGATTGCTGTAATCTAGAAATTTTTTAATGTCGATTAAATTTATTCGAAATGTTTGGAATCACTTATTGACTCCACGTATCAATATTTTAGTTGAAATATTTGTGAAGAGAGGAAATTTGAAATCGTTTCATATATTCACTGACAAGTGGAAAATATCTTTGGAAACATTTGTTATTTTGAGAGTTACGAAGATTGAATGGTTTCTGCTCACATAACCAGGGCTGTGACGTGTTACGGGAGTCTCTTTGAGGATAAATTTCCAGCAGCTGTCTGATGATAATGAAGCGGATGTGATACGAACTGTAAACCCATTCCATGTTAAACAAACAGAGCTACGTTGATGGACGCTAAAATTATGTGACAAACGCTGGCGTGACGAAGACGGACGTGGGGGACGGTAAATCATTCACGTGCAATTTAGAATCGACTTTGTTTCTGCGTGGTGAACCCCACGTTGAATTATAAAATAAGTATCAGTATGTTTACCATATAATCTACCTCATTATCGAAGATTTCAAATGAGGGAATCCAATAGAAATCGATGTTATATATACAATAACGATATATATATATATATATATATATATATATTGTAATAAACAATCAATTAATAATTTACATGTTCACGTTGTGGTAGCTTTTTAATGTAATAATGAAATATTATAGGTTAATATAAATGAAAAGCTTATAAACAATTAACAAACAAAAATATTTTGTTTTGTGGCTTTCAAAGAATAAAAGATAATTACAAACAAATTTTGAGATCGGTTCTCTCAGGGCCTTTACTGGGTTTGATGATTAGGACACGATAAAAGTAGAATTTGACTAATTAACAATTCATAATATTATTTTCTTAAAATTGAAACAATAAGTCGATCAATGAAAGAAAACTAGAATAAAGCGAACGAACGAACGAAATCTGACTCTATCCTTTAATTAGCGTTTACAATATTATCATAGTTTTGGTTTTGTTACTTACATACTGTTCGTCTGGTACCAGCATTCTTTGTTTCCCTTACACAACACGATAAATGCAAATGGTTATTTACACAGATTCTAGTTCTCACAGAATTTAGACGCTCACCTCTCCTTGGTCAGCTATAAGATGTCTTCTTCCCCTCAGTGTAAAATTGTTCGAATTTGCCTTATTACTGGAACTGATCATTTGCAGATTCTTTGTAGACTTATACTGTTATTTTTATTGATTTGAAATAGACTGCAAGGTATTTCAGTGAAAAATTTGTTATAATGTGCCTTCTTTCCTGGCTGCCTGTAGACGTAAACTGACCCATACTTTCGTCCGCGCAAACGCCATTTCGACTTTTCGACAAAGCAGCCGAGCTCGCTTCTCCATTGTTGCTTTGTTCGATCAGACCGCTATAATGGATTTATCAAACAATTCAAATTTTATGTCCAAACAATTATTGGCCTAATTAACTTGCATTACAATATATATATATATATATATATATATATATATAAATTCAGAAATGTGCTTGAAGAACAGATATATGGTTATTATATTACGAATAAGAAGACAACTTGGTTGAACGTAATGCTAAAATTATTATTAAAACGTCCAAAGGTGAAAGTAAACAAATTGCTTAACTAAGGCCAATGCTCTCAGAAATAAAGGAATTTTTTTTAATTGTAAACATTGGTATTTAACTTCGAACTACATGAAATATGAATGACAAAATGTGTTCCTTTTGTATAATTCAAGTTGGAGTGTTAAAAGTAGATATGATGTAAAGACATCAAATTAGTTTTTTGCTCAAAATTGAAGTAATTAACGCAATCACAGAACGATCTACCTGGAACCTGTTATTTGAGACTTTGGGAATCAGAAATCATATATTTTTAGGAAGAAACACTCCGGGATGCTTTTCGGAATCGAAACAGGGAATACAAAATTGATGATGAATTTTATCATCCGATTGCCTGGAAAAACCAAGGACCTAGAGCAACGGAACGTTTTCATATCAGTGAACTGGTAGGGTGTAATCTTAACATAATAAAGACACCAATATCAGGATATTATAGAGAATATGGAGAAAATTAAAAAAGTCTACATTTACGGCCTATCTGATTAAAATCCAGTAATGATTCATTTAACCATTGCCAAAAGTTTAAAGGATCTTGTAATTGCCATAGCAATAGGAAAGTTAGAATAAAATAGAAGTTTCTCAGATATATAACAATTATATGCAAAATAGGACAAAAATATTGTCAACAGAGAAGTGAGTTAAGTTGGAGATCACTTGAAGAAATTCAACGGTTTTCAAATCCAATAATCTATAATAAGCACAGAAGCACGTCATAGTGATCGGATTTGGTGTAAGATATTTTAAAGGTATTAACCATGACATAGTTATATATATTTTAAAGTTATTATGAGAGGAATAATAATGACGGTTTCAAAATTCTGTTTTTTTATAGAAGAAAGGAAGATCTTGAGGAATTAGGAACTCAACAGGAAACCAATGTTATACACAATAACGATAAGAACTAAATAAAATTTTTTAAAAAACATCCGTATCCAAGTTTAAAGCTAAGTAATTAACTTAAAAAATATGAAAATACAATTGCCTTAATAATGCTAACACTGACGAGAACAATGTCAATTTCAGTATTTATTATGAATTATATATTTTTAAGTATTTATAATATTATATATATATATATATTATAATTTAGTAATATCGTTAAACTTCATATATAGGATAAAAATGATAGTTCTTTCATTATGGAATTTCTCGCAGTGTGACAAAGCAATAACACTTCGAGCAACATCTGGAATCAGAAAAGTAACATGAACTTGTATTATTTAAGTGTAAAGCGTTATAAACCGTGAACGTGACAATGATCAAGATTTTACATTTCCGTTAACTATCAAATATTGCCTGTTATATTTTACTAGCAATGGGGCCCAGTGATGCCCCAAGTTTTCATAATTAAATTCATCGACATCCACAACTCAGGATTTTTCTGCGTTATTTTGTGTAATTCACTTCCACCCCTACCCCTAAGGGTTCTCCCATCCCAAAAAGGTTCAAATAACACATGAAAATGTCTGGAGAAACGTTATCAATCACATTGAACACGAAAATTTTTATTTCGACCAATATATCGGCACTTTTAAAATGTTTTAAAATTTCCACCCTCGTCAATCAGCGCCACTGGGAGGTTAAACGGCAAATTTAATACCATAAGTAAGTTCAGCGAAATCGATAACATCGGATTTGACTCCAATCTCGGCTATTTTCGCTTTATTTTTGTGTATCGCCGCTCCAACCCCACCCAAAATGTGCTCCCTTCCCATACAGAAAGAAGTTATACACAAAAAAACCATCGGGAAACCCCACTTTCTATCTCATGGGCCCCGGAAAAAAATTATTCGCCGCAAATATCGGTCGTTTTAGGTTTTTTGAAAATTTCCATCTCCGTCCACCCTTCTATCCAGGTCAAATTTGCTCTCACGTGTAGATTTGAATGCGAATCATACACATATTGTTTTTCCCTTCCCTCCCACTCGTAGGGGTAGAGGAACAATTTAAACGACAGGTTGAATGTCATAATTAAACTCAGCGACATCCACAACCCCGGGTTTTACTCCAATCTCAGTTGTTTCCGCGTTATTTTAACGTAATACTCGACCACTCCCACCCCTAACGGTGCTCCTTTTCAATGCCGTAAGAAGTTGATGTAATACACAAAAAGACATCGGGACAATGACTTAATCTCATTGACCCCGAAAAATATTTATCTGACGCAAATATTTGGCTTTTGAGCATGATGGATAATTTTCACCTCCGTCTTACGTGTCTTACCATTGTTTCCGGTAAGAAATTTGGTCGAATTTGCTCTACGGGTGTATGTTTGTATTCGGAACATTCACACACATATACAACAAATAGTATATTTTAATTATTAGAAGAAGATAGATATACATTTATATACACAATACAACATCATCCGTTATTTTAGAAATGCCTTATAACTAGGCTCGGAATTTCTTGGCTTGGTTGTTTTTTGTAAGGGCGTGTAGGAGATAAAACGATGCTTTCCTCATTTGGGGGCTGTAGTAGAGTGAGGCTTCCGCTGATCCCAGGATTTCCGAGAGCGAGTCCGAAACGAACGTTTGAGTCCTCGTTAGTCAGTGGCGCTGCTTGGCGGTCCGCTCACTTCGCCTGAGGATTGCGGCTCCCACGCGCCAGTAATTACGGCCTAAGTCGATGAACCATTTGCGGCTGCTTCGTGGCTTACCTCGCAGCAATAATAATTAACAGCTATCGGAGGTAGCCGATGTTCACGAACGGGCCCTGTAATTAACTCGTATCACATCTCTGACGTCTTGTCTGAATTAAAAATCGCGTGTGCTCGTGGTGGAACACATCAACAAACGGATGCTGAACGCAGCTGAGAAATTCCTGCTCTACAACAACAACCTTGCACACTTTTGGTGAAAAATATGAAATAGTTGTTTTTCGGGGCTCGTACAACAAAATTTATACGAAACAATAATTTTTCTCCAGCTTGTTTACTTGGAGTTTTATTTTCACCGGAACAATTAAGAATTTTTTTCGTATGTCTACTGTCATTACCTTATGCATTTCTCGTAAATATTGTGGTATTCTCTTTAATATAATAATAAAAAGCCAACACGTTAGAACCAAATTATTTGGTATTTGAATTTTTTTTTAAAATGAAAAAAATGAACAGGATTTTACCTTGAATTTAAACAAAATTTATTTAAAGAGATAACAAAAGATAATTTAATTAAAATTTCGATTTACTTTAAATTTTGTACTCATTTATGTTTTTACCAAATGGCCTCAGCTTTAATGAAAAAGGAGAAAGCTTCAGGGCCTCTTACTGGGCCTCTCATTAATTATAGTGATTTGCAATCAGCACCAAAAGTTACAAAAGAAACAAAACAAATTAAATTTACAATAACAAAATAGTGTATAAATCTCAAATTTGTTTCTCAAGGAGTTAAAAACCGTCGATCTTTCGCTCAATAAAATCTACATTACGATTTTTCTTCCATTATTGTCCATCTGTTTGCCGTGTAATGGGAAATCGTATTAAATACTTCCTGACAAATCTTGAGAAATCTGTCGGTAAATTATATTTACATAACGGTTTACAAAATCAAGTTTCTACATACCATTTTATCTACAGCTATTCTGGTACTGTATTGTTCACCCCACAGTTGTTCTATTTTTAAAGAAAATATTTAGTTAACAGGTAATAACACTGACTGCTATATCGTTTCACTTCACAAAAATTTCGGCTCCTCTCTAACAACAGTTCGCGAACTTTACGTTGTCCTTATTGTCACACAGTTTTGTTGTAGAACTACGTTTATGACAAAAGTGATAGACTTTGCTGAATTACTAATTATTTAGTCTCGAGACTTCTCGGCTGGTCCCTAAAACTAGACTCACACGTCATGACCAAACCGGCCAGGCTTCCAAAACATTCGTTCATCGACTTTACCATGTACGCTCCTAGACTACTCTGCTCAGGCTCCCAAATCACACTGCATGTTTCCGCCAAAGTTCTGTGCGTCTTACATACGCTTTTCCGACAATAATCTTGTAGCAACATTTACAGTCTCTGCATTCTTGCGCCAAACATTTCTCTGGCCTCAAATCCCTTTCCTATGCTATAAGAGGGGAGTTGCCACTATGTGGATTACACTATACATAGCCTGTCTACACCCAAAAAAAAATTACAGTTACAAGGAAGAGAGGATTCTCTCGCATGTAAACCTTCCCAGAGAGCTCTGGCGGGGGCTACCTTTGGGGATGCCTTCAAATCTCTCTGTTTTTTTTATCTAAGTTTCCCACATGCCGAGGCACCTCAGCCTGTTTCGAGAGGTGTATGTTCCGGGGTCGCAGACCTTGGGCATACGGTAAGAGTTGTCCGCTATTCCTATTGGAACAGTCGGCCAGCTGCCTCCTAAACTGGCCAAGGCATGGCGAGGGGTAAGCCGCGACCCCACAGCAAACCCCTCGCCCGCCATCGGAAGAGCGTGGGACAAGTACCAAATGCCCAACCTACCTGATGCAAGTTTTTATAGGGTTTGTCCTGCATTACTTTTAAGCGAATGCCGGGTAGGATCCTTAAACTATAGCCCGGGGGAACTAGTTAACCCTTCGCTGCCTTCCTCCACCCTTCTGCATCCCCCCTTTCAAATCCCTTTCGTATGCTATAAGAGGGGATTCGCCACTATGTGGATTAGCCTATACATAGCCTGCCTACACCCAAAACAAAAGAATATTACAGTTGAATACAAAATTAGTGCATAACACAGATAGCGTTCCACAATTTAAGCACTCAAAGAACTAACACGTACTCCTGATTCATCGTCATGTGATTCAAATTTCCGGTTACTATGATCCTACATTATAGATTGCCGAACAAAGTTTTTCAACAGAATTGTGTACATTAAAAGATTATTCTTCAGAGCTTCAGCATATATCAATGCCTGCTACTCCATCGCAGATTTCTTCTCATTCTTCATAAGGGAGTTGCTGAAGTTCATGGAAATAACTGGTTTATATAATCAACTGTAAGTAAATAATTAAGAAAAAATGTATCATGATCAAGGAGAGTGGCGTTAATAATTAAGCAGTAAATATGTAAATAGGGTAACGGAAGGAGTCGCTCATAACCTTAATGCTTCATGCGACTGTAAAAAAAAGTAATAAAAAATTATAAAAACCTCTGCTTTTCACTTTTGACCGTAACCCATATACAGTAGATTTTTAAATGAGTTTTGAATAACTAATTTGAGATAAAACTCGTTGTAGTTTTACACGTTAATAATATTAGCTCAGTTTCGACGATTGCACATTTTATGAGAGGAACTGTACGAATATTGATCTCCATAAGTAACCGTGGTTTAATTATTTTCACATGGCGGAACAGTTATTTCGTCTATATGGCGATAGTTCATCCTACTGCAAAGCATAAATTTATAATAGTTTTTTTAAAAAAAAATAGGGAGGAAGTCTGTTAGAGTGTCCAAAACACAGATCGATAGGTGTAATTCTGACAAGAAAAGGAGAGATGGACTTCGAAAACAATCAATAGAACTGATAATGGTTTATGTAGACTGTGAACATTGCAAATTATAATCGTTTTGCCAAGTTGTATGTTAGTTTATAAATAATAGAGGTAAATAATTTGTTTACCATTTAATATTTAATTCTTCTAGTTGTTGGATAATGAAATTAATGGAATCAGATAAATTGAAGGAGACCAAATAGTTCCTGGTTCTTGAATACTTAGTGAAGAATTTTTCGGGTCGTCCACTGTCTATAGTAGACGAGAGGGTGGAAAACGGAGAAAAACTGATCCCACGTTTCGTACAGCATAAACTCTGTTCGTCTTCAGGGGAAGGGTTAAGAATCAGAGCTCAGCACAAGAGTCCGATCACTCCTTAACGAAATAAACCTACTAGATTCAGGTTATTCCAGAGAGTCAGCTATCGCGGCCTTCGCAGCTGACTGGAGCTGACATCTAGAACATTCTGCTGTTACTATATCGGGATTCTGAAATAAATTTTGAAGGTTTCGCAAGCGTCCAGCTAAACACTCCACTCATCAATCACGTTGTCAAAAAATTATTGACATTGTAACATTTTCTTTCGCACGAGTAATTTAGAGATTCATTATTTTCTGAAGGAGTGGCGTCTAAAACTACGTTAATTGTTTCGTATTCGACCAATTATTTTTCACTTACTCATTTCTAATATGATTATTTATGAGGTGTATTATTTGCATATATTTTCAGTAAACGGCTGACGATGTTCTGTTATTAACCCAACTAACGTCAGAGCAGATCGACATCTGCACCCAACTCCGGTATTATGAGTTGAACGATGAACTGTTCTCATCATCTGTTAACGCGATCGAAGCACCACGGGGATCTGCATGGAAATAGGGAAGGACGTTCACTCGATATCTTCTGGACACAGCTTAGTCTGTGGTTAACCACTGGTCGATAGCATAACCTGAGATCCCAGAGAGTACACAAGCCGCCAAACTCCCTCGGGAAATACTCTTAGATATTGGTTCATTGTCTCGGAAAAAAAAGCTGCAAGACATAAAAACAGTTAGAAGTAAACGATAAATAAACGAATTTTTCGATGAAGTAATCACGGACCCTGACTAGACATTGTTACGTTACGTTACATTCAACGACAATTCATTTCAATGTAATTATTATTATTAATGCGTCACCATTAATAGTTATTCAGCATTATAAGATTTATATTTTTATATTCTGGATCTTTATGTTAAATAGAAATATTTATTGATTTTAATTTTACATAATTAATGGAAGGATTATTGTTATTTTAAGTGTAATATATTTTGTATTATTCCTTGGTTGTTATGCCAATGCATATATTTACTCATTTATGTGTTGAATTTGATGTTGAAATTTCTTATCTGATTTACTGAGTTTCAAGGCTGATTTTCTTCGGCTGTTTTTTCATCCATGGCGTTGTCCCACTGCTGCTTTACCAAAATATTCTCTTAGTTTGTAACTCAACACTTTCTCTCCATCACAATATTGGTTACCTTCCTCTGCACTTCCACATCTTTCATTTCAAATCCCTTCCTATGTTATTAAACGCCACGTGGATTACCCTCATGTAGCCTGTTACACTATAAAAATTCTGTAAAATAATTTCTACTACATTTCCAAAAATACTAACAGCAATAACTCGTCCCAGCTTTACGATAGAGTCCAAAAGACTCGCCAACATTTTGCGTCGCAGACCCCCGAAAATGATTCTTCCCTCTACATCTAGAACAATAAGTATACATGTGGAGGTCACTGTTCGTTCTACGTCATGAATTTCATTTGATACCCACTGCCCCATTTTCGTAATTTTATAAACCACCAAACGTCTCAAATCTCAAAGCTTTTCCAGATACTTATTTTTGTATTGTCACTTTTACTTCGCCCCGATTTAGTGAAAGACGAGTTCAATTTTAACCCTTTTGAAACTAATATTTGCCTTTTTTATCATTTGAATCGATAGTTTTATAAGTTTTTTTTAGGGCAACAAGCTACATGAGGGTATTCCACGTTGGGCAACTCCCCTTTAATAGCATAGGAAGGAATTTGAAAGGGGGGATGCGGAAGGGTAGAGGAAGGTAGCCAAGGGTTAACTAGGGCCCCCGGGCTATAGTTTAAGGATCCTACCCGGCATTCGCCTAAAGAAATACAGGGAAAACCGTAGAAAAACCTGCATCAGGTAGGTCGGGCATTCGGTACTTGTCCCATGCCCTTCCGATAGCGGGAGAGGAGTTTGCTGTGGGGACGCAGCATACCATTCTCCGTGCCTCGACCAGTTTAGGAGGCAGCTGGCCGAGTATTCCAATGGGAGTAGCGAACAACTCTTACCGTATGCATGCCCAAGGTCTGTGACCCCGGAACATACACCACTCAGAACAGGCCGAGGTGCCATTTAGCTATAAATGAATGGAAATAAAATATATTTCGGTAGCGAGAAATCGGAAACATATTAAAATGTTTGTTTCCAAATAACTTGATCTTATTTATAATTTAATTTGAAAACGCTAACTTTTCAGATTTTTTTTTCGCATTCATTTGATGATAGTCAGACATTACTACATCCACGGAAGGGAAATAATATTTTGAAGTAAAAATATTGCCAATATTTAGACTGAAAACTGAATCCTACACTGACATTTTAATTTAATTTTGGGAATAATTCTAGTTTAGTAAGTTTAACGTTCTGAGAGATCTTATTTTAAAATTTACCATTCGACACGTCATGTGGGTTAAGGACCTCTTTTGAAAGAAAATGGTGTCACTAAGGTTTGAAATCGATTTTTTTTCAGGAGTGATTTTTGGACGTGGGTAGATGATTTGAGAGGTTATAATTATATAAACCCTTATAGTAGGAGGAAAACAGTGGTTTTAAAAATATATAAACTGTTATAACAACCCTATGGAATTTGTACTTGACTTGTAACAGAGAAATAACCATCAGAGGTCATGTCAAACTGTTGATAATTTGTGACTACTTTCTTATTAGAATACAGACACGAAATCCAGCTAAAGCAGGCGTACTGAAATAACCGTAAAACTACCTCCAGAGATGGTTCATACAAATAATTTATCATTCGATGAACTACTTTCACAAATTTACTACAATTAAATAACGTTGAATTCCTTTAATTTTCAAGGACTAATTTGGTCTCGTATTTTTGTGATAATTTCAATGGCTAATAGTTGAAAGTCAATCGCAAAAGGCGTTGACTATAATATATGTGATGTTTTGTTGTATCCGCGGTATTTGATGGGTGTGCTTGTGACATTCGCGCCAGATGCGAATTGTGTGTCACCGGGAACAGGAAAGCGACCCTAGAGAGCTGAATAAATCAATCCGTAGTGCAGTCCGCATGTTCCCGTAACATGGAACACAACCGGCGCGTTTTGTTCATAAAGAGGAAAATGTTGCAGGAACAACACTCTCCATATCAAGGACCGACGATAGCTTCTGTTAGTGATTCATTGCTTGATTATCTCTCACCCAATAACCTGCCACGACCTCTGTCCCGCTGTTACCATTTATTGTTGTTTGCTTAATTTGGGGGCTCTACCGAAGCAATTACCCGTTGTCTGAAACTTTATCGTTGGCGTGCTTCAGGGACAGAGAATTTTATTAGGTGGAATAGTGCACGAAACCTCGGTTATCAGCTGCATGTACATAATAATACAGTACATTTGGCACGAACATTAGATGCAAAGGCTGAGAAGCATCAAATCCTTGAGAACCAAGTTTTACTGCATTCAGAACGTACTTAATGTAGAAAAAATAAAAATAAATTGAACCGTTGAAAAAATATTAACCGCTAGAGTAAAATTTTATCAAATCGAGCGAGGACAAGGTTCAGACAATTGTAGAAGGACACGCTTAAATTCCAAGCCACAACGTAGGGGACATTATATCTTTAAATAAGATCAACGAACGGATATATGACAGGTCTCTAACATTCAGGACAGTTGCAATTAACCAAAATCACGTTGTTTAAAAACATTACAGTCGCAATGAATATGTTACGACATAGATAAAGCAGTTTTCTGACCAATAACATGCAATATTTATTTATTAATACGTTAAATGTTAAAAAACTATTTTCACATCATATTAAAAAAAAACATTTAGTTCTTCCGAGGGACTTATTTACAAGCTACCCACCAGTGCGGTCACAGCCCAACTGAAGAGGACATTTAGCATGTTTAGGAAAGACCTGATGAAGGTACAAACAAATACCGAAACGTTGTTTTAATTCAATGAATAAGTATTTTCCATAATGAATTCTTTCTTTACCTTTTTCAAAATAAACCTTTAACTAATATAATGTTATATACATGTACTTATAGTTGAAATAAGGTCCCCTAAACTCAGTTTTTTATTTTTAAATAATTATATTAGTTTCCTCTACTTTCCTTTATTTAATTTGTAATTAAATTGTAATTTCATGCATCTACCACCGGGCAAACTGCCCACTTGTAGATTAAATTAAATACAGATCGGAGCTTGGCTGCTCTGCATTATCTATTTCATATAAACAGACAATACCTAAAATATCTTACGACGTTGAATCCTGAAGAGATTCGATAATAAAGCATTTTCATTGAATATCTACCCTTATTTTTATATTTTTACACATGGCTTCACATTCAGCTGCAATTAGACCATTATTAAACGATCATTATTATAATCTTTCATGTTCTCTTGGTTTTCTGTGCACAAAAAAATCGATGTTTTCGATTATTTGGCTATTTATTAACCAGAATTTTCAATATTCTATGAGTCAATGTGCTGGCCTTTACTGGTCGTTGGTAGGAAATTATCCTGTGAGGAGTCCTCTGAAAATGGACACACGCACATATAACAATGATGCCCTAGTCGGGATTCGAAGCTGGGACCTCTGTGATGCGAGGCAATGACCCTCACCACTACACCAAAGGAGTTAATTAGATTTTCATCCTGCTCGTTGCTATTTCAGAATCATTACTGGTGCAACCAAGCTCCGATCTGTATTTAATTTAATCTACAAATGGGCAGTTTGCCCGGTGGTAGATGCATGAAATTACAATCTAATTACAAATTAAATAAAGGAAAGTAGAGTAAATTAATATAATTATTTTAAAATAAAAAAACTGAGATTAGGGGACCTTATTTCAACTATAAGCACATGTATATAACACTATATTAATTAAAGGTTTATTTTGAAAAGGTTAAAGAGAGAATTAATACTGTAGTGGCCTGAAAAGAAGAAAAGTGGAAATATATCTGAAAATAGAGATTAACTAACTATTTAACTATCTAAGGAGACAAGAAATGTTACCATTTTTCTTTAGTTTATAACGCAGCAGCATCACTTCACTTCACTAACCTACCCTTATATTCACTAGAGAGTTCAGATTAAGTCTAAAGTTTCTTTCCGTTAGAAGACTTTCTCCGAAAACTCTTGCAGGTATTTTGTTCCGGTTATTTATTGTCCTATTTAGGATGAATAGTTGTCCGCTATTCCCATTGGAATAGTCGGCCAGCTGCCTCCTAAACTGGTCGAGGCACGGAGAAGGGAATGCTGCGTCCCCACAGCAAACTCCTCTCCCGCTATCGGAAGGGCGTGGGACAAGTACCCAATGCCCGACCTACCTGATGCAGGTTTTTCTAGGGTTTTCCCTACATTTCTTTAGGCCAATGCCGGGTAGGATCCTTAAAATATAGCCCGGAGGGCCCTAGTAACCCTTGGCTACCTTCCTCTACCCTTCCACATCCCCCCTTTCAAATCCCTTCCTATGCTATTAAAGGGGAGTTGCCCAAGTGGATTACCCTCATGTAGCCTGTTGCCCTAAAAAAAAACTGTTTTATTTTACAGAACCTTGTAGGAGAGATACGAAGGGGCAACCTTTGGGTATGCCTTTTCCTCTCCGTTTTTGAACTAAGGTTCCCACAAGCCGAGGCACCTCGGCCTGTTCTGAGAGGTGTATGTTCCGGGGTCACAGACCTTGGGCATACGGTAAGAGTTGTCCGCTATTCCCATTGAAATAGTCGGCCAGCTGCCTCCTAAACTTGTCGAGGCACGGAGAAGGGAATGCTGCTTCCCCACAGCAAACTCCTCTCCCGCCATCGGAAGGGCGTGGGACAAGTACCCAATGCCCGACCTACCTGATGCAGGTTTTTCCAGGGTTTTCCCTGCATTTCTTTAGGCGAATGCCGGGTAGGATCCTTAAAATATAGCCCGGGGGCCCTAGTTAACCCTTGGCTACCTTCCTCTACCCTTCCGCATCCCCCCTTTCAAATCTCTTCCTATGCTATTAAAGGGGAGTTGCCCAACGTGGATTACCCTCATGTAGCCTGTTACCCTAAAAAAAATAAAAAACTGTTTTATTTTCATGAAGGCAAGAAAGCGGCTGAAGGTCACAAAGAGATATGTGAAGTTTATACTATTGATTGTTTAACAGAACACACGAATCAGAATTGGTTTAAAAAAATTTGGTTTGGGAAATTTTTCACTGAAAGATGAGTAACGTTTCTCTAATAGACGAAGAATTGAAATGCGCTGCGAACAGTCTATTAAATAATTCAAAATAAATATTTAGGCTGATTTACAAGTCATACTTATGAATAAAATTATTGTTTAATTTTACACAGGGACAATACTCCCGTGTGGAGTGATAAAATTTTAATCATATACTCCAAGTTGTGATGCCATATTACAAAAATGGGATAATTAATTAAACTATTATTTCTGTATTCATTTTTATTTGTTTCTCTCCGTATACGGGACGGAATATACAAAATTTTAATTTTTAGAACACAGACAAAGTAAATGAATAATTCGGAATGTTGAGGTACGTGTCAGTGAATAACTAATGGTAAGATATATCAAATTTCCAAACTTTCTACGAGATTAAAGAAAAAAAATTAAAAGATTAGTTAAATTCATTATTGTCCGGAATAGTTAAAATAATAATCTCCGAAAAATGTCTAAACAGTTAACACATTTTCGAAACATGTTTCCAGTAAATTTTAAATTTTTACCGTGAAACTCGTACACGGGACCCAGTTCTAAAGCGAGTTCAATAAATGAATTCGTGTATTAAATAACAGTTCTAAAAAATAATTGGTTTCACGAACATGACTCGAGAGGTGAATTTTGTTAATGGCGTTACTAACGTAAACAATCCGACATCTTGCTGTTGTTCGACCCCAATTGTTCAAAGAAATTAATTTCTACAATTACGATACATCTTTTCTAACTGCTTTGTAAGTTCTTCGAGATATGGGCTATACGGATGTAGAGAAATGTAGAAATAATAATTATACTAAATATTAAATAAATCTGCCTATTAGAAAAATTTATTATCCTATTTAAAACATAATATTTAACAGTCACAACGTTTCGTCCCTGATTGGGACCTCTTTCATACGTGCAATTACAATTCAGTTATCTAAAAATATAAATTAAGAAACATAGTCTTACTTACATGATACAGTTATGTATAAATATAGTTTATAGAGAGTTACTTACAATTTATTATAAGAAAATTTAGAATAAAAAATTTATAACGTGCGGCCGAAATAACTTTTATTGACACAGCTGTTAAAAAGAATTTTTTAAATAATTAAATATTAATATATAATAACTAAAAGAATATAATATATTAAATAAATATTTATACTAGTTATTGACGCTTAAATGTAATATGATATTGAAAGTATCTAATTATAATATAATATCATGAGTTAAAAATATATTCAACAGTATTAAAATATTACTGTATATCACTAAATGAAATTATGAAATACTGACACCGCTTTTGTTTGATTTACTGGACAAGGACGAACGTTATATTTCATTAAGATATATATTGAGATAATTTACAAGAAATAGAAATTTCTTGTTCACGTGAAATAATGACAGTAATTTGATAACGTAATATATTATATTTATTTCTCGTGACATGTTATTACCGCCCATTAATTCTTGTTATTATAAATTGTTTTAAGTTCATTAGTGGATGGAATAGATAATATTAGGATTGCTGTCTACAAGAGAAACGTTCCAGTGGCAATTTCTTCGGAATAATACAATATTAATACATATTTAATTCTAAATTAAATTACAAAATCCAAAATTTAACGCCTTGACCGTTCCTTAATCTACAAATTTTCCCACAACGGCATTACGTTTCCTTATATCCAACATCAAAACAATGATTACCAATGTACTTTAGACCCATTGAGTTTCCTCTGGAATCTGCCAGTGGACGACGCGTGACGATTAAAGTCCGGTTTTACACGCATAGCACCAGATTTCCCTGAGGAAGGGCTCTTCTCGAGGACACGTGTAAGCCCTTCACGAACCCCACCCTTTAAAGTATTAATCGCAGCTAATGACACCCGCGGGGCACATTGCGTGGTGCCTTCGTAAGTGCGTGCTCAATACGCAAGCACAACAATAGCGCGCAACACTTCTCTCCGCAGATATCTACACACGATCGACAATAAACCAGCCTGCATTTTCACACTTTTTCTGCATTACGTTTCGAGTCAGCATACCAGACCACATGCATTTCTTTACACAAAACAATCAACCAGTTTACAAAAAAATAATATTTTGGGTCTCATTGTAGCATTTTCGACTGTCGAATTTTAGACAAGGACCCAGACGGAAATGAAATACAACGGTTTCCATTGGTAAAATAAAAGGGGAACAAACTTTTATCACTACTAGATGCTTCTTACATTAAAACCGAAGTAGGACGGGTATTGGGTACTTGTCCCACGTCCTTCCGATAGCGGGAGAGTTAAATGTGTCGAAAATTATTCTTTTACATTCCATGTTAAAACTGACAGTTGTAAAAAAATTACACGGAATTTGTTTCTATAGGAACCTAAATGTATCGACTACCAAATCTCAAGAATAACGAAACTTACACGCTGTCTACTGTTGCAAACCAAATATTACTTTCTTACCAACCCTATAGGTTCACGCAGTTACCTTCACAGTAAGGTCCTTATGGGAAACTTAATTACGAATGCACCAACGTATGTTCACTCACGATTATGTGTAACATTTCAGTGTTTGAGTTGCTTTCAGTTGCCCGCGGTTTCAGAATCGCGTTATTCAGAGGAATTTTATTTGTTAACAAATAAATACTACTCGATAAATCTCTTCATTTTCGCCGGTGAAACAGTCAAAAGGGAAGCGATTTTCTTGCGTCTCCATCCTCAAATATTGTACAAGTAATTATTAAACCTTTTATTACGTGTAGACCTACACTAGTGCATGTAAATAGTTTTAGAATAACTGGAAGTTGGTTTCTCCGAAACACAACATGTTGATTCGCAATCAGAATTGCCAGTATTCCATCAGTCAATGTGGTACCTTTTACTGGCGTTGGTGTGAAAGTTGACCCATCCGAGCCCTCAACGGGACTCGAACCAGGGACTCTGAGATGTGATTCTGACACTGCAGACTGGCTGAAGCAATAATGATCCAAGGAAATTCAAGAATTCTTAAAAAAAGTAATATTTGATTTATCTTTCCTCCTTCTTCATGATCTAACTTCTACCGATCCTCTTCTGAAAATCAGAAAAACGGTACACACGAACAATGCTGTCCCAGTGAAGTTTTCATCCGTAAAAGTCATTTCTATGGGGCTATAACTTGAGAGCGAACACATGTTTCCCTCGTTCTTAGAAGCCATTAGCTCACATCACACCTCCTCAGTTCCATTTATTTAATGAGACACTCCAGACGTGTCACAGGTTTCGTGGGTCTATTGTCGCCGCAACAATGCCTCTAATGAAAGAGGATCCAACACCTTTGTTCTTGTAGAAAGCACTTGCTAACTAGTTAGTATTGTCCGGTCGGCTGCGTAGTGCTGAATCCCCCATTAAATTTTATTTCAAGATTATTTGCCGCCGTAATATCATCGAAATAATTTTATTCCAATTTTCCACACACAAATTCCCTGACTGTCAACGCAAAATATTTGCTACATTGTAACGTTTTGGATAATGTATTTGGGAACGTGGTAAGGGTTATCCTTTTAACAACAAATTTTATATCGTCCCAAGGTGCATAGAATTATGTGAGCAGCTTCCTAGGCAGTTAAAGCGTCGATTTGGAGAATAGATTAGTTTGTCCTTAATTAATTGCAACGTATCATATTTAGAATTTCGACGAAATTTCAATGTGCATAGCACAAATATCAGTTTGTGAAGAAATGCTTGCCTGAATAGTAAGCAATGGGGCGTTCTGAGAATAATGAAATTGAACCGTCAGACGATGGCTCTGGGTTACGCTGCAAAGAGGCAGTGGTTCGCGACTCGGCGATGTCGTCCAACCGGTTTCCCTTCTCAATCTGAATGTGCGAGTAACGTTTTCTGGAAAATGCGTTCCCCCTTTCACTTTCGGCAAGTCATCGCCAACCTTGCCCAACGACACGCGCTTTAAACGGTCAATCGACATTGCTTAAGCCTGTCGTCCTGTAATATCGAACAGAAAAAAAAATCAATTGAACATACACACGTGAAATAGAAGCAATATAACTTTCCTATCCGGGGGATTAATGATGATGATGAAATAATCATCTACGAGATGATAAATAAACATAGATGTATCTTTAATAGTCTCGACTGGTGAGACTTTTTGCCTTAGTAATTCGCCGCCCAAAGTTTTATTGTAAAATTTAAATAATTTTTTTGTTTTACATTTCACGTTCAACTCATAGTGGCTGGAAAACAGCAAATTAAAATTAGTTGACAAAATTATTATAATCTGTAATATAAATATTTAAATAGTAATAAAGAAATTTGAGTTGTTATAATAAAGCGTTGGTGTGATTAAATATGTTCTTGATAGAAATTTTCCAAGGACAAAAGTCTTTATTCTTTTAAAAATTAATGTATTATTCTTAATTTTATTTGACTGAATATACATTAAATTTTATTAATATATTTTTAAGTCTTTTTGAACAATCACATACACTTCACGACCATTATTTTTTTATAATTCAGTGATTTATTAATCATAAAATGTTTAATTAATCAGTCTGAGGAAACGTTTATAACATCATGACAAAACATTCAGTCATAAACCAATATGCACAGAAACGTAGTTGTTATTAATTAAGGATTTTATGATTAATTATGTTATCTTAGTGGTCTTTTAATGGTCCTTAAATATATCTGATATTGTGAAATGTGTACTTATCATAATTAGGTCGGCTTTTTTATAGCTGCATATATTCCGCACCCTGAAGCCTTCTTAATACGGTATGCGGAAAATGACCTAATAGTAATACTAACCGTCAGTTTTTATTCAGAATTTCGGGTAATTCAACGTAATCTCCCCATAGGTGGGAATAACCTCATCCCACCACCTCACAGGGAGCAACTTTCGTTGTTTCTAAGTATTTACTATTATTCATTACAATTTGAAGGCACTTTCATTAAGATACCACGTGTACTTGGCAAAAGTTTCATTACTACAAATGATAAGCCTTAGAGCAGGAAAATTGCTGCCCGCCATAAATTCTCCCCGTTGAATTCGTGTTGCATAGTAACATTTAACTACAAATTTTCATACGATAATGTAATGTAACGTTGTACAATAACTTTATCAAAACTGAACTCCGGGTTTAGATTTAATGCCAGGCCATATATTATCTTATCTTGTCTTTTACTCGTGATAGCCTATTAAGCAAATCTATTTAAAACCACAGCCCCCGGGCCCTAGTTAACCCTTGGCTACCTTCCTCTTCCCTTCCGCATCCTACCTTTCAAATCCCTTCCTACGCTATTAAAGGGGAGTTGCCACCACTCGGTTAGCTTCTTGTAGCTCTTGTTGCCTGCTCTTTCTTGCACAAATTTTACCCATATTTTATCACCCGTCACTCCATACACATAAATCTTGAAATTTGAAACAGCTAGAAATATTCTGTCTAAACGCGGAGTAAGCCTACTTCTTCCTATTTAAGTGGACGTTGATGTTCTTATGACGGACACAGTTTTAAAAATAAATTAATGGACTACGATTTTAAAATAAACCGATTTACTTTGAATAATAAATTTTCTACTACTTTCGTATTACTACTTCAAAACTTCTTGATTGACGAAGTCCAAATTTCTATTGTGAAGAATTAATCCGATTTTCTTTTATTTTCAGGTAAGATTGAGGCTTCAACTCTTGATTTAATCTCAGTGTCCGCTACGGATATTCAGTAAGTACTCAATTCAATCAGAGTTAATTTAAGACATGATTGTGTGTTACTATACATGTATAAGTTTCTTTGACGAATAATTTTGGAAAGTCCCTAAAGGACTATGTGCTAACATTTCTGGTGAAATTGTACTGTGTACTTTCCAAAAATAATTTCATTGTAATGTGAATCTTAAATGACGATTACTCATTTATACTTTTTTAAATTGAAATGTTTATTGCGGACTTCCATTGGAAAATTCTAAACCGGTCCAACAAGAGTAAAATGCGAAAATTTATTAATCTAAAAGTTTCAGAATTTATGGAAGAGTATTTCGTATTGTTTGGGTATTATGAGATTCACTGTAACCCATAAAAAACAGTCACAACGAACTTCGTGAAACCGTCAGGTGATGTTCAAAAACAATATTTTCTCAATGAGGATATTTTCCTTATTTTATGTAATCGATTCCATGGGAATCACGAACGGCACTAACACGATTTTTCTCAGTGCCGCGTGGTGCGTGAAGAATATTTCCTTCAGGAAAGGAAAGACATAATATAGACCTACTCGTCGTGTCTCAAATACTTGGTTTTACAGTAACGTAGAAATTGAAAAAATATTATGCATGATTCCTATTACAAATTTCATAGTTATGTGCAATAGTTCGACACTGAAAATTTATTTTGCAAAGATTAATTAAACTATTTCAAAAATTTTAAATTGTACAACGTATAGAAATATATAATTAAATAATAAAATAGTAAAAAAAATAGATCCATAAATAATGTGAATAGTTGAGAAAGACGCTAGGTTATGTTTCAGCATTTTTTTACTAAATTCATACCATTTATTTGTTTTGTTCAATCACTCGATTGTCTATATCAGCCATTAAACATAATTGTTACAAAATATAAATCGCCAATGAACTGAAGTGACTGCGTCTGTTGTGTAAGTCTGCTACGTTGGTGTAATTTTTGCTGGCTGCAAAGTGAGAGATCCACGTCCATCAGCGAATGGTATCGCTTGACATGACCCTCCGCAAGCAGCGGAACAATGGAGTGCGTTCGCGAAATGCACTTTTTCCGTTGCGTCCTTCGGCCTGGCTAATGGCATCACAGCACGGCCGCCATTTGCATAATGAAGCGAACCGGTCCATGCAATCGCACTGTGTGCCAAGCAATCTGCCTGAGCACACTGAGAAACTCATCTTAATGCCTAATAATCCATACTATACATTTACCACGGAAAGTAATCTTTTAGTCGGGTAAACTAGACGACTAGAACTTTAATTGCACAAACTGTTGCGTAAAACAGAACAGGAGACCAGCATTAAACGGAGGAGCTAGTCAGATTGAGTCAAAAGCATTGAATAATCATAATTGGCATATTATGAATACTACTTACATTATACCCCGGGCAACGATACAATTTAATTTTTATTGAAAGTCCATGGCAAATCTTCTCATTCATCAAAGAAGATGACGGTATTATCGATGAGCTAATATAATTTTGGAGTATATACACGCAATCGGAAAATAGAGTTTGAAAGTTGGACAAGTAAGAAATATATTCAACGAAGGTAACAAACGAATGTCATTTTGATAAAACTATGTTATAAAAATTTTATAGTAACTAAAACCGACAGAAGAGGTTTTATGAATCAACTTTATGAAAATGAAAACAAATTATGTGTATTTGTCACTGAATTTTTAGAATAATACCAATATGTAAATATGCGTCCTTAGTTAAATAGTTTGAAATAAATAAGTGTTCCGGCTAGAAGTGTTTGATTACAAAACACGAGAAAGCTACTCGTTTCCACCATTAACGAACAAGTCCTGACCTCGGTTTGACTTCCGTGACAAATGTGCTTGCTCCTGGAGACGAACAACAAATATTGAAAATAGTTCCATTGTCTTCTCTCAAATGTGTTCTTCAATGCTTGACTTGTAAAAGTCGCTCAAATGTTGTCTAAAAACAAAAGAGGCATAAAATTTAGTCTCTGCATTTTAATAGGTTTTCTGGCAACAATTGTCAGCAAACTAATTTTGTTTCGCATTTTTTAAGACTAGTTCAACTCCTAGTCTTACAGTGATTGCACCACATTTCCAGTGATCCCACAGAAGACTTGACCGATACACAGTTCTAGAAATGTGATCTTCTAACACGTGTGATTGCTGACAGACATTGCAATTTCAGGAGGACTCGAAGTGACATTCTTTGGAGATGAGTCTTTCCAGCTTGGAGGCTTCTTTTCGTGGGAGAAAGCAATTCAAAGAAACGGAAGTGAGCCCAGCCTTTTAGAAGCGTGGCTCGGTTGTAATAGCGGCGTTCTCACAAATAACTTATCTGAAAGACTCGCCATTAAGCATACAATACTCAAGCCCGCCTCGCCTAATAACACGCACTGTGAAGGGTCTCGGAACGTCATAAACAAACAAGGCTGGGTGAATTCGAGGAACTGCTTCAATAAGGAGTTGCTCGCTTCGTTGAAAGCCAATGGCTACAGTGCTAATCAGTTGGTAATTAGATTTACGCGCTACGACCTTCAGGGTCATTCCCACATAATGTGTATTACGAGCACTTAAGTACAAGAACGGCAATGTAATTATACATAAATTCTATATCTCCTTTACTCAATTCATTTTAATTTGTTTCAGTGAACGATATGTGCAGGCATTAAAAGTTCTGTTATTTAATAAATCACCAGAATTAATACATCGCGACCCACTTTTATATTAATTTTAAGAGGTTTTTGAGAGAGGCTTATATAAGGTGGCAGGACGTTAAATCATCCCACGGTTTCATAAAGTAGCTAATATTTCGCAGCTTGAGATTTCTTATAAATTTATTTTAATTGGAACTAAGGTGATAGCAAGCTTGCATACTAATTCATATTATTAATGAATTTATCTCAGCGATGTGGCAGCCAGTAATTACTCAAATCTTTACGTTTCTCAGACTTCCAAGTATGTGATTCGCCTAGACAAAGGACAACGACAGGATGACCATTTTTAACCAAGAAATGGAAAATTAATTTGTTTCTTTTATATTTTTCTCTCATAGATATTTAAAAATAAGCTGCAACCTTCGTAGTGCTTGGATAACAAGATTTCTGAATCCATTATCACTAGAAAGTTTGAAAATGTCGTATATGTATCCCACATCTGCGGTCTAGCAGCTAAGGCAACGACTTGGAAAACAAAATGTCTCGGAATCGGTTCCAAAACTAACGATCAAAACCACTGTATATTTAAGCACGAAATTTGGGTCAGATTTTACCATGAAGAATGGTTTAATTCTCCAGATTTTCATACGTATACTTAATAAATTTCTGGATATTTTCTCAAGATGTAGCCTACTCTGCATATGTTAACACTGGCTACTAAAGAAAATTACTTGTTAAAGAATTTGGATGGAAAAAATTTCTAATGGTCCGGAAATCGAACCCGGGACCTTCACTCGTTCGATTCCCGGTCAGATTGGGATTTTTATCCTAACCCTTTAATTCTGTTTCAACGCCTTAAAGGCTCAGCTTCGACGTTTGAAAACATTTATTCTGTTGTTGAATATTTGTAAATTATCACCGGTTTTTTAGGACCCACGAGCTTATTTCTCTATTTAATATTTACAATTATTATTATGTAGAGTTCCACCATTTACGATGCAAAATTATTACAATATGGCTTGTCAAACGATTTGCAAAATCCAACTATACAAAAGGGACTCAATATTCCGTATTCACATTTTCGTTTGCGAATATTTAGATTTTTGATTTGAATACATTTCCCAATCTTCTATGTTGGTCTCCGTAGGCCTCCGGTAATTAGTACACTCAGTTCCTATTAGAAAATAAGAATAAAGTGCTAGGCTCCATATCCATAAATTTTTACACCTGCAAAACACTAACTGGATTCATGTTGCTTCTTCATATTTTTCTGCTGCCTTTCTAAGTTTATTCAGTAATTTTTCTATTTTGGACATGAGGATTTTCTTGCAAAATATCGTCCTGCTGATCCGAATTCTTTCTCTGAAACCAGGCAGTGATTGTGATGTCTTTAAAATGAAGAATACAGAAAGGTATGAATTTCGCTCTGAAATACCATCTTGTTGAAGCGACGTGTGATTACTAAATTTATTTTAAAATGTTTGAACAACTGTTATATCAACAGTTATCGTTCTCATTATTATTAACTGCCAGGGCATAAATCTGATAAGATCTGAAAAAGTTCTGGACTGCTCGGGAACAAACAACCGACAAATTTGTTAAAAATAACCATAAGTAGTTCTCAATATGAAACAACTGTTTTATGGTAATTAAAAACCAACCTAACAGAATATTCTACAAATAAAGACATTAACAGCAGTTCCCCTCAGCGAAAACGGAATATGAATTGAAAATAGAAGAGACGTTGCTTAATGGATCTTTGATGTAATTGAATCAACAAGCAACCTCGTATTAATTGCCCACAAAACATGTTCCGAGCTCGATGGAAGTCTGGTACAAGATCTCAGGTTATGATGACCTTTTACTTTAGCACGAATAGCTGTGATGGAATGTATCGCTCTTCCAGAGTGACACTTGAGCAGTGTTGTTGTGGTCAACTGACGCTTTTAGCCGCTAAGAGCTTCTGCATAAAGACAAATTACGCAATGTAACACGCTCCTCGTCAGTAAAGTAATTAAACCGCTCAAATTACGGTCGCGACAAATTCTTGGAATTTTTGAAACTAACAGTTATAAATATATGTTTGTGATACTTAAATACTTTCATTTTAAAATTACTTTGTTTATTTATACTAATTTATTAAGTGATGTAGCTGCGTTACGGTAATTTGAAACCAACCTAACCAACTTCTATATTTAATTAACATGCATTTGAAAACTGTCTGATGTTCATTAAAGCAGAAAACGAATTTTTAGTATAAGTAAAATGAATTTCTTTAAGCTAAAAATACGTTTTGTTCATTTGGACTGCTAATAGAGTTAATTTTGTTCAAAAAAACCAATGCAGTGGCCTTACTCTTTTTCTTATTTTATGTTCTGCGAGCTCTCAAAATACATACTGGCATATTCATCCATTTTGAACAGAAATTATCATTTGATGTATAATACACATAATTTAACGTTACCATATTTATTTATTAATTATTGAAAATTTATTGTATAGATGTTTTGGTGGATGCTGGAAATAAAGTTACCGAGTCACTCATAAACGATTTGAGAATTTGATGTCATGTCTACATTTCATAATAAAAATACAGAAACAATTAATTATGTAGAATGCACTACTATTGCAAATATCGAATAATATAACTTAAAAATATGAAACAATTAATATATAATATTCATTCAGTACGATCCAAAACCACTAGATCTTTACTTTTGTATGAATCTTAATATTTTTATTTCCATTTAGCTTCGTCAGACACAAGAATAATATATATTTTTTAATTAATAGTATAAATTTTTATATTTTTGGGTTTTTGTCCATTTTATGACTTTCCAAAATATAGTCTTTTAACTCCTAAATAATTTAAATTTTTTAGAACTTATTTTTAGGAGATTATAAATGTTGAAACTTAGCAATAACTTCGAATACTGGTTTATGGTAATTTAAAACCAACCTAAGAGAATATTCGACAAATAAAGACATAACAGCAGTTCTCCTCAGTGAATACTCAATATATTCCGTATATAATATTGAAATACTAAATATGCAATATTTATATACTCGTATAGACTCGTAATTTTTATTGCACTTATTTTATTATTATGCAATTTATTACTCAATAATTTCATTACTGTAATTTAAGTTTTACGCGAGTGTATATAATTAATTAAATTATTATTAATGACATCGCTATATTGATGTTTGCGCCTGAGCAGACAAAGCTAAATGTTCACTAAATGATAACATAAATTAATCATCCTGAAAATTTAAATTATTAAAATAATCAATTGGGTTGATTTTTATGAAAAATATAAATTAATTATTTTTATAGGCGTATATTAATGATGACGCTTAATTTATTTTTATCCCTATCTGATTTATATTCTCCGTCATACTTTACTATTAAAATGTTACTGACTTGCTATTTGATAAGAAAATGTAAAGGATACCAAATAAGTAAAATTAAGATCTCTGAAGGCTGAATTGTGAATACTAAAACATTTTTAATAATCTCTTACAACAATTGTGATCAAATAAAAAACTTTTTTAACCAATTGGACAGAATCTATTTTTGGTTTTCATTTACGTTGATTGATTACATTTTATAATGATGTAATTCAATTGTACTTAACGTTTGAAATAATTATCAGGTGCAATGTCAAAATGTTATCATGGACATTGATTTGATTGTTCTAGCATAAGCTGTTAGTGAGAGTTTTTGCCGATACATTTATGTTTACGCCAATTAAAGCTTGGAGGGCTCTACACTTTGTAAATAGAGTTTTGAGGAAAATCAAGGTATCTGCATATAGATCACTGGTCAGACACATTCTAGAATATGGAAAACCTTGTTGGAATCCGTATATAAATGAACACCCACTATATTGGAAAAGACTAAAAACGACCTGAAAAGATCTTTGGGGAGTCGAGTCGGGAACAATCCTCATGAGGATTTAGAACCACTAAGCAGTAAAAGGAAACACGAAAGGCTCTCCGATATATATAAACCTTATGCAGGTTAACCAGCCTGGAAATAAATTAAAAATTATCCCACTTATATTTCTAAAAATGATAACCCTTTCAAAATTAAAGAAAAAGGGCAACACACAGACGTTGGCAAATATTAATTTGTTAATAGATCAATTCGCGACTGGAATTCATTGCCTGCAGAAATACTGACGACTTTTCCTAATAGCGCTCATTAGTTTGGACGTAGGCTAAGGAAACTACAATAACCATGGGGTATTATATATATTTCTTATTACACATTAATGGTTAGCTAAGTGAAGTGAAGAGATTTATGAGAAACGGAAGAGCAAATAAAAAAGTGAAGTGCAGTAAAAATAAATAAGGAAGGGGGGGGGTTGAGTATTTTTAGGTAAATAATAAATAATAATAAACTTTACAAATGTTACTCATATATTTGTATATATATCATTTTTCTATTATGGTACTTGTAGATGTAGCGACCAATAGTAGCTTAATAATAATGGTAATAATAATGTTATTTATCGTATTTGATTTCACATGAAATTTAATCGTTTTCCACCTTGTGGAGGAAATGTATTGTCTGCTATTACCAAGTTACCGATATCAGTTGCATAATGCGTGTCCGGCGATTATTTTCATTGTCATGCATGAATCATTAATTATTCTTCCTTTCTTGTACCGTTTTACAATTCTGCCTTGAATGAGTTAATTCAAATGCACGGGGGAATACGCTTACTTAATCAGTTTAACATGCAGATTAATATTAAAAATGGCAGCGAAGCTCAGCAAGTGATTTTTTTAATCCCGGTAATTGCCGCACCAAATCAGTAACTGTTCCAGCCACTTGCCAATGAACGCTATTTTTAATGTGTCACAGTCACGCAATACCAATGAATGTGGCTTGCCTTGGACAATGTTCACCGCTTGTTGCAGAAAGTGAAAGCTGGAATGCAGGTACCACGTCAACGGTAGAAATTACTCGCGAACCTTAGAAAGTGTTCGGCAATTTTGCACACTGCAAGTCCCGAAGGTCGTTGCCTACTGAAAAGTTCGATATCATAACAGGTTCCCTTTTTGGATTCAAAATGTTTTCGTCTATGCTTTGTTAAAGTATCTATAAAGATAAGTAGGTTGCTAGACTCCACCACAAAAATAAATAAAGAAACCAGGCCTATCTTCTAAAACTAATATCTTGAATAAGTAAAATTACTCGATACCTATTTTGTAAAAACCTCAATACTAAAGGAAATGATAATATAATAGGGTAGGATCCTTAAAATATAGCCCGGGGGCCCTAGTTAACCCTTGGCTACCTTCCTATACCCTTCCTAATCCCCCCTTTCAATCCCTTCCTATGCTATTAAAGGGGAGTTGCCCAACGTGGATTACCCTCATGTAGCCTGTTGCCCTAAAGAAAAGATATTGAATTTATTAAGTATAAACTGGCTACGTCCTTTGCTATTAATCTATTATTTGAAGGACGCAGGACTTAAACAAATCTGACAGGGAAAAGAACATGCTTACTATTATTTACTTCTCTTTTAAAGCAAATCCTTTTTCTTACCTTGAACCAATTTTCACTAGAGTCAATTACCTGATACTTGTGCCAGTTATTGGTTTAGTGCGGGGTCTTCCCTACTTGTAATCACAATTTAAATTATAATGATGCACATCAGTATGCTTTAAATAGTAAGCTGTGGTTCGTCTGCCGACGTTTCCGAAGTGTATCTGAATATCCTTTATGATAAGGTTTTATTAGTTTGTTGCGCTAAAGAAGTCACATGTTTATATCGTTATAAAGAATATATTTGCATATAATTGGCCACAAACAGGCAATTAAATAAATAATTCGTGCAACTTTTCTTCTGCCATTTGGGAGACCTTCTCAAGCACTGAACGTAAACAAAGTAAGTGAGAGCGAAGCTGTCAAACAGACAAAAGGAAAGAAGGCAAAGGTATCAGGTACACAATAGGAGGCCATAAATATATGCATCACTTTGAACATTTAAATTATTATGCAATAATTATTCTGGCACTGTAGTTGGGTTCGACGTAAAGAATTATGATATTAGTCCAATTAAGGTTGTGATCATGTAGGTGACTATGCTTCGTTAAAACAGAATATTTTTCCTCAGAAAGTTTGTAATTAGCCATCCTGATTTTTAGAGCGCGCTTAGTTTGACCTATGTAAATTGAATTGCATTTTATACACCACAAAATTGATGTCTTCATGATGGGATCTTTACCATTCTTAATGTAACATGATAAGGAATTATAAGTTTCATAAATGATACTAATATTGATATGAAGGAGTAGATTAGAGACTTTGTTTTTAGAGTGACAGGCTACATAAAGGTAATCCACGTGGTGGCAACTCCCCTTTAATAGCACATGAAGGGTCTCTATAGTATGTAAGGACCATCTGAAGTGGATGAGGGAGTTAATTTACTATTTATTTGCGAAAGACGGAGTTTTCTGAGACATTTATAATTCCTATTCCAGGAAGTTAGTGAGAGGGCTCTGATTTACAGCGTTTCTCGAAAGACTTGGAACCTGCGACGTGGCGGTGCACCTGCTTTCACGCTTTAAAGACTTTCTCTCTTGAGGTCAGGGAGCACGATTGGTCCATTAGCTGCAAATATCTAAAACCTTTGCGCTTTCTCAGAATACGAATAAAAATTTATCGCTAAATATATTGAACTATCACAGACCACAGCATTTTCCCACTGTGTGATACAGACACAGCAGCGGTGGAAAGAATATTGTGTTATTCAAAATATTCTAAAAAACACAAGTATGCCAGCACGTTGTGGCGCCAAATTATGTGGTATTTTTATTAAAAGGAAACAAGTTAAGCAAACAAAGAAAGAAAGTTCACAGGATTTTACGTTGAAATTAAACCAAATTTTAACAAAATATTATTTAATTCACAATTTTGATTTACGTTGAATTCTTTACATGTTATGGTTTTACATAAATGCCTCACCTTTTATGAGAATATAAATTTCAGCGCCGTTTATAAGGGCCCTTAATAAAGATAATGATTTTCAAATTTTCGTCAAAGATACAGAAGAAAAATATGAATTTAATTTACAATAACAAAATTTTATACAAAGACAACAAAACTAGTGAAATCTGATAAAACCATAGAAATATCTGACAAAGTTATAGAAATCAGGCGCTAAACGATATTTACGTAATGGTTTACAAAATAAACTTTTTACGTTCCCTTTTATTTAGAGCTCTTTGTGCACTCGAGATTATTTTAAATTTTATAGAACAATATTTATCTTGACAGGCCATAGCACTGATTTTATACTTTTCACAATTCGTCGTAAACACTTTACAACACTTTCGGCGCCTTTCTACTTTACTGTCGTAAGTATCACCACACTTGGTTTTTCTGTGGAAAATCCCTTTACTACATAAGCTGATATATTGAGATTATACTTTGCTGAATTCGGCCACCATTGGCAATTTCGTCACAACACACTGTTCCAGCTCCCACAACACGAATGACTGACTTATTGACTGACTGACTGTCTCTCTGACTCCTCTCGTCAGGCCCTCCGAATACACACTGACCAGCCTTCCAAAACACACATGACTGTTTTCCGCTAAAGTTCTCTGTGCGTACGCTTTTCGACAATAATCCGTAGCAACCATTTTAGTCTCTGCATTCTTGCACCAATCAAATCTGTTCTTTATTGGTAATCTCTACAATATATATATATATAATTAAGTTTTGTTTCCCTCTTCTAGAATACGAATAGAGTAAATTAATCTATTGCCCTCATTCCTTTCACTGCAAATTTTTGTAATATTGATTTATTTTATATTTTACTGAACTGGGCTGCTTGCGTGAAATGATTTCTTGTATCACTTTTCCGCCGGTTAAGTAGCCGTCTACTTGTGATATGATGGGTTCCAAATGACTGTTCTCTTCTCACAGCATCATGGACTCATATACTATAATATATTTGTTATAAAATTTTAATAATAAGAAAAATCCAATAATCCTAAGAACACCGTAATTAGTTTTAGATCAACATGTCATTCTGTGTATTTAATAATGTTTATGTTACAAATATGTATAAACAAACATCCATATAGAAATAATAAAAGAACTAATGGCAATGATCTGTTTATACACCTTGAACAAAGTCGTTCCCACGTCAAAGAACTAAAATTATTATCCTTGTAGGGATAATCATGATATTGTCAGGAATAATCAGCAACCGCCGGATTCAGAGAGTTATAATTATTGAAATAAACATTTCTGTTTTATTTGAGTCTTTGAATTGAAGAAAAAATATTATTTTAATAAAATTCACTGTAGTCTCAAAAGTATTAGCACTAATCTGTTATCTAATTCAAATTTTTCTTAAAATTAATATACACACAAATTCATATAATAAAGCATTAATTATAAGATATTAATAAATTTTACTGTTTCCTTTGTGTAATATAAAACGTTCTAGAAAGTTACTTTTATAAAAAAAAATTAAATATTCAATTCTATTGAAAGAAATTATTAAAGTTTCATTTAATGATAATAATAAGCAAAGAAAGACGAGAATTTATTAACTGACAAAGTCGTAGACCTCTATTATCCGATCGAATATTTTGTATTAAAATTGAATTATGACAAGTGTTCAGTTGACTTAGTATTGTTGAAGTTACAGAATGGTAGAAATGTGTCCCCTGACGTCGTTCAGCTTCAGTCGGCTTGTGAAACTCTTACGCTGAACTTACACTCCTTACGTCGTATGTTACATATATACTCATATATGCTCTCCGAGACTCCGGTAGAGACTTTTAACATTCTTTGGTATTACTAAAGCATATATTTTGTATTAAAATTGAATCATGACAAGCGTTAAGTTGACTTCGTATTGTTGAAGTTACTATTTAAATATATTTTCTGCATCGACTCGTCGATCCTAATATTTTTCCCTTTCTGTTAATTATATATATATATATATATATTTAAGATCACACAATATATATTGTTTTATTGTAGCAAGTCCATTACTTTTTAAAATTTTCGTTTCCTGTTTGAATGAACCGTTAAAGATAAGACGTACATTGCGTAGAACCAAGGCTGGAAGGATGTTTTTTCAATGAACATATGGTATCCTGAAATACCGCGTATCAAAATAAAGGTCACGTGGAAATCCTTGTACTGTTTTGGTAAATAACTGTATAATACATGTTACCTGAATGAAAAACAAGCCGCTATTTTTCTGGCAATATTCAACACAAAAACTCATAGAAAGTGTTGTTTCTTTTTTTAAAAAAATTCAATCTATCGAAGGCTGCTAGCTCTAATTTTCCACTACGTTCGTTATCCTTTGGTAATTTTGCAAAAACTTTCTCCAGGACACTCTAATAACAGATTAATGGCTTAATGCAAAGGATGAATAGTGCCGGCAAATTTAAATTGCAAATTGTTTTCAACTCATTATTATTCGAATAAATTAAAGGTTGAATTTTTTTATCATATGCAAAGACTGAAATGAGCCGCGAGGCTAAATGACGATCAATTCATAAAGTGCTTAAATATTATTCTAAATATATTGGCGCGTCAAGCGCGAGAGATTTGGCGGTGAGTGTTTTGAAGTCTTCCAATCAAAATAATAGATTTCTTTTTTCCCCCTCACGAAGTGGAGGAACCACGGAAACGTGGCCATTTGAGTAATCTTTATAATCCCGCTTTTTGTGAACTACTTTGCTTTACGTGCGATTATGTACGCCAGTTTTACATTCGTAGGATTATGTGGACATCTGTCCTAGATGCTCCACGATAACATTGATCACATCTGAAGGTTCTTTCGGTTTGTTCTCTAATTATTTACGAGCGTTTCTCTTTCGGTTATATATTCTTGCTCTTTCCAACGGCTTCACACTTTCAACTTCAATGTTTTGTCTACTTTGGTATAATTTGCACTATCTATCTAGATAATAAAATAGGATGTATATTTGTATGTATGTATTTAAATTTGTATAGAAATTAACGTAAATAAGCACGTGAACAGATTGCAACTGAACGTGGTACACAGATTCTTAAAAACACAAGAAACGGTTCTGTGGGGAGTGATAAATGTGGAAAGGATTATAATTGGAAAAGGTGATAATTTTGTGTTAAATTACTGCGCTCCAAGAGACCATAAGGTCACTCGAGAGAGAGAGACGTTACTACGCGACGAACAGAGGAATTAGTTCCTTTTTCCGTAATTTTCGAAATACTTTACGATTCTTGCGTAAAATGTAAGTTAATTTTCGTGCCATATTAGTGACTCCTATATGGTGACCATTTGTTTACATTGTGAATCTAGCTAACAATTTAATCTTTTGTAATGTCTGAGGACTGGGAGACAAGTATATCCTGTAATACTCAAGGAGTATATTTAATTATTATATTCGTAAAGAAATTCTGAGGTATGTTTGTTGGTATTAATGCAATAAAATTCAATGTATTTTATAGCTGTTAAATTAATGTAATATCGGTCGAAAGTATGTACGGAGCTAGGAACATTGAGATTTAGGTTAAATCACTTCTTGACTAAAGATTAATATAGAATTAAATACTTTTTCGGGTTTATATAAATAAGTACACGAGGAACAATACAGGTAGTATTTCATACAATCCTGATATCTAACTTCATTTTAGCGGAATTAAACAATCCATTGCCAAGTACAGTTACAGATTTTATTGCACACAGAGAAATCAAAGCACGAGGATCTGAACTGTGACTACTTCGAGACTGGAAACTAATCTCATGTAACAGCACGAAGAATCCTTACAACTGCGATCTGCAGGGAGTTTCTCAGGTAGAGCTGAAGCTGGCCTTCCAACTCGGAACAAAGCGCCCAATCAACTACGACGTTTACGTTTGGCTACGTACAAAAAAAGAGACTAGCCTAGGCGAAAATTTTAGCCACGTCGATACAGTCCTCAGAATCGCAAACTCGACACCCGCAAGAGAATTGGCATGTAGGGATTCGTGAACTGTATGGTAACTTGTTTTCAAATGCCCTCGAGAACCCACCAAAGGTCTCTGGGAAGATACAAACCTATTTCGGGGTAACTTGGCGTGCGTTGTTGAAAAGTAATCGTTAGATCTTTCGAGATAAAAAATATTGTAGTTGCCCGTATGTGAACTTGTGGGCAAAGAATGCCTTATCTAACATAGGGAAGTCAGATGACTGAACAACCGCGATCACAAACATGTAAAAGGCGACAGATTAGAGCACAGTTTCCAACGATTTCCACTACGAATTATTTTATAATAATTTATATTTTACGTTTTATTATGGAAAAACGCAGACTGGAAACTTTTACACAGTGCAGTGTATAGTAAACGTATACACGAAACAATTAAAACTGCACATAAAAAAATATAATATATAAATGGATTAAATTATATATCCCTCGACGATGACTATGGAAATTTCGGAAGATTAAATTGATTAAATTCTTAACTAGATTCACACTGTAAAAAAAAGGTCGCCATATTGGAGTCACTAATATGGCACGAAAATTAACTTACACTTTACGCCAGAATCGTAAAGTATTTCGAAAATTACGAAAAAAGGAACTATTTCCTTTGTTCGTCGCGTAGTAACGTCTCTCTCTCGAGTGACCTTACGGTCTCTTCGAGCGCAGTAATTTAACACAAAATTATCACGTTTTTCAATTATAATCCTTTCCACATTTATGCTAGGGGTTTCTCACTCCCCACAGTACCGTTTCTTGTGTTTTTAAGAATGTGTGTATCAAGTTTAGTTGCAATCTGTTCACGGGCTTATTTACGTTAATTTCTATACAAATTTAAATACATACATACAAATATACATCCTATTTTATTATTTAGATAGATAGTGCAAATTATACCAAAGTAGACAAAACATTGAAGTTGAATGTGTGAAGCCGTTGGAAAGAGCAAGAATATATAACCGAAAGAGAAACGCTCGTAAATAATTAGAGAACAAACCGAAAGAATCTTCAGATGTGATCAATGTTATGGTGGAGCATCTAGGACACATGTCCACATAATCCTCAGGAATGTAAAACTATCGTATATAATTGCACGTAAAGCAAAGTAGTTCACAAAAATCGGGATTATAAAGATTACTCAAATGGCCAAGTTTCCGTGGTTCCTCCACTTCGTGGGGGGAAAAAAGAAATCTAAAAAGCAGACTTGAAACTTTTTCACAGTGCAGTGTATAGTTACGGTACACACGAAACAATTAAAACTGTACATAAAAAATACAATATATAAATGGATAAAATTATATATCCCTCCTCGATGACTATGGAAATAGTAGACGTGTTTTATAAAAATATTCAGTTTGAATTACGTACACAATTATAAATTGCAAAGTAATGCAATATTCTCACAAATATAATAAGATATTACAAGAAATTTATTTTTCGGGAAAATAACATCGTTCGAATTTTTGGAGTCAGTTTTCTCTGAATTACATAAAGTAGCTGTAGAACAAAAACTCTGCTCTTGTACCATTAACCCATCTAACAATTAGTAATGTCAACAGTGGCGCAGCTGTGATGTGTGTTTAGCGTCTCCAGTGAGTTTCGTCAAGACGTTACATTAAACAGAAACTACAGTGAAGGAAGTAAAATGATAAAGACATCATAATAGGATTTACGGTATTATCCTCATTGTTTATCGAGACTTAAAGGTTTGACCATCGAATCGATATCTCAGGAAGACCGCAAGGGCGAAAATAAGTAAAAATAGGAAGTTGAAGGAATCACAAAACTCTCGTCGGGACGCTCGAACGTGCAGGCTTAATCACTAGTACTGTAAGATTGATTTTGGATACGTTTATGTAAGTATGACGGAGTCCAAATATGGCACAAATGCTGAATAATATGCGGTGTAACTAAATTATCCTGACAAAAAAATTGCACAGACGAAGATTAATATCAATGTCACTAGTCAGAAAATTAAGTTAATATATGCCAATTAAGTCAGTAAAAATTAATTAAACGAGCTGGTTAATAAAGTTACATTTAATAAATCACAAAATGTTTCTTCCCGAACATCAAGTGTTACAATATACGAAATGTGTGTCATGGACGTCAAAATTTTGATTTTTTTGTTAATTATGAAATTTGGGAGGAGATTCGGACATTTATCATACTATGTATATATATATATATATATATATATTGTAATGATTATCCTTTAATACTAAATATTAAAAAAACTTTATTAAATGAAAATTCAAAAATACATTTAATAAAATATTGGGCGTCAGCAGATATGCATTGGTCTGCAAAAAAAAATTACCATTAGCTCCGGCTTGGTTATAAAATCCTCCTTCTCAACAGGGTAATGTGGGCAGCTCTGTAGCTATTCAAGAACAGAGCCTATTTCCGCACTGTGTAAAAAAAAATTCAACTTTTGAAGGCACTTTAGACAAATGGTGATCCTTACTTTAACTTGGGCGTCAGCCGACTTGCAGTGGATCACTGGTCTTGTAGTAAGCAGCACATCTTCTTCGGCCTCCCCGCGATGGACGTCTCTCCAAAACCTTTCGTTGGCTACCGCTCGCCAAATTCTCCACCCTCTCGCCTCTCTCAGTCCACTTTCAGTCCTCACTATGTCTACTTTCACCCGGGTTCGGAGCATATATTCGTACTCCGCCCCCCCCCAAACGATGCAAAAAAAAGGACGCGTACCCGCGATTTCTTTTGGCCTCTCGGGCAGGCACACGTGCACGTTTAATGTATTCCTACTCAGGCCCGCGGCCACAAGGGTGGCCACTTAAGGTTTTTATTCACTACAATATACATAATATGAAAAATGTCCGAATCTCCTCCCATATATATATATATGGGAATTAAAAATTAATTAATAATATTGACACACCTGAAGAGATCAAAATAAGATGAATTAATTTTTAAATATTAAAAAGAAATTCAAGTCACTTAATAATTTTGTGACTTAATTAACCATAAATCATCACATTAATTAATAAATTGTAATAAAACTAAGTTTTTAGATATCTGATATCTTGTTATAATTGGAAAAGATAGGCCAGTGCTCGTATTCAGTCTTTTTTTTATGAATGGACTGTGTCTCATATACACCATTTCAGCTTCGTAACTCAAATGTAAGCGAAGAGATTTACTATCAAAACAGGGAGTCTAACGTGAGTTTATGCATACTCAATATATGAAGAAATCAAAAATCCATTTCAGTTGGAAATGGAGAAATCAGAGATTTACAGTAAAAGTTACCAGAGTTCTCTCGCGGACCGACCACAGTAACGGTTGACATTTAGTAGAAAGCTGACACGAATCAAAGTGGTAATAATTTTTTTTTGCCGAGAGTACTTATTGAGATTCAAAGGACCGCACAGGAGGGTGCTTACTCCAGTGTAATGTGGAACTTTCACCGTAGTAAATCCACTAGTCCCACTCTGCACGACAATCCTTTATTACGAAACCGCTTTCACGTGCCTCCGAATGATGCCTTCTGGCTTTTACTCTTCCTATACAGTAGCAGAAACGTATTCACCTCCGTTTCTCCCTAAAATCATAAATTTTGGGCGCTTTACTTTCTTTGCCGAATTTTTTTTGCATGTCTGTCCTGAAATGAATTAAGTAAAATGAAACTTTTTGACGAACTCATCTGAAATG
The DNA here is from genome assembly GCA_037074705.1 of Zhengitettix transpicula. NCBI lineage: Eukaryota > Metazoa > Arthropoda > Insecta > Orthoptera > Tetrigidae > Zhengitettix > Zhengitettix transpicula. Next base: position 42,272,590 of record CM073591.1, on the reverse strand, counting down.
TTTCATATATAATATTGAAACAATATCTCTCAGGGGTTGGTGGGCCACAATACAGGTCATATGGCTTCATGAACTGACTTCGTCGTTGACTACATTTCCATCCGGAGGTAATCTCACAGATGGGCAGTTCGAAGGACTCCGGAAACTCTTTTATGATTTTTTCATTTTTATTATATAAGTTTCAAGTTATTTATTTATCAATAGATTGTCAATGGACATAAAATTAAATATCCGTTTCATACAATTAAACAATTTTTTTTATATAATTACTAGCTGGGTGCCCGACGTTGCCCGGGTTGTCATATATCCATAATATATGACTGACTCCAATCACGGCGACTTTTGTGTTATTTTTATGTAACGTACCTCGCTCCCTATCCCTAAATGTCCCCACCTCACCTCAAAGGTGAGGTCATTCGACGAATATATCGGCTGTTTTAACACACCCGCTTCTGTGGGTTAATGAAAAGAATTTTTGGACGCAAAACTCGGCCGGATACATTGTATGAAAATTTCTACCTCCACCCATCCCCTTCCACCCCATGTAGACCAGGTGCACATTATTGGACTCAGTGACAACCATAACCCCGGATTACACTCCAACCGTTATTTTTATCTAATGCCACTCCACCCCTACCCTTAAGGGTGCTCCCATCGCAAGCGAAACATATTTCATCGACGAAAAAATTGGCCAGTTAACATGTTTGAAAATTTATACCTCCAGCCAGCCCCTCCCGCCTTCGTGCGTCGCCCAGGGTGTAATAAATAAACTCAGCGACATCCATAACTTTGATTTGAGTAGAATCTCGGTTGTTTTCGCGTTATTTTCTAGTAACGCCTCTCCGCCCCATCACTTATTGTTGCTTTAAGGCGCTGAAATTATACAATAAATACATCTGCATAAAAAGTTTTCAACAGATAGACCCCAAAAAGTAACGAATCAACGATAATATCGGCCGTTGTAGCATGTTTTTAAATTTAATCCCCGTTCACCCTTTGGGAGTTTCCTAACGCTTCGAAACCCCGACAGAAACCTTCTCGCAGAAGAACTCACCTAGGTTTCATCGCAATCGGATGAATGGTTTTGGAGCGTGTAGAGGACACACAGACACACAATTCATTTTTATATATAGAGAGATAATTACATTCGTTACTCTGTTTTTTACTACATATATAATCTCTCTCGCAGATATTACAATAATCTCAGATGTCACATTCAAGATATTTACATTACTCACAGATATTTATTTTTGAGTCATCAAGATGTATCTTATTGAAATGGATGTTTCCAACATTTAGATGATTCATGTCTTCTCAGCCTTGATATATTTATAATTACTTCCTCAAAGTGCAATTTCTATCTTAAAAAATAAACAGTTAAAGAATAGATTCATACTCGTCTAAGAGAGTGAAGCGTGGATTAAAATTAGCTGACGTAGACTCGAAAACTGAAGGAATCCCGAAAGGTCGGTGGTCCTCGAAGAGGGGGAATCAATCGCCAGAAGTGCAAGGTCGGTGCTCGCTCTTGGGTGAGGTCTGGCTCGGTTGTGGGCCGCGTGAAAAGGAAGAGGCCCGCACGTGCCTGGAGCCGCCACTTGTGCCGCGTCTTGAGACCCGCTGACGCGCGCAGCCTCTTTGTGCGTAGGAGCACGTGCGAGCAGCGGAAACGCGTCCACACGCGTCTTATCATCCTGCAATACGTGCGTGCAAAGGGCTACGTTTCTGCACCACACATATAAATACAGACTACGTGAGGGTAGATAAAAAGAAAAAATACAACAACGATCTACGACAGAGAAACGGGAGCCGGTGTGACTGATCAACCGTCTCGATAAAAATAGGAATCGAAAAATGTGTTCGAACTAACAGTTATATTAGATACTGGAATATTCAAATTTTTAACCGGTTACGAAGGGCGTGGAACAAGTACCCAATGCCCGACCTACCTGATGCAGGTTTTTCTGGGGTATTCTCTGCATTTCTTTAGGCGAATGCCGGGTAGGATCCTTAAAATATAGCCCGGGGGCCCTAATAACCCTTGGCTACCTTCCTCTACCCTTCCGCATCCCCTCTTTCAAATCCCTTCCTATGCTATTAAAGGGGAGTTGCCCAACGTGGATTACCCTCATGTAGCCTGTTACCCTAAAAAAAAACAAAAAAAACGAAGACGTACAGTGCTGCTCTGGTTTGGTCGAGAGCACCATCGCGTTGAGTTAATCAAGGTTAAGTACTGGAGTGTCACGAAATTACCGTACTGCTGAACTAATTGCTCCACTTCCTCTCCCTTTATATTCGTGTCATTAATTGTAATCAATATTTATGTTGCACAGCTGCAATCGTCAAAATTTTAAAATTGTTTTTCATTCTTTTAAATTTAATTAAGATTTCTTACCCACTGAAAAAAAAAATCTCTAGCATTTTGGATTGCTATAAAGTCAGTTCAGATAAAAACGAGTGCAATACGTGTTTCATCAAGGCGATCACGAATATATAGTTTTTAATTGAAATATATTATAAGAAATAATACACAGGAATGAGGATTTGAGCATCGTCGTACATAATTAAGTAAAAGGGATATGTAATTTACCATCCATATGAGATCGAAACGCTTTAATGACTAGGTAAACAATCTCCACGAGATAATTAACATCTTCAAAACGCAAAAACCTGACAGCGTCAAGGAGAAATTTTTTCTCGTTCCCTGTCGATGGTATCACAATTTAAACATCTTTCCTTTTCAAATTTCATTACGTTATAATTTACGGATGCTGAATTGACGAAATTTGTTTGCTATCAAATATAAACATGTATCAATTCCATGTGTTCTTGCTCCAGGAAATCGACGATTGAATTTGATTTCTATAATACAACTAGCTAGGTGCCCGTCGTTGCTCGTGTACTTATTTATATAAACTCGAAAAAGTATTTAATTGAATACTTAAATATATTCCTTGAGTATTTCAGGATATAATCGTCACTCAGTCTTCATACATTACGAAATATTACATTGATGAAATTGTTAGCTAGACTCACAACTAATACAGCGCGAAAATTAACTTACATTTTCCCCAAGGATGGTAAAGTAATTCGTATTCTTCTTTATTATCATTCGATGGAATATTGCTGTATAAAATTATACTTTTTATTTAAATAAAATATTTTTGCTTTAGTTCATTCCTAATAAAGGAGATATTTCCTTTGTTCGTTGCGTAGTAACGTCTTTCTCTCGCGTGACGTCATTGTCTCTTGGCGTGCAGTAATTTAATATTTAATGATCACGGTTTTTAATTATAATTCTTTCCACATGTATGCTAGGCGTTTCTCACCCTCACAGTACCGTTTCTCGTGTTTTGAAGAATTTGTGTACCAATTTTTGTTGCAATCTATCCACGCTTTTAAATTTGTATAAAGAACAACGTAAATACATACATACATACATACAAATATACATCCATTTTTATTATATAGAAGATAATTTTTCTATAAGTCATTGGTTTAATTGCATCTTATCTCTCTGATTTTGACTGAGGTCAACTATGTGAAGTGTATGTCGACGTTGGGCATGCGACAACAGTTGTCTGCTGTTCCAATTTCAGCAGTCGGCCTGCTGCCTCTTAAACTAGTAAAAGCATGAAGACGAGAATGCTGCGACCCCTCAGCAAACTCCGCTCTATTCATCGGAAGGGTGTGGGACAAGTACCAATCGACCGACAAAGCTGATGTAGGTTTTTCATACTTTTAGCCGAATATCCGGTAGGATCCTTAAACTAAAGCTCGGGGGTACCTTGCTCTCCCTTCGGCATCCCCTGATCCAAATATTTTCGTATGTAATTAAAGCGAAAAGGCCACCACGTGGATGACCCTGAAGTAACCTGCCTTGAAATAATAACTATTTTAATTTAAAACTTCAGTTCAATTCATAACGACATTACATTTATTTGTTATTTGCATACTTCTAATCCCTCAATACTGGTTGTCAAAGAGAATTTTGTGTTGGCATCACCGAATGTGGAATTGAATTTTGTCACCCATGTTACATAATTTAATTTCAAACGGAACCGTAACAAAATTCCAATGTCACCGTGATTTCGAACGATCCTTCGCTTCTGTGCGTAAAAACCGCGAGAATTTTCAGTTGCCTGAGTGACGTCAGTCCGATACTGGTTTATTAAACAGTGACATTTTTAATTGATTCCTGGTGTCGGTATTGATGGTTCTCTATGTTTTGGTGAAAATTGTCTCCATCTTAAGGACATGGACGTAATTATTTACGATCTGTATTTTGGAAGAATTTGGATTAATGTCTTTTAAATTTCGATGTTACAGCCTTCGCTCAAATTCGTCATTGAATACTTTTCAAATCTATACTTTTTCGTGGCATGAAATTCGTTTCCCGTGAAGCAACAGGCCTATCGTTTCAGTTGGTCTCTCTCTGTATTTCTTCGTCATGAATTTTGATGTGTTTTCTTAACTGCGGCTAAATTTTATGTTAGAAAAATAATTTTAAGATGGACTATAGAAATTACTGGTTCTAGATTCCAGTAGGCGCATCCAATTTATATTGTTCGTGATATGCACGTGTAAGAAATTCGTTTTCTTGAAGAAAGGTGTTACTTGCAAACTGACGCCAAGAACTGCTTTAAACTTCGGTGCTTTGGCTCGAGTCGAAGGTTTGGAACGATAGTGTCTCTTAACACAGACAGCAACTCTGTGCTTCATCCGGTTTACCCACGCACAAAATTTCCAACAGCTTATGATCGTTGTAGCATCGCTTTCGTGTCTCGTTCCAAATGTTACACGAGCGATATAATTGGAAATGAAGCTCGTATATCGTCGTGTAGGTGTAACCATTATATTTTATCACAGGATTTTAATATAAAGACGAGAAACACTAACGTGACCATTTGTCATTCAACTACGTTTATTATAGTTATGTAAATCGTTGTCAGAAATGCAATGCAGAAAACCGTTGAAGCTGAAACTCAGATTGTCCCAGATTTTATAGTTTTGTGCTTTATTACAGTTTGGAAATCATTTTACTGATGAGGGCATCAACTGATTTGTAAACTAAATAAATTATAACCATTATAAATTACATCGAGGGTATCCCAGGAAGGTGTCAATACTTTTAGGTGTTTTTTTTGCATAGTTCACAGGAAGAGTGATAATTTAGTTTATGAGGAAATGCTTCTACAGGATGTTATATATATTCTGACATTATGATTTCGGCCACCGCAGTCAGCGGAGAACGACCCTGAATTTCAAAACTTTTGTAAAACGTCATACCTGAAGAGGTCGAAAATTTTCCGACGAAACGTAGTGTGATTATTATTAAATATCTTTTTCTGACTGGTTGTTGTTTATTTATAACTCCATCTTAGTAGAATCCCGTGTTGGTCGGACATAAATCATATGAAGATTAACTACTCCATAAGCAATTTAATGAAACGATGTAGTGGCAGAGGCCGTTAAATTCAAATATTACCAAAGAAACGTATCAATTCAGATGACAGATAAAAATGTGGACGGCATTTCACTTTGTAGAACGAACCTTGGATAAAAAAGTATGAAGAAGAAAAACGTTATTTATGCCTTTTTGGGCCTGTATAGGAAGGAAAATACAAACGCGAGTAGAGAAATTATTTTCTGTTACAACTTAGGACAACGAAATGATCCGTTGGGAGTCATTGCCACAGCGAAGAGAGATGGTCGGACTTTGTTAACTGCATCAAGCGTACGTGGTTGAACCGGCCTGCAGGGAAGTGAAATCGAAGATGGAATCACCAAATTACGAAAGCACAAGCGAACACCCTTTAACTCTTCACACGAGCAAAATAAAACCGACGTTAGAGAAATATTCATTCATTAACAAAACAATGAGAGACTGGAATCTATGATTACCTGACGAAATTCTGTCGCCTTTTACTAAGAACTCAAAACAGTTCAGAAATAGGATTAAATACTTCTATGGGTAAACAGTAAAAATAAGGATAATAAGAAATAAATATCCAATTCAGACAAAAGACGTGATGATACAAATACCACACAACGTTTCTGGAAACCTTGTTCATTTCTTCAGGTGCTAAGAAAACCAAAAAAGACAAGATCCTAGAGTGACACAACTGCACAATACAGTACAAAAAACTCAGAAGTTAGTAAAAATTAAGTGACGGAGAAATATATGTTTATAAATAACATTCTACTCAACGTCTATTTTTTATTAATAAGAAAATAAATTAACGACCATTATAACATGCAATTAAAATATTTTATTCAACAAAACGATTTTTTCAGTACATTTTTGTACTTATAACAGATTTCATTTGTTATGTAATTATAATATATCATAATATTAGAAATAAATAACCTGATGAACGGTCAGAAACGTCGATGTGTCGAATAAAATATTTTTTCTGTTATAATGTTCGTTATTTAATTTAATTTAATCTATGTAAATGCTTTATTTCATGAAAATTCCCCATACAGTTTGGTGTTTATGTTGTTAAGGGTATATTTATTTTACATACTATATATATAAAAATTGCTGCCACCGGGCTTGAGCGTTAATAAATTCATTTGAAATATCAGGCCTTAAATGGAAATAGGCATGAGCATTTGTTTCATCTGATGCCTTGACATTTACCACGCTGTCGACTTTCATTGACTACTCACTTGCATTCCCCTTCACCTGCCTACTTAAATCACGAAACTAGGCATAAATGATTAGCAAACTTTCAACACGGTTCAGAATGCTAATTTTACTAAACGTTGTGAGTTTTAATTTGCAGAAACTTGATGTTGGCTGTCAGGTAACCCAGTTTTTGTGTCGTTAGTCGATTTGGTTGGGAGTATATAGGAAATTATTTTAACAGTAATCTGGGATTGGATGAGCAGATAAATTATGCCTCTAGAAATACTTTGCTTTTTGTACTGAGAAATCTTAAAAAGTGAAGTGAAAAATTCAAAGAAATGGCATATAATCATTAGTTTGCTGACAATAGGAATAACTTACTGGTATCCGTATGGGAAAAATCAGATAGATCTTTAGAATGGGTGCAAAAGAGATCGGAAATTCGTACAGTTAGGACCTGGGCACGGGAGTGGAAATGTCTGTAGCGTATCCCACACTAGAAGCTTTACATGAAGGGAATGAGATAGACTACATCTTTTCTTTAAAGTCTTTACATATAAAAAACATTGGTAGGGAAATCGAGATAGAATGAAAGTACCGACTCAATAACATTTTCCAAATAAAAACCAGGCAGCAAAAAAGGTTGTTGGGAAATGCTAATTCATAATAGGACAATAAATGACTGTAACAATTTATCTCTAAAAGTGTTTAGAGTAAGTCCTCTAATGGAAATAAAATGTAAGCTCAATTTGAAATCTGTAGTGCTGTGTTTCCCAACGTGGGTCCCTCGCATCGCATGGGGGAAATTTGATTCATCAGGGGGGAAATTCGAAAATGAGCTCGACTAGAGTTTAAAAATTGCCAGCCATAATTTAACTTGTTCAAAAGGAAAAACTGTTGGTATCTTAATTTGAAATAAGCATTTGGTCAATTTTGAATTATTATTATTGAATAAATTTGACACACAAGTAGTAATTAGGCTTATTTAGGAAATAATTCAATTTATCAATATAAAAATTTGTATATATTCATAGTTAGAAAGACTTAGGGGGAGGGGGATGGTAATAAAAAGGTTTGGAAACACTGCTATAATGAATATAGGTTAGTGAAGTGAAGTAGTAGTGATATTTAATATCAGTCAGATTCAGAATCTGTTTACAATAAACTATACTGTTACTATTGTTTTTCTCCGTAGTTAATCTGTATTTTCAGGTAAAATACCATTGTTTTCTATCTTGGGCCAGATTAATACTATTATTATATTTGTCCCTTTGTTTTCAAAAATTAACTTCGATTAATATTAATGTTAAAAGTTATATTTATCTGATTCAAACATAATTATACATGTATGAACACCGTCAATAATTTATTAACAAAAAATCTTAAAATTAAGGCAAAGTTCCACCATCAATCTAGGACTTCATCAGGTGTACAATAGGATAAATAATTTTGATACATTACCAAAATATTTTATAAATACAGATTTCGGATATTCTACACACAAAATCTATTTATATGACATCAATACTTAGCTATTATTTATAAAGGAATTTAGAAATTATTTACTGTATTTTACACCTGATGAAGTCCTTGATTGAGTACGAAACTGATGTTAATTTTTTGTTAAAATATTTCTATTAATTTGGCTGTGTTAATTAATTTATAATATTATTATTTATATACCCTTTTATAATTATGGTCCACATGTCTGGTTTATTTATTTAAAATAATTATATTTATTGTAATTTCATGTGTCTGCCACCGGGCCAAATAAATACTTACATACGTTTTCCTTACGAGAATTACATCTGTATGGGTGTCAGCCGACAGAAAGGTGTCCTTCGAATCATTTCTCACCTTGCAACCTTCTTATTGGCACATAGTTGGAGTGTCTCGCTTGAATACAATTGGTTCCTTTGCATAGAAGCAGCTGCTCACCAGCGAGGATAAAAAGGGAGGCGTTAAGGAAGCCATTAAGAAGGACGTGCTCTGGCATTATATGAGAAGTCCATTAAGGCATTTGCGTTACTGATTTACACGAATGTAAAAGGAACAATGCGAATATCGTAGTGTCATCATGGCGTTATAATTAAATAGACTTCATGTGCTAATTACCGTTTCAGTTTACCTGAATGACTAGACCACAGCTGTATTCGGAATTTGTGCGACTGAGATGTGGTATTGAGAGCTCAGAATAATATCATTAGCTCACTAATTTCCCTATACGTCTCTTCATCGTGTCACAGAATAATAAATCAGTACTGCTTTTAAGACACGTGACACCAATCATGAGTGTTAAACGTGAGATTGTCCCAATTCCTCGCTTCTGTGGAGCTCAGGTGGAAAAATATCTTAAATTAATTAAGCGTAATGTTACGCTTTTAATTGCTTGTTTCGTATAAAAATATTTCAGAAATGAATTTCAGACGTAGGAGGAGTATTTAAATGAAATTTGTCTTCGTAGATTGATACTCGTGATTATCAGTAATGCTTATTAATATTTCTGTTGACAGTTACGTTAAATTGCTGATTGTGTGATTTATATACTGTTTTGAGAACTGTGTTATATTAACTTCGATTTAAGAGAAATATATAGTGTCCCAGGGGAGCGTTCGAGTTTCGTAACTATCTCTGGCAAGCGCTAATTGTTTTTGAATTACCTCTGTTATCGTTTTTCGTCTGAGTGTCCACCGTTCGAAGATATTCAAAACAAAGAAATATTAGGGTATTTAATGCCACGATAAGAATGAGCTGGAACAGAGATATTTCTGGCTTTTCTTAATGTTTCCCAATACAGATTACAATAAATATTCTTCGAAACCATAAAACAGCGTATTTCTCCAACAACAGCCATTTGAACAAAATCTTTTTTCCAATTCTCCGAATCGATTTTTTGTGTTTTAAATAAAATTAACCTAATTTCTATTTTTTATTTTTGCGGAGTGGTAGAAAAAATACTCCTTACCTTTTTATATTAATTTCGTGCAAATAAAGTACAGTTAGCACGTACGTGTTAATACAATATATTGTTCTTATTTATATTTAAAAACTTAACTTAAAAATACAAACCGCATTAAGTTAATTCATTTTTAAGTCTAAAATAGTGAAGCCGGTTTTTTTCCAAGGTTTCTCCCAATAATTTGGTAAACCGTTTTAAAATACGATATCCCACGTTCATTCATTCATTGTCAGAATGTCAACTCAACAGTAAAACTGGAGACTAAATCTTGTATTAAAATTTCTGTTATACTTTAGAGGAACAACGGAGAAAATGCTATATAATAGTCCTAATGTAGTAATTTTATTTTCTCCGTCTTAATGTCGTGAAAGAAAATATGAATATTCGATTTCGTAGAGGTTCACAGTTTCCTTATATGGGTTTCAAAGGTGATATAAATACGAAATCAAATGTTGTCACCTTGTGAACGTGGCAAATATTTTCAGACGTCTATTATATGTATTTTTTTTTAATAACGACGCTGAACATGCACCTTTACGAATTTTAGGACAGCTACTGATATCCGAATAAAGTGAAGGACGTTTGTTTACCTTTGATATGACCTTATTCGATTGAAATTTTATTAATGTTGTTTGGTATAATGTATTTAAATAAAATTATTGATTTAAAAACATTGCAATATTCCGCAGTAATTATAAAATATGTATTGTCGTATGAAAACTTCCCTGAATATAAATTTGGAAAAATTCACGTATGGATAAAAATTTGACGTTAATAGTATTATGCGAATTGTCCAGGTCGCCATGCTACCATCTGTAATTGCATTTCTCAATTTTCCGCTTTTTATCGTGCACAATAGCTAGCAGTGATGGGCGTCTTCGGCATTATCTCGTGTCTTTTGTGTAACGGCAGCTTTTAAAGTGGTATTTTGCCTCTAGACGTTAAGAAAACATTAATCTCGGCCTCTCTTGGAGTTATAAATACTACTGTGCACGCCTGACAGCTCATAACTATATATACTGGCGATGAAGCCCAACACACTCACAGGCCTAGTGGATAAAGCCACAAATCACCGCTGACAATGTCAAAACTTCGTCGACTCACTTTCTCGTTGCGAACACAAAACTCTTCTGTGTTCTAATTTTCCAGTTTGTCCTAATTTAGCCAATAACAGAAACGTACACATTCTTTCATAAGCGAGCATCATTTTCCATAGCAGTCCTTTTCATTTTCTTTTAACTCTGTTTTTCCGTGAGTAGAAACGTACGTAGATGAGTTTGATAATATATTAAAAATCGCTGAAACGAGGGACGTGACTAATTTGCGACAGCTTCACTCCAGTCTAAACGTTTTTGTGCATCCTAATTTCTTTATTTCATTTATTTATTGAACATTTGTTGCATTGGCTAAAATTTATTTTATTATTAATATATTAAGAAATTCATAATTTTACTCATCCCATCGTAGTACCCACATTAAAAGCGTGGTCGATTTTTTTTACGATAAGTACCTGTTGTTCCTATCATTTCTAACTTAGTTTTGTATTATGCACGATTAGATCGCATTGTTACCTATTTCTAAGTAATTTCATAGCGTCCTTATACAAGACTTGTATAAGACAATTAAATAAAACAAAGTTAAAATGTGCCACCTGTTGATGACACTAATTTTTAATAATCACCAATTAATGAAAGTTAAATCGGGACGTTAATGCAGCAATTTTATAGAAATTTAATTATTAAAATGATAGGATGTTATAATATTAATCAAGATTTTTAAAAAAACAAATAAATTTATTTATGAACGCACCAACAATTAAATTTACATACGTTATCAAATGAATTTACAATAGTTATTAAGAAATTAACTACAATTTACATTATTAATTAATATTGACAATAAAATTTTACTCTTTCTCAGGGTCGTTTACTGGGCCTTTAATAAAAAATACTTGTTAACAATTCAACTTTATCAAGTTACACGTCGACTTACTTCATCAAGATTATTTACAATGCAAAGAAAACCCATAATATATGACTTTACATTCTCAACAAAATTTTAAATCTGACGATAACTACCTTTACAAATATGAGTTCAGTGAAATTTTAACTTACGGTCTCTGGTACTCAAGGAAAATTTGGCTCGTTCGTATATACACACAGAAACACACACACACACACACTTATAAACACTTATAATAACACTGATTCAAATAACACTTTTAGTTGGACAAAGTGGCTCACTGTTCGTTTAGGAAATACGCTCGTTCCGTAGTTTATTAACTGCAGGATGCAGTTGCCTGGCTCCCAAAATCGAAGACAATGGTCTAAATCACGAATATAATAGTTAAGACTCTGCGCTCTAAATCTTTAGCGTTGAATATTTATGTATTTATGTCGCAGACTGCAACTTGTAAAAAAAACAGTTCTAGTTGTTTTAGCTGTTGTACTACAAGTACTTTCCGGATATTTTATTTCTGGTCTGTTCACAGCTATACTTCCACCGCGACTGAAGCACACAACGCTTCTAGAAAGCCATGAACCTACAATAATCTCAAACATGGCATTGTTGTCACATTCTTGTCTACAACTTGAGTGTTTCCTGCCGCTAACAATGCGAGTCCAAATTTTTGTTTATTAATTAATTATTTCCTTTTAATTATATATATATATAACGTTCCGCACTTTGAAACCTTACCCACCACGAAATAATTATTATCTCTACATATTTATTGGCGGTGATCCCATAAACACGAGTTCGTGACTCCGTTACAATATCGTTCCCTGTTCTGTCATAGATAAATGCTAACCTATTGTTTCCACGAGGGTTAATTGTGAACTTAATTTAAATTGTCCTTCCGTTTCCACGATATATTGTTGACAGAATGAGAATGTGTTGCATACCGCGAGAGCAGTGATCCTTTGTGTTGCATTCCTATCACACGACAGCTCGCATGCTTGCGATAACGACCACTTGTGAGATGACTGGCTTTATGGTGTGTCGTCTGCATAGTTTCGTATTCTGCCAAGTTCCGGTCCGTTTTAAATTTTTTTAAATAATCTGCGTATTAAAATTTAATTTTATTCTACACGGCACGTTAACGCAGCGATCTAATCTTTACGTTGCGAAGTCTAGTGGTAGGTATGTGACGTCATAAACGTCTTGTGTGTGTGTGTGTAGCTAGGTGTAAAAGTTGAGCGATAAATTATACTAACAATTGACTTATAGACGTTTGCCTGAGGCAGCTGGAGAAATAAAAGTAGCTTATCTTGGAGTAGCAGTGTTATTAAAATTCAAAGAACAGTTAAAACTGTAGCGACAGGGGATAATATAGTTCACTTTATCATTTACTCATAAGCCTACTAATAAGATATTTGTAACCATGAAATCCCGTAAAATAAATTCTAGCTATTGATAGCGTAACTCTGGAACGTTCGAAGATGGTTATACTATTTTACTATTATAAAATATTAAACGTCTTTTTAAAAATTAGCAACAATTAGTGCTAAATTAAGTACCTCTACAACGTTTCTGCAATCGTTGTTGCTTTCGTCAGGTGATTCAAATAAGCAAGAGCCGTTAGTACGAATCACTGCGCAAACCAGGTGACGACTTGAAAAATACTATTGTCCTTTTTCATTGGATCGAACGTATTTGTGCGGTGTAGAACAAAATCTCTGTCTTCTACCTTGCTTAGGCATATTTTTAATGCTATTTTTCTCAAATCAAGTTAAATTTATTGATTGTAGTCAATGAATAAAAGTTTAATTTGACTAGAATCTGTTCATAAATTTCAATAGAAACTGATAGGGTTTTCAGATTTAAAATAGGGTCGTTACGAATTGAAATTCAAATTGTCTATAACTCACACCATTAACTATAATGTTTACTATCAATTAAAAATAAAGATTTTCTGTCTAGTTTTCCATTACACTACAATCGATCAACTAATATTGATACGTGAGAAAGCGTCTAGAAACGAATTAAAAGTAATGATTACTGTTACTATTATTATGACCACATAATAGGACAGTTATACAAGACGTTATATATAAAATTATTAACAAAATAAGCCCGCTTCCAGCGTAATTGCCTCGCATAACGGAGTTCCCGGGTTCGAGTCCCGGCATTGGCATGGATTATCGTGGTCGTCCTGGTCAAAAAACTGGGATTAAGGCTGTGAGAGAATCGACACTCTGACCAGGTGTCACTAATAAATCCAGAATGTAATGTAAGATGACAGTCTGGCAGTCGCCTCGGTAGGCCAAGGCTTTTCATGGGCTGTCGAGCCAAGGAGTAGTAGCATTCACAAAATAAAAAGTAACTATTCATTTACTGTTAAATTAAATACACTGAAAAGGAGAACTGGGAACATAAATTAATGTCAGGAATAAAATAATTAAATTTTATATATACTAGTATTTAAATCTCAGGTCAGCGAGTAGGTTCAGGACATGGTGTCCATACATTTGACAGTTAAACGAAACAAAATAGAATAGCATAACTTAGTTATGGGAGTTATGATGTTCCAAAGTACGGAATTAAGACCCTGGGGTGAATTGTGGAAGCGAGTGGGAGTCCACGGAGTTGTCTGATGGGCGGTGGATGAATCCGCCGTTCATGCTCTCACGCGGATTATACGAGAATAAATCCTCTGGTAGCCTGTGTGACGTTTCTGCGCTATTCCGTGAACAACAGTATCCTCCTACCTTGTTCGTACTAAGATATTTGCCCCATTCATCGTATTCATATTCTCATCACCATGAGCTATCAACCCTGAGGTTTGTTCGTCATTGTGTCCACTTCATTTATTATGAAACACATCACGGGTCTCAGATTCTCTACTGCATGTAGGACATCCTACAGTTACTGTCCTGTGGAAACAGTCGTATTATGTGGTTCTTAATTTAACCCTCATGGCTTCCATGTTTCCGAAGAGAGCGTACAACAGCTCATTTTCATATTATATTCGTGATTTAGACCATTGTCTTCGATTTTGGGAGCCAGGAAACTGCATCCTGCAGTTAATAAACTACGGAACGAGCGTATTTCCTAAACGAACGGTGAGCCACTTTGTCCAACTAAAAGTGTTATTAGAATCAGTGTTATTAAAATGGCCTGTTTATAAGTGTGTGTGTGTGAGTGTGTATACGAACGAGCCAAATTTTCATTGAGTACCAGAGACCGTAAGTTAAAATTTCATGGAATTCATATTTGTAAAGGTAATTATCGTCAGATTTCAAATTTGTTGAGAATAAAAAGTCATATTTTATGGGTTTTTTGCATTGTAAATAATCTTGATGAAGCAAATCCAGTATAACTTAATAAAGTTGAATTGTTAACAAGTATTTTTTATTAAAGCCCCAGTAAACGACCCTGAGAAAGAGTAAAATTTTATTGTCAATATTAATTAATAACGTAAATTGAAGTTGATTTCTTAATAACTATTGTAAATTCATTTGATAACGTATGTAAATTTAATTGTTGGTGCGTTAATAAATAAATTTGTTTGTTTTTTAAAAACTCTTGATTAATATTATAACATCCTATCATTTTAATAATATTCTTGAAGCACAAAGTCTCAAGTGAAGTTTAGTGAATGGAAGTAATGCTTATTTCACGAACTGGCTCTTTTATAGCTGCATCTACAAACCATCGAGAGGGGTAAAGTTATTATCCATCTGTTCGGCAACTCGTGGTCGCAGCAATATAAAGTGCTGAGGATTAAAATTGTTTTGAAAACGCCATTCTTTTGTAATGTAACTTGCACGGAAACAAGCGCTGCGCAGCATTTTCGCTCTGTTAATTCGGAATCGATGTATCGGAACCTTTTAAGCTAAACGTTTATGTATTCTGAGAGTAAGCGTAACAGTTGCAAGAGCAGCTTAACACGCTCATAAGCCGCTGTTTGCGAAGAGATTTTGCGTGGCGTCCAAACACATTTTGCCACAGCGAGTAAACATAGCGTTGTAACTGGATTTCATAAATCAAATTCTTCCCCGTGCCGGACTTTGCACCGATGCAATGGCGGGGCATGCGACGCCAAGGTCGACACTTTACGACCTAACAGCATTCCATCAACAACCATAATTACGTGCACTCGTAATTACGATCCTTTATGCGCCTATGTCCGCCATACACTCGTAAATGCGAAATAAAAATTTACTTTCATTTTACTTGTCCGTTTTTCACTACCTTTATTTCTCGTGCCACGTCTACCAGTATGTCTCGCAAGGGCGTTTCTCTTTGGCTCGGATTTGCTTAAAATCTAAGTACCTAGGAGTTGTTTTTAATTAAATAAAGAGACAAATTTTCATTAATAATATTACATTTAATTTCACGATCGTATGTTTACAAAAAATTTAATGGTTTAACGATCTGATTTTCGAAATGGTCATATGAATCAAATTAAAATAATTCCGTTTTTTTTAATTCTAAATTTTAATATCTATAAAATGGTAAAATCGTTCACATAAGCCTTCGTCTCATTGATGTTCTTGTCTTCTCAATTGCGAATAAAGAAGTGAGCTTGTTTCGCTCCTTCCGTAGACTATTTCCTCCTTGTGTAAGGTGAATTTATTTTGGTATAGTAATATCGAAGAGGGTATGTCATCTGAAGAGCATTATTCCACTGGTAATTAGTGTTAGTTTGTGGGACACATATGACGACCTTCCACACAATGCCATGAACATGCGTGAAAACAACATTGGCCCATATTCGTCACTCGTGTGTTATATTCAACTGGGTTTCTAAGGAACCGTCCAGAAGCAAATCAATCTACAACACTATATTATTTTATCCCCCCCAAAACCATTTTGCTATTGGACAAACAAAAACCTATTGACTCATCCAAATTTATTACGTATCTATCCTCATATATTGAACTAATACTTATGACAATTTTTTTAGATCAAACAGACCATTACAGTTAACACCGAATAAATACTTTTGCGTGTTTTTGGATAAATTCAAATCCCTTGCTTTACGAAATTTATGTAAAGTTTATTATTGACATTTAAGTTTTGTAAAGTGACAAGTGCAGTTGTGTCGCTCTAGGCTCTTCTTCGCAACTGATGAAAGGGACAAGGATCGCAGAAACGTTGTGCGGTATTTATATTTTCACTTTTTTCCTGAATTACTCGTATTCATTATTTTCAATCAGACGTAAATTTTATTATCACTTGGCATTATCGTATTCTGTGGCATTAGTCGATGTCAGAATGTGCGTATTTGTGCATCTGATGTAAATTACTGAAACCTTAATCACAAATGAGAATTTTATGAATAAGGTATAGATAAAGTACTTTTTAACAGAACGACTCAGTTGTACTAAAATACATTTTTACCGATAGTTTCGCCCAGACTATTATGCAGAGAATTCAAGTTATCCAAATAAGCCTGATGGGAAAACTAAAAGATATTGAGTGAAGAAAAACTTCGTGACACCCAGGATCAGAGTTACGTTTCTCAAATTATACATGGTGGGACTGAATGGTAAAACAATCCTTAACTGGAATCTAAGAAATAATATGTGAGCAAGAACGTCGATATTTGAATAGATGGAACAGACAAAATAAGAATACAGAACTTATGGTGCGCCTTTAGTTATCAATTTGTATAAAAAATATTTTTATAACTTTTGCCTAAATTACTGCCTGGAAACATGGAAACGTGGCTTGCCGGGGTCGAGCAGCAGACAGAAGACAATGGCGGGGTGGATTGGGAAAATCCGCAAGTCCGGCAAACAAGGTCATGGTCGGCCAAGAAAGGGGTAGACGAACGGGAAGGTATGGCCCTAAAATAGATTGAAGTGGGTCACGTGTGGACGAGGACCAACCAGGAGATAGGGATTTTGAGGACGGAGAGAAAGAAGTCTGCGAACACGAGAGGAGATCGATCTGGACCGTTGGTGAGAGCAGTCTAGGAACACGTGGAGATCACTCTGGACCATCAGAGAGAGTTGATCCTGGACAATTTTGGTTTGCACGTGGGTCCCCGGTCGTCTACTGCTGCTGCTGCAGAGAGAGAGAGTCGCCAACGGGAATCGACCCTGTCCGAGCTGCAGACCTGGTAAGTCGCATTCCATGCTTCCAGGTATCGCGTCGGTTTGCCACAAAGATAACCACGGTTAATCCTGAGAAAGGAGGGGGGGGGGGTACATGCATCCCTGGCAAGGCTGGAGAGCTTTCGTGTTTAAGAATGTGTGGGCGAGTATATAAATTCCAATAAAATTAATTCTTGTTTTTTTATTAACTAAATATTGTATTTTCTTTCCTGCGAGTGAATAATTTCTTGCAGGTGGCGCCAAACAAACCTCATATTATTAGTTAATTTGACCTTAAGCTCCCCAATAAACTGAATAGCTGAATTAAATCAACCCAGTGCTACAGTTACACTTAGTGAAAATTCCATACTGTATATTATTTTATTTAAAGACAGAATTACGTAATACATACACATATTGTTATATAAATTAATAATTGTGAGCTCATCACTTCAGCCATTTATATTCAAAAATTTACATGACATTTTTCCGAATTTACACGTGTTTCTTAAAGATTGATTTTTTTTTGCAGGACATAGTGTGAAGATTAAGTTGTCTGTAGTATCACTATAAATTCCAACATATTTATACAAAACCGTGCGAGAACTGTATTGTAATTGTTACGCGTAATATTAATTAAATTGGCGGAATTTCATGTTTGATTTTGAAGTGTCTATGGATAATTAAGTAATTATTTGCTTTGCCATAAATACAGTTAAATTCTAATTTTAGTACTTTCAATACAAAATTACATTGCTACATTTGAAACTGATATAGATTTATTAATTATTACAGTAAAGTGCCGTTAAAAGAGTAAAACTTTTATGAAGTTGATATAGCGGCGTGTCAGAGTGAGTAATGTTTTAAGAAAATATATTGATATGGATATTGGTCCAGGACTTTCTTTCCTTTGTTTGCTGTTATTGTGAGGGTAACGAGCGACTCGTTCAATTGTTTTCTTGAGCAAAGTTATGGTAGCTTGTACACATTGTCAGTTAGTTGGACCTGGTCTTACAGCTCGCTCTCAATGTCATAAACCGATAAGGATCTCCACATTCTATCTTACAAGTAACGTTATTAAAGTCGAGATCTAACAGCACTGTTGCCTCTATAAATCCTCTGAGATTCCATCGCATTCGTTAGCATGTTCTGTGCACTTGGCGCTCAGTTTAGTTTACATTTCGGTCGCCAGCGACGACATCTGCGCTCCATCGAATAAATCTCAAAGAAACGGGAAGGCATAACTCTCTTGCAGACAGTTAAGATTGCGCCAGGTCTGTAATTACTTACGGAATGATGGTGATGAATAAATACATGCTATACGTTAAGCAATGACTTTGATTATATTCATATTTTAAAATAATTTCCTTATGCTTGATGGACAATTGCTCATTTTTTTCCAATGTACGGATTTCGAAAGAATTGTGATGCGCTATAGATGAGAATTTAATTAACTATGTAAGGGAAAGGTAGGTATGACGAATCTTGCGCAAGGTGAATATATAAATAAATGACATGATCGGTGAGGTTAAAAACCATACAAAAGCCAAAGATATCCTTTTATGTGTTGCACCACTATTATTTTATTTTGCTGCGTTTTTAATGATTTCGAAAGTTCGTCATTGCTCAGTGTTCATTAAATAATCTTGACACAATCTTTTTATTCAGTGTTTTACTGTCATGTATCTGGCTACGTTGTGGGGAGTTGTCCCTCGATATACCGTGCTGACCCACAAACTAACTTTCAGCTCAAACCGACGCCAGCAGCCCACTGTCTCACAACAAGCAAGAAAATTATGCTTAATTGCAGAAAGTTCTCGTTTTCCCAGTTTCTTCATAAATTAAGAACTGCTTGCTCGCTTAGTCCAATATTTTTGTGTATGCTGCTTCAGGGCACAAATATTCACGGAATGGATCCCCACGAACACTTGTGTCAATAATTACCAAAACAATTATTCTTTCTGGCTCTACAGGCAAACTCAGTTTTCTCAATGTTACATGATAGGTCTAAGTACCCAATTACGCCATAGTTTAATTAATACCATTGTCAATTGGGTCAATTCTGGCTTTCTTTTGCAACTCTCAGCAGCAAGATAGGTACCTGTTTCATTTATCTGCAAGCTGGTTTGCAGGGTTTTATAAAGCCTGCGAGAGGATTCTCTCGCAGGTAACCTGCGAGGGATGTTCTGTCGCAGGCAGAACCTTGTAGGAGAGATACGAAGGGGTTACCTTTGGGGATGCCTTTTCCTCTCGGTTTTTGAACTAAGGTTCCCACAAGCCGAGGCACCTCGGCCTGTTCTGAGAGGTGTATGTTCCGGGGTCACAGGCCTTGGGCATACGGTAAGAGTTGTCCGCTATTCCCATGGGAATAGTCGGCCAGCTGCCTCCTAAACTGGTCGAGACACGGAGAAGGGAATGCTGCGTCCTTACAGCAAACTCCTCTCCCGCTATCGGAAGGGCGTGGGACAAGTACCCAATGCCCGACCTACCTGGTGCAGGTTTTTCTAGGGTTTTCCCTGCATTTCTTTAGGCGAATGCCGGGTAGGATCCTTAAAATATAGCCCGGTGGCCCTAGTTAATCCTTGGCTACCTTCCTCTACCCTTCCGCATCCCCCGCCCCGTTTCAAATCCCTTCCTGTGATATTAAAGGGGAGTTGCCATGAAATGGATTACCCTCATGTAGCCTGATATTCTAAAAAAAAAGGGTGACTTTTCCAATAGCAAGCAGGATTTCCACATTTAAAATCAGCTTGTTGAACAATTCGAATATTACCTCCACTCCTCTCCAAACATAAGTAACTTAAAGTGTGTATTTACAAACAACACTTTACAAAGTAGACCGCTAAAACTGTAATTAAAGACATAATAATAATTTACAGAATTTTCGAGTGTTTAATTACCAAAAATTGCGGTTGAAAAATCACAAATTTTTACATATACTCTTTTTCACAGTTGCATAAGCTTAATGAGTTAAGTTTGCATTTATAATCCCATTGAATGCAGTTTTTGATCTGCATCATTAGTTTCAGGTAACTTCATTCGGCGCTTAGCTAATTGCATTGATTTGCCCCATTCAGTGTGCACATGGTTGGTCCTGAGCCCTACAAAATTAAGAGCCATTGGTGGAAAGTAACAGCTGATGTAGCGCGGAGCTCGTAATTGCGCCTGTGGAACTGTGGAAAATAGTTATTCCCAACTGAAATTACTAAATATGCTATTCCGATTTGACATGTTTTTGTCTACTTTTCATTCAAGTTGTCAAGAAAAATAATAAATTCATCAAAGAGAGCACCCTTCACTAATTATTTGAGCTTTTTTCACAACTCCAATGCTAATAATTTCGAAGAATAACCACACACGGTTGCGTGTTTTTCTGAAAATTAAAAATCTTCAAAAATTTTACTGACATTTACACGATACCAATAAAATTGTGTAAAAGTAATAGGACAAAGTTTAGACTCTAATAACATAAAATATCGTCAATCATTTTACGCAAGAAATTATACTCAATCGGAGTAATTATAGTATTACATGCAAAGATTTTCGTTCGCCGAATTCCTAGTCAGAGGAAAAATTGTTTAAGAAGTGTGTTATTGTTAGTGTAACTTATACGATTATTGAAATTCACACTGTTAAATCCGGAGTGAGAGAATTCTACTTTTTCTGTCTGACTTCCGTTTGCTTTAATTAGGTCAATCTCTTATGAAACATATTCTATATTTTTTACTTTCCTCAGTAACGATTCAGTCGGTGTTTTATGGACGATTCAATCCGCATTATTTATGTTGAGGTCAATAGATCGATGTATTATTTTTGTGCAGATATTTCTTCGTTGGAAATATCGATGAAGACTGTAAAGGTAAGCCAGAAACCTCGTGAGAGTGAGAGATCTGGGATCAAAAACCCTTGGAGCAAACGCTAGTCGTAAATATTATTCCACGATCCCATTAGTAAATGATCCTACGAAACGTAATTGCCTTATATTTTGTGACTAGGATTTGTGGTTTGTAACATTTCTTGAATTTTTTAAATTTATACGACTATTTAGTATTTTACAAGTACTGCATCATTCCGTGCTTCATGTTCCCAAATACATTAGAAAAATTTTCGAACATCAAGTTCCACCTCTTTTTTTATAATAAAAGGTGGTAATTGGTCAATTTGGGTGCGTTCTTTGATTAAAGATCTGGAACAAACGGCCAGTGATATCATCAGTAATCCTATTTTTACGCTCGTTGGTGAAGGTTAGTTCCCTCCAATTTCTGCCAGACCTTCCTTACTGCTCCGTCAGGGTTAGAGAGTTTAACTGATACACTTCACAGCTCAAGCAGGGTTATCTCAAAGGAATTCCTGCGGAAGGAACTCCAATAATGTTCTCATTTGCAGTAAATTCGCAACGAGATAATTAATTGGGTATATCAAATCTGAATATACTTCTGAAAACTAACGGATTGTCACTCTCCTTTCTATGGTATGAAAAATTCATCAGAAAAGCTGAGCGCCCCTTTCTGAATGCAACACGCAATACACGGAGAGTTTATTCGACTTTTATTGACTGCGGAAGAAAATAGCTCCTCTGTCTGACGCAGTTTCCTAGACGACCATTCATTTCCTTTATTATTCTTATTAAAAAAAAAGTGCAGCATAAATAATCTGTAAGACACGAAATTTATTATCTGGAAAATAATGTAGCTTCTAATAAAACTGCAATTTGCGACTCTCTGACTGGACAATTTATGTAGTGTTAAGAATATTATTCTCGAGAAACTGATTGTCGCTATAGCTGCATGGGTTGGGGAAACTCGAAGGCAGACACATTTCACAGCTTCAACTCTTAGTGATGAAATATTATGTAACATTCGAACAGAATTGTGTTGTAGTCAAATCTGTTGTATTTAACAGACAACTGTGATGGAACAGTAGGCGGTGTTTTATTAGGTAAAGCACAAAACATTTCTGTAGTAACTAAATCGACAGGAGAGGTTTTATTAAATATATTTACGAAATTACGAATATGAAAATAAATTATTTGACTAAAGTGAAATATTTCCAAGCCCTCACATACGACATTAATTACATTGCTTGAAATATTTGAAAGAGTATTAGTCAAAAAGAAACAGCACAATTTGTTTTCAAAATTCTATATTTGTTATATAGTAATTTAGCGTATAGTTGTAACAACTGCTGTAATCGGTAAATTCCCTTCCTGTTAACGTAACAACTGACAATGGAAGTACTGGATATTAAATCAGATTTATATTTAAAAATTACTTTGCAATTAAAAATTATGTTGAGTGCAATCATAAATATTGCTCCAAAGACCGCAATAAAAGAATGCCAATAATAAACGTGGTATAGAAATGTAATTTTACAATCTAGAGAACGTTTACGTATTTTTACATACGGGAGTTATTATTTTATAGCGTCATAAAAAAAGCTTCTCTGAAGATCGCTCTGCTCGATCTTCTCCGACGTAGAGTTATTACACTCCCCTATCGACTTGTATTAATGGAATCGTTTACTAAGCTCTCAAACTCGGAGCCTCTGCATCTCCACAAACATCCCTCAGTACCATTCTATTTTCCTTATATAAGAGCCCACATCTGATTACTTAATGCATTAAAAATTTACTTTACTGAAATAATTGCGTAACGAATTTTTCTTTTTGCCCAACTTTTGATGGAAATGATGGTTTCCACAGATGAATGTGACACTTAGCGTGTCGGAAGTTTCAGGCGCTTTAATGATTTAATGAAGCCACAGTAAGAGGAACCTGTCAAAATACCCTAAAACCATTCTGATTTTTATATTTCAGAAGACTTTATATTCTGTCAAATTATTTCCTCAATTCTTCTTCATTTATAATAATGAGAAAGATAGCCAAATACAGAAAATAATAACTGATAATACAAATACCACACAACGTTTCTGGGATCCTTGTCCCATTCATCAGCTGCTAAAACAGCGTGGAGAGAAACAACTGCACTCGTCAGTTGACAAAACTCGAAAGCCTTTTTTTTTGTTTTGTCTGTTGACGAGTGAAGTTGTGTCCGCTCTAGGCTCTTTAGCACCCGAATAAAGTGACACAGATGCCAGAAACGTTGTGTGGTATTCACATTATCACTTATTTTGTCTGTATTTGGCTATCTTTCTTATTCTTATTATTATATTTCAATCAGACGTAAATTTTTTCACTTCTTCAATTCTGTTTCTGTTGTATTAAATAACTCCTGTCATCTTGCTTCACTTCTTGGCATCCTGTGATATCGTAGGTACTCTCGTACCTATCAACGTCCATTTCTCTTTTAGAAATTTGGTGTAAATTTATCGAATACCTTTAAATTAGAATTTTTCTTAAGATAGTCACTGAACAATTTACCGTGTTATATATATATATATATATATATATATATATATATATATATATGTATATATATATATTGTGGACTGAATACAACATTGATCCTGTAACTCAATTGTCGAATTGTTCTTTACATGTTTCTAAATTTGTATTAATCTTTCAAATATATATATATATATATATATGTGCCTCTAACAATTAGGAAAAAACCTTTTTATATTACTATTCCTTGCAGTGGTTTCTCGATATTATTATTTGCTATTGCTATTTCCAACTCTGATTCAGCTGCTTCATTATATGCCAATCGAGTGTATACACTGATATTTGATCTTGAACAACGTAATGTAAAGAATTATTTTTGTGGGCTGGTTTTTTTTTCGATAAATCAAAATAAATATTTGACCAATAATGAAATTTTATATAAGTTTATTAAAGTTAAACATGAAAACTCTTATCTCAGTCACCTGTGGTTTTACATAGAAGAGATCTGCTCCCCGTACCAAATGCGTACTGCTATTCTGCATTGTGTTGCTTGCTGTAGCTCTCGTACCGACGTTCTGGCGTCGACTCAGGGGTTCATCACTGGCTAAGGCGTCGGCCTCCGGGATTGAATGCTGGCAAGCCGTCGTACTAAATTGTGTGGTGCTATTCTATGAACTCTTCACTAACAAATTGTGGCCCCTTTCTCTCGACGATTATGCCTCGAACTATATCAGAGACAACAACTTTACGGAGCCTCTCTTAATCACATCCACCAGCTTCGATGATCGTAGAACAACTGTCTATTTCAAAAGCTTATCTCCTCCCTTATATCCTCCCATTATTTTGCTTTTTTCATTGTTAGAAAACTTATTCAGTTTTACTGATTCTTCCATTGTCACAAGATTTATAGCACGCAGCTGCAGTTCCGTAGTCAACAATGACTAACTATTCTGCCATGTTGAGGCCAACAATCGAGACAGGGCACGAAATTACTTGGATGGATATATTTATCTCCTCCTCCCCCACGCACGTGCACGGTTTCGAATTCTCAAGACCACAGCAATCAACACTTCCGAGACAAAGAAAACCTTAAACCCAAATACACGCGTTACAGTAAATGTGAATAGTAGTTATGTAAGTTTCACGAGAGGCATATTATATTACTTGGCGGTTTGGTGCAATGTAAGTGGTCCATTCAGTGTTTTTTTTTTAATATTTGAGAAATACTTAACGCTTCGTTGATTTATGTAGATTGCAGTAGCGACTCTAAGCGCACGTTTCAAGTGCCACAGTAAATCACCTAATGGATATGGGAGAGGCTTTCCAGGTGGCTCTGCTCTAGAAGGTAACGCTCACGAACCAAACCACTTTATCCATTCACTTGCCACATCCGTTTTGACGTTTCCACGAATCTTTAAATCAAACTCACCGTTATCCCTTCAGTTCTTTGTGGTCTTGGTGATTGTGGTAATACATTATAGCTGAAAAATTCAAACGCTGATGAAAGTCAATCTATAACATTTAATGATATTCAACCAGACTGAAAATATTACGTTAATTAATATATTTAACTGAACAGTTGCCTCTGAAAAAAACCATACAACTCCCTTGTATGCAAATAATTTTACTACAGAATTCAAGAGTAAAATAAATATTAACAGTTTCAGACTTGGCAGATAAATCAGGTCTTAATATCGAACATGAAAGTATCTTTAAAAACAGGTAAATAAATCACATAAAGATTTATAAAAAATGGACTCAATGAAATGGACACTTGAAGACGAAATAAAAGCAGACGTAAAACGTGTGCAATGGTTTCATGACAGGACGAAAGAAGGAAAATGTTTGATTTAGAAACTCGGGAAGGAACGTGGAGCATGATTGTGCAGCCACGGTGAAATATGAAAGTTGTTTGTGTTGATTTAGCTGAAATTTATTATGGTGACTTGAGATTTTTTTAGAAGAGAAAGTTAAAAAATGGATACTCGTTGTATTCTCCTCAATGATATTTAATCAATTTCAGTTTTAGATATTTGCTTCTTTACAGAAACACGGAATAAAAAAAATTAAAAATGTAATATAATTCCTTGGCAAAACTAATGAACGATACAAAGCATTTGATATAATACAAATAAGGAACAGTGATTAAAAACTTTTTTTATTTTTTTAGGGCAACAGGCTACATAAGGGTGATCCACATTTGGCAACTCCCCTTTAATAGCATAGGAAGGGATTTGAAAAGGGGGGATGCGGAAGGGTAGAGGAAGGTAGCCAAGGGTTACTAGGGCCCCCGGGCTATATTTTAAGGATCCTACCCGGCATTCGCCTAAAGAAATGAAGGGAAAACCCTAGAAAAACCTGCATCGGGTAGGTCGGGCATTGGGTACTTGTCCCACGCCCTTCCGATAGCGGGAGAGGAGTTTGCTGTGGGGACGCAGCATTCCCTTCTCCGTGCCTCGAATAGTTTAGGAGGCAGCTGGCCGACTATTCCAATGGGGATAGCGAACAACTCTTACCGTATGCCAAAGGTCTGTGACCCCGGAACATAAACCTCTCAGAACAGGCCGAGGTGCCTCGG
This sequence comes from Zhengitettix transpicula, assembly GCA_037074705.1. Taxonomy (NCBI): domain Eukaryota; kingdom Metazoa; phylum Arthropoda; class Insecta; order Orthoptera; family Tetrigidae; genus Zhengitettix; species Zhengitettix transpicula. The sequence goes on along the minus strand of CM073591.1, from coordinate 42,246,034 downwards.
CTTGTGGGAACCTTAGTTCAAAAACGGAGAGGAAAAGGCTTACCCAAAGGTAGCCCCTTCGTATCTCTCCTAAAAGGTTCTGCCTGCGAGAGAATACCCCTCGCAGGCCTATCTTCAGTTTTGATTGATAACTGTGTCACCAGCAACTCTTAACACGATACTTCTTTAATTCACATGTAGGTTAAACGTCATACGAATTTATTGTAATGGAACTAAATTTTTAGCTTCTATATTTTGTAAATTGATATAACTCATTAAATACGTTTCTTTTCGTGACGTACGGGTATTTTCCAGAAAATATTATTTTATTTCACGTTTTGGAAAATATAAGTATTATAATGCAGTATAAACTAAGAGAACACATTCAGAAATGTTGTTTAAAGGTTTTTTTAACTGTCCGAAATATCTGTTATTATTTTGCCGTGCTATACATCTTCATGTTGGCTAAATATATTTACTTCAATTCCGAAGGGGCATAGTAATAATGTTAGTGAATAGTTTCTTCTCTCTATGAATTATTATTATTAAACAAGCCTTAAAGATGGGTTTCTAAAAAAAATTATGAATATTATTCTAAGATACAGCAATTTAAAGTTCTATTTATGAGAAGGAAATTAAACGTTATCCTTATTTCACCCTGCTGATTGGTGGATTCTGTCACCTCGATCGGCATATCTGGTTCACGCACGATTCATTCCAATTTTACGCGCGGCCAGAGACTCGCTGAAAAATCTGCCAGCTGGAAAGCCAGATCCCTTTTGTGGGCGTCGAGTCCTTCCTGGAGAGCTAATGGCTATCGCGAAATCCTTCGAGTCGATCACGGCTTAACTCCTAGCTTGCAAGTTCCGTGCTCTTATAAATGATTCTGCCTCTATAAAATGTAATAAAATATATAATGAAGAAATTATATGTAAAAATACGGTAGATAAATTATCTTATTAAAAACTGTTTTTAACCTATCTGTTATACGTAAATAATTTCATTTTTACTTCTGGCTCAACCGTTTCTTAAAATTCTCCGATCTCCATCAAGGGGTAGCCTATCCGAATCTGAAAACATTGTAATGTATTTTTATGGGTAGATACATACTTATATATTATATTTAATAATTTATAAAACACTGTATAATTTCTAACTGAATTTATAGAAATACGAGTCTCTTAAAATCAGCATAGACTGCCTTAAATTGCTGGGTACGAGAATATATCCAATAAAAAATTTGAAATTCACCTCTCGTTACACTCGATTTTAGGCGACTTACTCGATGTTTTATGTATGGGGAATTCAGGGCTACCCTCCTGAAGGTGTCGTGTTGTCAAAATATCCGCGCAAGTGCCTACGACGTGTTAGCGTGGGCAGTTGCAGACAACGTGGTGAAGAGACGTGCGTGCCAGTCTCGTCTCCTCCTCATCATCGAGGCTATTTACAGCTAACTTTTGCCATAACATAGGATATATTACTGCGTCTCTCTCTGGCCTTCTCTGACTTATTGCAACTATCCAGCTATTCTCTCCACTACAATCTTACTGGCTTTCTTTTTCTTGAAAATTCACGATTAATCTATATCTCCGCCAAAGTGTGTGACTGTTTAATAGACCATACCAAGACGTCACACGTACCTGTTTGTCCATCCTCCCCACTAGGCATGATAAAATTGTCCTTTTCTAAAATTCTGGGCACCCTTTCCACGTCCTTGAGCCGGGCCAGTGTCCTCCTCGTTTAAACTATAGTCACGTTATGTCTGTAACGCCCGCAATCAAGCGTCGGTCGTCATTTCCACTATCTCTCGTCTTTCACCTGTTCTGGTTTTCAGAGGTGATCGCCAATCGAGAGTCCAAAGCTAGTCCATAAAACTTTCTTCAAGTATCATTAAATGGTAGAAATTAAATCAATTAACCTTTGTAAAAATCACGCCTTTCTACTGTGTTATATTACCTTTCAAAACAAATGGAAATCCAACACATAAATATGATAATATTTATGAAAATTAATTTAGATCGGCCAGAATCTAGATTGAGCCAGAATGCTCTAAAAATTTGGTAATTCTGTAATAAATAAATGAAAATAGAAAATGTAGTGTCACAATTGCCTTATAAAGATTCCGATAAGAATAAACTATGAATTTCTCTTTAAAAGAATGTTAGAGCCGCCGATATGTATCTACATTTTCCGTCTGAAGTTCTTGACCGATAAGTTTCATTATAGGAATGAGGTGAATTTATATCTCTTAAATTTTTATTTGATGATATAATGTTGTGCGTGTGTTTTCTTTCCAAGTGAAAGCTTGTAGCAGTTATTTACAAAACTTCATAAGATTTTTTTTTTACCTGCGAGGGATTTTCTCTCGCAGGCAGAACCTTTTAGGAGAGATACGAAGGGGCTACCTTTGGGTGTGCCTTTTCCTCTCCGTTTTTGAACTAAGGTTCCCACAAACCGAGGCACCTCGGCCTGTTTTGAGAGGTGTATGTTCAGGGGTCGCAGACCTTGGGCATACGGTAAGATTTGTTCGCTATTCCCATTGGAATGGTCGGCCAGCTGACTCCTAAACTGGTCGAGGCACGGAGAAGGGAATGCTGCGTCCCCACAGCAAACTCCTCTCCCGCTATCGGAAGGGCGTGGGACAAGTACCCAATGCCCGACCTACCTGATGCAGGTTTTTCTAGGGTTTTCCCTGCATTTCTTTAGGCGACTGCCGTGTAGGATCCCTAAACCATAGCCCGGGGGCCCTAGTTAACCCTTGGCTACCTTCCTCTACCCTTCCGCATCCCCCCTTACAAATCCCTTCCTATGCTAGTAAAGGGGAGTTGCCCAAAGTGGATTACCCTCATGTAGCCTGTTGCCCTAAAAATAAAAATAAAAAAATAAAAATATTATTTATAAGTTTATAAACATATTCCTGCACTCATATGTAGGATGGCTGAAATGCTAATGTATATGGAAATATTACATTAATAAGTTTGAAATATTGAAGTCGCTGTTCTCTCAATTGCTACGTAGATTCTTAGATACCATGGTTATCTCTGGCACACATTCTTACTTTGTTATGGCCACATATCACGATGTTGTGCTGATTTTCATTTTCATTCTACTTATTGACTACAAATAAGTGCGCTGAATGCGGATTAATAATCCTTTCTTAAAAATTATTATTGGTATTTCTTCACGAAGAATAATTTTAGTGTACACGCAGCCAGTCTTGAGTAACAACGAATAACTATTCTAAAAATTAAAGCTATTAGGTCTAAATAATCCAATTCATGAAACGTACTGAAGCCTGTCGAGTCACCAGTCGATCGCCTTAAACGTTGTTCGCAAAAGTCCTTACAAGCAGCCGTATAAGAGCTCCTGTTGTATTTTACTTTCCAGAAGACCGAAGCTCATAGCCAGTTGTAATTCTCCTTCTAATGGGTCGTTGGCTGGTGGAAACAGTCCTTTTAACACGCCTCGTCATTTGCATATTATCTACCATCAGCATTGGAGTATCTATCACGCTCCAAACTCGGATATGACGCAACACTCACATAACAATGAATAGCGAGCAGAGTTACAAGGTGACGTCTTATTATTTCTCAGCAGGGTTCTTCTGCAGCTGGAAACGTGTTGTCTTGTAAACCGTTGCTCATAAATAGAGGTACGATGTGCTTCCAGCAGTCTTGAAGCACTCCCGTGCGATTACTGTCTCTGACAAATGTAACTATCGTCCTATTCTTGAGAGGCAAAAAAAAAAGTTCAGGTAAGAGTTACCGCACTTTATGGTACAATTCAGCGCTTCTTCTTCCTCCACGACAATTTTCGTTTCTCTTTTATTATCGTTGCGTTTCATATGGAATGCCAGGAATTTTAATAGACCGCCAAAATGGAAACCTCTCAGATTCATTGGTCTCAGTTTTGATTTCTGGAGCTTCCATTCGCCTCAGTAAAACATTCTGTGGTGCGTCGCGTCTGTAAGGAAAAACGCTTTCTTCTTCTAATTATAACACGATTTTCCTGGAAAAATTCAAATGAGCTATTTATAATTGTTGTTCCGGGTTTTTCGATAGTTGAAGATGGTCCATGATACGCCATTTATAAAGTCTTAGATAATGACAAAATAAGTTGGCGATAAGATGATCTGTGAGCATTGGACGTTGACACTGAGTATGCGACTAAGAATACAAAGTAATTAAAGTCGATTGTCATGAAAACCGGTATTACATTTGTTGCGGTTGGCATTTGCGATATCATAATGTAACGATAAATATCAGCAGAACATGTTTTACGGTTAATTATGCCCGTACACAATACTGACAGTTTTAATAGAAGGCAACACTTACGTTTTGAAGGTGAATTCATTGAATTGCATGTACTTGCAAGTAACTGCTTCACTTTAGTTGAAATCGACTGTCCCTGATATATGTCTTTATGTGTGAAGTATTTTATCAGCTAAAACTGCTCAAAACGTAGTTTACGCAAAGGATTATAGAGTCCGTTTGGAGTTGACTGAACGAGCGAGTTACTTTTGAGGATGGTCTTGTGAGTGTTACAGACAAAGTGGAACTCATATGAAGTCGTTGAGAAATGGAATTATAAAATGGAATTATAAAATAGAATATATTATTTTTCTATAGAACATCATGAGAAGGTAATTATCTAATAAATAATTAAATGGATTACTAATTTTGTGTACATAGTTCTGATGTATAATAAGAAAAAATACCATATTAAGCATTGATCTGCATCAAATGATAAAAATTAAATTTCTACAGAACAAAATCATGGCACTAGTAATTATTATTTTTCCTCTAAAATATTCAACAATTAAGAAAACTCTTATATTATTCATTAAACTTTCCACATTCAAGATCCGTTCACTTGAATACACAGCATCTATAAAAAATATACTCAATATCATTCAATTACTTTATTTATTACACTTAACCATAACTCCATGACAATCAAACAAAACAAAAGACAAAATAACACCAAAGCAAAACCCCAAACTTATTATCATTATTAACTAAATAATATTAAAATAATAGTAATTATTATTTTTTCCTCTAAAATATTTCAACAATTAAGAAAACTAATAGTTTATGTTATTTACTCCATTGTTTTAAGTTACCAAGTTTATTAATAATTTTTTTCCAATTTTTTCCCCAGAAACTCATTTACAGATTAGGAGTGATTGAATAGAATTTTTAAACGCTATTGAATGCAACAGGAGTGTTTTTTAATTCTTTAATTTTAAGGAAAGTTTGATAAAAATTGACAATCTTATGGCAGACTTATAATTCTTATGTAAATTATTTTCATTTTTTGTATTAAATGAATGCATATCAGAGTTGGTTCTAAATTTTTAGAAATTACTTATTACAAATGCCATCAATAAGTTAATGAATCGACCTGCAAGAATAAGTATTCCTAATTTATCGAAAAATCTCTCTGCACGAAGTACTCTAGAACTTACACGACACATTCTAATTACACGCTTTTTGGCTAGACTGACCTGTTAACGAACGGTCAAAGACCATTCAGTGGTGGAACCAAAGTGGACTAAGACTTGAAGAAGACGGTCGAGACTGACGCATTGAAAGTGAGTTACTGAAGGAAGGAATTAAGAGAAATTTGTCATACCTGTCAGTGGTAAAAATTGGGACAGGTAATAATTACCGAGTGTAATAAATTCAGTTATATATATAATTAAATTCATAAAATAGTCAAAATAACAAGGAATAAGAAACTTATCTAAAATAAGTAAGAAGTTTCAACTGCACACCGTCAGACCTCATCAATTATATAAAACTTCTTTCTTATTCCTTGTCATTTTTATTTTCGACCATATAATGCAATTAATAATTATAGTGAAACTATATTACAGTTAAATTAAGCTGCGCTGTTGTACTTTATTTCTGTGCTCTGTAAAATATTTCCATATCGGCAATTAGAATTTGAGTTCCGGTAGTATTATTGAATTCCTTCGGCGATTTACAACAGGTAGCGTACAGTAGTCGTAATTAACCTGTTATATGTGTTGACTGAAATTGTCCTTAGGACAAATAGGTAGTTTGTTCATAGAAAAGGGGTGTCGGCCTCCTGCGCTTGCACTTTTGCAATTTGCGGAAGCCAAGAAGTGTTCTCGCCAGAGAAGGGTCTTGATAGGTGCTAATGCCTGTCGAGTAGGCGCGCCTCTGCGGCTCATTGTTCGAGGCAGATCCTATCTGCAGCCTGCGTGGCTCCCGAACAATGGACAGACATGGCGTCCGTCTGTCCTTCCCCGTCAACTCCGTGGAGCTGCCTAATTGAGCGAAACGTTGGCAGGCAGTGCGGCAGCTCGACACTAGCTCAATGACAGAACATTATACTTCTACATTACAAGATCCCGGATCAACGAGGCCTCTTTTAACCATACATTCACCTGCAAATTTCTATAAACAGACGAAATTGGGGATCAATTACGTCGCATGACACTGAAGGTAGGGCACTGGGCCTCAGCTGCTGAAAGATAGTTGTGAGCACTGATCCAAAGGAATCAGGAGGCAACACTTAACCTAAGCGCACCTATGGAAACGACGCTGCATCTTCTAACACACTGGTGCATAGCGGATATGCAAGGCAAAATTACAAATCCTGATTCCAAGGAGCGTTGACGCAACTTGGGCCGGACCGAAATGAGACAGTTGCTTTCGGTGATCCAACCAACGATCAAGCTATGTCTTTGGGCGAGGAAATGTAAACAGGGCTGCTGAATGTGGTATGTGTAGTGTAATGATAGTTGAGTTTTTATTTTAAAAATGACAAGTATAGTGAAACATTTTATTGAATGTAATTACTATTATTAACCATTTATAGAATTTATTACAAAATTCACACAATGTGTTCCTTCATGAATCAGATCAGAAAGCGCCCGCTGCTTCTCACTAGACATTATTCACCGAGTTCTAGAGAAATTCTAGTTGAGAACGCTTCCTGATGGCTCATCTCAGCTACTCTAGCTTAACCGTACCCTATTTACAATTATTATACAAGATAAGACACTGACCATTTACCTAACTACTAAATAATTCAACGATTTTCTCTCCCTAGTCTCAACTTTCTACTTCCACTTCCCACTATTCAACTAACTAACTAAAACAAAAATTTATTTTAATCTCGATGTCGTATACGTGTGGCAATTTCAAGACTCACTTAGGCATAATTATTTTAACACGGCCCAAAATGGCCATGGACTTGAAGTAACAGTTGTGTCAATAAGGTTCAAGGTTCTGAGTTGCTACCGTAAACAGTGTTTTTCTACTTGGTGGACAGACAAAAGATAATCTGTTTCGGTTTGAGTTTCTTGTCTGAAATATAGTACAAATTCTTATAATTATTTTTTGGAAGATCAAACCTTACCTCATTACAGTAGAAGCGTGGTAAATGAACAAGTTTGAAATGTGAAATAGATTGAGAAAGTGGCGGAGATTGTTGATGATAACGAGAAGTGACCATCTCGAAGTGAAAGACATTGAACCTTTGTTTTGATCCCAAGCTATGAAGCCGGGACCATGTTTTTTAATCGGCAATAATTGTCTTATCGACCAGCTGTGACCCCTTATTTTTGTCTTTTATCGTGGACTGACTTGAGTTTTTGCTATATTTATCGTTTCGTACATGTGATATAAATGAAAATCAAGAAATTAATTGGAAACAAGCTAAGATTGGCTTTCAAAGAATTATGGTTAAAGTTTCTATAGACGCGTGGTAAACGTGGAAGAGAATAACAAAGTAACCATAAGAAACTAAATCAAATTTTGTTGATTACTAAGTAATTCCACGTTTTTTCTGCTCTGTAGGAGGCTTCATATCCTTAATTAACAGCTCCTTTTTCAAAGTATTCTATTTCAAATATCTATCAATCGTTCACTATATTTTTGTAAATACATAATTATAAACAGAAAAAATATATTTTTTGCAGATTGTCCAAATCATGACGATTCTTCAGATTTTTGACATTTTTGGCATGAATCCCTTTGGTTTTAATACGGTTCTAATTAAACAATATCATGTACTGAAAAACTTAGATAATGCGAATTATGAATATTTCAGATAACTTTGGAATGTTCTTCTTTTGGGCTGTGAATTCGTGATAGACGGTATATTCAACCTTTGCATTCAGACTAATTCCGGTCCTTGTCCCGTGGTTGACTACCACGTGTGATACGTTCTGAAAATATTTGAATTGCCAGCTGTTGTGCTGAAATGGGATAAGTGAAATAGGATTAGAGCAACATGTCCACCGAGCAAGTGATAAAGCCGAAGATAAGTGGTAGCTGACCTAGATGACAGGTGGCAGATAGTGACTGTTACGTAGTTAGCTGCTCGGCGGAGGTTGCGGAAATCTTGATGGGAGATCTGCTCACTTGGACAACGAATGTACCACTGATTCTGCAGAATGACAACGAAACTAGTGATGAAACGACCACTGAAAACGAACCGTCCCCACTCGACTGTTAGGACGCAATTATTCATTAAATGTCACTACTTTTTTTCTTAGCGGTCAAGCTCAAGTTCTTCGGCTTCATCTTCTCAATTGGATGATATCCGGAAAGTAACACGCCTTGACAGTCTGCACGCCTACTGACGAGGTTTAAATTGCTCGATCTTTGAAGAGCAAACCAGTTTTGTTAGCCGAGGACATTACCTCTTGAAAGCGAAGCAACGACCATTCGTTTTGCGGACAAAGCAATCCCTGGAGGTTACTGTGCTATCGGGCCCGGAGGTGTGATTACACTGTCTATGAAGAACAGTCCAAATTTATTGGCTCGCTCGATGGCGCCCGTTAATTTCTGGCAATTGTTGTTGAACGGACCAGCTAACGGAGAGTTGTGGGCTATTCTCCAATACGAAGCCGAATAAAGCAAGATGCCGGGTCCAGGCAATTGTCACAGCCGCAATGCGGCCCGTTGTTTTGAATGTGTACCGATAAATTATCTGGTTCAAATTTCGTTAGCGACCAGCTTCATATCGAATCTGACATCGATTATCCTCACTTATGGTTTGCTGTAATCGACTTAGTGGGCAGTCGGTAATTTGCTGTGCTTAACAGATTAATGATCTGATTTATTTACTGTAATAATCACATTTAAGGGCTCTATTAAATGAAAAATTTATTATTTAACAAACAAAATTTTATTATCAATTATTTAACACAATTACAAATTTAAATATATCTCAATCACTCAGGGTCATAACTGGGTTTGATAATGGCGAATCATTTTATTTATAATCTTATCAACAATTTACAATTACTGGAAAAGAAAGGTTACTTGTCAATTAAATTAGAACAAATTTAATTGCGAACGAAGCTAAACTAAAAAGATTGAGTCTAATTAATAAATTTTTCATCAATAAGAAGAGAACGAAATCTGACGGCTATCTTTTAATCAGGTTTACATACCTAGTTTTTTGTAAATTTTACTCACGTCTGCTCAGCATACCAGGATACCTTTAATTGTCGAAACACTATGGCGGGTTTTACACTGTTTCTAACCACAGATTCTAAATCAATATTTTTACATCAAAATCAGGAACCCGGATGATTCACCTTCGTCCTCTGTGCAGACCTACTTGCATTGGGTGACTTCTTCTAACTCTGCTCAGCTATGTGCTCAAAAACTGTTTTGTGCTTAGCAGGTTTCGTCGTTATGATCTAGTGAATGTTCTGTCTTGAGCAAAATGTTCAGGGACCAATCAACTCTGTTGAATGCTAATTCTCAATATTTCTCTGCAAACTGTTTTTCACCATATCATAATGCGACCTACTCTATCGTTCTCCAATTAACAGTTATTATTCGACGACGTCCCACCGCAAACTTTATCTCGTCAAACCTTGCGACCTGAACTTCTCAATATCTTAATGCGACCTGCATCTGACCAAACCTTCCAGCCAACTAACTTCTCGTCTGGCAATTTGAGCGGGCTTCCGTATTCCGACAAAGGAACAGTGCTTGGCTTTTCTATTGTTGCTATGTTCTGTACCGCCGTAAGAATAGATTTCTCAAACAATTTAGATTTTCTATTTCGCAATTAATGTCTTAATTAATTGGCATTACATTACATTGCCTCAAATTTAATACTGACCCATCATGCATATATAGCAATAATTAGTTCTACATTTGGTAAAAAACAGGTTGTTTAATTTTTATTATATAATATAGGAACTTATTGACATTTTGAATATTTATAACCAGAGGTTGGGCCGGCATTCAAGAAGGTTATTTCCTCTCCGACAGAGACCCTGTCGGCGTCGTAGAAGTTCCCGTATTTTATCTGTCTACGTCGGGGTTTCGATTGACGAGACTGATTTTCCCAATTTGCAGCCACGTTATGAAACTTATTGTTTCGTGGAAGAGTACATATATAATTGAGCACGATTCTTTTACTGTTCAAGGCATCTTGAGGTTAAAATTTTTTAAAAATTTCTCTTTTATCTTTAAAATTTATTCATCTTTTACAATAAAATGTTCAGTTACATCACAGGCCGTTTGTAGAAACCTCATTCGTTTTTATAGTCATTTTTTATTTGTATCCACGCTACGAAAAAACTAATGTACAACATTTATTTGAAAATTACATTTTCATCCTACAGTTTTTATATTTTGTCAGTGTGTAGACATCCCTTAGGAACAAAATTTCATTTTTGCTCATAATCCCTGTCGTTAAGTCTGTGAACATTGTCAGAAGTTAGTGCAGTGTAGGGTCTGCTGCTGCGAAGAGTATCCTGAATATTGGCGAGCCCTCTTTCACCACGTAATCTTCTTTCCCGCCGACTAACTGTACTGCGATCGACAGCAGCATCTCCATCCACCATTTTCAATCTCTTGGGGATGCTTCCTACTATCTCGTTCTCACAGCACGTAACTTTTGACGAATGCCAAGTGCAGCAGACATCTTGAAGACGTGCCATGACAGCACCAGTCACGGTAACTGGTTGAAATAATTTTGAACGCGAGCGGGAAGGATGTATCTATGATATCCATAAATTGCAAAGATGCAGAATAAAAAATAAATTTAAGTATTGCATTTGAAGTGAGCCTCGTATATAGTGTTAACCTAATCGTACGTTATTTCGCTTTATTATACTTACTTGATTAAGCTTACAAGCAGTTTCCTTTCGGAATGATGTCACTACAACACTCGTGCCAGGCTAGTTAGTGGGAGTAGCCGTGTGAGGGAAAACTTCTTGTCGCTTGACACTGCTTTGTTATGTGTTAGCATGATTCTAAACTGGTTCCAAGAGTGCGCTACTCCCTCGAAGCTGCTGAACGTTGTTCCAGGGATGTCACTGTGGTTGACGTAATCCGAACATGCGTGATAGGAGAATCTGTCTGCATGTTAATGCTTCGTCATCCACGGCGCCCTCGCTAATACGTAGCGTTCTCTCTCTCTCGCTTTCTAGAGAGACAGCTAACAGGATCGTGTTTACTTATTGCACATATACGTAAATCACAGCCTGTCTATCAGTCTCACAGTTCCAATTTATCGTTGCCATTAATAATTTAATAAATAGTGGTTTGTAATCTGGGAAAATTCTCTTCCTCCAACGTCACCAAGGATAATTTTGGATATGAAAATTTTATTTTGCGTTTGAAATATTTTGTTATATCTGATAGCTGTATCAACGTATTATTACGGGGATGAAAACGACGTGCTTTAGCTATCGTCACAGCTAGGGTTATTTTATCTCATTAACGCGTTACTAATTATTCCATAAAGTTTAATAATTTGTTTACTTTCCAATATAAGCCCCTGAAAAAAATGTAAATTGGGCCTACTCCATATGTTAATATTCAACTTTTTAACTTGTTTCCAATTTATGATAGTAGGGGTTTCTCGGGTGCGGTAAACAATTTTGAGGCTGTTTTCTTTCAGTCAAACTAACAATAATCCCCGTCTCGAGGCTGTTCAGATCGCGTTTTGGAACGTTCGCCACGTAGTTTGGAGATGACGGGTGTCATTTTGATATTTTTAAAAATATACGTAAGGTTTTTCGTGTAATTTTTTATGTGAATCGATTAGACCGTATACTGTGACAAGTGAACAAAGTCCGCAGGGCAGACATACAAGAATTAAGATGATATCGGTTTAATTTCCCTAATATACGAAGCGTAACTAAAACATTCGGTTCCAAATAATGTTCTGACAAAACTACTGATATTTATTTTTTAATTTTTACATTTATTATTGTCTAGCTTCCCCACCCCTTTCTTTACACACACACACATAGACATATAAATAAATATATATTGTAATGCCAATTAATTAACAATTAATTGTAAATTTGATAATCTAAATTGTTAGAGAAACATTCTTGATGGCGGTACCGAACACAAAACAACAATGTAGCAGAGATTGTTTTGTTTGTCGGAAGAAGCACTGCGCGCTCAAAATTGCGAGGCAGTATTCAGTTGGGTGGACGGTTTGGTCAAGTACAGGTCGCATTAAAATATTGAGGAGCCAGTTCGCATTAAGTTGGCTGGAAAGTTTGGTCAAGTACAGGTCGTACTGAAATATACGAGATATTCTTTTGAAAAGTAAAGTTAAGTAGAAGCAGACAGACACAATAGAAATTGGTCAAGTTGAAATAGACGAGACCAGTTCAAATATTCAACGGAAACTTGCAAAGAAATAACGAGGATTATCAACCAACAGAGGTGATTGGGCCATGAACGTTTTGCTCATAGGCAAAACATTTACGCAAGCAGAACTACAAAAACCTGCTAAGCTGGGCAGCCGTGAGTAACTCAACCGAGGGAGGGAGAGACGAAGAAGTTTCCTGGTTCCTGATTTAAAACTAAAAATATTAATTAGAATCTGTGAGTTTGAGTAGAAGCTGTGCAAAAACCCGCCATAGTGCTTCGTAAGTCAAAAGTATCCTGGAATGCAGCCGTGAGTACCAATATAAAACAATAAATTATGTAAACCGAATTAAAAGAAAGACGTCAGATTTCGCTCTCTTCCTTTGATAAAATTTGTTAAGTAGAATCCATCTTTTAGTATAATATCATCGACAAGTAAATTTCGTCTTTGTTAATTGACGAGTAAATCTTTTATTTAAATTTGTGTTGATAAGATTTCGAAATAAATGATTAGCCGTTATCAAACCCAGTAATGACCCTGAGATAAATTCTATTTGTAAATTGTGTAATTGTTTCAAGTATTGCTACAATAAATTCTTTTGTTTGATAAAATTTGAATAATTTTTTCATTTAAAAGCCTGTCTTTTTTAATTATTACAATATATATATATATATATATATATATATATATATATATATTTAAAATATACTTTCATTACACATTGATGACCTCTAGAATATATATAATTTTTCTTTAATATTATTGTAGGCGTAATTTTGAGGCCAGAGCATTGTAAACAGCAGTCAGTGTGGCGCAAGAATGCGGAGATTGAAATGGTTTCCAGTCTATTATTGTCGGCAGCGTGTTTAATACGCAGAACTTTGGAAAAACAGGCAGCCTGTGTTTGGGAGAGGCTGATGATGGTCATAGAAAAAAGTATTGTTTGTGGAGCTCAACCGATGATGGTCATAAACAGTCTGGTTTTGTGGGCCGGCCGAGATTAATCACAGAAAAACAGGAAACAAGTAGCAACGGACTGCCTCGATACTAGGGTTGTCTCAGAAACGAAATGTCTAAACCTTACAGACTTTCTTACAGGAGATAAATACTATTGTTGGATTGGATCCTTAGTAAAAGTAGGAGGTGCATATTCAACTCGGTGGCTGGATTTCGGCGAAGTGAATCAAAGTTGCGAACAGTGTAATGGCCTGTTGAAATAAATTTTTCTTTAAAAGAAAAAAATAGTGACGTGTATAAGTAATATGGCACAAGAGCAGCTCTAATAAACTGGTATGTAAAAATCTTCTATTGTAAACTTTATGTAAATATGAGTACCGTCAGATTTATTTAGGTTTTTTAAAATTCCTGTAAAGTTCACTGGATTTCAGTTTTATTTAGATTTCTTTCTATATTAATTGTTATTGTAAATTTAATTATTATTCATTTGTAACTCTTTCGATATAATTAGTGCTAATTGAAAATATCTATCAATAATTATTAGAGGCCCAATAAGCTTCTCTGAAGATTTGAGTTACATTTAAAAATTATGTCGTTATTTAAATATATGTACAGAAACTAATTAAAATCGAAATTTGTATTAAATTATTTTGTTACCTTTAAAAAATTTGTTTAATTCAAGGATAAACCCTATAAAATATATTTTCCTTTTAAATTATATATTACATTAATTTGGTCGCGACGTGTTAGTTTAGATTTCATTAAATTGCATATTACAATATATATATATATATATATATATATATATATATTGCGTATAATTAAAGAATGACAAAATTTCATGATAAATAGACTTTATTTTAAAAGACAAAATTTTATGTTTGGAAATGATTATTTTTGGCATTCGCGGAACAAAATTCAGGTAATTTCATTTTAACATAATTTACTTTCCTCATTAATAATTGGCTGCATAAAACATCTCAATTGAAAGCCATTTCGTCCCTGTACGTCTTAAATTAGGAGGTATTCTTGCCGATGTTCTTCTTGTAACATAATTTAGAGAAATTAATAAACGTTCACAGATCTTTGTATCATTGTGCAGACAAGAAGCACGAACTCTGGGGCGTCAATCTCTTTGACTATCAATATTCTTTCCGTCCTTACGCTGTTGAAAGTTTATTTTACAAAGGCAATTAATACGCTTCCTGTATACGTTATATATCCTTTGAAATGACTCATTATTTCTTTATCTCTTTGAAAATGGTTCTGAATACTGACATCGATTTATAATTTTTGTAATTTCCTTTTCTTTTTAAAGGGCTTGCATTGACAGGCAAACAAAATATCAAGAGTAGGTGAGGAGACGATCTTATAGGATTTATCAGTAGTTCTATTCTTTGATAGACATTTCCAGGTCTCATTTTTTGAAAGTTTCGTTTTATGTGTAAGTGAGGCGTGAAAGGCGGTGACTTGCAAAACATTTCAGCGTCTTGGGTTAATGCTTCACTGTCCCATACACCCAATCATCAGTCATCTATCTACTGTACATGGCCAAGGAACCTTTGAAAGTATACGTGACATTTCAATGGAGAAATCGAGGGAACAAATAATTATCTTACGAGTGATTAATGGAATTGTCATTTCTTTTGTTTGATACTTAATGTTACAAAACAGAAATCAGTATGTAGAATTTGGCTTTCACATTTGCCTTGATCTCGTTACCATTCGACGATGTTCGAACTGCGAAATTACGTGTTCAGCCTCATGGAAAGCAATATTCACGTGTTCTTTCCGCACCACAGATGAAAGCGAGATAAAGGAACCGATTAGCGAAGACTGCGAAATTGCTTTCTGTTTGTGGTTGGCTTCGATCGATACCCATGTGAAAACCATTGGATGTGAAAGGTTGACACACATTCCGTAACATCACAGTAGCAGAATACGCCCACAAAAGCCAGGCACAATAGAATTCGCACATTGTACGAGCGGAAGATTGTGTCTGACAGGCTTCGGTAGTACAGTGGAGACCTCGGAATACATTACATCCACAACTGAATAGAGCCAATAAAAAGGCAGCAAAACGGTTCGCAGAAATTCTTCCCGTCAAACAAGCCAAGGCACGTCTTTTATCAACGTCAATCTGTATGGTGAAATTGGATTGCTTCTTGATTCTTCCCTTTTCTTCACTACCGCTTTTTCCACAGCTCTTGTACGTTTGCAGACCTTTCAATTTATTTTATTAATAGAGTTCTTTATTTTGTAGAGTTTTTTTTATGTCTAATCTCATCTTTGTTAAATTTCTTTATTGACTGTCGTTCTGTTCGCCTTCAAAATTCGCAATTTATATTCTACGGATTACAAGATACTTGAATGAAGCAATACCAGTTAACCAAAGGCCGTTTTCATTTCAGGAAACAAGCCAATTTTCAAAACACGACACAGCAAATAAATACACACGAGTTTTAATGTTGCGTTGTTTCGAACTTATACACGCATTAATATAAAATACTCACATTAGTTATTTATTAATATAAATTAAGTATCCGTATGTTGGTACGAACAGCAGACTCTATTTCTTACAACCGACTTAATTCACCCAATTAGAATACCTGAATTCTAATTTTTATTTCTATTGAATCCAGAATCGGTTGCGATATACGGGAAACGCAGTTCATAGACTTTGAAATCAAATAATTTTATTTGGTTCATTTAGTCCTCTATTGAAAAAATAGGACTCGTCATAAAATGAATACGTAAATGATTAATATATAAAATTGAAAAGTATGATAATATAAATCTCTAATAATACTTTGAAATAAATGAAACGGGGAAAATTTCACGAGAAAAACTAAAAAGGGCAAATACATGTATAAACTACAAATATCTACAGCCTGTAAGTAACGAGATTCTCGATACAAAAATATATATATGACAAAAAAGCTACAACGGATAATGGAGAAATTCTAATACAAAACTGACAAACAAATTTCCTAAGCGAAATAAGCAATAAAAACATTTGATTTATACAAACATGTGCCGACATTAATAATAAATAGTAAAAACGACCTTCGTACAGACAAACTTAAAATAGAGAACAAAAACCAATAAAATTTAAATTTTAAAATGCCGGACGTTTCGGCGTGATATGGCGTCTTTTTCTAACGGCGAAAAACTTAAGACTGGAAATTGGCAAAAAAAAAATAAAAAAACATAATAAAACTTATTAAAATTATCTGTGATTAATGTTAACAGTATTAGGCTGATTTTTATTATACATCATTTCAAAAAGTAATTTATCCCAATAAATAGAAACAGTGATTAAATTTGATAAATGTCTAGTGATATGACTGTGATTACAAGTTGACAGTTTGAAATTAGATTTATGGTTTTAAATTCTTGTATTTAAAATTCTTTTTATTTGGCCCATATAACAAAAGTTCACAATTTAAACACTTAATTTTAGAATCAAAATTGATGGTGGAAAATTAATTGATTGGATCTTTTAGAA
Organism: Zhengitettix transpicula; assembly: GCA_037074705.1. Taxonomy (NCBI): domain Eukaryota; kingdom Metazoa; phylum Arthropoda; class Insecta; order Orthoptera; family Tetrigidae; genus Zhengitettix; species Zhengitettix transpicula. Next base: position 42,228,972 of record CM073591.1, on the reverse strand, counting down.
ATAACCGTAACTGAATACTAAAATTTTGTATAACGAGTTGTGTAACTAGAAACGCACAGAACCTGAATTGGAATAATTACTTGCCTTCCTTGTTTATATTTTAAATATTTGTATAACAAAAACCCAGGAAAGGCTAACTTTCACTAACAAAATAGTGTTGTATATGTCAAATTTATAAAATGCTAAAATTTTAACTCGAACTACCACTGCAATCAATGACAAAATTTTCATAAAAACCTTTCATTGACTCAGGGTCCTCTGTAATACTTTACTTGATTGCTATGGAAGCTAGACCCCGATAAATTAGTGAAATGGATAACATTCTCGTATGATGTATGAAATTGTGATTAATCACTGATGGCGTTGTGGAGTATATTGTGATATTAAACTGATAAACTGCTTTGAGGAACTGTTTTATATAATTAATAATTGACATATAGCCGGTTGGAACTTATTATACGTGAATGTACACGATGAAGACCACACCCGGGGATTAGTTTCTGCATAACGCGCGCTGTGCTATGAGTGAAGTGTGGGTACAAGCTCGTAGGTACGAAGCTTCTGGCCTGCAGACTGACAGCCAGTTAGTTGCTCATTTGGATGGAAATAGCATTCACCATGGAAATGAAGCGGCGGGACTTCAGTCCATTGCGCAAACGAGTCTGAACCTTGCTTCGGAAATAGGTCGCGATTTGCATTCCGCACAAATACTGGCACATTCCTGTGATTCCGCGACCTACGCTCGCTACGGCCACATAAAGATTGTGACTTGATTGTGGGGCGTCCAACGAAAAATACAAAAATTCTTATCGGATTTGTAAACACGCAGTGGGACTCAAATTACTATAACGCACATTTTAATTATAGAAAATTAAAACCCACACGAAGCATCATTAAAAAATATCTCTCCATGTCTCACTATACATGTACGTATAATGTTGCTCAATGAAAACACTGTTGTTTCTTTATTTTCTTAGGTCAACAGGCTACATGAGGGTAATCCACATTGGGCAACTCCCCTTTAATATCATAAGAAGGGATTTGAAATGGGGGATGCGGAAGGGTAGAGGAAGGTAGCCAAGGGTTAACTAGGACCCCCGGGCTATATTTTTTAGGGATCCTAACCGGCATTCGCCTAAAGAAATGCAGGGAAAACCCTAGAAAAACCTGCATCGGGTAGGTCGGGCGTTGGGTACTTGTCCCACGCCCTTCCGATAGCGGGAGAGGAGTTTGCTGTGGGGACGCAGCATTCCCTTCTCCGTGCCTCGACCAGTTTAGGAGGCAGCTGGCCGACTATTCCAATGGGAATAGGGAACAACTCTTACCGTATGCCCAAGGTCTGTGACCCCGGAACATTCACCTCTCAAAACAGCCCGAGGTGCCTTGGCTTGTGGGAACCTTGGTTCAAAAACGGATAGGAAAAGGCGTACCCAAAGGTAGACCCTTCGTGTCTCTCCTAAAAGGTTCTGCCTGCGAGAGAACATCCCTCGCAGGTATTGCCTGCGAGAGAACAGCCCTCATTCGTGATTTGTTTTATCTTTCGCTGTACTATTTCTAACATTCAGAAAATTCATTCCATTGAATAATGATTATATATTGCACTTTTAATAATTAATAAGATAAAATTTGTAATAATTTTTTTATTAATAATGATATATTAAAAATGAACCTTTTTAAACTCACTAATCTAAATTTTTGACTATTTATCACTATTGTGGGCAAATAGTTGGAATTAAAGGTCGAGATCTATCCCGATGAATGGAACGTTTAAAATGTAAAACTTATAGTGGGGTTTTTGAAGTAGAATTTGAAGGCAAAATTGATGAAGAGTGTAGAACTAATACGAATAGGAAAAAGAGGAAGAAGAGGACAATCTTATCAACTTGTATTAAATCTCCCTGAAAGACAATGCAGATTAATAATTTCAAACTTGTCTAATTAGTTTAACGTACTAGTTTTGGTGCAGCAGTGAAATATTTCTTCGGTTATTGGTTAAGCTATCCACAATGGGTTTTTTTTCTTTGTAAATAATTTAAAGTTTTTCATACACGTATTAAAAATTATGTAAATTTCTACATTTCGCCACAGTTTAATTTTATAGATGCCAAAAATTTGAATATAAAATCCGTACGAGATATGATTACCCTTAATTCTCTTTATTCTCCAGTATTCAGGGACTAAGGCTTTATTTGTTATCGAGGCTCCGTGAAGTTTTGAAGCCCACCTTTGAACGCGACGAAACATCATTTTATCCATTCGTCTTACGTCTCATTATCACTGACATACAATAAGAAGTCCAAAATAGTATTAAAATTATGTTACGTATAAAGAGTAAATAAGATTTTTTTCAGATTTATTTCACATTTATCTTCATATACCTCCACCAAGTAACAACGTCTTATGACTTAAATTTTGTGAATTGAATGAAAGGATTATTCAAATGATAGGCAGAATTGTGATATTCAATTATTTAAAAAATAATAAATATTTTAATGCTCTATGTACTTCTACACGCGACACTTACCTGAAGTTTCCACTGAAAATGATAACACAACTATTATTGTTAATCAATCGATTATATTCTGCCCTTGACTTTATTTAATTTCCAGCAGCAACCCGAGGGGATCAATAATTCAAATTTATCGTCAACGAAATCTGCATATTGATTTTTAACTGTGTTTATACTGTATTAATTTTATATAATACATGAGAAATATTCTAAAGTTATGAAAATTATTGAAAAAGATTTTATAAGGTCGACAGGTGGCCAAGTTTGCAGTTCACATGGCTCGGAAAAATAAGGTAATATATTTCCATGGACATTGATACTTCAAAGGAAAATATATATTTTATTTTGATTAAACTTCTTTTCGTTTTCTATCTCTTAAATAAATAAAACTTATTGTTTTGTTTATTTTTTGTTAAGTGAAAAGAAGTGTTTAAATGCGAGGCATGCAGTTTAAGGATCAATAATTTATTCCTTTTATCATTTTTGATTGTTTATATATTTTGCTAACAACACTGCCAACGTTGTTTCCCATTAACAGTAAATTATATGCATAGATGTCAACACCTCAATAATAACCACGGATTGATTCAGTAACCTTTATTATATATATTAAAAATATCTGAACCTTACACCTACTCGAAATTAATCTTTTTCAAGATTTATATTTTCAAATCTGACGTGCTTATGCAGATCACTTTAGAGAAAGTAAGAATCATAAGATTTATTTGAAGCATGAAAATAAATTCTTAAAGATATCTTGACCGATTTGTTCGCAAGAGTATGAATATACTTTTACGAAAGGATGTGTTGAAGGATTGGTAATTAAACGAAGAGACGTAGCATCTTTTTAAATAGTTTACATCCGAAAATTTTCTGATTCTAAACTGTTTCCACGTTGATGGGAATACCAACTTTGCTCAAAGCGGTTATGATGTGAAACCAAAGAGATATATAAACATAATAGAATGCTATATCAGCCTTACAGCGCTCTGGGTGGCAGCAACAAACAACACTGACCGCCATTTTTTAGTCGGTCCACTTCACCTAAAACCCGATTTGTTTTATGCTACTGATGGCGACACTAAGCAATTCTGTAGCAGATGCCATGATTTTTTGTAGAGACTTGGGTTTGTCTGAATTTGTAAATTGTGAGGGCACGGTAAAGTTCATAAAAATGGTAGATAAAGCATTTGATTTGTTGAATTCGTGCAAGGGTACAAAAACTCCTGTGTTTAGAGATAATAGAGCGACAATATACAACAGAATAGAAAGATCTGTACAGTATTTTATGAATTTAAAGCTGTACGATGGGAGTTTAGTATATTTGTCAGGGAGGAAGATGGGTGTATGTGGGATTGTTTTAGATCTTCTCAGTTTGAGGCAACTGACAGAGAAGTATGTGTGGAACGATTCTCCAGTTCTCAAATTTATATTAAGTAGGAGAATGAGCCAGGACCATTTAGAACTCTTCTTTTCTTTCATACAAAGATATGGCGGAAATCGAAATAATCCAAATGCATTACAGTTCAGAGCAGCATGTAGGAAATCTTTTATTACGCAGATAGAACCATCCAAAAGTGCCAATAGTACGGGAGAAATTTTGGAGACACTGGTTGTACCAATTGAAAAAAATAATTTTAATCTTGTACAGATCACAATTTTGATCATGATTACATCCCTGAATATGAGAGATTAACATTATATTCAGAAAAAGTGGTAGAATATATTTCAGGAAGTGTTGTACGGATGGTGGGAAAAAACTTAAGTGTTTAGGTTGTTTAGAGGTTCTGCTTGCTCCTCGCTCGGAAAGAAAAACGGGATTGATTAAAATAAAGGACTATAAAGACAAGTTAATCAACCCGTCTAAAGACGTCGTGAAATTATTTACACTTGCTGAAAAAGTATTGAGGAATAACGAAACACAAATAGGAAAGAAGAATTTACTATTAAAATTGTGTGTGGAGATATTCCAAATGTTGGATCATAAAACAAATTTTATTTTGTGAATTCGGCCGAATTTAGTGAGGAAACTAACTACTCAATTTTAATAAAGGTTTTATTAAAACATTACTTCAATTGCAGAATTCGTTATATGTGTAAAGAAAAAGCAATGGATGAAAGAGGACGCAACATAAGGCAATTGTATACAAAACTGATAATATTTAAAGGCCAATAAATTTTTCTATGCCTTAAATGTGTTATATTTTAAGGTTTAAGAAAATATATTGTCCTTAGAAATTTAGTTTTAGGTCATTTGTGCGACAGAGTTCAACGCTAGCAGACGAAGGGGAACGCCAACCAGACAGTATAAAACATGGCGGCTGAGTTTTCAATTTGCTTCAAATATGGCGGCGACTTCTCCAGTCTATGTTGTTTATATATGTCTTTGTGTGAAACTCTATCTAATTTAGAAGACAAAACTTTCGTGGTACATTTTTTTCCAAAAATAAAACAGTTATTATAAAACGAAGAGTGTTTCAAGTTTCCCTCTAAGAGTAAGTAGGAATGAGAAATCAATCACAGGTAAGTGCAACAATCAGTTAAAAAAACGTAATTCGAACTAGAATATGTCCGCCAATCGCAGCTCGATCCGATTACAGTTGTCTGAAAAAAGAAGTGCTTCAGCGGAATCTACACTTTTCTTGTAAAGTTACCTAAATTTATGACATTGCGTCGACACGCATCGAAGCTTCTCCAAAACTTGTTTCAGGTTTGAGATTTTTTCGGTGAATTCCTTCAGAGTACAATGCCGACGTAAACGAATTGTCATTAATCTTTGGCCAGGAAATTTCTAAGCAAATATATAATAAATTTTAATTAAACTTAAATAATTAAAAAATAATTTATTTAGGTTTTCCTGTTTTTATCAGAGTGCTATTTGTTAAACGTCACGTTTCATTATATAAGTATCAAAAACTTGGAATAACTCTTATAAAATTCTAATAGTCATATACTCCACATTGAAGTCCAATAAAATTCAGATTTTTGTTAAAAACCATTTTTACAGGAAATGAGGAACTATTAAAGTGTAAAAATTGTATTTAACAAAATTCAATTCTGAATTTTAGTAGACTTGTTACGTGTTGGATATGATTATTAGGATTTTATAAGAAATATTCAAATTAAATTAATTTTTGTCCTGCATTTGTGCGGCTTGTACTATACAGATTTAGAGGAAGGACTCGGGAAATTCCGGGAGGTTAAGGGAAGCTGCTTAGGACACACGCTTTGAGTAATGGGAAAAGGAATGTTGTTTGTTGAGAAACGGCAGAAAATATTGTGGGAATACCTACTTATAAATGATTCTCAAGTAAATAATAAAAATACGACCAGTTTCCAGACAAATTCAAAATGAGCAAAAGATCCACAGAAAATATTTAAAATAACTGGACGTTTCGACGCTACTTCGCGTCTTTATCTATCACAGAACACAGACCATAGAATGATTAAATAATTTTAGAGAAAGACGTGACATAGAGTCGAAACGTCCAAGTATTTAAATTATTTTCTGTGTAATTATTTCTCATATTATATCAAATTAGAAACTCCTCATGCACTTTATGTATGTATGATTTTTTTAAAAAGTAACAGGCTACATGACGGTAATCCACATGGTGGCAACTCCGCTTTAATAGCAGATAGGAAGGGATTTGAAACGGTAGAGGAACGTAGCCAAAGGTTAACTAGGACCCCCGGGCTATTGTTTAAGGATCTTACCCGGCATTCGCCTAAAAGTGATGCAGGGAAAACCGTAGAATTCCTGCATCAGGTATCTCGGGTATTGGGTACTTGTCCCACACCCTTCCGATGGCGGGAGAGGAGTTTGCAATGGGGTTGCAGCATTTCCTTCTCCGTGCTTTGAACAGTTAGGAGGCAGCTGGCCGACTGTTCCAAAGGGAACAGAGATCAAATCTTACCGTATGACAAAGGTCTGCGAACACGGCACATACATCTGTCAAAACAGGCCGTGGTGCTATTAAAATCCAGTTTAATTATGCAGCATACAGTACGGATTCTGTTTCGAGAGAGATGACTTAATTTTAATTATACTATTGAAAAACTCTCAGACACAAAAAATTATTCGATATGAAAACAGTCACCAACTATGTTCATTCGCTTTTGGTATTCAATATTTTCATTGAACGAAATAAATTGGCATGGGTTTCAAAGACGGCCAGTTTAAATGTATTTTGTGAAGAAAAATTTGAAAATGTTCACCTAATATATTATAATCTTTTTTCTATAAATTAGCGCATTTCTATGATTGACCTTTAATTAGAAAAATATTTAGGTATAGTTAATTTTGTCCAGTTTGTTCTAAAACGTTAGGTATTAAATAAAATATTAGTAACATTGTAAACGTTAAATATTTCCTGTTTACTCTGACGGCAAACCGAGTACTACATTTTCACCCTGGAACAAACAATTTGAGATAGTTTTCCTCGACGGTATTCGAATTGACTCAAAAATATAAAAAGTGAAAATAAAGACGCGTTACTTGGAACACTCATACGATATAATCCTTATTAATAAGGATTCAATTTCCCTTACATTTTCAAAAATATAATGGAATAATTAAAAATCATATGGGTTTCATCTTCGAAGAAAATTTAATTATTCGTACTAAACACAGCCATAAAATCTCACGTTACAAATTAATATAGCATTAAGAAAAGTATGGATAATTACTGACAATTCGATAAAGTATATGGAAACGTTGATTGAATAATGGTGATGGCAAAACAATAATTTCACGTCACAGTTCAATAGAATAGGTGAAATATTTCAATGAATTTATGACGAAAATTTATATTAAAACTTTTATAACAGTTATGTGTATAATATATTAACTAATAACTATTTTCTAAAGATTTTCTAATCGTTTTAAAGTTATGTATGCTTTTTAAAATAACGCTGATAAAAAAATGTTAATATTTAGTTTAACTTGTTATTTTATTCTGAGAAATAATATCCTGTAAAATTGAAATATTCTGACGTATTCGTCGGTATAATTGAAATATCCTGAGAATATTGGCGGTTGAAGCAACACGAGAGATCCAACCAAAACACATGAAGATGTGTGGCGTTCATTCTGAAATATCCCGGTATATTGTGCAATGAATCTGAAAATATCGCGATAATTTAAATGGTAAAGATGAAATTTTCTTTATATATTTTGCGGCATAATTGAAATATTAAGTGAGATGTGGAGGTAAAGTAAAGTAAACAGGATTTTTTTTGGCGTAAAATCATAGTATCACGTAATATTTAGCGGAAAAACTGAAATATATTTGGTGGCAAACAGTAAATATCATGAGTTATGTGGTGGAAAAGATTAAATATCGTTACATATTTGGGCACTCAATTGCAATAACCTAAGATATTCGGATGTAAACATGAAATATCCTTAGTTATTAAATGGTTAGAACCTGAAATGTTAATTCTAGAGAATAGGAAATAATTTATCGATATCACAAAATTTTTTGAAATGAAGTATTTTTACAGTGACCTACAAAAGTAACTCGCCACATATTAATATTCGTAAGTCACTCAATTTTTTCTAAGTCCATTTTTAGTGATTTTTTTAGGGCAACAGGCTACATGAGGGTAATCCACTTTGGGCAACTCCCCTTTAATAGCATAGGAGGGGATTTGAAAGGGTGGATATGGAAGGGTAGAGGAATACCCAAGGGTTACTAGGACCCCCGGGCTATATTTTAAGGATCCTACCCGGCATTCGCCTAAAGAAATGCAGGGAAAACCCTAGAAAAACCTGCATGTATTTATGGTTGTTTTATATGTTTCGTTATTTCAAATTGGCAACAATTTGATGGAGCCTAATTGAATATAAACGTAGACAGAAGTGAAGACCGCGGTGCGTATGAAAAGGAAGTAGCGCAATGATTCTTCCTCTGTCTCCGGTGACCGGTTTAAAATGCTGCGAGCTTAGGTTGTAATTAAATCAGTTATTAAATGAACTACCCGGGTCAAGCACCTAGCCTGGCCAAATTGCGACTACATGACTTGGTTATTCGGTTATGATGAATGAGTCGCTGACCTTGCGGACCTGCTCCTAGTTCAGCCATTGCCCGTAGCGTAGCAGCACTGCGCTATACGTCACCACGTAGTATGAACTGACGTCGCAAAGCGGCAGCACAGGTCATTTTCAGTTACGGCGGCAAATTCGAATATCGCGCTACTTGTTCGTGGAATCGTGTCGGTGTTTTGGCCTCGCTTATGTGATTACAATTGTGTTAGTAACATGAGAATCATTAATAACAATGAAGACTTTTTTTTACCTTTTAGTTACGTGTCTATAGTTAAAATTTATTCTGATACGTTATTTATCTCTCAATTAAATCCTCGAGTTGACAAGACTAGTGCCATTAAAGCTAGCAAAATTGACTTTCATTACGCTGTTCGTGTCATGTGGAGTCCTACGATGTACGACGTATTAACAAACCGCCAGAGGGCAATAGTAGACCATTGTAGTAGAATCTGTTCCGTGTAATACGAATACACATCAACACAAGTATGTTAACAGCGCATGATCTGAGCTAATTTCTGGACTTCAGAAGTAACTTCCTTCCAAATAAAAGATGTTCACAGTTGTCTATTCCACTTTCCTTCACCAGTCTGCAAAATAATGTCCTCACCGCATTCCTTTTGAAACTAATTTGCTGCAGTCACATAACGGTGGCTTTGATTTGGTCGAATATTAATAGTAATGTTTTCTATAGCATTGCGCATAATTTTTAGGTGATATGATGAGGAAAATATAGATACGGTTAGTATCGAAACGAAAATAGTAGTTGTGTATGGAAAAAGAACCGTTAAGGTTTCATTTAACACAACTTATTAATATTAATTTTCCACAACTTTGGTTTTAAATATCTTGTATTAATTAGTCATTTATTGAGGAAATAGCACGAAACAATGTAAAGTTATAGGCATAAATACAAAAATGCAGTATGAAAATACATCAATGAAACAGGAAGGGAACAGGCACATATAAGAACAAAAATAAATCATAAACGAAAACGTAAATAAGATATCCAATTTGTATTTCAGAAAAAAGTAAAATGGATATATACGTAAGTGAAAAACGATTAATACTTAAACGAGAAGAAAAATACGTTATATTTGAACACTTCAAAACTAATCCGATGGATATCAGACAAAAAATTGTACCTGATGTGGAACTTTGGTCTTTTCAATTTAACATGCAAATATTATATTATAATTAATGGCTTTTTATATACAAAGCATGTCATTTTGTTGAGATTTATCCTGTCATCGATTTCCGGTCAAAATTTTTCTTCTCGTTTGACGCTTGATTGCAGATTTAATTAAATAAATGTCCGCATGTTATTACTTTTTTATCAATATATTAATACTGAACCCGATTTTTATTGGAAGAATGTGAAACGAAATAATGGTTTTGTGATTATATTAAAGCATGCTGTTAGATTTTAATGGATTGAATCACCGGATAGCTACCAGATGTCTCTGGGAGTCTTCTCCAGTTTTAAAGGTGCTTTTCCAGTCCGCCGCCAGATGGGAGCTGCTTATTGCACAAGAAATTTTGCCTGCGAAAATCAAGACAATATACTTTCCGGTGTGTATCAAATAATTCTTTAAATTGTACTAATAAAATGAAGGTAATAATTATTTTAAAGAGTAAATTGGTTTTAAGCTTTCGCAATTTACATCTGACGAGTGTTGTCACCACGTACTTGAACTTATTTTCTTAGCTGTTCTCCTGAGACGAGAACAAGAACCTACTCTCATTCTTTTTAACCAACAGTGGCGAGGTTCTCATCAAGGGAAAGTTTTGGGTATAAATAAAACAGAGGGCCACGCACTGCCAGATGTAGATCCTTACTAAAATTAGACGAAAATAAACTTTTACACTACCCATTCATACATGTTATCTATGAGATATAAATTAAATACATAAGCACTGTTAGTGCGGGTTATGTAGCGAACAAGTAATTTTATTTACCGTGCTAAAAAAATACGATGCCGACCACAGCACTGGTCAGTGTCACTGCCTCGCATGACAGAGGTCCCGGGTTCGAATCCCGGATAGGACATGGATGTGTGGTTCTTACTGAGAAACTCCACTACTTAGTTTCCCAATTCCGAAAGTGATCATAGTAAACTGTCGCTACTGCCCTTAGCAGTTGATGCGACGGAAAATAATATAATTTTAAAAAAAAATTCGACCAAACATCTGGGAGAATTGCAAGTGGAAATTATTAGAGTGCCTTACAATTTTTTTTATATTAAGAATACATTTAAATTCAAATGTTTAGTAGTGGACTTCAAGAAATGGAAACTAAATAAGAAAAATTTTAAATATAATTGAAATACACTATTATATATATAGGACTGTTTATTTTGATTTAATTAATACCTCTTTTAACCCGTGTTTATCAGTTGAAAATTTTTACTAAATTTTCCACAAAGCATTTATTAAAATTAATTTGGATTAAGAAGACTACTTTGAGCAGAAAGCTCTTTAAATTAGTTAAATAAATTTTTGGGTGTATACCAAAAATTAAAATACCCAATATATAATTAAAATAAAGAAATTATTCATATTTAATCCAAGATTAAAACTGAAGTTGTTAGATGCGTTTAGTTTTCAACTTTTAAACCAGGGGTGAAAGAATTGTAGTAAATTAAATGAAAAACTACTCGAAGAAACAAAGATTATCGAGAAATAGAGTTACAGTTTGTAAGATTCAGGGGCTAATAACAAAATTTACTGATCACTTAGAAAAACCACAGATATATGTCGACATTTTTTTGGCATTTTTTGTTTGTTCATAATCACTGGAATTCGGTGAGCAAAAGTACTCCTGGTTATTTCCACGAGACAGGAAACTGTATACAGGCTATATATTTCCCGAAAATTTCGATCTGATGACGACTAAGCTTAAATAGATTTATTTCGCAGTAAAATATAATTGAATTAATTAATTGAACGCATTAAGATAGTGAAACAACAGTGCTCAGGTTACATTGATAAAAGGAAAATAAGTTTCTAAACCGGAGCACAGATTTTAAGAGTATGACGATATACCTGAATGCTCATTAAGTGGAGGAAAACGTTCTATATAAGAGAATATGAGCCTGTAGTCCACAATCATGACAAACTATAAATTCGCTATTACCCAAACTGTTGGTTGATAATGCGAACGAAAATAAATATTAATTAGTGTTTGTTTAAAAAATATTTTAATATAGTTCAAACGTGTTCTATTTTTAGATGCTATTAAAGTTTTATTATCTTCTTCGTAAAACAGTGGAAGAACCTTTGAGACAGTACTGACAATAAAGCATCCGTTAAATTGGCTGTATTGCGAATTGCACTAGGCCCTTTGCGTTCAGTTATATTATTCAGTCGACCTGTTTTGGGAATTCTGGTTGTTCCAGATAGCTCAGCTGCATGCTAATGAACATTCCGAATTAAGCTACATGTAGCTTTCCTCAGTGATTGTTACTGCTTATTATATTGCACCCAACAGAGAGCTTCTAACTTCTATATACGTGCACTCGCGAAACTCGTTATTCACTCAAGGCTTCAAATGTATTGGACTGCTCACGATCTGACGCCATTATAAGAAACGTATCAACGACCGATATTGAAATGGCGAATTTGATTTTATATAAATATTTAAAAAAAAATTAAACTGTTGACTAGTAGACTACGCGATGCGTATAAAAGACTAATAAACTCAGAAGTTGTAATCAGTCAGGAATTAAAACTTTGCACATTTTACAGGTTTAATACTTTAATAATCATTCGGATTAATCTATAATCATTTACATTATCCTAATTATAAATATCTTTAAGTTGGAAACCTAAAATTTAAATATACTGTAATATTTGCTATCGAATGCCCCACTGTTGGGCGGATATTTGTAATGTTCTTTATTTAGTGAGAGTATTATTACTGTAAAGATCCATAACTCGAAGGAACATATTTAATGAAATAACAAAATTTATTTTTTAATGGAAACAGTTTAAATAATTTATTTTAAGTTAAAATTATATATATTGTAGTATACAAAAATATTAATAAGAAAGATAGCCAATTCTCACAAGAAAGGGATAATATAACGTTCCAGGGATCATTGTCTCTTTCGTCAGGTGCGAAGAAGGGCCTAGACCGACACAACTGCACTCATCTGTTGACAAAACTCAAAATATCTTCTTCGCTCCGGAGGAAAGGGACAGTGATCCCAGGAACGTAGTGTGGTATTTATATTATCACTTTTTTGTCTGAATTAGCAATATTTCTAATTAATTATTTTCAATCAGACGTAAAGTTACTCATTTTTCAAAAATATTAATTACAAAATTCCAGCACGGTGCAACCAATTGTAGGTAGAGTTCGAATTTTGAAAGGAAATATAATTAATTGGAAAATTTATGCTTGAATTAATACAACTCTTAACAAATACAAAAAAAGGAAACATTTATTAGAAATTTCGATTTAATTAATTTTTAAACATAGTTTTCTTAAAAAAATGCCACAGCTTTTAATGAGACTCAAAACTTCAGGGCAGCTTACTGGGCCTCTAATAATGATAGTGATTTGCAATTATCACCAAAAGAGTTACAAAAGAAACACTAATTAAATTTACAATAACAAATTATCTAAAAATAATCTAAAGACAACTAGAGAAATCTGATGGTAATCATATTTAGATAAAAGTGTACAATAAAAGGTTTTTACATACCAATTTCTTTAGAAATGCTCTGGTACTGTATTAATTGAGCACTTCACAGTTATTTTCTTTTAAAGAAGAATTTAATCAACAGGCCATAACACTGATTACTACATAGTTTCGCTCCACTAAATTCCGGCCCACTGCCCACCGGACGCCTCTCCTACAACTGTTCACGAACTTACTTCGTCATAATTATTATCTGTCAGTTTTACTGTAAAAGTACGTTTAGAACAAACATTGAATATTATATTTTCAGCCTTTATTACAAGTAGACTTTGACTACTTTCGCTACTTATTTAGTAACGAGAATCCTCGGCTGGTGTCCAATAATAAACTCCATTATCAACTTTATCGTTCGAGCTCCAAGACTACACTGATGTTTTTCCAAGTTTCGGCGTATTACACACACTTTTCCGACAATAATAGAGTAGAAACCTTCCCAGTCTCTGCATTCATACTGCACCACACTGACTGTTATTTACAACGCTCTGGCCTCAAAATTACGTCGGCAATAATATTTAGGAAAATTATTACATAAATCTTTCTTTACAAATTGGTTATCTCTACTATATATATATATATATATATATATAATTCTGTTGTTGGTCGCCAATTTAGAGATCTAAATAAAGTACATTACAAATATGCGCCCAACAGTATAAAGTTAATTTCTTCAATGTAATTGACAACAATATGTTTTACTAATTTTATTTTCATTAAAATAATAAAAAAACCTAATTCTTGCTAATCAGGTGGTAACACGTAAAATCATCTTTATATACTCACCTTCCAGTAATGTAATTTTGTTTTAGAATAAAAAAATACCCTAATAAATCACGATCAACCGTAATTCCAGATAGAAGATTGATCCCAATGCCATCGGGAATGACACAATGAATTGGTATCACCATAACAAACTTTATTTTATACATAGCTGCGAAAGACATATTTATTTTTGCAATCAAAATTTTATTTCATTCGGCAGTCAATCAATTCTAAACTAAAACTTCAACAGCCTCTGACAACATCTCCATAAGGGAATTTTTCCAGGCGTTAAAGAGTTCTCTTGCACATTTTGTTTGTGAATACTATGTTCTTACGAGTATATTAGCATTTTTGTGTGCAATATCCTGACCTTCTGACTTCCTCAGCCCTGTTTATACTAAAGGTATATTTCTTTTAGATGTAGCTGGGACTATAGGGAACCTCTTCTGAAAGAAACAATACTGCGTCCAAACAGCAAACCCCACGTAAAGCCCTCGGAAGAGCGTGGGACAAGTACCAAGAGCCCTACCTACCTGACTCAGGTTATTCTAAGGTTTCTCCTCCACGAAATTTAGGCAAATGTTGGATTCGTTTCGATTGCCCGGGAGCCATGTTTAACCCGCGGATACCGTACTTCATTCCCGGTTTTATATCCTTTCCTTTGCTATAAAAAGGAAAATTACCGCACGCTGGTTTACTATCATGAAGTTTGTCTATAAAAATGTATTAAAGATAGTGAAACCATCATAAAACCCAAACTGAAATGTAATAAGCTTTCTGATTAAACGGTAAAATATTTCAAATATATAATTTTGCTTATTAAGAGTGGTTGATGATTTTCAAAAAATTTCCCTATATCCTCTCAGGATAAGTTATTGTCGGTGAGTTTTGAAGTTTAACTTCAGTCGCACGTAATTTTCAGTCACACAACAATTTAGTTTCATGAGTCGAACGAAGAGTGGTTTCCTGACAAGAATTACGATTTTCAACTCTGTATTATAAACCAGAATTTTCTTTAAATTTATATTACATACCATAAAGCCTTGAAACCGATGTGAGACTGAAGAACAGTAAAGTCATTCGATCTTACACTGAATTGTTTACGTCTTCATTAATTTATAAACACGACCATTTCTTTCGTTCATCTTATTAAATAATCGCCTTCTCCGTCCCTTTATCGACATAACTCTTTTAATGCGGCCCTCTGTTAATCCTTTGCCTGCTCTTTGACGCCATCCGTAGACAGCCTTGTTTACAGGACACGGAAATAATGAAACTAATGAAGCGCGATTAAATCGGGCCGCACGAGATGTAATTGACGGCCTAACGTCGTTAGCTTTCCTTGTCACTGTTATTAAGGCACCCTCAGGCGACGCTGATAAACTCCAGCATCCGCGGAATGTACAAAGATTTGCAGGCACTTCTCAGAATCCTGAACAATTTGCCTCAGGATAAGGAGAGACACAGAGCACGTAACATCTGTCTGTAAAATCACGGGGCTAGTTGATAGTACCATCCAAAGTAACACCCGTAACATACGTAAACATATCCATGGTTTGGTCTTCTCTAGCGTATGTTGCTGAAAAGGAATGAGATTTCTGGAGCAAACAATAAAAATTTGGAAGAATATTGAGTGAAACACACAGAGTGAACAAAAAGTCATTAACAGATGGTCCGTTTCGTGCATAAACAACAACGGCTAGACAACCGCTAGACAACTCCGAAAACGTGGTCCACAAAGACGTGTGAATCCAAGCGGACAGAAATTATTTTAAAAAATCTGACACATTTATCTTGAAATATGAGAAATTTTAGTGCTTGGCAAGAGTTGAATATGGTGTCAGAAAAACTGAAGATATGAATTCCAATTTCAGAAGAATGGAGAGAAAAATCTAGAGAGAGGCGAATTTGAAAATACTGACAGAGGAGTTTCTATCGTTCGATATGAGAGTTCTCATGGATCACAGATCCGCATAAAGTGTTAGTCCGATTCACATATTTAACGCTAAAATGTTCTCCAAAATTATTTTGTAATATTTATTCGCACTGTTTCTCCGTTTGTAATGAAGAAATTCATAAAATAAATATTAAATTAATATTATCATTTGATTTAATTCAATATACGTTTGAATTATTTGAGGTCATGACGCCAAATAATTTTATTCCACTAATAATATATAAATCAAAATAATTCTGGTTATTGTGGATGTAATACAACAGAGGTTTTGTAATTTAAATTTTTTAATTAATTTTTTTGTTTTAAAATCGTATTGATATGCATTTAAGAGTGGTAAAAATATCAGCTATTTCATGAAGTTGGTTTACATGTCTGTTAGAAAAATTTAACAGATTCAAAAAATATCGTATCACTTAACGTCTGACAAAATAATGAGTAACAATTTGAAATGAACTATTCTGAAAGACCGAACTTTGATCGAACACAAGTAGTTTCTGCAGATAGAAACAAGGAATCGTTCCCTGGCTTCAGATCTGCTCCAAGACAAAGAGAACCTAGGAAAGTTTCCACCACGAAATTGGATTTCAGCCAAATAATGTGTTGATTAGAAAGCTCAGCTCCCTCTGGCCCGCCTCTCACAGATATATTGCCGGTCTCGCACAAGATCCCGAAAATGATATTGTGTTTCCAGTCCGTAATACGCGATATTAATTTCTTTCAAGGGAAAAAAGGGCATCGATTATATTTCAGCTATATTTATTACTGATGGGTTTAGGGGTGAGTAATTAAACATCCAGTCGATAAAAAATTTTATAAAATGTTCCAGTTCACTCTGCCATAAAATCGTCGTATTATTACGTTGAATTTGGATATTTATTCACCTTCAATTTGTACACGTCGTCATTCATTGACGTTTTACTCTCTCGACCAAATATAAATTTTACGTTCTTCAGATTTTTAATTAATCAATAACTGTCCCTAAATTTGAATATGGACGTTTCCTGTAGTTATTTAAAACTGAATTGAAAATTAGGTAGAGTAAAATGATATGATAAAGATTAGATTCCATATAATTCTACTGCCTGTAACTCATCGCAATTTTATGAGTAATTAAAATGTATGCTGGAGTTTGGTTACCCAGCTGCGTTTCTCGGTTCACTTCAAATCATTTTCCATTTATTATTATTATTAAGCTACTATTGGGCATCTCAAAAAATAACATATATACAAGTAAAACATATATAGAAATATATAGGTAACATAAACCAACCGTCTTTGTAAATTAATTATTATTATTATTAGCCTAAAAATCACGGAACCTCAAACCCCCCTCACCCCCAAAAACCCACGCTTATTTATTTTCACTGCACTCAATTTTATTATTTGATATTTCTTTTCTCATAAATCACTTCACTGCACTGCTTACCAAGCTGACCAGATCAAAATTAATGAGTAATAAGAAATATATATGTAATACCCCATGATAATGTAGTTTCCAAAGCCTACGACTTAACTGATTAGCGCTATTCGGAAATGTCGTCAGTAATTCTGCAGGCAATGAATTTTGAATCGGTGGTCATGTTAGAAAGAATAAATGAGTGACACCAATGTATGATTAGTAAAAGGATAAAAAATATATTTTGTTGTATTCAGAATGTTAGGACTTCTCTTTACAGGCTATTTGGACCAACTTTATAAAATCATCCAAGTCGTATGCTCTTAAATCCATAAGAAAGCCATTTCTTGTCCTTTATAATCAGCAGTTTTCAATTCAGGAGAGTATAAGAAATTTTACGTTGGATATTTATATATTATTTTAGTTAAAGTTCTGTTGCATACGTTTTCGCCTACATAAAAAGGATAAGATTTGCATAATCTATCAGTTGGCCTTCAGAGTATCCGTTATCAATTTAAAATGTTTTCTTATAAAACTGACATCGTTTTCCACAAGTATCAGTAGTTTGCATAAACTTCTGTATTGTCTTCTCAATTTTGTTATTATTTAAAATACTTATCTGGACCAAAACGTAAGTATTCAGAGGTGCCCAAAAAAATGTATCCACTGGTTAACAGTCCATAACTTGCAAACTTATTGACGAAGTTGTCTCATTTTTGGTAGTGTAATAGTTTGTAGTTCCGCCAATCGCCACACAAGCGTTGCATTGCGTTGTTTTGTTTTGTCAGATGACAGTCGCCAGTGTTTTATTGTTAGTTGTACCCTGTTACTCGAGTAAACATGGCTGGCGTAAAGCTTACATTTGATGACAGGAAGTCTGTAAGTACGAAAACATTAATGAGGTTCAACGGCAATGGCGAAATGTGTATCAAACAGAGCCACCGACACGTTTAACGATTCGTCGCATTCGAGACAAATTTGAAGCCGAAGGCTGTGTTAAAGATGTACACAAACAACGATCTGGACGACATGTAACAATAACAGCTCCCATCTTGTGTTACAACAATTCACTCGCCCACCACAGAAGTCTGTGTGTCCGTGAAACTGGAGTGAGTCGCTCAAGTGTTCAGCAAAGTGGAACGCAATGAACGAGGACGATCCAGATGGAGTACAGCGAGTCGTTTAATAACATGGTGCGCATCGATGAAGAGTTTGCAGAGATGATTGTGTGGTCTGATGAGGCACAGTTCAAACTCAATGGTACAGTAAATCGCCACAATTCCATCCAAACGTCTATGTAGACAAAGTCCAGGAGTAAGTGTGTGGTGTGGGTTGTCTTACCGGGGCCATTCTTCTTTGACGGTACAGTTACCGGTGAGTTGTACCTTCAGAAGCTTCAAACATGCCATCCAACCATCCTGCCATCCAAGACTCGTATGGAGACGAAAGATTTTACTTTCAACAAGATGGTGCCCCAGCACACTACCACAATCGTGTTAGGGCTTATCTCGACGAAAATCTACCAGGAAGATGGATAGGCCGTAGAGGTGCTGTAGGGTAGCCACCACGTTCCCCAGACTTAACTCCTCTGGAGGGATACTGAACGACGTCGTTTATCGACAAAAGACACGCACATTGGATGAACTTGGAGAATCCATCTTACATTCATAAGCAAATATCCAACTGAACACGTTGCAGTCGGTAGTTCGTGCTGAAGTTCGGCGACATCGTTTGTGTGTGGATGTTAATGGTGACCATTTCGAACACCTACAGTTATATCTTTAATTTGGACTTGAAGAGCTACACTTTTCACCAAAAATGAGACAACTCCGTCAATTAGTTTGCAAGTTATGGACTGTTAACCAGTGGATACATTTTTTTGGGCCCCTCTGTATTATTTTGAGAGGTACTTGTTCAGTTGAGCGAGAATTGAAACACTTGTACCAAAGATTATTGAAAAACTTAAACGACAAAACCTGCACAATTTAAAGTTACCAAAGTAGTGCGTAGGGTCAGATTTGATCATTACAACCTGACAAATTGTCGAAGTTAACCGCTACAAATGTCCTATGATATCGTTGCTCCTCTCATCGATGAATTGTTTGGTGACCAAAATTTCATCAAAATAAATAAGTAAAAATTATACAATTGATTACTGCATCTTTTTGAATATATTTACTGGAAAAAAATAGGGATATTAAATTAATTTAAAGAATACAAATTTAGTGTAGTATCCGCCAGTAATTTATTGAAAATATTAATTAAATGAAATTATTTTACGGGACAGTGAAATATAACGATTCTATTTTTATAAAGCTTGAAGTAAATAAAAATCGAATATAAGAGCCATATTGCGTGAAGTTAAAAATATTATGATTGTCAACGTACAAACAAGAAAAAGATCTCAGGGCACTTCAGCGAAACGTTATAACGATTGTCTGTGTGGGACCACGTCGTGCATAAATGGCATATAACAATAAATAACCTCAAGATGAACTGAATCCTTCTTGGCCGTACGAAAATTAGGCTGTGGAACACAGAAATATGTAATTAGATTACGTATATATCATAAATTTCGAGATTTAGGACAACATAGAGTGTCGAAGGAAAACTTAAGTTAAATATCTCCCGTGCATATAGGGACGTATTACTTTGAATCGAATAAAACATATAAACGGCTCCCTCAGTCAAGTCACGACTATTCATAGCTGTGTTAACGACAAATAATTTATTTTGTGGCCTGAGGTAAAATTATGCCTGTCTACGGCAAAAATTTAATACATATAAAAATTTGGAAGTTTGTGCGTTTTATAATCGATCAATTCACGTCAGGGAGTGTTTGCAAAGAGTAGGGTAGGTATTTTTGTATTTGTTAGCTTGCTCTAAATAAATTTAAAATTGATAGAATTACTGGGTCAATCAGTGATACATTTTTGAGCCAGTGTTATCTTTCTCAGCGGGATTTAGTAGTATTGTATCGCGGGAAGTCTTTGCTCTCGGCTGATCACAGCAGCTTGGAGGCCCGAGGCTGTAATGGCCCCCGGCTGCGCACTGCCTGATTAATTAGACGCTGTCTAGCTGCCGTCAGCCAGTCGGGTCCTTAGAGACCTGCCAAGAATACTCCAAGACGGCAACCATCACAAAGAGGGGGCTGTAATCACTCGCTAGATGCAAATGCATTATCTACGAAGCCGCGCACTGAACTGAGTACCGGAGGCACTTGCCTATGTTGCTAGGCGGACATTAACGTGACTTCATCACCGACTGCTTGAGACGCACTCAAGATTACGAATCGAAGTGTTTAAATATGACCATTAACTATTCTCATAAGAAATTCAAATGAGGACTAAAAATTAATTTGTAAGTTTGAACACGTAAATTCCTGTATTTGAAATAAAAATAATGGAATATTCCGAATCGTGTTCTTTAGATAATGTACGCCTGGGATTAAAGAAATGAAATTGATGCACTATATTTAATTATAAAATAATTATTAATTATAAAATTGTAGAGTAACGACATGAGAATAAATCAAGTTGACAGGAAAACTTAAAATTCTACGAAAACGTAGTGTATAAAAATGTGATTAAATTCTGTAAAATATGAATTTATTTATAAAGTGTTTTTATTTTACCATTAAAACTTTCTTAACAAATTAATACATTTTTTTGACTAGTAGTTGCCGTTTCGTAAAGCAAATTAATAACTAAATCAGTTTTTTTTAAAAAAACTCGGTTTTTA
Source organism: Zhengitettix transpicula (assembly GCA_037074705.1). Taxonomy (NCBI): domain Eukaryota; kingdom Metazoa; phylum Arthropoda; class Insecta; order Orthoptera; family Tetrigidae; genus Zhengitettix; species Zhengitettix transpicula. Next base: position 42,207,858 of record CM073591.1, on the reverse strand, counting down.
TAACATTTAAAAATATTAATAGAATTCCATTTAATAATAAATTAAATAAATAATAAAGTATGTGGTTTGCTTTTACAACCTTCTACAGTAATATTTAATGCTTGATTCTAGAAAATAGGATGCTACTTCCTCTACGTCAGTGTTCGTCTCCAGTCTCGTCCGTTGTCCTCGTCGCAGATATGGCACTTGAAACCGAGACAAGCAGAGGAAAAGTTTATCATGTGTTACCGTACGTGAAAAAAAAATGTTAAAGCAGATGAAGATAAAGGATCGCGAGATATTTTCTGTCACTTTTTATATCAATGTCCCCCACCCCTAGGAAAAACGCCATCCACTTTACCCACGTGGTCTTGACGTTAAAGTTTCTTGCAGAAAAATCCCCAACACGGCTTTGATTACTAAACCAATCCATTACTAAGGATTGTCTTGAGGAATTACGAAGCTTGGGAACTTTTCACCTAATTAATATATTTCGCCGACGATATAATAAAGGAGAATCACAATAGCGGAATTTCGAAGGAAAATGTATAAATGCTTAATTATTTTAATATATCAATAACGTCCTTAAGACGATTCTCTGAGAAATATTGTAAAGAAATATCTCATAGATGAAATATTTCTATGTTGTGCGTAAGTGCTAAAGACATGGCACAAACTGGAAAAATTTAAAAAAAAAACAACAGAGAAGAACAGACGATTATTCTACGAATACTTCCTTGAAAATAATTACACATTAATAATACACCATAGTAAAAATCGAGTTTAAATTTGTAATAGACTTGCCATTAATTTCATTAAATGAAAAAGTTCCGCTAAAACTCTCACAATATTGTAGTCAGAATTACATTATCTTGATACGAATTATTTTACCCCTGATTCGCTCTATTATTGGAACTTTTCTTTTCCTGATACTTGTAATGAATAACATATGACGTTGTCTCTTCTTCAAATAACAAAAACTTCTGCTTATTTCTGTTTGCTCACTTTACAACATTTTTCAGAGAACAGAAAATACAATTCGGGGAACTATGTAGTTAAAGTGAATATGAATATTTATATTTATCCGATTTAATTGACTAAACAAGCCACATTTGTCAGTAATATATTTTAATAACGTAAAAAATTAGAACGTATGAATAAAAATTGGAACGACGTATTGTTCCATTTTGCAACCTCTTCAAGTAAATATATAAAAATTTTACAGATTGATTATGATTTATATCCTAAAATATAAATACATAATTAAAATTTTTAGGAGACAATTTCTAAACGTGTGTGTTTTTACGCCTGTTGCAGCCCAAAATTTTATATATGTATGCCACTGAAGATTTTAAATAAAAGGAGAAATAGGGTTTGCCAATTTTTATAAATATATTCTAATTTTATATTCTATAAAAATATATTTCTGACAAATTAGGCTGGTTCATTCATTTATAAAGTAAAGATGCTTGTAGGTTACACCTGTATTAATATTGACAGAATAGTATGAATGTATCAAACGTTCTTTGATAAAGTGAAGTACCCGGAAAAAACATGAATGCTACTTACACACCGACGTTTAATTGTGACCGACAGAACTCGAGTCTGCCTTTCCAGTTGCTAAAGGAAATTCAAGCAGTCCCTTTCCATGCGAAGAGCTGCAGTTGGAAATATCAAATCGCCGCCACGAATAATTTACGCTCAGGGACTCCGAACTTCAAAGTACGGTGCCTTGAGTTAGCTTCCTCTGACGCTTTAATTCAGCTACTGCCGCTCAAATTCGGACCTAATCCAATATTTCAAGCAAAGCTCTCGACATGAGCACGAGTATCAACAGCTACGAGTGGAAGGGATTCACGGTTCTTATAAAATAAGGTCAGGGTGCTTCATTATGATTACAGCTGTTTTGCATTTCTCATGATAAAGTATCTACCTATGTCAATTAAACTGATTTTTACTTGGTTTTAATTAAACTATTCCATTATTAAACGTTAAGTTTTCTACAGAATATTATATATATCTAATATTTTCTCAGCAGCGTGTCACTGTTATTATATTCATATATATATATATATATATATATATTATAACATTTTAACATAAGGTCTGTCCTTCACCTTTAATGAATTAAGATATTTTACTTTTTACAGCTTAGCGGCTTTCCGCCGCCTGCCATTTTCAACGGGAACAAATTAAAAATCAAAGGATTAATTAATTAACATCTCAAAAAAAGAACCACAATTTTTTTTTGAATACTAAGTCATTACATAATAGAAACGTATTACTTTAACTCGCTGGAATTAATTATTTTGTCACAGACGTTCTTTCTGCATCACATCGTAGTGTCACTGGATTAAAATAATTTATGCTCAGCAAGGCGAAATTTAGTATGAGTAATTAAATAAAGGTGGAGAGCCAATCAGGTTTTAAAATATTTGTTAAAACTAGTCATTTCGCAATTAATACAAATTATGTACTATTGAAAGTAAAAAATTAACAAACATCATAAATTATAATTACTAGCCAGTTAAATAATAAAAATTATATAATAAGGTTTAATAAATAAATTACATTTCCATCCATCATTTCGACGCTTCGTCCGTAAAATTCAGATAGTAACTATAATTATATATTATTCTGACTTATAAGGCTAGCTATTATATGAAAAGACTGTTGATATATTAAGTAAAGCGATCAATAGAGGACCTAATTAACGAGTTTTTTCCCCAATATATTGGAATCCCCACGGAATGCTTGTTAATGGAATTCGATATGACCAAGGTATGAAGGCTACAGATATATTGTGAGGCCGTAGGAAAAACACGGAAAATCATGCCACTTTGAAACGAAAGCCTTACATTAAAAAATTACGGGAGAAACGGCATACGTCTTCATTCAATTTTCTTATTAGGTGAAACTAAATGAAAATGTTTACAAATTCTTCATCAGAGTGTGTTTATTATCTGTGTGTATATCACGTATTAAAATAGTTTACTGTTAAATATGCTTGATACCAGTAAAACCGTTCATGCACTAACTGATTGATACAAGAATGGAATGCAAATTCCAATTCTAATCGTATATAATGAAGTTGTTTCTACAGTGAATTCATACGATAAACTGTATTTACGAAATTACCTTGTTTGATTCTTGTTAGATTAACATGTAAGCCTCTTTCAATTGAAATAATTCTAATCGTAACGCTGCTAGAACAAAAATTAAACATGATAATACTTAAATACAAACTACGCCTATAATAATATATACTTTTAGATTTATTTAGTTCTAGCTGGGTGCATGGAGTGGCCCGGGTCGTCATAACTCAGCGACATCCATAACCCAGGATTCGACTCCAATTATACAAAATAAATATCAGGAGAAACACTATCAATCTCATTGATCCCTTAAAATATTTATTAGACGCAAATATCGGCCGTTTGAGTATATTTGAAAATTTCCTCCCCCTCCACCTCCCCGGGCGTCCTACTCGTTTCTTACCCCTACGGTGTTTGTTTCCGGTTATATATTAATACGTGTTGAAAATTTAATCAAATTTGCTCATCGGTGTAGATTTGTATGGAAAACACACACAGAAACACACACACACACACACACAAAGACAAACAGTCAATTCTATTTATTAGAAGAAGATTTATGTAATATATTATGACGTCAATATTTTCTTATTTATAGCATTTTCCAAAAACTTTATTTGAACTGCTTTTGAATAACAATTTACCCATGAATTTAACACCTTTACAAATTAACGGCATGGCCAATTAGTCAGAAAATAAATGCACAAAATTACTTTCACAATTATATATAACACAATGTTTCTTCCAGAATCCGCGGATCTCATAAGGTGGAGAATAATATACATTGATTTCCAATAAATTTTTGTTTTCAATGTTTCATTGGGCTACATAAATATGTACACATCATTATGATAGCTTATTTAGCTTATTTATTTTATTTTATTTATTTATTTATTTTATAATACACATATTTTAATATAGGTGCATTAATTAGTAGTAACGAAGCTTGAGTGAAACGTTAGACACGCCTGAATAGTGTCAAAGTAGCGTAACAAACTTTTAATTACTAAATGTGGAAGAAAGTGCATTAAATTTTTATTATAATATATAAGAAGAGATAAAAATGAGTTAATTTTTATAAAGTCTTAAAAATACAACTTAGAAATTATTAATTCAATAAATGCATAATTTATATTACTGTACGAGCCAACTGATAGCAAAGTGAGTCTTTGTATTCATTATTTGGTCTCCATTTTCTCACAATCCGTAAATGTGTGCATATTTTGGAAAACATCTCAGTTCGCCACGTCGCAGCTCGTATATTAAACCAGAACTTCGATCATGTTATTGCGATTTCGACGGCAGTTTTATGGCGTAGGGGAAGTTCGAGCACAAAGTTGCACACATTAAAGCAAGCGCCTCAACCCTCCTAAAGTATCATTTTTAAGATAAGTGCTTCGCTCTGTTCGCAATTGGACTGCGTACTTCTCCGCCGCGGACAGCGATTCCCTCTTCCCTTTATTCCTCAACTTCAGTTTTCCAGAGTTTCAAGTGAATAACTTTTCTTTGTGCCTTCCGAACCAAAACAACTGCTATCTATTTCTGCGCCAAAGTTTCAATTTTTTTCTGCATAATATTTTACGTCGAGTGATCTTGTGCAGCTGTCGTTTCCAGTTTTTTTTACATTAGACTTATTTCGATTGCGTTCGAAATTATTTAGTATGTTGCTAAATAATTTAAAATGGTTTTCTTGTGATTCACGATATGAACCGTATGAATAAATAACAACGATCATTCAAGCGTTTTCATATCTGAAGATTTGACGATATATTATACTTGGCCTATTTTTATAATTCAATTATTATATATCCAAATAGAATTATTGGTGATGAAAGAAAAATCAACCCGATTGAAAGAGATTGACGTTTCTCGGTTTTTGCAATACTTTTAGTAGGTCCTTACGAGAAATTATATTTTTCCAAGTACGAAAAATGAATTTTGCATTTTACAGAAACTTTTGGCAACCCCTCTCCCGCCATCGGAAGGGCGTGGGACAAGTACCAAATGTCCGACCTACCTGATGCAGGTTTTTATAGGGTTTTTCCTGCATCACTTTTAGACGAATTGCCGGGTAGGATCCTTAAACCTTAGCCCGGAGGCCCTAGTTAACCCTTGGCTACCTTCCTCTACCCTTCCGCATCCCCACTTTCAGATCCCTTCCTATGCTATTAAAGGGTAGTTGCCACCATGTGGATTACCCTCATGTAGCCTGTTACCCTAAAAAAAATAATAAATATTCTGTAAATAATATTATTATTGTTTTATTTTAAGTCTAATTTGTTAATCATATTGAAGGTAAATGCGCAATAATTTGGGTATTATATATCTAAATCAGATATTACTATCTTTTGACTGTTAAATGTTCCCTGAAAATGAATTGCTTGTAAATAGATTATTAATTAAAAAATTCATTAATATATTTTTTAATTTTGAAAAATAAGTCAAAAAGTAATTTTTTTTCTCTCTGAATAATATTATGTCAATAATATGCAAAATAAACTAATTTTCTATCGTCAGGTCACTGCACAAAAATATGGACTTGTTTTCAGGTGTATTTATCTGATTCATAAATTTATTTTATTCTCCAAATATAATCTTAATAATTTCTGGACCGTATTACATTATATATTTGAATTAGCATAAACAGTTAGTTCGTAATAAATACTCTGAAGGCATATATATATATATATATATATATATCTGCGGTAGATTGAATCCTGTTCCATATCAATTATATAATTCATCAAGCTTCTGCTTGTTGCCGCTTTTGAATGGGATAAACACAAAAATTGAAGTTCAGATTTCAAAATTGTTTTTCTCCTTTCTAGGGTTAGAACCAGAGCTACATATTTCAAGTAAAAAGTAATAACATCATTGAATTTTATATTCGGATGTTTGCATTGTCTTTGAATTTATAACACTCTTTATTTAGGAATACCTACTCAACTATTTTATAAATGAGGTAACTAAATCACCTTTCGATTGACAATTCTTGAAGGCCACTATTATGCGTGTGTCACGTATAATTTGCAAGTAAATAGAGAGAACGCTAATAAAACATTTAAACTTTATCATACGATATACTTATATACAAATGTTTTAATTTTTCACCTTTTTCAGTCAAGCAAGTAGACCGTAAAGTATGAAGCATGGTATTATTTTGATATAATTTCTTTGTAACATTTATTAAACGCAATTTTATTTCCGGTACCTGTATATTTCATTTCGTCAAATTTAATTGAGTTTCCGCGTTTATTAACACGTACGTGCATGAACTGCGACACAACTGAGAACATAAAGGCATGTGCCATTGTTCGGGTTAATAAATAAAATTTATTTTTCGAGCAATAAAGAAGGACGTAATCTGGTACATTGAGGTGGTAGGAAGGCGCTCGTGTAGCTTATGTATTTAGCTTCGCGTTGGTGAAAGATGTGCTGACTTTGTTACTATACGACCAGCACTTAGTCTCTGCGTCTCGTGTGCAGATAGCGACGTAGGAACCTTGTTACGCACGAGCTCGTTATATTTACACTCGAGTGTGATATATGTGCTGACAAGATAGGGCTTTACGCCATGGACCGTGGCCATTTAATACGGAGAACAATTCTTTGTTATCTTTGTTACGAAGATCGCTTCAAGTACGACGTAATTAAAAGTAAAAAGATAATTAATTAGTTGTCGTAAAGTTTATTAATGTAAAAACGCATTCAATAGCAGCAGAAACGTCCATGATGTTCGGAAATTCAACGTATACACGGGGTTGTCCTCCTCCTCAGCCAGGCTGCTGGAATTAATTCACCCTCGCCAGAATAAAGTAATCGTCTGTGGTACTAAATTTTTCTCCACAACACTGAGAAAATTGTTTCAAAATACGAAGGCATTATAAGTTCAGAAATTAATACTCTTTAAATATATATTCTGACTATTGAGAAAAATAATAAATAAATAAACATCAGCCAATTTTAAGTCAGAAAAAATAACTTATTAATGTAAATTAAAGCAACGTTCCTCGCTTATTTTGTTGCGACCTCATCTGGTTCAAGCTCAAAACTAAAAACTAAAAAAAACAATTACAATGATTATAATAACATTTTTAAGAAAATAACATAAAAATAATATAAATAGTAGTATTCAAAATTATTCTGTTTTGTCTAAACATATTTATTTAAATAATCACAAATTAAAGTATCAATCTTGGACAAGGAAACGAACTGATTTTCGAGATAACTGAGTGCAATGCTATACATCAGCTATATATTACACTAACAATTTGAATAAAATAATATAAATAGTAGAATTCAAAATTATTCTATGTTCTTTTCTTAAGATTGTTATACTAATCATTGAAATTGGTTTTTTAAGCATTAAACTTCAACCTGACGAGGCCGCAAAATAAACGAAGAAACGTTGTTTAATTTGACATTAATAAATTCATTTTTCTGACTTAAAATTGGCTAATGTTTATTTATTATATATTAAACCGATCTTCATGAGTAGTAACAATAATCCTCAAAGAATTATGAATACAATATATTTCTATGATTATAATTGAACTATGTTGTCCCCATTCCTACATTTTTCATAAATAAAAATTGCTTTTCATTAGAATTTACGGTTTGAATAATAATCTTATGACCTTCATAATCATTATTAATTTAAAGACAAAAAAGTATTTCATGGTGAGAGGTTAATTGCAAATTACTTCATTATCCCCAGATATAAGGAGATAATATAATTAATTTTATTCTCAAAATTAATCCAATAATTAATTGGTATTTCTTCAATATCAGAACGTGTTTATGGATTCTATTTGATGGGTAAAGATTGAAAGTCAAAAATTCTAATAAATACAAAAACATAAAAATACAATCACGAGGAAAGATATTGGCATAAGTACAAAAATACTGTAAATGACCCATATGAGAAAATACAATAAATAAATACTTGAGAAATTATATCTAATATACTTATAAAATATTAAATAAAAAGTTAGGAAAAATGAAACTGTTAGTGTAATAAACTAAACTTTACAAATAACACTCTGATATATTTTTGTGTCTCAAGGGATGTCTAACAATATCATGAAAGAAAACAGAACGTAAAGGAAATTAGAGAGGCGGAAAAATTTCTAATTTATACAACAGTGATTCAGAACTATTGCAGTGAAATGTAATTTGATGGGTTACAGGTTGATTGATAAATTGAATAACAGGGTATGAATCCCCTAGCTTGCAGGAGAAGACTTTTACAGGCTTGGTTGTGTGTATGGGTTATAATTGTTTCAATTTTTTTTATCTTCCGGTTGGTATGTATAGTTTTATTCCGGACCAATTCCTCATGTCCTCTTTGACTGCCCCAAAAATATCGCGAGATAAGAAAATCAACCATAGCCGCACATTCAATGATGGAGATTTGCAACTCATCCGCAGCAATAAACAACCTCATAGACTTTACGATGAAAACTGATTTGTTTAAAGTAATTTAAATGTTATACAAATGTAGAACTTAACAGATGTAAGTCGCTAATGACCAAAAGGTAAATGCGACGTTAAATTGTAATTTTAAAAAAATGGTTACTCCTTTTGTAGAGGTGAAGTCGATTAGGTAATATAATTACTAAACGCTTTCTTTTTCCGTGTTCCTGATAGGAATAGGAATGGGATAATATTAATTAATATCTACGATTACCGAAACGTTTCGAATAGTAAGAAGAAATCCTATTTTTCCTTAGTTATGTTTATTTATTTAAAATAAACTAAGCCAATTTTAAGTCAGAAAAAAGAATTTATTAATGTAAAATTAAACAACGTTTCGTTGCTTATTTTGTGGTTTCATCAGGTTCAAATTTAAAACTACAAAAACAACAAAACAAATACAACTATTAGAATAACATTTTGGGGAAACATTTTGCAGACAACAAACAAAAAATATACATTTGGTTAGAAACAAAATTTTCTGACTGCCATGACCAAAATGTACAATTTAAAACGAGAAGAACTAGTAAAAATTAATTTACTTTGTTGGGTGCCGTTTACGTTGTTTAATTTTACATTAATAAATTATTTTTTCTGACCTTAAATTGGCTGATATTTATTTATTTATTACTTTTCTCAAGTCAGAATATATTGTAATGCCAATTAATTAGGACATTAATTGTTTGGACATAAAATTTAAATTGTTTGAGAAATTCATTATAGCGGCACGAGCTTCCAAAACAACAATAGAGCCGAGCTTTGTTACTTTGTCGGAAAGTCAAAATGGCGTATGCGCGCTAAAACTCGAGACTACGTTAGTTAGTTGGTGACTAGAATTTAACAGAGTTAGTTGGTGGCGGGACATTACAGAGTACGGAACGAATAATACTAGAGCAGAGACTAGCCATCGTTTAATGTATCATTAAAGAAAGTCGTGAACTTAAGACACCGAAAAAACATTCATGGAAGTATTATCCTGTAAATATCGCGAAGTTAGCAGTTTTTACGTCTATCAGCCAGCCAGGAATAGTAAAGTTACAGTTGAAGTCCCAAGCAATAAAAAGACTAGCAAATCTATGAACCACAGGATTCATGTAAGGCAAGCGGCCACCAGATAGCTGACAAAAAGGAGGATCATCCAAGTTCCTGGGAGCTTATCAAGGTGGACTTCAAGAGTGTAAAATCTGTGAGCCAATATTAGAATCAGTGTTAAAATTTTTGCAATAGTGTACGTCCGAAAACAAAAAGGAATGCTGGAACCAGCTGGACAGATGTGAGTAACAAAATACAAAATAATGATTTATGTGAACGTAATTAAAGGATAGAAGTCAGATTTCGTTCTCTTTTTAATTGTTAATCTCTTTACTTTTTAATTTAGTTCTATTTTAATTGTGAAGTTAATTTATTTCCTTTTTAGTTTATTTCTATCGGCGTATTGTTTAGGTAAATGTGATTTGTTTGTTAATAAGATTTTTGAAACAATTTGTTGTGTTCGTTATCAAACTCAGTGAAGGCCCTGAGAATTAATATTTTAAATTGTAATTGTTTGTGAGTTAAATTTACAAAGTGAAAATAAATAAATAATTTTATGTATTAAATTTTATTAATTCTTTCATTTAAACAATCGTCTATCCGTTTGTTTATTACATAAATGGCTTCAACGAGAGTCAAATTCATTAAGTTAAAATTAAATTAATTAAGGCTTTTCTGTTATTTATTACAATATATTTATATATATGTATATATTATTAATTTATTTTAATTTTACATAATTACTGTTTTCCAGTTACATTTTTGGGGAATATTTTAGTGAGTGTCTGAGTTGCACCTTTAATTAAAGATGAATTCATATGTGCGTTTCTTGTTTCGAAAGTTTAATCTTTAAGCCTGAGAGCCGGTGTGTAAACTTGAGAGCAGAAGTTCCGTGTTGGCCAGGAATCCGCCCACGGCCACTGGAAATATTTCAGCGTTTACGCTCCCCCTACCACTACTCCTGTCTCTGTCTCTCTCATCTGCAGATAGCTGTGAGAAGACGTCCATTTGCAGCTCTTAATTAAATTTGTCCTGGCGGGGAAATTGGTGGCTGGAGGGGCGCGGGTGGCTTTCATCTCATAACGTGCGGCTTGGGAGTCTTTAGCCTCGCTGACAATTGCTCTCGTTTTGCCTTTGAAGGCTAAGGAAGATGTATTCAAGACTGATGTTAATTACTGAAAGATTCTTCCGACTGACGGTGGGATTCATTCCTCAGGGCTCTACGTTCTCAGCGGGAGCAGGAGATCCCGGAAAAAAACTTTCCATTTTATCTCGTGACGTGCGTCTGGTAAAACTTACAGCATTTCAACCACTTTCCAGATCACATATGTACCAGTATAATTGCGCTGGCCAGTGAAACGATAAATTTTCTCAAACTACCAATAATTGTAAAATACACAAATTTATTGGAAATCGAATTTCCAATAATTATAAAATACACGATTGAATCAGTAAAATTAATTTGTGGGATTTGACATAGGAAAATGTTTTTATGAGATTTAGAAATTACCACTAATTGAAATAGTACTTGTTCGATGATCTGAAAAATCTGAATTCATGGACAAAAATTAAAATTTCTAATTATAAGAAAGGCAGCCAAATACAGAAGTGATACTGTAAATACCACACAACGTTTCTGGAAACCTTGTCCCTTTCTTCAGGTGCAGAAAAAAAGGAAGAGCCTAGAGAGACACAACTACACAAGTCAGATGAAACAAAAAACATTTTAATTTTCATTTCTATTTTGGTATTTCGTTCTGAAGTAATGTGTTTTTCCTTCTCATGAACCTCATTTGAAAACTACAGATGTTTATGTTTGTTTTAATGGTAGTCTTATAATTTCATGTTGTTTGTTTCAGTACATGGGCTCTTTTCCTGTTTCGGGGCAGGATCACTCCAGCAGGGCTGAGTTCATGCGGTCTCAACTTTTGAAAATGCGGGTAAGTCCCCTCTAATCAATATTATTAATTATTTTTTTAGAGTAACTGGCTACAAGAGGGTAATACACATGGTGGCAACTCCCCTTTAATACCGTAGGAAAGGATTTGAAAGGGGGGATGCGGAAGGGTAGAGGAAGGTAGCCAAGGGCTAATTAGGGTCCCCGGGCTATATTTTAAGGATTCTACCCGGCTTTCACCTAAAAATGATGCAGGACAAACCCTAGAAAACCTGCATTGGGCATTGGGTACTTGTCCCACGCTCTTCCGATGGCGGAAGAGGGGTTTGCTGTGGGGTCGCAGCTTTCCCCTCTCAGTGCCTTGACCAGTTTAGGTGGCAGCTGTCCGACTATTCCAATAGGAATAGCGGACAACTCTTATTGTATGCCCAATGTCTGCGACCCAGAAACATACACCTCTGAAAAAAGACTGAGGTTCCCCGGTTTGGGAACCTTAGTTAAAAAAAACAGAGAGAAGAGAAGTCATCCCCAAAGATAACCTCCTCTAGAGCTCCCTGGAATTAAAAGTCATCGTCTGCTTAAATATCCATTTCCGTATACATAAAAACGCCATTTTCTTTAAATTTCAACATTTAGTTTAGCAAAATTTTATATGAACCAGCTTTTGTGTACGTTACCTTTCATGTAATTTTCACAACTTTAAACTATTCATGCATTATACAAACTCAATGTTTGAATATTTTTCGTTTCTGTCACCGTAAACATTTCAATGAAGTCTCCTTTCAGAGGAAGTGAGCGTAAATAACGTAGTGCGGTACATTTTAGTGATGTTGCTAAAATAAATAGTTGTATGAATATTTTCTGAATTAGAAACAAAACTCCGAGAATTTCAATTATATACGAGGAACATAAAATTTTTCGCTGTGTCGACAACGTAAATATTACCAATAGTTTATTTATTTATTTTTACAATTTAGCGTAGAGATAATTACATATTCAACTATTTAGCTACCACTCTTTTTTATCACTAACAATTATTTTTAAATATATTTAAACGATTTGTATTCTTTACATCTACTTGGAACTCATTATAAAATATTAATCAACTATAAAACATTACATTTTTGTACTTCTTAGATTCAGATGCTCAATAAAAAAAAATTCCCTCGCCCTTGTGTTATGATTATTAGACATCTATTTTTCTTTTACTAAAATTTTTTAAATACTCGGGAAACTTCTCCTTATCTATTATATAAATATAAATTAACATAACAAAATTTTGTCCTTAATATTTAAAAATTCTAATTTATTTAATTTTTATTTTTGAATAATTTGAATAAATTAATAATTAATAATTTGAATAATTGAATAATATGACGCCATAAATTAAAATATTTATTTGATTAAATAAACTAATTGTGAACTTCAGATGCCCGTCTCTAAATTAATAATATTGAAATAACAAATTGGTATTTCTTTATGTACTTGTTTCCTGCGTCGAGTTTATTGATGAAAGTTCCAGCAGTCCCTTCTTGAAACCTCCGATGTAGTAACTAATTCCGCTGCGAGTATTTGAGACTTTTTCAATCATGTAAATCAATTGACGGGGAAGAAATAATTCAGGAAGCAGTTCCACGTAAAGCGAACTCGACGATACTCTCCAAGAAAGGGTTTTCATTACTCTCTTCGCAAGAAAAAGACGAATCTCCTTGGCCGAACGCTGTTCCTACTGAATACATTTCTGCTGATGAATGTTCAGGAGAGAGGAAGGAGAATTTGATGAAAGTCTTCTGAGCAATTTACTTCTTGTAGCTTTTTCTCCGGGAAGCTTGGCTGTTAACAAAACCAAAGATTGTACGCGTTTAAACGCAATCTTTGACTCAAGAGTTTTAACCAGACAATATGCGAACCATAAATTAGGAAGCGTTTTCTCAGAATTAATATCAGTGTACTTTTTCCGCTTTAAAGGTAAACTGACGTCATTATTTGCAAACATAATTAATTAACCTCGTAGCTCTGTCGCACATTTTATAAATTATTTATTAGAAGTATGCTGCTATATTTTTATGCCAAATTCTCAGTGGGTAAATAAATTTAATTTTCTCACATATAAGTGCCACATATAATAAACGTGCAAGGAAATAGAAAATACTGCAGAGAACAAATTAAAATGGCAGAGTAAGACCACATTAAAAAAATACAAGTATTTTTGTGGGTCGAATATTCCACATATAGATCGGCTAGCAATGGTAAAGAACGATTTTAATTTAATATAAATCTGTTATTCGACGATAAAGCGATAACTTTATAAAGAAGCAGTTTCATCTGAATGGAGACAAGGACCGACTTTATGACCTCGATGGTAAACGCCGAACAACGTTCACATTGTTGTCAGGTAAACGTACCAGAAATTAAAACCCGGGGCTTCTTTTTGTTAGACAAGTAATGTGGCGCACACAGAAAAATCACCGGGATGGAAGTTATGGTTTTTGTTGAGAGCTTGTTCCGCTAGTTCACGTTCTGAGGCTTCTCTTTGTTGTAAGTTCTGTTTGCGTTTATTTATTCCAATGAAAACCTTTCTCCCCAGATTCCCGCACACGAGGATACGCTCTGCCAGAGATTGGAATAAACGAGAATTTTTTTTTTTGCCTTTGTTTATCGGTCCGCATATTTGCTGTGTTGGGTCGCGGAAGGGAAGACCGCTTTGTAGTTTAATTAGGCAGAAGTCAAGTATCAGTTTATGTAAATATACAGGTAAAAAGCTCATTTAGAAGAATATTAGCTCATTATATTCAGTAGTCCCGAAAAAAACTGTAGCGTTTCAAACAATTATGATAACATATTATATTCTTTTACAAGCACCGTATGTTGTTGTTATACAATATTTTAATGAATTATTAAAAAATTTAAATGAATTGTTTTTTAATAGTTTTAAACAGGATAATAATAAATATATGTTGCAAACCAACATTGATCATTAAAAGTACAAATTTTAATGGTCAGCGTTAAAAATGAAGTTACTCATAATTAAAGGCGAATTCTTTGGCTCAACAACTCGTATTTTAATACGAAGAAGAAGAAGAAGGCTATATACAGGATAACCCATTAGTGGCCACTCCTCTTTTATAGTATAGGAAAGAGACTGAAAGTAGGGTTGCGGAAGGGTAGAGGAATGTAGCCAACGTTTAACTAGAGCCCCCGGGCTATGTTTAAGGATCCTACCCGGCAATTTGCCTAACAGTGATGCAGGAAAAACCCTATGAAAATCTGCATCAGGTAGGTCGGGCAGTAGGTACTTGATCCACGCCCTTCCGAAGGCGGGAGAGGAGCTTGCTGTGGGAGCGCAGCATTCCCCTGTCCGTGCCTCGACCAGTTTAGGAGGCAGCTGGCCGACTATCCCGATAAGCATAGCGGACAGCTCTTACTGTCTGCAACCCCGGAACATACACTTCTGAAAACAGGCCGAGGTGCCTCGGCTTCTGGGAACCTTTGTTAAAAAAAACAGAGAGAGGAAACTTTAAGAATGTTGACGGAAACTCGTTCTAAGTCTAACTGCAGGCAATTTCATATTATTCGGCAACTGCGGCGGAAGATTCTGTTTGAAACTTGGAAGACAGGAACAGAGGTACACGGTCACCAATTTTCTCAACTCTAGTTTCATTACTGTATCTTTAAAACCAAATTATCTCTACACTTGCATCACTTTATTGAAAGCTTACTAATATTTTAATATTATAATTCATGACAAATTAGTAAAAAAAAGTCTAAGTTAGTGAATATAAACTGTATTTAATATATAATGAATTGATTTGTACCAAATTTTCCAATAGAAATGCAAACACACAACGTCTCGTCCCGCCATTCGGAAACTTATCAGGTGTAACATAACCATTCATAAGCAGTAACAGAACTAAATGTTGTGAAACAGTGGAACATCCAGATATACCACTGTGATCAAAAAGTAAGGTTAAATTGCCATTTAAAACTCTCGGGTATTAGGAAGGCAGGTAAATTTTTTGCCCTAGGTTTGTAAGACTGTCTATAATATTTGCCAAGCGTCTGTTTGTTAAAAGGTTAAATTATCTCCGAGTTACACGTGTTTTTGCAAACAATCAAAAGTGAATTTTTCGATTTTTGCAATGGGGGATTTTGTTAGCAAAGAACTTGCATCAAATTTTGTTTGTGGAACGAATATTCTTGTGCGGACACGTTGAATGCCTTTGGTGATCAAACAATGGCACAAAAAAACGTTTATAAGTGGTACAACGAGTTCAAAGAGGGCCGAGAACGCGTTGAAGACGAACCGCGCTCTGGACGACCATCAACGTCTACCGACGAGGGCCACTCCAAAAAATCAAAGATTTGGTGCTTGAAAATCGTCGATGGACAATTATAGATTTCGCTGATGGTGTTGGAATATCATTTGGCTCAGCCCAAACCATTTTGAAGAAGTTTTCGTGTCTCAAACGCGTCAAGTCTCGATTGGTACCAAAATCGCTCAATTTTTTGAAGAAAAAAAAGCGTCGCGTTGATGAGTGTGAAACTTTGCTGTCTGACTATCAGGACCACTTGAAATGCTTCATTACTGGAGACGAGACTTGGATTTACGCATACGACCCTGAAACCACCGACCAATCCAGCGAATATCGTGCAAAAGGTGAAGCAAGACCGAAAAGACCGCGGCAAAGTCGATCGAAAATCAAGGTCATGTTGACAGTTTTAATTGATTATCGTGGTGTGGTGCACTATGAATTCCTTCCGCCGGGCCAAACTGTCAACAAAGAATATTATTTGAGCGTTATGCGTCGTTTTCGTGAAGCTATTCGTCTGAAACGGCCGGAATTATGGGCGAACAACTCTTGGTTCCTTAATCACGTTAATGCACCATGTCATATTGCATTGGTTCTTCGCGACTTTTTTTGCCCAAAACTCGACTCATATCGTTCCGCAACCACCGTATTCGCCTAATTTGGCTCCGTGCGACTTCTGGCTATTCAGCAAACTCAAAAGGCCAATTCGGGGACGCCGTTTTGACACGATTGAGGGGATAAAAACGGAATCGAAGAAGGTCTTGAAGGCTATACCGGAAAAAGACTATTCCGACTGTTTCGAGGACCGGAAAAAGCGTTGGAAAAAGTGCGTTTTATCGGACGGGGATTACTTTGAAGGGGATGAAATTGATTAGGAAGAATAAATAAAGAATTTATATTTTATAAATAAATCCACCTTACTTTTTGTTCACAGTGGTATATTAAAATAAAATAGGTGAATAACTCTCCCCCCCCCCCCCCGAAAAACAAAATTGCATAGTCAGCTACAGATAAGTAAATTTAGACCTTCTTACAAAATATACATTTTCTCATTAGACACTTAAACTACTTTATTATCCAACTAGACATTCTCCTATCACGACTTGCCTGTTTCCATTTCCAGCACTTTCGACCTGTTCCGACTATTTGACAATCCTCAATCGGAGTTGACAGATTTTCTTCCTATTTTTCAAGATTACCTTGAGTGAAAATGCCACACGCCTGAGGTCATCTTCAGCAGAAATAACATCAGGTGTTTTCTGTCGCCCTTCAAACTTTTTGGGAACAACTGTCTCTTATTTAGCGTGTAATTTTCCATTTAATTTGTCGACTACAATATATGAACCAATATCTGAATATTGGAAATTCTAAAATTTTATAATGTTTTTCTAATGAAGATAGGTCATTCAAATATAAGTGATTGTTTCAATTCCCACAATTTGTGAATAAAAGCTGATTAAAATTCTGATTTCTGTAATAAGCAGAATTAAATGTAGATATGGAAACAAACTTTTTAAATAGCTGAGACCTTGTGAAATATGTTCTTTAGCGTCTTCATAATCTTCCAGATCCATATCTCTCATACTTTTGATTTCCGTGTGTCCCCCACAGGTCACTATCGCCCATGACCAACCGGTTCATTGACTGGAGTGAGGTGCGCGGTAATCTTAAGTGGGTGCTGGCCGTTTTCGACCTTGCAATTGCTGTTGATCTCGATGGGGTCTGTGGTTTTGCGGGCCAAGTCGCTTGTTTGTAGCGGCTGCTCAAATTGCCCGCCCTGCTCTTCAAACTTTGCTCGTCCAAGATACACTTGTGTTGGCGCTAATGAGATTTCCTCCCACGAGCACGCCCATTATTAAAACTTGCCGGCGCTCACGACGACGCCCGCGTTTAGTGGTTGCCGTTATTAAAATCTACATACGTCAAAACTAAAATTTACAAAAGTTACTACTCGTATCATCAGCGTGTCAAGCTGTGGTGTTTTAGCGCGAGGACAGGGTCATGGCACAAATAATATTTAATTAACATTTATGGTTTATTTACTCCTCGGCACAAGAGATTGGGAAGTGGACATAAGATCCACACTTGAATAAAAATCGGCGGTGATATCCACTACAGGCCTTCGTATTGAAGAAGGTGATGAGGCCCGCGCAATCGCTATTACCTTTGTTTCCCAATACCTTCAACAACCATTTGATTAGTTCAGCCTTAAAGAATTGAAATTTGCATAGGTTACGCGGAAGGATGAATCACCTGGTGACGTCTGTAAGATTTTATTGATGAATGTCGAGAAAAAACCTAATATATCTAATGATACGAGGTCTTACATCATGCCATCAAAAACTCATTATTTTACGGAAATGTTGTGTTTGTTAGACTTAGTCACCGTAGCTCAAATTATATATATTTTGAGGAAAAACTGAGAAAAGTATAAAGTTACAAATATTAGTTCAAAATTTTTAAATGAACTTAAAATAATGAATAGAACACTAAGAAACTGCCAATTTCAGAATATACTCAATTACTCACCCACCGCGGCGGAGTAGATCAGTCGAGTTTGTAACGCGTGTATCTAGGTTTAAGTTTTTCTTTGTCTCGGAAGTGTTGTTCGCTGTGTTCTTGAGAATTCGAAACCGTGCACGTGCGTGGGGGTGGAGGAGATAAATATTTCCATTCAAGTAATTCCGTCTCCTGTCTCGATTGTTGGCCTCAACATGACAGAATAGTTAGTCATTGTTGATTACGGAACTGCAGCTGCGTGCTCTTGTAACAATGGAAGAATCAGTAAAACTGACGAAGTTTTCTAACAGTGAAAAAAGTAAAATACTCGGAGGATATAAGGGAGGAGATAAGCTTTTGAAAAAAGGACAGTTGTTCTGCGCTCAACGAAGCTGGTGGATGTGATTAAGAGAGGCTCCGTAAAGTTGTTGTCTCTGATATAGTTCGAGGTAGAATCGTCGTGAGAAAGAGGCCACAATTTGTTAGTGAAGAGTTCACAGAATACCACCACAGAATTTAGTACGACGGCTTGCCAGAATTAAATCCCGGAGGCCGACGCCTTAGCCAGTGATCAACCCCTGAGTCGACGCCAGTACGTCGGTACGAGAGCTACAGCAGGCAACGAAACACAGAATAGCAGTACGCATGTGGTCCGGGCAGCAGATCTCTTCTATGTAAAAACCACAGGTGCCTAAGATAAGAGTTTTCATGTTTAACTTTAATAAACTTATATAAAATTTCTTTATTGGTCAAATATTTATTTTGATTTAACGTAAAAACCCAGCCCACAAAAATAATTCTTTACAAGTTATATATTGTAGCGGCTTGAAAAAATAGTTCAAGTAGAACACAGAAAAAGTATGGAGTTACAGAATAGCTAAATAAATAGAGAAGATGAGCGAATGGGCTATGTATCTCGTAAAAGTGTTTCAAATATAAAATTACTTTCTCCCCGAATAATTATTGAAGAGCAAATTAAGCTCTATGCTTTATAATGCTATTTTGTACTAACATGTCAATAATATTAGGAAGTAGAACACTCGCGTTTTATCGTTAATAACTTTGGAAACTGAATCACGAGATTACTGAAAATTTAAACTTATCGTCATTTAATAACGAATTTATGGTTATAATATATAGCTTTAAACGAAATTTTTCGCGTTTGAATCCACCAAAACGCCGAGTTCGGCAATACGAAGGGCTGTATTGGAATCGATCAAGTAATACGACGCAATTTCGGTGTTGGAGTCGATCCAAGCGCGTTTGTTTCTCAGAATTCCAACTCTGATCATTTCAGTGAGACACCGACACAATCTCGTTTACCGCCGCCAACGTAACACTCCATATTTTTTGTTGAATAATTAGTCAGACTACTATTATGTATCTCCCAATTCTAAAGCCTCCGCCGACATTAGCAAGGCAGAACGTCAGCCGAAATCCATCCATTTCAATTAACAACGTCTGCTTTCCCAACGTTCAATTTTTTAAAACACCAAAGTAATGAATGGGACAGAGCTTCCATTTTTTTACATCACATTCAGGAGTCACAACATAACTCGTCTACAGACAAATATCGAAATGTATACTTAACATTTATGTAGATAATATTCAATTATTTATTATTTAACTATTATTTGTGTCTGCCAAATACAGTTACCGTTTTCTAATAATTAAAATAACGTATATAATACACTTATTATATTCGAATTTTTAAATAATAACCCGTTTATTCTATAAAATAGTGAAACATGCTGTAATTAATTCATCCTCTTTTTCCCTGTATGTAATTCCTACGTTTGTAGACGCTGTATCTTAACGATATATATACGAACGCTAGAGAAGGTTTGCTAAGTAAAACAGGAGCAGAAAGTTGAATAATATCGCTGACAATTTCCGCCATATTATTTTCTGAAACGGTTTTTTGACTACTTGTTCACTAAATGACTACCCAAGGCGGAAACGAACATTTTACAGGCAAATATGAGGCTCGAAGAATGTTTCATCCACTAATTAAGTTTTCTATCTAATAATCTATCGCCAATATTTAACTATTCTCTTTTAAGGATTGTTAAAATACAGATGAATTTGTAAACATCATTTCAGTTATATTTGTAATATAACAGTAATTTAAATATAATAATTACTGTTTGCGTTTCATCAAAATGAAAAGATGTTGATGGTACAGGTCATTAGGAGAATGAAGCTTGAGTGTAAATATTGTGCTATAAAACTACAAATATCTATAATTAATTTGTGTTAATTCAGAAAAAGATCGTCGTACAGAGGAATTGTAGAAACACACGTTTGGTACTTGATTTCGACCAATTAAATTTGATGGAACGCATTGTTCTAAATAGTTGAATTAACGATTGAGACAACTTAAAAACTGCAAAAAATATACTGTCGTTGAAATATATGAAGGATAGACACGTTAAACTTTGTGAAGGACATTAATTTAAATCTTCAAAAATTTACTATTCTTTTCATTTAATAGTTCCAAGTTGTGATGAGCTAAATTGTGACGTACAATTATTTAAATTGATTTAATAGAATTTTATTATGTGAGTGGTTATATTTATGTGATCGGCTCCATGTACTGCGGGTCTAGAACATTCTCGCGGGTTCACGTCCTGCGACACGCCAACAATACCGGCATCGGCCTTTGAGCCGTTAAGGCTCACTACAACTTACTTACAGTTGTACCTTATAATAATTGAAAATCTCAAACAAGTATGAAACGAATGAAGCAATTCAACCAACGTCTAAGTACAAATATCGTTTCCAATATACCATTTAGAGGTGAAATAAAATAGAAATATTAAATCCCAAACTCAAATTACTCCTTTACTAATTTGTTTTATAGGCATCATTTTCCATCAACTTTTATATTTTTATGTTGTTAATCAAATCATGGATCTAGAACATTCTCGCGGGTTCACGTCCTTCTCCACGCCAACAAAACCGGAGTCGACTTTGAGCCTTAACTGTCACATCCGCATTACAGTTCTTCTAATTTTATTTTGTTTGTCATCAGCTATTAATTTATGATCCATTTATTCAGATTTTCTTTCTATCTCACGGAAAAGATATTCTTATTAGAAATTTAGTAGTTTATTTGCAACATGAATGTGTTTTACAAACAAAAAATATGAGAAACGAAGTTTAGATTTTTGACTCGAGTGTTTCTTTGAAAAACTTTGCGTCTAGTGTGTATACTTTTGCTGCAGCATATCAATAAGTGATTTCCCTACGCAAGTTATGTGCTAGGGAGTAGAACACAGATAAGGGAGAGATTACATTGTTGGGGGGACGTCAAAAGCCCATCCAAGTAATCACTTTCAGAGAACAATTTCGCCGTTTGTGTTTGTATTGTTCTCATCTGTCAAAAAGCTTTTGTCCGTTGCGACCATATATCAATGGCTGAGTGGTTAAGTTCCCCTTTTATTGCAGAGTTCAATGTGACAGGCTCTCACCCCACGATGAATCGCCCAAGTTCGAGGAGTTGTAATTGCTTGCCAGCGCCGTTCGACTATTCTCAGTTTCACAGCAGCTACACAGACATCTGCTATCCGCATCTGCGAATCTCACTCGACCACCAAATTCGGCATTTCAGCGAAACTTGATCGAACCTATTTGAGGGCGACGCTCACAGGAAGGACTAAATGAATAAAGCTCAAGTTTTACGAGTACCATGAATCGTATTTCATATCAATCATCTGCAGGGTTTGGTGATTTTCATGCATAATTTAAAGGCCAATGGATCCACTGTTTTATCTAAATTATTTATCTAAATTTAACAAAAAATTGAGAATCTAAAATTTCCCACCATAGTCCCGTGAGTCTTTTGACGTTTAGAAATAAGGTTTTTCCCCATGTTTACAACCTTATATGTTTCCAAATAATTTTGGTACAATACATGTGATCTTCCTAAATTATTCTTGTAACACTTTATTTTACATTTTAGTTTCCATTCAAAAAATGATTATTACATTTAAGTGTCTCGTAAAGCGAGCCAAAGTTCACTGTTTTTCAAAGATTTATGCCTTAACCAATAAAATACTGGATTGGGGTTTTACTCGTGTATTATAACTGGACATATATGATCCAAACAAATAACTGTGTTAAAGGATCAGGATGGAAAAAAATTGACTGAACCAGGAATCGAAACTCAGATGGCTAATAGCACCCTTGAAACTAGCGGGGGTCCTGGGTTGGATTCTCGGTACGCTCAAGATTTTCACATACTGATCCTTTAATTACATGTTAAAGCTTTGCAAGCATTTCTTCTGTTCTTCAAGTAATGCTATGTTTATATATAAAAGTTTTAATAAGAACTATTTTATTTTGTCACACCTTAAAAGAGAAAAGATAATTTTCGTTCTGTCGTTTTTTTTAGGGCAACAGGCTACATGAGGGTGATCCACATTGGGCAACTCCCCTTTAATATCATAGGAAGGGATTTGAAAGGGGGGATGTGGAAGGGTAGAGGAAGGTAGCCAAGGGTTACTAGGGCCCCCTGGCTATATTTTAAGGATCCTACCCCGTATTCGCCTAAAGAAATGCAGGGAAAACCCTAGGAAAACCTGCATCGGGTAGGTCGGGCATTGTGTACTGGTCCCACGCCCTTCCGATAGCGGGAGAGGAGTTTGCTGTGGGGACGCAGCATTCCCTTCTCCGTGCCTCGACCAGTTTAGGAGGCAGCTGGCCGACTATTACAATGGGAATAGCGGACAACTCTTACCGTATGCCCAAGGTCTGTGACCCCGGAACATACACCTCTCACAACAGGCCGAGGTGCCTCAGCTTTTGGGAACCTTAGTTCAAAAATGGAGAGGAAAAGGCATCCCCAAAGGTAGCCCCTTCGTATCTCTTCTAAAAGGTTCGACCTGCGAGAGAATATCCCTCCCAGGTTACCTGCGAGAGAATTCTCCCGCAGTATTCGTTCTGTCGTTTTATTTAGGAAAATTTGACTATTTCAAATCGCAAACTATAGGCAAGAGATCGGCAAAATATATACCAATTTAAGACCTGTTCGTGACTTCTAGGCTCGGTCGTTTTCTTTAGGTGTAACTGCAGTCACAATAAATTACGGTAATAATAAGAAAAATTAGAAAGAAATTATGAAAAAATTGGATATTTATCTCTTTGTTTTTTAATTTAATACTGAAATCTTACCTGGGACTAAATACTGTATTCCCGAATTTGTTCTCAGTTATTTGAATATTTACGGACCTACAAATCATAACACTTAACATTGTGTTGAATTATTGTCCACAAAAAATTGAATTTTTCAGTAGAATAGATAACCGTTTATCACTAAGTTCATCTATAACAAACATTTTAACGTTACATGATTTTTACATTACTCCAATCCGATCGTTTCTTACAACCTACCAAAAGTCGAGCTCATCACATTCTTCAGTTTTTCACGCCATCTGTCCAAACGGCTGCCTTCGTGTCTCTTATATTCCCCTGCGTACAGTTTCAGTATTTTCTTGGGCCCCTCCATCATCCAAGCCTTTTTGCGACTTTTTGCAGTTCCAACGCCTTTCTTCGTCCCCCTACGTCTGTCACATTTGTCGTGCTTTTTGCGCAATCAATCCTGTCTCGATCTGCTATTTTGATTGCTAACATACTTCATTCTGCGTTCCCTCATGTAACGTGTTCTGCGATTACTGTCATTACCATCACATTTAAAGAATACGTCTATTTACCGCATATGTAATAGGATGGTCTATGCTTTGAGCAGGTTGTAGAGAATTGTAGGGAGTGAGTAGTATAAATATATATTATATTCATCATTATTTGACAATATAAGAGTCCTATCGAATATGACCTGTATTTTATGAAACATTTTATTAGTTTATTTATTTACTAGCTGGACACCCAACTTCACAATGGGATTGGAAACGGAAAACACGGTTATCAGCGTTAGTAATTAATAAGAAAGAGAACCAATCCAGACAAAATAAGTGATAATTAAACCACACAACGTTTCTCGGATCCTTTGTTCCTTTCATCAGGTGCGTATAGGAACCAAGAGCGACACAAATGCACTCGTCAATTGACAAAACTCAAAAGCGATGAAAACGCAACGACAATGAGAAAGCCTAATGGTTATCGTATCAATAAGGGAGCAACCACAATGGGAAAGCAGAAGATTTAGCCAATAAAATGCATGTTTAGAATTGATGATATGTTTGGAGACTACAGACTGTTATGTGTATTAAGGGAACGTTTTGTTTGCCCTATGCAGCAGGAATTACAATTAGAGCTAGAGAATTTGTAAACAACACAATGTTTGCTGTAGGTGTCAAGTGGGTCTTTGTGGTTTTTAATCAAGTGGCAAAGAGTATTAGTAGATCTGTAAATGATGGATATTTGATAATCTTTGAAAATTTGGATGAATTTGTGATATAGAAATTTGTAATACGAGTTGTCTTAATTGGTTATTTTTATTATTAATAATTTTCAATCAGACGTAAATTTTTTCATTTTATCGGCGTTAGTGTTAAGTTTTTTTATATAAATATTTGTCTATGATTGATAGTGTCTACCATTTTCCTTTAACGTGTTACAAGTCATTGGTCCATTCAAACGTTTTTTTTATTGAATACTGTTTGTAATTATTTTTTAGGGTAACACGTTACATGAGGGTAATCCACATGGTGGCAACGCCCCTTTAATAGCATAGGAAGGGATTTGAAAGGGGGGATGCGGAAGGGTAGAGGAAGGTAGCCAAGGGTTAACTAGGGCCCCCAAATTCTTGACTCGCTCTATAAGATCTACTGTTGGTTACGTTACCTTGAGAGAGAAAAAGAGAGCTTCTGACAGATCGTGGAGTTGTGATTTGTGTTCTCTATTGTCAGAGATTAAGTAAGGAGTAGTATTAAGAATTAAGAGCATAGTAAAGAGCGGGATATGTATATATAAACACAAGGAAATTGTAAACAGAGTTTAATGAATAAATGATTGTCTTACTTTAACGTTCTGACGCTCATTTCTTTCTCTTTTTTAGAATTTCATCGAAATGAGCCAAAAGTTACTAATCTTATTTTGTTAGCCTGCGTCTCGAAAATTCAGTTTCTCTTTCTTAAGGAGATGAATGACAATTTAAGATAGCCGCAGACGTTATTTACTGCTTCAGAAGAGAAACCGGCCGGTAATTTTTCTGCAAAGGGAACGAAATCTCTGTCCAGGATTTAATAGGCCCACTTGCTGTCTTCGCATTGCGGACAGAAGTTTTATATTGCTGATAAACTCCGTACTTCAAAGAGAAAAGTTTCATCCATATCGGTCCGACTACGTTCTTGTGAAAAGCAAACCAAAACGATCGGTTTCGGGACCCTTTTACGGGTAACGTAGCTGAAATTACCCGATTTTAAGTAACGCAGAGACAAAACTATGATTTTATATTATTGATATTCAACAGAAATTCTCATTCCAAGGATAGGTGAATGTGAATTAAATAAATGAGATAGAAACTACTCTACTGTCAAGAATTATTTTTTTGAGGTCGGTTTTTACGTTAAATCAAAATAAATATTTGACCAATAAAGAAATTTTATATAAGTTTATTAAAGTTAAACATGAAAACTCTTATCTCAGGCACCTGTGGTTTTTACATAGAAGAGATCTGCTGCCCGTACCAAATGCGTACTGCTATTCTGTGTTGTGTTGCCTGCTGTAGCTCTCGTACCGACGTACTGGCGTCGACTCAGGGGTTGATCACTGGCTAAGGCGTCGGCCTCCGGGATTGAATGCTGGCAAGCCTTCGTACTAAATTGTGTGGTGCTATTCTGTGAACTCTTCACTAACCAATTGTGGCCCCTTTCTCACGACGATTCTGCCTCGAACTATATCAGAGACAACAACTTTACGGAGCCTCTCTTAATCACATCCATCATCTTCGGTGAGCGCAGAACAACTGTCCAGTTTCCAAAAGCTTATCTCCGTCCTCTCCATTATATCCTCCCAATCTTTTACTTTTTTCATTGTTAGAAAACTTAGTCGAAATGCCAGTTGACTGATTCTTCCATTGTCACAAGATTTATAGCACGCAGATGCAGTTCCGTAGTCAACAATGACTAACCATTCTGGCATGATGAGGCCAACAATCGAGACAGGACACGAAATTACTTGGATGGGAATATTTATCTCCTACAACCCCACGCACGTGTACGGTTTCGAATTCTCAAGACCACAGCAAACAACATTTCCGAGACAAAGAAAAACTTGAACCTAAATACACGCGTTACACTACAGTACCGTGATTCACGGTTAAGTTAGCAGATTCTTCGCCTGTTTCGTACTAGTTTTTTTTTGTATATAAGGTAAACTTGGTTTAAATTTTAGTTAAAATTGAAAAAGTAATTTTTATTTTAGGTCTAATTATTAAGTTTCTATTTCCTATGCAAAGGTTTCGCCTTAAAATTGGTCTAGCGTTCAATTCCGGTTCTGTCGGGATTTTTCTAGATTATTTCATTCTGTTATTTATTATTATGGATTATACACGTTAACATGTTATAAATTTCTATTCTGTCACTGTGAAGAATCGGAAGTTGTATGGGAAGTAAAACGTGAGTCCGGCGCGCGTGGCTCCGTAGTATGCCAATTTCCTAGCCGGGGGTGGTTGTGAGAGGATTCCAGAAGGCCGCTAAGAGAATTTCCCCCTCGAGGAGGACTGATTGTGCAGCCTTTGCAAGTAGCGCGGGAAGACTGCAGTTAATCAGACCAACTGTGGCGAACCTCCTCCCTAGGAAGGGCGCCCGACGCGAAGCAATCACGTTGTTGTGGAGGATTACAACTCGTCCCGACAATGTGCTGATTTCTGGTGCTGGAAACTAATAGCACATTGACGACCCTTACAATGTCGCCCTTAATAATCACGCGGTCGGCGACGAGGGCGGGACTCGGGAATCAATTCAGAGGTCCTTCACAAAGCTCCTGCAAACGACGCGGCCTCCAAACCCAATTATCACGTCGTGTCCTAATCAGTAACCACCCTAATATTGGCAACATTTCTAATACTATATTGAATTTTTCACTTACAAGACGAATGTCGCATAACAGTTCTGCTTTACGTCAATATCCACATCAACCTAATTGTAACGACGTGAATAATTTGCGTGAGATCTCAGCATCGAGTTTCTCGTAATTGTTGTACATCTCTGGCGATGTAGTCATGCACTCGACGCGAATAAGATTCTCAACGTTCCAAAGACGTAGCGACGGAGTCCTCATTAAGACACGAGGAGTTTATGAAGCACAGCGGGATTATACGTCAGGTGGAGTCTGTGGCATCATTTACGGTTTGCTGTAAACATTTTAATATTAATGTGTTGTCGTAATTAGGTCAAAAATAAATTATATGCGTAATATTCTGGCATTAGGAAAATTGTGAAATATTTTTATTTTCGTCGAAAGATAAAATAGATTATGTCTACGGATATAGCTTCACATTATAATGATATCATTAATGACCTACAGGGTGAAACTATTCATCCTGAAAATTAATAATTGTTTTCTAAACACTTAATAAAAAAACCATTAAAAAACAGTGTACATTTTTACTTGAAGGAGGAAGGATGTATTACTTCATGATCAACATGAAAATTGTGTTGAGATCCATTGTACATGAATGAGAAATAAAGTAGGAGAATAATTCCACCAAAAAGTTTTCTTAATTTTTACCCAATTATTCAGAAATTAATATGCAGTATCATTAATAGTATTTCGACAAACGCCTTAATTGTCGGAATAAAATATATCATGTCTAAGAATATTTACAATGCCTTACGAATAATATCACTTATTTATGTTTCAATATATTGCATGGAAAACTATTTCATACATTTATACCGGAGTAGCGGATTCTTGTTTCAAAGATGCAAATGCGAAGTTTCCTACCCGATTCTGCGAACCATGTGTAGACTAGTGACGACCTCAAGCACATTAAAATTGTGTGGCTTTTTCAAAATCTCTTTTCAAATTAGCCAGTAAATAATAATAGAATCCTGGTTAATGTGAAACACGGTGATATTAGGTAACATGGCGTTTGTCCGCTTTATTCTGATGTTAAATTTAAATTAAGCATTAAATCCGTTAATTGTAGATTATTTTAATGTAACAGTATTTAATCGACGATAAAATTGTTAACATACGTAACAGATGGAAAACTCAAACTGACTTACATTATTTGTCTGTCAGACAACTTCAAGTAGTTTTTGTAGGGGTGGAAATCCAGACCAGTTGAAAAAGACTTCCCCTCGTGTTTCGATTGAACGAAATATTTAATGTATACAGAAATTATAAGTCACGCATTTCGATTACGAATGGTTTTAAACTTCCTCTGTGGGAATACTTACATTTATCTGTTTAAATCCAATTCTACTTCAGACTGATTATTAAATAATGAGTTTCATAGTTGAAAAACAATTTTGTTTTTTGTCTACGAATTTACGTACTTTTAAAATGCTGCAGATTTATCTAATAAATAAAGTAGACTGTGTGTGTGTGTGTGTGTGTTCCACATACCAATATACACCCGAAGAGAAAATTTGGCCAAATTGTGTACACGTGTTCCTTTCTAACCAGAAACAAAAACTGAGGGGATAAGACATAACAACTACCCCTGGTGACGGGCTGAAAATTTTCAAACGTACTAAAACAACCGATATTTTCTTGGAAAGAAATTTTTTTCGGGATCGCTTCTCGGAAGGCATGGGATAAGCATTCCCTCTGCATAGGTAGCTTACATCACTTCTTGACTAATTGATTAATGTATTTAAATAAATACCCGGGCAACCGGGCCGAGTACTCAGATAGTTAGAAATATAATTAACAGTCTCCATATTTTTCAGTATTTCTATTCTAAAGGCAATATAAAAATCCATACTTGATTAATTCAATTCAGAATTTTCTGAGAATGTGGAAATCGATTCCACGTAAAAACGTTAGTTATGAGTTTGAACAGGAGAATTCTACACATTTTTTTTAAAAAAATAAACTTTTTACAACAAATTGAAATTATTATTACAGTGCGACTGGTTTGAAGTTACCTGATTATTGGAAAAAATTAATTGTTATTTATTTATTTATTTTATTGTGTCGATTTCTTTAAATTAAATGTTAGTATTATGTTGAAGTTAATATTGTAGAAGAAAACAGTTGGAAATACGGTTTCAACAGTAAATCCTCATTTTCTCCTCCTAGAGAGAGATAGAAATACAATTTACGGCAGGTAGCTTAGTTAATATATTTATTAAATTCTTTCTAGCCTAATGGAGTCACTTGCATCTTATTATGAATGATGGTGGATGGTCTGTGAATAATTTTTCGTATTGAAAACCTTCTTATGGTGAACGATTAAAATCACGTTTAGTCAATCTGAAGCATTTTATAACTTGATATATCCTGAAAAAATCTGGCAAAAGTGAATATATAGAAATGTAATTAATAAATCAAATCGGATTCGTAACGAATAAATGCCACTGAATTTATATCAGGACATGTTTATAGTTACACTACACATCGGGAAGTCTGGTCGCAATAAAAACAAACCTTAGTTGCGTTTTTCCATTTATGTTTCCATTATTCCATTCATCACACACTATCATTTCCGGCGGACTAAATTTTGGCCCCATAAATTTCGTACATAGTATTAAGTTTGTTTTAACTAATAGTCACATGTTGGAGGCATTAAAACGTACGTTAATGTTGCATGTGGTTAGATTTACGTTCCCGATACAGTGATGCGCTACGAGTTTCAAAATATTAACGCCTTTGCGGAAACCATATTTCATCCAGAGATTGGCGGGTGCTAAATATTTATCAACAACGCTGAATATTGTACGGTGCTCTGGCGTTCAGTACCAACATGCATTATGGATATCCGGCCCATCTCAAGGCTGCCAAAGGAGCATTTTGAATGGCTCATCTCCGAAACATGGCTTACGTGTCCCTGCTCTACTGTTATTGAATGCAAATGGAGTGGCCAGCTATCTTCAATTCAATATATTATGCAAGTATTTCAGAAAGAGGAAGGATTTGTCTGTTCATGTTCCCCGAATATTCATCAATTTTCACAAAGTAGCTTTGATTCAGAAGCATTTTCTTAGCATATTAAGACAGAAAACTGACGAATTTACTTCAAAGAATACAATTATTATTATTTTCATCGACGAAAATGCTCTAATGTCTTCCTAGATATTAAATTTATCATAAGTTAATATTTTCTCCGATTATGACTACTTGTATCGAAATTAATTTTCCTGTTATTTTTTCTATTATTATATTATTTATAATCATAACTTCAGATATTGATTTATAAAAATATATTTTACGAAATAATTTACAATGTTATGTACTACTTTATGAAAATAAAAAAATACATTTAAAATACATCTACTACTCCCTAAAAATTTTAAGCTCAATATATTCAACAACCAGAACCAATTACCTTTCTGATGAGGGTTACGAGATAATTGTGAATCTAATAATACTTGGAAAATGACGGAACATCGTCGAAAGCTCCTGTGTAAGGCTTAGTGGTTTTAGTAAAACCCATAATAATAAAAAAAGATGAATAAATTGAGGTTAAACAATAAGCAATCCAGTTTAACATTATATAAAAAATGTAAGTTAAATATGTCAACAACTATTGTTAAAGTCTGGAATGTGGTAATGACAACAGAATTCAGAATTTCGTATCTGAAACGTTACACAACTTCATTCACATAAAAGGGTTATCTGTTAGATAGTAAAATAGGTAAAAAAAACTGTAAATGGTGTGAAGAATCAAAATGACACTATTAAGGTTTCGATAATATTTGATTCTTTTTAAAGACGTAATATAACAAACATATTCTATTTATACTTTAATGGAGCCATGTTTCAAGGGTATGAAATGAGTTTAGAAGTGTTACGTAATTCTTACTATCCTTAGGGGTGGGGATGGAGGGGAGTTACAAGAAACTAACGTGAGTACATCCGAGGTTCGAGTCAAATCCGGGGTTATAGATGCCGCTGAGTTTAATTATTACAACCAGAGCAACGCCGCGCACCCAGATATTTATTAATAGAAAGATTTTACTGTTAGACATAACATTAGACTATTACCTTTGATTATTGTAATGTAATTAATTCTTAGAAATCCAAAAATTCCTTTTTAGAATAGAAGGAGTGGCTAAGCTAAAATGTGTCTATTTCATTTTAAAATTGTTTGGTTAGTTTCTGAACTGTTTTAATATGTTAGGTTATCTTGTTGAACAGGGTTAATAGTCTATAGTATACTCCCTTCTGTGTAATTGATACTTATTCACATTATTAATAAAAGTTGTTTTTATTTCTAGTGTTAAACTTCTGAACATATGTTATAAATAAATTTTTATTGTTAATCACAAAGAGCGTTAGTAGGGTTGATGTGCTGACACCTAAATTTTCAATAAGTCCTCCTCGACTAGATGGTCTTGAATTGACTTGACATTAAAATTACCTATTTTTAGAGAAAAATGCATTTTCTTTGATGAAGAGTCTCCCCAAAATATTATGAAATGTGACAATAAATCATGAAAGTATTCATTATACACTAATTTTCGTGTTAGAAAGACACAAATGTAAGAAACGTTACGTTTACTTTTAAATTAGTTATTATATGAAACTTTCAATGTTCTACAACTTATTAAAAAGCACCATTAATTGATATTTCCTTTGGAAGTTTTTTATTAGACGCAATTTCTTAGATATGTAAATAAAGTTTTTCTAAAGGGCTTTTCGAATATAAAGCAATGTCGGTTTATACGAAATGAATCGATATGCCATATAAAATTTGACTAGTAGATGTAATTGCTTTTCTGAGCAACTCTACTCGACTTCGCGGCCCATGATTGCCTCAGTCGGTTCTTACAAAGTTGACGATCTTTGTCTCGTGGAACCCCAGTTGTCATATGTAAAGAAGAACGTGACACCTAGGCCTCCCCCTGTGAAGAATTTTGTCTGCGACATTTGTTTGCGGACACGAGTCGTGTTTGGAGTGAGTGGCTTGTTCACGCTAGGGCAGTCACCAGAAATGATCCGTGGAGGCGTCTCTTCTTTCCGGTCCACTGACGACGTCGCAAACAAAGGAGGATACCACGGCTTGGAGGCGGCGCACGACAACCTATTACGGCAAGCATTCGCCACAAAGAAAAAAAACACGCGTATTTAAAAGAATGGCCGACTCTTTACAATGCAGCTTTGCTATGTATAAAAATAAAACCGTTTTTCTTTACGCATCACGGTTCATAATTAGTGAAATTTCAATGGTATTTGTGGAATACAAGCGTTAATACAATTACAGTAGTGTATCGGATAAAAATGTTAATGAATAAACAAAAATCAAC
Organism: Zhengitettix transpicula; assembly: GCA_037074705.1. Taxonomy (NCBI): domain Eukaryota; kingdom Metazoa; phylum Arthropoda; class Insecta; order Orthoptera; family Tetrigidae; genus Zhengitettix; species Zhengitettix transpicula. Next base: position 42,175,190 of record CM073591.1, on the reverse strand, counting down.
AATCACTATTTGTTCTTTGGTGTTTAGGGCACTGTAAATAATAGATATAAGATGAGGGATATTTAGAAAGATGAGGGATATTTAGAAATGCGGCTTCAAACAGAAACGATGTCTTTAACGTTTATCCTATTCACGAATTTTGACTGATCTTTAAAGCTTTGATGTTATTTATTCTATTCAGATGAGGAGGCCCTTCTCAGCTCAACTCAAAGGAACAGAATTCATAGTTATTGTCCTTGTGAATGGAATAAATTACACTACCGGCCATCTCGACAATAAATGGTCACATCTTCCCAAGTATCTGACGCTATTTCTCAATTCTGTAGTCCACGAGTTTACAATCTTGTAGACGTGGAAATTTTCTAGAGGTTGGAGATAATTTTTAATTTATCATTACTATTACGTATTTAAATTATTGATTTGTGATAATGATGGTTCTTTCTTTAAATATTTCATTCTGGTATTTTATTTAATGAATAGAATTTTAATCTAACATTGAAGCTTAAACAGAAATATAATTATATGAAGTTAATTTTTTCAGATCTTAATGGTTTCTTCTCGTTTATTGATTTTAATTTTATTACTCCGCCATCTTCTGCCACCTTACAGTTCTATAATTTCTTATGGAAAAGCCGATTCATACTAATGACAGTTGTCTTGAAATATAAGTCATGTGGCCCGTGGTCGAATTATATATCGTAGATGTACGTCTTTATCTTCTTCTTCTGATTTCGAGGATTAGGCGTTTAGCCTGTTTCAGCTTCACCTCACCATCTCAACCATGATCTTCCAACACTCCTTTTGCCTAATGGTTTATATTCCAGCACTTTATCTGTCTCTAGGCATTCTATCCACCTTTTTTTATACCCTTTTAACTTATCTCTGATCTCCTGAACACTTATTTCCTCCCTTATGGAAGTACTCCTTATTTTATCCATCCTTGTACACCCTTTCACTGCTCTAATAAATTTCATTTCAGCTGTCACTATTTGTTTGAGCTCTTTATGTTTTGTTACCCACAATTCTGGCCCATACAACATTATAGGAACTGCCATCGCCTTATAAAATTTAATTTGTGTTTCTTTTCTGGTTTTACCTTTTAACGTTCTTATTATTGTCCCACATATCCTCTGAAAATTGTATAATTTATTTGTGATATATTTATAATAATTATTTTTGTTCCACCCATGCTATTTGATAGTATGTTGAAAATGTAGTGTTGTTTCGGGTGTGATAACGGTACAACATGTCTGGTTCTGAGACGACTGAATTTTTTAATAATATTTTTTTACATAATAAGATAAAATACAAAAGAATTGATGATAAAAACACCATACATTGTTTCTGGAAATCTTGTTCCTTTCTTCAGGTGCAAGAACGACACAACCGCACAATACAAACTTGTTCCTTCATTCAAGTGCCAAAAATGCACAAGAGCCAAGAGAGCAAGTTTCAAGAAACGTTGTGTGGTATTGAAATCATCACTACTTTTGTCTACATTCGTTTACTTTTTCTTATTATTAATTTTAAAAACACGTGTTTTTCATTTAATTATTATTATGAACTATATAATCGAATTTAATTCATAACGAGTTTTTATTTCCATCCTTTCATAATATAAGGAAGAATATAACTTAGAGTGTATTTGTGTTGTTCTGAATGTTATGAATGATTCATTAATAGAATAGGGTTGCCGATTTTTTCTTATAGGTATTGTACACACCTGGAATATGTTTATATTTGGCAACAGTGTAATTATCCTGCTGTGACTGTGTTATTTTCATATACATATACAATTATTGACAAATCTATAAAACGTAATTCTATAAAAGTTTCAAATATCAAAACGAAACATGTTGAGTTTTAATCTGCTTAATTAAATACTAATTAAAAAATTCAAATTCATCGTATTTTAATATGCTTCTTTAAAACGCAAAATGTTAACTTCATGTGCAGTAAATGTTTCCAGTAGTTTCGTAAATAAGATACATAATTTAGGAAGTCATTATTTTTCTATAACGTTAGAATAAATCTCGTATCAAATCCAAAATGTACAATATTCATGTATGCTTTTTTTTTTTGGGGGCAACAGGCTACATGAGGGTGATCCACATTGGGCAACTCCCCTTTAATAGCATAGGAAGGGATTAGAAAGGGGGGATGCGGAAGGGTAGAGGAAGGTAGCCAAGGGTTAACTAGGGCCCCCGGGCTATGGTTTAAGGATCCTACCCGGCATTCGCCTAAAGAAATGCAGGGAAAACCCTAGAAAAACCTGCATCGGGTAGGTCGGGCATTGGGTACTTGTCCCACGCCCTTCCGATGACGGGGGAGGAGTTTGCTGTGGGGACGCAGCTTACCCCTCGCCATGCCTTGGCCTGTTTAGGAGGCAGCTGGCCGACTATTCCAATAGGAATAGCGGACAACTCTTGCCGTATGCCCAAGGTCTGCGACCCCGGAACATACACCTCTCAAAACAGACCGAGGTGCCTCGGCATGTGGGAACCTTAGTTCAAAAAAAAACAACCAGAGAGATGTGAGGGCATCCCCAAAGGTAGTCCCCGCCAGAGCTCTCTTCATGTATGGTGTATTTATGGTACGTTTAAATATAATTAAACTTTATTCGCGTAAGAGTAACAACCAAAGAAAGAGCATATATGATCGGCGACCCAAATAGTACAATTTTTGCATTCCATAGTCTTAATAAAAGTACAGTTAGAGAAAAAAACGTTTATTTCCCGTAATGTCGTTATTCTTGTCCCCTGCAAAGTTTTACTCATTGACCAGCGGGTTGCATACGTTCCCTACGTTCAAAGGGAAATGGCTTATTTTACAATTGCATTTATGGAACTTATTGGAATGGACTTTTAATTCCCTATGAAGTTGTATAAATATTAGTTAATAGTTCTCAAACCCCCTACACATTACACATTCGTAATTTCGGCATATTTAACATCAAAACATTTGAAATACCTATAATATGATTTTATTTATTAAATAATTCATGAACATTCAGTCGGACGTAATAAAAGAATACAACACCAACAATAATAAAAATAAAAATTCCTTCAGGTATAGTTTATTTAGAATTCGTGAATATTATTGTTTATTTGAATATCCAGTGAGCGTTTACTTGAAATTATTTTCTTTTTTTACCGGAACTGTTTTTATTGAGTAAACAGCAGCGATCCTTGGGCTTCCCTTTCACAATTGAAGTCCTGAGGCTGTTGTTGCTGCACTTGAAAGCGTGCAAAATTTTAATTACGCACGGCGCTCACTACGTATCACATACGCAATATTCGTGAGGCAATCAGTCTAACGAGCCGCTCCTCTCGTTAAAAATGTTGGTTTATTCTCTTCTCCTGCTGCACCGGCCTTAATAACGGCACCGTTTGAAAGACCGTGACGGCCTTAAGTAAATTTCATCGCTTTGCTTTGGAGTAATGCATTAAATGTGGCCGCCATCTTGTCTTCAATGGAAAGCACGAATTGAGGCTCAAATATTTGCCCTTTTCTTGGTTACGAGAGACGTGAGTCAACTGAAGGGCTTCATCACGAAATGAAGTGTAAATAAGCACGTCTTATATAGGCGATAAGAATTCAGCAGTCAGGAATAATTAAACAAACTAAAACAATTGTACTAAATTCAAGTGATTTTTTTTTAAAGAAAACGACCCTGAAGATTCTGTAACAGGTAGTGCGGCTAACGCCACTTCTAAGATACTGCTACAACTCGTGAACGATTACAAGTATTGATATACAAGGTTTAACGACATCCGTTAACTTATATAAATGATTATATAATTAACATTATATCAAGGTTAGCATGCAGTGAACAAGATAAAATTGTGAGTTAAATTGCATAACCAACTTCCTATACTTTTGTTGAAGATTTTTAACAAATAATAATTGACTTTCAAAGAAACAATTGCATTTAATGAAAGTATGGTCCATCCCTTTGCATCTTCAAGCTTTCACACACGTTTAACCGCCATTGCTGATCAACATCTTTAACATGGCCCCTCGAAATTTTTAAAACAGTAGATAATAATGTCAAGCCTCAAGAACTGTACGAGATAACATTGACGTATTCCATTAAAACTATTTCTGACGTGATTCTGATTAATTCATTTTGCCAATGAGTGTTAAGTAAAATTATGTCAAAGGATATTAATAAGTATATAAAAAAATTGAGTGTAAAGAGAGGGCAGGAGAAGTTTTATGAAAGTACGTAAAATTAAGGTGTGTAGAGTTCTGGCAATACATACGTAATTATGTGAAGCCACGTTCAGATATAGAAGCCGTTTAGGTAGAATAATCGGCGTGCTTGAGTGAGTTTGATAACGTTCTTATTATTTTTCCACTAATAATTAGATGAATTTTCCCCCTTTCTTTCTGATGCTAAGTTGAAAATACTTGAACTTAACTGAAAAATCGGCTATTTCTTGAATTTAACTATTTTGATATCGAACCTAAATTAATGTAAAGTATGTGATTCAAATATAGATAATACGTTTAAACTTCATTCGTGGAAAAAAAGAGTAAATGGATGTATTCTACACACTATAACTATCTGAATAGTATAGAAGAGACAATTACTTGTAGGCTTTCCATATGTTGGTAGTTGTTATATAGATATAATTAAAAATAGTAAATTTTAATTTTGTCATTGAAACATTTATTTTATATCAATCAGATTTAACAATTTAATTCTGTACTAAATGGAAACTTTTTTAAAATTATGAAACAACTATTTTTCTCATATTTCTTTATTTACATATTGCTTTTACAATTTTTGGCCTGGAGTTTATGTTTTCTACAATTTTGAACTGGAAACAATCAATATGCCTCAAACTAAATTTTACAAAAATAATACATTTAACCTATCAAAAACCAATGCTCGACAGTTTTTTGTTTTCCTTTTTTCCTTCTTTTGACTTTAGTGAAAATTTTCACATGCAATATTAAAATAATTTGATTGGAATAAATGACACGAATTTAGGGAAAAACATCTCATGTTACTATCGATTAAATAACCAAAAAAATACATTTTCTGTCGCAAGAACGAAATGAAAAAGCAAAGTACTTTCACTGATAAATAAAATTTTGTTATCTCCTTGAAACACCTTGAACAACCGTCAGATTGAAAAATAATTTTATATTTTGGTGTTTAATTCTAACATTGACATATATGCATACATAAAAACGTAAGATTGTATTATTTATATTTTAACGAAGTAAATTCAAATAGTAATTTATATTATTTTTAATTTATTTTGAGAAATTATTGTATAAATTTTTATTGTACTTAATATAATTTAGGTCTATTACCTAATGAAGTCCCATACCAGCGGACGAAACGTTGTAATATTGTAATTTTTTGCTAAATTTGAATTGTTCAAGATTTATCTGTCGAATAGGCCAATTTTATGTTGTTTTTTTAAGACTGATTTTCCTTCGCAGCAGTAAAATGTGCTGTTCCAATTTCGTTTTGAGCTGTTATCCTGATTACGAATTCGTTAATAGTTTTTACGTTAACCGAATTTAGAGATTTATCTATCAGAGTTAGAGCAATAATTTTTCCTTGACTAAGCATGCGCTGATAAAAGATTAAATTGTCGCATGCAGACAATTTTTGCAGTGGAAAACCCGGCGCTTCGCTTTATTCGGAAATAGCAAGGGGCGCTTTCCAGCATCACAGCTGCACAATAGCGGCGGGATTCGCCCGGAAGGATTAAAAACACATTCATTACGTCCGGCGCCTGGATTTAGGCGGCGCCAGGCTTTGGGTCCGAATGTATCACTATCCCGGCCTGTTTACATGCGAGCTTTCATTGTTTCCCACTTCAATTAATCATATATCACCGCCATTGTTTACTTGCGCCTATTAAATATTTTCACGTGTGCCATGAATATGGGGCCCAGTACGGAATGGAATTTCATATGTTTGCATTGGAAAATTTATTCCTGCTAGGTCCTTAATGAACATTCAGCTAAGCTGAAAAGGATCTGCCGACTTTCAACAATGAATCGCGCATTAATTCTTTCGAAAATTAATTGTGCATGGGCATCAGTTACGTGTATACACTATAAATTTTTCACTAGAACTGAATAGGAACGCTCTTCGACGGCCATAAGCTCACCGTCGGAGACTCGACGAATATATTTGAAAGCATGGACACTACTAGGATTAATTAAAATTTTAAAAAGAAATGAAAAACAAACCTGAGTTATAGCGACTGCATGGAAGAACAACACGTATGGACAGAAAATGTACATGCATTGCCAAAAATGAAAATGTGTTATAATATACGAGTGCGCTAAAATACTTAGACTATTAAATAATTATTATTTCATTTTATGACACATAAACCGATACAGTCACTAAACTTTCACATTAAACGAATTTTTTATATCGGTTAGTCAGGATAGAAACTTGAACAATAAAATAAAGAAAAAAATAAAGCACATTCAATTTAAAGGTCCTTTAGAAAATGCAATCATGTTTATGTAGTCTGAGTTTCACGTTATAAAAGACATTCTGAATAATTTTCTTTCTCATTGATCATGTATTTAAAATTATTATTATAATAATAAATAATAAAAATTTATTGCTGCAACTTTTTATTAAAAGGTTTCCAGAAAAATTATATATTGATATTTATATAATCGCTTTGCCTCTATTTCGCTATGTTTCTTTTTATTAATTTTCAAAGCAGACGTAAATGTGTCATTTCAAAATGGTTAAATATTTCTTAACCGATATATATTTAAATATGAGAAATATTTTTTTTTATGATTTAGTGAACATATTGTAAACCTTTCTGGCCCTTTTAGATTTTGTATTGTTCGTTTATGGTATAGCAGACGTTTAAAAATGTCTGGGAATTGAATTCGGCGTTCATTTCTTACATGTGTTCTGTGAGGCTCCAATATAATGTTTTGGCTTCCTGTACTTCAGTATTCAGATAATAAATTTTAGCGGATAATTTCTTGTTTCACGTACGTGATTTTTCTGGAATTTTCATGAAATTTATATGTGGTAAGTTTATATGAGGAAGGGGGTAGTGTCAGGAAATTGGTAGACGAAAAATTCCAATCGACTCGTTATAAATTAGTATCTTATGGAGTAAGAAATTAAATGTTGTTTTCCAATTAAACACACCAAAATAATAATAACAATATTTCTCGAATTGTTAAAATTCAGACCTCTTGGGAAACAATTCATCACTAGCAAGTACCGCAGTCCCATTAAAAATGCAGACCTTGTCTCTTTATTTAGACAAGGGTTGGTAGCTTACACTAATGTATGTTAAAGCCTGTTAAAATTGGCACGGGCTTTTGGGAGCACACTTGTTGAGCACGGGTTATAGATGTAAATGCTGGTAGCGCGCACAGATGTCTGTAATTAGCGAGTGCGCATGCGCAGTAACGGGGGCGGGAAGGCCACGTGGGGGCGCCGTCAGCTGGCAGTCCACGGGCGGCGACGCTGCTCTCAACAGGTAGGCCAGCTAGCAATCACGTAGCGAACACCCGAAACTATGCAACAAGTCTACGGCAGTAAATATCTAGGACATATTGTAAGCGCCGTTACAGTCACGAATTGTTTCCAAAAAGAACTCCCATAAAGTGATAATAACCTATTAAATAAGAGATGATGTTTGAGCAGTATCCAATTTTAATTTATGCCATGGTTTATTTAGCTTATGCATACTATTTCAATTTAAATATGAGTTTTTTATGTAATAATTTTTAACTCATTTATACACACCGTCACCGAGAATAATATTCTACAGGGTCAAAAAGGAAATAGCAGCAAAATGCTAATGAGTAAATTTAGATTTATCAATTTCCTTAAATAATTAGTTATTTCATGTTCAAGGTTGCTTGACAGTTTTGTCCACATAACTAGAGAATTTGCGATCATTTATAAATTATGAAATCAAGTATTTTGGTTCATTTTTTTGTAGCCGCGAACATGCGAATTAAATTGCAATAATAATTAATGGCATTAATGAATATATATTTATTATTGTATAGCTAGATTTATCACTGATGTCTGTGGTTGTTATCCCAAGTAATTAATAAAACTAGGCACATTGTAAGAAATATATAAAATATTTTTTTTGATTGCCTTAAGACATTGGTCAATTTTATCTCAGGCTAAAATGATTCAAAACAATTGTAAATAAAATATAATTTCAAACTTACAACTCCATGCACACGTTGTTAATGGTTTACGAGTGTCCCGATATAAAGTGCGTATGTCGTTTGCAGAGCTAAGAATCGGTACACTAATTAGCGCCATTTGAGACATGAGATTCGTTGTTATTACTTGCGTACGTGTTCCTAAAATTTCGTGGAGTAATGTTTTCTAGTCTGAATAGAACGTATTTCGAGCCGCGGGAAATGATTCTCTTCCTGAAAGAAATTTTGTCGTAGTTATCTAGCAAACGGGAATGAATAGCCTCGACTGATCCGGGATTAAAGAAATTTCTTGTAGGAAAATGTGCGATTAATGCCGAAATAATATATTGTATTTTCGTTCTGTCGCAGGTGATCCACTGGAAATGATTCGGATAATTTATTAGGGTACATATATCGCCAGGACTTCTGAAAGTCTGCAAAAAATTTATTTTCCGTTTTGGTAATTTCGACACGGATATCGAAGCGTATAATGAAATACCAAAAAAAAATATTTCTTCTGAGAATTCAATCAGTTAAGTAATTAATAAATTGGTTTTCCAGTAATACTTTATATTTTTTACCGGAATATTTCTTAATTTTTCAGCGTCAATAGACATCGATAGATGTCGATTAGACATCGATGCGTCTAATGTGAGGGATTGGTCTTGATCATTCTATTATCTTAATTAACCAACCATTTTAAAACATTGCTGATCAACTTCTAAAATTTAATTTCGCTGTCCGTGACTCTAAATTCAAAATTGTATTGTACCTCATAACCTCAAGAAGTACCCAAAATGTGCACGAAGTATTCTATTAAGAAGAATTTTAGGTTTAATTATTCTGACATATACGCTATATTTATTAAAATTTAATTCAAGAATAAAACAAATGATAAAATTTTATAGCCATTCAGTCATTTAGAAAGTTAATTTTTAAAGAAATTCAATTTATTACCATTTATTACCCTTGGACTGCTTTTAAATAATTTCCATAAAGAAAATATATAATCACCCCAATGCTTTATTATAACGACTCAAGTCTCTTTGCAGATTGTAATAATAATACTGTTGTCTGATTTTAATTTTTTGTCTGCCAATCACAATGGGACGAACTTATCAATCCTCAATCCAAGGACAAAACATCTTTAATAAATTAAATTTCTTTAAAAATTAATGGTTTCTTATTAATTGTATTAAATTTATAATTTTTTTCTGACTTAATGCCCATGAATTTTTTTTTTATTAAGGATCACAAATTTTTTAATATAAAATTTAAATCGTTTAAAATAGCGGTAAGTTACTGTTTGAATTTAAATAACGCTTATTGGAAGCAGACCGATACGAGTATAAGCAAGTCGAAATCGCTTGGTCTCCTTTATGCCCGATACAAGTCTCTGGTCTTTAAGCACCGCGCTCTGATTCGCGTAAAAGCCGAGGACTCGTAAACGTTTCTCTGAGGTTGAAAGGTAACGAGCAGGTCCCCGTGCCTGCAGTCCTTTTTACATAAAATCAAAATATTTCTGTGTAGGTGTCAACAGAACATAATCATCTGCAAATTTTGGTAATGGTTATCGTTCTCCTAGAATTTAATTCCTGTTGACGTTCTTTTCTTAATTTCTTAATTGTTCATTTAATAAATAGTAATGTCGTGAGCATTCTTGCCTTACACACTTTATGATAACAGTTTCTCTACTCACAACTTCTCCTTGTACCATATATTCCTGTAATGTATGCTAGAGTAAAATTCTTTAAATGTTTTTTAATTTTTCTCAGAAGCAATAGAAAAGTTACAAGTACATAGTCACCATTATTTTCAATACAGTTCTGCCATCAGTTCCGAAAGTTTTCTGATAACCTGAGAAACATTTTGGGTTGATCAGCACGTCACGGGTGCACCGCTTTCTTGAACCATTGATCAGTGTGGATCGATGGTCTCTAAAAAGCATCCTTCAGTGTACCAACCTTTTTACAGGCAGTGTTCCAGAATAGACCCTTGTAAGTCTCATACGTCACCTGCAGAGACTTTAATTTATTTTGCACTGGATCACTGGACGAACGGGGTGTTCCCATTCCATACGGCTATAAGTGCTGGTTTTACCTGCACTGCTGATTCGTTTCAGACAAAAACGGATTATGCAGCAGTTCTTCTAAGATACAAATGGACATAAATCGTAACAGCGGAGTAACAAACGCTAACGTTGTAATTTGTCAAATTACCTACATCCGATAAAAACCAAAGTTCAATAACTTTATGACTCACCCTCCTGGACATTTTTCTTGAGCCTAGGTATTTATCTTAAATGTTTTATAAATATCCTTACATACACACACTGCAGCACATTTCCCTTTACGTCAAATCATTTCTTGAATCACACTAATGTTGGTAGCAGCCTAAATGAATAATAATTTCACTAGAATATTTTCTATTTCTTGTTAGAACATCAACAGAATATTTTCTTAATGTTTTAAAATGATCAGTATCGATTTATGAAATTGTTTTTAATATATGATAATGAACCTCTTCAGCTTCGTAAGTAGGCCTTCTAGGTCTTAACATTATCAAAACATGGAATCTTAAGTACTGTTCTTCCGTTTTCTCTAAGAGTATTATATATTTGTGCCTAAGGTCAATTAAAAATTTAATTTTTTTCCATCCAATTATACTATACAATCCAAAATGTTATTAGGTGACATTTATTTTTTCTGTACCACCTTAATTACAGAAATATTTTTATTTAATTTTAAAATGAAAATTTACAAAATCATAAAAACCTTTTGAGAAATAATTATCTTTAATTGAAGAAGTTTTCGCCATGTTTAAAGTTAAAAAAACTATTTTTCTGGAATGATAATACTGAGAAATTGATTTTAATTTAAATCTAAATAAAATGTAATGTATATATGCTATATTTATTCCATCATATCTGAGTTATTTCCTCAAACCAGAAAATAAAAGTAAACTAATTCAATTATATATATGTATAATAATCGAAATTATTAATATGAGCCTATCAATCTTCATTGGTAAATAGTACTTTACAAATTTCATTTTATTAATCGCAAACAGCATCCCGTGCTGAAAAGTATTATTCCACCAGGGTGAGGCTTTCCGTTTTAGCCTGTAGCAAGTTCATCGGAACACTTTTTTTTATGAGGCGTGAGCAAATGAAAGTTATCGTAGAGCAAATTGCTGAGTGAGAACAAATTACTTTGTGAGGGCGGAGACTTTTCAATATACGGACGAATTCCAGATTGACCACCATCTCTGTGTTCCTGCAAATGAAACCGCGGAATCCGTATTATTGGAATAGCGAAGTATCCCATAAAAGTTCCGTGATTTACCGATGTAATGTCCTATAAATTTCATAACAGCGAGACGCAGTCACCGATCGAATTCCAATGCAGAACTATAAAATTCCTCTCAATGTGAATGATGTGTGTCTGCGCCGGTGCTACGAGCCCACTGAAAATGTTTATTTAATCATTAAAACGTATATTCACATTCTATCTGATATTAGGAATGATAATTTTGGTTTTAATTGCGTCTAGTTGTTGAAAGTATACATTGATTTATTATGTTGGGACATTTAATATATTCCCTGATTATTGTAGATTCATATTTATAAAAGTTATGTTAATTAAATAGTGTCTCATTTATTTTAAAAATGATTTTGGGTAAATTTACTGTTATTCTGGGTGTAAAATACATTTGAAGTTGTCATTTAATACTGCCAGTATGAATACACATGGCTGTCTTTCATTGAGAAATAATTAACTTGAAATCTCTAGAACCTAAGGATATTATTGAATATTTATCATAATAAAAACAGTATCATTTCAGTTAAATAATCTAGGTTTATATTGAACGATTTTTACACAATTGTAAAACATATATAACCATCGGTATTAATTTATTTTTTGTGTCTTAAATTAGACAGCTCATTAAAGTGTATTTGGATATTTAAGTATCAATAAAATATTATATAGAAAAATTTTTTCGTCTTCAATTGTGATTGTTACAATTTTATGTGGGAAATCACATGAAATATATTTATGGAATTAATTAAAATGAGATATGGGATTACGTATGCTGTTATTGTTAAGGTTGACATTTCGGATAACCCGACGGCAGCGTCTAACATGAGCTGTAATCGTTTATGTAATTTATTCCTCTGAAAGAGGATCCAAATTAAATACGGATCAACTGTCTTTGTAGTAGGGAATGCTAATAAAGGACATAAAGTTTTCACTTTGATTTTATCTTTCGTTTGAAAGACGAAAACGACTCCTAAGTTCTGAAGTACGTGACTTAATTCCTGCGTTCTTCGTCTTCTAAACAGTTCTTCAGTTTACCGTTCTTTGCAGTCCCTTGTTTCTTACTCACTTCTTATTACTCTTTTATGTACGCACTTCAGTTAAAGGAGCAGCTATTATTTTTTTTCCACTCACTACGGATGGAGTTAGTAGTTATGATGGTGATCACAGCGAAAATATTCCAACTTTGAAAATGATTGATTTTACACTGAAATTTCATTTTGTAGTTTTAAAAAAAATTATTTGATTATGTTTCAGAGAAATTTATATTAATGGATGATCAATAACAAACGATTCTTAATTTTTAATTGAGTATATGTGATAAATTGATAAATAAGGGGCGAATAATCCCGAACGTTACAGTGTAGGATATAGAAAATTTAAATATATCTTAATTGAAAATTTATATTAATCGAAATAAACACAAAAATAGGCTGCGTCAAAATCAATTAATATCATTTCGCACGCTCGTATTCTCAATAAAGGAAACTATAACCCTTTATCGTCTTTAAAAAGCATATTTAGATATTTCTTTCTTTCTTTACTTTAGCTTTCTAAATCACTTCAGATAATGAATCTTACCGTTCAAATATTTAATATGGATAACGTTATGATTTTGAGCTGGGTTTGACATCGTTCCGCAAAAGGACAAAATAATGATAATTACAATATTACCGGAAACTTCCACATAAATTTTTATTTTTTTAAATAACGCGTTGTACAAATATAAATTATTTAATGAACACTGTTGATTAATATAGAGTAATAAATTACAATAAATTATTAGACACAATTATTCCAACCTAATACAGATCAAAGCGAGAGAAACTAGAAGGAATATTAATCTATTTAGGTGACAGTAGATTCCATTCATCAGTCGTAGATAGAAATAGATAGAAACTAAAGTACGAATATTAAACTTTGCGAAAAAGGGAAAAAATATAAAAAGTAATTCGTATAACTGCATAATTTTTTCGTTTGATGCTCGTTACAAGTGAGCAAAGGGAAATTAAAAATTAGATTATTATTTATTAGCTAGACAAAATTAAGTGATAGAATAATTTATTACCAGTTAAGAATACTAGGATCCTACAAGTGACTGAGGTTATTATAAAAGTCAGTATAAATGTAAAGAAATTTACTTTTATTTTCTTGTATGACGGCCAAAAAATTAACGTACATACAGAATATACAAGAGAAGAAAAATATATGCATCCGTATACAAAGAAAGTAGATGGTCTCGCCTTTTACAAGAAAGTAACTCTGAGAGAAAAACTTTCTCCTCAGTTGTTTACTCACATTTTACATTTACCCTGTACTAGTTGAAACTAAGTTTAGGAAGCTGAGTATCTCAATACAAGCACAATATGTAATTTTAAAGTTAAGTTGTACTTGAAACTTGATGAAACTATTATTTAACGGGAGTTCCATTGTCTTTTTTAAATAATTTTTATCTATAATTTTTAATTTAAAATGCACGTAAAAATAAATTAAATATTCATGGTGAAAAAAATCTGACATTTATAATGTTATCAATAAATAAGTCATAAACTACCGACGTTTCGTCCTTCTTCAGATTTACTAATTTCATATATAAATCAAACAATCATTTCGGTTGCACCAGACAAGGCAGCAAAATCTTTACCTTAAATTTTTTTATTATGTATATATGAAATTATTAAACCTGAAAATGCCTCGAAACAAGGACGAAACGTCGGTATATTTAATGAACGATTTTCTGAATCGAGGTCGTTTATTTATAATTTGATAAATTAAATATTGCGTCATTTTCACTACATTTGTATGATATAAATGAAATTATATTTGCTGTTGTTATTATTTACTCCTGAATAGAGAAGTAAATAAAAATATTATCTGAGTTAATTTTATAAATAGTAGAGAAAGTTTTTGGATTAGTTGTAACAACGAACGCAAATCGAAGAATGTTTGGAAACCTTTAAGTAATTACAGCATGAAGAATCATGGTTTTATGAAATAAGTAATTAACACCATAGACAGTCAAAATAAATATATTTTCTGACTTAATTAAAAATAACATTAACTGCAGTTTGTAATACAAGTAAAGTAAAACCTAACGATTCCTCCGAATATTTGTGACCTCTGTAGGTGTTTTACTCAAAAATTAGTGAAAATACTAATTATATGGATATAAAAACTGCTAAATTAATTGTAAAAATGCGAAATTTTAAAGAAACATGTCCTAATTACCTCCAGATAAACCTCACTAGTTAAGTTTTTATAATATGATGTGTGCTTATTAAACTAACACTTCGTAGACTAACTATTAATTTTCTTCTTAAAATATATTCTTCTCGTCTGCAGACTATCCAATGTTGTCCTGGTCACAAGAATTACGATTCTCACTGGATGGAAAGAAATGTAAAACTTTATTTATGTTATTATTTACATTTACAGTTTCTCCTGCTTACTTACTACTTTGATAATCTTTTTATTGCGATTATAGCGATTTGAATTTTTCATTATCACAATTTAGTTCACGCAAGTTCTCTAAAACTTTTTTAACATGTTATTGGCTAACTCTTTGGCCGCAGGATATCAACGAAAAACATAAGCATTGCCTTGAAATTCCAGTGACTCATACGTGATTTTTTTGCCGTTGGCGAAAATGGTATTTTCCAATGAATGGATCACCGCTTTGTTTCCGGATCGTACTTAAATATCCATATCTCATATCTCTGTTGTCGAATTCCTAAGTTAAACAAGCGATGTGATGTTGATCAATTTTAATCTCCTAAATTTTCCGGCGTAGCGTAAAAAGGAACCTGAATCGATCAATCGAATTTTAACAAGTTTCCACGTAAGATTACTTTTTAAAGGTCTCACACATTACCCGATCTGTTCCTACTTTACAACGACAGCCTCGTTTTTGTTTGTCTAACTTCGTGGTAACACCGAATATAAAATCGAAGAGATTTGTTGCAGGCATCAGATGTTGACAGTATATATTTTATTTGAAGAAAAAGTGGAATTCTGATATCAGGTACATATTTTGTCCTTCATATGAGGGATCGAGTGAAATGTAATTTGACCCACTTAAACGTATTCGTAATTCTTAATAACATGTGTCCTGTTTAGCATTACTCAGTACCATCTTTTATATTGTGTAGTTCCATATATTTTTTCTCAGTAATTGTTTTATTTAAATTGAAATTATCTCGTATTCTCTAAAGATATACTATAAATGATAACACCGAAATAAGTCACAAGAAAAAGTTTAATAAACATATTACAAATAATTCATGTAAATAATTTAGACAAAATCGACGTTTCATATTTTCACTTAATTACTCATGAAGAAATCCTAATGTAAGGACGAAAGAAATTAAGAAATTTTATGAAGGATTTATTTATTAGGCTTTTTGTTTTGACTTATTTGGCCCTTAACACTTATATTAAATTGTTTTAATTCCCTATTTGTATTTAAGAAGTTATTTATTAATATGAATTGTAAGCATACTCTTAGTACGACGGTGAGTCAATAAGTAATGCCTCCTATTTTTTTATCTTTTATTTGTCAAGACAATGAAATGCAATTTACACAGCATAAACCCACAACATTAATGATTAAATTTTCACTTTTAAATATAGTCTCCGTCAGTTTGCTCAGTTTTTGGACACCTTTTAACAGGTACCTGCATTCAACTGTTGTAAAAAGCGTGGTTTTGCTTCGTAAGCCATCGGCGCACAGACGTTTTCAAGGCGTTTCCCCTTCAGCTTCGTTACTGCGACGAATTCATCGCTGAACAGTGCATCACCATTTACATTTTTCAGTCTTTCATGAATGCGAATAGGCATATAAGAATTCAATCACCGAACGCTGTGTAATATGTACGTCATTGTCAGCCATTTTGAAAGAGGGCTCAGTACTGCCTCAAGTTTATTTTGAAGTTGTTACTGCAAGAATGTTTGAGGAATTGCGTTAAATTCAAAATTATCACATAAATAACTTATTTAACGAGAAAGGAATAGGAGGCATTAATTATTAGACCACCCTCGTAGTTTTAAGTGAATTTTCTGTGTTCCGTAGAACTTGGTCATTTAATTGAATTTATCTTATTACTATTCATTTATTCTAATTATTATACAGTATTTTTGGTATTGGATACAGAATAATTTTTGTCCTAAATTAACATAACAGGTTCTAGTAAAATTTGGTAATTTCATGAAGTGTCGCATCTTGTTTCCAAATTCGACTGTTAATGGAATTAATAAAAGTATAATTTTAAATTAATTTTTTTTGACTGATTTAGCTATTTTTCTTATTCATAATTTTAAATATTTCATCCATAATAGTTTCTTGTTCTATAGTCATATTAACAAATATTACAGATACAATTGGTTTTTGTAATATTTGACATATATTATCATTACAATTAAACGACACAATACTTTTTGTAATATTTTTATTTGATGTGTAACTTCGGAGAAGATAAAAAATTCATCTTTGGCTGAGAAAAATGTTTCATCTGAGTCCTAAAGCGTGAACACTGATCGACCCTCTTAAGGAACTCCGGCTGAGGCGTCATTGTATTTGATGGTTTTGCCACCTTCTCCCTTCATGATGACAGTTCGACGTTGCTGTTTCCCTACTTTAGGGCTGCGCTACTGACGGGGCACTTTCACTTTCTGAACACATTACCACTCTCCTCGTTGGATCCGAGCAATCCTTAACTGAGAATCGATGTCCGCGGTTCGATCTGCCTGCTGCGGCGACCGGAAGCCATTAGACTGCAACAAACGGCGTCGCGAGGGCCGTAATCCTCCCTCTCAGGTCACACCCGCGTCTAACAGCTCGTCAATAAGCTCCTTAAAACCATTACAGACGTTTCACAAAATATTTGTTACGAAACAATCCGTCTCTCATGAAAAAATGATTCGATTGCTTAAATGATAACTTTCTCCTTCAAATTAATGACGATTTCTTCTGTGAACAACGAACTTTTACTTTCTCCATACTAGTAACAGTGCGACTTGCACATAGTTTCTTTATCCTCCACTGGTTGGGTAAACGATGTTTCACCTCTTTTACTGACGAGTACGAGGTCCAATAATTAAAACGTTCCTGAAGGTTTTATTAGTTTTGATCCCTCTCAAAATTTCTAACAATACTGTCCTTAAAATGAGAAATTCTGCCTTACACGCAGTGGAGTGTATAAGTATTAATTACGCAACAATCAGAAGTTGTCAAACTTATTTAATTATCGACCACCTACAAATCTTTGAATCCTCTTAACGACTCCATCAAACTTAATTTATTAATGGTTTATTTGTCTTACAAAGAAGTAAAAGATTTTACTATGTTTATGTTGGGGTTAATAAATTTTAAATTTTAAAAAAATATGTAATAAAAATTTATAAAAACCATTTTATAAATTATCTTAGAATCACTATAGTTGAACGGATATATAATTGTAATTAATAATCAGTTAATAATGACAGTTTAAATCTCAAATAACCATTGAAACCCATATTAATCTTATCTAATCTAGATTTTAAAGGTGTAATTCACTTCAACTGTAACTTGTAAACTTAAGCAATACGTCATTAAAAAAGTTTGGGGTATATTTGTGCTATAGGTATACTAACTGGATCGTGAGAAAACTGAACTTTCCGCTAAATAAGTCAGTGACGTGATTTCACGTAATGTCGTTGAAATTGAAACTCTAAACATATGTAGTCCGAAATCATAAGTATGAAACGTTTTTGGTACGATCGAGTTGAGAATTTCTGCGAAATCTGGTCAAAAACGACTACTCCGTCTACACTACGTGAGATTAAGGAGGTGACGTTTTGCCAGGTGGGGGAACGATACATAAAAATCGTGAGAAACGGTTCATCTTGGACTTGTTTGACAAGTTAGCATTGCTTTTGCCCACACATCGTAGAGAAACAGGGATAAAAATTTATGTTGCATAACAGTTTCGGAGAAAGAGCGGCGTACAACGAGGAAAACGGACAACGACAATGCAATTAATTACATTTAAGTTGTTCTATACCGAAATCTTATATGATCACTGAGATAGAGATCATATTTGGCATTTGAAAACCATAGCTTACAATGTGCTAAATAAAGAAAAATATATTAATCAATTCCTGAAATAATTTTGAATTTTAATATAAAAATAATGTGTAAGGAAATAATTTTTTATATGATTTAACATAAATGCTATAACATAACCACCACAATTGTTTGAGTGTTAGTAGTTTACCATGTTACGTGATGTCTACGTAAAAATTTGACTGATAAGTGCTGATTTTGAATTCTACAGGTGTTGCAATTATTTTGATCCAGTTTTACTTCCACAATAGTCGTATAGAAATACAAAATATAATTGAAGATATTACTAGTAAACTATTCCAGTAATATTCTAACCCTTTTCTAGCCTTTAAATAATATTTTAGTACCTTAAATTTTACAGAATCTCAAGTTTTCTCAGAAGCAGAAAACGGTATATCCCTAATGAGAAATGACGAGATTGCGAGCGTCACAGAACTGTGCTGTTTCCTTATTAGGTGGCAGGAAGTTCTCCCCACCGGATGTGTATGGATACACTCCGCAGCTTCACAAAGGACACAATACGCACCCTCTCTCCTATCCTTTTGTGTACAACTCCCCCTTAACGTCTCTTTTCTTTATAAATTTTGCACATGTTTTTTTTTATTTTTCTACGTACGGTACTAAATTAGCTTCCAGGGTCACTATATTGGTAGTATTGATCTGTAAATCCTGTATATATTAAATATAGGACGGAACAAGAAAGGAGCTTAAGGCTATACGTATATATAGCCTCAAGCTCTTTTCTCGTTCCGACCTCTTTTATTATTTTTTATTTTCTAATTCTTTGGTGAAGCGACAAATTTAATTTGAAACTAATGAAGGGGCATCTTATTATGTTAGCTTCTTTACGAAGTCGGTAGGTGGATCATAAGCGAGAAAATTCTCGAAGAATTGAATGTGTTTCAGTCATTAAATAAAATTTATTTTTAAGTCCGTTTTTAACAATCAGATTTATTTATGTCAATAACTAAATGAAAATTTTATAAAGCATAACATCAAACATCAAAATATATTCTTAAGCATAAAAACATAAACAACATCAAAACAGACTTTTTCCAACCTGAAGTGTGTACAAATACGCATTTAAATGTTGTTGTGTTGTTAATTAAAGATTTCATAATTAATAAATTTACTTTAATTATAAATAATGTTAATGATCTGTTTATGGTTGGTTACACATTATTCAATGTTATATGTCATTAATTCCTATGTAACTTGAAATTGATGAATTTTTTTTTTTGCTCACTACTTTAGGATTTTCTATTATGCTACTTTATTGCATAGTCAACAAATTTTGTAATTTAAATACGGCAAGGGAGACTGGCAACGTGGTCATCTACAGGTATTCTAATGTTTATATATTATAGCAGCCCCTCTGTGGGGAAGACGCTTTCACCCCGCCATACTTTTGGAGCATTTCGACGCTACTTTACAAATAAAACTATCTTAAAAATTATTTGTTATTAAATACTCTTTGAATGCTGCTATATCCGTTTGTTACGCAGTTATTTTACGTGTTTAGTGTGTTATTGAAGTTATAAATCTTCCCTTTCATTGATGCTTATTTGTGTTTAAACTAGTTTGTAATAAATCGTTAATTATTTGCAAAATCTGTATTTTTAGAAGTGCTATAGAACTCTGAACTGAATAGAGTTTACAAATATAATACTTATTTATAAATAGGAATTTACTGATTGAGAGATATGAAGAGAAATTGAATATTATATATTTCTACAATTTGCACGCAAGGTGACGATAAATTTATTAATATCAGGAAAAATATTAAACTGCTAATTAGTAATTGCTTCCTCTACTACATTTTATAACACGTACAGTCAGTTTTTCACCTAGTTTCGTTCTTTTGTCGTGTCGGCTCGACTTTTGTCTTGCTTTTTTTTAAAATGCGAACACATGTCTTGGTTAGTTAACAACGTTTTAGCGTGAGCTATTTTAATTGTTGTGGACGTGACTTGTATTGATCTGTCTCTCCTTGACATGTTTACTCTGCGCTCCTCCAACCGTCTCCAGGGCAACAGCCACCTGCTCTCGTTTCAAATTATCCAGCTCTAGACGAATACGGAAAGTCTGCTCACGGAGTATCGGATATCAGTTCGTATATGGAGAAAAGTTTGAAACTCGACCAGTGCTCTTCCATATCTATGTCGATTCTCTGATTACCGTCGAACAAATCAGGGCAATTACCCTTTTTCTGACGAGTGTGGAATGGCCGGTATACTTACTTAATAATTAAAATATTCAGTGTTTCTCAATTTTTCACAAAAACTTGAACGTGATAAACTGTGATAAAAATATAATTGGTTCTATATTTATTCCCGTGGATTAAAAAAAACAAAGAAATAATGGATTCTTCTTGATGAATGATAATCATTTCGACCGAAACGTGTGCGCAAATCTAACCTAGAAATTTATGCTAATCTAAAAATTCTATAATGTTTTAGATAATTGTATTATAAATGCTCATTTTAGTAAAATTTTGCTTTTATTTAAATTTTTCTATTAGTAACTTATCATTCTATTGAAACTAACATCACCGGAATGGCTCCCAAAAATTAGGGATGAAACGTGATGTGTGTTTTATTATAATGATTTAAATTTTTCAAAATCCATTTCAGACTAATAGGCTGATGTTTTCTCGTTTATTTACAGAATAAATATTATTGATAAAATGTAGTTATGGTTCCTTCTGTTGTTTCGAATAGTTATGATGTCTCCGACCAAAGTTTGAAAGGCTTTATGTTCATAAATGGTTCAGCCAATGAATCTTGAGGTGCAATATTCAAAAGGAAAAAAGTCAATGTCAATGCCTGTAGTTTCTTGAAGGATGATTTTTTAAATTTTTTTAGGGCAATAGGCTACATGAGGGTAATCCACGTTGGGCAACTCCCTTTAATAGCATAGGAACGGATTTGAAAGGCGGGATGCGGAAGGGTAGAGGAAGGTAACCAAAGGTTAACTAGGGCCCCCAGGCTATATTTTGAGGATCCTACCCGGCATTCGCCTAAATAAATGCAGGAAAAACCCTAGAAAAACCCTAGAAAAACCTGCATCAGGTAGGTCGGGCATTGGGTACTTGTCCCACGCCCTTCCGATAGCGGGAGAGGAGTTTGCCGTGGGGACGCAGCATTCCCTTCTCCGTGCCTCGACCAGTTTAGGAGGCAGCTGGCCGACTATTTCAATGGGAATAGCGGACACCTCTTACCGTATGCCCAAGGTCTGTGACCCCGGAACATACACCTCTCAGAACAGGCCGAGGTACCTCGGCTTGTGGGAACCTTAGTTCAAAAACGGTGAGGAAAAGGCATCCCCAAAGGTAGCCCCTTCGTATCTCTCCGACAAGGTTCTGCCTGCGAGAGAACATCCGTCGCAAGTACTGCCTGCGAGAGAATAGCCCTCGCATACCGCTCAATCCGGATTCTTGAAGGATGGGAACATTATCATGTTTTCAAGTGTAGATTTGATGGAACACCTGCAGACGATGGGGATATCTCACAAAATGTTTTATATAAAGAAAGTACAATTCGTATTTATACGGATGGCCTCTTTCGGAGGGGATATCGAGAGGAAAAAGGTCCAATGACGTCACAGGCACTCACCGCAGCAATTTCAATTCTTTGCCAAATCGTGGAAAAATGGCCGCAGTTCCAAGTGGAACCCACGAGCAGAGGCACCGCATAAATAACACATAAAGAACGAAGTCTATAAAGGAAAGTGGAGAAAGTAATTTCCGCAACAGGTCGTGCGAGGGAGGCATTGTGCGTGAGGCAGATTGCGCGTGCACGACTCCATTGTCACGCGTCATGCTTCTTCTGTTTCAGCGCCGCCTGTTTGCGTCCTTATTGTTTTAGTTTGTATAGGCAGGGTGGTTTTGTCTATCTATCCACAAATAGCTTTATTTTGTCTCCATTGTTGGTCAACGAATGCTGCACGACAATAACTGGAACCCTGCAGTTGGAGCGTGAAGGAGGGAAACGGATTCGACGAGTGTAAAAGTTTCAGGGACTGTTTTCACTGCCACTGCGAAACGCACTACCGAATTTAGCGAAATTATGTACAAAAAATGTTTTATATCATCAAGAGCTATTATAAAAATGTCATATTCACAGTTCTACTCAAATTTCGTACATGTATTGAATTCCGTAGGTTTTTTTACCGTGAATATTAGAGAGCATGAAATAATTTCAGGCTTACAAATTCAGTACCTTGTGCAGGATTCAAGAACACTAAAACAAGAAACTGCTTAAAGCATAAATTTTAAAACATAGACCCTCACGTGGTTCATTACTTGAGTGACGACAGTTTATATATTGAAACGAATGTATAAATACTGAAACCAAGTCACCCACTTCGTACGTCGTTCTAAACGAAGCTATTTTCAGTGAGCACAAATTTAAATTAATTTTCTGATAAATATTCAGTTTTGTAATATTTGTTATACTTGGTAAATATATTATGCATATTCTTTGAAACTGCCACAGAGTGTAACCAGATGGCAGAAATAGGTTTGTTCGTCCAATCAAACATTGAGTAAATTTTGTGCGTTCATTTCTTTAATGTATTGCCCCATCACCGTGGCCCTCGTATTGCCAGGACCGGTCAACACAGATTCAACAGTTCATTAGTTCGCCGGTACTGGTTTTAATGGATTTAGCTTCCATAAAAACACTGTCCCGCTAGGGAGGATCTTTGTATTCTCAAATTGCATTTTGAGCACCGTAGATATAAAATGCTTTGCAACTGCAGACTTTGTGTGATGATCACTCAGGCAGCGAATACATTCCTTGATAACCTGATTTATGATTCCATAACGTCCTGTAAAGCATTTCTTAACGCATCCAATGATTTAAGTAATTTTGGAGAAATTAACTCTGCGTGAGGCAGGCGTGATCTGTAAGGGACAAAAGATGCGTTTTACTAACGCGTTGTTAACGGAACTTCAGTATGATGGACAGCGGACAAGGAGACCGCGGCAGCCCAGCAACACTTCCTTCCCTACTGAAATTTTCGTAGAAGGATGACGTATTGTTCGATCAGCGCCGTAGATTGAAGGCGATGATTAGCAAACGAAGCAGCAGGGAAAATTTCAGAACCTCCTAGGAACACTACAGAATTAAAGAGTATCGTTGTAAATGAATCACGACCGGAAGCCCAGCTGCATCTTGGAAAAGAAAAAAATTTACTTTGCGTTGCTTCATGACTGAGAACCCTTCATTAAGAAGTCACGAAGTGAGTATAAGATACTAGAGAAGTTTCGAGCAGTAATCAACAACAGTACAGAATGCTAGAATAATTTATAAAAATTGATGTCAGTGCTACTAACATTATAGTACTACTCTTTGACACTCAGGATCAACTGGGCACAAAAATGAAGGTAGACTTCAATTTAGTGCACACTAGGAAGAGTACTATATTGGAATAGCACGAAATTAAATATGAATTTGTTAATCATGGACATAATCTTTATAATACGCGTATGTCAGGATTCTTCTTCAGAGAAATAATTGATCAATAATATTATATCAATTTCGATTCATTGTCAAAAACAGTCGGAGACAGACAACAAACAGGTCTCCGATGCTTGTGGATCTAGATTTCTGCAGCAACGGTACTCATAAATATTAAGTGTAATAATCCAAAAATAATAAATTGAGAAAAATGTAGTATTTCAGGTGCAACAATTTTATTGCGTTTTTTTATTACGAACATGTTTTGAGCTTCCAGCTGCCTTTTTAAACGATTAACTGAGAATATTTTTGTTTGTCTTGATAGGGCTGAATCTTGTGGGGATCCTCCTTAGCTCCTGGCTTGCTACCCTCGCTGTTTCACCGCAGCCCTGCAAGGGAGCTTGCCTGTTGAATGTTGAGAGTCCTCAGGTCTGAAAGATGCGAGGGGTGTCCAGTGGGTCAATAAAGAGCTACCCGTATGTAATTACACTCGTCTTGAGAGAGCGTGTGTGCTCTGCTCTCGACAAGGCCAGCTCAGCCATCACGTTGTTCACTTCCCATCGAAATGTTTCAGGACATCCAGAAAGACAACTGAGCCCTCCCTTTTTTTTAATCCTTCTTGGGCGAATATTCGGGAAAAAGTTGAGTTCTTAACCAAATTCCCTTATTTTTATCGAGGTGCATCTTTCAGACTACTTTTGTAATTTAGAAACATATATTATTTCATTAAGTAAATTAATTTAACAACTAATACTAAAGACGCCGAGGTTAAAAATTCTTAAAATTATTGGATTCATGAACCACTGATCTCCATTCATTTTCGATATCTTACCGATTTCTTCAGGTTCGTTTCTACTGGTGAAATATTGCATTGATGTACATATTTGTGTTCTTTGTTCACTTAAACAATGTCAAAGGAACCTGGGCAACTAATTGAATATTACGAGGCTTAATCGGAAAGAAAGGTCCGATTTCTTTTAAAACATACACCAGCACAGAGTTTTTAAAAAACCGTTTTTTATTTAATTCCTTAATTTTTCTCTATGTTTCTGCATAGTTTCCATATTTGTTAAAACACTTATGTGATAACGTTCTACAAGCTTTTGTATGCCTAAGTCTTAGACGTCTGCCGCCTGTGAGGATAACCAGTCCTTATAATATGGGTCCAAAGAATCAAGAGCACAAGCCATTATTTTCATTTGGTGTTCCTTAGTTAGCAAGCTGAATCCAACATGTGCATAATTTGTGAAATTGCAAATTATCAGGCGTAGATGAAAAGAATCATAAGGAAGGTGATCAATTTTTAGAGAAGATTGTCTGTCACAAGGGACGATTCGTGGGTTTGTCACATGACGCCAGTGATGACTAAGTGAAAGAAGCAGTTAAATAAAGATTGGTTATCCTCAAAGGGGGCAGATGTCTGTGACTTGGGCATTCAAAAGCTTGTAGCACGGTATGACAAATGTTTAAGCATATATATGGAAATTATGTCAAAAAATAGAGAAATATATTAGAATTAAATAATTTGTATTGTATTTGTTTTGTGATGAATTTTTATATACTTATTTATTTCTTTGTGTCCATACCGGAAATTATAAATGCATAAATTTATTTGGAAAATTCACAACATCGTAGTAACGAAAGTATTATCCTTGTGGAAGGCCAGAGACTTTAGATAGAACAAAGACTTTAGAAATAAATGAATATTGTTGCCGTTGAAGTGACAATGAGAGAAGGTGATGTATTATACTATTGTGATGTGAACCGCTCTGTAATAGAAAAATAAATAGATATTGTTGCGAAGGGATCGAGTTTTTAATATAATTAATTGACGACAGTCCTTTTAGGGGACGTCATTCTATACAATTTAGTTTCAGAACGTTGTAGGCCTATCAGGTTAGTAAACTTTCGAAAATATTTTGAAACAGTTTGAAAAACTTTGGAATCTTCACTGTGGATTTGTCACAGCCTTTACCAAATATAGGAATAAATTTACAATTTAGTTATATTTAACCATAATACAAAAATATTACGTTTTCTCTAACAATGGACGTGTTGATTCAACTCACTTCAAAAATAAAGCAACACGCTGATTATGATACATTTTTCTTATTAAATTTCACCAATTACTTCGACACTGTTAAGAAAATATCATGATAAATAGTGTAATAATAAATTTAAAGTATGTTTACTTTTGAACCTATAACGGGGAAGTGTAATAACATCTTTTGAGTAATTTATGAAACTTATTACGAGTATGTATATTTTAAACAATGTGAATTATTGATGTACTTAAAAAAATTATTTTATTTTCTAGGGCACTTCGAGAACCAAGCCCGTTCTGCTCGTGATATCGCTGGCAGGAATAAAAGTATGCACTCCGGACGGAAAGGTAAGTTAAAGGTCAATGTTACGTGGCAGTAGTATTTAATTTTATCAGTGTTTGAAGGTCCGTAGAAAATATTTATGGCTATGAAATTTTCTCGAATAAAAGAACAGATCCTCAATTTTAGGTAGAGGAACGTCCGTTACGAATTTGGAGACCGTAACATGAAAGGCCATAAAGCGAATCATGTTTAACTTAATTTACAATGTATTTATATATCTTAAAAATCATTCCATAACAAAAAGTAATAATATTTCTCTTGTTTAGTTATTTCGAGTTTACAGAGAAAAGGTCTTTCACGTGTAAAATATTTACCTGAATTGGTTAATTGTTTATATGCTATTGTAGTATTTAGAAGATGGAAATATACTTGCAATTTATGGCTGGATAAATAACAAGAAAAATAATACAGCATTATATAATGATCAAATTTTTAACGAGACGTTTCAACATAGTGTTAAATAACTCAATAAATTTTATACAACTGACGGCATATAATTTTATGCTCAAGATGTTTTACTACTTAATAATTTAATTAATAAGACAGTTAATTTAGAAACAGATTATTTTATTTTGGCAATGTTGTATTAGTTATATAAAATATGTTTTAAGAAAATTATGGACATGACTTATAAAGTAAAATCGAAATTTATATTTATTTTAAAATGATGATACTTCATTACATATTATTGAGCAACGAATTTTAAATTTCAGAAAATTGACATAGTTTTGTTTTGTCCTCTTTGCAGAGCGTCCTGATGGCGCACGCCCTCCGCCGCGTGTCGTACGCCACGTGTGATCCTTCGCAACACCAGTTCAGCTTCCTCGCTAGGGAACCTCGGGCCCACTGCAGCCTCCAGTGCTGTCACTCCTTCCTGGCGAAGAATCAGCAGCAAGTAAGTCACTCCGAATAAATTACTTTCTCTAAATAAATTTAAAAAAAATGGTTCCCCAATTATTTTATGTATAATAATAACCACAAGAAATGAAACCATAGAAGCATATCAAAAAGATGGTTAAGATCTAATTGAACATCCTTCAGTTAATTTTTGCATAAATAATTACAATAATAAAGAGAGAACTGACAAGAAAAGGTGGATTTATTCAGAAAATCGACCTTTAAATTGAAAAAGCCCTTATATGGAATTTGAATTGAACTAAAATGATACTATCTGAATTTTTTATTCCTTGTTCTTGTATTAATGGCGGCTTTATAAATTCTTGTCGTCATAACCTTTGTAGAAAATTATTTGGTGTATTTTTTTATTGCAGGCGGAGGAGCTGCACGCCGCTGTGGGCGATGCGTTCCGTGCTGCCTACGTCGCGCAGCTGCAGGGGCAAACGGACGTGACGTCACAACAGCAACAGGTACTCGTGCCACGCATATAAACTAGTCTACAACCTCATAAAATCATGAATGTCACCATTCGAAAATATAAGAATTATAGAATTCTAGGAAACGGACAAGTGTTCAATTCTAAGAACGCCGGACATCAGAGCTGCAAATCGGTTCACGAACTAGTGAAATAACGGCATTCGAACTCGGTTATAACAATAAAGCAGGCTATAACGAGAAAATTTTATTTTTTCAATATAATAATTATTTTGTGAAAAATTGACTCGAATATGACAAAAACAGTTATAATCAGCAAATCTCTGGAGCTTCGTAATCTTCCTTGGGACGGTAAAGGCCAGACGGAAGCATGAAACTTTTATCAGCCATGTCACTCAAAACCTGTGTACCGTGACTGATTTATTGCGTTAAATTCCAGACCTCATTTTTGAAAGTTTAAATAAATGTTATTCTTTGTAAACCAGAAAAAAATATTTTATGATGGGTAATTTTTGCCGGGTCACATATCGCCTGCACTGTATAATACCGTGACTGAAAAACTTTATTCATTTTAAATTCTATGGACATGAAGAAAGTACAAGCGTCTTTCGATCAGTAAAAATGTTGAAATAATAGCAGAAGTCGACTGCGGCTTTAAAAAATATTGAAATGTGCAAACATTTGGAATGTCATCTTCAAACCTGTCAACATTACTAAAGAGTAAACCAGTTCTACAATACATCCTTCAAAAACAACAACTCGAAAGAAATTTATATGTTGTCAATTGAGCAATTTAGACAGTGCATTAATCAACGTGGTTCCAGCGTATCTGTTGATGGTCATATCTTGAAAATGCACGAAGTATAATTGATCAGAAATGTTTTTCTATGAACAAGTTGTGTTTATTTTAGTTATGAAGTTTAATTTAGAATCATTATAATAGTACTAATGACCATTTTTCAATTTATGATGATACAAGCAAAATAATGAACCCCCCCCCCCCCCCCGTCATTAACGAAAAATTGAAGCTCGTTATAACCGAGTTCGACTGTATGTATTATTCTCTCGATGCTAATGGTATGTAATTAGCCCTCTTAGTTAGGCTTCCAAGAAGATTTTTCATATTTACCCAAAGACCATGAACAAATGAAACGTTCACAACTAAATTGGGGGTTTGTGATTTCTATATGAAAAATCACCATTACGTTCGTTTGAAAATTTATTCGCAGACTTGCAAATTTTAGAATGAATATTATAAGAAACACGCGACATTATAACAGACATTATCCACAGGATCGAGAAGATTTTCTAAGTATGAATCAAGTCATCGTAATGCCTCCTCGTATTTTTTTCCATTAAAATAACCTTCAATGGCCATTTCTTTTAAAATTACGGTAAATTTACGAATACTATATTTTTTCTTTTATTAATATAAACTACTTTAAAATTAATTTTAATTATTGAATAATTTCGAATAATTTTTTTTTGCTTCTTATACCGCCCTCTTACGGTGACGCCTCTCTGTGACGTAGCCCGGCTCCGCCCTGACTGTAAATTTTGTATGAATTTGTTTTGCGCCATTCTTAGTCTGCTTTAGAAGCTATTACCAAGTGTTTTTGTCGATTTCGTATGTTAACCTGGAGCTATAATTTTCCATCCAGGCTGATATGGAGGCGGCGCAACGTCTGCGGGCGACGCTGCCTCCAAGGTCAATGCCGCCCCTGACGGACGACTCCCCCAGCAGTGACGAGAGCAACTCCCCCACGGAGCTGAACTCGTACCGCCGCCTCGCCGACAAGCCACCTCTCGTCAAACGGCTTACGTGCCTCGCAAACAACCACAACCAACCTGAGGAGAGTCGCCCCCTTCTCGATAGAGGAGCCAAGACCAAACTGGGAGCTCCCCCGTCTGAGGACATCATCGAGACCAGCTTTAACAGGTAACCCATCAAATAAGTTGTCTTTCTGTCTTTTATTTTTGTTCCTTTTTTATTTTTTTAGGGCAACAGGCTACATGAGGGTAATCCACGTTGGGCAACTCCGCTTTAATAGCATATGAAGGAATTTGAAAGGGGGGATGCTGACGGGTAGAAGAAGGTAGCCAAGGGTTAACTAGTGCCCCCGGGCTATATTTTAAGGATCCTACCCGGCATTCGCCTAAAGAAATGCAGGGAAACCCCTAGAAAAACCTGAATCGGGTAGGTCGGGCATTGGGTACTGGTCCCACACCCTTCCGATAGCGGGAGAGGAGATTGCTGTGGGAGCGCAGCATTCCCTTCTCCATGCCTCGACCAGTTTAGGAGGCAGCTGGCCGACTATTCCAATGGAAATAGCGGACAACTCTTACCGTATGCCCAAGGTCTGTGACCCCGGAACATACACCTCTCAGAATAGGCCGAGGTGCCTCGGCTCGTGGGAACCTTAGTTCAAAAACAGAATCCTATTTCCCCCCTCCCCCAATCAACGTCATTGATTTATAATGCTCTTGTATCATTCCAATTTAAGATTTTTTTACCATTTATAAATATATTTTGACGCAGACACAGACAGGCAACGAGTGAAAACATTTTAGCTTTTCAACAGAAATTCCTTATTTCTATAAATCATGAGATAGCGGAAGGGATTCACAGTCAAATATTTTTAAAATTATAAATTTTCATTGCCTAAATATTATAATTCTGAATATATTTCGGAAGCCTATCAAATTCTCTTACGACGTGAGATATAGCAAAACATGCGAAATTCGCAGTAGGAGATAGTGGGAGCATTGTCGTCAGTGTGGAAGCTCCTTTAGACACTAGCTGGAGCAACGCTATTACCATTCTTAAAAAACATTAATTATATTCATACGAACGGGATATACAGTCAGCCGCATGGTCCGTTTTACCACACCCTGCATGTATCTTCTCGCAACTTTACGGATGAGTTTTCTGAACGGAGAGCAATATATTTCGTTGCGTCAATGTTTTCAGAATGATTTTTTCTTCACTAACAAGTAACACATATTTGTGTTAAAATTTGCTCCGACCTACCCCCACTAAAACCACAAACCAGTTGACGACTGCGCATCAAATTTTGGGAAGACTCTGAAGTAATTCTTATATTTCTCAACACGATGTCTTGAATCTGAATCTGCACATCTTTCAAGTTTCAGTTTAACACAGTATTGAAAACTTTACAGTCTGACGGATATTTGGTTATTATTTTGCAAACATTACGAATATTTACTTTATGAAACAGAAAAAAAAATATTTTTAGTGCAACAGGCTACATGAGGGTAATCCACGTTGGGCAACTCCCCTTTAATAACATAGGTAGGGATTTGAAAGGGGGGATGAGGAAGGGTAGAGGAAGGTAGCCAAGGGTTAACTAGGGCCCCCGGGCTATATTTTAAGGATCCTACCCGGCATTCGCCCAAAGAAATGCTGTGAAAACCCTAGAAAAACCTGCATCAGGTAGGTCGGGCGTAGGGTACTTGTCCCACGCCATTCCGATAGCGGGAGAGGAGTCTTTGTAGGAGAGATACGAAGGGGCTACCTTTGGGGATGCCGTTTCCTCTCCGTTTTTGAACTAAGGTTCCCACGAGCCGAGGCACCTCGGCCTGTTCTGAGAGGTGTATGTTCCGGGGTCACTGACCTTGGGCATACGGTAAGAGTTGTTCGCTATTCCCATTGAAATAGTCGGCCAGCTGCCTCCTAAACTGGTCGAGGCACAGAAAACTCCTCTTCTGCTATCGGAAGAGCGTGGGACAAGTACCCAATGCCCGACCTACCTGATGCAGGTTTTTCTAGGGGTTTCCCTGCATTTCTTTAGGCGAATGCCGGGTAAGATCCTTAAACTATAGCCCGGGGGCCCTAGTAACCCTTGGCTACCTTCCTCACCTTCCGCATCCCCCCTTTCAAATCCCTTTCTATGCTGCTATTAAAGGGGTGTTGCCCAACGTGGATTACCCTCATGTAGCCTGTTGCCCTAAAAAAATAGTGGTGGAAATAGGTTGAATTATTTTTAATGTGAGAAATGACCTTACGAAGATTTAAACCTGTGATTTCATATACTTTTGGAAGCATCACTACGATGGGGTTTGAAATACTGTTTTTCAGCACAGATGAAGCGCACATACAAACTGATACGACGTCCATATTAACTAGTTTTTATTAAGGGTTCATTATATAATTTATCTAATTTTACAGTGTCTCAGAAACACAAAATTTAATGTAGAACGGAATGAATTTTATTCAAGATCCTTCGGCTCGGCGTTAAAATCACAAATTTTATCGGATATCGATGGTTTTAATACCCTTTCAAATTTAGCTCGTCCAATATATAGCATCGACTTCAAGTACTGGTTTTATTAATAAATCTTCAGCAAAAAATTATAAACCTAAAAATACTGCCGCCACAGATTCCCTAAGCGGTCGTAAATCTTGATTATGCTTGAATTAAGAAACAAATGGCGCTTGTCAATTAAATAACTTCAGGAAATTAACAAAATTATAGTATCTGCTGCGTATGTTTACATAAACGACCAAATACGAAAAATGAAACAGACAGGCCAACAAAGAATAATGGGAAAACATTATTGCTGTATCCTTAGGGAAACGGAAAATTTTCCTGAGTAGAATTTCAAACTGTTTTGAATAAGAACTTTAAATACTTTATAATTCGCAAATACGTGCGGTAAGTTTAGTTGTTGTTGAGTCAGAAAATACCCTCTTAGATACGAAAACACAACTGTGAATTGTAACTTCCACCGAGTACTGTTCAATCACATTGAAATTTTCACTTGTTTAAGCTTTTCGTTCACCAAAAAGATTTAGTTATAATTTTAGGGATAAGTCAGAATTTCGTCGTTGCAATTATTCAAAAAATTGAAATTTATTGTAATATTTTTAAATTCAAGGGTTTATAATTTTTCAGTCCCACGCAGCCAGCGACGCCGCCTCCGACGCCCGAGAAGCAGGTGACGCCGCGGCACGTGACGCAGCTGAGCGGCAGCAGCTCAGGCTCGCAGTCTCTGCCCGACGGCCCCACGCCGCCCCCGCTCCCGGAGCGCCTCGACAGCCTGGGGCGGCGCATCGAAGGAGAGCAGCTGGGGACGGCGCCCTGGTTCCAAGCGGGAATACCACGGTAAATAAAAATAAAACAGTGTGCTTGCTCAATCACACAGTAGGATAAAAAATATAAGGTGAATTAATTTGCCTCCTTTCACTCTTTTGTCTCGTTTAAAACATATTTCCTGAAGCGCGACCTTCATAGTCACCTTCTATTGCGGACATTATCAATGTCGACGATTATTTGAAGTTGAGAGTGACGGAAATTGATATATTTCAAACTATGGTTTTGATATATTATTAGTTTTATTACATTGTAATTTTAATGTTAAGAATGATAAATTTTTATTCGACATTATAAAAATTTGAACAAAGTTATTTAGCCGATCCGAAAAGTACGGAAGAGTTACAGAGAAAGCGGGAAATTGGACTGGGAACTAGATTAATCGTGGTGTAGAATAACACAAGCGTCGCACAGGAATATAACGGAATAAAAAAAATTGAGAATTGATAAGTGAACGAACACAGCTAAATTTCTGTTACAAAGGGAATTGGAGATAAATAAATTTTGTTCAGAATTTGCAAAAAATATCTCTACCTAACAGCGATATTTGGCTGATAATTTCCAAACATTACCATTATATTATTTATATTGATAATACTCCTGATGAATTCCAGAGACTAAAAGTCGCATTAATTTTTGTTGCAAAATTTTTTCTGACAAATCTGACTGTAAACATTCTTGTATTTTTGTATTTAAGACAGATAAATATAACTAATAAAAATTGTGAAAAAAATGGGGCATTGATTACGAAGCCAGAAACGGTTAGAAGACATACATTCATGTCTTAAATCGTTATCAGCTGTAATTGTCGTTCATTTTGTTCATACTTTAATACTTAATAGTCTTCGACATTTAATAAAGAAGAAATTTATGCAACGTTTGAATTTAATTTGTTATTTTTGAAAGTTCTGAAAGACTAAATTGTTATGAATATATGATTGGAACATTCCCTTCAAAGATTTTATTATTCACAGAAACTTCAGAAAATGTGGTATTTAATATAGATGGGGAAAGAGAATAAAATTTCCTTACAAGTAGTTCAGAAAAAATGTGATTTTGTCAAGTAGCAGAACATCCGAATTTTATGTTTCCATTGATTGTATTTCAATGATTAAAGTAACATCTGAGGGGTGCTCTAGAAAATATGTTGCTACACATTTTCAGTCTTATGTTTAAACGGAAACTCCTATTTCTTACAAGGGTTAAGACAGCAGTTTCCTTTCTAACATTTCAGAGAAATCGCCCTAGAGGTCCTGGGTCGAGAACCGGAGGGCGCGTTTATGGTGCGGGAGAGTACGAGCAAGCCTGGATGCTTTGCGCTGTCGTTGCGCGTCCCCAGGGACTTCCAGCCTTCGGGAATCGCACACTACCTAATTCTCAGGACTACCAAGGGCTTCAAAATTAAGGTATGCCCATCAGAGTTTTAAAAAAGTCTTCAATGTAACATAGGAAAAGAAAATAATTGATGTTATGTAATTACAAATTTTATTATTAACAATTCAAAAAATGTAATCATAATTGTATCGGACTTCAATCAGAAATATTTAATTTTTTTTAGTTACTTTTATTTATATACTTTAATATATGGTCACTAACGTAAATAAATAATTGTGTTTAGAGAAGTATTAAATATTTAAAGTATTGAGCCTGCCTAATTAAAATCACTGGAAGCATCTTATCTTATAATTTATAGCTTTGTATGGGCACTAATACATTGAAACGTACGCAGAAAAAATATATTTTTTGTTTCAAAGCCAGGCTATTCGATTTTAAACAGTTCAATACTAATTTTAAACCATTGCGTATATATAAGAATCATTATCAATAGTGTCACTCAAATACATAATTATGTGAGAATATCGTATCAATAAATAATGTAAACGTTCTCGGTGAAGACGTAGTAATAGTTCTCGGGCAACTAACCGAGTGGATTATTAGAAAAATAAACGAGGAACAGGAAGAATTCGCCGCTTTTGTATAAAAATATGTCCACTTTGGCAGAAGATGATGACAAGTTACCCTTGCAGCTAGATAGCATATATTCCGTTCAGATATAATTATTTTACAATATTTCTATAACATGTTCGAAAATTGCCACCCCCACTACTGTGCGATAAACCAAAAGTATTTATTCAACCAAAAGTCGACCGGTTACATATTTTGAAAATTTATAGCCCCGTCCACCTCCGCCCAGACCCTCTCATCCCCGCTCGTCTTAACGCGTTGACGTGATTGTCTTATATAAACTAAGCGACATCCATATCCCTAGATTTGACTCCAATCTCAGCCGTATTCACATTATTTGGCTATAACTCACCACCAAACACCACCCCTAAACGTGCTTCCATCCCATGTCGATAGGGGTTGAAATTATCCACAAAAAATATCGGTAGAAATACTACCAATCTCTTTGACCACGAAAAATATTTATTGGACTTAAATGTCAGCCGTGTTTGCATCTTACAAAATTTCGTCCCTATACCGTGAGATAAACAAAAAGTTGGTCATAATTAAACTCAGCACCAGCCATAACCCCGGATTCGATTCCAGTCTCGCTTGATTATGCCTCATTTTTATGTAATGCCACTCCACTCTCAACCTTAACAGTGATCCTCTCCCAAGCCGAAAGTGGTTGAAATTATACACAAACAACAAGTGGAGGAATATATACGATGAAAATTTAGTTCGTTTGATAAGTTTCAAAATTGACACCCCGTCAACCCCCGCCTCTGGTGGTAAAATGGCAAGTTAAATGTCATAAATAAACTTAGTGACATCGATAACAGCAATTGACTCCAATATCGGATGTTTTCGTCTTATTTTCATGTATATACGCCGATAACATCGGTAGACACACTATCTCTTTGACCCCGAAAAGTATTAATCCTACTCAAATATCGGCCGTTTGATCATATTTTAAATTATCCAACACCGTCCACTCTCGCTCCTGGAGGGTGTTAGATGTGTCTCACCCCGACAGTGTTTGTTTCCTGGTCGCAAAGTACACGTGTACGAAATTTGCTCCACGGGTGTAGATTTTTATGGGGAACACACAAACACTCTGCTTGTTTTTAATAGATAACGCCGTTCGTAACAATAAAATACCAGGTATGGTCATTTTTCTACCATATCTGAATATTGTAATGCATACCTCAAATGAACTTAACTTATTTGCAATAATAGGGATAGTATTGGAATATGCCAAACAGTTTACTCTTGAATTATAGAAATCAGTGGTTACATACAAATTATACATAATAAATAAAATATATTCTGCTTTCGCTTCAATCATAAAAATATGATAATAAAGTTAAAATCAAAATTAGTATAGTTAAAAACACAGTTATGTTTTTTATTTAACGATTATCTTTTTGAACTGCTATGTAAAAGTAAACGCAGTCGATAACGCGTCGTGCTCGTTCTCAGGGCTTCACGAAGGAGTTCCCGTCGCTGACGGCGCTGATCACCCACCACTCGGTGATGCCGGAGCTGCTGCCTTGTCCTCTGTCGCTGAGTCGCTACAATCCCAGCTTCGCCAAGTCCGACTCCAGCAAGGACTTCGCCGACGTCGACTCCGACCCGGACTACAACACACTGTCCGACTTCCGCAAGATGCTGGGCGACCTCAGCCTCTAAACCATGTGATATGAAATGTGATACGTCAGGTCATTGCCGTGGAAAGGGACACTAGTCAGAAATGGAACGCTTCAATATAGTTAAAACGATAAACTGTTGTCGAATAGTGAATGTTATTTGTGCCTCGAAGGAAAACGCACGGAATTCACGGCGTTTCGAAAAATGTAAGTATTATACAAGCTAAATACAATATGAAAAAATAATACAACACGTCAACTAGCATTTTTTACAACGATATGTATTTTTAAAATAATACCATGATAGAAAAATATTTGACATTTATTATATTATCAATACATAAACGGTTTTGAGTCGGAAAATTTTTTATTAACAAAAAATTAATAGATCGAAATGATTTCTGTTGCAACAGGCAAGGCAGCATAACCTTGCCTCTACATTTTTTGTATGATTTATATATGAAATTATTAAATCTAAATAGGTGCTAAAACAAGGACGAAACGTCGATATATTTAATGTTTTGTTAATAAACAATATTCTGACTCATGGACATTTATATGTTTATTGATAAATTGTACCCAATTTTATTTTGGAATATGATCAAGCCGAGTTGATAAGTAACTCTCATTTAAAATACTTCCTTCAATATTAAAAAAATCTGGTTTTCACATCAGAAGGGCGTGGGACAAATGCGAAGAACCCAACCTACCTGATGCAGGTTTTGTAGGTTTTTTTTCTTGCATCACTTTCAGGTCAATGTTTGGTAGGATCCCAGGGGTCTTGGCAACCGTGTCCTACCCTTTCGCATGCCCCCTCTCAAATCCCTTGCAATGTTATTAAAGGAGAGTTGTCACCACTGGGACTACCCTCATGTCACCTTTCATTCTTAAAAAAATCTGAGCGTGATAAAACTTGTTTGCACAGAAAATATGTACGTGAAGCTATTGTACGATTGCCAAGTCTACGTTCAAAGTAGACGTATTTCTCAATGAAGAGGGAAAACTAAGATTCATGATAAATTAAAGTTTCAAAAATGAAATAAAGGTTCCAGGAAAGGGTCGTGAAGTGTTTATTATTAACAAAACGCGCCAACGGCTTGTTTGCATGCTCGTATAAAATATAATTCAGTTTAAAAAATTAAATAAAATAGAAAATGCTTCAATAATATATCGTACGACGAAACGAGGACAATATCAACATTAATTGTGTTTCCTTAATAATAATAATTAATACTATCAATACAATGTTTGTCTTTCCAACGTAATTGAAAAAATTAATTTATTAATAACATTAACATAATCTGGTGGCAACTAGTATACGCAAACTATCACTATTAGGCCTAGTACGCACTTGTATACAAAGTCGAGCGACTTTTTGTATCTTGACAACGTTGTGGTTTCTTACTGATCACTTTTGATTATGAAGGGTATTTAGAATGATTAAATTAAAAAATTGATTTTAAATAATATATTTGTAAAATATCTTAAATTAAATTTTGGTATTTATATAAAAATGAAACGAAATTTTTAACTGGGCGAACTCTGGACAAGAAAAAGAATTTTCTTACGTTGCTTCTAATGGCTACTCTTAAGGAAGATGGGCGGAAAATAGAAAGTAGGCTAATAAAAAAACTAAAATGCAAAATATTGCGCGTAGTTGAGGATGGATTTAAATTGCGTAAAAATTACTGTTTTCTTGGTGACTGCCAGAGATACTTTTTCGTGGATCCCATCGGAATTTGTTCGGAAACGATGCTGGCTGAGTTGGCGTCGTCAGCTTTTCCGCATCTCTCTGGTTGACGGGATGATCGTCAAAGTTTATTTTCTGTAGTTGGGCTAGACTGGACCTAGCCACTCCTTTTATAGATCAAAATGGTTTTCGGAAAATTTTGTAATGTAATCCATTTCCTCCTATAGACAGGATTTTAGAACAAAATCGCAAAACATTTGTCACCCACTTAAAATGGGAGATTTTAGTTTCTAATTTTTATTTATTAGCAATCATAATCACATTCTATGGGCAAATTTTTGTTGGCTTTCAATTAATTTACATAAATGAATTTATTACTGTCCTGATGCTGTCCTCCCCAATGGTTGGTCCGCGGTTACCAGTATTTATTGAGTCTTCTGTTGATTCTGTGTTCCAGAAATGGGTGTATATGTTGGTTCGCATGTGTTTCCAGTCTTTAATGGTATTTCAGTGTTCTCTCTCGAATTATATCTTTGATGTATGGTATTCGTAGATAGTGATAGTTTGGTTACTAACATACCAAGGAGCATCAACCATTGAGACAATTTTCAGAATTGTTGCGCAATATTTCGTAGACATGGCCCCCAGTTATCCTCTGTGAGTTCTAGAGAAAGCTTCATTAATTTATTTTGATTCTTCTAATTTAATCAAAATGTGGCCCACGAAGAAAATAAACATAAAACTTCTAATTATGTGTGAATCCAGAATATAAAATCGCACTATGAAGAAAATAGTTATTAAAGAGCTTCCCAAAAATTAAGTGTCCGTATGTGACTTCGAAAAAAAAATACACAATTTTAAAACAGCATTTTATCGGGAGCATAAATAAAAATAGGCGATGAGATACAGGGCATCTCTTGTTAAATACACTTGGTTTGCATACGAACTCCTGTTACTTCTGCTGTAATGTTCTGAATCAAGGCATTCAAGTGTGTACACGCGACAGTTACTAGACTGTCTTTATACATTGTCTTTGTACATGTCTATAGACACGTGTTTATATATAATCGATCGACTTTGTATGCAAGTGTGTACTAGGCCTTACATCACCGCTCTGTTTCATTTTCAACATTTATATCTCAATTATTGTCAAATGAAAAGAATATTTAATCAATGTAAGATGTTATTGAGGAGAGTTAAGATGTATAAATGACGTAATGTTTCAGGAATGGTACCGGAGTAATGCCCTCTCCGTCCACGAAGCGAAGCGACGCGACGCAGTGTTTCCACCCCAAGTGCCATAAGCAGCGGACTTCACGAGATCGGAGGATACAGATTGTAGTGTTCTAGTCAGAAATGCGTTTTTCAGAAATACCGGAGAGCTTCTTAAAACAGAAATGCTTAATATATTTAACACTATTATAGTAATGTATCATGTAATGTAAATTTAAGTATAGTTCTAGTCAAGAACTGATGTATTTAACGCATTGTTGATCCATGCAATAAAACATTCCTATTAAATGTTACCTCGGGTGTAGATTCCTAAATTTGATTTACTATGAAGAGGAAAATTCTCCCGATCAGCTTTAATAATATCTCTGAATTCTTAGTTTATGTCTTTGTTAAGAAGAATTATTAATAAATTTTATTTAAACGTGCAAGACTGAAGAAGAACCGATAAACGTACGAGTGGCGCCGGGAGCCTTAGGTCAGTGACCTAGTAGTTGCAAATGGAATCATGTGGGAGGGTGGTTTGGAAAACCGCCTACGCGTGTCGGCATAATGAAAAGGTGATTGCAAGAACGGTCCAGGCTAGGGCTGGGATATGAGCGGGCTTGTGTACTCAGTGGCCCTGTATTGGCGGCCCCGGGCGAGCACCGACAAGTTAATATCGGCCGTTCTTCCAGCCCTGCCTGTGTTTGCGTTCTCTGCCGCCACATAAAACATTATTTACGACTGCTGCTCTGGTGTTCGCAAAGCCGCGATTAACAATATCCTCGAGCATCCGCGGAATAGAAATCGGGCCCAGGGCTTCTCCTTATTTCTTGGCCGCCGCAGACTGTGCAAAGAGACTGCAGGGAAGCCTTTCCACCTCTGCCATCTACACGTGTCAAACAGCAATACACTAGAAACTGTCTTGAGAAAATAATG
Organism: Zhengitettix transpicula; assembly: GCA_037074705.1. NCBI lineage: Eukaryota > Metazoa > Arthropoda > Insecta > Orthoptera > Tetrigidae > Zhengitettix > Zhengitettix transpicula. Next base: position 42,134,861 of record CM073591.1, on the reverse strand, counting down.
ACTTTTACTTAATAAAGTTTCTGATTGAAATGTTTCTTATAACGACGAAAATAGTTTAAACTCCCGCCCAAAAAATTATAGTGATGTTTCCCCTTTAATTGGTCGTATGTAACGTATTTGAGAAAATTCATTAGGTAATTTATGAAACGTAGAATACAAGTTTTATTTGCTTTGAACACCCGTTAAAAAGTAGTAAATATGATCCTCTTCACCGGATAATGTTAAGTTTACATGGCGATTTTCTGAAAAGTTATAAAAGCTTAAGACTTTTTAAAATGAAAAAAATTACGTCCGATTGATAATAATGAATAAGAAAGATAGCCAAAGAGTCTAGAGAAACAAAACTGCATTTGTCAGTTGCCAACACAGTTGTGTTTCTCTAGGCTCTTCTTAGCACCTGACGAAAGGGACGTGGATCCCAGAGACGTTGTGTGGTATTTATATTACATTTTTTGTCTGTATTGGCTAACTTTCTTATTCCTTAAGACTTTTTGTTTACATTGAGTTTTAAAAAAATTATAACAATGTCTTCCGAATTTTTAAACTTATGAGATTAATGATTAAAAATGCGTATAAATATTCAAATAAGTATTATTAATTGTTTATTAATTGATCGGTATAGTTTAACATCAGTTTAAATCCGGTTATAGAATTTTTTAAAAAAAAATATTATTCACAACATCCAGTCCAAGGGATAAATAAAGATGATACTCAACTCAACATGCAACAAGGTTCTATGAGTGATCACAAAACACAGGTTTTAAATTCTCTGTACTGTAGACCATTGCCCTATATGTCTCAAACAAACATAAATCAGAAATTATCTCACTAAAACTAGACGATCAGATTATTCCTAGATCTATCCATCAAAATACTAGGCACTTTTGTTTTAACCGACATTAACCTTCGCCAAGCATATAAACCGTTTAACACAGGACTGTAAAAAAAGGTTTAATATATTAAAATCGGTAGCACGTAAGAACTAGGGCGCAAATATTTATCTACTATGAACCACATACTAAATTATAATAAGATCAAGTAAGGATTATGCCTGCATTCTGAATAAATCAGCAAACCAAAAGACCCTTCATAAACTGGGCACGATACACAACACAGCCAACGGGAGTCTTCCGAACATACCCGATCGGGTGCCTTCTAATTGAAGCCCAAGAACCAACCTTACAATACCGAAGAGACATTTTTGGTTTTAATTGATTGTGTAAAGTAGCGTCAACATAAAATATATTGGCGACTTACCATACCTACTACATGAAATTATTACAATTAATTCTTATTAGCTATACATTTTATTCTTACTCTCAGATTCATATCTTGAATGACGGTTTCCTTGCTAAGTTTTAGTAGGTTATTTATTGCCGTTGCTGAGGTATCATATTTACTTTCTCGTGTATATCTGAATTGTGGCTCTTCTAGTCCTGTCGTGCTTTGGGCAGTCGTAGAGGATATGCTGGATCGTCAGGGTAGCTTGGTATACGTCACATGTTGGTTGCGGTGATCTAGAGAACAGATAGGAGTGCGTGAGGTTAGAATGGAGAGTTTTTTAGGATGAAATTATTTGTGTTTGGTGGAAGAGACTTCCTCGACCCAAAAGTAGCCTTAAAATCTTTTACTTTGCGTTGGGAGGGGTGTGTTTTATCTTGCTTTAGATTATGGGGTTGCTCATAGAGAATTCAAAGTCACATACTCCTCCTTCCATGAAAGGTTCAAAACGCTCAAACAAGGACTAAACCTCACACTACCCCAATCTGAAGCAAGCCCAACCAGCGATCTCACTAAAATAAATAACCAAGCAAAAACGCAGTGGAACAGGGAATGGAAAAAAATTAAGACAAGTGACATCCACAGAAAATATAAATTACTTTTACAGGTTAAAAACAAATTCGAAACTAAACCGCAATCAGCAAGTGATACTATACTAGTCACTGGAAACTAACACACAGCCACCTCCTAAACAACAACCCTCCACCAAAATGTGAAGCATGTAATACTCAACAAACAGTGGACCACATCATTTTTCATTGTTATAAGTACAAAAGCCAGAGAAAATATCTACAAGTCACAGGTATATAAACAAAATAACAGAATTTCCATGGTACCAGGGAACAAAAGTTATTGTCAGCTGCAAACCTAGGCAGGGAAATATAAAATAAAGAAAAGAAAGAAAACGTGTGTGTATATATATATATATATATATATATATATATATATATTGTAATGCCAATTAATTAACACATTAATTGTAAATTTGATAATCTAAATTGTTAGAGAAACATATTTTTGACGGCGGTACCGAACACAAAACAATAATGTAGTAGAACATTGTTTCTTTGTCGGAAGAAGCACTGCGCGCTCAAAATTAGGAGACAGTTGTTCAGTTGGCTGGAAGGTTTGGTCAAGTACAGGTTGCATTAAAATATTGAGGAGAGAGTTCACGTTATGGTATGAGAGAGTGTAGATCACGATACGGTAGAGTGGAGTTTACATTAAGATACGGTAGAGTTCAATCCGTATTTCGAATCCTCAGCGATCGGGTGGTCGTAAAAGATCTTTTGGAACTTGGAGATTAAACACGTACCGGAAGGCGAAAACGAAAGGCGAGAACGAGAATCGAAATAAACTTGCAGGAAAGCATAGATAAAACATTCACATACGCAGAACTATAAAACCTGCTAAGCACAGACAGTTTTGGTGAACATAGTCAGGCTGAGATTGGCAGAGGTCAACCGAGGGGGAGACGAAGAGGAGGTACCTGGTTCCTGAGTTTGATCTAAAAATATTAATTTTTGAATCTGTGAATTGCAGAAGCTGTGCAAAAACCCGTCATAGTTCTTCGTAAGTCAAAAGTATCCTGGAATGCTGGGCAGCCGTGAGTACCAAAATAAAACAATTAATTATGTAAACCGGATTAAAAGATAGTCGTCAGATTTCGTTCCCTTCTTTTAATTTAAAATTTGTTAAGTAGAATCCATATTTTTAGTATAATTTCGTCGACAAATAAATTTCGTCTTTGTTAATTGACGAGTAAATCTTTTTATTGAAATTTGTATTGATAAGATTAATAAATAAATGATTAACCATTATCATACCCAGTAATGACCCTGAGATAAATTCTATTTGTAATTATTTATGTTTTTGCTAAAATAAATCTTTTGTTTGTTTGTAAAGTTAATTTTTCATTCATTTAAAAGGTTTTTTTTGTATATTACAATATATTAATATAACGAATGGAATTGTAAATGTCTTTTAGCTAAAGATCTAGAATTTGAGGCGACCGAAAGCAAACCGTAAAAAATAAATATATAAACATCAAGTCCATATAGATGTGGTGTATTAATTGTGAGTACAAGTGCTATTTGCATATGTTTAAGATTTTATTTCAATTGGAAAATAATTCTCCAATACATACAATGAGTCCAGCCACGTCCAAAAGACAGAATTGCAAATTAAATTCGTGTCAGGAAGCATTTGGACATCACAATTTTTTTTAAAAAAAACTTGTTCCGCTTAATTGCTGTGATCTATATTCCCAGAAATTTTAAATGATAAATATAAACTGGAACTGAATATCTCCTAATCATAATTTATGAGTTGCAGAAGAGTCTATTTTGTATGCGGAGAATATGTGACAACAATAAATTTTCCAATTATCGTCTGTAACAAATTCTTACTACTGCTTCATCTATGTTACTGTGTAATTAGTGCAGCCTTCGTTTGTGTTGGTACTTCATTTTATGCATTTCATTAGGCGTGCGTATAACACGCATGCGTAGTCCGGAAATGTAATTTGAAATTTTGCTACGTAAAAAATAGAAGCTATATCCAAATTAAATATGTTTGGAAAGGAGCACAACAAAGGGCATTCGTTCATTGTGGTCCAGCATTATAAAGGCCGATGCTGCAACATTACATTACAATGGAAAGTTTTGCGCGGCAAACGAAATATGCTGAGTGATGTGGAAACCAAAACCGCACGGCGCAGATTAATAACTGCCCGTTATTGCATAGCACTAAAATAAATTAAATCAGGGAGACCGTTTTATGTATGGATCCACGTTGCTTATCCTGATATCATTCAGGAATACGTGTTCCATTTTGGGTCGGTTATGGTTTAATACACAAATTGTAATCTATCAGCTTCTGCAGTTCTTAATATTCATATTGTTTTCACCAAAACTGGACAATTATAAACCCTGATAAAATAATTCCCGTATCAAATATTTTTAATAAGCAATGTTATATAATGGCTGATTAGTTAGAAAGAGTTTTATACCAAATATTCACATCAATAGCTACATTGAAATTCAACTCAAAATTCTTTTTTGTCGTATACAATATTTTTGTATATTTTGCACTTTACTCAATCAATTTAATACCAAAATTCAAAAATATCGAAGAAATTTTCATCACAAACATTAATTATTAAGGTTTTATCTTTTTCAACTATTATGTTCACCTGATGAAGTCCCAAATTACGGACGGAACTGTGTTTTTCGGTTTTCTTATTGGTATTAATTTCAAGTGGTTGTCTGGTATTAAACTTATTCTGAGTTATTGTCAGATATATTTATATATTTTATTATTATACGTCAGATAAAGAATCACTTTTATTGGGATGTTAATATTATATGGATTCGAATAAAGGAGATTAGTCTCGGAAAACTCATTAAAACATTTAACCTGGATATGTGTTAATAATAACAATTGAGTTACCTACGATTTGACAATTACCACATGAATTTTGTTGAATAATAAGTTAAGAGATACTATTGTTCAGTGCTAAGTATGGAAAAGGAATATGTGAAATGAGAGTGCCAGAGAATAAAATTTTATATAGTGTCGTAGGCAGGGAGAAATTAAAATTGCCTGGCAAAATATTTCACTAAGGGATATAGTCTGAAAGAGGGAGGAGTGATTGACCGACGTTTCAGAAAATTGCTCTTTTCTTATTATTACCTCCCCGACGACGTAAATAGTTTTGAAGTATGCTCAGTTCTGAAACTTCTCTAAATCAGATAATCAAATACCCAAAAATATTATCACCGAATAGAATATAACACTGAAAATCTAAGTTATTAAGAATATGTTTCAGTATTCTTTGTAATACGTCTGTGAAGATATGGAAATTCATGAGAATCAGTATTCAAGACAATTTCTAAGAGCGAAAAAAATTGAGTGTAACGACATGTGGAGATTCTCTACAGACACAATCCTAATCAGAATAAACCATAAGTATGAAAACATTTTTTTCTTAGTATATATTATTATTATTACCCCACGTTATGGTGCCAAATAGTAATGGTTATACAAGGCCAACACAGCTGAGGAAAAATAATATACAATTGTGGGGTTCGTCTAAATAGATAATTTAAAAATATTAATCACAATTATCAATATAGAACTTATTAAACTATTTCGTTTATTAGTATAAAAATAATCATAATTTAACCACAATAACACTAATAAGAAACTTTTATATTCCAGAGACTTATTTAAATAGGTTCATTTTTTCTGATTTCGGGAAGAAACGTTGTGTGACTATTTCACAGCAAATGTAATTATTGAACCTTACAATTTATTAAATATATATTTTCCGACTATAGGTTAATATATTTTTATTATTATTAAAAGTTTATAATGATCGCGTTAACAACTTGGTCATTGGCGACCCATAAATAAATTACAAATAGTGCTTATGCTGCGATTCACATTGATTTCAATACTATAGATACAATTGAACAGTAATATAATTATTTTGTTATATTTAAATGTCGGAATAATATCTATAATGGAATTTACATTAATCATGGTCTAGCTGGGCAACGAGATGGATTCTCGCAGTCTTTGTGGATCAAAATGGAGACCGTTTACTGGAGACAAATAAACCTTCGTTATAACTTAACACAATAGATTTGAAAAATGATACAATATTCGCAAACACTCTCACTGATGGCGGATAGGAGATACTTCGCCAATCATATCCAGACACCATAATGACAATTCACAAATCTGACCAACTCGAGGCTGACTGACCTCCGGATGCAACCAGGCTCAAACCCGCGACTGAAAAGTCTATGTAATGATCTGCATACACTTTATTAAGCTGAATAGGCACTTTAATTCAGTCTCCAATAGGTTTACTTTACACAAGCTATCACAATTAAAGGAAAAATACATTCCCCTCGCACGTCTCATTCCAACTTTATAAACTCCCTGTAAACATTGTTACCTCACACCGGCCACGCCAAAATTTCAGAAATGTCGAGCCCTTAAACTTCTAAAACTGCCATGGTACACCGCATGCCACTCTCTAAATACGTGGCAGCCCTTCCGCCACTCTACTAACTCGTACCAAATTTTTCTGCCTACGTTCTCGCCACGTGACTCAGTTTTGGAACAAATTATCCCGTTTTTGTTTAGCTCCCGCAAAACTAACAATTACCGGCGACAATTGTTCGATAAACAGTTCTCGGTTTTTACACGGGTGCAGCATATTTAAACGCGACGTGTTGACGACTAAAATCTCTGTCGTCATCTTCTAGGCGAAGTCATATTATTTTCTTCGCCTGTTTATCGAACAATATTTTTGTGTTTATACCGGCTTTGTTTCAGGTCCTCCGAACGTACGCCATTAAGTTAAAACACTAAATGAGGATTTGTTAAAGTCGCCCTGCAAGTTACGGCTTCCTGCGCTCGCAATCCTATAATTGGCAACATTGCCTTCGCTTGTGAGAGGTTGTACGGTTAAGACTTCAGTTCGAAGTAAATATGACCGTGACAGTGTCAGTATACGCAACAAGTAAAAAACAGCCCACCGAAATCCTTTATTTGAGGGCTGAATCATCACTGGAAATCAGAGACAAAACGGTAAGACATTGAATACAAACATCCAGAATCAGGAATTAAAAAGAAATTCAAGCTGTATTTCTGCTTGCTACAGTCTTGTTAGCGGTAAGTAAATTGTGCCTCGGACCCTTTTTCAATAACTTTTTAATAACTTGTTAATCGTTTAGTTGTGCTGGTTTAGTATATTAATTTGGAAAATACAAAAGGTATAGAAACTTCGTCACAATATAAATAAAAAATATAAAGGGCCTGTATAAGGTCATCAATTCAAAACAGACATTAAATTAAAACTTGTACCCAGTGGAATATTTCTATATTGAGATGATTGAAGAAGAAACGTTCACCACGTGTAGACGCCGTACGACAAGAAATGTTACGTTCTCAATTGTAGTATTATAAAAACTAAATATATTCGTGCAATAGAATCACGACCTGAAAAGCCATATTTTCCCAACGAGAAAGTGAAAATTTATGAAGTAATTTTTTTTAGGGTAACAGGGTAATCCACATGGTGGCAACTCCCCTTTCATAGCATAGGAAGGGATTTGAAAGGGGGGGATGCGGAAGGGTAGAGGAAGGTAGCCAAGGGTTAACTAGGGGCCCCCGGGCTATAGTTTAAGGATCATCTACAGGGCATTCGCCTAAACGTGATGCAGGGAAAACCCTAGAAAAACTACATCAGATAGGCCGGGAATTTGGTACTTGTCCCACGCCCTTCCAATGGCGGCTGAGGGTTTTGCTGCGTTGACGCAGCATTCTCTTCTCCGTGCCTCGACCAGTTTAGGAGGCAGCTGGCCGACTGTTCCAATAGGAATAGCGGAGCATACACCTAATAGCTCCCACAGGCTTCTCAACATTTTGAAGTGTTTGATTAATATCAGCATAAAAGCGCATAAAGGTAGAGGGAAGATCGGTTTAAAAGTTTGGTAAATTGAATACAGATATTTCACAATTGTCTTCACACGGTCAAATATTATGAACTGAGCATTGGTATTTTCCCCGTCGACTTTAATAATGAATGAAAGATCTGCTTCCCCTTCTTGGTAATTTAGACTCGAGCAGAGCTCATTTGGGACAAGTGCAGTTGCTAAAATACAACACTCAGAACTTCTCCTTTCCTCGTGCTCCATACCAATATCTTTGTGTTTGATGTTGGACCTATCCCGAGCGTCTGTTCGTTGATGACTTATGCCGTTAACGATCTCTCTAACGAAAAGTGTCTGAAAATATCAACACGGCGCTGCGGCGCGGCGTAGAAAGCCGCAGATGCCGAGGGGAGATAGGCCTTGCTCTTATCACGAGTTGAGAGAGAAGTTACTCCGGGGGAGAAGCGAAAAGAATTACAGTGGGGGTTGTTTACTCGGCAGTAGGCGTCACCAAGGCAACACGACCACCTGCTCGCGTTTCAAATTATCTGGCACTCGCTGCTCCAGGTGAAATAACAATGCTACGGCAGCCAATTTGCAGGCGACACTGCGTGGGCGGATGCGAAACCCGAGCGCGGTCTTAACAAGGCGTCGCGCATTACAAATAAGTTCCAAAGAACACAATAAAATATCATAAGGGCTCTCCGCGTTAATAAATATCTTCTCCGTACGGTTCTTTTCAGGAACAGTTTTTAGGAAGGAGAACACTTGCGCTAGCATTAATCATAGCTTCAGCAAAGAAAGTGCCGCATTTCATTAGTTTAGAGTGACTTGTACTTTGGGATGAAAATAGTCTGCGTGCCGCGAAAATTTTGAGCGCTGATCATAATTGATGACCGATGTCAAGTACAATATTGTCGATCGCAGACGATGAGGCTTAACATTCGCACTTTGCCTAACGGCTTCGAAAGATAATCATTTCATATCCAAGCTGGTCTAGGAACTAATACTATATATTAATTAGGCCATTAATTGGTTTTAATAAAATTTAATTGTAGCGGCAGGAGCTTCCAAAGCGACAATGGAGCCGAACTCTGTTACTTTGTCGGAAAGTCAAAAATGGCGTATGCGCGCTAAAACCTCGAGACTACGATAGTTCAGTTGGTGACGGGACATTTCGGAGGACGGTACAAATGATTCTAGAGCAGAGACTAGCCGTTGTGAGTTTAAGACAAAGTAAAAACATTCACGGAAGCATTTAAATCGTAAATATTGTTAAGTAAATGCAGTGTGCGTCTGTAGCCAGCCAGGAATAGTAAAGTTTCAGTTTAAGTCACAAGCGGTAAAAAGACTACCAAATCTATGAATCACAGGATTCATTTAAGACAAGCGGTCACCAGATAGCTGACAAAAAAGAGGATCATCCGAGTTACTGGAAGCCCATCAAGGTTGACTTCAAGAGTGTAAAATCTGTGAGCCAATATTAGAATCAGTGTAAAAATTCTGCAATGGTGTACTCCCGAAAACAAAAAGAATGCTGGACTCAGCTGGACAGATCAAAATAAACAAAAATAATGATTTATGTAAACGTAATTAAAGGATAGAAATCAGATTTCGTCCTATTTTAATTGTCAATCAGAGTTAATTTCTTTTCTTTTAATTTCTTCCTATCGACATATTGTCTGGGTGTTAATTAGTTTTTTTTAAAACAACTTGTTGTGTCCATTATCAAATCCAGTAGAGACCTACTATCCAGTAGATCTGAGATCTAAAATTTTAAATTGTAATTGTTTTTGAGTTATTGCCACAAAATAAATAAATATTTTGTTTGTTAATTGATAATCTTTTCATTTAATAATATTACAATATATATATAATATTACAATATATATATATATAAACAAATTATGTGATATTATCAAATTATATCACTAATTATTATATTGTACATATTATACTGTATTATATTCTGTATCATAGCTCTTATGTCATCTTATATAATAATATTTTTTTACTTATTACAAGATTTAGTTACCACGCCTCGCATCATAGAGATGTCGGGTTCGAATCCCGGCACGACCTGATCACGAAAACTGGAGTTAAGACTGAGTGAAAAATTGACACACTTACCACGTTACACTCACGAAAACCCAGAATGTGGCATGTAAGATGGCATTCTGGCAGTCGTCTCGGTAGGCCTAGGCCTTGAATGGACTTTCAAGACATCATTAATGAAGATATGTTATCCTGAAGTACAGAGTACATTATTGTACATGAAAATTCATACCATACAATATGTCACAATTTATTAATACATTTAATTCATACAACAACTGGATTGGATGGTATCTGCTTAATTGGACTGACGTCTGTGTAGTACCTAAAATAAATTTCTACAGCAATCATATACATGTCAGTCTGTACATTCTCCTTAACTCATAAACTTTTTAGCCTGTCTTAATTATTTCGACCAAGTGGAAAAAAGGTGATGTGAAAAATAAATGCGATATATTACATTTATTAATGAATTTTGTGTAAATCAGGTGCTGATTTCCAAAAAATTAGAATTAATTGTATATAATATACTTTTCGCCCACGTGTCCTTAGTCGCTTTCGACAATTTATTTAGGGCGCCAGGTAATTATCAAAGCAATTATTTATAATTTATTTATTTATCGAGCAATGAGATATGTACCTTTCTACAGTGAGTGGTCATTTGAACTCTATCCCCGACGAGGCCTACATGGCAACTGCCTTTACAAATCTTTGCGCAAGCCACCCACACAACAATAACAAACCATATGCGGCGCGGCAAGAGGACGCCAACACAGGTAAGAATCCAAAAATATCACATCATCATGTTACAATAAATTAAAATATAATAGACTATGTTAAAAGTATTCTAAATGGATAAAATAGCCAAAATAAATGCACAACGAAATACAAAACAACATTTCTGGAATTCTTGTCCCTTTCGTCAGGTTATTAAAAAAGCAACAGCCGCACAGTTCACGCGGCGAAATCGAAAGCAAGGCAAAAACAAAACGACTATAGATAAGTAGAGGGGGTTAAGTTACAATAAAGTATCATAACTATTATTAAGTTTCATGGCATCAGTTTGTACACTAATTGTGGTGATGTTGGACTTAATATGAAACAATTCTGACATAATTCTAGAATAGAACCTTATGTCAGCGACTAAAATCAAAGAAATTTGTCAATAAAATAAATATTTCGACTTTGTGATATGTTTGCTGTCCACAGATTGTTTTACGTTGGCAAGTTTGACATTTTACATACTTTCCTTGATACGGGTATTAAGTGAACGTTTTGTTTACACTATGTAGCAAGACTTTCAATTATTACAAAGGAATTTGTAATCTACACGATGTTAGTTATAGATGTCAAGTGGGTCCTTGAGGAATAAAAGTTTATTAGTAGAACTGTAAATGGGTTTCATTCTAATATTTATATGAAGTAATTTACAACTTTCACAAATTCATTTGGACGTTAAATTGTTTTTACTCATAACATGAAGACAGCCGTTTTCTTTGTTTCTTTTCATTCAATGGCGTAATTACAAAAAATGCTTGTAGGTGGTGACATGTTAAATTGTGTGATTTCAATAAGTAGAAAATTGAAAAAAACGTATTTGATACACCAATAATATATTTTCTTATTAAATGTTTTAAAATAAACCTGTGAGATTTTTGGTATACTGGTATATAACATTATTTTAGATGTTACTAAATATTGTGCAAGAATCGTAAATATGTAAATTTACGGATTGAAAAATAAATAAATATAGGCCTAATTAGGTACTATCAATATAACAAAAACTTATCTTTCAGGAAAAATAATTAATAAAATGTAATTGATATGTAAATAAACTAACTGTATAAACTATTGTAAATAAGAATATGATACCCGTTTTACCAAAAAACGTTTTATGTCACAATTTTATTTTAAATAAATATGTAAATTATTGATTTACATTCGTATACCACGGGAAATGGTGAAATTCTTGTAGAGAGAAGCAGATGTAGCTCCTGTAATTGCGTAGTCTTCCCGGAGATCAAGATAGCCTATCTCCTCTGCAGGCAGTGGTTTTATTCTACCAGGGGTTGAAGTAACAACATAATTACGCGGGACTAACGCGAATGATAATGACTTTATCGTGAATGTTAAGAGTTAAATTCGTTAAAAATTCTGAAGGTTGTTAAAACGGATTAAAAATTAAAAGAAACGTTATTAAAGAAACAGTTCGAGCAATTCTTTTTTCATAAACTTAATTATCTGATATTACTATTTAATTAAAATTTTTGTGTATTTAATTATCTGATATAACAAAACATGTACGTGGAATTATCAACTACAATTTTGTAAACGTTATAATACAACTTGGATGCGTTTTTAAATTTGAATAAAACTTCTCAATTCCACAAGAACCCACTTTTATTTATAGACAAATACTATTCGCCGATTTATATGTAAAATAAATAATATGTACCTTATAATATACATGTAATTTAAGAGTTACAATATTAATATTTCAATATAAGTTTTTTACTCAAATACGTTTTAATTTAAATTTTTAATTAAATATAATAAGTAAATATAAAAGGAATACCACATGAATAGGAAGACTTGGTGAATAAAATTGAAAAGTTATCTAAATGCAGGTAGTATTTATGTGCCACTTTATTACCCCATAATATATGAAGGAATTATTTGATGAAAATACTGAGCATTTTTAGAATAATTGTAATTAAAGTAAATTTTTACAGATACAAAACCTTAAAACAACCAATAAATTTTATGACGACTACTTCTTAAGATTCATTTCTATTTGGGCGTTATTTACAACAAATACTTAAGATAAGTGCTTATTGAATACAATTAAATTTCTTTTGAAAATTGCTATATTTAAGAAAAAAGGCCAATAATTAAATTGATTGAGCCGAAAGCCAATCTGTATACATATAAACATGTTACAGGCCACTTATTATTCTCGGTTAGTCCCCTGTTAGTCAGTCTACCCTTCGCACACTGACAACTCTGATTTCTTGTTCGTCCTGTTTGTTAATATTGTACTTTCTTGAGTATATTGTTGACACACGATGATTAAAATAATATCTCATATTAGTATGTTGCGCTATTAATAATACGTCATTTATTTCTTTACCGCACTAAATTTGAATACCATGGCACTTGCTGCATTTCAACTCATATACAAAGTATATATGAATTGTAATGAATAAAATACAGACATTTTTATTTGTAAGCCTGTTTCAATGGGTATTACCTATATGAGCGAAATCAATTATCCAATATCCTATATACTGTAGAGAGATGTGAAGATAAAAATTGATACAGGAAAAGTAATGAGGAAATTATTAAAAAATATTTAAAGTAATTTGAAGAGGAATTTTACCGTTTGGTAAACTATTCCTAATAAGACGGTAGAAAATAAAAGATGCTCTAAAATTATTTTGGAGCTAGCAAAATGACCTTAGAACTATTCACTTTAGATTGGGGTCGTTGAATCCACAATTCTCTTTGGCGGCGTGACCATATTTAAGGGTCTGTGTTGATTGAGAATAAAAAGTATATGCGAGCAAGGCAAAGAAAAATATATTGTTGGATGCTGAAGGTTACTATACTGAAATAAATTATTTTTTATTGTTTCAGACTGTTTAAATTATAAGGAAACTGAAACTTGTGAGAGTCGCAAGTTTTTTTTTGAGAACATATCCACCGATATGTGTAATTTCGTACTTTAAGTTTTTGGAAAAGGAAAATATAGGCATTGAAAAATGTACTCGTAAAATGACCTTTTTTTTACCAGTCGTACACAACACATGCGCCTCAACACCGAGATACAGTTTGTAACAATTATTATTTTTTTCAATCGATGTAGCCTCAAAATTGTTTCTTATTATTGGTTCTTAGATACATTCATGAAAATTTTTTCTCAATTTATAATAAAACCTTGGTATGATTTTGATTAGTTAATTAATTTTAAATAATATTGTTTGGCAATTTCTTGAAATTATTCCCCTGTGTTAATTTAATTTGTTTTTCTAAAATTTAATGTTTAAAGATGAAATATATATTCTGTTCAGATAATTCTTAAATGTCAAAGTAAATAAGTCGAGAAAATAAATAATCTCAAAACAACCATTTATTACACGACGTTCCTAAGATTTCTTTCCTTACCAACATTTTCTTATTATTCCTCAGTCTGTGTAACATAATTAATTATTGAATTTGGAAGAAGAATGAATTGTTTATAATATTCTTAATGTTACGCCAGAGAAGTTTATGCTGAGAATATTTTTGTTTTGTAACGTTATTTGTGTTGCAGTAATTATGCAAGCCTTGAACATACATTACTCAGCGTAGGCTACATATAGAGAGAGACTCAGAGCCGTACGGGGGTTGTAATGACTAGTATCATAGTAAATGCTGATGCCGGTAGTGCAAGTGCAGTCATCACCATTGCATCACAATGCTTCTGTCAGATGCTTGCCATTCAGGAACGCCGTCCTTTCATTATTAAATAGGGAGAGAGATCTCCAGGGATGCGCTTCCACTTTCTCTCTGCTAAAATACATTCATAGTGGCTGGTCCATTGCCTTGTGTTGGGAATTTCTGGCGTATTCTTAACTGCGGTTTAATTTGTGAATTGCTCTGAATGAGAGATCCTCCTCGGAACGAGCGGGCTAGCAAGCTATATCCATTATTCCTTCCTCATTGTCAGACAAATTGCCTTCCGCATTCCGAATTCTATTCACGATAGCGTATTCAACTTCTTCAGTTCAATAGAGACGGACCTGTGCAAGGCATCATTCACAAACAACATTGATATTTCATGAGCTCGCCTGACAAATCGTTATAAATAATTAGTTTATAACTCGAACCGATTTTCAACTTAAACATCAGTAAAATTCATAACTGAATATTAAATTCAGTCATCTGTATAGAGTTTAATTTAATGAAAAATCTTAAGTTATCGTGAAATTTGACGAGTGCCCATAGTGTTAAAAAATTTAACATTAATTTTTACCACGATTGAGTATTACGAGCAATACGTCACGATCTTACTCATACACGATGGTTGTTATACAGAATCGAATCAAGTTACCTGAACCCCCAGAACAGAAACCCATTCAAACACTTTCATGCTCCAAAGTTTCAATCTTAGATTTAAACTAATTTCAATATCAATGACTTAGAAAACGACGAAGTCGATACTTTTTGTTATGAAATGCACACTATATTAGAGTAAGGTTCCATTTTCTGAGATTAACACAGAAAATTAGTTTTGAAGCAGAGTCCTGGACTTGGATATGACAGAGATGTGCAATTAATTTGTGAGGCGTTAGAAAAACGACATAATTTTATCTTACTTAGTTCTTTTTCAAAGTATATGTAGGTTAAAATCTTGCTTGAATATTCGGCTGTTGCAGGAAAAAAGTCTTTTTAGGCAATCATAATTACAAAATGAGGCAGATTTGTGAAAATTTTCTAAACCAGTGAATAGAAGAGTCATATCCTCTCAAGGCTAAATTATTCAGGAGAACAATAAGATAGTGTTAGAAAAAGGTAAAAATGTACTGTAATTGTGAAAAAAAATTAACAACTTTTCTGTTTAGAGAAATGTATAATTTATCTGTGTAAAATTTGTGCTTTAATTGTGTATTATTTACAAGAATCGTTAAAATTACGATATTTATTATTAGCTGTGGCCCGGCGTTTCCCGGGTTGTTGTATGTCGATAACCCCCGATTTGTCTCCAATTTCAGTTGTTTTCCGTTATTTTTATGTAACGCCCCTCCACCCCCACCCCTAACAGTGTTCCCATCGCTTGGCGAAAGGGGTTGAAATTATACACAAACAACATAGATAGAAATACTATTAACTAAAAAAACACTGAAACAGATTTATTCAACGCAAATATCTGCCGTGTTTGCATGTTTAAAAATTTACATCCTCGCCCCCCCCTCCACACACTTGGGGGTTAAATGGAAAGTTTAATGTCATAATTGAACTCAGTGACATTCATAACCTTTGTTTTGACTCCAATTTCGGTTTTATTCGCGTTATTTTCTTGCAACGCCTTTCCATCCTTCCCCCACCCCTAAGTGTACTCTTTTTCATACCATTAAGGGTTAAAATTATACACTCATATCATCGGTAGGAACACTAACAATATCTTTGACCCCCCCCCCAAAAAAAAGTTTCGGAATCAAATATCGGCCGTTTTAGAATGTTTGAAAATTTTCACCCACGCTCCTTGGGTTGGTAGGCGTGTCTCATCCCCACAGTACCGTTTCTCGTGTTTTGAAGAATATGTGTACCAGTTTGTCCACGCGTTAAAAGTTATATGCGGATGAACGTAAATAGCTGCCTACAAACATACATCCTATTTATTATATAGATTATCATTGAGTGAAATAATTTTATTTCTAAACCATAGCATGCAAAAGGTTTATGGAAGAACACAGTAAGTAAATATAAGGACAAGTTGGCTGAATTTCGTTAAAAAGAGCTCAAATTCTGACAATTTGGTTTAGAAGAGAACGAGAAGAATTACGAATTGAACAAGCCGTTTAAAAACGTAGTTAATTTAATGGTTCATATTCCTCATATCATTCTGAAGGGTTAAACAACAAAATTCTAAGAATATAATTTTTTATAGATATGTAGTAAAACACTGAATGTACATGACATGAGCATGTTTGAGGGACAGTAGTTTAAAAGGAAAAATCTTTATTAATTTAATATTAACATTAAATTTTCTTAACATCTTAGTACATCTATTAATTAACAGATCCCCTTAATTTAGGAGGTCTTTACAACTCAGCTAAAATATAATGTAGATGTTTTAAATATAGTTTATAAAGCTATGTACGAGTTATTAATCTCAATATACAATTACGATATTTGCCGTTGTAGTTTAAATGTAATTTTTAAATTAATTTTTGTTCTCTAGCATGTCTAGTATTGACCAAATACCTTTTCTACGGAGGTATTAGGGTAAATAATGTACGGAATGTGTTCAACACCGACACACGTACCGCATTCTACTTTTTGAAGTTGCTTCAAATTGTTTTAGTAGCATTTTTGTTTTTATCCTCATTACTATGGCAATACATATTAATAAGAATGTAAGGTGGCGTTGTTCTGAAGACTGGGAAGACCTAATTGGCCTTCTGCCTGCCTACAGGTGCTCGGTTGCCAGGGAGACACGCGAAGCTCAGCAAACAACTCCCCCAGAGGATAATGAATTTTTCATTAGACGAACGCTAAGATAAAGCGTCGGACAGGAACTTTCCTCGTTAATTATGACAACGAAATATTCATAAATCAGTATTGACAAATGAAATTTCCATGCATTGTGCTCGGATTTTACAGTCCTGAAAGAGGCTCGGCGAAGAAACGGACCAAAGTTTCTGAAAATGAGGAAGGTGGTTTACGAAAAAAAGTAAGTTGTTTGAAATATGTAGCCTTATTTATTTTAAAACTGCTGGGATCTCTGCCAAGAAGCAAGTTCATTAGCTTTTAAACGCACGTCGAAACTTTGACGGATATTTCATATATTCCAAAAGCTAAATACAATGAATCCGGTACTAGTATGGTGGAATAATTTTTATTCTAACTGCGTTTTTGTTGTTAAACTCGAAGGCAGGGCGTGTTCATTCAATGGTCAACCACTGTTACAGAAAAAACAAAAGAGAAAGTGTTTTATGGAACATTTTTAACATTAGTCCGCTGCAAAATCAGTTTTATATTTCAGACAAAAATAATAAATGAGATAAAAGTAATTTTTGATCTGAATATTTACGTAATTAATTTTTCTGAAATTATGCGGGTATTAGTAGTTTAAGATTAAATTTGTTTATTTTTGAGCTTTTGAGTTTTGTCAACTGATCGAGTGTAGTTCTAGGCTCTTCTTAGCACCTGAAGAAAGGAACAAGGTTTCCACAAACGTTGTGTGGTATTAATATTGTCACTTATTTTGTCAGTATTAAGATATCTTTCTTTATATTAATTTTTAATCAGACGTAAATTTTTTCATGAAATTTGTTTGTTCAGTGGGGGAAAACCTAACACATATAGTTTTAAAAAAATTTAATAGGCGGAAGCTTTTGACCTATTTTCAACTTTTTAAGATTTTCCCTTAATTATAATCTCTTTAGAAGCCGTCTAACATGACGGAAGGCGTGTTTTTGTCTATTAAATATTTTTAACTGACAAAAATGAGTCTTGCCACGAGTTAAATCGATTTTGGATGATTAACCTAAAGGAAAAATCATAAAATTAGGTTGGAAATTATAAAATAGGTAAAAACCTTCAACCAATTTAAAGGTATTTAAAACTAAATGTCTGGCTTTTTCTCCGTAAATAAGAATATATTTTGACTATATTAATTGGTTTACAAATGGATTTATTAATATTTCTTATAAATTATATGGCTATAACTATGCCAACAAAAATATTAAGAACGATAAATTTTACAAATACATTAAATAACATTGCTCGGAAACGTCTTAAAAGGTTAGGCTTATATTAGTGTTCCGGATAAGTATTAATTATAGGAAGAATCATATCAGGAACATAGACTAGACCATCGACCTGTTTACACACCCCAATATATATATATATATATATATATATACACATATATATATATATATATATATATATATATATATATATATATATTGTAATGCCAATTAATTAGGCCATTAATTGGTTATAATAAAATTTAATTGTAGTGGCAGGAGCTTCCAAAGCAACAATGGAGCCAGGCTCTGTTAGTTTGTCGGAAAGTCAAAATGGCGTATGATCGCTAAAACTGGAGAACGCTAAGAGTCAGTTAGTGGCGGGACATTACAAAGAACGGAACGAATAATACTAGAGCAGAGATTAGCTGTGGTTTAATGTATTATTATTAAACAAAGTTGTGAGTTGAAGACAAAGTAAAAAAATTCACGGAATCATTACATCGAAACTTGCTATGTAAAAGCAGTTTTACGTTTGTAGTCAGCAAGGAAAGGAAGTCAGCAGTTTACGTTCATAGCCAGCCAGGAATGGTAAAGTTGCAGTCTTAAGTCCCAAGCGGAAAAAAGACTAGCAAATCTATGAATCACAGGATTCATACAAGGCAAGCGGTCACCAGATACCTGACAAGAAGGAGGATCATCCGAGTTCTTGGGAGCCTACCAAGGTTGACTTAAAGAGTGTAAAATCTGTAAGCCAATATTAGAATCAGTGTAAAAATTTTGCAATAGTGCACTCCCGAAAACAAAAAGGAATGCTGGAACCAGCTGGACAGAAGTGAGTAACAAAATACAAAAATAATGATTTATGTAAACGTAATTAAAGGATAGATGTCAGATTTTGATCTATGTTAATTGTCAATCAGAGTTAATTTCTTTAGTTTTAAATTTCGTTCTATTTTAATTCTCAAGTTAATTCCTTTTCTTTTTAATTTATTTCTAATGATGTATTGTTTAGGTAAATGTGATTTGTTTCTTAATAAGATTTTTAAATCAAATTGTTGTGTCCATTATCAAACCCAGTGAAGACCCTGAGAAATTAATATTTTAAATTGTAATTGTTTTGAATTATTGCCACAAAATAAAATAAATATTTTGTTTGTTAATTTCGATCTTTTCATTTAATAAACACATTACGTCAAATAATTTCAGAATCTTAACGTCATTATATTGTTTAAAAATTTTATGTTGAAATGAAATAGTATGGAGGTTTAAATAAACCAAGTTACATCAACTTTAAGTTAATTATTGAAAAGTTATTAACTAAAGTAAAGGTTCCATATAAAACGCTATAAATGTAATCATACATTTTAAGTCTCCAAGTCAAAAAAATTTGTAGACTTAAATAAGTTTTATATGGAATTATTTAGCTCGGTAATCTGAGGAATTGAAGAATGCTGAATTGTCAAAATAATATGAAGTTTTTTATTGCACAGATGTTCTGCTTGTAACTACGAAACATTGAGTAAATTTTCTGAATATCCGTGTAAGGTAGTTGTTTCTAATTGAATGCATTTTTGTTCTAAATTTCATGAAATGTCTCAACAAACTGATGATTAGTGCTTGACCTAATTTCCGCGAATATGACGTCTGCATTTATAATACTTACCCATGTGTAAAACACGAAACTGGCAGCGGGGTTGCAAATTCCGGCCGTGTAAGCGGAACTCCTAATCGTTTCCCATTGGGATATGAGAAACCAGAAATTCAATTAAGGATGCAGCTTTGCGTGGATCCAAACCGAAATGCAAATAAGAGCATCTAGCAGCAGGGCCGTCAACCGCCGCGGCTATAAATCAATGACAAGCAAGTCGCTTTCAGACCATAGCATTGAGTAAACATATAAAGGTAACTCAAAGAATCGCTGTCTATAAAGTTGTTAAAACAGTACCAATGTATTTATTATCCGTTAGTCTGTGATTGATATAGAATGTAGAGTTTTAGCAGTAAATGTATTTTTAGATTTTTCAATGGCAGTCGTAGACAATTAATAAAACGTTAGACTACACAACAACAGGATAAAAGGCTCAAATTCTAAATTGTAATCAATAAGAAAATAAAAGTTTTTATTACCGTTCTTTCACAGCAGATAGACACTAATGTTTCTCTACGAAACTGTAAAGGGGTGAATTAAAATAATTATTTCAAATAAACCAATATGAGAAATATCATGATAAGGATATGTTTATAGATGAATATAAATGGAAAGAATAATTTATTTCATCAGGATCGATGAATTTAACCATATAAAAACACATTTTAAAAGAAACGTTTTACAGTCGTAACAATATATTTAATTATTGTATATTTAAAATGTGATGTTAGCATTATAAAACCGTTGACATTGATTATATTCTATAATTATTGATAATGTTCTTGAAATTTAAAGTTTCCAGTTTCGCGCATTGGCCTTAGTTAAGAAAAATATATAAAATTTAGTTTAAAAAATGTCAATAATTAAAGTCTGAAATCAAGGTCAAAGTTTTTTGAATATATTACAATTCTCATGAATATATTATAGTTGTAATTGAATTTCGTTAAATGCATATTTATAAGTAATTAACAGAACCGTAGTGAATGCTTAAAAAAAAGTGCTGTTTCTGAAACAAGAAGCTTTAGATTCTAAAATAGATCTCTAAAAACAGTCCATGTAATATTCATGACCATACCACATATAAAATACGTTTTCTATTGCACTTCAATATTACTAGTACACTTCACTTTAATATAATAGTTTAAATGGACTGGGAAATATTTTTGAGAATCATTGACTGATTTTAGTAATTTGGAAATTTGTTTTAACACAGCCTCATGTAATGAGTAAAAAAAACTTATTTATTTCGAAGAAATGAGTAATTGGAAGTATTAAATAAGGCACAATGAGAAAGAATAACTTCCACTTTAAAGTTTTAAATTTACAGATGGCAATGATGCGTTTAAAAATATTTCAACGATTGTAATTAACAATTGGCCCAACTTTAAATGAACCTGGAAATGTCAAATTAAGTTAAACCATTAAAGGTAAGAGAAACACATTACAATTATTTAAAGTTATAATACGAATTCCAGGTATGGATTGAAAAACCTTTTTTAGAATGAGGTATTCAACACACATTCCTTAATTATGATTATCACGTAAATTTAATATATTGTTTCCATAACATATAAATATTTTTTGGTATAAATGACATGAATATGAAGCTTTTTCAAGTGAAAATAAAAATTACCGTCTTACAGCTTACCAAATTTAAAATAAAAATTAGTTTTTAATCATACAACGTGTGCCCATTTCCTTCAATACTGATTATTAAATAGGCATTTCATAATACGTAATTTAAGAAAATTGAAAAACTGTTTACGTTTTCTTGAACAGAGATCATTGTTCTATCACCAAGTTAGCACTGCCGAATAAAAAGGAATAATATTTAAGATGTGATCCTTTGATACTGTTCTAATGAAGCAATTATCCATCGACGAGGAGAATTTGTTATCGTTTATCCACCTCAGGGGAATACGCAGTACCGATCCGAGAACCTTCTTCGCCGTTGAGGATTTCATTGATCCAAATTGATACGGAGCTTATCTGACACTCTCGATTCCGGATTCGTAGGTATATATCTAAAGACAAGACCGAATTATGACAAAGAATAAGGCTCGATTTACATTTCGTGGATGTCCACATCTGCCGAGTGGAGTGAGGTTCCGTAGCACGCGTTTCGAGGCCATAAACGTGGGGCATATAGGACCGCTCCGTGTTTATGGCTTGCCCGATGAATTATTCAGGACGGGAGGTTAGTTAACGAGGGCCGAATTGTCATAGCTCTTCCGCGTCGTGCAGCATCCAACACTATCTTCCCCTCTGACTGTAATTAAATAACTTCATAATAAAAAGCACGTTTAATAAATGAACTTTAGCGCAGTCTGCTACGATAACCGGAGACGTTTTACTTGAGACAAGCTGTGTGCCCGGCGTTGCCCGCATAATTATTTATATAAACCCGAAAAAGTATTTAATTCTACAATAATCTTTAGTGAATTAGTGATTTACCCTAAATCTAACTGCTCCTAGTTCCGTACTAACGTTCGACCGATAGCACTTTAATTAAACAGCTACAAAATACATTGAATTTTATTGCATCAATCCCAACAAACATACCTAATAGAATAAATATACTCCTTGAGTATTGCAGGATATAATTGTCCCTCAGTATTGAGACATTACAAAAGATTAAATGGATAAAATTGTTAGCTAAATTTACAATGTAAACAAATGGTCGCCATATCAGAGTCACTAATATGGCGCGAAAATTAGCGTACATTTTCAGCAAGGATGGTAAAGAATTTCGTATTGTTTTTTATTATCATTCGACGAAGTGTTTCTGGTTAGATTATACTTTTTATTCAATGAAAATAACTCTTCTTTATTTCATTACGGAAAAAGGAACTATTTCCTTTGTTCGTCGCGTAGTAACGTCTCTCTCTCGGCGCGCAGTAATTTAACACTTAATGATCACATTTTTTAATTATAATTCTTTCCACCTTTATGCTAGGGCTTTCTCATCCCCACAAAGTACCGCTCCTCGTGTTTTGAAGAATATGTGTACCAATTTTTGTTGTAATCTGTCCACACGTTTAAATTTGTATAGAAATTAACGTAAATACATACATACATACATATAGATTTACTACATAATTTTAATTTCTGAAACACATCATTTGTGAATGCATCTCCCAAAACGTTTATTACGATAGTAAAATTCTTTTTAATTCTTCTACAATAAATCGTAAGAAGTGTGCTATCTTGCCGATCGAAACTATTTCTTGTAACAACGTTGAAAGATCAATAATTTTCTATATTCCTAGTTTCCATCATACTTAAACAGTTCAGTAGTTTTCAAAAAGCGCAAATAATTTGCTCGCCAAAGATGAATATACATTTATTTTTTAATATTTCATGTATTTTAAAAATGTGTGCCGCAGTTATTCTTAATGGGACATTTATGTAATGGCAGTTCCTAATTTCTGAAATATTAAATTATATTCCTGTGAATAACTTCTATGTTTGGATAGTTGAATAGGAATGCATTGTGTATCTTAGACGCGTGTTACGTAAGGAGATTAGGCAGTCATTACGTTGGAATGAGAGTTCATTTTTTTTTACTATGGCGTGCTTCACTTATCCAATTGCAATGCACGAAGCGTAATATATCAATAAACTTCAGGGTTCGTATTGCTATTACCCAGCCACACGTAGGTACTTGAAGTAACCTCTATTTTGACGCGCTCCTCGTTACAATAAATTGACTACTGGACACGAACCTCGGAGAATCGGGCGTAAGAGATAAAAATAATCCGAATCCACTCGCAGAAGATGTCAATAGTAATTTTATATTATTTCATGTACCAATAAAGTTTTCTGTTATCAAACGTACTGCATAGAATGGCAGGACACTATGTTTCGCTTATCCAACAACGTCTACTCCGTAAATGAGTTTAGAGTATATACTCAGCATAAACTTGATTAAATTTGTTAATGTTATTAATCAAATTTTACAATCGACTTTGTTATATTTACTTTATATTACTAATTATGAACTACAGAGTGAAGGATGAGAATGAAATGCGTTATAAAACTCCAAATTGAACTAAAAATTATATATTTATTATAAAGAATAAGAAATATTTATTTTCATCTAATCAAGTATAATATCATAATATTACGTTATGTAATGGTAATGAGTTTGAAAACTTTATATTTTAAGTTATTTTAATAATAAAAAATTACTGATTGTGAGAAGCAAAAAATTATTGATTTAAAATTTAGTAAAAGAAAAAACATTATATATAATAATATAAAGTACTTTTTACAGTCACAAAAATATGGTAAAAAAATGTATGACTACTTTTGTCGGATGATTTTTGGTCATGAACCTAGGACTCCATTTTTTCGTTAAGGGTGTTCTAATGTATAATTCATATTATGATTTACGTTCTTTAAACTGTTCAAAATTACGGAAAACGTAACTGAGGTTAGGTAATAAAGAGGAGAATGATGATTTAGTGTTAAGTAAAATTAAATGTAACTTATTAGAAAATACTGGCAAGAGAAGTAATATTAGGTTAGTAATCGTCGTTGAGCAGGAATTTTAGATTTGTTACCTCCCATGACATTAATTTTAACGAAATATAAGTTTAACAAATATTTAATAGTGATGAATCTGGCTGTGTTATGGGATTGAAATTAGATATCTGTGTTTCTTATGAAAAGGGTGACGCGGTAGCCGGAAACATCAGAAGCAGTAAGAAGACACCTTAAATTAAATTTAATAAAAGAGAAAAGAATTTGATATAAATATATAAGCATTTATTAAATTTACAGAAATATGGTTCAAAATGTATAAGAAAGATTTTCTCAGAATATTAAGGGTCATGCACTTCTCACTCTACTTGTCGATTTGTCGATTTTAATGTATTGTTAATATTACGCATTAGGTTCTTTAAACTGTTCAAAATTAAGCAGAAGAAATTGAAGTCAGGGAATTTATAAAAGATTAATAAAAGAGTTTGTTGTGTGACCAGAATAATGAATGGTAAAATAGTAGAAAATACCAGCAAGGGAAGAAATCTTAGGTTATTGTTCCGATAAAGCAAGTCAAGTTAATGTGGCTCGTAATTCAACACAAAGGAAAAATTAGCCAATAGTAACAAGTTCAATCGAATGTAAAAAATTGTAGGTCGGGGAAGTAATATTTGTTATTAATAATGTAACAAATTACTAAAAGTAAATGTAATTATTGTACTTGAAGTGAAGTACTAGAAGCGATTCAGGCAAGTTCTCTCTCTCTGCATGTGCCAGTAAAAACCCGCTGACGCAGCAGCTACACGTAAATCCAAGGCAGAGCGACGGTGCCAGCTGATAGCGGCTTTGGCACGTCAGCACTCTGGCACCTTCCCTCTACCTACCTAATGAAATGCTTTATTCGTCCTGGGTGACGAAGGTAACGTGGATGTAGCGCAATAAAATTACTAATGAATTAACATTCGCTGTTATTTAGCTTTTAATATGTGCACTCTGTAGTTTATTAAAAGTCTTCACGCAGAATCAATAATAACTCTGTGGCAGTAATTATCCGATAATTCAAAGAATTTGATGAAATTGTACCAGCAACAAGGGACACGGGAACAGAGCTAGGTGAAATTAATGATGAATAGAACTGTATATAGTAGACACTTAATAGTAAGGACGGATGGAGAAAATATCTAAGAATCAGAGAAACCGTTAACTTCATGAGGCAAGTAAGTCAAGAAGAAAACGAGAATCGGAAAATTAGGTTAAAATGAAAAATGACAAAATTGGTATTAATGTAAATAAACTAAACTTATTTTTATTATCACACTTAACTAATGTAATATACCCTTAATACATACATCTGTAATATTTATGCATTATATAATTTTTAGGATATTTAATATACGCTACTTAAAAAGCGGTCATCCTTTGTTTGTAAATAGGAAATGTATTCTCATATAGATTTATTCATTTGCTTTATTATTTCTGTCTAGACCGCACAGTCGTTAGAAAATTTTGTTCACTCAGGGCCCGGGAGGTTGTGCATGTATCGGTTGGATACAAAGTGTAAACACGTATCATCTGGTGTTACGTTATGATGCAAACGCTGGAGAAACCCTATGGAAACCGGTTTTGAGGGGCCCCACCTTCAAATCACGTGGGCTGATCTGGAACTTTTTATTGGCACCCCGCTTTCTAGAAAGTGGTTCTTGACTTAGAATGAAGGTTTTTTCTCAGTCTCTGAAGACACTTTGAGAGTCAGTCTTACTACTGCCGTCTGTGGATTCTGAAGGCTCCTGGGCGCTCTCTGCTCAGTCCTACTTTTATATATTAAACTATTTCTTGAACTACATAGTGCTTTCTGATTTTGTTCATGTCTCTGTACGGTAATTAGATACCAAAAATCCCTCCTTATTGACTTTCCTATTTTCCTATCCTAGAAGTCTTCCTCTCGACGCTGAAGTAGAGACGGCGCTGTATATTCCCCCTAACTGATCCTCCTCAGTCTGATCATTTTTCTTAGCTGAAACTAAAAGTTATTGACATCCACCTTACTTTTATCTCTGAGTTTTTGTAGGTACGTTATATTGCAATATTTCTTATGTACGTGAACATAGTTTGTATTTTTTACTGTTCCGCCGCAATAAAAAATTGCGTATATTTATTATTTACAAAAATTTATTTACATTTGAAATGCAGTTGTAGGGTCATGTCTCTTGTTTTTATTAATCTAGTGGAACACTTAACATTATCGCAACTGTAATTTATAAAGTTTTGATATTATATAAATCAATCAATTTTGAGCAGAATTTTAAAAACTTAATAGAATAATTGCACACTTTAAGATGTCTTAAATTAAATGCGAAACGTTGTGTATTTGTAATTTTAATGGAACTTTATTAAAATTATTACTAATTTTTTTCTGACATGTAGACAATGTTTTTATGTAATATAGAATTTAAAGATATTAAACAACATTATTTGACGTGTTGACGTATTATACTTGTAATATAATAGTATATAAACGTATTGAACAATTTTGAACACTTTTTTTATTGAAATTGAAATTATTAATTAATACAGCTAAGTCGTTCTTTCTTGAAGTCTATACCCTTTCGATATATAATTCACTTAATATTTTAGATTAATTCATGAATAAAATATTATAAAAATCAGTCAGATAAACATTTTAACATGTAATAATATTATTTACTTTTTACCCACTTATAATATATGATTCGATCAGAATTTTAGACACTTGCTTAATCAAGTTTGTTTCTTTTATTCGTATTCCTATTTATGGATTATTCTATCGTACGTCTTCTATCTACATATCGATTTTTCCGGTGAAATGTATCTGTGAAAAACAATTACGTTAATTGTGAACCAATCAGGAATATCTGAATTTTTCACAATTGGTCTGGCTTCTCTGTTTTGTACATTGTTTGAATTTTGAAAACAAAGTGTGTCTGGTCCATAGTCGCGGTGGCCTGAGAGTAACGCACTCCAGCTGCGCATGATTAAGGGCAGGTTTACGCGTCGTTGCCCAATGCTGGGAGAAGCGGCACTTGTTCCCAAAGTGGTCGGATATAAAACGACGCCGACAGTTAGACCTGCAAGGAATGCGTTAGCTACCCTTTCCGGAGCGAGTGCAATTGAATTAGCAGACCCCCACACGCTACGAGTTCACTGACAATTAGAGACGACGGCGTCACCGCAGTCCACTCTCCAAAATCACTCTCCAAACTGCAACTACAATCCCAACAGCTTAATCGCATCGCGCACCTAACAAATCCCCCCGAGAGCTGCCAAAGTAGTTGTCAACCGATGAAACTCGCTTCAAAATGCAGTCAGAGCCACCTCTCATTTTTAAAACGTTGTGGTGTCAGTCAACATATCAAGAGATAAATCCAGCCGACAGGAAAAGTGGAATTAAATAAAATAAATATTGCTGTGAAACAAAGACGAAAACCTCACTCGAAGAGAAATTATTTATCTAGCGAAAATTCTCGCAATTAAAATGTGGCTTACAAAATAAATACAATACACAGTAAGTCAAGAAACATTTATTAAATAAATCATAACGTTCCGTCATCCCTTATTTTTGGTGATAAAATAGATACAGATTAAAAAATTCCAAATTATCTGAACTTGTTAACTTAAAGAATTAATTTATTCTCCGGTGTGAATTGTTTAGTGTATAATGTAGAAATTATTTTTAAATAATTAGTCAGTACATGATTCTATGACGGTAACAGCCGAAAAAAATATTTTTGAAAATTAATAACCAATATTATAAAGCATTATTTAACATTTTTGTTTAGACAATAAAATAATTTAAATTTAAGTATTGTTAACAACGTGATAGTTTTAAGTTCTGACTTTAGTTATTGGTAGACGCCATATTAATTAGAAACTAAATGATGACAACTTTAATTTAGAATGAGTCAAGTTAATCGACGGCATATCAAAGCTAGAAAACATTCAAAGAAGGTATAATCCAGTTAATGTTATAAATATATTTGTTTATTCAACTTAAGAAGGAAAGAAAAGCCGATTTTCAAAGTCGTACATCAAATGTGTTTGACAATAACAGAAGGAGTTAAACGGAATACAGTTAATGTGAGATATCAGTAGCCAAAAAAATACTTCCATAATCATAGAAACCAAGATGACTGTGGATAAAAAACATTTCATTTTAAGCGACGAAGAAATTATTTTACTATGACACCAATGATTAGTTTGTTCGAATATTAATTACGGATGCAATGACATTTTATTTCTTTTCATACTGTATACAGTATATAATACATGTAACATTATTAGCTATTTACACGACTGTCAAAGCCGTAGTTAAATGATTTAACAAGTTAAATATTTCCTGACCACATAACTAAATAGTTATGTAATATATAACTTTTGTCATGAGTAAATTTCACATTGAACTGCACAACTGCTGTCGCCTGAAATTAATAAGAATTTTAAGGTAAATGTTATGCCAACGTTGGCGTGTTTAAAATCAACATTCTCGACGCGTTAGTCACGGTGCGTAAAGAATGTCACTTCCACCCCCGCCATCGTTATTCCCTGGCAGCTTAAATTTGATTTATCCATTGACACAGGGTTAACTCACAGCACCAACAATGAGCCCTTCCCTCCCACGGAGGGGCGTCCACATTGTAACCACTAATGATTAAATCTTCCACCCCGATATTAATAACGTCCAGAATATCTCAATGGAACAGAAGACGCCATTCTCTGCTGCAGACGACGCAAAGCGGAACGAATAGAATGAAGCAATCCATGAAGCCGAGGACAAGGGAGCTCGGAGAAAGAAATTTAATTACTGCCTTGACACGTGTTACACTACATGAACACTGCTGATTAGCTGGCGTCTCGACGTTGTACGTAGCTGACTCATGAAGCATGAGGCGCTGGTTTTGAAACACGTAATATAGAAAGTGAAACAAAATTTTTATGTTAGAAAAGCATGTTAACGTATACGTAAGAACTAAAGAAACAATTATATTGCATGATTAGTATTTGATGTTGGGATTATACGAATAATAATTAAAAATAAAAAAATGTAAATTCTAACTGGAATTGAATATTTTTAAATTTTCTAACTTTATTTTAACGTAATAACTGTTTCCTTTTAGTTTTTGTACAAATCCATTTCACTTGACAATTTATCTATTTTAATTCTTTCATGTTCAAATGGACTAAATTATATATATTTTTATTTCCGCATTTATTGTTTAGTATTTTATTTTATGTGTGTGTTAATTATACGTCTATATGTGTAGTTCTTGCTTTGTTTCTTATTTATGTATTTTCATGTTATGTACTTCATTGTTGTACTTGTTATGTATATACTTATAAATCTTGTCCTTTTTCCTCGAGGAATCAAATAATAAATTTAAATATACTAATAAATGAAACTAAAAAGCTCCTTAGACGAAACAAAGGTCGTATATATAATATGTAATTTTTGTTTCTATAAAAACCTGTCTAAATTCCTTAAAACCTGTCTAAATTCCTTAAAACCTGTCTGAATTCACGATTTTTAGTTTTAGTTTTACTTAAAGTGCATACTCGTCTATAAGTGTCTGAGTTGATATCTATTTTGGTTTCGAAATTATACTCGTTGGAAGGGCAATAGATAATTTATAAAAATGAATTAAATCTTGTAATTAAAAATAGATTATAAAATCTAGAAATGTCATGAGTATAATATAATTGAGAAAAATACACTTTAAATGGTAAACTGTATTAAAAATTTATGAAATACATATTAACTTTAAAATGTACGTATATAAACAATACTGATTAGTTTTCAGTATGACTCTGGTTACCGTAGGCTGTAACATAGGGTATAGCTTATACAATAAACTATTTTTAGTACAGTAAACATTTTTATATCGTCAAGGAGAGTTAAATGGACATCTTTACAAAATAATCAATCATAGTTAGGATGATTGGAGTCCCTAAGAGATTTATTTACAATTATCAATCCGGAAAGTTGTAAATTACTCAATTGTGAAACTTTTGTGAAATGTAAATTGAGTAAAACAACTACTAATAATTAAAAAAAACAAAAGGTATGTGTTCTGAAATTCGAAAAATCTCGGAATAAAAACTTTTACACCATTATTAAGTTTTCATATACCGGGTTACAGTTACAAACAATTACAGAGAAAATACTAAACAATTTCTCAGTAAATATAGTAACTGCAATTATAACAAAATTGACAAAAATATCTGTTTAAATGTCGCGGTATCAACTGTATTGAATAGACTAAATTTAGTAGGTTTACTTCATTTAAGAATTAATTGGACTTGTATGCCGCTAATTTCAATCTTAACCTTTTTTATTCTTTCATCCATCCATCCGTTGTATAGAATGGAATATGAGATAACATTTTTTCTAAGTTAGATTTATTTGATGCTATTTTTCAACTGAAATCCCAATATAAAACTTTAAAAAAATTAATTAATGTATCATACAATGAGGAATACTAGAAATAATAATAGTACATCAAAAATTGTGTATATATTTCATGTAAGCCATCCACTTTGTCTCTTTCCTTCCATACCAATATTTTATGTATATATATATATATATATATATATATATATATATATATATATTGTAATGCCAATTAATTAGGCCATCAATTGTTTCGACGTAAAATTTGAATTGTTTGAGAAATACATTATAGCGGTCAGATCGAAGAAAGCAACAATGAGAGAAGCGAGCTCACTTTGCTTTGTCGAAAAGTCAAAAATGGCGTATGCGCGCTAAAACTCGGGAAAACTAGGAGTCAGTTCGCGGAAAAACATCGTGAGGAGCAGAACAAGTAATATAACTGTTATTTGGTGGCGGGACATTTCAGAGAATGGAAAAAATAATACTAGAGCATAGACTAGCCGTCGTTAATGTATTATTAAACAAAGTTGTGAATTTAAGACAAAGTAAAAACATTCACGGAAGTATTACATCGTAAATATCGCTAAGTAAAAGCAGTTTACGTCTACAGCCAGCCAGGAAAGGAAGTCAGCAGTTTACGTCTATAGCCAGTGGGAATAGCAAAGTCCAAAGCGGTAAAAGACTAATAAAGCAACGAATCATAGGATTCGTATAAGGCGAGCAGACATCATCCGAGTTGTTGTGAGCCTATCAATTTTGACTTCAATAGTGTAAAATCTGTGGGTTGTTGTTTAGAATCAGTGTATAATTTTGCAATAGTGTACTTCCGAAACCAAAAGAATGCTGGTAGCAGCTGGACAGATGTAAGTAACAAAACCAAAGTAATGATTAATTGTAAACGTAATCAAAGGACAGAGTCAGATTTCGATCTCTTTTAATTGTCAATCAGAGTTAATTTCTTTACTTTTAAATTTCTTTCTAGCGACATATTGTTTAGGTAAATTGTGAACTGTTTGTTAATAAGATTTTTAAAACAATTTGTTGTGTCCATTATCAAACCCACTAAAGGCCTTGAGAAATTAATATTTTAAATTGTAATTGTTTTTGAGTTAGAAGCCACAAAGTGAAAATAAATAATTTTATTTATTAAATTTTATTAATTCTTTTATTTAATTAATCCCAACTAGTCGATTATTACAATATGTAACATCAGATAATTATAATAATATTTATTTTACACCCACAGGAAAGTGCGTCCACTTACAAATACAATTTATATTAATCATAAATACCTACTTATCATTTAAATTGAAGTATGTTCCATATTTTATGTTTTTGCCTAAGTATACAGTATCAATTTATATGTTCATTACAGCTAAGGGTTTCGCACTAATGCATGCTGTACTTAAATTATTTGTTCGATCACGTGTCACTTCTAAACGCTTGTAATATCAGAAAACTGTTTGTTGTCATTTCACAGTGCATTAAGGAAAATATATCGATACTTTTGAAGGCTAACAATTCAGTCAGTGAATTTAGCATTAGGATCAATTTTTAAATTTACCATAATTTATTTATAACTGACGTCAAATGTAGTTGAGGGGCGAACGTAACAGAGCACGAAAAAGGTGGTGACCTTGCGTGTTATTTCGATTACGAAATTCTTTCACGAGTTTCTTTTCTGGAGCGATTTAATGTTTGCGGGTGTTATTGTGTTTGACGCAGGCAGGCCACTGCGAGGGTTTGAACGCAGTAATGAAGAGCCGCGGACCCAGAACCCGGGGACAGACGCAGCAGCGTGATGAGTTCTATTCACGCTGGGCTGGAATTAGCTCATGAGGGAGCTCAGAGACCGCTGCGTAGCAAAAAAAAAAAAAAAAATCGCATTTCCATCAGCAGTGTGCCAATACCAATTGACTTTTACGCGACTCTGGGACCGGAAACAGGTATTCGATGAAAGGTGCACGAGACATGTAACAAGCCTTGCGTATCACACAGACGGCGGACGAACAGGAATCCTCCCTCCCTATTCAGCACTGCCGAAGTTTGCAATGAATGTCGTACACGGCAAAAAACTGAAGCTCCAACGGGATTTTGTCCAAATTTTCTATTGTTCAATATGCGATTCACAAATATTTCTGCATTTCCAAAAAATCTATCGCAACAAAAATACAGAAATAAAGTTTTTTTTAAAAAAATAAAAAACGTATAGGTATTATTTATTTCTCCTGTTATTTACTCTTTAACAATCATGGTGAAAGTATAATAGCAATGCCAAACAAAATAATTGTCATAAAGAACTACAAATTGAACTTCATTACTCAAAATTAATAAACTTACTTGCTAAAAAAAATGTTTATACAAGAACCACTTATAACAATTTGATTTCGGTTTTGTATTTTCAATATTAATATACAAACATAATTTATTAATTATATTATACTATTTTTACCATTTTAATTCATTTTAATATATAAATTAAAGTATGTTAATAAAAATCATACTTTAAATAAAAATGGTCATCATGCAGACACAATAACAATAAATAAACAAAAAATAAGACTTTTTAAAAGTGCGGGACGTTTCGACGCGGATTGGCTTCGTCCGGCAGTTTTAAATTTAATATTTGTTTTAGTTTTTGTTTCTGTATTTTTACGTTTGTCTGTTTGAAGATCGTTTTAATATTTAATTAATTAATTACTTTAAAAAGATATTAATAAAACATGTCAATATTAAAAGGGAGCTAAATTATAGTTTTATATACTGTTTGTTATATCAGTAAGGTCATTGTAACTATTTTTGTTTTTAATATCAGTCTTAGGATCGATCCTGGAAATTTTGAGCAACTTTTTTATGTAATAGTAGTATTCAGCTTGCTGTGCAGATTGACAAGGTACAAACCAAGCTGTACCAACATTTGCAATATACCTTTACTCTCATTTTCTTTTCAAAAAGGTATATTTTTATCTATGAAAATTCATTTATTCCACACTCTTGAATTATTTAACATAATTCTTGTAAGTATTGTAATATATGTGTAGGATGAAAATTGAAAGCTTCCTAAACAATAAATATATGTTCATCTTGGTGACTGCCTACGGTTTAATACATTTATCTAAATTTCGAGCTTAAAACTTTTCATAAATAAACATAAAAAGTGATTTTTTTATGTTTGTATACTTGTTATATTCGGATGTTTCAAGTTAGCTGTGATAATTACTTCTCGATATATATCGCAGAGGGAAAGCTTCACGAAGCTGAATTAAAATGTCAATATGGAAAAATGACGACCGGACCAGGTATCGAACCAGAGACATCCCGCTTACCGGGCGATCGCTCTACCACCGATCTGGAGTCGACAGGGATAGTTCAGTGGTAAGGCGCCCGCCCGGCAAGCGACGCGACGAGTCATTTTGTCGGACGACGACTCGAGGAAGAAAATACACGAGCTCCTTATGCCGGGGCGCACACCAAGCGAAACTGTCGCGTCCGACACGGCGCGACGGTCTGCGACGGTTTGAGACAGTTCACGACCCGTCGCTTCGTGACAGCCAGACACCTCGAGTCATGTTTCGTCGTGTCGGACGCTGACAGATGGAATTTGAATCGTCGCTTTGTCTGACGAGTCAAGCAGCACTGCGCATGCGCCCAGCATATAACGGGAAACGTACCCTTGTCTTTGCCCCCAAATATTCATTTCTCTATTGGTGTTTACTTGACAAAGGAGGGCGAAAATGGATATATATAAATATAAACATATATATATATATATATATATATATATATATATATATATATATGAGTGTGTGTGTATTGAGTTGAATTCATATGCTGCGATAGATAATATTTTGTAATGAATGAAGCACGCGTATTGTTGATCAATTAAATTGAGCGAATATGTGAAAGAAAGAAACAGTTTATATTATTATTATTCTGTACCTACATTATTTATTTAAATAGTATATTGTTGTAATGACCAGTCATTGTTACACTGTTTTTACAATCAATATAATAGTTTCCTCGTAAACATCTAATAAACTAAATGAAACTATATTTCCATGGTACGCTGCCATAGAAGAAATCCATGTATCTGTTTCGAATACCATAGGCAGGATTAGATCCTCTGAAAACTGTTTGAGAAGGATCAATGTCATCTTCCTCAAGTGCAAACAGTTCCCTCTTTTTCTCTAATCATGTTGTGAAGAACGTAACAGGCAAGAATGATTATTTTGGTTTTTCTGGATTTAGCAGCATCGCATTTTCGAGAACCCGGAATTCCTTTGTTAGCATCCCAACACCAAAGTGTCGAGGAATAAGACGTGCCTGCAGCTGTAGCTATTAGTAGAGAACACACAATCATCAAGTTCTCTTGATTCCAGACGCCCAAAGAAAAAAACCTGCAGCAGAAATGTTGGCAGTGCCACTGCCAAAGTTCCTAGAATCACCTATGATGTATTTATTTAAAGAGCTGCTGCCGGACATTGAAAAGTTCTCAACAAGACGGCAAAGAACTTTTTAAGTAAAATTATTAGAATTAGGTAATAATCTTGCAGACGAGGAAGAGGCAGAAGCTACAGAACTCATAATATTCCCGCAATAGAATAAGTTAAAATAACAATGTATGTAATAATATATTACCTAAGAAAATTAGTGTCTTGCTTTCTTATTTTTTCACCAATCAAATCAAAAAGAAAATCGAAACTTTTGGAGCTCATCCTTGTGAAATTGAAAAATTTGTTTTCGTCCGCTCATAATTCATTCATAAGAAAACCGTTATATTTTTTTTTAGTATTAATTGGGTGTACCCAAAAATCTCGAGAACTTTTGTCTTCTTCAAACAACATATAACAATAAATAATAACAGTTGTTTCGTCGTCACGATGTATCTTCACTGATATTATGAGTTATATTTGGTTGCTAGATACAGCTCGAAACGAGCCTGAAACCGTCTCTGACAGCTTGAAACATTTTGTCGGCGACAATTTGCCTCGAGTCATTTTGCTTCCGACGTTTTGACTCGAGTCATTTTGCTTCAGACTGCTTGCGACGTTTTGACTCGATGCAAATCGTCGCCGACAGTTTCGTTGCTTCCAGTGTGTGCGGCCTGCCTAAAAGTAACTTTAATATAACAAGATTGAATGCGAATAAAAATTTCAATATCCCGTTAATTTTTTTATGTTTCAGATGATTTATAAATGTTGATTCATACCGTTTAAAACGAAAGAAACTCACATTTTAAATGTCTTATTAATCTGTATGAACATAAAATTGTATTTCATATAAATTATTTCAATTAATTACAATATTCATTGTAGTTCTCTTTCCATGACATGTTAAACTAATTAGTATGTATACAAATTTTTAAGTGCTTGTTTCAATATTTATTATTGAATCGCAACAAATCTTTGGCACTCTATGTATAGTATAGTAAGTAATGACCACGATGTCGGCGCGACCATTATAAACCTTAATAAAAACGTTTATTAAGATTTTTGTAGTATTTTTAATGATAAACAAGATTAATTCAGTAAAATTTCCATGTGTTATTACATTGATTATTGTATTGTTGTTTTGTGATTGTAATCTAGGTAAGGAGTGAATTTTCTGAATTTGCAGATATATTAAAATCACTTCACGCTACAGTAAAATCAGTTGCCAGAATTCTGATGCATGCTTGGTATTGTTGTGAAAAAGGTTTCCAGCAAGCAAGGATTTCTGAAGTGGCTTCGCTGGAAGCAAAGACGTAATATATTGGTCAGAGACGGAGCGCCGTAGACGGGAACTCATATTTCCCTACGGATTTCTCTGTAATCATATCAGTATCGTAAAGTAGGCTATAGGAACCTGGTAACACGACGTAAGCCGCTTATGGACCGCCAGGGCGAGCGTTGTTCCGGAAATCTCCAGCACCAACAAGTACATCTCAGCATCCTTCATTCTAGAAATATTTATTCCACGTGTTGACTCTTACGTTTCATTTAATTTGAAACTTTTTTAAAACTTTTATGCATAAACTGGGAGCTTTACTGTTCGGATAATGGAAAACGTATTTGAACTGCGAAGATCACACACGACAGTATTTTTAATCACGTGTTTCCTTTTCCGTACCTTAACTTAAAAATTTCACAATTCACCATTCAATTCTTCCCACCTTCAAGCATTTATATTAATTTTTTTTAGAATACACAGGTAATCGATTTATATTAAAATGAAAAATGTTACGTCTGTTTTGAAAATTAATAATAAAAAAATAGCAAAATACCGACAAAATAGGAACAAGGCTTCCAGAAACGTTGTATCATCACCTGTCTTGTTCCTTAGCACCTGAAGAAAGGAACAAGTCTTCGAGAAACGTTGTGTGATATTTATATTACCACTTCTTTTGTATGTATTTGACTATTATTCTTATTATGAAGCGATTTAAATCTTAGTATTTTAGACATATTCAATTTCTTCCTAACAAGACAACAGAACACCCGACCGACTTTGACCAAATATTAAATTCATCATTGTCATCAAATTTATAATCCAACTGTCACTTTGACTACCGGTCGCATCAAAATATGAGAATTATATACTTTACTCCAATAGGCGCTTCTGAATATGTAACTAATTTTATTGCTTTTTTCATCTAATTTAATCAATGTTCTAAATCCTTCGAACCTGTTCATCTCAGAGACATTAAA
The DNA here is from genome assembly GCA_037074705.1 of Zhengitettix transpicula. Classification (NCBI taxonomy): domain Eukaryota; kingdom Metazoa; phylum Arthropoda; class Insecta; order Orthoptera; family Tetrigidae; genus Zhengitettix; species Zhengitettix transpicula. The sequence goes on along the minus strand of CM073591.1, from coordinate 42,097,377 downwards.
TTTATTTTCAAAATTGTTAGAGAACATTCCTCTCTGTTCAAATTGACTATACAGCCTTTCCAGTGTGTATTTAAAACTACCATAAAATAATATTGCTTCCTTTCTGAATTTAAGAAAATTCATTTAAGTACGGTAAATTGAGGTATTAATTTAGTTTAAGAGGGTCAATTAATTCCGAGTAGATGCTACTGTAATTTTTTTATTTCTAGCGCTCCAAGAAAAAGGTAGATTTCGCCAACGGGTCAGACAATGTTTGGCATAAGTGCATTATGTCACAATATGCATAGCAACGTTTACAATAAATGCTCAAAACAGCCACAGTCTACAGTAATATATGCTTCGTAGCGTCGAAGAAGTGATAGACGAACAGTTCCAAACATGCCAGGCATTTCGCGCACGCTTGCAGCCGCAATGGATGCTCGAGAAACGAGGTCCTCAATTGAATCGACTGGCGTCTCTCTTCACCTACTGGTCTGCGAGGGCTATTCTCTCGCAGGAAATACCTGCGAGGGATGTTCTCTCGCAGGCAGAACCTTGTAGGAGAGATACGAAGGGGGCGACCTTTGGGGATGCCTTTTCCTCTCCGTTTTTGAACTAAGGCTCCCACAAGCCGAGGCACCTCGGCGTGTTCTGAGAGGTGTATGTTCCGGGGTCACAGACCTTGGGCATACGGTAAGAGTTGTTTGCTATTCCCATTGGAATAGTCGGCCAGCTGCCTCCTAAACTCGTCGAGGCATGGAGAAGGGAATACTGCGTCCCCACAAAAAACTACTCTCCCGCTATCGGAAGGGCGTGGGACAAGTACCCAATGCCCGACCTACCTGATGCAGGTTTTTCTAGGGTTTGTCCTGCATTTCTTTAGGCGAATGCCGGGTAGGATCCTTAAAATATAGCCCGGGGGCCCTAGTTAACTCTTGGCTACCTTCCTCTACCCTTCCACATCCCCCCTTTCAAATCCCTTTCGTATGCTATAAGAGGGAATTTGCCACTATGTGGATTACCCTATACATACCCTGTCTACACAAAAAAAAACTGGCGTCTCGTAAATTGTGGTCGCAACATTTTGCACATATTGTTCCTTTCTTCAGGTGCTAATTTGTGTAGTTGTGTCCCTCTAGACTCTTGTGATTTTTTTATTTTCTTAGCACCTGAAGACAGGAACAAGACTTCCAGAAACGTTGTATCATCACCTATTTTGTCGGTATTTGGCTATTTTTTTATTATTAATTTTCGAAACAGACGTAACATTTTTCATTTTAATATAAATCGATTACCTGGGTATTATATAAAAAAATAATTTAAAGGCATATTGGAAATATGTAAATAAACGGTTTTTGTTTTAATGTATCTTTTTTTTTTGTTCGTGCCACAACTCGTTTCTTTCGACCACATATTCCTATACAATAAATGTATGTTTGATTACGCTGTATCACCCCTCAAAGTCCCATGACCCTGTACATATTCAAGAACCGCAATATTGAATCAAATATACAGCGCAGATGACTAGCGTTTTAAGCTATAAATTTACCTACTTTTACGTTGACAACTAAATTCAATGGTGTAAATGATTTCAAATTGAAATTAGAGTTAATTGACTCAGAATAGTGATCTCGTAGTGAACACTTATTTTCTTTAAGAATTGAATTTGATAATACAGCAGTGGATTTTTTAGTTATATTTCCAAGATGGATTGAACTTTTCGGAAGAACATTTTTGAAGAAGGAGAAAATGCATTTACATACAGAGTGCCTTTCTTTCGGTTGAGATTTTATTATTCTTTCAGTATATCTGACTAAGCGTTTGCAGTCAACATATTTTTCTCCTGCGTCACAAAAAATCTCGATTTTGTTTCGTAGGATACCGAGGGGCTTTCAGTGAGAATGGAAGAGCGGCGAGTTTATGACGTGCATATTCCCAACTGATAACCTGTATCGTGCTTAAAAAAACATTGTCCACGTGTGTAAAACTGATCATATTATGTCTGATTTTGATAACTGCCACATAGTCGTAATATTGAATACTCAGAAATAAAATACGGCTAAAAATTTTCAGCGTTATTTTTTCGATTCATGAAAGCATTTTAACCAATATAACTACGTTAAGCGACATATTTACAGCGATAAATATTCAACAGATATAGACGAAATTTTCTGGTTTTTTATGATAAATTAATATAGATAGATAATAAGTTTTTTTATTGAATATCATTCATTTATACATCATTATAATTTCATTTAATAATAATGTAAAACTTTTAATATTATTTAGTAATAATTATCCTTTATCAAATATTTACTTTCAGATTTTATTTGAATGAACATAAGCAAAAACACTCTTATATGCCATAAGGTTTTGGAATCGTTAAACATAAGTTCAACAACATTTATTTTGGACGCTATGTATAAGTTTAATAATTCCTGGCATATCGTAAAACGTGAAATTACGATTTTAGACATGTTAAATAACCATATAGTTAAATTATTCTTTCCAAAAATAAGAATAATAAAGAACAATCAAATAATTACGTGATAAAACATCGCATTAATAAAATTATAATTTTAATTAATATCAATATTTATTTTTCAACAATGACTGCATAATTTTTCTCTTTTAAAATGTCATCTCGACGTCACAATCTAGTTACTGTGCAATAATTTTTCTTAAAGACAGGTATGTAAATAATTGAGTTCTAAGCAGAAATTTTCAGCGAGAAACAATTTCCAGTCCAAATATCGTTAATGATATTTGTTCAACATACAAATTAATTTTTTGTTTATCACTTCCTTTGGCACTTTAAGGAAAAAAAATGAAACCTTAGTACAATTGAATATTTGATTTGATGTAATTTGTGTTCTATTTCATGGCAAACGTATGACCGAACAGACAGATGAATAGTGAATTCTTCTTCTTCCACAAGTCACATGACTGTCAACGTTGAAAACGCCTCAGCTCTAATTAGTTCAATTGTCTCTCCAGCAAGTAATATCCCAGCTAATGAGTGCAATACGAGGACTTGAATTACAGTTGATCTGAGAATCGGAAGCTTAGGGGTTGTAATTACTGAGACCCATTCATGGCGGCGTAACTTCAGGATGGGGCCAATCACAAGACTGGACGTGATCCTGCCTCAAAGGAGAGCCTTCACAGGCAGATACTGCAAGGGGACTTATTAATTCCAATTAAGTGCATTATGGCTATCTCAGAGGATGATAACCTCGCTCGGGCACGAATAGCCTCCGACATTATTAATTGGCACTTCCTTGTAAACTAACAAACATGACTCAGTAAATTAATTTCAAAATGTTGTTTAAGAATAAAAAAACTACTGTCATCTTATTAAAACAGGTTATTTTTTAACACATTTTCAATTTATATTATTTTCCTCGTGTTGAAACTGGATAAAGGCTTCTGGGAAATCCAGAGGGCTAGAATTCCGGGAAGCCGTTAGCCTATTTATATCACACAGGTATCCAGAAACAAGTAAATTTAAACTAATCCATATCTTGTAAATAATAATTACATGGAAAGATATCGTACGATTTTCTTATAAATAATTTTTAGTACCACTTTCGATGCTGTGGATAATAATAAGGTGACAAAGATGAAGACAGTACGAAACAAGTATTGTATGGAACAAGAGAAAGGTAAATTTTAAATTCAAATTTGGAAAATATTTACAATGTTTAAAGAGAAATTTCATAAGTTGAGTCAAATTGGAAAATAGGGTAAAATATAGGCAATGTTTAAGCCTCCTAACGTACAGAAATTTTATAGCCTTTCAAGGATTTACGTATAGATTAATTTAACTACACAAAAAAAATTCCATCCTTTTAGACGTTATTTTAAGGGTAGTAGGTTTACGTTCTTATAAGTAAGAACGAAGTAAAATGAGAAGCTGAAACATGAACGATTTTTCTGCTAATATTATCAGACTTCTAGACTCTGTGAGCCCGTGAATTAATGAAACAGACATTAAATAGTGTACAGCTTATTTCTCATATGATGTAAATAGTACGGAAGATAATTCATCACATTTACCTAAGTTCAATTTTAAATGTACCACACATGCAAGATTCGGTACAACTTGTAAAACAATTCTTCACATTATGTATATTAGTGATTAATATCGAACTTTATAGATAAAGAAGCATTTAAAAGGAGTTGAGAGATTGTAAGCAAAGCGTTTAAATGATGCAGCAGTTCATTGATCTGGGGTTTTAACTTCGTTTGATTCCCTTCTTCATTTCCGTCTCTTACTCTTTACCTAATGACGGCAATAGAGACCCTTTTCTGAAGATTGTTTTATAGATCTTGGCAGTAAAACTGGAATCTGAGCTCCCTAATGACCTGACAAAAGATAAATTATATCTTCCGCTCGAATCACATTAAAATTCCCATTCCAGAAGCAGCAAAGGCAATTTAATAACCAGGATACTCTTATTCTCAGCTAAAAGGGAAACATTTGAAAGTTGTGAGGAAAGTTATTTATTAGAGTCTCATTCAAATAAATCCCTTGCTTTAATTTATGTAAAGATAAATAGAGGGCCTTGTATGATTTTTGTAATCTTGGATTGACTTGTTGTCCTGCTTTCTTTATAACAAGTTGGACGAAATATTTTAGATTAATAATACCAATTAGTTAAAATTTCTAAATCCCTGTGTTTTTGCTTTGTCAATCAAAAGTGAATTTCATGAAAAATACAGAAAAAGTTTGGAAATGAGCTATATTTAAATACTTTATAAGGTAAAACTTTTTAACAGTTCATAAGCACACACACACACACATGTATATATATAATAGATATATGATTAAACCAGCACACCATGGAGACACTGTAAATTAATTAATATTTAATCCCATTGGAAAACCGAGAATGTTGTATTAATGATTTACACGGATAAGTCCTCAAACTCTCTACGATGTATGTGGTATATATTGGTCATTTAAACACATTAGTATTCATCTTTACTTTATCACATTTCTTTTAAGCAGGCAATCGGTATATTTTTTCTTGAGACAATTGCAAATAAATTTCTCTATGGCTATAGTAAGGTATTATTACGGAAAATATCACAAAGAGATATTGGAAAGAGTACAGATGGGAGAGGAAAAACTTGTGGAACAGAATCTTGGACGTTGGCATGAGAAAAACTACGGACGATTTAAAAATGTATGAAGGTCAACAATATCGCAAATATATTAAATTTAATAGTACAGAGTTGTGGATCGTAATTGCAATAAAAGGGCAGAGAAAGTAAACGAAGTAAAATTTTATTTCCTAAATGGACCATGTACATGAAGTATAGGTTTACATAGATTTTTGAGGCATTGTCTTGTAAATGTTAAATATTCAAAGGAATATTTTTAATTTTTTTAAAAAGTATTTTCAATCTGGTCCTTATGAACAATAAGTAAATGTTTTATTAATACTTAATTTCTAAACTAAACGAAAAGATTGCCAATAACAGCACATTGAAGTTTATCATACTTTGAAAAACATATCTAAAAGCTTGTTTAGTTACGACTATGTACATGTTAAGGACTTAATATATTCGCTTACATCTCAGGTCCTAAGGTTGATATAGTTTCAGTCTTCTCTTTACGTTTCCCATCAAGGTGTTTGATTAAATTATTAGTATGCAATGAATGAAGCTATCCTTAGATCATTTTGATTTATTTCATTAGGTGTACGCCATGATGAATTGACTATGTTTCGGCAAAGAAGGATAAGAAAATATTTATAAAGTAGAAGTGGAAAGGCCTGTAATTTAAATTTTAAAAGTTTTCTATACAGTAAAATACTAATTTTCTTTTCAGATTATTTATCTAACATATTTTATTTACATTATTTGTTATTTATGCGTTACTTGTGGATTATCTGCTAAAATGGTTAATTATTGTGTTTATTCCATTTTAATCGACTGGGGTAACTTAGTTACAAGAATAAATTATATCCTTTATTCATAATTTTAATCAGAGGTACGGAATGAATAATCGTCAAAGCTGTTATCAATAGTTGTTGAGAGATTCTGAAGTTAATGACTAGTGCTAGTTTCGGTCGAGCTGGACTCCACAATCTGCGATGCGGGTCTGCTAGGTCGGTTCCAACTCGGGCTGCTGCGTCCTGATGGTCATCTGTAGAGGCTCTCCGTGCACGAGCAGCATCCACTTGCCGCTGATATTAAATTCTGGGCCTCCCTCGTAAGCGCTCATGAGAGCAACTTGCATAACTTTGCGATCCCAACAAGCCCCGACTGTTTGCCACCGTCCAGACCTGGCAAGCAAACCGGACCAACTTGCGTATTACGCGTATAGGTCAAGTGACTTGACGTATATAATCCTCGACGTAGGGACTTTGCACTTAATTATTACTGAATGGTGTCTTCTCTTTTATTGAATCTTCTTTTAATGTCTATAGTTGAGTAATTTGTGTCCGTAGGAAAACACTTCAGAGAGTGAAAATAATTTTATTGCTTTTTACTAAAATAACCCCAATTACATATCAATTTTCATCTAATATTATTTGAAAAACTTTAGTGAAACAGCTTCCAGTTATATATTTTGCTTCATGCGTGGCTGGTTTCAACCCGACGAATTCCTGCAGTCTCCTTAGTGAGGCAGTCCCGCATAACAAACGGCTTAACACTGGCTTCCTTTTCTCTTCGGTTCCACTTTCCGCACTCGTATTCATAACAGCGTGGTTATGAACGTAATGCGTATGGAGAAACGATGAATCAACCCTACGTCTGTGATATAATTCTTTATAACAGGTGCACGTCACTGTTGAACACAGTCATAATTGACTCTCAACATTTATTATTTACAATTTCATGGTGCAAATGATAAGGTATAATAGACATATATTATTTATATTTATGATGTTACTACCATCAGAGGTACAAGAATTCAAAATGAAGTAAAATATAATTGTAGTTCAAAAGCTCTAAATGATTACCTCCAACCAGTATACCATTATTCACGTCAAATGTCTGATTATACTCTCCAACGAAAAAATCAACGTTTGTTTACAACAAACATAGACTTTCCCTTGGAGAGTAGTTCAATGAATAAAACTCATTGCTTCAAAGACTAAACTGTATATTTACACATCAGTATTTTTTTACTAGGAAATTGTGTACCATAAATTATTTATTACTTTAGTGTAGTTTCCAATGTTTGCAGTTCACGAACCAGACGAATCGTGTGCTGTATCAGCGCTTTTAGCACACGGCGTGGGAGCTTTGGTGCGTGTTACGTTAATAATTAGGTGTAGTTTGTCTAGGCGTTAAATGCCACGAAACTGTTTAATAGGGCAGCCGCGAACATATAATATAAAAATACAACATGCAGCATAGAAATTATCAGGCGCCAAACACAATTTTCTTGGGTATTTATAATTAATTTCTATTGTGGAAAGAATGTATTTATGGGGTGTAAACATAATAAATTTGAGTGTTTAGTGTAAAAATATGCTAACTCAATAAAATTTTACAAAATAATGAGAATGCATAGTTTCTCTAAAACATTAATTACTATTAAAATATGCACCTTTCTTGGAGTGAATAATTCTTGTTACGCTATTACATATTATTAAAAGCAACTAGTAATTAATTTCTCGTTACATTAAAAATAAGAATTTTACAGATAAAATAATTATCAAATATAAATTATATACCTGATTGATGTGTATTTCTATAACATTCATTCCTGCAGAACAACTGGGTAATAATTTAGATTTGATTGAATAGCTTTAGATATTTATATTACCCGACATAGTCAGTGAGTGAAATGTTTAGAAGTATATATGGAAGAGAAAATTATACAGTAGTCATAAAAATAAACTAGGTATAAATGGGAAAATTTTAATACAAATTCTACAATGTGATACATAATATGTAATATATGAATTTTAACATTCGATACAAGAATGAATAATTCCATACATAAATAAAAATTTAATGCAACAGTGACAAGATCAAATTATTTTTTACTGATATAATTATAGTATTTTAAGTAATTACACATATACCTTCAAATCAGCTTTATTTTCACAGAAATTTGGGCGACTGTTCTCTCTTGGTTATTTTTAAAAATAATTATGGAAGAAAAATTAGATAGCAATATTTCTATTTATTAATAATCAATTAATGCATGTGTTTATAAAGTAATCTTAAGTAGACCATTAAAAGGAAATAACTTGTCAATGAATTTCAAAGCTTTATTAGAAATTGATAACCCCATTTCTAAAATAATGTGGTGCCTAATAAAAGAAAGAAAGAGGGAAGATTAGTTCCAACCGCCATTAGACAATACACACACACACACACATATATATATATACTCCAAACTGCATCCCAGCGTCTGCTGAGGCTTACACTCAGAGCTTATTTAATGTTGTTTTTCATTGAGTATTTTATAAAAGTAATATAGAATTTTTCATTCAATTTTTCGTGGGTATTTTCTATAGCGAAAAGGAAAATACAAACATAATATATGTGAGCTTAAACCTCAGAAATAACTGGATCATTACGAGTGCGTTACAAAATTGAGCATTTGTGATGAAAAAAAAAATTCTAGCTTCTTGCACGTGCTGAGCTAGCGCTAGCTGTTTCTTGAAGGCAATTAACTTGCTGATATTGGTTGAGCAAATTTGCATGAATATTACGCCGCAGGGCGCGCGGTTTGCCTGATTGAAAGAGGCAATTATCGTGCAGTGCTTAGGAGGCTGCGGCTCCTGGTAATTAACATAGGTGCCGAAAGTCCTAACCCCAATGGCTCTAATCGACTGAAGTCTATGCATCGCAGATGACGCCATTAATCTACAATGTCAAACTTATTAGATTTGCGTGAAAAACCTTACAATAGGAACACAAAGACGACAAGGGTTGCAGTACAATTGGGCTGAAGGAGTAAATACTGACAATGAATTTTAAACATTCTGTATAAATTATTATTCGTAAAAATTTTATACCTGTAACCCATGTCAGGAAAACTTCACTAATGAATCCCAGTTTTTATGCCTATCAAATTACCTTGACTAGCAACTATTTTTTAAATAATTTTGTTTTAAAATTTGTGTGTCATTTAAATTACTTACAATGTTATGCGAATGTAGTAAGAAAAATTTTCCCTTGGTCCTTGTATAAAACGACATAGTTCATGTTAAATTTTTTATATTACACAATAATAGTTCACATATTTTCGGTCACGTATTAGATCATCATGCTACATAATTTCGTGTAAAATAAAAAATACCAGATTTAATGTAAAATCAATAACCCAATTCTTAATATTTTAATAATGGGTTGAAAGTTAAATACCTTGACTAGTATTTGAATGTTTCGATTTTATTGCATTATTTACAATTAAAAATACTTAAATTTTATACGGGACCTTTCTGTGTCATAGCAATTTTGTTTATTCAAAAATTCATGAATAAAGTTGTAAAATAATTTTTATAACCATTTTTGTTGTCTAAGAAAGGACACTGCGCAATTTTATGGACGCGACTCTTCATTACAGAAATTTTTCACTTACTTATTTGATCTTATATCCGCGTCATTATCCCTTTTATTTCGTAATAAATCCTTCACTCTGATACGCCGTAGGTCCCTCGATAAACCAACTGGTAAATTATAAAACTTATCTTTTACTGTATAATCATTACTATGTTTAATTTTTTACATTACACCAATATATTTAACCTTCTATTTTGAATAGTTTGTATTTTCTGCACAGATGTCTTTCAGAATTTTTATAAAGTTTAAGTGTTGACGCTTAACAGACGTAAGTAACTCCTGACGATCTGTAATTATCATTTTGTATTTGAAATAGGTTGGTAAATGTGCCTGATTTAAGACGTTTACGCAGCTTCTAACAACACTGAACGCAGTCTGTAATTGCTGCGACATTTCCTTTGCCAACTCGAATAATTTTCATTTTGCCTTTGTCTTAAGGAGCCTCTGTTACAGAATTCTGGTGATAAATCCAGTAGTCCATGTGAATTTCGTGTAGGTGTATTTTAAAGATACTAAACACAATACATTCCTAACAGTAAATTATCTTAGTTTTTTATTCTTTGTAACGAAATTACTCTGATAAATTGAGATAAAGATTGACATGGGAAACAAACGCAGACACAATTGTATGACTTTAAAATTAATTAAATAATTTCCACATTTTGAAAATTTTTACCAAACGTAAAATGTTTTAAATTTGGGTTATTCAATAAACATATTAACGTCATATTGGAATTATAAAGAAATATTACCATTTCTTTAATGTTGGTACAAGTCCGAACTATAGGTAATGTTGTATATTGTCGCTGCAACTAGTTCCAGGTAAAATAAATAGCTCTTATATTTACGACTATGCCAATTTTGGTGTTTAATATGATTATTTTAGTAACATAAAATACATTGTAAATTTAAATTTTCTTATTTATTAGTTCTATATTTAAAGTTTGTCTGTATGAAGGTGGTATTTTGTATTACTATTTTTAATAGACGATAATGTATGTGTTAAATCTTAATAAAAGTCAAAACTTTTTGATAGCAAATATTCGCTTTTGTCCGTTATTATATAATTTGTCATCTTAAAGATAAATGACTAGTTTAAAATAATTTCATGTACTAATTTTTTATACCCATAGCTCCGCGGGTTTTATGCTTGATTTAATTTATATTTCTTGAATATTTTTTCTATACATATGCACAATGCTTATAGGTATTATAGTTTCGTTTTACTTTTCTTTCAATTTTTCTTGAAGGAGAAAGTATAATACGTCAATAAATACTTATAAATCTCTTTAATTTTAATTAATATTATATTATAATAAATTTATAGTGCTAAAAATGTTAATGTATAAATAGCACAAGTTTGTAGTCTGTATTAATATGCCTTGGGTCATCACTAATCGTGAATTTATCGATATAAATCAATTTACAGTCCATTTTTTAAAAAACGTTGAAGAAATTTCGTTTAAATTTTCCATTTATTATAATCAAATTTACTGATATATGAAATACATTTTTTGAGCATAAAATATTCAGTAATAAATTTCAGTACATTTCTCTACAAGTGGACTGTATTAAGTAAATGTATCGCTAAATACAAGGACAGAATTTCTTATAAATACTAGCGTCGATGAATTCTTCCTCCTTATCCTATTCACTTTGTATTTGTTACGTACCTCTCACAAAGGAATCGATCACTTTTATTATCCCTGTCAGCTTTACGAACTAACATTTCTATCCATTTTAATCATTTTGATTTCTATCTCAATATTTCATCATGATTCTTCTATATGAGAGGTAACGGAGTAGACAAAAAAAATTATTTCACGGCGTAGAAATGATTCTGAATAAGGAGTTTGCGTCGTGCGTGCCTTTCCCAGTCGATCAGGGACTGGGGAATGTGAGAACGTAGCTTTTATACGCAGATGCGACCTGGTCGTGCGATGTCCACGTTGATTCAATTACAGCCCTCGGTCTGGGCGACAATCAATCACCCGAGTCACTCCAATCCATCACTCGATGCGAGGACCGGCCTGATCACGTCTTGCACACGCACTTTCCCCATCCCACTTCAGGCCCGGACAACCTTTGTCTCCCTGCGTCCGCTCAACCTAACGACGCCAACGTACGGTGAAGCGCTGTGGACCTGGGATAGTGAAGCTCGTAGAATTCCAACGGAAATAGACACTGATCAACCAAAACAACACGAATGCGTCAAGAAATCTATAGAACACCACATAGAAATAGAAAATAATGAATAACTCCACATGAAAACTTCTTTAATATCTCCAAATTTGTCTGTTAATACCAAGGAATATCTCAAACTATTCTTAAATCTTGAACTCATGCATTTATTTGACATTTGTACTCTCAATTTTTTTTTAAAAAAAATCATTACCTTTTAAAGACGGTTGACATTTACTTTGTCAGAGTAGCATGCAATCAACTCAGCCGTTATGTTAGTCTTATATCTAAGTAAAGTTGTGATAACCAGATATCCAACAGTTTTGTAAATGGTTATTAATGTTCGAATAATAATAGCTGAATTCGTAAATTCGCATTTATATACAGTTTCCTCACTATGTGTAGTTTGTATTAATATAAATTTCTACTCAAGTATCAAGATGGAAAAATGTCAACCGGACCAGGAATAGAACCCGGGACCCCCACGCTTACTGGGCGGAAGCTCGACCAACTGGTCAATCCCTGCCGAATCCAGATCTGGAGCGAAATTCCTCAATCCATTAGACCTAATTCAGGCTCCTGCAAAATGTACTAATCACAATTCTAACATTATATAATTTTAGGACCTCTTCTGAGGAACGTAATTTATGTGTAAAATGATGAAGGGTTTAGAATTTTCAATTCATGAATATAGAGAGAAAGGTTTCACAATCCCCAAACGGTAAAGGCCAGAGTTAAGTTGAATTGAAGTATCAGGACAGGAAAATGTCGCACCCGGATCTGGAGTCGACAGGGATTGATCAGTTGGCAGAGCGCCGCGCCCGGTAAGCGGGAGGACCCGTATTAAATTCCTGGCCCGGTCAATATTTTTCCATCTTGATACTTTAATTCAAATTAACAGTGGCCTTTACGGTATGCGGCTTATGAAAGATTTCTTTTTATATTCATAAATTTCTACTTTCCTTATGAATACTAATTCTATATTAATAATATAGTGCGAATTCTTTTTGTAGTTTAATTAATTTCCTACCATAGTTAAACTTTGACTGAATTTAAAGTGTATTGAGACGACCTATAATTTACTTTGTAAGATTGTACTGTTTTGTTTGCATTCATACACTTTGGATTCGTTTATCAGGACAGGTTATTACACACACATTATATATATAAAACGTTCTCTGCGGAGTATCTATCCTTACCCCCACAATTAGGACCTAGGATGTGGAGTGACACAGTTGTTAGTACGGCGGCCCTCAACTGCTTACTCGTACAAACAGCAATCACTTCTGGTAAAACAGAAGTAGGATTGGCGACATCTTGACTATTCCTGTCTCAGATGTCGACAGCCTTAACAGCTCAACTCACACACTCAATCTATATACCGTGACGCAACTGATTCGCTACCAAGCTACTAAAAAAACAAAATATACAAAAAGGATATAATTTACCACCCCTTAAATTTTCGAAATTAATTGTGTTTCCATTTTATAGCGACTCAAGTGTTACTACTTTTATTTACTAACGACCTCTCTATGTAACATTTATTGTAATATACACCAGGAACATCCTGTTTGTTAATGGTGAGTGATATTAGAAACGGTCTGAGTGATATCGTACAGCGATCGCACACGTAGAGTACTTTATATTGCATTTCATAGCGGAAGCAGATAGAAATCATTATTACTCGTCCACATTGGGTGCAAAAGAGAGACGCTCGCTCAGAATATAAGCGGGTCAATCGTATACGTGAGTGTTTAAATATTGTAATGGAGAAATATTTGTTAGTTTTTGCAATCACCGTCTCGATTCAGTCTTTATTGGCTTTAAATTTATTTCAGGTACCTACTTAGTTTTTGTGATCATGTTTCTAATTCAGTTAACTACATGACCACTTCAGCTAATAAGAGACTGCCATATTTACTATCAATTATTGCTCCTTTAATTTAATTAAGTATATAGGAAGAAACTAGACATGTATAATCATATATACTCCCTCAGTGATGTTCACAAATATGGTTTGCAAATATTAATCTACCAAACAGGATAATTGATATCATTGTTAATAGTTTTGGCACAATTTTATTAAATTAGATTCGTTAATAGTTAAGTGTACTAAAAGAGCAGTGTTTTTGTAGCCCAAGATTGTACATGTCGATAAAATGGAAATGTGTGAAGGTGCCGAAAACTTAAACATCACAATGAAGAATATGGTTATTTCACAAGTTCAGCGTAGCGTTTACGCTGTCAATGGTAACCTGGAATTCCACACTCAAATTCAGGAACCTTGGATTGTAAGTTAAACTTTCTAAGTGTTTATTATCATTTTTTACTCATAATTTTTATTTATTATGTCTTAACTATGTATTATTAGTATTGATTCAGTTAAACTAAAATGATTTGGACAGTCGCTTAAATGACGTGGAATAATATATCAATTAATTTATAAAAAATATTGAATAATAATTTTTTATTTATTTGTTCGTACTTATAAATAATTTGACCTAACAATACTAGTAGTGTTATGCTTAAATGCAGATACTAAATATATTGGTTTAAATTAAATGTTACAATAAATGTTCGTACATAATTTCTTTGTTTACCGGTCATTAAAAATAATTATAACAGTTGTAATTATAAATTCATGGAAATATAAAACAAAATTATTCCATTTGGATCATTTCAAGTTGCTCCATTATCTGCTCAAAAAATGATGCATTTTTCATTATATGTAGTTCAGTTCCATATAATATATTATTTCTTTCAGCCACATTATTAGGAAAACTCTTTCGTTTTATGATGTTTACTCGATTTCTCTCCATTTTTCAGTGATATACATCAATTAGGGTAATATTGGTTCTGCCTTAAGTATGTAAAGGGTCATTAATTATAATTATATTTCCCAGATAAATTAAATAAGCAGTAATGTCGAGTAAAAGTCATCAAAAATCAAAAGAGTTTTTCCACTTTTCCTCTGAATAATATATTTAACAGCGAATGGAATGAGATTTTACAATATAGTTACATACACAATATGTTTCGAAAGCTCATTAAGAAATAAATTTTTAAAACTGTTTTCTGTTTTTATGTTTTCATAATAGTTTACATTGAAAGTGTGATGTCTGCGAAAAGTCGAGATAAATAAAACAGCAATCAAATTTAAATATGCATGATATTGACAAATACGCACGCCATTAGTTAAATACGCTTTAAAAATACAACTCCCTGTGATGTATCTCACGTTTCACATCCCAAATGTTTTATTACAAATATTTTTCAAAAATATAATTTTTGTAATGCATTTGTAAACTATTTAGAATGCTATAAAAATTATAAACTGTACCTGTCTTCACTACAGAATTTTTTATCTCTTATATATTTTCATTTAAGTTATTGATTAGTTTAAACTGGAATCAAGTATTTTATTTTGATAAAATTAATATGTTTCTTCGTAAATAAATGCAATGACTGTGCATGTAAATTACGTAATTTGCATTCCAAGGTGCTTTATGACGTTTAAGTGTCGTATGTGATACAATTTATGTCTGAAACATTATGTTCGTAGAGATAAAATATCAGTAAGGTTTATGTGGTAAAACGCGTCAATTTAAAATAGATAAGGATTATTTATATCTACTTCTCAAGATTTTACGTTCTGTTTTAGATTGTTATTAAACAAATGTCTTATCCTTTCGACAGAACTAGAACAATTAAAGCTGAACAGTTGGTCGTTTATTTTCAGTTTGTTCTTTTCATTTTATACAAGCTCGAAGTACGCCGCTTTGGGATTTTTAAATAAAATAAAGCACTCTCAATTTATCTACATTGTAGAAAATATATAACTTTGAACCTTGAAATCTACAATTAGAGTAATTCATAAAATCTTATTTGTAATATATCTCCTGGCCTTGTAGTTTATTTTACAAACAAATGAAATGTTTGTATATTCCTTATTTGTCTGCCATGTTGTGGGTCCTGGTGTTAACATGCTTGGAAAAAACTCACTATCTTCAAAATTGTAGTTCAAATTAACTGGAATTTTTCTCTGAAATTATAGAATATACCATAAAATGTATACAATAATATCAGCAGGTTTCTCTTCCTCAGACACCCCCCCCCCCAAATAATAAAGGAAATTAAATTCAAAGAATTAATATAAATTAATATAAATGGTTATAAAATGCCTAGTGGAAGTTGGAAGCATCTATTTCGTCAACTAGACCATTGTTACTTCTAAAAAAGCATTTGTATAATATTTTTTAATATATTAATAATCCCATAATTCAGTATTACAAGACTAAGTAAACGATAATTTTCAAAACTTTTAAGACACATCGTAATGATAACTAACACAGGAAGTCATTTTTTTCTCTAGCTTTCTGTCCGACGATTATTTTTCTTCGGCCAAAAAAATCTCGGTAAGAGAATTTAATATACTAATTTTATTTATTTACAATGCGACTTACTAGATGAAAAAGTTTTAATTTCAGATGGTTGTAAAAATACGACGGTGTTCTTCCCCACAAAATCCTAAAAGTTGTGAGAAGTTTAGAGATTTTACAGTCACCGACTTGTGTGAGAAAGTGAGGGAAGACGGGCAATTGTGGAGCGATTTTCTGAAGTCCATAAATATGAACCAGAGTTGTCCCATTCTGCCGGTAAGTATAAAAATATTGCGTATTTTATAGAAAATTGAAGTAATCTTTCTGTTTTAATTAAATAAAACGTTTCCACAGTAGGAATTCTATATGAGGGACTTATTAGTTGAGCTACAGATATATTTCTAAAAAATATTTTCGAAAGTCCGGCGCTTTTATTCCAGTTATCTAAATAAATAATTATATTTAGGAATTTTTAACTAGCCACAGGATTTTATATATTGTAGTCACCAGATATCAATTTCGATATTTATTTGGTTCCAGGCGGAATATCCGATCGTCAACGTCCGCGTAGGCACTGGATTTCTGCAATACCTTCCAGTATCGAAAGCCTTCTTCCGATTGGAAATTACGAACTACGTCAACGACAATTTGGTTTTCTGTCTAAATGCTGAAATGAATATATTACCCGCTGGAAAGAAAAATAATTGAAAAATATTCACATAAACGGATCGTTATTAACTTACACTAGTATTTACTATTTACTACTGATTAACGAATGATACTGGAAAGTTAAGGATTAAGAACGTTTAAAGCTATAATTTGCACATTATCTATACTATTGCTAGCTCCATTAATTCGTTTTTTTAAAAAAATGAAGAAATATAAAACTATACTTTTAGAAGCAAAATAAAAAACAAGACAACGTTTCGTTACTTGGTTACAAGAGGATAAAAAAATTACTTTTGTACACGAATTCTACAAGTATGAATATAATTGATTTTCTGTATTTTCAATAAATTCTAATTAAAATGTTTCTGACATGTTGGGCAGCTTATTTACTTAATTGATGTCGGATAAATTAAATGTTAAATATACCTTTTGCTTAAAAGCAAAACTGTTAAAAACTGTATTTTAAATTTTCGGAAAAATGAAAAATTATTACAAAACAAGGCAATCATATGTTCTATTCAGTTATCAGTTAGTAATAATTATTACTTTGGGTACATTATTTTAATTGGCTTATCAGTAATCAGAAATTTAAAAACTTAAAAAAATATTAAAATTAAAAAATGGTACCTAACAAATATTATAAAAAAATGGTAAAATTCACGTCTTAGTAAAACAGTAAAAACACTGCCAGTAACGTCAGAACGTTTGTAACATCTAGGAATATGAATGTTTTTAAAACAGTATCCCTTATACTTTTCAAAATCTAACCTTTTATAATGTCATAATTCTTATAAATCTGTATTAAACTATTTGCACACGATACTTGCTCATACATAATGCACATCAATTTTTCGTCACGATAAAAAAGACGAGTCTTCATTACAAAAATTTTTAAAGAAAACCAGTAACTGTAATTTTGACCATAACTCAAACAGTTTTCAGAGACAATTAAACTTCTGTCCGAATAAATAATCTTTAAAAATTGAATTTTCACAGAATGTGTTCAGAACTTTTCCATACTTTATAATTCGCAAGTTCATTTTGAGTCGAGTATGTTCGTTAAACATAATAGGATTATTTACGTATAAAATATTCCAAGTCTTTTATATCCATAAATGTGTTTTTAATTCCCTGTTTTTCTTATTAGTCTTTGAAATACGTGAAATTATTCTGACAACAAAACGGCTTGTGGTTGGTGAATGTGTAGAATATCACTTAAAAAGTTACAGATAAGTCAACTGGAGCTTGTATCTTGTATAGAAACTGGGAACAATTGTATTTATTGCTTGAGGAAATTATACTATACAGTACAGCCCCGGTTAACCAAACTAAAGAGACGAAGCCATTTCGGAGAACAATTTTTTTCGGTTAAACCATGCTACAGTATTTTTTAATGTAATTACAGTACGTATATATGAAAGGTTTTTAAGGAAAAACGAATTCAAAAATCCCTTTGTAGGCTACACTTGTTCTTTATTATAGAGAAAGTAACATACGTAACATTTTACCACCTCATTCAAAAAGCTCAGTAATTATCAGTGCACTACAGTTGTAATTTTTGGAATTGCAGTTTTCGGATACGTTTCGGATAATCAGGGTTTCGGTTGATCCAAGTTGCGTTCATTTATTTGTACTTCATTTATTTTATTTTAATATTAATATGGATATTGATAATATTGAACACTGCATTATATTACATTTTTTAAAACGAAGAAATATAAAAGTATACTTTTAGAATGAAAATAAAAATTAGGACAACGTTTCTATCCTTTTCGTTAAACATCCTCACGTCAAGAAATATAAAATAACTAATATTTATACAAGTATTAATAAAATTTATTTTCTGTATTTCAATAAATTATAATTTATTTATTTATTGATTAATTGGATGACAGATAAATTAAGTATTAAATTTACCTTCAGTTTGAAAGAAAAAATATTCACTAAATAGATCGTCTTAAGACCTTATTTATAATTAATTATTTAAAATTAATTATAAAGTATTTTGGTATGATAATTTGAATTTTAAGTTTTTTGTATTTTAAGAAAAATATTCTTTTAACTAAAATTGTATTTATATTATTAATATATATAAAAATATTTAATAAGTTTGGAAACGAGAAATCTCTCCCAATGGTATCTAACAAATTAGGTTCCATTCTTAATAATGACATCTTCCAGGAAGGTCCACGCGCCTTTAAATAGGTGCCCTGAAGGTTAACAGCGTGCAAAATATTATATTAAATCAATGCTTCAACATGAATGGCATTATTCCGGTGTATTAGTTTCTAGAATATGTGATATATTCATAGTTCACTTTTAGAACAAATACACGAATAGATTAAATTCGTATAACGACTGGGCTAGCGCCATAGTAGGTAATTGGATTAGCCCGGGTCACGATATCCACTTGTTTTCCCAGCGGCGCCGTCCCGTAATTGCCAGCCGTGTTTGCGGCAGAATGAAACACAAACACGCGTGCGGCTTCGGCCGCCGATAAGCGAGTTAGTCCCGACGCGCAGCACCGCGCCTAAAACACTTGTTGAGCGCACTCTCATGCTTACAGTGCAAAAACTCTGCCACCAACTACAGGAGCGCACCAAACGTAACTGCGATGTCAACTACACGAAATATATATATATATATATATATATATATATATATATATATATATTGTAATATATACTAAAGATGGACTTTTTAAATGAAATATTAATAAAATTTACAAACAAAAGATTTATTGTGGCAATAACACAAACAGTTACAAATTTATAATATTGAATTTCTCAGGGTCTTCACTTGGTTTGATAATGGACGAATCAATAATATTTATAATATTATCAACAACAAACCACAATTAAAAGAGAAGAAGTTTACTCGTCAATTAAACTAGAACGAAATTTAGTTGTGAACGAAATTAAAAGTAAAAAGATTGACTCTAAATAACAATTTTAATCAAAAAAAGAGAACGAAATCTGACGGCTATCTTTCAATTACGTTTACATAATTAATTGTTTTTTCAAAAAATTGTTACTCACGTCTGCCCAGCATACCTTCGATTTTCGAAAACACTAATGCGGGTTTTACACTGCTTCTAAACTCACAGATTCTACACCAAATTTTAATCCAAAATTTTATAAGTCGCCAGGAACTCGGATGAGCCTCCTTTCGTCATCTATCGGTTGACCGCTCGCCTTAGGTGAATTCTGCGATTTGTCGATTGGGTAGTCTTTATTGTTCCGGACTTAAACCGAAACTTTTGCTATTTCTGGCCGGATATGGACACAAAAACTGCTTTTTCTTAGCAGGTTTCGACGTTATACTTTTATGAATGTTTTACTTTGTCCTGCTAATTGCCAACCCTGTTGAATTCTCCTTATAAAAACTGTTATACCTCGACGAGGTCTTCTCGTGAACTCTCTCTCACCAAATCTCCATGCGAACTGTACTCGATTCGCAATTTGAGCGTTAATACGCCATTTTGACGGACCTTCCGACAAAGGAGCAGAGCCGGATTTTCTATTGTTGTTTGAAAAGCTCCTACCGCTACAAAGGATTTCTCAAACAATTTAGATTTTCAATTTCACAATTAATGTCTTAATTAATTGGCATTACAATATATTTCCTCATTTTCAAAATGTGTGTTATTGATTATTTACTTTTAATTTCTGAGAATTTGAGCTACGTTGTGGAACATCTAAAATGCCTGTCGGCTCTCAGTATTTAGATCTTAGTACTACATAGATACATTTCGGCGATTATACTGCACAACTACACCTTCACCGACATACGCCTTTAAGAACTCCACGATCGAAGGTCTATTTCGGTCTAATTGAGAAGCTAAAACGGCGAGATCTACTTACACATGTTTGATTGAGTTAACTCTAACTCTACACAATCATGTCCTACACGTGGAACTTAAATTGGTATATGTGTTTGACGAGATTGAACACTAGAGAAATTCTGTATAATTTTAAAAACGGCGTACATGGGGGTGAAGAAGGAGATTTCGTAAAGTTTTCTTGTGGTATTTAATTAAGGAGGGATCTGTAAATAATGGGTATTCTAAAATTTATGATGTAGAAATTAATAAAACGAGGAAAACCTTTTGGATTGAGTTGATTGGCGTCGAGCGGCACGAGTGCACTAATTGTAGTTCTTGCTACATGGGGCAAACAAAACGTTCACTTAAAACCCATATATGTCTAATACCAAAATTTCCAACGATAAGCTACCTGTAGGCTCCAAACATATATTCAATTTCAAACATTCATTTAATTAGCAAATTACTAAGATTTTAGACCTTGAAACCGGGCACTATTCCAGAATTATATCATAAATGCTTCATATTAAATCCAACATCAAAGCAATTAAAGTACAAACGGATACTATGAAAATCAAGAATGACCCCTTATAGTTATGCTATCCCTTCTTCTCTTTCTTTCTCGTTACATTTTGCTTCGCTTTTGAGATTGTCAACTGTATTGTGCGGTTGTGTCACTCTTGGCTCTTCTGTTTTTCAATCACCTGACGAAAGGTACAAAGTTTCCAGAAACGTTGTGTGGTGTATGTATCATCACTTCATTTTCTGTTATTTAGCTATTTTATCTAATTATTATATTTTAATACAGACAATATATTTTCATTTAAAGAAGGTAAACCTAAAATGGTAGTTTTTAATATTAATAAATTTTATTTCACTGACAAAATTTCTCTAGTCTTATCAAAAATTACCATTTATTAGGAAATGTGATAAATTGCTTAAAAATTTTAAGTCTACTGTTAATAACATTTTTTTCTAAAAATCATATGATCTAAGCCGATAAGGGATGGATTACCAGAAACAAGGTTTTTTAAATTTTTGTATAAAAAATATAATAGTCTGGGAGATAATTCACATTATATTCAAAAAAAGAATATTCTGTATCTTCTCAATTATTTCACTTATTGTAGTTAAATTTAAGCTGCCTTGACCATTTAAAGCCTTAAGATCGCCTTTTTTAAAGTGATTGACGCAAACTCTTCAGTGTTATGTAGTGACAAAGGATACCCTTTTGGCTTGAATTCAAACTAACATCTATAAATAAAATATGCAAATATATAAGATACGTGAAGTCCGTACCCTGTTTCCAATGTAAAATTTTAACGAGTTGCAACATGGCTGCGTATTCAGGGGCTCGCTCCTGATTAATTGCAGCTCGACGAGGCGAACCGCAGATTTGAATGTAGGGTCGCGATCCCCTCTACAACCAGCCAAGACCAAATGTCTTGTTTTCAGAGCAGCCATTAGGATCTTCCCCTTACAAATGCTCCTAGCCTTAATGTGAGGGTTTAATGCGATTCTTCCTCCGTTTCTCCCGGAGCTTTCAGCGAGTTTTCACGTCACTTCAGCCATCGTTCGAAATTAGTCTTCCCATTCTTGCTCTGGTCCGTGTAAGGGCGCATTAGCCATCACATACCTCAAGTGGAAATTTTAAAAAACACTAAACATGAGAGTAGCATTTAACATAGAAGTTTATACGTGCACCAGTTCATTTAAACCTAATTTACTGTTGATCTGATTTGACAATTGAAAAATAATGTATTCGGATTTTTGTGAATCTGTTCTTAACATTATATTATAATTGTGCATATAAACTGTTTCACGGCTGAGGTACTTCACAACTCCAAATAAAATTTTGATATCCACCTATTGTAAATCGTTATTGGTTAAAAAATAATCTTAACGAAGAAATAGGTGTGAAAATAAGAATATATCAGAGAACGTGCACTCGTGCAGATACCATTTAGACAAATAACTTATCTCTTATCATCACCGACTTTCTGATAAAAATATATATATATTTACTGATGTCATTCTTCCTACGCTTATTTACGTTTTACAGTCATTTTAATTTGTAAGAAAACTATTTCAGATACAAAAATTACGTATTACGTATTTTATTCACTGGTTAGCAATTTTAGAGTGAGAAAGGGTAATGTATAAAGCTTTCTCGTTTACTGAATTTTCTAGGCTTCTTTTCAGGACATTAAACATGTTTTAGGTGAGTGAAATAAATGAATAAAAAGAAAAATAGTCAAATGAAGACAAAAGAAGTTATGATGTAAATACCACACAACGTTTTTGGAAACTTTTTTCCTTTCTCTATGCGCTTGTGTTTTTTAATTTTCTTACCACCTGAAGAAAGGGACAAGGCTTCCAGAAACGTTGTGTGGTATTCATATAATTAATTCTTTTGTCAGGATTTGGCTATTTTTCTTATTAGTAATTTTCCAAACAAAGGTTAATTTTTCTTGAAATGAAAAATCTGGGTGAGCTTATGAGTTTTGTCAACTGACGAGCGCAGTTGTGTTACTCTAGGCTCTTCTTAGCACCTGAAAAAAGGAACAAGGATCCCAGGAACTTTGTGTGGTATTTACATTATCACTTATTTTGCCAATATTTGGCATTCTTATGATTATAATTTTCCTTTTTGAAATAAATAAAATGTGACGCAAGTCCAAATAATTGTTTAATATTAAATATGCCGTAAAATAATATTGACTCGCAATGTGCTCCAGATGTTGTTGTTCACTTATATATATAAAATTAATTATACTGAATATTAAGCGTGCTTATCTATACAAATAAATTAATTAATAATTATGAAGAACGTAAAGGATTTTATAGGAAGCCCTTTAACTATTGAGATACACCGTCGCTGCTATATTAAGAAGTACGAATATCTTCCTTTCATCTCACTCGTACTTCTTAATTAAAAATTATCGCCAAATTTCATATCAGAGCTTCAGGATAAAAGCTTCTAATTTGAAGATGTATTTATTAAATCTCAGAACCGAGAAATATTAGTTTATTTTTTTCATTTAAACAAACATGACAACCAAAACACAAGTTATCGAAATTCCCTTCATTCCATCACATTTACATAATTCTCTTTTCACACACAATAAATATGTTGGACTGCTTTAGTTGCCATATAGAAATATTTACAGCAATGAAAAACTGCCGTCCGTCATATTGAAACAAAAGGTATAACGTTCCAAAACATGATTTTCATCTCTTTGGTAATATTTTTGTTGGTATCTCAGAAAACCGACTGAACGGGTTTCCTCTGAAGAGGAATTAAATTGCCATCTGTCTATTGGAAAAAATGAAATTAAAAATTGAGTTAACTGAATTAAATTTTCTTGATACGGGGCATGTTTTTAATACGGAAACAAAATATTTGTATGTCAAGGTTAGGCGACAAGTTAATCGTATAGATAAAAGTAACAAAAATTATTAAATGATGAATATTCTTACTGAAATATTTTCTTGACGATAACGCGTTAGAGACAAACAATAGACGCAGAATCTGTCTCATTATTAGAACACAAAGATTGTTATTCAAAAATAAGTTTTGGAAATACGAAGGGGCTACCTTTGGGGATGCCTTTTCCTCTCCGTGTTTGAACTAAGGTTCCCACAAGCCGAGGCACCTCGGCCTGTTCTGAGAGGTGTATGTTCCGGGGTCACAGACCTTGGGCATACGGTAAGAGTTGTCCGCTATTTCCATTGGAATAGTCGGCCAGCTGCCTCCTAAACTGGTCGAGGCACGGAGAAGGGAAATCAGCTTCGCCACAGAAAACTCCACTCCCGCTATCGGAAGGGCGTGGGACAAGTACCTAATGTCCGACTTACCTGATGCAGGTTTTTCTAGGGTTTTCCCTGCATTTCTTTAGGCGAATGCCGGGTAGGATCCTTCAAATATAGCCCTGGGCCCTAGTTAACCCTTGGCTACCTTCCTCTACCCTTCTTCATCCCTCCTTTCAAATCCCTTCCTATGCTATTAACGGGGAGTTGCCTAACGTGGATTACCCTCATGTAGCCTGTTGCCCTAAAAAAAACGTCTACAATGTAACAGTTTTGTACATTATTACACACTCTGATCAGTTAAAAATCCTTCTGTTTTTTTTTCCTTTAATAGCATAGGAAGGGATTTGAAAGGGGGGATGCGGAAGGGTACAAGAAGGTAGCCAAGGGTTAACTAGGGCCCGAGGCTATAGTTTAAGAATCCTACCCGGCATTCGCCTAAAAGTAAAGCAAGACAAACCCTAGCAAAACCTGCATCAGGTAGGTCGGGAATTGAATACTTGTCCCACGCCCTTGCGATAGCGGAAGAGGAGTTTCTCTATAATATGAAAAATTTAAAATAGTTTTCTTTTCAAATTTAATATACGAGTTAACTGGCATACTCATGGTATTTATTTAAATGAGCCTTAAAATCGTTTCAAAATATATTAATTTTTTATTTATTAATAATGTTCGTAATTACAGGAGTTTACTTTAAAGATTTGGAATTTGGAGAAGTATATTTATATTTATGCGTTCAAGGATATAATCCATTACAAAAAATGTTATTAGTACTTACGAGAAAAAAATATAAATTTAAAACCCTCCTTTTATTTGTTTTTATTTATGACAAAATCATGCGAAAGACTATTTGAGCAGCCGGAAGCAGTAGTTCATTTGAAACGAACTATATGTGATACGAATAAAATTTATATTTAAAAAAATATTTAATAGCACAAATTAATTACCCAATTACTAATATTCCTAGGATGACTGAGGGAACGTTAATGACGCAAAGACAAGACTTTCATTCAGACAGACCAAAGCCTGAACAGGGTACAAACATGTACAGAAACATTGTTCGTAAATGAATTTTTTAATTATACAATTAACTGTTAATAGTTGGTAATTATATCTTATTATAAATAACAGGCGTGAAATAAAATATAATCTACATCTTTATACAAGGTTAATAAAAAATAAATAAAAGGAGTGAAAAATAATATATACTGGTATGAGATATTTTCATGTAGAAAAAATGGTGGAATTTAAACAAGTTCACGGTTTTTGTCTTTCATCCAACTAAAATTCTAAGTTCAACGTAAAATATCTTGTCAGTAAAGTCATGAATTGGACTACTAATTCCGCAACACACTCCAAAATTGTTCAGTTGGTTGCCAGAGCGTCAAGCTGATGTGAAAATATTGTATTTTGTTTCACGTTGTTTTAGCTGTCAAAACCTTGTTCTCAGTGATCACCAAGCTACTAATGTCTTAGTAGAATCCAATTTCTCGTAAGTTACGTCGGAGTAATTAGTTTAGCGCTAGGAATATAAAGCTGTTCCTTTGAGCGTGGTTTAACCTTTACGACTGTTCCTAGAAATAACGAGCTCGGCAGCAGACGTGGTGCCGGGAATCTGGCAAAGTTTCCCCCAGAGGGATTTGTAAGTCTAATGGTTTCCTTGGCTCGCTGTTTTCCACGACAACGCCTCAGTGACTCACGCCTAACGCATATTTACGTCGTGGTTAGACTCGATGTGACAACCGCAACTCGCAGGCGCCGAACTTGCATCCCTGACAGACACCTTCTTCTCCCTGCCCTTTTAACCAACATCAAAAACAATAGCCGACGCTTAAGGGTTGGATACTGACAATTTAATCGCCTTAAAACAGAGGCTTTTACTAATTTCTTAAAACCAAAAAAATTAAGTGATATTCTACAGCATAAAAGCACTCACATAAGATATTTGGAGAACCGTTTCTGTTTTGACTTTCCTCCCAGAACTTGCAGTTTCTGTAATCAGATGGTAAACAGAGAAAACCAATTGTTCCGTTCCACCACAAAAACCTTCCCTCTCAACATCTGGTTGCTATATGCAATCCTTTTTTTTGTTCAGCTTTGGTTAAGATGGAGGTTTTTATAGGGTTTCTCCTGCATTACTTTTAGGCGAATACCGGGTGGGATCCTTAAACTATAGCCCGGGGGCCCTAGTTAACCCTTGGCTACCTTCCTCCAACCCTTCCGCATCCCCCCTTTCAAATCCCTTTCCTATGCTATAAGATCCACTATGTGGATTACCCTACACATAGCCTGTCTACATCCTCTTTATTTCCCACTACTTCGATATGTATCTGATGCATTCAGCTGCTTTCCTCATATCTTGAACCATAGTTGGCCCTATTAATATATTTTACTTTCCTGAATCTTACATTCGGAGCTTTGAAACGACTTGTACTCCGGTCTTTTCTCATTACGTTTTGGTCGTCTAGTTCACTTAAAAAAATATATTCTGAACCATCTAATTTCAACTGTTCTGTGATATAATCAGTTAAGTTTCAACAAACCATGCTTCGCTTCTTTTAAAAGTTGAAATACGAATAACGAGCTTTACATAAAATTTATACTTAAAAAAATATTTAGCACAAATTAATTCCCCAACTACGAATATTCCTAGGCTACCTTTAATTCTTACTCGATGTTACACATTTTTAGACAAGAAGTCCTTAGTGGATGAAGTTTTCCCGGGATTCCAACCGGGTAGCGTCGTTTATTATCCACAACGTTAAGATGGCTTGCACCACCATCTTCTTCAGGTGGCACTTCACCTGAAGAAGATGGCGGTGCAAGCCATCGAAACGTTGTGGACGCTACCCAGTTGGAATCCCGAGAAAACTTCATCCAGCAACTACACCGGGAAAACCTACGTACCTTAAGAAGTACTTATTTTAAAATAGTTCCCATTATTTCTTAAATTACTGCAAGGAAAAGGAAATAATCGTAGTAATTTCAAAAATGGCTACTTTATAAAAAAAATTCTTGCTGAGTTTTAATTTTGTCTGGATTTGGAATTAATTCACAATGGTCTTTTGAGGTTTACTGGTCAGTTTTGCATTTTGGCTACACCATACGAGCAGGGTTGACTCTGCGACCTGGCATGCCAGGGTAACCATCACAAGGGCCCTAAATGATACCACACGAGTTGTCCTCGTGAGGCTTACTCATGTCGCAGCCCAAAATTACCGCCCATTTTTAACCATTGATGTAATTATGGTGTCGGTAAAAAAAGATAAGAAGGTATTGATTTGCGATCTGAGACGCAGGTCGTGGGCGGGCCAGGACCACACATCATCGACAAAGCTCTAGGTCACAGCGGCTGTGTGCTTAAGTAATATATTCGTATAACCTATGACCCGAGCACTCGGTCATAACGGCGTCGTCCGTGCGCTATGACAGGGTCGTAACAGTGAATCACCTCGAGCGTTGTCCTGCATGAACGCGGTGAATACTGCAGAAGCACTTGCAGCATTTCGAGTGTACATGAGCAACCAAGAACATCAGTAGCGGTGAGTATCACATTTCCGAATAAATATATATGAAAATTTCACAGAACGCTTTGAATTCAGTCGAAAAATTAAAATATTTAATAAAAATATTGATTATTTAATTTGCTTACGCTAAGACGTAGATTTTTTATTTTAAATTAACAAACCAAAAATAATAAAAATTATCATTTGCAATTAATGCATTTTTCTCTGGTGAGAGTATATAATATTAGGATTATTGGTTATAATTTAAAGTAATTATAAGTTAGGCAATTTATGCTTTCTTTCTTTGTTAAATTAGATATTGATGACGTAGCGTAATAGTTTTCTTACCGTCAATTGCCAAAAATTATTGAAATTATCACAAACTCCGTTCGGTTTTCTGGTTTTAGCCATGGTTAGATTGTGGTAAAAGCACCAGTTTGGTGTTTTCCGTAAATAATCACCTGTCTTGATTTTTGCGCATCTAAAATCCATAATCTCTCCTTGAAATTCTTCTTGCGCTAAATATTCCAAATAAATATACTCTCCTTACTGGTTTTAAGTTTACTAAGTTGTTGTTCTCAGTTATGATAACTGACTGGACGCTACAATGGAACTTGAATAATTCTATAATAAAAATAACCAAAAATTATAATGACGGAAATTACATATTAAACGGGTATTATATCAATATTAATTCGTAATTAAGGTTAAACAGTACAGTATTAACTTTTAAAACACGGAAAATAGTACTACAGAGAATCTAAACTTTTAACCCGTTTTCTAACATTTTGTTCCACTCTTTGACTACGCACCACTGATTTCTTGCCTCCTTACTCATTCTCTAATTTGTAATTTATTCTCATATTTATCTTCGATGAGTCATCTATCTCACATTTCCTTCTACATCACTATGACTAACCAAATTGTAAATATCATCTTATGGTACTAAATTGTTCGGCTTGATAACTGTTTAATTTTAATAAACTTCACCTTCATCGTAAAATAAAAACTAAAAGCATTTGTATATACCTCCGTTCATTAAAAAGTTTCTATTATAATTTTTATTTAATTATATATTTTTTAATTTTCTATCAATATGATTTCTCCATGCAATTATCAAATACTTTAAAATTTCTTAAATCTGTGAAATATGTTTCATTTTGATCTCGTTAATTAAATTTTTTACACATATTAAAATCAAAATAATCATTATTTAACTACAATGACGTCAAAATGAAATTTTAATATTTTATAATTATATTAAATTATAATAATATATATTAATTATATAATTATATTGAATTGTTGCGATTAAAATTTTAGAAGTGTTAAAAGTAGCTTATTTATATTTAATTGGTAATTAATTTTAATTGTCGTGCAATGTCGTCTTCGGTGCGATTGGATGGAGCTCCTCTTTTCTGCAGTAACTCGACGTGAGTAATGGAGTCAGTTTTACATACAAACGTCTTCGCCAGGAAGTGAAGCGTGCCGGAAATCCATTACACTTACAAATCACCTCTCCCAAGAAAATGGGCATGTGAGGAAGACTAGATAGGCGGGGAAACAGGGTATTAAGCAAGGAATTGATTCCTTTTGTTACTAACTCAGTGTCAGATGTAGCGATTATAAATAATGAGGCTCTGAGAAACGCTTCTCAAACGATATAAAGATGGCTCTATATCTTAAAGGGAATCACTTCTCTGTTAAGGAGGGATTCCAATACATCCAATGATGAGACGAATGGCGCACAAAATAATAATCAATCAACAGAATTTTTTTTTATATATTTAACTATATAACCTTATCATCTTGCATAACCGACGTGTTATTATAAAGACGACTTACATGATACGATTCTAAATGAAATCTAAGATCCTCTCGTTCGGTGGTATCGAATTTTAATATACAAAATTCGATCAGTAACTACACGATTTAATTGTGTTCACTTTTTAAAACAATATTTAAAAAATATATTAAAATCCCCGCAAGTTTTAAGTTTCGAATTTAATTTATTTAGAGAAAGAAATAAGAACAGTTAATGCGTAAAATAAAAAATTAAAATTTTTTTCTTTGCCAAACGATATTTTTCATATTATAATAGCATATAATGTAAAAAATTTAAATAATTCAATTCATGATTTCTATTTCATAAAATGAATGAAAAATATTTCCTCAAACCGAAAGTAAATACAAAGGGGTCGTGATTGGATTTATATATCAAATTTAAATAAGTTGCTTGCTACATATGTAATTTTAGGTGAGATTAGAGGAATTATTTAGGTATGTAAATACGTGACTTCTTCTCTAATTCTTATTTTCATGAAAGCAGGATAAACTACAAATAATTTTAATTAAATGTTAAATTATTATATTGTTCTTGGAAAATTTAGTTATTTCTTCAGTTTCAGCTAATTTTACGTCCAGAACTAATAATTAATTTTGCATATTATTTATCATAATAAATTAAATTAGCTACTCGAGTAGATTAGCATTTTATAATTTGCTTACGTATATACGTTACTTCTTGCAATTATGTATTGATACAGCTAAAAGTAACTGAATGTAAATTTCCAGTAAAGAAATGATTAACTTAATAAAAATATTTGAAATAGACAAAGTTTCGCTCCGGATGTCGTAGGTAACATTTAATTGCATGGGGCAAATTATCTGAAAATTTTTAAGTATAATTATTTTTATTGCGTCATTATACACTGATAATAATGAATAGTTAATTTTTGGAAGAAACCAAAAATGTTTATTTAGTAAGTTTATATGTTTAACTACCAAAAATGAGATAGCAATGAATGTAATATTTCTTTAATATAAAATTATAATAAGCTAAATATTAAGATGATAATGGTTGTATTTGGAAATATATATTTATTTAGAAATATTTATTATTAAAATAAAATTGTATTATTAATTAACTGTAAGAAAAATTAGGTTCTTGCTGAAAAATTATTTTATAATTTAGGTAAATACAGGAATATTTTACCATATATACAAAATTCAATCAATATGTTTCAATATTTTAATTATTTGACCTTTTATCATTGCTTATGATTAATTACCTCGCGATACGTAGTGTGTTTTAAGGTTGGATACCGGAGTATATTATTGCTAGTATTAATCACTCTTACTCAAACTTAGGCGTTTTCTAAAAATGATACAAAAATCGACGACATTGTATATTTTTAAAAGAATGCTTTCATTTTCTTGGCACGTTGATGTTGTGGTCCTAGTGGATTTTGTAGAAACAATAATTTCTTTGCAGCCTTTCCTGTAATCATTAATTCTACACCTTTATTTTATATTTATCTCCTGCACCTCCGCACAGACTGTTTTTCCTCTCTCGAATTACGATTCACTTCTTATCACTTACTCAACATTTCCCTCCATTTTCCCTTCCTTCGTCCATTGCTTATGTACTCTACTGATATATTTCTTATGGAATCTGATGAGATCATGCTATGCACTCTTACATCATTAAAGATTTTTTCTTGCAACAGATTGGATTTTTCTTAACTTTATAATAATATCGTATACATTTCGGAAAGAACAGAAGTCCTATAGACCATCAAATTGAATTTAAATATCAGGCACTGGCCTGGCCTTGAGTCGACACGCGTGACTTAGTTGGTTAAACCACCCGGGTACGATTCCCGGTCGAGATTTTTTCCATCCTGATACTTTTAACTTGGGTGATAAATATTTAATAACATATATAAATTTTCAAACAGTTTTAACCTAACAAATTGAACTGTGTTAAGAAATAATGTAAGTACTTTTGATAAAGAAAAATATACATACACACATACATCTGTTATGTAACTATTTAAATTTTCCTAAATGGATCAAATAATTTTAGTAAATTCAATCTAAATATTAATTTACAAAGTATTTCAAAATTCATTTAACATTGTTCGACGTGAAATAGTAAATAAAATTATGAATATTTTCCTTATTAAATATTTATTAAAAGTACCAGAGGCGATATTTTACGTTACGGAACAGATTAAAGATATTACGGGTTATTACCAAAGATAAATATTTGGAATTAAAAAATATGCATAATTCTTCTTAATACTATGTATCTTATACATTTCTTGTATAATTAATTGGATTTCGTGATGACTGCCGAATCACTATTAAATTTGACACACGTCTACGTCACTTGATCCTCCCATTGACATCCCGTTATGAACTTGGGTTCAGTATAATTGTTATTTTAACAAATAGTATAAACGTTTTTACATTTTTAGCCTCCAGATATATCACGTAAGTATGGTCGGATTAATAGGAGGGAAAGAATTATTATTTACCCAAGTAATGTCTTTTCAAACTGAAAAGTAAGTCATCACAATATAGAGGAAACATGGCCGGCCGAACAAGTTTTCTGTCTGCAGGCGCATAAATATTGCATGGGAGATACGTCGGTTATTGTGTTGCAGAGGTCGCCGGAGGGCCGCAATCAAATACGTCGACGGCAATGCTGTTTTGTGGGCCGTAAGAACAGATGCATTACGCTCGCATTCCATTAGCATTCTGACATAGCAAAAACCAAGCGATTTCATTGTCTGCACATGATTTATGCATGTGCCAACAGCCATGTAATTCATAAGGATAAACACGCATCACAATTCAAATTGCTACACGCCAAAACGAGAAAACTTGTATTTCCGCAGTGTTCTGCTAATTTGATTGATCCTGAGAGAATTCCATAAAGTATTAACAACTGTGACATCTTCAATCATTAATATATTTAAAAGAAAAGATATTTTTCTCGTTTAGAGACCGTGACAGCTAAAAATCAAATTTAATTTCATCGCTTTAAACTTACAGTATAATTTTTCCTGCACTTCAATTCAATAATATAAAAGTATTATTATTATACATATTGAGCTTCGTAAGCCATATAATCAAAAAAGGTAATATTAGATGAGGCTGTTTACGTTTGTTTAAACAAAATTAATTGAATTCACTGTAACATGCCAATAAAAATAAATGTTTTTATTTTTATATTTTCAATGTAATTTAATTCATGACAATGTTATTTAAGTATAAAACTTTTTAAAAACCAACATGAGTAGCTAAAGGATATTCCAGGATATTTAGGGTCGTATAACAGACTACCTCTTTGAAAATAATTTGGATCGAAAGTACGTACATAATATATCTGACCTGCACTACTTGTTTTCGCTCTTCCTACAGCACAAAAGAAAGTCACTAAATGGCCAGGGTGGTTCTCGGAAATCATGCATGGACGTGGCTGATCATCGCTTGGGCGAACTTTCTACACAAAAAACTGTACGCACATCAACTTCTATCACCATACTAACTCCTCTCCCCATTACTGTCATCAAAACTGTCCAAAATTTCCCAACAAAATTCTCAATCACTAAATCCCCATTCAGATGTGTCGATTTAGGTTCTGTGAGTTTTAAAATATTCGGATGTTTTGTGCCATTTTTCATTCTCGGCCAAATTTTCTCTCTTTGTCCCAAAATTTCTGGTCAAATTTGTCGCCAAATATCCCAGCAACGCTTTCTTTATTCACGGTCGGCGATTTTAGTTTATCCGATGGCGACTCCGAGTTTGCATTTAAATCTTCCTGACCCACCAGCAACCACGATGGGACCATGTGTTCCAACGGAATAGTGCAGAATTACTACATGTTGATCCGAGCGGACTGTCTCCAATATTGGAAATACCTTTCGGCATCGCTCGGTCACAAAGCGAATTCCACGTGCTGCCTAGTTGCAATTTTTCATGGCGGATAAATATTTTCATCGCGCAGAAATACGGATGTTGCAGCATGTGGTAAATATTGATTGTACACGAGAGTAATTTTAAAATATTTTTTTTCTATTCAAATCGAACGTGCAACGAAAACTTAACTGATGATCAATGACTGCTGCCTATTTTGATTTGATTAACAACACCAAATAACTCAATTCTGCTTTAAAAATATGCAAAGAAAAAACACACTTGAAATATGTATATTGAAGAATGATGTAATTCTATAGTTAATGGAGAAATGTGGAAGAAATGACGCTGATCTGGAAATATTTTTTAAAGAGGATACGGCCGATGGACTCTGGGATTAAACACTCGTTGTCTGCTGTGACAAACATTTCTTTGATTGAACGGAGTCGTTAAGAAGTTAACGGAGTAAAAGTTGACTAAAAATTCCGAATGGACCGAATAATTGAGTGTGAAATATTATCTGTAAGAAGTGTAAGTAAACTTGAAAATAATTACTAGACATAATAAAAACCTTCCTTCTGTTAGGATCTTTTTTCATTCTTAGGAGTCGTACATGAGTTTATTGGTATTAGAATCTCCTCAATTATTTCTATAGCAATAAAAATGAAGACAATCGGAATCGAGATTCAAGAAGCTAAGATAATCTATATTTACCTGAATAGACCTGTCTAAACCAAAGAGTAATAAATTTTAATAGACCAATGCAAATAACGGAAAATATATCCCAAATGTAACATTTATTTTGAATTAGACGACACAGATACGATCGCAGGCTAATATTATTATGCGATGGGCATTAATTTGAAATAAGTGAGTTCCACTTTATATTTCAAAACATCGCGAGAGATAAAAATGCAATAATATTCCCGTAACTCAGTTATAAAAGAGATAATAAATGCTGGATGTATTCTATGAAAACAATTCCGATATTTTGTTTTCACCCATACTTATTATCAATTTATTATTATATGAATTTATGCATGTTTTATCTGAACTGATAATTATAATTACAAATATAATGTCATTTTTCTTCAATATTCCTGAAAATTACAGCAAATATTGTTTACTCTGGATACTACAAAAAATTATACGTGAGTTTAATCAGTATTATCTTTTATAATCATTTTATAAATTCGAACGACGCGGTTTGTTCACGGATTTAATTCGAAACGAACGGTTTTTGAGTAGTAAAATATGTTTTGCTAAATGTAGTAAATTAATATGTAACATTTTCAAATAGTTTTATTGCGTTAGATTAAAAGCGTCCGCGGTTTTCAATTTAGAGCAGAACAAAATTACAATAAATCATGTCATAACTGATAGAGCTGGTGTTGTTTGACGGAATGTGAGATAAAAACGCGTCGTTTCTATCTTTGGCATAGCATTAATTTCCTCCTCATGGGCATTACTTCGTGTAAACGTTTGACGCCGAGTTGTTTTTATTCCCTATGGTGGCACAACTGTCAGTTTCCAGTAAAATTGCATCCAGCGACAGGCAGAATCAATTTCCGGAGTTTCATATTTTGTGGAGTGGTAGGAGGGCCTACAAAGGGAACGAATGGCCAGTTGTGATTGATTTTAAGGCTTACTTGTTATTAAGGTTGTCAATCATATTTTCCTCGGCTTAATTCATCATTCCATTTGCGAGGCACCCGAATGTTTCGCTTTCCAATGACACGACGGAAATACGATTTGCGCAATATTTACATTTCTAAACGTCCCGATCATGCTAAATTCAGCATCAGAGATGATGATAATATGTTTATATCAATTTAACGGATAATATACGAGGAACCACGTTATCATCAAGGATCGATATGGCTTTTCATAAACTTCTCTATTCAACAGACGCATTAAACGTTAATTTTCAAGAGTTGATTGAAGGAAATTTAATCGGTAGTATATAAGTAACTGCACTATAAATTATAGGTTTAATGAAAGTAACATTGCTACAGCAAGATATAAAATAGTTACGTGTGATAAATGTAAATTTTATAGTGGGATTCGTTTATAATATTACGATTTATATTTAAAATATATATAAATAAATACTTATATGAGAACTTATTTTAAATTCTATAGCTTATATTTTGAAAACTTGTATATAAAAGTATAATTCTGCTTATTTTAGACTTTAATAATTAAATAAAAATAAATTTAAATTTCCAAAATGTTAATTTTAATTAATCTTTGGGGTTATAATATTGTCCAAAGTAAATATGCTAATTTTATAACAAAGAGGGAAACTTCCTGTCTATATTAACTGTACACCCAACGGTTTCAGTGTAAATTTACGGAACTTCCAACTTGTAGCGTATTTTTTTACCAAAAAAATCCCAGCCACGGATAAAGGTTAAATTGTTGTTATATTCTATTGAAGCCGAAGGAAACAAGATATTTTCGTAAACTAATTTGTAAAAGTCATAATAATGCCTTATTACTTTTATCTGAAGCCTAATTGATAACATAATGCATTCAATGTGTGTTTACACCCACAACCTCGAACTCGAAACGTTTAGTACAAAACCTTAATTAATGTAAATTAAATAAATATAGTAACTATAAACTGATTGTGTGTTTTTTATTTATTCATAACTTCTTAAAAAAAAATTATATATAATTTATGTTGCTTGAAGAGTTAGTGCAAGCACATGCCACTTATTTACGTAGTGGCTGAATCACCAAGGTTGTTAATCGTAGATGTAAACATCGTAGAACCAAGCAGTTAGCTAGCTAGCTTCCTATCAGCTAGGATCTTGTGGAAATTCCTCCGCGGGAGGAAAGGGGAATGAGATTACCAAACAGCAGCTGCTGAATATTCAGGAACTGCTTCATCACTTCTAAACGTCACTTTAATTACGCAATTTAATTAACTTAACCTCCCAAGAAAACAGATTGCATTACAAACGGAAACATTTGCAACTTTAATTTCCCCACTCCAACGAATTGAATTGAAAGATCCCTCAGTGTTTCGCAAAGTTTTAACGTGATGAATTCTCTATAACTTTTGAGCAACTTTGGTTCATTTTTCCCTCTTGAGTCGTTTGGCGTGTCACTAAATAAAAAGCGTAACATTTATGTTGGAGACTGGAATAAATCAACAGAAGAATGTTGACTTAAACATTGGATCCAATTTTAAAGAACTACATAAAGTTTCACCCCTTAAAGACTAAAACAAACGAGTAAATTATTTTATGTATAATAATGAGCACAAAATACTTTAAGTTTTCATTGACGTTTTAGCTATGTACTTTCTACAAAGAGTGAAACTGAATTACATAGCTGTAATAATGTATTTTACTGTCACTAAACATTGTTTCTAGTTATATTAAGCTTAGACACGTACATTTCCTAATCATGTTTATTCTTTTATTCGCGGCAGATTATTTATTAATATAATTAGCCAAAAATAAGGCTTAAAGAAATGACTAGCGAGAATTTATTTTTTTGGATCTCTTAATTCAGGGAAATTAAAATAAACTTTTAAACAAATAATAGACTACTTTTTTTACTATATGAGACGTCTGTTTAATAATGTCGAATTCCAAAATTTTGGTGTTTTAATGAGTTTTTGTTACTTTTATACTACATTCTCATCGTTATTACAATGAGAAAAATGGACGTTTATGTTGAGTTCACGCGTATAGATAATTATCAAGGAAAAATCAGTAATAATAAATAAATAACACATTAATTCAATAACAGAAAATAACGGACATGTGGAATTCGAAACGTCTAAATAAATAATAAGCCCAACTTAAATCTTATTCAGAGAAAATATATTAAGTTCCTTTACCGAATCATTAAATAACACCTACTTACGTCAGTACTTTTATCCACAATATTTATCTATCTATAAGTATATATATATATATATATGAACTCTTAAATAGGGTGTTTCACCAAGAAGATAATAAAATAAATGGCTGACTAAGTATTTCGTATGCTATCTATTACTTATTATATTATGGATGGAATATTTTGAAGTTAAATTACATTTATGAATAATAAAACGATAGAAAAATAATATTGAAATATATTGGTATATATTTTATAATTTACATAAAAACATGGGCCAAAAGTAATCGATCAAATATTGAATTTTAAAGAACAAAATAATAATTAAAAGGGAAGTTTTAACTGAACATATAACTACATTTAATTAAGGAAGATAAGAAACCAAAAACTCGTATTTAAAGTTTACGTTCAAACAAATATTCAATTACAGAAATTAATATTGCTAGATTTACAAATATTATTTCGTTTCCATGCATATCAATCTGAATTCTCCAACGGATCTTACATTATTATTTTTAATGAAAACGATTGACTATAACTGAACTTTGTAAAAAAAAGAGTTCATTTGAGAAGCATTAATAATTTATATTAATTAATTACTCTAATATTCATAAAATAATTCTGTTATTAAAATGTAAAAGTAATTAAACATATTAGTTAATTTATTTGAAAAATTCTAGACTTTGATTATTTAAACAAATAGAGGATTTGTAGTGATTAGTGATTGAAAGATAGGAAGAATTCTGATAAAATGTCAACTTTAAGTGCAATAAATATAAAATATATATATTATTTCCTTATAATATAAAATATTAATAAAAATTATATTTAAACCACTTAGTAATAATTTTTAACATTCCTATCCCAAAAAATGATATCTCGTATTAAATTACGTGTGAAATGTAAAATTATTACAAAAGTTAATAGTTATATTTATTTAACTTCAGTGTAACCAAAAATGTATTAAAACAGACAAATTTGTCAGAAATAATTTAATAATAAAATAATAATAAAAAACAAAAAATAACTCCACATTTCGACTTAGAAAATTTATTTCTATTACAACTGACATTATAGGTTGATTATGGCTTGGAAATTTATTTATACATCAATAATATTTGACTGATTGAATAGAAGAATTTGGCAATGCATGGAAATTATTTTTATTACATCACATCCATTGTGTACCTGATGAATTCCCGTATTGAGTATGAATCGCGGAGTTAATTTTTATGTTTTATGGTATTCAAATATTTCCGGCAAATTTGACTGTTTTCATTCTTTTATGGATATTATAAAATCGCTCAAATATTTGTGCGTGGATTTACAGAGCTGATGGCACAGCACCATGTTCAGCATTCAAGGGTAAATATATTTGAATTTAGCGCAGCTCCTAATTGGCAATTTCCGAGAACAACGGCATATATAGATGGCGGGTGTCGTTGTGCCAGAGTCGATCCCATTTTACATTGTACGGTGATTACAAACAATGAAAGTAGTCGTTAATTGATTGCACACATGCGATAGTCGTCCAGTTTGACATGACTGAATAGAAGGGTGCTCTGGTACAATCCAACAATTCACTCAAGGGGAATATAGACGACTGAGGCACGATTTTCCCATCTGCTTTCTGCTGGTGTTAAAAATTGTTCAAGTAGGCCATATAATACTTTGATATCAATTTTAGTAAAATATTGAATTAAGGAACAATTGTCTATTACAAAACAACTCCCTTTATTTCTTTGGTCACTTGAGAGAAATGGAACTGGCCTACTATTTTTAAGGATTATTACAACATAATTTATTGAGATTATTAATGTAAATTGTTACTTAAATATGTGAATAGCCTTTGGTTATAGGTATACTACCCGCTGTACGAGGGCATCACGGGCAAGCATAACTGCTAGGGTATTAATATTATGAAGCGTTGTATCGAAGTACAAGTTCAAATATATGCCACGAAATGAGCACCTTTGTATTAAAATAATTTCATTACACATAATTAAACACTGTATCGCGGTAGATAAAGTATATTCTGTGACATAATAAATACTGCATTGCATATCAAGATGCGAATGAATTAACCACCAACCAACGGTTAATGAAATTGCTTTAAACTAGGAAAATTTCGGAAAAAAGTACATTAAGGATGTAGAGTACAACCAAATTCAATTATATAATGTGACAGTTTTTGCAGAAAATATTTATTATGAACTATAGTTTATCACTTTATTAAACTTTCGACTTTTTCTTCTATGCTCAGAATAACTATCAATATATATTGAGTAACTTTATATAAGTCCCGTTGTGTTGTATCGAAGACATGACTATAAGAAAAAAAACTATGATTCCTAGGGAATAGATAAGCTTTTGAAATTAAAACATAGAGTTATTATTAAAGTAGTTCCCAAACGCAAGATAATATTTAAAAAAAATTGTGTAATGAATTCATACTGACGCTTTGTTGAAAACTACTGTTAGAATATAATGTTTGTTTGAATATTAATATACATACAGATGTTTTGAAAAGCGTTATGAAACGCTTTCGCTTTTATTATACACCAAATTTAAAGTTTTTAGTTAAATATGAATAAATTTCATTTATTTTAATGGGACAAGTACTTTTTACTCACTTTGTTAAAATTGTTGTATATGAATATCAATGCAATGAAAGGCGATATTTATTGAAAGACATCAATATTGAGTTAGTCCTCACTCTCGTCAAATTGTTTACTGCAAACAAAATAATTCACAGGCGATAAATGTATTCTAACTTACTGAATGATGTTTTATTGAACCGACCCCTACCACTTATCTGCTGAAATTATGTTTCCAATAAAGAAATGAGATAGCAAAATATACTTTATTGACCGTCAGTTTGAGGCCAAACTATAAATAGCATTTATCATTCTAAAAGTAACGAGGATTAATATTTTATAACTGAACCACTAGTAATTGCTTTATACAAAAATAAAGTCATTCTAATTCCTGAAATTCTTTTTAAATGTCTCAGTATAAGTTAATGAATACTTTCCAAATCACGAATATGGCTGATTTTTAGTGGCATTTGATGGTTTGCATTTGGTCAAGAAAGTAAAATGCAAATCAAATTTATGTTCGAACTAAAATCATAAATTTGTAAAATTATTTTGACTTTGTAGGCGTGAATAAATACGTGGCAGTAACAAAAGTGATTCTTAACAGCAGTGCAAAGGGTAAACGTGGGGAATGGCGGCAATAACTCTTCTTTTATAACGGAGGGGCCGCGCCGTCATCGCTTCTGCCCAATTTGTCCCGCGCCATAAACATAATAACTTCGCCCGCCACATATGCCCCTATCCGATACCTCAGACTATCGTTCCCTCAAATTTAACGCATGAATTACAACTATCAGGATTTATGCATAATAGGAAACTAAACTTTAGGAAAAAAATATTTACTCTTACCCTTTTAACCAGGAAAATTTGAATAATATTTTGAAAATTAAAAACACTATTACACTGAATAAAACGAATTTATAATGAATATCATTACTTAAACATATTATTTTGCTCTTTAAACATATAAATTAAGTATTTGTTAATAATTATAACTAGGCACAAGACTTTCCCACTTAAACAACATTAAAAATGCTTCTAAACGCTGACTTCTGCGATTAAATTAATTTCCAAATACGTTATGAAATGGGAGATAAATCATTCTGTAGATATGGAACGCCAGAACAATACAAAACATACACATTCAATAAATGGATGGAATTAACTAGCTATCTGTTGTTTGCATTAATCCTTCTTTAGGTGCGCCTTGAAATGTAACACGGTTGGGCGCTGAGACCACCGGACGTAAAGATAACTTTCACGTTGTTGATCACTTTGCAGAACCAAATATTATGAATCTACATTTTTCAGACAATTTTCATTAGCATTTTGGTACACATATGTACTTAATTCTGTCATCCAAAGAAATTTATTACATAAAACTTTGTTTTATTAAAAATAATAAAATATGAGATTTTTAATATAAAAAATATTTCATTACTATAATACGAAATCTGCTCATTACTAAAAACATTATATTCATTTATCGTTTCAGTGTGTTCAATAGTACTGTGATTAAAATTGTAGTTAGTTAACAATATCATTAAATTTCTTTGAATTTATAAAGTATACATCTGTCGAATTATTTTAACAAAACTCCTAAATAATTTTGTAACCATATAAATTCTTAAAGTAAATAA
This sequence comes from Zhengitettix transpicula, assembly GCA_037074705.1. Classification (NCBI taxonomy): domain Eukaryota; kingdom Metazoa; phylum Arthropoda; class Insecta; order Orthoptera; family Tetrigidae; genus Zhengitettix; species Zhengitettix transpicula. Next base: position 42,055,689 of record CM073591.1, on the reverse strand, counting down.
ATATATTGTAAAAATTGTAAATAAATTATTCCGATTCCGTAAAATTATTTTTTTGAAAATTTGTCAAAAGCGTTCTTCCCAAATTCTTAAAGTAAATAAATATATTGTAAAAATTGTAAATAAATTATTCCGATTCCGTAAAATTATTTTTTTGAAAATTTGTCAAAAGCGTTCTTCCCAAATTATTTTCCTATGCCTATATCTCATCAAACACAAAATTTATTACACTTTTCACAGAATTATTCTGATTTAGGTTTTGTTTCTTTATGACTTGGTCTGCAGTATTTTCTTTTACTCCTTAACTGTTTCTCTTTTTGCAGCCTGTTCTTCGCTTGATAATCGTACCGGTCTATACTTTTCAAAATAAATTTGTAATTCATTTTATGAAACTTTTTAAAAATATCTAGTTTATAGTTACACATTTACCAATCTGAAACTAACTTTTTCAAAGCGTTTCTTCTTTTAATGCATTCAGATCCATTTACAAAATGCATTATTCTTATATTTATTCTAGCGAAGTTCAATTTATGATAAAAATTACAATTGTCAACTAAAAATGAATAATTTATATGAAAAATAACTCAATAATCAATTAATCATCTTTTTCCAAGAAACTACGGTTCCATTCGGAATGCGACCTTGGCAGAGAATTGTATACACATCCTTCTGATGTCAGAAACGTTTAACTTACTATCTGAAATGGTTCTGCATATATAAAAGAAATGAAACAGCATAGAACCTAGCGCTCATAACGCATGGTAAAATATTTTTCCCGGTTTTTTACGTTTAAGAATGATCCTAAAATTAAATAAAATTACACTAATTATTTGTGTATTTAATTAGATAAAATTATTACAAGACAAAAGTTTAATCAAATTAAATTAAAAAGACTGAAATATTTAATTTAAATTACAAAAAATAATATTATAATTTTTATTCATAAAAAATGAGCTTCGGGCACACCATTCCGTTAAAATCTGAAAATAATATATAATTTTATGTAATTATTAGCAAGTTGTACCTTAATTTCGCGGATGATACTAACCTCCATGAAAACAATGTTACAAAAGCTCAATTTTTAAGAAAAATGTATGTGAATCTCTAGTCTGGTATTTTAAATTATCAATAAATGTAATATTTTAACTGTATTCGTAAACTTAGTTAATGAATACGATAACGCGGAAATTAAACGTAAATTTTTAAATACGCTTGTTGCCATGTTTAATATCCATGTTTTATAGACTTAACCTTCGGGACACTGTGTGATAAAAAATTACGTATTTTCAATGCTGTAGAATAATTGTGGATTTAAATTTTAAATCTTTTTTGCAGTTTTTAATTTAGGTTCACCTCATTCATTTAAAGCTCGGATCATATGATTAAAGTAAAATTCTTTTGGTAATCCATTTAGCGTAGTGAATTAATGACATAATTATAGCTCATAAATAGAATATGTATTTTATTTTTAGTTTAAATATATTTTAAATTCCTCTTATTTCATTCATAGCTTATAATTGAGATATAATAAAACGTAATAATGCTATTTCATAAGGAAGTCGACAACTTCAAGGAAATGTCCTACGCTGGCAATCCGTCACGGAGAGAGCAGGTGGTTGTTGCTAGGTTAAGAAATCTCCATTCTAACCTCACGCACTCCTATCTATTCCCTAGATCGCCGCAACCTACGTATGTGACGTATGCCAAGCTACCCTAACGATCCAGAATATCCTCTACGACTGCCCAAAGTACGACAAGACTAGAAAAGCCACAATTCACGAGAAAGTAAATATGATACCTCAGCAGCGGCAATAAATAACCTTCTAAAGTTTAGTAAAGAAACCGGCATTCAAGATCTAATCTAAATAGACAATGAATCTGAGACTAAGAATGAAATGAAATGTATACGTAATAACCATCTATGGTAAGTCGCCAATGAATTTTATGTTGACGCGACTATAAACAAAAAAATTTAAAAAAATGTAGTAGCGTTGGAGGCTATTTGAATACAAATATTGATTACACATTAAATTAACAAGACGTAACATGAATGCGAAAGAAAATAAAATTTAAATAGTAAAATTAAGAGAATTGTTTTGCCAACCGCAGGTGGTTACTTATTTCTCGTGGGCTATTTCAATTACATAATTCTTGAAATTTTATAATATGTATTTTTATATAATTAATTCTAAACTAAGTCAATTTTAAGAAGGGTTTTATAGTATTTTATCATATAACGCTCTATAAAATAAATTTAAATTAAACTGAGTACTATATAAACGTTTTTCACATTGCATTTGCCAATTATTCATTGGACGAATAGGTAAATTCTGCAATTGAGAATAAAAAAAATTTTCAAGTGAATTTTTTCAGACAATATGGTCGCCATTCTCTAATATTAAGAAATTTACTACTCATAATCGAGAAAAACAACCATAACTGTCAACGGGAAAGTAATATTCAGCAGCTAATTCAACAAACGGAAATGATTATCGCTTTTTGCAGAAGTTCCTGACATTCCCTTTATTGAGGTCTGCTGCCCGACAAAGAAAACTTTTGGCTCTGGTTCAACAATCATAAAGCACTCAATGCGGAAATTAAATTCACCATGATCTTTTACGGAGGTTTTGTGAAATAGGCTCAATTCTATTCTCGAGTAAAATATTTTCAGCTCATCTTTTTTCTTTTATAGTTGTGTTTTACCTCAAAATTGAAAACGAAACGGTAAAGAAATTTTTATAGTTCCACAGTTTATCTGTGATAATGCTCAAACCTAGAAAACTCCATAAAACAACACAATTAGCTCCAATTTTCAACGGAGATTGCTCTGTAGCAATGCATAAATATTTACACTGCTGCAGGAATAATATCACTGCAATGAGTTACAAAATTCAACCAACTTCATTAAATAAATGGTGAAATAAAATAATTGTCTGAGTATTTTCAGAATACTAAATTGCGCAATAAGGGGGTGGTATAACTAGCAATGAGCTGATATATTTTTTTAACCTTATAAAATAATTATTCATAACATTGAAGACATCTTTTCACAATAAAAGGGAATAATTTATGATGGATAACACATTTTTAGTGATATTTTGTGGTCGTTATTGCAGAAATTTTAGTCATTTATATCTGTTATAATTGTTATTGAATAATCTGTAAATGAATTAACAAATATAACTTGTAGTAGTTTGACGTTTATATAACGATTGCTGTTTTAAATTGTAGAATGACATTAAAAAAATTCACTTTAAATACCATTGAATTCCTTCCTGATCGAAATTGCCTTGTCCGTCGACGACTCTCTCGTAGAAAATACCTTTAACGGTACGTATTAAGATATCTCGATTATTAAGAACACTTAATTAACATTTAGTTAGTGTCTGATGATTTTACCGTACCTAATATTTTATGTAATCTCTACTAATGCCCTAAATATATTGATTGATTCTTTTTTAAAAAAAATTACAGTTTGTATATTTCCGATTTCTAAACTTTTGTCAAAGCCTACAAGTGAAATTAACTCAAGTATTAGATAATTTTTCTCCTTACTCTCTAACCGCAAGAACTTGTTTCTGGTATTATCACTCCTGAATCTCACATCTTCAAGGTATATTGGTCACATTATTGTAAACAATGTTTATGATACGGATGAAAGAGATATATTTTTTTGAAAACTTCAGAAAATGTATCACATTTTTATGAATTTTTTAAATTGTTTCTTACAAGTCTATTCTCACACTCGCTTTTTAAATTATAGCTATACACTACTAAACTGGTCGAGGCACGGAGAAGCGAATGCTGCGTCCCCACAGCAAACTCCTCTCCCGCTATCGGAAGGGCGTGGGACAAGTACCCAATGCCCGACCTAACTGATGTAGTTTTTCTAGGGTTTTCCCTGCATAACGTTTAAGCGAATGCCCGGTAGGATCCTTAAACTATGGCCCGGGGACCCCTAGTTAACCCTTGGCTACCTTCCTCTACCCTTCCGCATCCCCCCTTTCAAATCCCTTCCTATGCTATTAAAGGGGAGTTGGCAACATGTGGATTACCCTCATGTAGCCTGTTACCCTAAAAAGAAATTACTTCATAAATTTTCACTTTCTCGTTTGAAAAATATGGCTTTTCAGGTCGTGATTCTATAGCACGAATATAATTAGTTTTTATAATACTAAAATTGCGAACTTAACATTTCTTGTCTTTCGGCGTCTACACGTGGCGAACGTTTCTGCTTGAATCATCTCAATACAGAAAAATTCCACGATTATATATTTCTCTATATTATCATTGTAAATCTCCAAAATCATCAGAAATTTACATTACTTGTATCCTCCCTTATAGTATCTTCCAATTTCTCTTATATAGACTTCGTATTCACATCCTCATATTTTACAAATTGAAATATTTTATTTTACACCTGTTGTCCGTAAACCGTTTCTTTGATCTATTTTCCGCGAAACTACTTGTTATTATTGCTAAGTTTAAGTTAATAGTTACTCTCTGGTTTAACCTGTCCTGATATAAATTGCTATTTATCATTCCAGAATATCATTATTATATTTCAGTATATATATATATATATATATATATATATATATATATATATATATATTGTAATGCCAATTAATTAGGCCATTAATTGTTTGGACATAAAATTTGAATTGTTTGATAAATCCATTATAGCGGTCTGATCGAACAAAGCAACAATGGAAAAGCGAGTTCAGCCGCTTTTGTTGAAAAGTCAAAATGGCGTTTTTGCGCGGATGAAAGCCAGCTAGGAAAGGAAGTCAGTTTCTTTTTACGTCTACAGCCAGCTAGGATAGAGTTGGTGATGAAAGATTGCTGTGGACGGATGAAGTTTTTTTGGTGAGCAGCAAAGAGCGGAATAGTAAAGGTGACAGTTTAAGTCTACAGCAAGGAGCTAAAGAGAAGTTAGTTCGATCCGAAAGAATTAACAGTTAAAATAAATCTTCAAGGAGATACGTTGCAGTTTACGTCCAAATCAGTAAAAGACTAATAAATATACGAATCAAAGGATTCCTGTAAGGCAAGCAGACATCAGATAGCTGACATTCAGGAGGATCATCCGAGTTCTAGGGAGCCTATCAATTTTTACTTCAATAGTGTAAAATCTGTGAGTCGACATTTAGAATCAGTGTATAATTTTGAAATAGTGTACTTCCGAAACAAAAAAGAATGCTGGTACCAGCTGGACAGTAATGTAAGTAACAAAACCAAAACTAATGATTAATTGTAAACGCTGATTAAAGGATAAAGTCAGATTTCGTTCTCTTTTAAATTGTCAATCAGAGTTAATTTATTTACTTTTAATTTTCTTTCATTCCATCGACATATTGTTTAGGTAAATTATAAACTGTTTTGTTAATAAGATTTTAAATCAATTTGTTGTGTTCATTATCAAACCCAGTACAGGCCCTGAGAGAAAGATCTCAAATTTTTGTTCGTAATTATCTTTTATTGCCACAAAATAAAATAAAAATATTTTCTTGGTTAATAAGTTTTTCATTTTCATTTAATTAACGCCTTCCATTTGATTATTACATAAATGGCGCTTCAACGTGAGGCAAATGCTTTAAATTAAAATTAAATTAAATAAAGATACTATTTGTTTATTACAATATATATATACATATATATATATATACATATACATATATATATATATACACTTTATAAACTATTTCTTGTATTTTTATTTGACAATGTATATTTTAAGGTTTTCGGATACATTTCGTTTATTCATTACAACAATACTTGTGGTTCAAAACTAAAGTGAATTTGTATTATAACATGGAACATCCAATAAATACTATTGGTTGGAAATTGTCAAGTTACAATATAAACTATTAGATCATCTTATGTATCTGATTTCTAGGTATGGTTTAAAACTAGTTATTTTAAATTTTGCGCTTATATAATAAGAAAAATTGTAAAAATAATGTACTTAATCTATTTCGCAGACATCCTATGAAACGTTAAACTAAATTAAATATATAACCCTTTTTCTCATTCTCCCTTATTACTAATTTTTACATCGAATTTCGTCCAAATTATAAAAGAATATCAAATAACCATAATTTTCAGATCTACTAATACTATTTCCTTCTGGATAAAAAAACCGCAAAATCTCTGGTTCAGATTTTAATTCCTGTTACATTGGGCAAACAAAACTACCACTTAATCTCCTCTAAAAATATACGTGTCTGAAACTTACTTTGATTGGCCAAATGGAAAGATTTTTAGGTACTTTTCCAGAATAATTACAGAAATTTTTATATCACTGCTATTAGCGTAAAAAGTTACACAATGTCTACGATCCTTAATTGACTGGCTATGCTTTCATATATATCTTTGCGTTTAAGCTTTCCCTTTTACTCCGTCACATGTTTTCTGCGGTGTGTCATTGTTACGGGTCTTGAGGCTTTTAACCACTTCAAAAAAGCAACCAGAATTGCAAAAACGTCTTGTGGTATTTATATTTTCACTTTTTTTCTGTTACTTCGCTACTTCTTCATATAATTAATAAAATTGTTTTATCGACACACATACATAACAACCCAAATTTTTCTGACTACTACATATTGGAACAATTATTAAGATTATTCATTTATAGATTACGATGTGGTTGAAGTTGAGTGCATCTTGAGATTCTCTTTTTAATATTGTAGGAAAATGAGTTTTAGGACAGATAAGCAGCGCGTAGTTGTTTTTTCGATACAGAGCCGTTGTGCATAAGCGATGAGCTATTTGTTATTCGCTCCGAAATCTCATTACACGAGGGCCGCGCCCTTCGCGCCTCAGATTACTTTGTTGACGACCGGCCCGAGTATTAGCAACATATCATCAATCTTCATTAAATTTATTTCTTTCCACTTTTCCTCCACTAACGACCTGGAAAAAAACACGTTGATGCTGCGTTTTATATCCTTCTTTGCTAAGAAAATAAATTAAGTAATAAGACCTTCTCGCTGCTGCGAGTGACTTAAATGTAAACCTTTTTAAACCTGTGAAAATCGTGGGACCTGATATTCGGTATATTTACGCTGACCCAGCATTTTTATAGCCACGCCTGCGATACGATATTTCAATCAGATAAAGGAAATAAATGGCATGTGAAACTCCATACCAGAGTGATCGTAACTTTTTGCTATTATTGCAAACAATAAAAAAAAAGTATTACGTTATTTCAAAATCATCAATTTATTTGTTAAACTATGAGCAATTATTGTATATATCAACCTAACCATGTACTAGTGCGTAAGGAAAAAAACGTTGTATAAGTTTCACTTAACCAGGTAGATGCGTTTATAAATATAAGATAATATAAAAAAAATCAATAAAAATATGAAGGATTGTCTGATTAAAAAACTGATCACGTAGAATAAACATTTCTCGTTTATAACTTTCGCTTTTTCACGATATATTTACATCTAGCCAACGGCATGGATTAATTTACATTTGCAAAGGGTTTCGAAGTTTTTCAATGGGCGTAATACTCGAAATTCGAATAAAAACTAAAGGAAATTTTCCTATTATACTCTTCCGGAGAACTTTCTCAATAATTTGGTTTAGATATAACATTTTCAGGATATTTATTGAACGTTCTTCTTCACTTAGTTAAAATAGGTAGATTGCCTTGAGCTTGATTCTGCTACTGTAAATTCAAAATAAGAAATTGATAAAAAAAATCCACATCCCCATTCCTTTTTCATAATTTACATTTGTTAATTACATAAAATTAAATATTTATTTAACGGTTTTAAATAATTAAATAATTCGATGATTTAATATAAAATAATTTCATAATCATTTTTAACTATTGAGTGATATATATATATATATATATATATATGTGTGTGTGTGTGTATGTGTGTGTGTGTGTGTGTGTGTGTGTGTGTGTGACTGGGTAGGTGGGTGAGTTTTAATGTAACACTTATATTTATCCTCATTTATAGTATTAAATAAGCTCTTAATAACCATTGTTTATTTATAAAGTAATTATAACAAGTTATATCATGAAAATTTTCGGGCATAGAAAGCAAACCCTCTGGAGAAACTACTACCCTCAAATAAGTAATTTCATCAAATGAAGCCACAGTTAAAACTATAAAATATTTAACTCAAATTAATTTATTTGACAAAATATAAAAATTTTTATGTAGGCCTATATTACTGACATTTAACAATGTATTATAATTTCTTGGTCGCTAATAATGTTTTAATATAGTTGAAGTGACCTTAAATAAAGTAAAAATAAATTTTATAGTATTCCTGAGTACAAATGAATGCTATTTTCAAAATCATTTCCTTTTAATTCATTTTTCTATTTGACCACTTTTTTATATATTGACATCAGCAGCATTTTATCTTCCATCGAATGAAAGGCATAACGAAATTATCGGTTTTGTCTAAATCACCCTAATCCAATATTGAATATAAATTTTGTACTGGTAATATATACACAGGAGTACACAAATTGTTACAGAGCTCAAATATATAGATAATGAATGCCGTAATCCACTAATAAATATTCATTATATGAACCTGAATATTCATGGTTAAATAAAAAGTATTTTTAAGGATATTTGTTCCTCCTGCGCATAGAATTATTACTGAACTGAAAATGTATAATCCAATGCTCGCTGGATACATGATTGAAAAGGCGAACCTCAGACGGTCCTTTCGCAAAGAAATCAGTCTACTCGGAAACGTTATTTTTTTTCGTAACTTTTCCTTCCGTTACTTCAGTCATATCTAAGAGAAGAATCTTCTGGCCGGTGATATTTTTTTTCAATGCTGACAGTCTGCGTCGTGCACTGTCAAGAGATTCTGCATTGTGTCGCAGGAGATGAATCTCCGGGATAGTGGGACATCACTGGGATGATGGACGACGCGTGACAAGAAAGCAAGATGTCTAACTGAAGAAAGCAGTTGATTGTTTCCATCATTTCAAGGTTTTGTGCCGTCGATTTTTTTTCGGAATGACAATATCGTTCACTCTAACCTGACGCAAAATATTGAACTGGACCAAACATATTTTTAAAAATATAATTTTCTTAATTACTTACTTAAAAACAGAAACGCTACATATTGCCACGTTACTTCCATCTTCTATTGCTCTCCACAGAACATGTAATGGAATCGGTTACTTAATTAATGTTATTCTGATCTAAAAAAGATTAAAATTTCTCTTCAAGTATTAAAACATTTAATTTTGTTTAGTATAATAATTAACTATTCATACTATAGAGATTCTATATTATATTTTGATTTAATCTATAAAATATTGGATATGTAATGTAATTTGGGTTTGTAAAACTACTTACAAACCTAGCCTTTAATAGCGTCTTCTATTTAATTTTATGTTTATATTATGTCTTTTCTCAATTATGTTTTGCTTACTTTCGGTTATAATATTTATTCTAATTTTAAAACTTGGTTGAAACTCTCGAAAAATTTAGTTATTGCGACGATCCAGTGTGAGTTTTTACTTAATTGTAGAAAATGTGATGTTTTTCCAGCTCATTTACAACATTTAAACAATAAATTTAACAGTATTTCTTTCTTTAAAAAGGATTTTGAGTGTTGTCAACTGACCAGTGCAGTTGTGTTTCTCTAAACTCTTCTTAGCACCTGAGGAAAGGGACAAGGATCCCAGAAAAGTTGTGTGGTATTTATATTACCTTTTTGTCTGTATTGGCTATATTTCTTATTCATTATATTATATCAATTGAAACCAAGCTTAGCGTTAATGATTTTCGCCAATATATTTGATACTATAAATATTTTTACAGTTTTATGTGTTATAATTAAATTATGATAGTAATTGCGAAATTTAATATTTATTATTAATTATTTTGAAGTAAATTCTTAATAAAGTGTAGATAAAATTAAATAAAGCCTTGTAGAACCGTTTAAGTTATGAAAGAAGCTTATAAAGAACCTTTTTTGTTACTTCATAAAAAAAAATTAGTTTCATACACTTATTGTGTTATAATATTTTCGTTGCATTGCTGCGTTAATATTTGAATTAGGCGATTAATGTAAATAAAAAACAGTGATCAAGTTTTTGTCTCTATATAAACGTTTAATATCGCTACTAATGGATCAACATTAAAAATATATTTCAATAACACTGATGGGTAATCAGTGCAAATACCATTAGAAAATTCGTTCATTTATCTAAGAAAAACCTTCATGAATATAAAATTTTCACTGATATTCAATATTAGGTGTCAATTATAATTAATAAAGTTCCTTCAGTATAAAGTTGCGAGAAACAGGAAGATATCTATACAGAGGACGAAGAAACTGAAGATTAATTTATTAGTAATTGAATATTTTCAACCCCACCCATAAGTGTGCTTATCTCTCATGCCGAAAGGGGTTGAAATTTTACAAAAAACATCGGCAGATATATTATAAACGTCATTGACCTCAAAAATTATTTATTCCACGGAAATATCAACCATTTAACCCGTTAGAAAAATTCTACCCGCGTGTTGCACCGTCCCTGAGGGTTAAATGGCCAATTGGATGTCATTATTAAACTCAGCTACATCCATAAAACTGGATTTGACTCCAATCTCGATTGTATTAGCGTTATTTTATTGTAACACGCGTCCACCCCCAACCCTAATGGTGCTCCGTTCCCATGATGTTTGGGTTGAAATTATAGTCAGATAACATCTATAGAAACACTAACAATCTCTTTGAACCCTAAAAATATTTATCAGACTCAAATATCGGCTGTTTTAACATTTCCACCCCCGTCTAACCTGTCTCATCCCGACAGAGTTTGTTTTTTGGTCGCAAAGAACACATGTACGAAATATGCCGGAATTTTCCTCACCGGTGTAGTTTTGTATAAGGAACATACACACAAATATATATACATACATACGTACATATATACAAACACCCTGTTTTGTTTATTAGATTAAAGGGCATGTAAAGGAATAATACTTCTAGGAATCAATTATTTAATGAAAGTTCTGGTAGTATTTCTTTTCAATCAACAGAAATTGAGATTGAAATAAACAAAGTTGCTCTTCAGTTGTATTCTTGCGATAATATCATTGTTATGACATAAAAATTATCAATAAAGTTATCAATTACATTTTATTTTACATTAAACGCTCCCGACTAATTTAAGATCCAGTTCTTTTACTTAGCTTGTTAGACAAAATAAACTTTAATTCATGAAGGATAAAATAACCATCCCATAGTCTAACTTAACATTGCCATTAACCATTATTGGTTATGTTAATATTGGTCATGTAGAACAAGTATGATAGTCAAAACTGTGCTAATTTGCTTCTTTTTTAGTTAGTTTATTCTCCCCTTGGGGATTTAAAATGTTCTCATTTAGTATTGCTGATCATCTTAGTGCAATGGCCATACTCGCGTTTGAAATGGTATTCGTAGAATTTTATCAGTCAATCTGTGGCTGTGTGATTGTAATATCAGTTTCATAAGGTCACGGTTTTCAATATTTCACCCACAACCATTAGATATTGACGTGATGGGGCTGAAGGAAGAAGCAATTAATCTCTAGATGACCGTTTGGGCTGAAATGTTAGCATTTTTAGTAATTAAATCAAGAAAAGATATTTTTTCCTAGAATTTTAAGTATAAACTCAGTTATATCCAAAAGGACTATCCAAAAGGGGGCCAATAACGTCGTCAGAAAGAAGCAAGTCATCTACACAACAGATATTATGTAACTTTGAAAGTAATTATTATTTGCAGTTAAAATTTGTATTTTGGTGGCACTTAATGACGTAGTGATTCAATAAGTAAACATCTCTTAATAAATACATAACTAAAGATGAAGGTAATTTTACAGTATGAAATAAGTCATGAATCCATTTGGTCGCTTGATCCTCCCACATTGGCCCTGTATTTTACTTTAGGCTTGAACCTCGATAATCAGTATGTGAGGGACGAGATCGTCAGGGTCGTATTGCAGCATTCTTCACTCAGGCTCCATCTCACATTCAGAAGGGCCTGTCACTGCTGCTAATGGCACCTCCATGTCGGAGTCCATTAGCTCCAGCGCCTCTCATGGCCAAGAGAGCAGCGAACGCACGCGCAAAGAACCCAAATGTAGAGTCGTTTCGCAGACTCGTGCTGCTCCCAGAACTGCTTATAATAAAATCTTGAAAAATAACTCCAGAACGTAAAATGCAGATGTGAAATCCCGCGGAGAAGGGTGTAATGGTCGTATGCTTGCATCTATCCCTCATTATCTCCATTCTGTACCAACGTGAATTAATGAACCTGAAGCTTGTACTCCTCAAAAATAATCTATGTGAACGACGGTGATCTTACTAGACCAATCACAAGATAATAATCTCTTTGATTTTTGTTCAATCTCAAAGTTACCAGACTGTTTGGACCATTACTAAGCCATAAATAATTCATGGCAAACAAGCTTTTAATTATTTTAACCCTATTCTGTCAAAATCCAGAAGAATATAATGTGTATAATTATATTTGATATTTAATTCAATTTTCTTGAACAATAACTCACTAAACTCCATCTAATCACAAGAGAGTCGCCACCATTGAGTCATTGAGTAGTATTCGAATAATTCCACGAGTAATGTAAGTGGCACCGGATATTTAATACTATTTGTCAGACGGCATTACCTCATACTTTGTTCGTGATCAAAGGAACTTCTGTTAATTTCTGAACACATGATCTTTCCACAAGCCTAAGCGCCAATTCTTGTCTGTGAACTACTACCCTATCAGGCACCAAAAATAATATACTTTTACAGTTACATAAAATTTTCAACAATCTTCCTGTTAGTGTTTCAAATCTTTTGAAATAGTGAATATTTGTCTATAAGGTGATAAACTCCTAGTATCACTACGAGTTAAAAGAAATAATAGACTTCGTCTATCATATATATTTATCATTTATGTATAATATCGCCATTTAAATATTAGTTTATATTTTCCTTTCCCACAAAATTTATCATTATTTATTTTCTTTTTTTAATCATATATTCAATTATATATTGTCGCTTAAACTGCTTAATAACCATTATATTCTGATTTACACAAACATTTAGGATATTTCTTTACATTCAGAAAACTTCTATTAATAATAAATAACTACGTATGCTTTGCGAGTAAATAAATTCCTGTACAGGTCCTATTTCTACGTAATTTGCTGGATAAATTATTATCAAAGTTCAGTTCGAACTAACTGGACGTATTTTACAAGAATCCAAAGAGACAAATGGGTCTCGCTAACCAAATTACTGTTGCAGAATGTTGTTTTTCTGATTACTTTTTTACATTAACTTTAACAGTAGCTTTCGTCTGTATTTCCCATTACAATCTATAAATTATATTTAAAAATCATTATAAAATTTAATATAATATTATTTCTCGAGAAAAATTGTCATAACAGTTTTATAATAAAATATTAAAAAATTGTTAAACATTTATGGACTGTAACACATGTGTAGGACGAGTAATTTTTCAAAAACCATATCATTTCGATTGAAATGAGAATATAATACGTCTGTATAAAATATAATAATTAGAAGATATAACCAAATACAGACACAATGAAGAGATTATGTAAATATTATACGTTTCTGGGATACTCATCCCTTTAAATATATATATATATATATATTAATAAAAAATATTATATATAATATATAATTAATAAATATTATATATTATAATATATTGTTATATTAATAAAAATACTATATATATATATATATATATTAATCTTTTATAAATATTTTCCCTATGAAAGAGACAAGGATCCCAGACTCTTTGTGTGGTATTTATATCACCACTTCAATCTGTCTGTATTGAACTATTTCATCTAATTATCATTTCAATTTATGCTGGTGTAAATTATTTTTCATCTGCCTTCGGGCTCCCAGCTACTTGAAAAATAAATTCACGAGATAAATTTTTATCTATTATGTGTCACACACAAAACAACTTGGGGTCGAACAATAAATAAATATTACATTAATAATCTGCTGAATAATGTTTTGAAATAATAAATTTAAAACTATTACACATTTAAACAGGCAGATGTAAAAATAATTTACAGCAGCATAAATTGAAATGATAATTGTCCGGGTTTTCATAATTAAACTCAGCGACATCCTTAACCCCAGACTCGACTGAATTCTCGGTTGTTATGCATAAAACCAACAAATAATTATTTTAAGAATTATATTGTGAAATTATATTATGAAATTATATTATGAAATTATATTATGAAATTATATTATGAAATTATATAAATTTATTCAGTCATTAATTACGATATATGGCTGTAATACAGAAGATTATGGTCTTTAAAATTATTTGAAGAGTTAAAAATTAATTTTTGTCTGGTAATCGTAGAAGAAATCTTGAGGGAAAATATAAAAAGATTTTAAATTTATGCTGTGTGATATATCTGTTGAGTGTGACAAGAGTTATTTTTGACTAGGTTCAATGCATAACAAATCAATAGGCACCTAAAATGCTAGTTTCTAATCTATATTCTTTAATTAATGATAAAAATTTAAATATTGTTTTAAATTAATAAAACACGGCGGAGGACGAAGCAGTATTTAGGAATAATTAAATATAAATTAACGATATTTATTAATGTGCATTACTTTTAGTTTGCGAACCTTAGTTTCGTAAGCTACTACCTAAGTTGAGACCAGCGATTTAATAAAATTTATTGAAACAATGCTTGAGATAAAAGTGAGTTTAAATAAAAAAAATAATTTATGAATGGCAGTGTATTTTATTTGACGTAAGCTATGCTTAAAAATCCTTCAATCTCTGGTGGATGAATTGTTTAAATTTCTCCAGGATAAATGGACGACCTGAAAATCTGAGACATTCGTAGGTACAGCAGAATCCATTTACGATGAAAATGTGATATTCCATTAGTGACACATCTTCGATGCGCACACACGAGCTTCCTCTCCCCGTCGCTCCTGTTATCTGCTCTGCGCGCGTCCCATTTCCGAAATGTCGCGAACCAATATTCTACTAACGTTTCGCTTCTGCCACGCCTAACCTTGGCGACAGTTGCTTTCCCAATAATCTTTATTTATTTAATAGAATCTTCTCCTCTAGGAATTTTGCACTGAAATGACAAAATAGATTCATTTCTAAATTACCTACCCCAACAGCAGACTAGCTAAGACGGAGTCATGAAACATGTTCAACAGTCTTTCGTCCATTAAAATGTATCTCACAATTTTACAATATTGTCAAATATTCCCTAATTTTTAATCAGGTACTGAATCGTAAATAATTTAAAAAGAATGTTTATTAATTGTCCGATTATAAATTACATATTACGCGGATAAAATAAAAAAAAATATTAAATTGACAAATACATAAGTAAAATATTGTTCTACAAATAATTTTTAGCGTAATTGAATATTAAGATTGGTTGTATGTCAATCTACATCTTAATGCCCATAATTTTATTGGAATTTAAATTTGATATGTCAAATTAATATATATATATATATATATATATATATATATATATATATATCAGCTATCATAAAATATGTTGTATGTATACAAAAATTTTCTCAAATCTGATTTTTTATTTGTAAACCAGCTTAAATATTAGGATTTATTATAATTTGTCAGTATTTGAAATCACCAAATTAATGTATAGATGTGGGTTTAATCAATGTGATATTAAAATACTATAAACTATTCAACCCATTGTTTTCGATCATTGATATAATTTTGGAGAAATATCTTCTTTCTTTTAAGCAGCTTCTTTAAAACCAGTTTATAGTGCTGATGATATTCCACATTTAGTGGCCAAATTTGTTAAATAATTGAGTTTTTCAATCATGCAACGAATAATCAAATTACATGTATTATCAGACATATTTAGAAAATAATATTAATTATGATATTTATAAGGAACTTTGAAATTATCTCATTTCAATATAATTAATTTTTCGAAGACCTAAAAATGTCCCAAAAATTAGTGATAAAACGTTGTGCATTTTACTTGTTACTAAAAGTAGACTAATGATAAACTTTATATTTTTAAATGTAATTTTAAATATATTCATTTAATAAAATTGTTTCTTACCTGATTGACCACACAGTATGAAAATATAGATGACAAGAATTTATTTTAAAATAGAATGTTTCAAAAAAGTATGTATATATATATATATATATATATATATATTTAAATTTATATATTCTGACTTATAATAGTATGTAATAGATTAAGAATTATGCATGTTCCTCATTCTGTATTTGGTAAGTATTTTTGTTATAATTGTTTTAGTAAATAGATAAAACAAATTATTTATGTACTTTCAACGGCGCACTTTCAAAATTGAGGAAAGGAGTCAGATAGTTACATTCAAATGTTCAATTACGAATAAGTTGGAAGGCTGATTCAGTATAATTATAAGATTAGGTTCTAATGAACTTCAGTTCATTTACTTGCCAAACGATTTGAATTTATAAATATAAAATGAACACTGTAAAACAAAGTATTAAGTAGAGAAATCATTGTACGTGTGTTTTATTGTAATTGTAAGGAATTAATAATGGTAATAATACCAAGTCTAAGGGTTTAATTTCAATGTAATAATATTTTTTAAATTTAAATTAATAATTTACTTTCAGTTAATTTTTTACTGTATATAGGGAATTTGTTTATAAATAGACAAAAATTCTATACTTAGTTGTAAACTTAATTTTAATCGTGATTATATGCCTTGGTACATTTAAGAGGCAATAAGGAATGAAGTACAGAATAATTTGAGTATTACGCCGTCAAGAAGAGATTTCTCCTCAGAAATGAATATTGCCTCATGCAGAATGTTTCGCGTTTCTTTTCGTCACGTCACGTTACGAACGAATGGTTTTATTTGTAAGTTTGTGGCGCGATGTTGAGGTCTCGCTTTGAGCCGTTTGAGGACGTAGCAACACTGCATTAAGCAGATGAGTTTGGTTGTGTTGCTGACAGAACGGAGGGGGCGGGCTTTTGAACCCGGTGTACATAGTTTCAGGACTCAGGGCAGGAACTAGCCTGGATTGGATTGCATACACAACGAAACTGTGGGACTGCATCTGGCTGCTTTGTCTGCAAATTACGGAGCATCAAACGCAGGCACAAGGGAGAGAAGTAAACGGCCGCTTTGCCACTCAGTGTTTTCCGACTCCCGCAGACGGTTTCGGCGACAAATAATGACAGAGGGCCCAAGTCTCAAACGCCGAAAATGGCAACGATACTTGTGTCGGTTTAGAAAGGAAGTGATAATGGCTTTCATGTAACCACGGATGGCACGATTGTTAGGTTTGTTATTTTG
This sequence comes from Zhengitettix transpicula, assembly GCA_037074705.1. Lineage (NCBI taxonomy): Eukaryota > Metazoa > Arthropoda > Insecta > Orthoptera > Tetrigidae > Zhengitettix > Zhengitettix transpicula. Next base: position 42,038,314 of record CM073591.1, on the reverse strand, counting down.
TCCGACCGCAAAGCTCGTAGACTAAGCCGGACACATCGATACAGACTGATTTACAGGCGAGTACAAATTCCTCTTTACGTAGCCTTTTAAACCTGATTTCCGATTGCGGGCCAAATCCATTGCATGACGCTCTCCGACATTCTAAACGGAAATCAGACTAAATAAAATTGAATGGTCGTAACTTCCAGTAGGATTTATATATATTTCGCAACAATAAAAAATTATGCTGTTTAGAATATTATGAAACTACGATTATTTCAAAAAATTTTAAATCTAATACGAAAAATATATAAGATTTATTGTTCTTTTTCTATTTTATCCCAAATATTTTCTATTTATGACCATGTTATTAAGAAAACTAAGTATAAATTTTCTGAAATACATAATTTTGAAATGCAGTAGCTTTCGTCAATATTGTCATAATCAACTTACCAAAAAATTATAATATTTTTTAATCATTTTAATTAAAAAATAATATCATATATCATTCATTTTCATTACCTGTGTAATTTTATTACAAGCCTTCAATCTATACAATTTATTTGTTCCTTTTATAATAATAAAATATAGAGTACATTGGTTTCCAGTGGAATATTCGTATGCCTGACCGAAATCGTATAAGGCATAAGGCATAAGACATAAATCTCTTCCTACCCCACTTCAGAAAATTGTCAATTTTATGGAAAATAATCCAAATAATAGGATTTTTAAACTACTCCATTGTCCGATATTGCAAGTCTAATTACATTACATTGATATAAGTTGTAATAGATGTTTACAACAATTTTATAATTATCGACCTTGAATTTTGATGTGTGTCGATATGTCTTTAAATTTTGCCGTAGTTGTATATTTCAGTACTTTTTTTGTTTCCTTGAATTCATTCCTTTATTTTTTTCAAGTATATATGTATATATATATATATATTATATTATTAAAATAGTGACATATATAACAAATTGCAGTAACATACAGAAACGATTATATTTCTCTACTATTTGCCTCTCCCTTTTTTTGGGGGGGGGGGCAACAGGGTACATGAGGGTAATCCACGTAGGGCAACTCCCCTTTAATAGCTTAGGAAGGGATTTGAAAGGGGGATGCGGAAGGGTAAAGGAAGATAGCCAAGAGTTAACTAGGGCCCCCGGACTATATTTTAAGGATTCTACACGGCATTCGCCTAAAGAAATGCAGGGAAAACCCTAGAAAAACCTGCATCAGGTAGGTCGGGCATTGGGTACTTGTCCCACGCCCTTCCGATAGCGGGAGAGGAGTTTGCTGTGGGGACGCAGAATTCCCTTCTCCGTGCCTCGACCAGTTTAGGAGGCAGCTGGCCGACAATTCCAATGGGAATAGAGAACAACTCTGTGATCTCGGAACATACACCTCTCAGAAGAGGCCGAGGTGCCTCGGCTTGTGGGAACCTTAGTTCAAAAACGGAGAGGAAAAGGCATCCCCAAAGGTAGCCCCTTCGTATCTCTCCTACAAGGTTCCGCCTACGAGAGAACATCCCTCGCAGGAGAATCCAGGCTTTGAAGCCTCTCCCGTGACAACTCTGCACACTAAATACAATTGTAATTACAGAAATAATTGCAAGTAGCAGTAGTTTAAGATTATACAGCCGAATGCCCACATCGCTAGATACGTACTTAAAATTAAGCGAAATGTAGCACTTATTTTTACAACTTAGCTGATGTACTTCTTAATGTTCGATGTCCAATCTGAAATGACGAAAAGCGAATAGAAAAAATCTGGTAGGTATTAAGACCGCTACAATACTTAATCTTGAGTTGAATATTTTTAGAACAAATAATAGTTTTAATCGGCTTAACTGTGTTGATGAAGAAGAGTAAAATTAGTGAAATTGAGAAAAAAGGAATCAGACAAAATCTATGTTTGTTTTCGAAGGATAAAGGAAATTTTAGAATAAAAGCAGGATAATGATTCTGAGAAGACCTTATAGAAAGAAAACTATCTAAATGAAATCAACTCCAGAGTGTCGCTGATTTGAGAATAAATTTATTAGTTAAAGTCCCACGCAAGGTTCGTACAGTAGACACAGGACAGCAGCATTTATGCTTCGTGTCCGAAACGAGAATGTAACTCGTTTGTTACTAGCATCTTTAAATTTCTTCAAAGGATTTAGAGGTTATTATAAAAAATTGGCTTTTGAGTTTTTTCAACTGACAATTGCAGTTGTGTCGCTCTATGCTCTTCATCGCACCTGACGAAAGGCACAAGGATCCCAGAAACGTTGTGTGGTATTTATATTATCACTGTTTTGTCTGAATTGGCTATTTTTCTTATTCTTTATTTTCAATCAGACGTATTTTATTTTCATTTTATTATAAAAAATTCTTGAATAATACGCTTATAAAAATTGTTACGTAAATTCAAACTTATGGACTACGGAATAAGTGCATTTAAATGTTCTTTTGTTATCCCATGATTCTTCTGCATATCTGAACCTGGTGGTTTCGCCCTGTTGTACGTTCTACGCTTCTCCACCAAATGGACAATGGTAAAGCAGAAAAATGACACTACGATGCCTTGTTGGTCAATTACATGGTCCACGAATAACACACAAACGTTCCGAAATAATACAAAGACCCTCGGAACTATTGCTCTGGGGCTCGTGTTAGTGGCTGCAGGCTGCCAACTGCGATGTCTTATCTCTGGTCACCAGGCGTCGTGACGCGCCGTCTGCGCCCTGCTCGTGCGACGTGTTGACGTGTAGTCTTGCCACCGTGGATTAAGTCAACTCACTTTATATGGTAATCAGGGGGGACAGGGACTCTGCAATGGATGTTTTATTAATTATAAAAGCTGACCTTAATGTTTCACATTAACACACAACTCCAGGTCGCAGAAGTGTGTCAAAGATATGAAATGCGAAGATTACAATGAAATCAGTTACGTAGATAAATCAATGAGATGAGCCAGAAACTTGTAACAGGTAACGCAGTGTTAAGTACATGATTATATATAGTGACAATATAAGCACTAAATTTTATGACAGGGTGATAAATGCGTCGTTAACTGTTATAAATATTAAGGTGATTTTTTTTTCAGAAAATTATTTTCAAGTTGTACGTATGTGACGATTTATTTTATTAGAACTTCAGTAATACCAGTTTTAAATAATGGCACACAACTAAAGATATTTAGATGGGTTACTCAAACTGAAAAATGTTGATAGAATTAATTAACAAGAAGGAATAAAATTTAATGTAAGAGTCTCGTAGTATCAGACCTCGTCGCGGGAGAGATAATAGCTGTGGGGTCGCAGCTTTCCCCTCTCTGTGCCTTGACCAGTTTAGGAGGCATCTGGCCGAATGTTCCAATAGGAATAGCGAACAACTCTTTCCGTTACTCAAAGTCTGCGATCCCGGAACATACACCTCTCAAAACAGACCAAGGTGCCTCGGTATGTGGGAACCTTAGTTAAAAAAACCAGAGAGATGTGAAGGCCTCCCCAAAGGTAGCCTCCTCCAGAGCTCTCTGAAAACACAGTTTTCGCCTTACCCAAACATAAATCCATCTTCCGACAGTGCTTTGCGTTAGTTTACGTCAGAAATATCTACGTACGACTCATGAAACATAAATTATAATAATAGAACCTACTTTAAACACCTCCATTCCTTTAACACTTAACGTGCATTAGTCGTAAGGGAATAAATAATGTAGTAGAAAATGTACTTGGAAAAAAAATTGTCTCAATAATTGAAGCGTAATACTTCTCTTCTGAGAAAAAACAGCAACTTATAAGACATTGTTGTTGTTTCGTGGTAATTCTGGCATGTTAGTGATGCTTTTTTTTTAGGGCAACAGGCTACATGAGGGTGATCCACATTGGGCAACTCCCCTTTAATAGAATAGGAAGGGATTTGAAAGGGGGGATGCGGAAGGGTAGAGGAAGGTAGCCAATGGTTACTAGGGCCCCCGGGCTATGGTTTAAGGATCCTACCCAGCATTCGCCTAAAGAAATGCAGGGAAAACCCTAGAAAAACCTGCATCAGGTAGGTCGGGTATTGGGTACTTGTCCCACGCCCTTCCGATAGTGGGAGAGGAGTTTACTGTGGGGACGCAGCATTCCCTTCTCCGTGCCTCGACCAGTTTAGGAGGCAGCTGGCCGACTATTCCAATGGGAAATTAGTGATGCTGGCAACAATGCGGTCTATGTTCATCTGTTGTTGAGTTGTAGCTGCACGTAAATTAATAAATCACCTTTATTTTGTGTTCTTGTAATATAGGTTTCTTGCAATATATGATAATAAAAATCCTTCAGGAAACAATAATAAAATTTGATGGCCATTCAGTCAGAAATAATCTTAATGAAATTATTAGACAATTAACAATAAATAATTGATTTTTGAAAAAATTAATTTATTAAAATACGTTCGGTCCTTGGTCTTCAGTTTTTAGGAGATTTATATTGGTGTCTGACAGACAGCAGTATTATAATTTGTATGAAATATGTTTAAATAGCATTGAATAGGTTTGAGTGTTTTAATAATGTTTTGGTTTGATTAAATATGTGCATGATTAAAATTTTACTAAAAATGAAATCCGAGGACCAAACGTCGTAAATAATTAATTTTTTTCAAAAATCAGTGTTTCCTCATTAATTATCTAATAATTTCATTAATTTTTTTCTGACAGAAACGACATAAAATTTAATTAATCTTATTAATTCAAAATTCCCGCATTACTATCGCTGATAGCAACTGCAGGTGATTCTAAATAATTTGGGTGTTTACTGACAATGCGCATCTGTTATATAAAAATTATTTAACTCCAGATTGTTAAATAATATCATTTTAGGTTAGTCGACTTTTAGAATACAACTTTTACTTATTTTTATGTGTAGATTGGTGTAAGTTGCTATTGAAGTTCACTATTTGTAATTAAACTATTACTGAATTAAATGTAGTAGATCTGTCTACATCATTCTACGAATAGTTAAAAGCGTGAGTTACTCATTCCTTATCCTGTGTTGCGAAGAGAGAATTTTCTCCTTACTATTACGATACATCTTAAAAGTTTAAGCCTTCTCTCTTTTATATTTTCCTTTTTCTTCAGATAAATATGTGGAGTTTGGTAGGTGGGGAAAAACTGTAGATCCGCCTGCAAGAAAAGAAACTTTGTCTAGAAAGTTGGAAAACTTGTCTTCTTAGATATCGAGAACGAAGTTAAATTAAGTAGCCACGGTTTCCAATTTTGCTTCTTGTCAATCACAGAAAATATAGATTGCTAAAAAGCTTCGTAGTTACAACTTTGCGTTGACTAAGATACTGATTTTATAGTATATTTTGTACTTGCAGGAATATTTTTTAGGACCATAACTTGCGTAAAGTAGCATTAAAATCCTTCTCTGCCAGGTTCCAACTACAATTCCAAGCAAGGAAAAACTTGATTTACATGTCCAAAATTTATTAATTCGCTATTGATTATTTTACGTGTCTCACATAGAAGCTTCATTTCTGTGTCCGTGGGAACGTCAGGAGTCATGCACAAGGGGGCCTATGACCCTATAACGGTAAATGACTCGTGTCATTGTACATTAATGACATCATCTCATCCTCAGGAGTCAGCTTCCGAACATATCAATCTTTTAAAACATTCGTCTGCCTGCAATTTTACGTTCGATGTAGTGTTCCCATTCCCGATTTATTGGTGACCATCTGAACCTGTAACAGAGGACAAGCGGAAATGAAGTTGTAATGGAGCGTCTCCGGAATATTTTCGGACTGGTATTACAATTTAAAATTAATTCAGAAATTCAGAAAATGAGAATGGGAGGAGCAAATTTGGTTTCCAACATAAAAGTACGGATGAAAACAAGAAATTTGGTTAACAGCGCGTAGAGCACTTCGCTGCTGAACGATAAGAAACCTCTAACGGGCCAACTAGTCTATAAGAAACATGGAGAAATTATCTAATTATCTTCCACTACAAATCTACACACGTGGAGCAACTTTCAACAAATTTCGACCGTGTGTTCCTTGTGAATCGGAAACAAATCCTGCGGGTGTAGAAGCGGACTACCACCCACAGGGACGTAATTTTTTAAAAATGGTGAAAACGGCCGATATTTGCGTCGGATATTTTTTTCTGAGTCAATGAGATTGATAGTATTTCTACCGATGTTTTTGTGTATGACTTCAACCCCTTTAGGCATAGGAGTGATGAACCCTTAGGGGAGAGGGTGGAGGGGCGTTACATAAAAATAACGCAAAAACAAAAATTAGAGTCTAATTTAGTTATGACAACCCGGACAACGCCAGGAATCCAACAAGTATGTAATAAAGGACAAACATTATGAAGACGTCACAAACAAACAGATTAAAACAAGAATTAATTTCTAGGCACACTAAATTAGTAATATTCTATAAGGTAAATTATGCATAATTTTTTATGGTATAACAGTCAGAGGGAAGATGAATGCGACAATCAGAAAATGTAAGAATAAATGTAACAGAGGCAAGCGGAAATAAAGTTGAAATGGAGCGTCTCCGGAATATTTTCATACTGGTATTAGAATTTAAAATTAATTCATAAATTCAGAAAATGAGAATGGGACGAGCAAATTTGGTTTCCAACATAAAAGTACGGATGAAAACAAAAAATTTGGTTAACAGCGCGTAGAGAACTTCGCTGCTGAACGATAAGAAATTTCTAACGGGCCAACTAGTCTATAAGATACATAGAGAAATTGTCTAATAAATAAAATAGACGGTATCTTCCACTACAAATCTACACACTGTAACAGCACTGTTAATGAACAAGTTCAACGCCCGTGATAAAAATTTGCCAAGCATGACGCTAATAGAAGGGTAGCAATGACCTCCATCAGTAGTTGAGAGAAATTATATATTGGTAAAACGCACAAAACTATACGGAAACATCTGATGTCTGAATTTTTGTTGACCGTATGAATTATGTAGGATGAACCCAAGTATTTGTAGTTTTTATCGGAATTCGAGAACCTGAATAATTTTACAAGAATGCCTGAGTGCAATACTCACTTTTGTGAGAGAAAAATTCTCTCTCAAATTACCGACAGAGGGAACAGATAATGCAGGTAGTTCAGGAAGACTAAAAAAACTACAGGAAAACTGTGAAAAGGAGACACAAAAGTTCAGAAAATAAGGATATAACAATTAGACACAAGAAAGTTTGTGGGACATAAAATCATTAAACGAAGGACGGAGTCCTGTTTCATTCATCAGGAAGAACCTGCATGAAATTTTTATCAGGCAGGCCAATGGAGACGGCATTAGGACTGTCGTCGGCACGTCAGACAAAATTTTTTTCAAAGTTTACATGATCTATACATTATATATCGTCACATGGCCAAAACCGATTTTGCGATTTTCATATTTACAGATATGTTGCACGTCAGTTAAAATTATACTCCATAACCATTTAATACTTCTCGGATTTAGATCCCAACCCGAGACAATATTAAGTTAAATATATTTTACATAAATTAAGATTTATTTACGAATCCAGACCTGCGGGAGAATTTTCTCGCAGGTAACCTGGGAGGGATTTTCTCTCACAGGTCGAACCTTTTAGGAGAGATACGAAGGGGCTACCTTTGGGGATGCCTTATCCTCTCCATTTTTGAACTAAGGTTCCCACAAGCCAAGGCACCTCGGCCTGTTTTGAGAGGTGTATGTTCCGGGGTCACAGACCTTGGGCATACGGTTGTCCGCTATTCCCATTGGAATAGTCGGCCGCTGCTTCCTAAACTGGACGAGGCACGGAGAAGGGAATGCTGCGTCCCCACAGTAAACTCCTCTCCCGCTATCGGAAGGGCGTGGGACAAGTACACAATGCCCGACCTACCCGATGCAGGTTTTCCTTGGGTTTTCCCTGCATTTCTTTAGGCGAATACCGGGTAGGATCCTTAAAATATAGCCCGGGGGCCATAGTTAACCCTTGGCTACCTTCCTCTACCCTTCCACATCCCCCCTTTCAAATCCCTTCCTAAGCTATTAAAGGGGAGTTGCCCAATGTGGATCACCCTCATGTAGCCTGTTGCCCTAAAAAAAATAATAACTTAAATTAAATTGTGTGGAAATTTCTGTAAATAATACTAGTATTTATTGAATAAATATTATGAGAAAACTTAGTACATTTTATCAAATCCTCTAGTATTAATTATTACAAACTGTATCTGGAGAACAATCAGGAAATTAAGTATACAATATGTACATTCAATTTTTATTTTAGTAATGAGTAAACATGTCAACAGGACCGGTCGGCAATTTGCTCCATGATTATAAAACTTAAAATGGCGTTAGGCCTGATGCTTTCAATATTAATATTAAACCAGTATTATTAATGTATATTCTTAACGTTATTAATTTTCCATGAAGAACATTTGTAATTGGCTAATTATTTTAAGTATATTTATCTTACTGTGGTCGACTTACAAACTATTATGAACTTGTAGTATTTTAAAACCAACCATTTGAATTTATTTATGGACAGCAACAGGAAACTTTGAAAAGGAACACAAATGCGTCTTTAAATTCAACAGACAAAACCCTCTACTTTGATCAAGTTTACCAACTATTTTCCTTTTCAGCAATATATCGCTTCACATGAAATCGGGAATATTTTAGTGAAAGTACCCCATTTTGTGGACCGGCCAGGAGATTTGCTGACAAATAGATGCTGTTAGCCCCCTTGACCGCGATAAATCGAAGAATCAGCCCTCTCATGGAAAGCGGAAAACATTGATGGAAGACTGCAATTCGACGAGGAGGATAATACTTTTAGATTCATTCTAGGAACGTTCCACCGTCTCCCTGCAATTAATAAAACGCTCCCACCGAGTATTGTTAAGTAATTATTCCTATTGAAAGTGGTTGCAAGTTGTTGATCTTTTATTAAAAAAAATATTTTTAAATAATTGTACTGCTTGTAATACTTCCAAGACAATAAATGTTTTTGAAAATTGAGAGTTATATTAATTATGATTTGCCGTAACAGTAGGTAATTTTTAAATAATTTTAATTGGAAACTCAGAACAGTTTTGGAGAATAAATGCAATTTCTTGGAATTATTAATTTGTTATAATAGTTCCAGGCTTTTATATAACCAGAATATTCAATCAAAAAGTATAACATACGTTTACAGAATATGGTGAAGTAATATCAAATAAATTAATACTTTCCACGTAAATTTTATTGACGTCCGTAATCTCGTGTCCCTAAACAGTTGTTAATTTCCGAAAGGGAAATACTTTTAAAAATATATTTTTTTTCATAATGAAGTTGCGTTAGTTATTGTTCCCGTGCACAAAAACGTACACAAAGAAAGAAAAACTTGTTCGAAATGTTGCGTGGCACGAGCGTACAAGCAAAGAAACTCCAAACACGGCGCAGCAGGCATAATACTGGGGATTAGAAGGAGATTGTGTTTGCAAACTCGCACACCTGCCCTAAGCATATTTACGCGTTGCGATCGCTAAATATATAGAAACAAATACAATGGCGTATTCCACGGATTTTGCGCGTAAAATTTGTTCGCTGGTACAGTGCCAACACGAACTGAAACGAAACACAGTAAATAACTGGAAAGATATCTCTTCATTTGCTTCGTACACAATGGAACAATGCATACGTACTCTGAAAAAAAAAACATATAGATCGTATATATCATAAATAGAATTTTTAATTCAATAAAATTTAATGTGAATAAAATGCGTGTTATTAATATTGTGCTGAATCACTGAAATAATTATTTTTCAAATTAATTCACTGTAAAACGTTAATGAAGTAATATTCAGCGAATAATTATTGCACTAATTTGATTTTTCATTGTCATAAGAAAAAAAATATTAAAATCATTCATCACTAATTTGATTAATTTTGAAATTATAATGAAGCAAACTATTTTTCATATTGAAGAAAATTTGATAGTATATATAGTTTTATTTATAGCATATTATAAGTCATATATTATATTATACTAATAATAGCATTTTAGTAAGGAATATACACCACATTGCAGAATCTGAATTTCTTACGCTAATTATGTTTAATATTTCCAATAATTTTTTCAATATTTTTAAAAATTATTTTTTCTCAAATATCTAGTAACATGAAAAACACGAGAGGAGTTAAATGTGTGTAAAATAAAATTGAGTAGTTCGTATTGCGAACTCGCTACTTTACGCTAAATGATCTTAATTTTTCTCTTAAATATATTTTCTTAAAACTGATTAAGATCGGTTCGACTCTAAAATATATGAATAAAATATTTTATTTTAATCAATTCGATACCCAATCGTAGTAAGCATCTTATTGGGTATTTAGAGACCCCTAAAACATGTTTAAAACGGAGATTTGTGAGATTTATTCGATTTAGACAAAGATATAGTCAAATAAAAGATAAAAAATAAATACTACACAACGAAATCCTCACTGCTTTCGTCATTGATTCAGAAACGCAAAAACGCACAAATTAGATGGCGTACTTAAAAGTGTGGTATTTATTTTACAACTTTTTGTGTCTGTTAATTGGCTACTTTTTTGGGTAATTACTTTTAAAATAGAATTTTTCTATTTATTATATTTTTGAGTTGAATCCATAAGATCTCTACAGGGTAAATACGAGGAAAATCGGAAATATAACAATAAAAAAGATACTGTGGAGGACACATATAAAAATATTTATTAAAAAACGTTATATAAAACGGCCAGTGAAACGTGAAATGGAAGTTATGCAAAATAAAAATGTATTTAAAATAAAATAAACTACCCAAGTAAAACTGATCACTTTTGTGCGTCTCATTGGACGTTTAAGAATATTTTGAAACAAAAGAGAACAAGGGAAACAAGTGAGGCGATAAAATTCCACGTATGCACAATACTGATTGAGCACTATTGCACAAAAATGGACTTTGGTTGGTTACAGACAGATTTATAATCAGGAAAAGAATAAAAAGCGTCTATTTTTGAAAACAGGCTTTTGTTTATTTCTGGGAATGATGAGATTTTTCCCATCTTCCAAAATGATGTTATGTAGTTTTATTCCGGATCAGCGGATACTGTTATCATAAATGTGACAACGATAATTTATTTACTAACAGGTAACTGGTTCGGGATCGTAGGTTAGATACGGGCAAATATTCCATGTAAAAAAAAAATTAAAATTTTATGACGTAGACGCAAGGAATCTTTAGGATCCCTAGACGCATATAATACCTCATAAATGTATTATTATATAATTTATTAATATATTTTTATATATATATTTATTTATTAATTACACTCTTTTGGAGTTTGAATATTTCGGAGCTCCGCAAATATTGGCCCAAATAATTATTCAGTAGTTCATATTGAAGTGAAAATAACCATAATTAACCATTTTTTCGGTTCTGATGTCGACTTGCTGCATTAACACACATTAATCTTAGACTGTCGGGTATTAATTGTGAAGTAAACCGTTACGTAATTGTGATCAACTTAATCGCCGATAGTGATTCGTTTTCATACCTATTAAACGCATCATAAACATAGTATAATCAATTTTTTTATTGCAGTATTAAAAAATTATGTAAATTTCTGTAAAAGCCGAACATTCTCAGTGTGTACCCTCACACCCCTATTTAACCATAAAGACCGTGTATACAGCCTGAGAAGTTTCTCGGAGCAATAAAGCAGTGGGGCTGATAATGCCCCAGATCCCTTGTGGGAGGGTCGCTGAATCCGATCACAAGATGGTCTCCTGTAAGTCTTCGCGGTTGCTCCGAAGCCGTAAGACGATATCCTCCAGCCAAGGGCTTCATCCTGCATCATCACCAAGGATGACCTCAAGTGTCGCCAAGCCTCTTAAGCCGCATTCCTTGCTTTGACATTACGTACCGTTTCCGACATATGCCCCCCGAAAAGTTTACTTTGTTCAGGAAATTTTATTATTTGCGTCGCATCCACAATCATATTTTCTACACACACAATTAAATCAAATTTCTGCTGTAAGTAAATGAACTATTTTATTATATGGTAGGCGTATGCGTTATTATGCAACTTCGAATTACTATGAAACTAGTATTACTTCTACCGTGTAGTATACCCGAACAGAGTCCACTTGAAAAGTACACCTAATAAATTTCTCATTTTTTGAGTGTTGTTTACTGACCAGTGCAGTTGTGTTTCTCTAGGCCCTTCTTAGCACCTGACGAAAGAGACAAGGATCCTAGAAACGTGTGGTATTTATATTACCCTTTTTTTTGTCTGTATTGGCTATCTTTCTTATTAAACTTTCTCTTTTGCTCAAATATTTCCTCTCCTTCCAAATTATCTTTCAAATTCTTACTTTCAGTTTCAAAAACCTTACTTTAAATGTAATCACGTGCCTTTATGACTACTAACCTATGATTCATTCCTCTGAGTTCGCTTCCTTTAATTGTCATTTACCATACATTCATCTACTTTGTTTAGTGAAATGTGTTTCATTTTGTGTCCTTTCGTCAGTTCTAAGTGCTGCTCTAGAAGCCCGTATTACAATTCTGTAACATTTGTTATACATGATGTGTAACGGTTCGCAACTTTTACTACAGGAAAAATATTTTTATTTCAAACACGCATTAGTAAGTTACTCAGTAAGTTACTCAGTAAGTTATTCTCAGTGCCAAGGCAAAAGGTCTTAATCATTCCGAAATTTATTAACTCGTGGACAAGAAGAATCCTAAACATCAGATTCAGGAATTTTCTAACCGTATTATTCTGTAGCAGGTTTCTATTTTGCAACTACGTCTCTCTGATTTCCTTTTGGATTTCTGTACACCACAGTTATTAAATTGATGGTTTTTATATATTTCCTTTATGTAAACGTTTCCTATTTATAGTTTGTTCACTTTACGTGAAACGTTTTTCGTCATTCAGGTACTTTGTAATTTATAATTTCATTTAAAAATTTTGGTATTTTATTATATTTTAATTCATTTTTATCTCGCTTATATTTAAGTAGTAACATTTAAATTTCACACTTGTAATTATATAATTCATGTCTGAATTTTTCTATATTTTTTACCATTTTATTTTTTATGTATATGAAGTGTCTTAATTCATCAATGGAGGAATAAAGGAACCAATAAAGAACCTAATATTCTTATCCGCCCATTAGTTTCCTCTGTTGTAGCGCAGAACACTCATCAAATTAATTCAAAATTGATTTTTAATATTTGTATAAAAAACTCCTGTGTACCTAAAGCCGAGCTGTGGCTTGCTGTAAATTACAGGCATAAAATTTGGCGCCATGGTGATGGGGAGACGAGGAGAAACCATGCCTTCAGACAAACACGGAGGATTATGGGAAAACCCTGCCTCAGGCAGACAGATCAAAATCCCCGATGGTCAACCCTTCCAAAGGGCGAAAGTAAGTCCACGAAAGTGTAAAATAGACGCATATTGGTTGAAATCAAACACATGAAAAGGTTTTCACCCTCTGGTGGGGAAAGAAGAGTCGAGCGAGAAGGTTGACAAAAAAACGATTAAACAGGACAGTTCCTATCTATAACTCGTTGAATGAGGAAGTCTGGAAGGGAGAAAGTCTGGAAGGGAGAAAGTCTGGAAGGGAGAAAGTCTGGAAGGGAGAAAGTCTGGAAGGGAGAAAGTCTGGAAGGGAGAAAGTCTGGAAGGGAGAAAGTCTGGAAGGGAGAAAGTCTGGAAGGGAGAAAGTCTGGAAGGGAGAAAGTCTGGAAGGGAGAAAGTGTAGGAGTAAAAATGTAAGAGTTAGAAAGATGTTCTTGGAGAGGAAAGTTCATAGCAACAACTTGGTTTGAAAGGTAGGAGTTTAGATCTACAACCTGTAATGTAGAGTTTCCATGTACCACTTGGAGAAGGACAAACGGAAGACTCTGCCTAGAGGTGCTAAGAATTGTTACGCCGATGAGGAAGTGAAGATTTTCGGGTTAGCCTGGACAATCTGACTACAAAAGATGAAGGGGTGTGTTTGTGTTTGCGAGGTAAATAATTGAGATTTCTGCCGCACGTAAATGCCCTCACATACCCTCTTTTTTTGTTTATGTTCCGAGTCTCATAACATCGCTCTGAGTTTTGCCTGTTTAACGTATTAGAAATTTATTGGAATATTGAATGTAGTTAATGTGAATCTAAAGTTTAAACTCAAGAGTGAATGAATTTTAATTTACCGAGATGCAATTAAAAAAAAGGTTTCTGTTGAATGTGTTCACCCCTTAATTATAAATTAATTTAAAGTCAATTAAAGTCTAATTTTATTTTATTTTCACATATTTACCCCCTCCCCCCTATCAAACGCTATTTTTGACTCAATTAATAATGGTAAAATAACTCATAATTTCTCCATAATAGATTTTAGAAGCATGGCTGATTTTTTTCTAACGATTATCTGCCCTATATTCTAATTTAGAATTTACTATTAACACAGATTACGTAATGGTCTTCCCCTGACTGTTCATGTAACACGAGTGTGGTATGGCTATTTAATGCACCAGCTCTGTCTCAACGTACTCCAGTCAATTCTGTCAACAAATCACAGGAGACGAGGTTCCGCTGGTAAGTGACAGTGTCATGCGCTCAGCCTAATTGCGCTGTCATAGATACGCTTCCTTCTCATACATCAAGTAGGCACTATTCATCATAGAGCCTCGACATTCTCTTATCTGCAACATTACGCTCAAATTATATTTTCTTGAAGGATTTCATTGCACTGATATATTTATAAATTATTCAAGGTAAATATATAATTATATACAACCATATTTTACCATTGATTTGATTTCATGGATCCTCCCAAAAAGCAGATCGTACAATTCTATGTTTTCGCCCACTTGATTTCTACTTCCTAAATTTTGGAGACGAATTTCAGTTACGCTAATACGGGATTTCCTTTGTATAGTTCTATTAAAACGTCTTCGAGGGCCGTAGATAAGAGAGAATAATCGGACACTTTATTATTTGACGTAAATGGTCAGGATTTGATCGAGCACGAGTCGTCTCGGAAGTGAATAATCCGTCATGGTTCTAGTTATCTGTTTCTCACCGTCATATTAAAGACAAATGTTTCGTCTATCTGTTAAATTAAATTCTCTTAATTATTAGTAGTCATTACGTGAAGAAGACATAATTATAGGACGAAACGCCGTTTCAATAATAAATTTTTATGTGAAGCAATTATATTTCTTCTTTTACTTTTTTTGTGCGGACCATTTATAATTATATTGGAATAAATTATTGCTGTAACTTCAATTTTTTCTTCTTGTTATATATATTAAAGGTTTGTTAATTGAATTAATTTTTTTGCACTGTAGACGGAAATGCTGAAATGTATTTTGTGAAAAATTTCTTGAACAAAAATTATCTTCAAGGTATTCATAATTTCATACATCATGTACTGGTTTAAACGTAATGTAATGCCAATTAATTAAGACATTAATTGTAAATTTGAAAATCTAAATTGTTAGAGAAATTCTTTGTGGCGGCGGTACAGAACAGAACAACAATAGACAAGAAGAGCATTGTTTCTTTGTCGGAAGAAGCAATGCGCGCTCAAAATTACGAGAAAGTCCAGTTCACATTACGATATGGTAGAGTTCAGGTCGCAGTATTTGTTGGCTGGAAGGTTTGGTAGAGTTCAGGTCGCAGTATTAGTTGGCTGGAAGGTTTGGTAGAGTTCAGGTCGCAGTATTAGTTGGCTGGAAGGTTTGGTAGAGTTCAGGTCGCATTATTAGTTGGCTGGAAGGTTTGGTAGAGTTCAGGTCGCATTATTAGTTGGCTGGAAGGTTTGGTAGAGTTCAGGTCGCATTATTAGTTGGCTGGAAGGTTTGGTAGAGTTCAGGTCGCATTATTAGTTGGCTGGAAGGTTTGGTAGAGTTCAGTTCGCAGTATTAGTTGGCTGGAAGGTTTGGTAGAGTTCAGGTCGCATTATTAGTTGGCTGGAAGGTTTGGTAGAGTTCAGGTCGCAGTATTAGTTGGCTGGAAGGTTTGGTAGAGTTCAGGTCGCAGTATTAGTTGGCTGGAAGGTTTGGTCAAGTACAGGTCGTATTAAAATAGACGAGATATTCTTTTAAAAAGTAAAGTTAAGTAGAAGCAGTGGGCAGTCAGACACGACAGAAATTGGTCGAGTTGAAATAGACAAGACAATTTCAAATATTCAAAGGAAATTTGCAGAGAAATATCGAGGATTACCAACCAACAGAGTTGATTGGTCCATGAACAGTTTGCTCAAGACGAAATATTCACTTGAGCAGAACTACGAAACCTGCTAAACACAAACAGTTTTTGGTGCACATAGCCGGGCAGGATTAGCAGAGGTCAACCGAGGGAGAGACGAAAAGGAGGTTCATCCTGGTTCCTGATTTTTGATCTAAAGAAATATTAATTTTTGAATCTGTGAGTTTTTAGAAGCAGTGCAAAACCCCGGCATAGTGTTTCGTCAATTACAAGGTAGCCTGGAATGCTGCCGTGAGTAACAATATAATACAAATAATTATGTAAACCTGATTAAAAGATAGACGCCAGATTTAGTTTTCTTCTTTTGATTAAAAATTGTAAATTAGAATCCATCTTTTTAGTTTAATTTCGTTGACAAGTAAATTTCGTCATAGTTAATTGACGAGTAAATTTTTTTTCTTTTAAATTGGAATTTGTGTTTAGGTTGAGAAATAAAATGATTCGGCATTATCAAACCCAATAGAGACCCTGAGATATATTTTAAATTGTGTCATTGTTTTAAAGTATTGAAAATAAATCTATTGTTTGGTAAAGTTTATAATATTTCATTTAATTAACGCTCTCCTTTATGTATATTACAATATATGTATTATATATATATATATAAGTGAAAACTTTATTTAATACGCATGTCTTAGATTAAGAAGTTAATTTCAGCATCACAAAAATATTATGAACTATTTATTCCGATGCATATGTATCGTTATTAATATCACCTTCTTCTAACAAAATATTCCATGGACTCAAATTATTCGTAGCCGAATAGAAAATCTATGCGGAAAATGCTCATGATGAATAAAGTTTATCCTAAAGATTTTGAAGAAAGTCGTTCTGAAAATTTTCTACTCTTATTGCACTATAATTTGATATGTCTTGCGATATGACACCCGGTCCTCATCATACTAGCAATTAGTTGGCGTCAGGAGTGAAATAAACGTAGTAACATACTTGTAGTTCCGCGAAATGTATTTATTCCTCGGTATTGTTATAAATTTAATCCTCAGAAGAGTCTTTAAAGTCCTGCTGATATGAAATATTCGTCTACAGATATCAGATTCCTAAACAGTGCGGTGCATTTTTTTAAAAAAATTATTTTACCAGCAATCAGAATTAGCATTCTAATTTGTCGTTTCACAATATTATAAGGAATTAATTTACAGATTGTTGAATGTGGCATGATGAGAACTTCTCCAGTGAGAATGCCAGTAAATACCTTAATTCAGGTCGATTATATGTTGTATTTCTCAGGAGTGACTGATTTGTAATCGATTCTAACCTTGTGTGATGCTTGTTATTTTTTTCTTGCATATGTTCATGGATAAACTTTATACTTAGGTCTGGTAATCTTGTAAGATTTGAAGGGGAAGTCGACTATAGTTCTAAGAATTCTTGAATCAAGTTTCTTCATACATTCTCACCCTGCGTTTTAGTCACTGATTGCGTTGATTACTTATTATCTTATTCCTCCCTGGATCTGTGTACTGTTAGTGTTGTTCGTTATACACCGGCTACGTCACACACTTTCGCAAAACCCCTTCCATTTACTTTCCAAGATAAAGAGAGGTTACCAAAGTTTACACTCTGTAGGGAATTGTTAATTATGGAAGATGTAAATGGGCGATTGATTGATAACAATGGAAGCGCTCTTAATTTGAAACTGCAAGAAAAAAAAATGTGCGCCGCGAGAGAGTGTTTTCATTTTCTTTCAGCATCGTTGTTATGAGAATAAGCAAGTCTCTTCGGAGACGTCTTCGCCCCGGGCGTTGCCGAGAAGGCTTCATCAACTCTGACGCGCCCGAGGGCTTCCTCCGCTTTTCTATGGACTACCAACTACAGGTGTTCTGCCTAATGCTCATTTTAGCGCGCTTTACGCACATAAAAAAAACAATGAAACTACTCTTTAACGACGTCGAAACGAAAATGAATTTTAATTCTTTCAATTCTAATTGCTCTAGTTATATAACAGTATTATTGTGTGTATTTTAACAAACAGAAGTTATTATACATAAACATTAAGCGTAAAATCAACTAATGTGTTTTTATTTTCAAATTTACATTGACTTACACTCTGAAATACTTTATTTAATTAAAACCATAACGCAGAGATATCTGCTTATTTTTATGTTAGATTTTAATTAATTAAATATCACAGTGTTATTTTTTCAACATTTTGAGCTGTGAGTTTGAAGTTTTGTAACATTGATAATTCCAGAGAACTGCAAAGTTTTCTCGTGCAATCCACAGTGCTCAAAATTTAATAATTCGATGTTTTTATATATTGGCCTTGGATGATACATAGGGCTTTGTATTCTATCCAATAGACGAACAAACCAAGTCGAAGAACAACACAATTGTTTTTTGAATGATCGTTTGGGGAAAATTAAGTTCCAAACTTAATTAAATAAAAAATAATAATTTGTGAACTTGTATTGAGATACAATTCAGTAAAGTCAATTTTAATTTGAATAATCTGTTAACTAGAATTTTATCTCATGTCCTTTTTGGTTATTTTCATTGCCAGGTTTTGAATATAGACTGAGCACTTTAAAATTTTCTCTTGAAAATCAATTGGTATACAGTTTTTATTATTTATGAGTAACTTATTTTATATTACTTATGGTTAACGTTCACCTCATTTTCTTTTGGTTGTAATTTTAACTGCAAATGAAATTAATCAATTTTACGCTGTAAAAAGAATCTAATAATCCAACTGAAGTTTGTTATCCGTATAAGTGTAACAACTTGTTATCTTTATTGCAGGACTAACAATTTATTCGAAAAATACTATAATAAAATATATGTAATATAGTGATTTGAGTACTCTGATATATATTTTTTCCGTTCACGAAGTAACCAATTATTAAAAAAATTATTAAATTTTACAAGTTAATCGTACTTAAATAAATTTAATTCATTTTCTTTCAGCTATAATTTGGTGCAGAATGTGAAATAGCTTCGAATCATTCATTGGTTTTATTTTATGGCTGACACAAACAGTTGAACGTGATGAATTAACTGATATATATATATATATTCTCTTAGTCGGCCAGCTGCCTCCTAAACTGGTCGAGGCACGGAGAAGGGAGTGCTACGTCCCCACAGCAAACTCCTCTCCCGCTATCGGAAGGGCGTGGGACAAGTACCCAATGCCCGTCCTACCTGATGCAGGTTTTTCTAGGGTTTTCCCTGCATTTCTTTAGGCGAATGCCAGGTAGGATCCTTAAAATACAGCCCGGTGGCCCTAGTTAACCCTTGGCTACCTTCCTCTACCCTTCCGCACCCCCCTTTCAAATCCCTTCGTATGCTATTAAAGGGGAGTTGCCCAAAGTGGATTACCCTCATGTAGCCTGTTGCCCTAAAAAAAATCTTGGGAATCGGACTTCCTCCATGGGAAGAAAAGCCTGCGAGAGGATTTTAATTCTCTCGCAGGCAGAACCTTTTAGGAGAGATACGAAGGGACTACCTTAGGGTATGCCTTTTCCTCTCCGTTTTTGAACTAAGGTTCCCACAAGCCGAGGCACCTCGGCCTGTTTTGAGAAGTGTATGTTCCGGGGTCACAGACCTTGGGCATACGGTAAGAGTTGTCCGCTATTCCCATTGGAATAGTCAGCCAGCTGCCTCCTAAACTGGTCGAGGCACGGAGAAGGGAATGCTGCGTCCCCACAGAAAACTCCTCTCCCGCTATCGGAAGGGCGTGGGACAAGTACCCAACGCCCGACCTACCTGATGCAGGCTTTTCTAAGGGTTTCCCTGTATTTCTTTAGGCGAATGCCGGGTAGGATCCTTAAAATATAGCCCGGGGGCCCTAGTAACCCTTGGCTACCTTCCTCCACCCTTCCGCATCCCCCCTTTCCAATCCCTTTCCTATGCTATAAGAGAGGAGTTGCCACTATGTGGATTACCCTATACATAGCCTGTCTACACCCAAAAAAAATTCTATTGAAATATATATATATATATATATATATATATATTTATATATATATACACACGTATTCGCTCTGTCTACACTATTACGCAAACAATAGTTCATTTTGCAATGAATAGCAGAAAGTGGACCAGTAAAATTGGTGTAATCATACCAATATATAAAAATCTAATTATTAAATTTTGTGCACTGTGGATTGGAATTTAATTTAAATGATTATGAAAAACTTGTATTAAATAAACAAAATAATTCACCAGTTGAAATGCAGTATTTATATTATTAGAAAAAAAATTTTTCGCCTATTGTAATTTATATAACTTTGTAAAGCAACATTCTACTGACCTAGAGTATATTTTATGCAAATCTCCTATGATATATGAAAACATAGGTTTATACGTTTACAATACAAAATATTAACTTTTTGAGTCCATCTTTAACGAAATTTTAATATATTTCTTTTCTTATGGGCACTGTATTTAATTTCACCTAAGTACCCAAACTTCATGTTGCATACCACAGATGTGCTTGTATTTATTAGACGTTTACTTAAATAAGAAACGTAATATCTTTAAAGAAAACGCATTTATGTAGGCTCCAAGAAGGAGAAACTTCTCGCCTGGCAAAAGAAGCCCTTTTAAATTGCGGTCTGCAGTTTCAGCTAAGTGCTCGGTCCATCACTTAACGTTTCGCACCACTTTTCGCCAGTTCTCACTGTTTTCAGTTGTAAATAGGAATTGTAATTGACCGCACGTTAAAGCTCCAATTTCCTCTAGCTTATTGAAAAAGTATCATTTATACCACATAACTTATGACAATATATTAACACCAACAATATGAGATTGTTTATTGAATTCCACTAGGATACCTAGAAAAGCCAAAGCAGAGCCACAGAAATACATGTGCGAATAAGAAAAATAAGAGTTTTTCAATAAAATGGAAGCCATTCAGAAGATACGAGACTAAAAATAAAAATTAAAGATACTAAAAAAAATTCTGTAGCGACGTTTTTATTTGTTTCAATTACAACATCCAATAAAGGTAAAATAAAGTTAAAATTTATACACTTTAATTTAACCGAAACAATGTACCTAAATATTAAGGCCAAATTGGCTTCAGTAAAAACGTTTATTGTAAAATATTAAAAAAATGTTAATAGATTTATAAAGTTATTTACCGGAATTCTAGTTCTTCCAAAGATAATATTTGCTACATAATCAGTAGTTTATGACTTACAAATAATTTTTCATTGTCTTCTATCCACTGTATATATATTTATATTATTAATATGGTAGAAGTAGCTTTATTAAATGAGAGAGAATAATTTTCAATATATTTTGTCTCTCTAAACTCAGAACTTGACATGTGTCATTATGTCTCATCTGAGTAACTGTGACCGATTCTCTGTATGAAATCTGAATTACAAAAGATTCATTCTTAAAAATATCTCATTCTAACTGCAAGTAGGGCACAAGAGCTACGATATCCCGGTGTTTTGCTTAATTTTATACTTATAAAAAGGTCCAAAATTATTTTACTTATATGATTACAGGCTTGATTTCCACATCTTCCAATTCCGTAGATACGTTTCAAACTATCGAAATAGTTGTTCTAAAGCAGACCTCATACTATTAATCTATCTTCTATATAATAAAAAAAGGACATTTGTATGTATATATTTGAGTTAATCTTTATACAAATTTAAACGCGTGGACAGATTTCAACAAAACTTGCTACACATATTCTTAAAAAAACAAAAAACAGTTCAGCAGAGATGAAAAACCACTAGCAGAAATTTGTAAAAAATTATAACTAAAAACGAGACAATTTTGTGTTAGATTACTACGCGCCAAAATACCATTACGTCGCTTGCGTGAGAGATAGAGAGAGAGAGAAAGAAAGAGAGAAAGAGAGAGAAAGAGAGAAAGAGAGAGAGAGAGAAAGAGAGAGAGAAAGAAAGAGAGAGAGAAAGAAAGAGAGAGAGAGAAAGAGAGAGAAAGAGAGAGAGAAAGAAAGAAAGAAAGAGAGAAAGAAAGAAAGAAAGAGAGAGAGAGAGAAAGAAAAAGAGAGAGAGAAAGAAAAAGAGAGAGAGAAAGAAAAAGAGAAAGAGAGAAAGAAAAAGAAAAAGAGAAAGAAAAAGAGAGAAAGAGAAAGAGAGAGAAAAAGAGAGAAAGAGAAAGAGAGAGAAAAAGAAAGAGAGAGAGAGAAAGAAAGAGAGAGAGAAAGAGAGAAAAAGAGAGAGAGAAAGAGAGAAAAAGAGAGAGAAAGAGAGAAAAAGAGAGAGAGAAAGAGAGAAAAAAGAGAGAGAAAGTGAGAAAGAAAGAGAGAAAGTGAGAAAGAAAGAGAGAAAGTGAGAAAGAAAGAGAGAAAGTGAGAAAAAAAGAGAGAGAGATAAAGAAAGAGAGAGAGAAAGAAAGAAAGAAAGAGAGAGAGAAAGAAAGAAAGAGAAAGAAAGAGAGAGAGAGAGAGAAAGAGAGGTTACTATCCGACGAATTAAGGAAATAGTTCCTTTTTCCGTAATGAAATAAAGCACAAATATTTTAATTGAATAAAAAGTATAATTTTATCCAGTAATACTCCTTGGAATAATGATAAAAAATAATACGAAATACTTTATGATCCTTACGGGAAAATGTAAGTTAATTTTCGTGACATATTAGTGACTTCAATATGGCGATCATTTGTTTACATTGTGAATGTAGATAACAATTTCATTAATTTAATCTTTCGTAATGTATGAAGACTGAGCGACTATTATATCCTGCAATTCTCAAAGAGTATATTTAAGTATTCTAATCGTAAAGAAATTCTGAGGAATGTTTGTTGGTATTAATGTAATAAAATTCAATGTATTTTATAGCTGTTTAATTAATGCATTATGCGTCGAAAGTATTACGGAATTAGGTACATTTAGATTTAGGTTAAATCACTTCTTGACTAAAAATTAATATAGAATTAAATATCTTTTAGGTTTATATAATTAAGTACACGGGCAACGCCTGGAAACGAACTAGTAATTTATAATGAAGAATTTAGAAGTAATGGAAACGTTATGGAAGAACAGTTACACCACTGAGTGTGTGTGTTCTGTGTTTGCGTCACACACGTGACCAGACACACGCATCTGACTGCGTCCTTTGAGAACTGAAACTGATGCATGAGATGTAGCTCGTGATATTAATTAGAAGGACTTAATCTAGAAGAGAAGTAATCACACGGATTCCTGCTGATACGCACATAATTAGTGGGCTGGGGAATACAGAGACCGTGCTAATGAGCGGCAGGATGGTGAGCAAGGGATTACTGAATTAAGCCTCAGCGCACACAACTAAGACGAACTTGCAAGACGAAAGTGGTCGCTCACGTTACCAAAAAGGCGCACACACAACGTTCAATGGAAGAAAGAACTTGTGTATCGGATGAACAAGCTAATTGATGCTTTCGAGCAGGCTCCAATCATCGCCACTGAATATGAGGACATGGTCTCTTAAAATCCTTATTATAAATTTTTATATTGAAATATAATACGTGTTTTAAAATAATACTAATTAGATAATTAAGTATCCAAATAACATACAAAATAAATTGATAATATAAATATCACACAAAGTTTCTACCACCGTTGTTGCTTTCGTCAGGTGGTTACAAATGGAACAGACGTGAGAAAGACACAACTGCACAAACCACTTGACTAACTCAAAAACTTTACTGTGTGTGTCTCTTGCGTTTATAATCACCTGACGAAAGCAACAATGATTGCAGAAACGTTGTGTTGAGTCTATAATATCGCTATATTCTGTTTGTTATTTGGCTATTTATTTATCTAATTACTATAATTAAAATTTTCTTATACATATCACTGTTGAATTAGTAACTCATAATGGCGAAGGATCTTAGTTTTTTTGGTTTTCATCGTAATAACTATTTTTATTGAACGGATTGATGGGTGAATACAGTTTTCTTTAAATTGTACAACTTTTTTTAAAAAAAAATTAAGATTATCAAATTTAAATTTAAAATAACTTTTGTCAAATTGCCAAAGTTTACTTATTAAAAAAACATACACAGGACTTTTCTACCACATTGTCATATTCATCTGCAAAAATCGAAACGTTCTGGAAATTAAACGACGCTACCCGGTTTGAATCCCGAGAAAACTTTTTCCAGCAGTTACACCGGGTAAACATACGCTCCTTATTTAACTTTAGTCTTGTTAAAAATTTCTCTGTCATTAAATGGCTCTGGTAAAATATTGTTCCGATAGAAAGACGTAAAAATGTTAATTTCACGCCGAAATTCATTTCCCGGAAATTAGAAATTAATTTGATGCAATAAAACATAAATAAATAAATATCTGTTACGAGATTGCATTTAAAGCATCAAACTACACACAATGCAGAAGGTTCAAGGTCGTAGAGGGTAAACAAGATCTTTCATGATCTGAAATTACGTGTTGACTGGTGATTGATTCTGACGTAATGGACTGGGGAGGAATTCACTTGATATAATTAATTCCGTTAAATAATCAATT
Organism: Zhengitettix transpicula; assembly: GCA_037074705.1. NCBI lineage: Eukaryota > Metazoa > Arthropoda > Insecta > Orthoptera > Tetrigidae > Zhengitettix > Zhengitettix transpicula. Next base: position 42,013,623 of record CM073591.1, on the reverse strand, counting down.
ATCAATTTGTATATTTCAGCTTCACACTTAAACGCATAATTGCTCTGAAAGCGAGTTCTTCAAACATTAAAACGAATTCACAAATATTGACATTATTAATCACATAATTAATATATTATAGTTTCGTTCCCTCTCCACCTCGCTACGTGGTGGCTTCTTTTTTCCAAATATCACTTATAAAAATAGACCTTTTGATGGTTTAACTTACTATAATGTTGCGTTTGCAATTTTCCTGAAAATAATTATACTCATTGTGTTCATAGCTGTGGTAACAAAAATGAGTGCTCCTACAAGACGCAACGTGCTAAGCAGCAAATGTTCCGTTGTCAACGTCATCATGGCGGCCATTACTCGTAGCAAAATTAAATGTGCGCGTTTTCTGTGACCCCTGAAAAATAACATTACGCGTTAATTTTAGCCACGGTATTTAACGGTCAATAAATTTGGAATACTATGTTTATGCCAGAAAGAGAATGTTTCTGTTTCGTAGTTTTCTCTTTGTTTTTTTCTGACGAAGAGTGTAAATATGGTCTCATTTATATATTCAATCTATTTTTTTTTTCAAATATAATACAAATGTCTGATATTTTTAGTTTCATCAGTTTTTGTGAAGGATACTTTGTGTTGACAGAATGTTTCCTATCATGTTTTTTCTAAAGATAAATCTATGAACATAATACATTAAGAAGTAATTAAGTAATTGGTAATTAAGTAATTGGTAATTAAGACATTGTTCTAATTGGAAAGTTGGATTGTGGAGGACTCATTATTAGTGGATATAGAGCGGACGTCGCAACAATCCGGCAAGGCAAAGAAAACATTGTTGAGGTTCTACGCGCTCAAAATCTACGAGACGAAGAGGACAGTCGGGCAGTAAGCAGCGAGGAGAAAAGACCAAAATTCCAAGGCATAAAAATCTGAACAGTACAGTCGGTCAGCAGACAGCGAATAGAACGGACGAAAAGAACTCATTGAAAGTTTTACAGTCGGCAGTCAGAACGAAAGATTGTGGCCCAGTCACAAACATGCTTTCAGTTATTAAAAAGTAAAGCAATATTCAGACAAACCAATGAAGTCCATTGTCAACTAAAGCCACGAGATCTACAAATCCAGGTTGCAGTAAAGCATCGAGAACCAACCAATTTGTGGTAAACCAACTAACAAACAACGCCAATTAGAGTCTGTGAGTACTTAGAATCAGTGATGTCCCCAAAATTGTGCACGAAAAACTAAAAATGAGACCTGGGCGGCCGTAAGTAGAGAAAACTTTAAAATAATTTGTAAACCGTGTTTAAAAGATAAAAGTCAGATCGTTCTTTAATTATTTAATTATCGATAAAATGAGATCGTTAACTCTTGATAAATTTGAAATTGTTAAATCGATCTTTAGTATTATTTCTTCCGCAACAAATTTCGTCTATGTTCAGACGCATTGATTTACATAAAAAGTAAATGTAATTTTGATTATATAAATTCTGCCATTTATTAAACCCAGTTCAAGACCCTGAGATCCCAAATATTTTGTGTATTTTATACTTGTTAAAAAATTGTTAATAAATCTTGTTTATTAACTTTCACTTAAGTTCTTTCATTTAGAAACATTCACATTACATATTATTTAATTATTACAATATATAACATTTGGTTTTCCTTGATCTATTCAATACTCCCACCATTGCTTTTATTAGGATATTATTGGTAACTCTCAGTCTGAATAAATGAGTATATTTTTCATAAAATAAGGTGAACCAAAGGTTTCCGTGCCAAGCAGTAGTTTCTGCATGGTTAAAGAAAAATAATAGGACAGATCGTTACTACACTCTTAATTATTCTGCCTACGCTTCTTGGGTACAAGTCAGCGTCGCGACGCCGTGTGTGTACTCAAGAGCAACGTCACTTGCAGATCTTGGCTCGGTAATTACTGTTAATTAACTGTCTGCAGTTACCGACAGCTGTAGCAGCCTTTAACAGGCTGGTAATTAGACAGCTCTTATATTCCCCTGCGAGCGGCGCCGCGTTCGCTCACTATCGCCGCCGCGTTTACGGCGCAATCAAACCCTCCAGCTTTTTACCGACTGTATTTAACCGGATGAATACACTTTCGAGACATTTAAGTGAATAATCGACTGGGGAGAAGATATAAAGTCAAACACACCAGCCACACGTCATGGCGGCGGAAGTAAGTCTCGTGGGGGGAAAGGGGTTTATTGATTTTATATCAGATTTTTGGCAATGTGAGCGTAGCGACGGATACCACGTCCAATCCGAAGCATAGTAACGGATTTTTTTTAGGACACAATCCTTGACAAAGGCAACAAAATAAACGACATGGATATTGTCCAGAAGCGAAAGAATATTCCATCCGGATCCAGAATATGTCGATAATTTTTATGTTTGTGACGAAATATCAGAACTAATCAAGAACGGGAATAATTTTTACTTCTAGTACGCTACTACACATACTTAGTGTTTCTCTATTCAACCCGCTATTTATTACTTAAACAGAAATTACAGAAGTGAGTAGGAAACCACTTCCCCAAATATATACTATTTCGAAATGAAAATATAATACCTCTGTTTTAAAATATTATAATTAGATAAAATAACCAAATGACAGACAAAATGAAGTGATAATATAAATACCACTCAAAATTGCGTTACTTCTGGCTCGTGTTCTTTTCAATCACCTGACGAAAGGAACAAAGTTTTCCAGAAATGTTGCGTGATATATATTGTAATACCAATTAAATAAGCCATTAATTGTTTTAATATAATTAAATTGTTAGCGGGACTAATGCGTAAAGGCGACAATCAAGGCGGGTTTTTTCCTTGGTTTAACAATGGAGACCGCGCGCTTAGAGAACGGAGTATGCGCTTGGTGAACGGCAGTCTGAAATCGGCGATGAAAGGTGAAGGAATCTAAAATCTGCGTACGAGAGATGAAACAGTTAAAAGTCGACGGGGCGACATAATACAGTTCAGTTCACCTAGAGCAACAAACAGATATAAAGTCAAATGGCGAGATCCTGTACTTTTACATGAAAGCAAGCAAATATTTTTACGGAGAGATTTACATAATAATTTGCACACGGTGAGGCAAATGGTTGCTACACGCTGATTGAACAATTTTCACATAGAGGAGACCGGCATCCACTAGCTGACCAAAGGGGGCGGCTCATCTGAGGTTCCAAATAACAGAGGACGAGTATTTCAATCGTGTGAATTAAGAAAATTTCAATGAAGTGTAGAGTCAGTGTAAAAATGACTTTAGTGTGGTAGTTTTCAAGATACAAGAGAGAGATCTGGTACCAGACAGACTTTCCGTGAGTAACAAAACATTTATACAAATTTGTAAACTATAATTAAAAAGGTAGAGTCAGATTTCGTTCAGTTTTAGTTTCATTTAGTTTTCTTCTTTTTCACTTATCTTCATATTGTTTTAGGTTAACTTTTTATATTTGAATTGTTAATTGTCAGTTTATTCATTAGTAGTGATCCTGAGATATAGAGATCTGACATATTTGATTTTAGTGATATAAGAATTATATTTTCATAAATGCCACGAATTAATAAATGAAAAATGAAAGTATTTGTTGTTACTGGATGTAATTCAGCGTGCAAAATAGATCTTATACAATGTAAATTTATCAACAATAAAAGTTTAAATATAAATAAACTTTCGTTAATTGATTCATTAATTAACCCTAACAAGGTGTTTATTACATTTATGGCTTCACCAAAGTGGGGCAAATTAATCGTTAACTTGGTGTTTATTACAATATATCACTTCATATTGTCTGACATTTGGCTATTTTATCTATTTATCATATACTACATCCTTGGTGGAACCGGATTGAAGGTTATTAAATTCCAAAGAGATTTAGGTTAAAAATATTCGCTATTGACACAGAACAAATTGCAGTCCATTGTGACTGTACTTTCGATTAAATATGCTTCAATAAAATGGAAATACTAATGGTTCAGCTGAGCCTAAAATACAACAACTAACCGAATTTGCGAGAAATTCCGAGCATGTCCTTGAGTAATAAGTCAAACTTTTAAAGGATAATTAATTTTATAAATGAAATTTCTGAAATGACGTGATCGTAAAATCATTTGACGGCGTCTTAAATAATGGACCATACCTGTAAGTTTTTTTTACATTGAGTTTATTTTTCAATAAAGTAATTAATTTGGAGAATATATATTAGAGAGAAACGAAGAGCAACATATTTTATGTTACTTGCACAGTCAAAAAAGAATGAATGTATAATTCCTGCCACGGGGCTTCAGTTAATGTCAAGTAATCTCCATATCTTCACACGACCAAATCCTTGCACTGCCGCCGGAAGAATGTAAAAGAAGTTAAGTTTGCTTATTAAGGTTTATCTGTTGGTATGAGGGCTCCAGAGTTCTTGTCTCTGCCGGTCCATCGCATTCTCCAGCGTGACGTCACAGATCGTTGGCCGCGCTTCCCTGCTGAGCGGGGATTCAGCTGGAAACACAAGATTACTTTTTGTGGGCTCTCTCCAAGAAAGAATTTGCTTCCATAAACTTTTTTACTTCTGCGCAAACCACATAAATTCCTATGTAGCCGCGGCCATGAACTTGGCGAATATGGATTCCAACAATAATTTAATTCACTCCATTAATTAAAAACATACGTTCTCTTCACTACCATAACTTCTACAAAGTTACACTAACTACGGTCTTGTAATAATTTTCATTACAAACAAAAACACTATTTAAACATATATATTGTAGTCATCAAACTCCGAAAACTATAGTTATTAATCCTCGTCGGCTGTAATAATTATTCTCGTTTTTTGTAATAAGGCCTCAGCTCCCGACTCGAAACTTGACTTTTGTAAGGTATACTTTTTAATCTCTGCGTGCCTCGCACTGTGCGAGCACGTGTTTCGAAATTTACGTGTCTCAACGACCATCCGATGGCTGAGGAGCCGAAATGCGAACTGACTTTACAAGTACAAACAATAACATTTGCGCACCAGACCAGATTTTTGAGAGTCTAACTGCCAAAGGAGAACTCTACAATATACCACGTACGCATCTATCAACTTACACACCCTTTGACATGATTATATATATATATATATGTATATATAGTAGTGAATTACATCGGTAAGTGGCCGCCTTTTGCCCGCGGGCCTGAGAGGGAATTAATTAAAAGTGCACGTGTGCCGGAGAGGCCCCAAGAAGCCGAGGGTACGCGTCTCTTTTTTTGAATGGTTTGGGGGTAAGGATACATACTCCGCACCCGGGTGAAAGTGGACAGACGGAGAGAGGACTGAAAGTGAAGTGAGAGAAGCGAGAGGGTGCAAAATTTGGCGAACTGTAACGAACAAAAGTTTTGGAGTGTGGACGTCCACCTCGTGGAGGCCGAAGAAGGATATCGTGGGATGCTACAAGACCAGTGATCCACTGCAAGTCGGCTGATGCTACGAGATAAAGTAAGGGTCATAATTAATGTAAAGTGACTTCAGACGTTAAAGAATTTTTTACACAGTACGGAACTAATCTCTGTTTATGAATTTCCACCGAGCCGCCACATTACCTTTTAGAGAAGGAGGATTTCATTAACCAAGCCGGAGCTAATTATTGATAATTTTTTGCAGGCTATATGTATATCTGCTTGCGCCCAATCAATTTTTTATGTATTTTTTATATTTTTTATGTAATAAAGTTTTTTATAGATGGTAATAAAGTCTAATCATTACAGTATATCTATCTATCTATCTCTCTCTCTCTCTCTCTCTCTCTCTCTCTCTATATATATATATATATATATATATATATATATATCGAACATAATACACGATATAATTATCCAAATTTAACAATATGCATACGGCTGATATTTAATGGGTTAAATCGTCAAATATAATTTTACAACAGAGTAAAAGTTTGGATTATTTTCTCCAAATATTAAATAAACAAACAATTATTTCATAATTAGACTTGACTATTCCTGCTCACACAATACTCATAAGTGTGATGTTCTAATAAGACAAAGAGTGTTTCAAAGGATTATGATGGAAAAATCCTGACAGTAACGGGAATAGAACCCCGCACCTCCACTTGGTACGTAATGCTTTTAACCATCTGAGTTACAGTATGTCGAGCTTTCACTATCCATGTTAGACAAAGGGTGTTTTTGAAATACTGTTTATCAAAGTAAATGGCAATATAATGCTTAATTTGACATTACGCGTTAGAATTAGATTGATTAGTATAAATACAATACGAAATCGGGAGTCGAAATATTTTAGAATAACAAACGACTCCAATGTAAATTTTTTACAGCTATATAATAAAACTGACGTAGTAAAAAAATTAACTTGACGTGAGGTAACAAGATTTTACCCAAGTTAAATGTTTAGGTTAATGTTCATTTAAATAATTGAAATCAATCAAGGATTTAAAATGTTATGTTATTTGTTCATGAGCAGAAAATTTGGTTATGTGACCGGTAAGTCCCACTTAAGTAGACGATTTTTTAATTTTTTTTAGTAATAATGTGTACAACATTAAAATTTACATCTCAACAAGAGCATAAATCATAATTTAATCGGAAATACAATCATTAATAAAAATTTCTAAATTAGAATAATTTCATTTTTCTATATTTAATTTCAGTTTCTAACTGAAATTTGTTTATGCATAATTAGAAGATGAATATGGACTGTGAAACCGATAAATCTTCAAATCAAAGTTGTAAAAAAACTATTAATTGCGTTTTATTGTCTGATTAGCAGGAGACTTCAGTAACTGCATACATTTGGGTCAGAGGACTGATAGGAACTAAAGTCACGTTATTAAAAATGTCGAATGTAAATGCACTTAATATTTTAAGAAAGTTAGTAGCCATATTAAGAGGAAATGATGCACCAAAATTTCATCTCGAGTGAAAATAACTAAAATTGAAGATAATTTTAAGGAAAATCTAATTTACCATAAGCACATTGACGATGTAAAATTACCTCTAGCACAAGTGAAAAACAATATTAACTATATTACCTTGATCAAAAGTATTCAGCACATATTAAAATAATGGCTATAAATATTCTCGTAACAGAAAAAAGTATTTTTTCCAAAATTAAATTTCAATGTTTATATTTATAGTAAAATTATCAAAGAAATTTTTGAGTGTGTATATGTTTAAATATAATTTATTATGTTCATGTTCACAAGAAAATGATCTAAATTTGGAGCGTAGTTCTAGGTCAAGCCAACCACAATGAAAACATCCAATGCTTTCACAGCTAAAAGTGAATTTCTGTTTAATCTCCAGCTCGAGAGGACTTACAATTACATCAGAGTGCAAAATGATCTAAATTCAGAAACAGATTGTTGTCCTTGTATCAATAATTTATTTATTTGCCTTTTAAAATTTTTATTAACCTTCAATCGCAGTTAGACAATTTTATGTTCGACTCAACCAGACTATTTTATCATATAAATCTAAAAAAAATTAATATCTACTAAAAATTACGTTATTAGAAGTTTAATAAGGAAATATATCATCCGAGAATATTTTGAAACTTTTGTACGATTCTTTACTCTACGTCTATTCTTCAATTCTTTTATATTGATGGCATGAGGTATTTAAATCATGTGAGAAAAGTACAGCTTATATATTGATTTATTATTATAATTAGTTCCATAATTGAAAATGAATCTGGTCAGTTCAGAATAATTATAAAGTCGTTGAAGCCTTTCAAAAAATCTGTATAGGCATGTGCCTAACCATTATGTAAAAATTTTACAGTACGTGAGAGAAAAGCTCTCAAAGTTATTTCTCAACGTGGTGACAAACCGTCACCTCTGATTTGCTGGATCACGTGTTGAAAAAACGGGACTACCGGTTAGATGTGTACATAAATATTGTTTAAAAAAACATTTGCTTTCACATAGTACGTTGCTCTTCACCAGTTATCTGTATCGATTTTTTAAATTCTTCCTGGACTTTTTATTTACTCTGAATTTTTAAATTTGGGACTGAAACCGAGAACAAGAAATTCTTCGAACTATCTCCACCCCCCCCCCCACCCCCCCCAAGCTAGATTTTATGATTGAAAACTTCATTACAGCAGTGTGACAAATGTTAAGGTAACGTTTATAGATTCGTGAAGATCCGTTGTTTGCTAGTGATAGAATTTGCATGTCACATATTCGGTCACGGGAGGAAATTGAATTATAAAGAGCTACTGGGAGGGACGCTTGTTTGCGTCCGGAGAAATGCGGTAGGACTTTAATTTCCTGTTGCTACGGGGCGAGGGTGCATGCCAAAGGTTAACTTTCGTCTCGACTTCAGTAATACCTACCATTCGTCACACGATTCCAACAAATCTCCCTTCTGTTAAGGAAAGGCAAAGTCGTAGCAATAAGATTCGACACTTACGTGAACTCTCAGATTCATTCGCATCAATTGACACTACTGGAATTTTTTTTACATTTATTTTGAGATACAGACATTATGTTTAAAATAGTGGTAATCAGTTTACTTGAGAAAAATAACTTTGAAACAATCACGCAATCGATCAAGCGTTTTGGAGCCTAACTTGAGTTATAGATAATTACGTAAGGTTTCAGTGAGGCTATTTACGTAACTAACCATTCCCAATTCTATACAGACATATTCTTTGAAAATGTCAACCAATAATGCAAAATTAAAATCGTTATCAACTTTCCAGCAGGGGTAAGAATTAATTGGGAATAGCCGATATTCAACTTATAACGAAGGTTATTTTCAGATGTTTACAGATTAAAATTCTTTATCAGTGAAACTAAGTCACAAAAATTAGTTAAAGTGTTTTATTGGTACGTGTAAAACTTTTCTTCATTATCTCAGGAATGATATCAGCTAAGTTAAAGTGAAGGTTTCATTGAATATTTACGTGATTCAACGAAGCACTTCACCGGATCATGGTGATCCGCTAAAATCATCGCCTAGTAACAGTAAAATAAACAAATGAAGAGAGATGTGTAATAAGTAAAGCTGATTCGAGTCAATGACGTGCGAGTATTGTGGATTATTATATTCTCTTAAGACGACGTTTATGGTACTGATTATTGAGGTGAATTAACAAAAACGTTTTCACTTGTTTTGAATTTTAGGTTGTTTAATGACCAACTCGGAAAAATACAAGTTTCAAATAGAAAGATTTTTTAAATTGAAAAATTTAAGTACCTACATAATTTTGAGGCATTTCAATAAAAGGTGAATATTAAAGTTTAATATTCACATCAGTTCCTGTCATTAAGTTATGGAGTAATTTTTATTTAATATTTTTCTTCTCTCAATATTAATGATATTTTTTTTATAACAATTGAATGTAAAAACGTTTCCTATTGTTACAGAATTGAAAGTATTCAATACCGAAAATATATGAAACCCCTCTCTCTGATTTCTCTGGCTGAGCGGCCATTGTACGAAGCTCAAGAAAGGACTGGTCGATGGGGTAGAACAAAGAGACTGAATCCCCTACCTGTTGTTGTTACAAACAACCCCTTGTAGCTTAATCCTTTCATTAGAATGGAATTACAGGTAACGTTCATATTGAATTCGCCACGTCATAATTGAGTCTTTAATGATACTCCTATCATTAAAGGCAGGAAATGTTTACCGAACAACATAATGAGAAAACTTTGTAGAATTTTGAGAAGCATTACGGCGCTGGAGATTCTATAATTATCAAGTTATTTGACGAGCTAAAGGAGATCGTAAAATATTTTCAGAGAACGAAACGAAAGGATTCAACAAATTACTGTGAATGGAATCTGCAATGGATTTCCAACTTCATACAACGTGAAATTAGAACCACAAATTTTTTCAATTTACTTTCTCCGTAGTTCTGCGTGTTAACCGTCTGGATTCTTAAAGCTTCACGAGTCATACTTTATACAATGTAATGAGGGAGAGAAGGGCAGCAAGAGCTGGTATTCTCCATTGTCGTGTTTCGTTAATCTGATTTTTAAAAACGTTGTTTTTAATGGCCGAAAGTCAGAATTAAAATTTTTAGTTACTAAAATAATAAATAAAATTAGTAGAAGAGAAAAAGAAAGCAAGAATGAAATGGGTGTCAGATCACGCAATAGCATATCACACGGAATATAGTTTTCTGAAACGTAAGACAAAGTCTGAAGTAAGAAGAGCAAAAAATGAATACTGGGATAATATATGCTCGATTGGATATGCTAGATCTACAGAAGCTACAGAAGTTTTAAAGAATGTTAGGGAAGCAGAAAGAAAGAAAACTAATATTCAGTTAATAAGGCAATCAGAATGGGTACAACAGTATACAGATCTACTTCAGGAAAATAGAATTTAAATTCCAAGAGATGAATGCAGTATAAAAAACAGACACTCCAGAATAGCAGAAGACCGTAAAAAAGCTCTGAAATAGGCAAAAAATGGGAGAGCGCCAGGACCAGGGAAAATCCAACACAGAACTTTTGAAATATGGAGGGGGAATGTTAGTAACCCTTTTAACGAAAATTTTTAATAAAATTGAAACTGGAGAATATTCCAGATGATTGGAATATTATATAACCACCCCTTTTTTTAAAAAAAAGGTGATTTTTTTAAAACTAACAGGCTACATGAGGGTAATCCACAAGGTGGCAACTCCCCTTTAATAGCATAGGAAGGGATTTGAATGGCGGATGCGGAAGGGTAGAGGAAGGTAGCCAAGGGTTAACTAGGGCCCCCGGGCTATAGTTTAAGTATCCTACCCGGCATTCGCCTAAAAGAAATGCAGGACAAACCCTAGAAAAACCTGCATCAGGTAGATCGGGCATTGGGTACTTGTCCCACGCCCTTCCGATAGCGGGAGAAGAGTTTGCTGTGGGGTTGCAGCATTCCCTTCTCCGTACCTCGACCAGTTTAGGAGGCAGCTGGCCGGCTGTTCCAATGGGAACAGTTAAAACAACTCTTTCCGTATGCCCAAGGTCTAAAAGAATGTGTTCTAACTATAGAGGTGTTTTAGCTCGACAGCGAGAATTTTCAGTAAAATTATAACTTCTAAAATTAATGAGACCAAGGGCCAAATAATAGAGGAACAATGTGGTTTCTGGAGTGGAAGATCATGCACTGATAACATTCTGTACTAGACAATTACAAGAGAAGATGCTAATTAAAAATCGAGAACTATATATGGCTTTATCGATTTAGAAAAGGCTTATGATAATATCACTGGACATCTATTATGGTAGGCTATGATAAATATGAATATTCATGATAAATGGATTAATATTCTTAGGAAAATCTATAATAATGCAAAATCCAAAGTTGAAATGCAGAATAAACTAACAGAAGAATTCGGAGTGAATAAAAGCCTTAAGCAGGGGTGCAGTCAATCACCGATACTTTTTAATATTTATTTAGATCAGGCACTTAATTTATGGTATAAAAAATGTTTTGGAATGAGCATTTCTATAGGATATAGGATACTACTACATTCATTGTTGTTCGCCGACGATCAGGTAATATTTGCAGGAGATGAAGAGGACATGACATACATGATAAATAAGCTCATGGAAGAATATAAAAAATGGGGACTGAACATAAATATACAGAAGACAGAATACATGTGTTTAGTAAAAGATGTAGAAGACGACACTCGAAACAGAAAAAAATAATAAAAAATGTAAATTTTTTTAAATACTTGGGGTCAATAATTACAAATGTAGAAACATGTGAAAGAGATATACAAACTAAAATTGCAATGGCAAAGAATGCTTCCAAGGTTTTACACGGAATAATTTGGAGTAAAAATTTAACAAAGGGAACAAAAATCAAAAGAGCATAATACAGAACATTCTGTGTTATGGAAGTGAAACTTGGGCCCCTGGCAGAACAAAAGAACAAAATTAGAACAGTAGAATTCGATTATCTGAGGAAAAACAAGGCAGGATAAAATTAGAAATGAGCTCCTTTGGAAAGAAATGAACGTAACCACGTCTGTCGTTAAAAGGATTGAAAATCAAACCTTTAAATGGTATAGTCACGTACAAAGAATGGAAAATGGAAGATGGCCAAAAGAAATATACCAATGGTCACCTCCTAGAGAAAATAAACGGGGCTGGCCAGATTAAATTGGAAAACCCATGTGAAAACCATAATGGAGGATAGGAATTTGGAAGAGGGAGATTGGAACGACAACCAGAAATTGAAATTGAAGACGGCAAATCTATAAAAGAGGGTAAAGCCGAAGAAGAAAAGAAAGAATTTACTAAAATTCAAAAAAACGTTTCATTCCGATGATCAGGGACCTTTTCAGTTGTATGTAATTTAGCCCTAGATGATGTTTGATGTAGTCCAATTTTTTATGTTCAATAGATTATATCAATTCAATTGTTAATTATATAGAACAGAAGAGATTCCTGGTCATAGTGAAAACTTTTTCTGCATTATATTAAAAATAAATTGTAATTAATAAAATCCGACTTATGGTCATGATACATTAATTATACTTATATTAACACAAGTTACATTAATTTCCCAATTTTATTTATACCAGTGTTCTTTTTTTACGAAAAATCTATTATATTCGGCTAATCGAGTGCGTTTCTTTCTTGGAGCAAAAGTTCGTGTCAACCAAAAACATTCTCTGTTTCTATATTTGGGATAAACTCACACCAATTCTAATAAAAAAATGTATTTTTCCCGAAATTAACTCAATTATTCATAGAGTTCCGAAATTACTTTCATTACCAAACGACGATGCTTATAAATTAATTTTCCATGGGTTTCGTTTGAGTAGAATTCTTGCTTAGGCAACCAATAAAAGTTGATACTAATTAATTTATTTCTAAGTAGATGAACTTCGAAATGAATAATAACAAGTTATCTTCAGAATTGACTAAATATATCAGTAAACAGATGAGGACATAGAGAATGTACTTTGACTAGTTAAAAATAAAATAATTGATGTAGAACCATGGTAAAAATAATTATATAAAATGGATTTATAACGTCATTTAAATAATAGTCCTGTTATATCGTACATAAATCGTACAAAATCTTTAGTGAAAATTGGGTGAAAAAATTTTGTCTCCACAGTAGAATCTAACCTTTTTAAATCTTCTGCTATTGATAACAAACTACTAACAGGGATTTTTAATGAATTGTTCTAAATTTTTTATGCAACAGTTTTATTATGAAAAGGTTAAATTTTCAGCTGTTACTTTCTTGAAGATAATGCACGCATATGTTCTAGAATATCTAAATGGACAGACTTAATTATGTTTTATGCGATTACTAAGGAAGGACTATGAATATTTACATTATTGTAGCAGACAATGAAAATTAATATGTAATGTCCAAGTATTCAGTTACGAATTAAGTATAAACAAAAACTTACACACAGACAAGGTAAATTACTACGGTTCTTCCAGAATTCGTGAACTCATCAAGTGTGCAGTTAAAATACTGATATTTTCAGTTCACACCTGACGAGTTCACGTATTGTGGAAGAAACATCTTTTAGAAGTTTGTTAACGTACCTGTATGCAAAAACGTTTAATTAACTTCCTAGACATTATATATAATTTTGAGTGTAATATTTAATTTTTTGTCAGCATTTATTTGAGCCCTTTTTGGATTATTTTCAGAAATAGTTCTGCTTCCAAAATTTATTAATTTCGTTGTTTCAATCATATTTATTTAAAAAATTTGCATTCTTTAATCACTTTTTTGTTAGCACCGACAAATCAAGTTATTTTACGAACGCTCACATTAATGTTGTTAGTTAAGGACGGACGGAATATTGTGGTGGTTGCTGCCCTTGGGAGTCGGGGAGGGGGTTTTTCTGAAGATTGGCCGAGGAGAGCTCTTCCCGTAACACGACGAGCAGCCAAAGTGCTCTAAAACAGCCCCGGGCCATTTCTGCCTGCAGAGGAAATTGAGGTGAACTCTTCATTCGTACGGAGCTCCAGAGAGGAAAACCGTCTTCCACACACGCGCACTACATTCCTCTCTGCGTCTGACTCACGAAATGAACTTCACTCAAGCCGGCGAATTAATACGATTTGGAGACAAACGTCACACTCATTTCAGGCAATCGTGAATAAATACATTCAAATTATAGTTGTTTTTAAACGGAACTGATCGAGTTGCAAGGAAAGATATTTCATTCATTCAAATGTTTGGTTAAAAAATAGTAAATGTAGCTATTTATCTTGCGAATGACAGGATTTTCCACGTTAAACTCCAAACTAATGCCGATCAAATGAGTAATCCTCCATCAGCCGCAAATTGAAGCAGTGAATTAATGAATCAGAAAATAGCGAAACAATGAAGAACGTACAGTAACTAAACAAACTTTGAAACTATGCGAAAAAAATTTAAAATTAGAAATTACAGTGTGTGCAAAGTTTTCTCTGAAATATATAAATTTACTGTATAATATTTTTTTCAATAAATTAGATAAAATCGGGAAAAGTAACGGAGATGAACTGAAATATTTATTATGTTTCCATAGTCCTTCGGTAACTATAATACATAAAAAATACGCCAAAATATAATTTGTAGTCAAACAGTTACAAAATATGCTCACAGGTCACCAATTTTCCTTTTAGTATTTTGTTTTTCTGTTTGTAAGAAACTGTATTTGAATATTATTGAATTAAGTTATAGTCCATTTGCATTAATTTATATTATATATGTTTATTAAAACATAACTAACAAAAATGTATATCACGAAAGTTTCTTCAACAAATTTAAATTTATTCTTGATACAATCCTTGGTAAATAATTAACAGAGAACTTCTTCATAGTACTCATAATGCACTATTTAGTTTTAATCATCCCTAACTAAACATCAAATACCAGCTTTCAAATCAACTAATTTTACATCTTTCCCCAACAGCTCTTCTCTCACGGCCTCAAACTTCCACAAGCAAAACGCGAAAGAATTTTTAATATCGAAATTCAACCATGTTTTCTGTTCAAATTTCCGTCCTTCAGCCCTTAAATAACGGTCAGCATCGTAGACAAATAAATGTATAACGAAAAATTTATTGACAAACTGCATGAAATTTCAAACACAAATTCACAACACAGTACCCATAATGTGGCTCCTACTTTTCACAAGATGTGTGTGAATATTTCTAATTGATAATTATCTTAACAGTAACGTAAGTGTAAATTAGAAGAAATTTTAGTTTTTGAACTTCTGGTTCTAGTACAGTAATCATTCATGTATGCTGAATAGTTTAAACGCTGAAGATTTCTTATTCGAAAATCTGGAAGATAAATAGTTGAAAATTTCATGGGACATTTTATTCTAAAATATTTTCTACGTTTTCAACAAAAGTACTATCTTCATTGAAATATTTTTTTCACTTTTGGAATGGAAATCCTTAATTTTTTTGTTTCATTAGAAGCATTTAAATGATCTATTTTTTGTTGAGTCCAAAAGGGGAAACAACGTAAGTGCTTGGGTTCGAGGAGGAACACCCATCTGTCGTTACTGCCAAGTTGATGGAGGACCGATCACCCTAAACTGTCATACTAAGCACCCTTCTCCAACTTTGCTACAGCAAGCTGCATTGCCCAAAGCCACCGGGAGGTGTGGAGATAGGATTTTGTGGCAGAGCTATCCTTGATAGATGGCTTTTCTCAGGATTCAGTCTCGAAAACTTCAAGACTCCTGAGGCCTTATACCAGTCTTTGGCTTGTTTTCCCTAACCACTAGTCAGAATCGCTGCACTCAATTTAAAGGTAATTACCTGTAGTAGTGTACAAGTTGAATACTTGTCGAAGCACGCAATTACTTATGATCCTACGCCTTTACCTCCAGATGTAAACAAGTGACAAAATACAACGACGTAACTAGACAAAGCGACGATGCGATGTGCACAGCTGTAAACACAACATAGAACTGAGCCGATGCAACCAATGCAATGGTGCGAAGTAAACAAGCACTACAACGTCTACCGCTCTGTGCTGAGCTACGGAACACTATAAACAACAAACAGCAGATCAGCAAAGCGAAGGTAAACAGCAAAAACAGGCTGAACCTTACATTGCCGGTTAATTTATACCAGCGCTGTGGTGACTACGCAGCTCAAATGCGAGTCACGTGTCTTAGCTCACGGAAAAATCACTGAAGTCAAAACTAAGTTTGGTACAATTCCAAACAGTATAGTTGCCAGTAATTTTTCTGAGGTAACTATCAGAGTTACCGGAGAAAAGTTCTTTCTAAGTCAACGACGAGGATGTTTACGTTCTATATCTATATAGTTGTTTATTATAATACCTTTTGACTTTTAAATAACATTCCAATTTCATTTAATTACTTCAGCCGCAGAACTTATTTAAATAAAATTAAGTTCATATAATATGTATGCATTTTTATTATTTTGTTTCAGTTTCATTTAAATAGTTAATTGTATTCACACAAAATCTTTTTGTTTTCGTTGGATTATATGGTCATATAGTGATCAGTCTTTCAGATAAAACATTTCTTTTAATCAATCACGCAGCTATCACAGCATTGTAATAATTGATGTGACTCGTGACAGCGTTCACGTTCGATGTAAATAATTGAAATTGCAAGTTAAAAAAAATACCATGAAACCGATGTACAGGAAATACGTAAAGTAAATTAATGTTACTCAATATAGCATTAATTTGGTGTAGTTAGATAAATGTGAACCAAATTAAACAGAAAATCAAATTCTGAACGAGCGTAAACGGAAAAAAGTCAACGGTATTTAAAAGACGATATCAATAAATTTTTGAAAATTAGTTAGTTACCGATTATTTAATTACAGTTTAGTCGCCCTGTCAAAGTAAACAGCATTGTTATACAAAAAGTGGAAATATTCATAATGGGGAATGACTTCAGTAGAAATAGAATCGTCGTGAATCATTTGAAATATCGGAAGTGTAAGGAAGCACGATAAATTACGAGAAAATTCTCGACGGAAGAATTGATAACTGATACCCAGTAAAGAATGTTATAATTGAATAAGACTCAAATATTTTGATAAATGAGTCAGGCACGTTAAGAATGCAGCCCAGTTAAAGATAGCATAATGATCATTACAGTAGCTAATAATGACAAAAATTATGGTCGTTTCAATCGAGAGGGCTTTTAGATGTCCAAAAATATCTAACAATTAAATCAAAATTCTCTATTCCGTTTTCACTTCTAGCTATCCTTCAACAATATTAATTTGTTTTTCTGGTGGAAAATTAACTGAAAATTATTCTATAGTTTTACTTATTATTAAATTATTAATACACGTCACAAAAATAACGAATCTAGGATATCCAAAATAATTATGATTGACTGATTAAATGAAAAGAAAGGTTATGCTGTCCGCCGAACAGTCGTGTTGTATGGCTAACATGCATTTTAGGCGTCAGGCCGTTACATTAAGAATGTATGTGAATAACGGCCCATAAACGGACAAAATTAAGTGGTAAAGTAAATAACACATAACGACGATTCTGAAAACCCCTTTTTTGATCCATGGCCAAGTTTTTGCTGCTCTTACTATATTTTTTAAATTAGAAGAGCAATGAAGAATCGTAGTGTGGCAATTATTTTATCACTTAATTTGATCTGTTTATTGGCTGTTCATTATGTATTTGTTAAGTTTCATCTAATACAGACTTTTTATTGTCAAGAATCTATGTGGTTCACTATGGTTTTGTAGTCATGAATGAGATTGAAGAACGCTTATGTGAGTTGAAAAAATAAAACAAAAATGTTCTCGCTAATGTATTTATCGTGTATCAGTCTAAGTATAAAAAAACGGTTAGTTATTTTAGAGAAGCTTAAAGTTGACTTAAACAATAGTAACAGAGTTATTATAATTCAAGTCAACTTTAATTCTTACATGAAATAGATACATGAAATATATATGAGAATGTTGTACCTTGTTGGCGAGAAAATATGAGAGTTCATTGCTTTAAATTATTTTATAGCGAATCAGTCTACTGGATGAACTCCCGTCTTTTCCCGGCATTAAAATAATTTTTCTTTGTGTCTGGAATTAATAGCCGCGTGAATCTATAACAAATTTTTTAATTTCAAATTTTCAGTTCACTAACAACAACAATATGTGTTCCAAAAGAAATTAATTTCTTCGTTGACACTATAGTAAATTATTCAAACGTAATTTACTTGAATACGGGCCATTAAATGCAATGCATAACACCTATTAAAACTGTTTGTTTTTGTCTTCCTTTGCACGCCTTTGGTTAAATTACAACCTTTCTTTCAAAATACATTTATTATACTTATATTTGATGCTGCAGTATAATATTAATTCCGATTTTTGAATTTTCCTTCACTCCCGCGTGCACTTCTTCACATATTGAAATTCAAGCCTCCTCGTGAGACAGAAACGCTTACAGCTCGTTGCAGAATCCCACTATTCACGGGCAGCAATATTAAGAGCACATGAAAGAGACCCTCGGCGTCTTATGACGAAATTACGACCTACTTCCTAGGCCTGGGGTGAACTGATTTAATGGCCGTCTCGAAGGGGAGAGAATTGGTGGCTGTAAATCGACTCCGTGACTCACAGAAAGTGAAGACAGCAGCCAGTCTCTGTGGGGGTCGTTACACTATGTTGGCTTCTTGATCCATCTGCAAATTCCCCAGTTGATTCATAAAATCGTTATTGCTTCATATATTCCAAACTGCTTCACACGAATACATGAACGGCAATAAAACTTTGCGAATTCACGCCTTTATGTTCTTAAGAGAGCTGCGCTTTAAGAAGAGGGTGACGATGAAGTGAATAGGCTTCTATTCTTCCCCAAGGAAACTTCGCAGTTTTAATTCTATAAAACTCCTGCCAAAATCAACTTTGTATTACAAGAGATGAAGGGGTGAAATCTCGGCATTCTCATCGCTATGACGTTCCATTCACATTTAAGTTTGTTTATTTTCTGCACACTTCTCTTTATTCATTTATGCTGTTCATATTCATGAATAATATAAGACGCGCAGATCTACGTACCTCACTTATATATGTTTGCCAACAACGTAAATTTCTATTTCTTTTTCTTGATTTTTATATAGAACAGTAGTTATTTGAATTAATAGCGTCTATAAAATTTTCATTTTAAATTTACAATTTACTCGTCACTATAGTAAATTATTCAAACTAATTCGAGATGGACCATTAAATGCAATATAAAAAATATATAAAATTTTTCGTTACTTCCTTTCAAAATCAGCGTAACGTTACCTTAGTCCATAAATTTTTATTGCTTCCGCCTTTTATTAAAATGTTTTTTGCCTTCAATTACTATTATTTTCAGTCTTCCCACGTTCGTATTTATCAGTACGGGAATTTTCCATTGTTTACCTGACTTTCAACAGTCTTTCTCGCTGAATTCTTATAAAGATTCGAAGATAAAATTGTCTTTGCAAATCTAAATAAATAGCCTACTAGAGAATGTAAGCAAACAACTAATGAAGGAATAAATACCCAACATGTCTTTTTTATGAAAATTCGGTGCCTATTCTAATTAGAAATTACCTTTAAAACATTTCCATAAAACGCCCAAAACAGAAAGATATATTGTAATATAGCGTACCTGGCAAAACGTTTCTTCTTCAGCGGCGAGAGTAAAACTTCTAGGATAGGAAAATATGAAAGTCGATAACGAGGGTTTATTAGTATCTATCGTACCGTTCAGTTACATGAACAAAATCAGTAAGCGCTATGAAGTTAAGGTATTGTTTAATAAAGAAAAGAAAGACTAAGAAGAAAGTGATCAGGAGCCCTTACAGTCTCAAAGATGGCACTATCGACACTAATTCAAAAAGTGGCTTCACAGACTGAGTGAGAAAACCACTTCCGAGTGAAGAAACACTTGCTAGAAAGCGGGGAAGCAATCAAAAGCTACAGATATTTGTAGTGGGGGGCCCTCAAAACCGGTTACTACAGGGTTTCTACAGTGTTTGCATTATAATCCGAACCGACTGAAAATTTGTTAACGTATTGTATCAACTTGCGATGCACACATCCTCCAGGGAATCGAGTGAAGAAGATTTTCTCACGGATGTGTGCTGTAGGGAGAAATAATAAAGCAAATTAGTAAATATATATGACAATAGTGCCGTTTTCCTAAATTTGTCAACATAAAATCAGTTTTGACTCTTTAAATGCGGTGTAACCAATGATCATTAATTATATTAACAATTCTGTATTGAATACCCGGAATGGTTTTTAAGAATAAACCGCACTTGTTAGGTACTGAGTTGTATAAGATGAAAATTTCTGTTTAGTTTTGAAATATCCTAACTGCTCGTCTAATGAATTAAGAGCTTACTGCAAGAATTACGATATTTTATCGAATAGAATACGTCTCGTAGATATAATTATAATAATTAAAAATTTTCCTTTATTTAATAACAGATTAAATACTTTGAAACAAAGTTCATCTAGTGGAGTCACGGGTTCTATTCATGGTTAGGTCGAGATTCTCCCATATTGATCCTTTAATGCTTCCAATTTTTTTTGCGGTCCTTTGTGCAGCCTGAGAATCATGTAGTAAAATCAATTAACTACGTCAAGGACAATTAGTGCGTTAAGTTTCAATGGGTTTATCCAACAGTTGTTTACAAGGATGTTCTTCTTCTTCTTCATCGTCCCTAAAGTAATTGCATAACCTGAGTATTCATTCCAACACTAAATAATAGTTACTTCGGCAGTCCTCTAAACGTTATTGCCAATGCCGTTTATTACTAACTAGCTGGGTGCCCGGCGTTGCCCGAGATGTCATTTATCTATAACCATCCATAAGACTCCAATTTGCGCTATTTTTAAGTAAAGCTCCTCGAACCCTATCCCTAAATGTGCTCACCTCCCATGCCGAAGGGGGATGAAGTCATTGACTAAATATATCGGCCGTTTTTACATGTTAGAAGATGACCACCCCCACAAATATGCGATAATGAAGAAGAATGTATTCCACGCAAAAATCGGCCGATTACATTGTCTGAAAATTTATTCCCTCGCCCAACAACTCCCAAACCCGTCGCGTTACCCAGGTTGTCACAATTAGATTCAGCGACATTCATAGTCTCGGAATTGATTCGATTCTCGGTTGTTTTTGCGGGATTATATTTAACGTACCTCCACCCCACCCCTAAGCTTGCTCCCCTCACACGGGTTAAATTATACACAAACAACATCGGTATAAATACTATCAAAGTAATTAACCCCAGGAAATAATTATCGCAAATATCGACCGTTTAACATGTTTGAAATTTTTCACCCCCGACCACTCCCGCTTCGGGGACTTAAACGGTCAAGTTTAATGTCATAATTAAACTCAGTGAAAATCCTGATAGTTTCTGGTTTATTTTTATCTAATGCTACTTCCACGCAAACCCTTAAGGGTGCACCCTCCCTAGTCCGAAAGGGGTTGAAATTACACACAGAGAACATGTAGGGAAATTTTATTAATCTAATTCATCCCGAAATATATTTAATTGACGAAAAAAAAGCCGGTCAACTCATCCCAACCCAGCCGATACCCGCGCGTTGTCCAGATTGTCATAAATAAATTCAGCAACATCCATTACCTTCGATTTGACTCGAATCTCGGTTGTTTTCCCGTTATTTTCAAGGAAATTAATAGCTCAGTGACAATCCCGATAGCTTCTGGTTTCTTTTTATGTAATGCTACTTCACGCCCACCCTTAAGGGTGCACCCTTATGAGTCCGAAAGGGGTTGAAATTATACACAGAGAACATGTAGGGAAATTTTATTAATCTAATTCATCCCGAAATATATTTAATTGACGCAAAAAACAGCCGGTCAACTCATCCCAACCCAGCCGATACCCGCGCGTTGTCCAGATAGTCATAAATAAATTCAGGAACATCCATGACCTTCGATTTGACTCGAATCTCGGTTGTTTTTCCGTTATTTTCAAGGAAATCCCCTCCAGCCCCACCCCTATCATGCCTACAAACAACATCGGTAGAAATACTATCAACGTCAATGGTCCCGGCATTTATTTATTCCACGCTAATATCGATGATTTAATATGTTAGAAAATTTCCATCCCAACCACTCCCGCCTCTCGGGGCTAAATGGCCAATTTGATGCTATAATTGAACTGGACAACATCCATAACCTTGGATTTTACTCCAATCTCGGTTGTATTCGCGTTATTTTATTTCAGCGTTCCTCCACCTAACACCTAAAAGTGCTCTACTGATAATCCCGACCCGCTTCTGGGGATGGTAGACGCGTCTCACCCCAACAGTCGGTAGAAACACTATCAATATCTGTGAACCCTAAAAATATTTATCCGACTGAAATATCGACTGTTTTAGCATGTTTAAATATTTCAACCCCCGTCCGCCCCCGATTCTGGAGGTGGTAGACGCGTCTCACCCCGACGGTGTTTGTTTCACCCCAACAGTCGGTAGAAACACTATCAATATCTGTGAACCCTAAAAATATTTATCCGACTGAAATATCGACTGTTTTAGCATGTTTAAGTAATTCAACCCCCGTCCACCCCCGCTTCTCATCCCAACCCAGCCGATACCCGCGCGTTGTCCAGATTGTCATAAATAAATTCAGGGACATCCATTACCTTCGATTTGACTCGAATCTCGGTTGTTTTCCCGTTATTTTCAAGGAAATCCCCTCCAGCCCCACCCCTATCATGCCTACAAACAACATCGGTAGAAATACTATCAACGTCAATGGTCCCGGCATTTATTTATTCCACGCTAATATCGATGATTTAACATGTTAGAAAATTTCCATCCCATCCGCTGCCGCCCATTGGGGCTAAATGGCCAATTTGATGCTATAATTGAACTGGACGACATCCATATCCTTGGATTTGACTCCAATCTCGGTTGTATTCGCGTTATTTTATTGCAGCGTTCCTCCACCCAACACCTAAAAGTGCTCTACTGATAATCCCGACCCGCTTCTGGGGGTGGTAGATGCGTCTCAGCCCAACAGTCGGTAGAAACACTATCAAAATCTGTGACCCCTAAAAATATTTATCCGACTGAAATATCGACTGTTTTAGCGTGTTTAAATATTTCAACCCCCGTCCGCCCCCGCTTCTGGAGGTGGTAGACGTGTCTCACCCCGACAGTGTTTGTTTCCTGGTCGCAAAGAACACGTGTACGAAATTTGGTGAAATTTTCTCCAGCGGTGTAGATTTGTACTCTCCACCCCAAACGCTAGGGGTGCTCTTTCCCCAGGGTGTAGAGGTTGAAAATTATATTCAGATATCATCAGTGGAAAGACTATAAATATCTTTGACCCCGAAAAATATTTATCCGACTGAAATATCGACTGTTTTAGCATGTTCAAATATTTCCACCCCCGCTTCAGGGGGTGGTAGGCACGTCTCATCCCGACAGTGTTGTTTTCCTGGTCGCAAAGAACACGTGTACGAAATTTGGTGAAATTTTCTCCAGCGGTGTAGATTTGTACTCTCCACCCCAAACGCTAGGGGTGCTCTTTCCCCAGGGTGTAGAGGTTGAAAATTATATTCAGATATCATCAGTGGAAAGACTATAAATATCTTTGACCCCGAAAAATATTTATCCGACTGAAATATCGACTGTTTTAGCATGTTCAAATATTTCCACCCCCGTCCACCCCCGCTTCAGGGGGTGGTAGGCGCGTCTCATCCCGACAGTGTTGTTTTCCTGGTCGCAAAGAACACGTGTACGAAATTTGGTGAAATTTTCTCCAGCGGTGTAGATTTGTATTCTCCACCCCAAACCCTAAGGGTGCCCTTTTCCCAGGGTGTAGGGGATGAAAATTATATTCAGAAAACATCGGTAGAAACACCATAAATATCTTGGACCCCTAAAAATTATTATCCGACTAAAATATCGGCTGTTTTAGCATGTTTAAATATTTCAACCCCCGTGCATCCCCGCTTCTGGGGGTGGTAGTCATGTCTCACCCCGACAGTGTTTGTTTCCTGGTCGTAAAGAACACGTGTACGAAATTTGGTGAAATTTGTTCTACCGGTGTAGATTTGTATAACGAACATACAAACATACATACAAACAAACATACAAACAAACATACAAACAAACATACAAACATACATACACTCTTTTTTATTTATAAGATATAATACAAATTAAAACAATAGAAGCGAAAGCAAACTAATGTTATTGAGACGATAGGAAAAAATTAAAATGTAAAGGATATTGCTATTTTATTATTTGTACAGAATTCAAATATTACAAATGATGAGATATAATAATCGTTAAAAGTTTCCATAATATTTGGTTCGCGAAAAGTTTAGTCCTCAGGTTAGTCATGCCTAACGCATACTATGCAAAGGATATTGAAATATTCCTGTTAAAATGTTTTAACGTCAAGACTAGTAAATTAATTCCACTCGGTTATAGAATAATAATTATTATAAATTGAATCATTTTGAGTTACTACGGCAAGTATCTAGGAAATATAAGCAATTTATTCATTGAGATGTAACCTGCGGTCAATGGCTTTGTTTTCAGCGTGTCCGCTTCCATGGGGATAGACACCTAATTCACGCGAAAAGACGAAGATTTGGAAGATAAATGAAGATTTGGGAAAATCAGAGCAAAATTAGTAAATTTCTTCAAATAAATCTTTAACATTGGTCTCAGGATTGGTCAGGATTTGAAATACAGTCGAATCTTGACACTTAATAAAACGATTCAATGCTAAATTTCGTGTTTAATGGCATCTATAATCACAGGATTTTCGTGTCAAAAGAATATATTAAATTGATATATTGTTACCTGGAGTATATATACTTTACAGGCTGATTTTTTCAGTCGTCTGAACTCTGGTGAAAATTCAACGAGCATATTTCATATAATTTTGTAGTCAGCTTCATTATTCGTATTTATGTAGAGGTACCGGAACGTCTATTCTATAATTATGAGGAGTATCAGATCTTAGTTTCTTGTAATTGCGACCCCGTATATCAGCGCCGTTGTTCGGAAGCATTGTATTACAGGGAGCGGATGGCTGGATACACAATCAGAAATCGCTCGACCGAAACAATAGCCGGTGATTTACCGAAATACGCCCCCGCACTCCCTTGTTACTCTGGTAACGGAATGCTGGCCAGCCTTCTTGCACACCAACAAGTCATATATCAAGACCCTCTTTCCTAGGACTAGAGGGGCTGAATAGAATTTTATGCATTGATTTAGGTCTCGAGCCAAAGCGAGCCACGAACTTCGCAAGATCTCGCCACATCGCCTTGTTTAAAACTTTGAAAACTTGCAAATCAGCGCTACTGTCAAACTCGGAGAATTAATTGGTTGTAATTACCTGGAAGAAGAGTTAATGAAGTGCAAACATTGAATTCCCCCAAGACTTCGTTTATAAACACTGACAGTGCCCGAGAATTCCTGATTCACCTGATACTGATGGTTTCACTCGGCAGAACGATCTAAAAACAAACCAATTATAATTTAACTCTTGTTCTTTAGACAAAGATGTTGTCTTAAGTGAGGTATTTTCCTTTTCAGAGAGAACAGAAAAAGTAAAGGCCTTAATAGAGTCCAGGCCAAATTGAACCTATTCGGCAAAATTTTAATATTCATTTTAAAACGTTGTAATTCGAGATACTAACACACACATATCATATAGTACAGAAAAGTCAAAGGGATTGTATTTTATTACTTCTGTTCACCCTTACAATGTTCATTATTACACGTAAATGAAATTGAGAAACCAGGAAACACCTTGCCAGATAATCTTCCCACCTGTCTTCATTGAATAAATTTTAATATTTTATTTTTCTATAAACATTTAACAAAATAATCTCCCCATTAGAGCAATTCATCACATCCTTTATAATTGGTATTTATTGTGCTCCACCCGTGGTCCAAGGTAGAACAATTCCGGAAACTATGATCATTTGCGGTGTATAGTTCATGAATCGGCAAGTGACGATTCATTAATTCGAAGTCATAAACAGAATACAGATGTTGGCGTAATAATTAATGATAAGTGATGTAGAACAAATTCGACGCTGTGATTCTAGAAGTACAGATTTTCAGTTCTAGACATTGCTCGGAAATGTTTTGGTCAACAGCGGAATAAAATATAACGAAGCAAATTAAACACATGAGAATCAATTTAAATGTAGATGATAAGTTACAGCAGATTAGGTGGAAGGTAAAAGAATATTGTTTACATAAAAATACAGTCGGAACGAAAAAGACATAACGTTTAGAATTTAACTAGTCGGTTATGATCACACGAAAATAAAAGAAACAGCTTGTGGAATTATTTACATTTCGTGTTGAAAAATAATACATTAGTCATTATGACATTATCACATTGTGGCACACAATTATCTAAAAAAAATTAGAGTTTGATTATATGTGTATGCAATACAACTATAATGAAATAAGTAGCATCTAAGGGTAGATAGACAAAATGGCACTAAAGGTGATTTTTACTTAAGGACATTTAAATAAAATGCACGTTGGAGCAAACAATTATGTAGTGTTTAACTATTAAAATGATAGGATGTTTTAATAAGAATCAAAATTTTAAAATAGACAAATTAATTTATTAACGCAAATCAATTAAATTTACACAAGTTATTAAAGCAAACAAATTTAAATTTAAATTATGAATTAATATTATAGTTTAACATGACTATTTCTCAGGGTCGATTACTGGGCCTTTAATAAAGAAATTACTTGTTAAACAATTAAATTTTATCATGTAATTAATTCATCAATAGATTATTACAATTCAAAACATAAAATATGAACTTAAAATTCTGAATGAAACCGGAAATCTGACGATAATATATTTACTTACGAGTTTTCAAATAGTAATTTTGTGAAATGTTACCTTAATGTTTCTGGTATTCAAGGAAATGGACTCGTTCATACTCACACACACTTGTTACACTTTATAGACAGGCCATTTTTATTCACTGACTATAATCCACACTTTTAGTTTGACAAATTGATTTGCAAAATCTTATTAGCTCGTTCCGAAGTCTGTTAACTGCTGGATGCAGTTACCTAGGCTCCCAAAATTGAAGAACTTGAGAATATAATAATATAGACTCAGTACTCTAAATATTTAGCTTTGAATTTACGTAGTTATCTGCTCGCAGTCTGCAACATGTTCTAAATGTTTTAGCTGTTGTGTTACATATATCCAGACACTATCTGGATTTTATCCTTCTCGTCTGTCCACTACTATATTCCCGAGAAGACTGGCGCACACACCGCGTCTAGCAAAGTAAACAACTACAATACCCACAAGCATGGTATTCTTGTCACATTCTTGTATACGACTAGTGTGTTTTTATGCCGCTAACAATGCGAATCCAAATTTTTGTTTATTAATTAATTATTTCCTTTTAATTATCACAATATATATATATATATATATATATATATGTATATAAATAATTTAAAATATTTTTCAGCACAGACCGACTGGGCCAACTGTTGACATCTTATAATTTGACTACGCCGTCTCTCTTTCCTATCCAAATTTTTTTTTAATAGATTTTTATTAGCAATCAGAATACATATGATCTTTAAGCTAATTTTATAACATGTACAATTTAATAATAGGGTCTTGTACTGATGTCGTGGAGAGGTGAGGGTCCAACAACGCCACCTCAGTTTCTATTGCAGTCTATTGGCCAGCATCTCTTCTGTCTTCGGTTGTCAGTTGGTTGTAGTAACGGCTCTAGTAGTCAATTGGGATGGGTTTGAAGTACAGTATGGTGTTTACTATTTTTATCTTTGAAGACGTCTTCTACATATGGTGTATGTTGGATACATACCAATGAGCATTTGTAATAGTGCGGAGGATTTTTGATTGTACTCGTTGCATAATAGCGATGTGAGACTTTTCTGCACATCCCCAGAGCTCTATTCTGTACGTCCATATAGGTTTTATCACTGTTTTGTAAATAAGTAATTTGTTTTCTACTGATAATTTTGATTTTCGTCCAATCAGCCAGTTTAATAATTTAGTTTTTATTTCTATTTTCTTTTTCTTTTTATTGATATGATCCCTCCATTTCAGCTTGGTGTCTAAGTGAAGACCAAGATATTTTACTGATTCTGCTTTTGGAATTTCTTCCTGATTGAGCTTTACTATAGGACAATGTTCCTTTTTAAGGGTAAATGTTATGTGGGATGATTTACTTTTATTTTCCATATTTTTAGCCAGGTCTCTATTTTTTGTAGATGTTCTTCAAGTTTCTGTGATGCGGAATCAGGGTCTGTGTGTGTTGACAGTATTGCTGTATCATCAGCAAAGGTACTTGTGCTTACGTCCACTGAAGTTGGCAAGTCGGAAGTGTATAAGACGTATAATAGGGGGCCCAGGATGCTGCCCTGTGGCACCCCGGAGAGAATGGGATAACGGTTTGAACTTTCTCCATTTACGTAAGTAAGAAATTCTCTTTGGTCAAGGTATGATTTTAATAAGTTGAAGTATTGGTCAGGCAGAGTCCTTTTAATCTTAACTTGTAGACCTGAATGCCAAACCTTGTCAAAGGCCTGGCTTACGTCTAAGAGTATTGCTGTGCAGTACTGCTGGTTCTCCATAGCTTTGTAAACTACGTCCACAATTCTATGGCATTATTTAATTGTTGAATGCGACTGTCCGAAACCAAATTGATGATCCGGGATCCAGTCTTGATTACTGCTGTCTACTCTGATTCTTTTCAGTATGATCTTCTCAAGCAGACTTATGGGACGATATCAAGTGACGTCAGTTATATCTTTGCCGGGTTTTGGTATCATAATTATGTTTGCAATTTTTAGGGATATGGGCCAGTAACTTAACCTTATTATTGCATTAAACAAGTACAAGAGTAACCTGAAACCTTCATCTGGTAATTCTTGAAGCATCTTAGCCGTTATGAGATCAAGTTCTAGAGATTTATTTGGATTAAGTCTCTTTATTTCTGCTTTAATTTCATTTAAATGGATTATTTTAATGCCTTGTTCCACGTTAATATGTTCTGATATTTCTTTCTCCACTTCTTGATCTAGGTCGTTATTATGAGGAGTAAAAACTTGTGATAAGTGTTTTGCAAACAGGTCGGCTTTTTCCAAATGTGTTATTTAATGTGACCTTGTCTCATTTTCCTTAAATACATATGTGTGTGGGTTTGGTTGTGAAGTTTTGACTATGGTCAATAAAGGAAAAATAAATAAAAATTTAAACCAATAAAATTAATATTAGTTTTATTTACACATACTCTTGTAGTACAAAGTCTAATTTTACACATTTATAAATTAATAACCACAGAATATACATCAATTCAAATACACAAATGTTGTAATAGAAATACAGTTCCATGCCTTGGGCAATTTTAGGTATCATACAATTTCTTTCTTCATCACAGATACAGTTCAAGCTTCTAGCAAAACATTTCTTAGTTTCAAATCACATGGATGTACAGAAACTATTCATTCTACATAGTACTTAAATGAAAAAAATCCATAAAGTATGATTAAACTTCATGATTAATCCTTCTTGAGACATTCTTTGGTTTATTAACATCTCTGAGGCACATAATCTGCTACGGTTACAAATAACAACAGGGAAAATTTATAGAAATTCTTTTTAAATAATCATATTGCTGTTAATAATATAATTGATCATTTGTATATTACTGAAATGTAATATTGAAAGAGAATAACAAAAATGTAGAGTTTCAATTTGACAATGAGCCAAGTTCTTGCAGGCCTCTTTACACCGTGCATCAGATAAACGAGTGTAATAAAATGTCTATAGATTTGATGATATTTACAATTTCTTTAAATTACACAATTGAAGATACTTAGTTGTATACAAAAATGAATATTGAGTAAAACGAAAATTAGTAGCAGAATTATAATCTACAAAACAGCTTTTTGACACAATAGATTTCGTAAATACTGTGTTCAGGAATTAAAAAACAGAAATAAATTCAAAATATATAGAAAAGTCTTTAGAAATGTTTAAAGGCACTTGAAACTACAAATTACAACAATGGTTTTATTTCAATAATCATTAAATTAATTTAAATTTAGTTTTATAAGATTTATGGCTAATATGAAATATATTAATATCAATCTATTCAGATCTGGGCTCATCATAAAATTCAATATGTGCTTGGAAAGAAGAAACTACTGCCGTTTCTTCCTTACTGTCCATCTTGATCTTGAAATGAAGGGCTTTAATTTAATACATGTTTGGGGCATTTAAATAACCACACACACAAATTGTGTTCATTATATACCTAACAATCATCAACAAAATAATACTTTCACAAAGTAATTAATAATTATGAGCAAACAATAAATTATGACTATGATTATTATTTGCATTTCACATTCTCCTGCACCAATACTAGTCTTCCACTTCCCGATATTTACCACAAAGGATCCTTTTTTATCCTATTTGAATTGCAACTGAATTGAACTAATTTATTTGCATCATGAAAATTAGTTACACGTTAAGATCTGCCATCATCCTACGGAAATCTGCTAAAGTCTTATAGTCAGGATCAGAGTCAACGTCACTAAAGTCTCGACTTGAATTATGTTTCGTGCTGCATGGATTGTTTCGATTTAGAGACAGAGGGCACGGAAGAAGTTCTGGCATCACAGAATGGTGAGTTATGAGTGCTGTAAGGCTAGGAAATTCCTTGGTGAAGCCCTGTAACAAAATGAAAAATGTTTTACACTACACAATTTGCCACATCAAGTCTACAAGTTTAAATCTTAAATATGACGACAATAAAAACCACCGATTTACTGTGGAGCACAAAATATTTGAATGTATACAAATGAGATAATATCTCCTAATACGTTAAAACCAAATTATGTATAAAATGAATACTGGTATGTATTTTCAGCTTAAGTAATATTATGAAGAAAGAATTGTTTGTAAAGCCTGCCACTAAAGACAACACTAACTACAATATAAATTTAAAATTACTTAATTGAGTCACATAAAATCTTAATTCAACCATATATAATTTATAATTGTTTAAATTGCATGGGCTAATAAAACAGCAATATATTAAACAGAGAGAAAATACCATGGGGTAATTATGCTGTCCAGTAATAAATGTATGGTAATCATGGTTCAATGCATTGAGTGTTTTTCAAATACTAATTTTTGATAATTAATAATTATAATTAAATATGATAAATAAGCTTTGGTAATTCAATTTAACCGTAATATTATTAAATTCTGTTAATAAATTTATTCATAAAACTACTTTGTTGCACAATAATATTATAATATATAGAAAATCAAGAATTATATGAATAGTTGTTTCACAAACAAATGTTTTTGAATATATACTGGATATTGTTAAGTGAATGCGATATGTACCTTGATCTTGAATCCCTTGATTGTCCTGAGGATTAGATAGTGAGCCATTCCCGACGGTTGGAAGTCTCGAGGGACCCTGAGGGAAAGGGCGTAGCATCCTGGTTTGCTGGTACTCTCTCGAACCATGAAGGCTCCTTCCGGTTCACGAGCCAGAACTTCCAATGCTATCTCCCTGAATCAGATGGAAAAAATCGTACATTACTTACAATGTCAGTTTCTGGACCTTTCCTTGTCCATTATTCTGATATGTTTTTTAAGTTTCTTTCAAATCAATCAAAAATATCCACTTTGAGTACGGTAGAGGATGCTGGAAACGCATTACATTCTTCACAAACACAAATTGATGGTATGTTCAACAAACTTAAATCGTGTGTAGTAAGAGTGTTATAAAAGAAGCTGTTTCAGATATGTTTTCCTGCGGTGGTGTCTCCGTCAGTCTCAGTCGCAGTCCCGTCCCTTGACAGTTGCTGAGAGCGCAAACTCACCTAGGAATTCCTGCTTGGAACCAGGGGGCTTGCCTCAGTTCTTCCGCCTCGCTCCGGGTGCTCAAACTGTCGCTCCTTTCCGGGAGCGGAGGCGGCGTAAGCGTCGGGGGTGGCGTGGGCGCCGGGGAAGGAAAGAGTGCAGGAGGCGGCGTGGAAACAGGGGGTGGCGCCAGGCTCCCCAGAAGGGTGGTCTGCGATCCCGTCGATCCACTGTCCCGCCGCTTCAGATCGCCGCTCGCTTCGTCGGACGTCGATAACCTACGTAAAAGATAACAACGATTATTAACAGAGAGAAAAAGGCTGAGAGACACTTTCTCGAATATTCAATAGGAAAAATAATGTTTCGTGGATCAAGGGACAAACTGTTACGCATTAATGATCTGAATCTTGTTTGAATTCGTTCATTTGAAAGAGTATTTTGGTTTTTGTAAAACTCGGGCGATCTACAAGGAAGGAGAAAAACTGTGTTGCATGGAAAATTGTTCAGCCACGTTGTCGTCATGGACCATTAAAGTTCATTCCGCGTCGGCATTCGTATAAACCATCTTAACATCCTGAGCACGATCTCTGGCAGGAGTGAGAACGGTACTTGAAGATAGGCTCGAAAAGTTTATCTATGAATATCGAACTGATTTAAAATGTGATTGATGCTCATTGGGTTAGTTGTAGAAGTACTGAAGACTGATGAAAAGCAATTCTGTAAATTTGTATGGTAGTATTTATGCAACTATTTAATAATCGATATAAGTAAAAATAATATTTTCCTGTACTTGATTTATAATTCAGAAATTAAAATTTATCGTTAGGCATCATGAATTAAGGGGTCCTAAACAGATAACAATTTGATTCCTGACTGTCACGTTACTTTTGTTTACTTCACAAGAAAATGGTCGGGTAGATTTCTAATTAATATAAAAAATCACGTTCCAAAAACCTGATTCTATTCGCAGTTCACTACGATTCGGTGGAACCTAATTCATCCTTACTTCTTGTCGATGTTATTTATAATCATGATAATATTCTTAGAAGATCAAATTGCCATGAGCCTTTGTGGGACTAAATGCTGATTTTTTTTTATTAGCATCTTCCATAGGGATTTTGTTCGCTTTATAAATAAAAAGGTAGAACAACTTTCTTCTGACACAATAAAAAAATAACTTTGAAGCTATTTGAAATTGTCATCTACAATTTGAAAAAGTTTGCAGTCTTCCCAAATTTCCTTTTTACAAGGCATGCTATTAGTAGGAAAATAAAATATTTGTTGTCACGAGTAGGAGAGAAGATTGTCTATAAAGTCAAGAAATAACAAAACGTATAAAAAAAGGGTGAAACGCGTTTCAGGAAAACAAATAGACCGAAGATTTCTCCCGTCAATACTAGACATTTAGTGACAAATCTATCTGGCAAAAGGTAATTCTAACACTTCAAAAATTTCATTGTACAAAATATTACACACGTAGTGAAACACATTAGAAATCTCAAAATAGAGAATAGTTTTGATCTGGAAGATTAAAATCGATCTACAGTTGAATAATTAACGAATGGAGCTGAGTCGTTAAATTTTTTGTCACGGAAGAACTACGTTAAATCACAATTATATTAAGAATGGAGAAAACCAAGCTGAGAGTTACTAATGACGGTAAATGCGAAAGGGAAAAGCAGTTTATGTGCATACCTGCAAGGCCGTGGCTCGGGTTCGTTAACGTATCCTCCAGACAGAGGGCGGCTTGGAAATTCCTTCGTGTCCAGAAGGTGCGTAGGGTCACTTGGGTTCGTCTCTCCGGTCGTCTTCGCCTGCGAGAAATTCACAAACAGAAAAATGCTTTTTAAAAATGATGGTCTTAACTTATCAATACTAGTAATTTAGATAAACATTTCTTTGGAAATCAGTAAGCAGAAGCCGAATACGGGAAATAATTGATCACCATTTTGAATTTGAGAACGGTTATGTAGTGTATTATTATGTTAGTGTTCCGCGTCTCAGTATAGTGCAGTAGACGTTGTGCTTTGGACTTGTTTACATCGCGCCGTTGTGTTGGTGGCAAAACTCAGTTGAATGTTTTCAGCCTAAGTTAAACGCTTCGTTCACGTAGGTGACTTGCGTTTGCAGGTAAATGCATTGGATTCTTGACAATTATGTGCTTTGACAAGGATCCAACTAATGCGCTTCTGCAAGGCAGTGTTTCAACTTTGAATTTAGTGCAGTGAATCCGAACAGTAGTCAGAGTAAACAAGCCAAAGGCTGGTATTAGCCCTCGGGAGTTTTGAAAGATCGAGACTAAAAATTTGATGATAGCAATCTATGATAGCTCTGCCTGAAAATCCTATCTTATTTGGGCAATACATCTTGCTGTAGAAAAGTGGAGTAGGGTGCTTAATAGAAGTACCACTGTGAACAAAAAGTAAGGTGAATTTATTTATAAAATATAAATTCTTTATTTATTCTTCCAAATCAATTTCATCCCCTATCAAAGTAATCCCCGTCCGATAAAACGCACTTTTTCCAACGCTTTTTCCAGTCCTCAAAACAATCGGAATAGTCTTTTTCCGGTATAGCCTTCAAGACCTTCTTCGATTCGGTTTTTATCTCCCCAATCGTGTCAAAACGCCGTCCCCGCATTGGCCTTTTGAGTTTGCTGAATAGCCAGAAGTCGGTGGTTGCGGAACGATATGAGTCGCGAAGAACCAATGCAGTATGACATCGTGATGAAGGAACCAAGAGTTTCAGACGAATAGCTTCATGCAAACGACGCATAACGCTCAAATAATATTCTTTGTTGACAGTTTGACCCGGCGGAAGGAATTCATAGTGCACCACATCACGATAATCAAAGAAAACTTCGGTCTTGCTTCACCTTGTGCACGATATTCGCTGGTTTCAGGGTCGTATGCGTAAATCCAAGTCTCGTCACCAGTAATGATGCATTTCAAGTGGTCCTGATAGTCAGACGGCAAAGTTTCGCACACATCTACGTGACGCTTTTTGTTTCCAAAAAATTGAGCGATTTTGGCACCAATCGAGACTTGACGCGTTTGAAATACAAAACATTCTTCAAAATGGTTTGAGCTGAGCCAAATGATATTCCAACACTATCAGCGAAATCTCTAATTGTCCATCGACGATTTTCAAGCACCAAATCTTTGATTTTTTGGACGTGGCCCTCGTCGGTAGACGTTGATGGTCGTCCAGAACGCGGTTCGTCTTTGAACTCGTTGTAAGACTTATAAACGTTTCTTTGTGCCATTGTTTGATCACCAAAGGCCTTCAACGTGTCCGCACAAGAATATTCGTTCCGCAAACAAAATTCGATGCAAGTTCTTTGCTCAACAAAATCCCCCATTGCAAAAATCGAAAAATTCACTTTTGGTTGTTTACAAAAACACGTGTAACTCGGAGATAATTAAACCTTTTAACAAACAGACGCTTGGCAAATATTATAGACAGTCCTACCAACCTAGAAAAAAATTTACCTGTCTTCCTAATACCCGGGAGTTTTAAATGACAATTTCACCTTACTTTTTTATCACAGTGGTATGAATAAGAGTGATCGGTCCTCAAAAACTTGACAGAAAGTTTATTTTGATACGAACGCCAGCTAGATGGTCCTTCTTAGAATCAGATTTTTCTGTTTTCCACCCTGCTAAAGGTGTACGTGTTATATTTATATATAATACTATAATGTTAATAATACGAAAAAAGTTCTATTGAAGTTTAGGTATTATGTAACTCGCTTTCAGGTCGCAGAACTCCCTATTCACATTTTTATCGTATTTATACATTATTCCATAATCACACATTTGGTTGGTCATTCGAATCAGTGTTCCACTGATTATAGTTATAGGATTTCCATTTAACCCCTAACGCTCTAAGAGGACCACGCAGTCTACTCTTTTTTTTTAATGTTTCCATCATAATTTCACATTTCTTCAGCGATCCAATTCCTTCGGAACGTTCTACTGAATCATCACAAAACTATTTCTCATCAAAAATAAATTGCTCAGTCTGTAAATTTTTCAAACAACTTGCATTTTTTTCAGAAGTGTGTAATATGTCGCCTGTCTGAATACTAAGAGTATTTAATACCGCAAATATATTTTTTTCGAGAACTATTAGCTTATTGAATTTCAGTGCTATTGAAGTCTTGCCTACCGCGTTTCATGGCTCTTCGATTACATTTATTCATTTGTTTCATAGATATATATGGCACAGTTGCCATATTTACAGATATATATTATAATTGTATTCCATCGCCTCCTATTCACTTTCCTTGCGTATTCATGTACCACATTGTTTTTTTCGATGTGATAATTTTTTCTAAAATCCTTATAATTTTCAAAAGTAATGTCATACATGTTAAAAAAACAGACTCAAGGCTCACGTGACGACCCCAAAAAATCAATTATAAATTTTAAACAGATTAGTGACCGTCCGTGGTAATGGTTATTTAAATAAACAAATTTAAAAATGATTGACCGCTTAAACATAATTACTGACGGGCGAGTTATACAAAAAAAATACCACGAATTTCCATAATTTGCGTAAAAAGCAAATTATGCTGCTATATGCAATGTTAATGTATTTCTAACAAGTATTTACTGAGTACGGTTGGTGCATAATAAATTAAGCAAATTGAACATGGGACGTATTTTCAACAAATTCATATCTTTTTAAATATTTCTTGACTAATGGGTAACAGAATATTAAAAAAAAACTAATATTGCTATAATATTTAAAATGGACATTTATTGTTGATAGCCTTGACCTACATGTTCTAATTATATTTGCTTTGCCATCGTCTACCTAATTATTGCGTATTGTTACCACAGAATTGTGGGGATTATTTCACAGAAAATACCGACATAACTTTATTCATATTCATTTCCAGAAAATCATATTGTTCTGTTAGGAGATGAACCAGTGATTCTGCGATAATAATTGAACACAACGCAAGGACCGTCTGTTGAGGGAGATTCTCATCACAGCTGCCACCGTCCACGAACTGCAAACTAATTACCCATTTGGCCTGGGAGACCGAGAACACAGTAATCACTATCAGTGTGTCTGGTGCCGGGACGAACAATAATCAGTCCAGAGAAAAGACCCACCGGAAGGTTAGTGAGGAGAGTTTCAGGAGAAACCAGCCGGCCAGATGTTTCATTTAGACAAGTTGAAAATTTTACTAAACGTTTTAGAGAGTGGAAGCAAACTACATTTGCAAATCGACGAGAGACAAAGTAGAGATGGCATGTTTATAAAAAAAAATCATTGTTGTAAATAATCAATCAGAATGTTGTTTTTTTTCCGAAAGAACTTTTAGAGCCAAAAATAATTTTGTGATTCAAAATTATTAGAAACATTTAAGAAGAGCGGTGATCATGTAAGTAGTATAGAGAGGCAATTACCAAATAAACACAGAGGCCAGTATTCCGATTAATACAGTGAAGAAGTGTGAAGCTGAAAACTTCGCATCATTGTCGAATCCGTGACTCAACTTTAGGAATAATTTTACGTTAGTTATCTTTTATCAAACACGGTGGCGAAGTACGGGCAGTGTCTTTACATTGTCCCAAATTACATAACATACAAGAAGGAATACTTCGGTCTCTACGCGCTTCCGACCTTAGTCATATCTCCATTGATCAAACGTTACGACTCCATATTAACGCATGGCAATGGTTGACATACGCTAAAGAGTTATTCTATGTTCGTATTGCATCAATCAACCAGATGCCTTCCAAATGCGATCAAGTCATCAAGTCGAAAATTACCGAGTCCCCACAGCAAACCCAACGGAAGAGCGTCCGACAAGTTCCAAGAGCCCCATCCTTAGCCCTTTAGTGCATGATTTTTTATAATTTTTTAAACTAAATTTTTAGTATGTATTTTAGTGAATATAATACGGAAAAAATAATATCCAACGTGAACAAAGTCAATTTGCCTCATGATGTTTCACATCTTCAACATAAATATAATTAACATAATTCACATTAGTTGGATAATTATTATTTTCCTGCAATTAGAAACCTAGAAAATGACGCTTAAAATATTCTTTATTTTAAAACAACATAAAAAAACACAGAAAATAAATATTCTGAAGTTGACCAGCGGGTAGAAAAATCTGAATTGAGGGATTGACTCGCATAAAGCCAGGACAGACATGTTTTAGCATGTCCATGGATCCCAAAAATTTAAAATTTGCTGGAGTGAATGTTGTTTTATATCTGCATCACAAATTAACTCTCTTAAAATTAGTTGCACATATTCAACACAAATATAACTAGGTCTGATTTATCAATAATTCACATTAATTGATTAGTTATTATTTTAGTGCAATTAGAATACCCCGAGAATGAGGCTTAAATTAATCTCTGCGGTGATACTAAACGTTATGTTGCATGTATGCTGCAGTATGCCCTAAAGGGTTAAAATACAGCCAGGGAGCCAAGTAACCCCTTGTTCTACCTTCCGAATCCCCCTCCCCTTTACCATCCCTTCCTGCGCAATCAAAAGCCATCAAAACGGATAACCCTCTAGTAGCCTATCACTCAAAAAAATTGTAACGGCCGAATAGGGAGCGATACACTTTTACGATCCGACTAAATTTGGAAACAACCCCCGTCCCGCCGTTTTTGAATTTATTTTTTAACAAAATTTACACGTCAAGTAAATACTGGTCATTTTGAAGAAAAAGTTCTCGGGTTTCCACCCGGGTAACACAGCGATTGTAACGCGACGTTTCGACGACCAAATGCATCCGCCGTCACCTTCTAGGCCTAGAAGATTTTTCGATTACTACCGCGTTTTTGATTACTAATTATAACACGGGCAGAATTATAAGGTATTATAAGGTTCAACACGGTTAAGTTTGATTTCTAGTAAAAGCAGACCACAAAGATCACGTGTGTAAAGGTAAATGGGTCAAGAAAAGCGAGGGTAGACATGACGGCAAAGCCAGCAGGGCAGCACAGAGCAGTAAACACGCTAATTGCGTGCCTCTGTCTGGGGAGTAATCACAGCGTACGCGCTAATTAAGACTGCAGCTAGCTAGCTTGTGTGAACTGCGCGCCCTGATGGATATTGATAGCCCGGCGTGGCCTAACAGGTTTCCCGTGTCGGGACGCAGCTATTATAACATACTGTACTCTCGCTCTCCTCAGAGTTCATAAATACAATGACAACAGTTCACGGAAATTTTACTGAGTACGATACGCGGAACGCCGATGACACACACTCTCTGGACGACGACGAGCGCCTTGCGTGCTGGACGGTTAAAAATCTAAGCAGCTCCTGTAATATTCGGAGAAACAAGGTCACGAGGCAACGCCAGTAAGACCAATTCCAATTTATTTTTCTTTTGACAGTTTTATAATAATATATTTGAATAAAACTCAAATTCGTCCCATTTGAACGGGATAAACTCAAAAACGACTGAATAAATTTTTTCGGTAAATCTTCATATTTATATTTTATAAAAGTGCGACAAACGGCTTGCCAGATTCCATGATTTCTGTGTTAGAGGAATGATAGATGACATTTTAGTTATTGGTTACGGGGTTACCCCGACGCTTGAAGGCATAAGGGATTGGAAGAAGGTTACGGATAACTGCATTATCTTTGGATTAATAACACGTTCGTCAGAAATATTGGAAATTCATGTAATTAATGGCCCTACGACTACAGGTATGCTCAGTTACTTTCCAAATTGCATCCTCAAGTGCGTCCCAGTGTTATTTATTAGGAGAAAAGATATTGCGATATGCCCTGGGTATAGTCCGAGAACATATTTAGCTATGGACAGATATTACATACCTACTTATTCAAATACATTTCAACCGAAACCCGTACCATTTTGTAGAAACACGGTGTTGGCTGAGAACTTTTTTAGATGACCCGTGGAGGTTAAAAACCTTCACCTCATACATTGATTGTTCAATCTTCAATTAAATATCCAATGACAATTCCATTCATTTGCTTCCGGAAGATCAGTAATGAATCTTATTTGCAGCTATTTTATGTTGGACTACTGTGTCCAGGCTTACCTTATATTTCATTTCGTAACAGTCCTACCACTGTGATAAAAAAGTAAGGTGAAATTGTCATTTAAAACTCCCGGGTATTAGGAAGGCAGGTAATTTATTTTTCCTAGGTTGATAGGACTGTCTATAATATTTGCCAAGCGTCTGTTTGTTAAAAGGTTTAATTATCTCCGAGTTACACGTGTTTTTGTAAACAACCAAAAGTGAATTTTTCGATTTTTGCAATGGGTGATTTTGTTGAGCAAAGAACTTGCATCAAATTTTGTTTGCGGAATGAATATTCTTGTGCGGACACGTTGATAATGTTGCGGAAGGCCTTTGGTGATCAAACTATGGCACAAAAAACGTTTATAAGTGGTACAACGAGTTCAAAGAGGGCCGATAACGCGTTGAAGACGAACCGCGTTCTGGACGACCATAAACGTCTACCGACGAGGGCCACGTCCAAAAAATCAAAGATTTGGTGCTTGAAAATCGTCGATGGACAATTACAGAACTCGCTGATAGTGTTGGAATATCATTTGGCTCAGCCCAAAACATTTTGTAGAATGTTTTGTGTCTCAAACGTGTCAAGTCTCGATTGGTGCCAAAATCGCTCAATTTTTTGGAAAAAAAGCGTAGCGTTGATGTGTGTGAAACTTTTCTGTCTATCAGGACCACTTGAAATGCATCATTGCTGGAGACGCGACTTGGATTTACGCATACGACCCTGAAACCATATACCAATCCAGCGAATATCGTGCAAAAGGTGAAGCAAGACCGAAAGGACCACGGCAAAGTCGATCGAAAATCAAGGTCATGTTGACAGCTTTCTTTGATTATCGTGGTGCGGTGCACTTTGAATTCTTTCCGCCGGGCCAAACTGTCAACAAAGAATATTATTTGAGCGTTATGCGTCGTTTGCGTGAAGCTATTCGTCTGAAACGGCCGGAATTATGGGCGAACAACTCTTGTTCCTTCATCACGATAATGCACCATGTCATACTGCATTGGTTCTTCGAGACTTTGTTGCCCAAAACTCGACTCATATCGTTCCGCAACCACCGTATTCGCCTGATTTGGCTCCGTGCGACTTTTGGCTATTCAGCAAACTCAAAAGGCCAATGCGGGGACGCCGTTTTGACACGATTGAGGAGATAAAAACCGAATCGAAGAAGGTCTTGAAGGCTATACCGGAAAAAAACTATTCCGACCTTTTCGAGGACTGGAAAAAGCGTTGGAAAAAGTGCGTTTTATCGGACGGGGATTACTTTGAAAGGCATGAAATTGATTTGTAAGAATAAATAAAGAATTTATATTTTATAAATAAATCCATCTTACTTTTCGTTCACAGTGGTACTTCTTCAAGTAGCGAAAATATTCCAATAATGGATCGTGTCATTGGGCATCTCATACTCTGACTTCACTGTATTAAATTTCTGCCTTTATAAAAAGTAGAAGCCTCTGATAAAGTGGAATTAAATATATCGTTTTTAGTATAAATATGTATCTCTCGGCAGTATAGGTCGTCTGCACTGTAGTCACCTTTATCGTTTTGAGCTGATTGGTGACTAAGTTTTTTTATTGACGTTTAAGTGAAGAGTCAAGTTCTAAAATACTTTTATTCTAGGCTTATTAGAGACTTGTGGCAACCGAGGTCATGTGTCCGTCCAGATAATTTCTTAACTTCCACGAGCCGTCCGGAGATGTTGCTGGCAACGGCGTTGTCTCTGAATACGCTTAATAACTTCGATAGAATTATAAGGCGGATCATGTCTCAATCCAGTTTGACTACTTGTAATGCAAGGCCTCTAAGTTCAGGTTCTTGTGAGAGGGTGTTAACGTTGAACAAGAATGTAGGCGGAAATAGGTTCCGAAGCGCTCGCTCTCTGATGCATGGAAGTGTTCCACTGGGCTTGTATTTGTGAAGTCTCAGCTTTGTTTCTGTTAATGCAAATGTGGGAGGCATATGGAGTCCTTGTCTTAAGCTCCAGGACTCTATGTAGGTCTACAGGCAGGCAACATTGTCCTGGTTCAAGATCCACCCACTCTTCCTCATTTCAGCTTCTTTGACACGTTCACACAAATTTTCAGAAACTTGTTTATAATATTGATGGTTAAATACTTGATCACCTAGGACCCATTCTGCCATAATAATACCAGATGGAGAAGATGGTGTTGTCCGTAGGAATTATAGCTGGTTTTCTGGATCCTTCGTAAATATCCACATCTCAACAACTGTAATA
The DNA here is from genome assembly GCA_037074705.1 of Zhengitettix transpicula. NCBI lineage: Eukaryota > Metazoa > Arthropoda > Insecta > Orthoptera > Tetrigidae > Zhengitettix > Zhengitettix transpicula. The sequence continues at coordinate 41,971,489 of CM073591.1, read as the reverse complement.
ATAATTTAAAGTTTCACGAAAATCTTTTGCAATTGACAATGAACTGAGGAAGCCCGTGTAGGTCAGACGCACAATATTTGGATTATCTGGCGCTACCAACGAGCGAGGGATCGTAAAATTCTTACCCTGACGACATCCGTCAAGTAACTTTTTTTATTATTTTTTTAAAATTTTTTATTATTATTTTTTTTAGGGCAACAGGCTACATGAGGATGATCCACATTGGGCAACTCCCCTTTAATAGCACAGGAAGGGATTTGAAAGGGGGGATGCGGAAGGGTAGAGGAAGGTAGCCAAGGGTTACTAGGGCCCCCGGGCTATGGTTTAAGGATCCTACCCAGCATTCGCCTAAAGAAATGCAGGGAAAACCCTAGAAAAATCTGCATCAGGTAGGTCGGGCATTGGGTACTTGTCCCACGCCCTTACGATAGCGGGAGAGGAGTTTGCTATGGGGACGCAGCATTCCCTTCTCCGTGCCTCGACCAGTTTAGGAGGCAGCTGGCCGACTATTCCAATGGGAATAGCGGACAAGGTCTGTGACCCCGGAACATACACCTCTCAGAACAGGCCGAGGTGCCTCGGCTTGTGGGAACCTTTGTTCAAAAACGGAGAGGGAAAGGCATCCCCAAAGGTAGCCCCTTTGTATCTGTCCTAAAAGGTTCGACCTGCGAGAGAATATCCCTCGCAGCCTTTGTCTGGTCAAGTAACTTGATCGGGATCAACTATAAATGATTTTATCCCAAAACTTTTGAACTGCTTATAAATCATCAGCCTTCCCACATTCGTTCAGTGCAGTTTGAATGATGGGGTTGATATAAATCCTCCACGACAGTGCCCAGTGTAGAATCCACATTGGTGCCATTGTGTTGTATCGCGCCTGCGGTTTGCGTGTAACACTGCAGTGCGTAGAGTGCGGTGTAGTGCGTATGGTTTGTTCCTTCCTATATCTGATGTCTGTATTGAGCTGACTGGATGTCAGTGAACATTCAGTGTTGCAAGTATTTTTCCCCCCGGTTAAATATATTGAAGGTCCTCATTACACCATTATTTTGACTTTAACAATGACTACATCAGCGCTATTGTTTATTCGGAGCCTGAGATTCCATCCCAACAACCCTCATAATTTTTGTATGGAAGATAAAACATCATCTAGAAAACACAATTATTAATGAAGAATGTGTTGTAACCTTCAGAGATTTGTGAGTAGTAGGAAAAATGGGGTCCCAATTAACTGTCTCATTAGAAAATACTTATCTTTGCCTTCGTCGATATTGATTAATGTTCTACAGTCGTTGCCGATCATATCATCACAATGCTGCTTAGAAAATCAGTCAGGACTATTGAGCATTACGCATACACATATAAGCACATGAAATATGTTTATGTTCCATTAAGAATTTTTTGCTTCGACGATAAAGCTCATTACTGTAGACCCGAGTTTGATAACATAACCGGACAAAATTTAAGCCTCACATTTCTCGACTCGTCGCTATTGAAAGAACGACTAATAAGTTGAACATTAAACAGTAGTTAGCTAGAGAAAGAGAAAAAAGTTATTATATATAATAAATAAATATTTGGCCGTAAGTAAGAAAAATTTAATAATTTGTAAAGAAAAAAATGTTATCACAACGTTGGGTTCCTAACTTGTGACTTCATCTGGTGTAAATCAATTTTCAAAAAAGGTATGAGACGTTATTTATTAATTTAATAACAAACATTTCTTTAATTAAGTTGTGTTTGATGAATAATTTTTATACAATGCCAAAATCTTGAATTAATTTCTTCCAAAATTTATTACCTCAACAAATTTTGAGTAAACGAAAACATTATTTATATAATATTAATTTATTATTATTATTATTTAAAGATCTTCCATTTAATACTAATTATTCATAATACTTCAATGAAGTAATTTGAATTTTGACGAAGTCCTAATACGGAGAAAACGTCGTGGTATTATATTTTTATAGTATTAATTTCTTTGTCAATTATTTACTTTATTATTATTTAAGTCCAGTTTATAGTACTATTATCATGTCAGATATTATAATTATTAAGAAAAGTAAATGTCCTACGAAGAATCCGTCACATGTTTTATTTAAAATATATATTTTGTCCTTACTCTTCGATAAAATTCGATGTTCGTTTCAGATAGAAATTGTAAAAAAAACTATTTGCTGCGCCAAATTTATTCTGTTTAAAAATGATCGTAAAATTAGTTTAGCTAATGTGAACCAATGGGCAGAATGAATCAACCACTGCTCATTAGACAATACAATTTCTAGGGAAAAATTGAACCAAATAAATCGGTAACATCGTAGCTTTTGGAACATGAATTAAGTGAAAAGTAGTTAAATATTTATTTTATAAGTTGGCATTTCCACTCATACTGCATACCAGCTCATGGAACTTTAATTTTGTCTTATGTGATAAGGTCTAGATCCAGTAATATTACGCGTAAAAACTTTCCATTAATCCTAAAGAACAGTAACTGCACAAGTAATATACGACCGTATAATTTATACTTCTAAATCGAAAATTCATTCCATTTTATCTCTCTCATTACTTTTGTACTGCAAATGTAGCGGTCTGACCGAAAATCCCATAAGCTCCGGTAATCCCGTCGACATAGGAGGGGAGAAAATATGTAGTTTAGTAACACGTTGGCATCATTGCCCGCAAGTTTTATTGCCAGACAAGATAATCAATGTGACAATTCGGCTTCCATTTTACCCCCTTCTGGGTTTAATTCGTAAGTTAACGCGCAAAAACATACATCTATCAACAACATTGAAATTAAATTAAAGTTGCTGTGATTTTGGTAAATGGATTCATGGTAAATAAATTGTTTTATTGTTAACAAGTAAATTGATTTCGGTTATTTCGCAAATAATAATGTGATCCTTAAAATTTATTCTAAAATAACAAATTGGTATAATTTCGAATTAGATAATGCCCACGTTATTGGTATAATTGTGTGAACATATAATGTTAATATTTAAAACAACTTTTTGAGGCTGCTGACGAAGGCCATCTTTAATATGTCAATGAAAGAACCGGACTTAGATAAAAATTTTAAATGAACACTTCAGAAAGAAGCGACGAAAAAGTAACCACTATGAAGCAACAACAGCACAAAAAATATCTATTGGATCCGGGGAAGTGAAGCACCGTGAACAATTATCATAAATAGCCATATTTTTTAAAATTTTGGTACGCGAACGCATAACTTATAATTAGGAACAACCTCTGAGAATCACGAGCACAAAACATTATACTTTCTGAAGTAGCCATTGAAATATTAAAAACAGATCACCTTCCATAATTGGTACTTGAATGATCTACGTCATCAAAAAGTCAGTAAAACGTGAAAATTGTTGCCCAGTGTAAAAATGTCCTGTTTGTATAATTAAATTAAGAAGCCCAGGTTCATGCTTTAAGAATTGTTTCTTAGGTTTACTTTAATATTGAGGGAAATAATTTTTTTTGTATGTCTTTTACTCAATCTAAGACGAATGATCATTTTCAAACTGAGCTTACACATATAAATTTAATGTTCTACTTATAGTAATGTAGAACAATATACAAAATTTCATACAAATCGTTATGTTATTATTCCCCGTTTTATTATTACCGTCATTAAATAATTATTGTAAAAACTATCAATTTCATATGAAATTCGAGTCAAAATACCAATAAAAGAAGTTGTGGTTGGCAATTTTATCTTATTAATTAAAAATTGTATCGAAAGAGTGTTGATAACGGTAGATGCATTGAGAATTTATAAATAAAACAATTTATATAGTCAGGTAATAACATTTGAATATAATGAGTCTTCCGGTTTTGATTTCCATAAAAAAGATACAGGTTTTCCAACTGCATAATGTAATTTTGCAAAAAATTGCATCACTTGAATATGAACTAGTCCTACTAAGGTTTATTCGATAAAATTTTAATTTTTTGTGAAGAATCAGTGGCCAATGTTGTGTGTCCAGACGTGTACAACGAAAAATATTTTACTTCGGTTCTATTTTATGTATGATTGTGGGTGTAATCTTTTCTAAAACCTCCAAACCCTGAAGGATCAGTATCGGTTACCACATGGAAAATCTTTAAAAAAGTTTAGAAATTTTCATTATCATGTAGTTTGGATACTGTGCAGGTGTATAAGGCAGCTATAGCCGCATAGCTGATACTTATAGTTTACAAGGCTGCGAATTTCTGTCCGGCATCCTTCTTCCCACGTGTCCTCAAAACAAGGGCACGCTTGAATCGACTGAATGAAGTCAAGGGCACAAACAGATACGAGAAGTGTAGCTGTTGACGATAACCAATATCTTACGGGAAGTAACCTTCACTTTTCTGCGAAAATTACCTTCTCAGACGACTATATGAACAAAAACAATGCTAATTGGAGTTATTTACAATGGAGGCAGTGAATTATACCAAAAAAATAATAATAAAGGAAACAAAATTAAACACACAGGGAAGTGAAAATCAAAAATTTACAGAAATTGTAATTCTGATGCGTTTGTAGTTTAAATTTCAAGGTTAACTCTTGTTTTTGTGAAGAAATTCAATGGACATGAGCCCTTCAGTAAATAACATAAAAATTGTCATTTTTTTGTCCCTTAGATAGGTACCAGACGTATTCTCCAAACGTAGCTGACCTCATGAATCCAGTTAAAACAATAATTGTACATTAATTAATAATAAACTCTACAATTGCAGAATTGTAGTCAAGGACAGTATTAGTAATATATAGATTATTACGAGAGAATTAAATTCACGTACGGGGGCTAAACTACACGTTCAATTACTCATATGAAATAATATGCATAATTTAAAGTATATCTTACTTAATTTTAAAATTAAATTAGTAAAAGTAGGATCCGGCCAAAACACGTTTTATAAACATTAAAAAATACATATATTGCATAATTTAAAATTCCGTCATGGAAGATTAAATCTAAAATTTTTCACTTCAATTGTTTAAAACATGTAAACATTGTTTCTTTAATAATCTCACATCTGAAGAGGTCCCTAAAGAAAGGGAAGAAACTTTTTTTTTTGTTTTTTAGGGTAACAGGCTACATGACGGTAATATACATGGTGGCAACTCCCCTTTCATACCATAGATAGGGATTTGAAAGGGGGGATACGGAAGGGTAGAGGAAGGTAGCCAAGGGTTAACTAGTTTCAGGATCCTACCCGGCATTCACTTAAAAGTAATGCAGGACAAACCCTAGACAATTTGCATCAGGTAAGTCGGGCATTGGGTACTTGTCCCACGCCCTTTGGATAGCGGTAGAGGAGTTTGCTGTGGGGACGCAGCATTCCCTTCTCCGTACCTCGACCAGTTTAGGTGACAGATGGCCGACTATTCCAATGGGGACAGAGAACAACTCTTACCGTATGCCCAAGGTCTGTGACCCCAGAACATACACCTCTCAAAACAGGCCGAGGTGCCTCGGCTTGCGGGAACCTTAGTTAAAAAAACCAGAGAGATGTGAAGGCATCCCCAAAGTTAGCCTCCTCCAGAGCTCTCTGGGAAGGTTCGCCTTAAAAAACTTATTTAATATAAGTAACTTTTATTGGTTTTACATACATACCCCAACTGCTTGCCTATTTTCCATATTAAATATTTTGTCACTGATAATGATCTAATTTAGTAAATAAATCCATTAAATGAAAAAATTAATTATTTGTTCGGAGTCAAGAATTACCAAATTCAATAAAAATTAGATAACTAACTAAAGTAATTAACGACCTGTATAACAGACAATAACAGAAATTAATTAGACAATAACAATATTCAAGCGGAAATTGGTGTTTAACTCATTGAGTTACGAAATATTAATTTACTTGCACTTAGCAGATCACACGTTTCAATGAAAAAATTTACGTCTGATTGAAAATAATGAATAGAAAGATAGTCAATTCAAAAAAGTCAGAATATAAATACCACACAACGTTTCTGGGATCCTTGTTCCTTTCGTCAGGTGCAAAGAAGAGCCTAGAGCGACACAACTGCACTTTTCAGTTGGGTAAACTCAAAAGAAACGTTGTGTGGCTATATTTCTCTTCATCACACGTCTCGTTAACATCATCGTAGTTTTAAATTCACGCCTTTATTATAAAATATATATTTAAATTTCATTAGTAAATGATTTTGAATATTACGAAAGTATTTCTTTTGGAAGCGATTGTTTTTTTGACGACCCGTTCACACTCTTTGATAAATGTGACTGTCTAGGATACAATGCAAATACTGATGACAAGGGGGGGGGGGGGGGGAAGGTAGATCATTTTAAACATTAAAAAAATATTATATAATATTGTAAGGCGATATTAAGTAAGAGTATTGTAGGTATGCATACACAATTCCGTCAGTAATTTTAATTATCAGAATAAGTCGACCAGTAAAGCATGAACTGCATGACGGACTTACCCATGGCTGCGCCATCACTTCCCTGCGTCTCTGCAGCTGCGCGGCGTACGCCATCCTGAAGGCATTGCCCACCGCCGCATGGAGGTCCTCCGCCTGCGAACAAGGACGTCTGTGTTAGCCTCACGAGTAGGCGGCACATGCAAATCGTTTATTCACATTATCAGCTGTCGCTGCTGCCAACGCTAGGGAAAACCCGGCCACAGTGAGAACGCAATTCACACCCACTAAATGCGTAACCCAAATATTAGGTCCATCGGAGAAATTAAACCTTTTTCTGCGGTAAATATTTTTACGTAATAACACATTCGAAGTTGTCCAGAAATAAATGGGCTTAAGTATAAGGAATGAGCAGGTGAAGGACAAACGAAAATTGAAACAACTTTGCGAATCGGTCGTTTGATGATGAACAAGTCAAAGAATCGTTAATAGGAAACTCCCTAGTAATAAAACGTATAGGTGAATTTGATTATTGAATACATCTCTTTAAGTGTATATTGAGTGAATCCTGTAATAATTGAGGTCTAACTACACGATGATTCTCAACTGGATAAAACAACTACTCAGACACTAAAATACATTCGTTAATCACGGCCATACCAAGATTTCCCCGTACCATTTAATCGATTAATATGGTCTAGAATCCTCCCCACAATTATAGTAAATACATAAAAGAGCTCAATTAACGCCTGTAAGACGATAGCATTGACAGTGATCACAACGGATGATCGATACGTTTACTCATTTTAAAATTTTATTGTTGAAAATTCATTTCTGATCTTGTCTGTTATACGGTTGGTTAATTTTTGAGTACAACTATTGTACGAAATGAGGTTCTCATTGTAGTGCACCTGATTTGGCGAAATCAACAATGGTAAATACGAGAAGTTCGTGCGTACAAAAGAAGCTTCAACTGTTGAAATGATAAAATATTTGTGTTAAAAGTATACGAATTAAACGGACATAAATGAGTGGTAAAATACATAGAATACAACGTTTCTGCAATCCATGTTGCAGAGAACAATGTGCGCGGTCCTGTCGTCGTTCTCACGGCTCTTGCGTTTTTACTCACCTGACGAAAGGTACAAGGATTGTATATTATTTAATTTAGAACTCATTTTTGCGTTATTTGGCTACTTATTTAAATAAAAGAAGCTTTTCCAAATTTACATTTTTAATTTATTATATGTGTTCCCCACAAAAATTAATATTATTCAAATGTTAATATGAAAATAGCGAAATACAGACGAAAAAAGTGATGAGGTAAATACCACACAACTTTTCTTGAAACCTTGTTCTTTTCTTCACTTTTTTAGGACCGTTTTGGCTATTTTATCGTATTATTAATTTCTGAAACAGACGTATATTTTTCATCTTATTGAAATAAATTTTTATGTCCTTCACCAAAAGGGTCAATTGTGCTTGCGTCTGTGTTTCTTGATAAATAGGCATATCAAATTATGTCCAGTGCTTTTTGCTTTCTCTTCTTATTTTCAAAAAGGTTAGTAGACTGCATGGAATTTTCCTTGAATAAATATGTAATTGAGATAACTTCCGACATTTTATGAACTTCACTTATTATTAGCATTAGTTATTTTTTCACTATTATCGTATCAATTTTTTGATTAGCAAATCAAGCCAAAGCAAACAAAACTTAAGATTAGTTATATTTCACCAAGGCCAGTTCTTAATGAACAAGATAAAAGCAAACGAGATGAATTTAAAAAAAAATCCTAATGGAGCTTTTCTTCCTTTAATAAAATTAGCAAAACACGCACTGAGAATCACGGAAACAACTTAGTGTTAGCCCAGTGGAAACGTTAGTAATGATACTAAAAAGGACAAACTTAAAATAGAGAAACTAAAAGTAATAAATTCAAATTTAAGAGTGCCAGACGTTTCGAACCGGATTGGCATTTTTTTCTAAGGACGAAAAACTTGAATATATCAAGCACAAATGAAATATCTAGTGGTGTGCTCCCCAAATAATTAAAGCAATAAATGAAGGCATTATTAAAGGCGGACCCAATTCGTAACTTTCTTCAATACAGGACAGGATACTAATTTAATATTCAAATTTTACAACTAATATTCAAGTTTATGTGTTAAAAAAATACTTTCAGAATTAGCATCCTTTTCAGTATTTTACACTGAAGATTTTTAATTTATTAGGTAAAATCCCGCGAGTTTAATTTACAACAGACTAACAGAGCCGTTTTGATTTTTAAAGGATGACAAACAGTTAACCGAACAGTGAATACAACGTCTAAGCTAATTTGAACAGCCGTTTGGACGCAGAGGGAACTGACGAAGTAATGGAAAATGGAACAAGCAGCTTCCATTTAGATAAATTTACGTCTGACGCACAAAGTGGATTTGGTTTCGGGTATAAAATACACAGAACAATCTCCTAACAGCGACAACGCTTTTTATTGAATTAATTGCAGCTGCACACACACACACACACACAAGACTTACGACTACACCAATCTTTCCAATGACATTCATTTAATTAAAGTAGAGTCGGTCAGTATTTTTTTATGGGCTCGCATAAAAAGGATACGCAATAATGCGATTACGCGCTCGTGTCTTTAATCTTCTATAAATTCGTTAAGTAAATATGGTCGAATATTAGGACTCTGGATCGTGAAAAATTGTCCTGAGACGGAAATTTTCCTTTGAAACTTGTTCACGTACCTCATAATAAATACAGTAAAGGTAATCCAGTTTCTTTGCAAACAAAAACAATATAAAAATGTACGTACTGATGATTACATTCCTCATACTAGTTTTAAAAAGCAAAGTAAAAGCACTGTATTAAAATTGCAAAGCACCCAGAGCACTCAGTATGCAACTTAAGTTGGGCGATTAACGATGTTACATATTCATAAAGTAATGAATTATTTAATATGTGTGGCAAAATATAGTTAGTTACCTTGTAAAACTGCGACGCAAATTGGTTTGCACGCTAAACGTGCAACTGCTGATCAATTTAAGAAAGTGGTTGGAATTTTTTTTATATAAATTATGAAGGAAGCGGTAACGAATTCGCAGTAAGACAGTTCTTAATCAATATTTCAATTATATATGAGTTACTTCCAGGTCCTCGCGCCATGGACAGTCTTATTGAGAGGAAAGCTGAAAGGTTTCTCCAAACTTTATTCGCATCACGTTTCAGCATTTGGTATAAAACATTTTCGGATATCAGAAACTAAAAAAAAAACACTTGTATTCGTTGTAATTGCGAGTGATAGTTTTCGTGATACGACTGTCAAGGCAGGTAATTAGAAAATTTAAAAAAAATTAAACTAAACGTACCATTCTTACGAGGTAATGTAAAATAAATTATTTTATTTCAATTGAAATAATGACCAGCAAAACAAACTTCATTCATCTTTGAGCCGGTGTGAAGCACGGCAATGGAAGGACACTTTCTGTGGCGAAGCTTCTGATGGCATCTGGTGTCGGTAATGCACGGTGAACAAAGACGGAAAAAGTCTTACAAACTTGTACGAACCGTTTGGGAAGTTCAAAAATAAGGCTGAATTTAGCTAATTTTGGTTAAATAAATACTAAAATGTATTCAATACACGTTTATTCATCACGAATGCAGAAATACAATCATCAACGTTGGTAGTAATACGAAACCAGCGATCACAGAGCACCGCGATGTAGTAAACTCTTTTTTACTTCAAGGATGCATCATCTGCAGCTTATAAACATAACTCTACAATGCATACTTCAATACTGAAACAATTTTATGTTTTGTATTCGTGGGATGAATTCGGAAGAAAAGTCGCTTAACTTGATCTTTTTTTTTTGGGGGGGGGGGGTTAACAGGCTACATGAGGGTAATCCACGTGGTGGTAACTCCCCTTTAATAGCATAGGAAGGGATCCGAAAGGGGGGATGCGGAAGGGTAGATGAAGGTAGCCAAGGGTTAACTAAGGCTCCCGGGTTATAGTTTAAGGATCCTACCCGGCATTCGCCTAAAGAAATGCAGGGAAAACCCTAGAAAAACCTGCATCGGGTAGGTCGGGCATTGGGTACTTGTCCCACGCCCTTCCAATAGCGGGAGAGGAGTTTGCTGTGGGGACGCAGCATTCCCTTCTCCGTGCCTCGACCAGTTTAGGAGGCAGCTGGTCGACTATTCCAATGGGAATAGCGAACAACTCTTACCGTATGCTCAAGGTCTGTGACCCCGGAACATACACCTCTCAGAACAGGCCGAGGTGCCTCGGCTTGTGGGAACCTTAGTTCAAAAACGGATAGGAAAAGGTATCCCCAAAGGTGGCCCCTTCGTATCTCTCCTACAAGGTTCGATTTAACTTGATCTAATTTATTAGGATTTAGGCCTGCTTTTCTGAAATTCTACATGCGAGTTTTATTCTTCTACTGATGATTTCTGGCTTTTAAGATCCTGTTATACCCAAAGGTGTTATATTGACCTATCTTACCTATTCATTTACCAACAACAGATATTTATGATTGTTCAACATCACATTTGTATTTGCCAGCAACATCTCAAGCTCTTTGAAATTATTTTCTGTATTCATGTCTTGCATTAATTTTTGTAATTGGTTTACGTCAATGTCTTCTAAACCTAGATACTAAGAAGAAAACCTAGAATAAAAACGCAGACAAATAAAAATTATGGGTATTGCCTATACGGCCTATGACGTTCAGATGACGTATTGAAACTTATTACAAGTCTGAAATGACAGTGTGTAGAATGGATGTGCCGCTAGACCAAAGATGTTCTAGACTGGAAGTAGCCCAATATTGAGAATGGAGAAATATCAGTCGATAATATACATAAAGTGGATATATAGTATATATGGATATGTTACAGTACGAATAAAAGTGTGTGTAACCCCCCCTTTCCTGTTTCTGACATTTTAGACGTCTCTGAGCCTGTAACTTGTAAGTATTAAATTCCCCCGAGTTTTACGACGACCGCGCTTGAGAGCGCAGTCCTGTGCAGTTCCGTGACTACACCGAGTGGAGAACAGGAACCGTACTCGTAACTCGGCTCCTAATAATATTCCTTTAACGTTGAAGTGTCGGAGAGTGCCACATGAATTGGGCCGGTTGCACTGCTGACATGGCGACCGTAACGGCCAGCATAAACTTTCTGGAATATTATCAGAGCAAACAGCGCAAAGCCATTGTGGTGACGCGGGCAGAATAATAATGCGACTACGTTCGCAAGCTCTGAACGTAATCCACTGTTTATGCATCCATTTTGTGCCTGAAACTCACAACTAGAGAGCCACACAACTTGCGACCTACGTAGACCTCACATTATTGTGTTGCCCTGAGAGTGACGAGTACACCGCACAAACTCAAATTCCTAGCTCCAAAATATTTCGTAGTCTGGCAGAAGCTGTGCATCAGCAAGCTACAGAGAATAATTTCATAGGCGTAATGAAATTCAAAGTATGTCACAGTGGAAACTAGAGAATTATAAACTAAATGTTGATGGTTCTTAACATAGTACAGGAAAGAGCCAGGCACGGATCCTTAGAATTCCTCAAAGGATTATATAATTACCTAAATCATTCCTCGTCGGACCTCAAAATAATAAATACCTTTAACTGATTTGTTAACAACAATGGTCCTGAAATATTTAGTGATTATCGGGCTTTGCATTGTCTATAGTAGAGAGATTATGACAATGTGGAAAAAAATAATAATAATCCCACGTTTCGAAAAGGGTTATGAATCAGAGCTGGGAACAAGTGTTCGAGCACATCTTAACGAAATAAGCGTACTAGATTGAGTCAAAATCTCTCTATAATTCACTATAAACGTTATTAATATTTCATACTTCCAATTGAAGAAGTATTAAAAATCACATAATGGTACATTAAAGAGTAATTTACATCAATGTTTTACCTAACGATCCATTATCGATAAATACTTGTACCTCTTCAACGTAACTTTAACTGTAAATGTTGGTCATTCTGTTTTGTAACTTCACTTGTTTAACGATTGTAATGCATTAATAGACGTTGTTTTCTTAAAATACAAGTTTAGAAAATCTTCGAGCAGTTTAGTTACCACGTCATTTGAATGAGGACCAGATCGAAGCTGAAAAAATTCGGTCATTACATAAGTTTTTCAGTGAGAAATTTTTTGGAACCATCAGAGCAAAATGAATGAAACGCATACATGAATGGTTTGAATGGAATGTTCGACCCTGAGTTAAAATCAGTGAACAAACGACTTTTGGTTGCCGTGGAAACTGGTTTTGAACCGACTCGAGACAATCAAGATGATCTTGTGTAAATACTGGCCTGAGCTTTCGCCACATTGGTCACAGGTCATCCCGTTCTCAGTAATTCAAACAACCTGTAAATAAACTTAAGCACAAACCAGGACGTCTAAAATATTACCGTTTATCTTCACCGTACCCGCGAAAAAAGAAATCCAAATCTTGATTCAGGTTGCTCTCATTAAATAATGTGATGAAACTAGTAAACACACACTGGTTTGTAATACGAAATAGTTTCAGAGAAAGGAGCCGTAACGAGTCGAGGAATTCAGGTCAACACGTTATAAGAGAGGCCAATAAATCACGAGCCAGCGTTGGAACTTCTTTAACTGTGTACCTGATCGGAAGGAGCAAAGGGTAAAAGTACGTAAATGTCAGACGTACCTGAAAATTTTCCCACTCAGTGAAACTGTTTTTTCTCTCTCTCTCTCTCTCTCTCTCTCTCTCTCAAATCGTTCAGCAGAATGAGAAGGTTGATGTCAGACCCAATCATAGTAGATTGTTGGACCAAAAACATAAATCGTACTAAACCACCAGGGATTGGGTTATAAGACAAGACTCGTATTGCGATCTTATTGGAAGGATGAGAGTCAGTTTAATGACAAGCCTGCGTGGCTATACAGAAACTACAATATTATAAAGGTAGTTGTTACTCACTACCATATTGTTCATTCCAAATGAGAAAATAAATATTTGACGTTTTCCATATTTTTGAGTGTCCTTACTCTTCACTGTCGTCGCCAAGTAGACACAATGTCTTATTGACGAATATCTGTGCAGTTTCTCGAATTTATTTTTAACTACTTTATCAGTATTTAGATTTTTAAAATAACGGATTAATGCTTGAGTTCCAACCCACCACAGTCGTGCACAAATGCGGATACTTCTGATGCCTGACGATTGATGCTATGCAAATTACCTATGTTCCGAGCTACAAACTGTTTGCCACAATAGTAAATCTCAAAGCTATCTGCAATGTATAAAACCAAAGACACTTTCAATAAATGTCAACGAGCGATGTAAAAGTGTATAACTTCATACGCTCGGAGAATAACTTAATCATGTACCAGAATGATTTTGTTTCCAAATATAATAAAAAAAAATCTTTTTACGTTTCTATTTATTAGTTTAAAATTCTCATTACCAAATAAAGTGATCGAATCACATAATCGTCAAAAACAATTAATTAACACATTAATTGTAAATTAGGAAATATAAACAGTTTGAGAAATATATTCTTACGGCGGTAGAGAACACACAAACAATGTAGCCAGGTATTGTTGCCTTTGTCGGAAGAAGCAATGCGCGCTCAAAATTGCGAGACGGTAGTTCAGTTGGCTGGAAGGTTTGGTCAAGTACAGGTCGCATTAAAATATTGAGGAAAGAGTACACATTATGTTTTGGTAGAGTTGAGTCTGCATTTTGGTTCCTCAGCGATCGGGTGGTCGTAAAAGGACTTTTGGAACTTGGAGATTAAATACGTGGCGAGAGACGAGGACAAAAACGAAAGGCGAGAACCAGAATCGAAATAAACTTGCAGGAAAGCATAGACAAAACATTCACACAAGCTGAACTGCGAAGCCTGCTAAACACAACTGTTTTTGGTGCACATAGCCGAGCAGGAGTCAACCGAGCGAGGGAGAGACGAAGAGGAGGGTTCCTGGTTTCTGACTTTGATCTAAAAAAATACTAATTTTAGAATCAGTGAGTTTTAGTAGAAGCTGTGCAAAACCCCGTCATAGTGCTTCGTAAGTCAAAAGTATCCTGGAATGCTGCCGTGAGTACCAATATAAAATAAATAATTATGTAAAACCGGATTAAAAGATAGTCGTCAGATTTCGTTCTCCTCCTTTGATAAAAATTTGTTAAGTAGAATCCATCTTTTAGTATAATTTCGTCGACAAGTAAATTTCGTCTTTGTTAATTGACGAGTAAATCTTTTTATTGAAATTTGTGTTGATAAGATTTATAAATAAATGATTAGCCATTATCAAACCAAGTAATGACCTTGAGATAAATTCTATTTGTATAATTGTTTCAAGTATTGCCACAATAAATTCTTTTGTTTGTTAAATATTATTTTTTTATTCATTACAAACCTTTCGTTTAATTATTAAAATATTGACCCGAATTATTTAAAAAAATTAATTTAAAAAATCCAGTCATGTCCCCGAATGTGGTGATCCACGTAAAATAAGGGCCGTAAATCTGTCAGATTCGTATAGCAACAGCGCATCTCTTCAAACAGACCTGCCTCAACCATCCACATAATGACAAAGAAGAGACCATTGTAACGCGACGTTGAAAGACTCGTTACAAAATATGGTTGGGTGCCCCCTTTTCGAATCATAGTGCCATATAATATGAAAGACAGACAGGCTGGTCTCCGGCCCCCGAACTCCTGATGCGATGCAAATTGCTTTCACCTCGAGGCTACCGTTAGCTCTGCTAATAATAACCGCCAACCTGAGTCCCGCTCCTGAAACTACTTCCTGCAGAATCGGTTTCGCAAACGTCTCCGGCTCTCAAGAACGCACGTCTTCAGATTGACGACAGCAAGGAGAATAGGAAATCCATTCCTTGCGAGAGTTTCGGCATCGTTTTGGCGATTTACTCTTGTTAAGGATGACAAAAAAAACACGTTATGAATCATCAGGGAAAAAACCCTTGTTGGATGTGGAGAATATAAACACAAGGTGAAAAAAACAGGAAAAGTGTTATTTATTCACATTCTTTTATGCGATAACATTAAAAACTTTGACACACTTATAGACTCGACGAGGGAACGACAAGTAACTCTAATACGAAATTAAAAAACAATGTTTAAACAGAGAATTTTATTAACTTAGTAATTATTTTGTTACTGTTTGTGAATAAAAGAATTTAGTTGGCTTTTAATAACGTGAAAATGAAGTAGTAGCAATGACCACAGAGTCGTCTTCCTGTGGTGTAGGGGTCAGCGTGAATGCCTCGTATCACAGAGGTCCTGAATTCGAATCCCGACGAGGATGTTTGTTTGCGTGAGAGAAACTCTCGTCAAATCAGTTCTCCGACAAGGAAACATGAGTTCCCATACTGATTCGCTAATAACCAGAGCTATTGATGCAACTGTAAATAAATCAATATATTGTAGAGATTATAAATGTGTAATGAAATATTTTATTTAAATTGTTTCTTTAATTATTGGCTACGTAACTTCGAGGCCGAGCATTGTAAAGAACAGCATTTTTTGGCTCAAGAATGCAGAAACTATAATGGTTGCTACGAATTGTTGTCGAAAGAGCGTATATAATACGCTCAGAACTTTAGCACAGACCTTGGGCATACGGTAAGAGTTATCCTCTATTTCCATTGGAATAGTCGGCCAACTGCCTCCTAAACTGGTTGAGGCACGGAGAAGGCAATGCTGCGTCCCCACAGCAAACTCCTCTCTCGCTATCGGAAGGGCGTGGGTCAAGTACCCAATGCCCGATCTACATGATGCAGGTTTTTCTAGGGTTAGTCCTGCACTTCTTTCGGCGAATGCCGGGTAGGATCCTTAAAATATAGCCCGGGGGCCCTAGTTAACCCTTGGCTACCTTCCTCTACCCTTCCACATCCCCCCTTTCAAATCCCTTTCCTATGCTATAAGAGGGGAGTTGCCACTATACACCAAAAAAAAATAGCAGAGGAACAGTCAGTGAGCAGTGTGTGTTGTGAGTAACAGTCAGTGTCTGGAGGGTTTGACCCGTATGGTAGAAAGTCTGGGGTGGTCGAATTCAGGAAAGTATAAGCTGAATATATCAGCTTCTGTATTAAAGGAATTTTCCGCAACAAACTGAGTGTGATGATACGTTCGGTAGTAAAGTAGAAAGAGGCCCAAAGTGTTGGAAAGTGAGATAACAATAGCAATCAGTGTCCTGTCAATAAAAAGATTATTCTATGAAAATCAAAATAACCACCTGTGCAGCTCTGAACAGAAGGGTATGAAAAACGTAAATTTTGTAAACCGTTACGTAAATATCGTTCACAGTCAGATTTCTTGTCAGATTTTCTAGTTTTATCAGATTTATATAATTTTTGTTGTTAGAGTCTTTGTATAAACTTTCGTTATTGAAAATTTAATTCATTATTTTGCTTTTGTAACTTCGTGAAAATTGCAAATCACTGTCTTTATTAGAGGTCCTAAAAGCGGCCCTGAAATTTAGATTCTCATGTAAGCTGAGGCATTTACTTAAAAACATAAAATATAAAGTCAACGTAAATCAAAATTGTCAATTAAATAATCTTTGTTGTCTCTTTAAAATTTTGGTTTCATTTGAACGTGAATTTTCTTCCATTATTTTCTTCTAATTAAAAGGGTATATCACAATATATATAAAAAAATTATTACAGAGAATATCGTTAGTAAAACGATTAGCTGCAGCTATTAATTAAAATGTTTGTTTTTACTTGGAATTTGGCAAACTATGTCAACTGAGTTATACCTTGACCACGCGGAAATAAATATATGCAAAATCATAGAAATTCAGTTCGGTCGTTTCTGAGTCCGCCGAAAGGAACAGTCGTCATTTAGTGAGATAAAGAGAAAATAAAAAATTTAAAAATGTTAGTTTTCCCGACGTTTGCAAAAATAGAGGTTAAATGTAACCATCCACGCCCTAGGAATGGAAAGACAATCAACATTTGGCACAAGTTCCGGGTAATGTTAAACAAGCACGGATGCCGGTTTACAATACGGGTCAGATGCCAGTTGACGCTGTTTATTGACGTTAGTACATGTCACTGTTTGTTTATCTGCATTTAGCATTTACATGTTAGACAAACTAAGCTACGCGGGAAAGGTGACCTGCCATCTGCAGAAATGCCAATATTAGCCCTGCATGTTAGCATTATTCGTTTGTTCCGGATCCTGTCGGGTATTCTAAAAGTAGATTTTCAAATATAATCAAACAATTTACGGAAACAATGAAAAGCCTTCACGGCGCTATGAGAACAATCGCTTTCAAAGTTCAGTAAACCCGAACTAGATTACTATATTTTAAAGCTAGTTTGGTGAATGAATCTGCATGAATTAACAAAATTTATACTGACAATCACAGTTTGAGATTTCTTTTTCCTTTAATAGAATTATATTGGTGTGCAGGAGGAAGTTCAATTCCCTACGCTTTACCTGCTGTTTAATAGTACAACAGCGATTTACACCTTCGCTAAGTACCACCACACTCAAGTATGAATTGACTATGTCAGCAATCCTCTGATTTTATTTTGGTGTAGACAGGCTATGTATAGGGTAATCCACATAGTGGCAACTCCCCTCTTATAGCATAGGAAAGGGATTTGAAAGGGGGGATGCGGAAGGATGGAGGAAGGTAGCCAAGGGTTAACTACGCTCCCGGGCTATATGTTAAGGATCCTACCCGGCATTCGCCTAAAAGTAATGCAGGACAAACCCTAGAAAAACCTGCATCAGGTAGGTCGGGCATTGGGTACTTGTCCGATAGCGGGAGAGGAGTTTTCTGTGGGGACGCAACATTCCCTTCTCCGTGCCTCGACCAGTTTAGGAGGCAGCTGGCCGACTCTTCCAATGGGAATAGCGGACAACTCTTACCGTATGCCCAAGGTCTGTGACCCCGGAACATACACCTCTCAGAACAGGCCGAGGTGCCTCGGCTTGTGGGAACCTTAGTTCAAAAACGGAGAGGAAAAGGCATCCCCAAAGGTAGCCCCTTCGTATCTCCCCTACAAGGTTTTGTCTGCGAGAGAACATCCCTCGCAGGTATTGCCTGCGAGAGAATAGCTCTGATTCGGATATAAATTATTTAGCCTTAACAAGGCGATCTAAATGTAGAAAAAGAGAGGAACAACGTCGAGTGATTGTGGAGAATAAACTGAAATGGAATTACACGGTTAAATGTTTTAATTTGAGATAATAACGATGCTCGTAGGGTCAACTGTACAGGGAATGAACATTGCTAGTATAAACTGGAATATTAAATAACATTGGAGCAGTTTCAATTTTTTTTTTGGGTGTAGACAGGCTATGTATAGGTTAATCCACATAGTGGCAACTCCCCTCTTATAGCATAGGAAAGGGATTTGAAATGGGGAATGCGGAAGGGTAGAGGAAGGTAGCCAAGGGTTGACTAGGGCCCCCGGGCTATGGTTTAAGGATGCCACCCGGCATTCGCCTAAAGAAATGCAGGAAAAACCCTAGAAAAACCTGCATCAGGTAGGTAGTGCATTGGGTACTTGTCTCGCGCCCTTCCGATAGCGGGAGAGGAGTTTGACGTGGGGACGCAGCATTCCCTTCTCCGTGCTTCGACCAGTTTAGGAGGCAGCTGGCCGACTATTCCAGTAGGAATAGCGGACAACTCTTACCGTATGCCGAAGGTCTGCGACTCCGGAACATACACCTCTCAAAACAGGCCGAGGTGCCTTGGCATGTGGGAACCTTATTTAAAAAAAAACAGAGAGATGTGAAGGCATCCCCAAAGGTAGCCTTCGCCAGAGCTCTCTGGGAAGGTTCACCTGCGAGAGAATCCTCTCGCAGGCTTCCTTCCGCAGTTTCAATGTTCCCTGTGAACTAAAATAGGTCCATTGGATCCCTTCAGATGGCATCCTGTTGTGTTTTTTCTGACTGACCATTCTTGAGCAAGCCATTGTCAAATCATCAATTGATTGTGAAGACATTTTATTGCATCTTTGATCAGATATTTAAAAACAGTTTATTAATATTATTCTACTACATTAATATATTTTATGTAAAGTGACCGCTCTTTACTGATCAATTTACTGGATTCATAGAGTTTTGTGCTTCAATATTTCTTTAAGTGAATTTATACGTACCAAATCATCCAAATAATGTAAAAATTTTGTGACACAGAAAATACGTAGCGATACAAAGTCATTAACAAACAAAAGTTGTATTGAGGACGAAGAAAATAGTTCTGTAAACTCTAATGTGAGAACCTGAGTGAAAATTGCTCTTTCAGGCTTTGCCGAGGTAATTGTGATGGTCTCCATTTAAATTATGATTTGATCTTTCCTGGGTGTCATAATTGGAAAATAATGATGTAACGTTTTACAGACATGAAAAGGGGGCCATCGCATTCCAGAATGTTTAGATGATTTTAATGAACCATTTACCGTTATTGACCCACTTCTACAAAGATTGTTGAATGACTTTCTATTTACAATCTTTTGATTTGCTGCAAAAATAAAAATACAGAGGCTTTAAAGTGAGAGGAATTTCACGAGATAATGTTAGCAAACTTAGGAAGAAATATTTTAAGACCCTCAGAAACACTCAAATAGCGACAAGTTACAGGACTACTGATAAAATATTGCATCTCATATTAAAAACAGCGTATCCGAATATTGTTATATTGATGGAGAATAATAGTTTTGGGGGACATAGGCCTATATGGCGGATAAAAGTGTCAGAAAATGAGATAATGGGAGAAGTACAGTCTACCTTATTTTAATCTTACCTGGGGTTAGAGTTGTTTGGACGAATAAATGAACTCATGCGATCTATTTTATTTGTAGTACTGATGAGTAGTTGGGGCAATGGAACTTGCGTAGGTGTGATATATTATCTTCTGCGTCAACTTATCTTTATCACTGACGCGCTGCGCTTGCAATTAATGAATACAGGGTCGATTATCGATAAAAAAAATACACACCCCATGCATTTTTTATTAATTTTAATCTCTAGCCCTAATGAAGACAAAGTTATTCGATTGTTTGCTATGAATATCGGAAAAAGCAAGGAACTGATAAAGTAAATTTATGTAGTGGGAGTAAAATGAACGAAATATTCGTAAATTATCAATCATAACTCTGACAAAAGCGATATTAAATTATATGAAAAATTAAAATAGTTGTGTAATATTAGAGATGTGCATCCCGTGAGAAACATGAAATAATGATATATATAAATATATATTCAGACTGTTGAAAAGACTAATAAATAAATAAACATCAGCCAATTTTAAGTCAGAAAAAACAATTTGTTAATGTAAAATTAAACAGCATTTCGTCATTTATTTGGCTTATTTTATCTCATATTAAGTAACATATTGGTAATTTAATTAAAGTCAAGAATATTCTTTTACTTAATTCATGACCCCTTAAATTTATCAATAATTCATATTAAATAATGTCAAATATAACAATAACAATTTACATGTTAAAATTGGCAACAAAAAAATTATTAATGTAAAATTAAACAGCGTTTCGTCACTTATTTGGATTATTTTATCTCTTATTAAGTAACATAATTTAATTTAAGTCAAGAATATTCTTTTACTTAATTCATATCCCCTTAAATTTATCAATAATTCATATTAAATAATTTAAAATATAACAGTAACAATTTACATGTTAAAATTGGAACAAAAAAAATGTATTTTCATAGTTTTATCTTATATTGCTTGCATACAACACAACTTTACTGTTAGAAAAGTATGGTGTCAAAATTATTTTTTAAGGCTCTTTAATATTTTAACACAGTAAAAAATATTAAGGACAACAATCAAAATTTAGATAAGCATAATGTAATTTATAAAATTAATTGTTTGGATTGTCAAGTCACATATAGAGGCCAAACAAAGCGCTCATTAAAAACTAGGTTAAAAGAACATAACAATAATATAAATAATAGTATTCAAAATTATTCTGTTTTGTCTAAACATAATTATTTAAATAATAACAAATTAGGTTGGTGTAATGTATCGTTTTGTCGATGAAACGCGACTACTTTTCGAGTATAGATTAATGAGTGAAATGCTATACATTAGATCCTATAAAACAGCTATTAATATAAAAAATTATACTAACAAATTTGAATAAAATTTATAATAGTTTGCTTTTTTATGGTTAGTGTATATATTGTTATAAGTTCTGAACTGTTTCCATTGTAAACCGCACCCAACAATGTAAATTGATTTTTACTGGTCGTTCACGTTTTAAATTGTACATAAGGCCACGGCAGTCTATCAAAATTTTGTAAGTCCACATTTTCTGCCAAAAGTTTCGTAAAAATGTTATTCTAATCATTATAATTGTTTTGATCTTTTTGTAGTTTTAAACTTGAACCTGAAGAGGTCGCAAAATGAGCGACGAAACGTTGTTTGATTTTAAATTAGTAAATTATTTTTTCTGACTTAAAATTGGCAGAGGTTTATTTATTTATTAGAAATCTTCGGAAATTATCGATAATAATTTGGAAAAAAGCGACATTAAATTATATGAAAAATTAAACTAGATATGTAATATTCGAGATGTGCCTCCAGTGTACGCAAACAATAGATGAAGTGTGCCGATTGTTGTTCATTGTAAAGTACCTGTTTCTCCAAATTGCAAATGGTGGTTATTTCAACAATTTCAAACCTATATAGGTACAGAAAAAATTGTATTTCAGTTTTTCTCTCTCTACAAATTACTCGTCAAGAGTGTCTCATTTTCCATCAGAGAAAAATCCTGCGAGAGGATTCTCTCGCAGGTAACCTGCGAGGGATATTCTCTCGCAGGCTGAACCTTTTAAGAGAGATACGAAGGGGCTACCTTAGGGTATGCCTTTTCCTCTCCGTTTTTGAACTAAGGTTCCCACAAGCCGACGCACCTCGGCCTGTTCTGAGGTGTGTATGTTCCAGGGTCACAGACCTTGGGCATACGGTAAGAGTTGTTCGCTATCCCCATTGGAATAGTCGGCCAGCTGCCTCCTAAACTGGTCGAGGCACGGAAAAGGGAATGCTGCGTCCCCACAGCAAACTCCTCTCCCGCTATCGGAAGGGCGTGGGACAAGTACCCAATGCCCGACCTACCTGATGCAGGTTTTTTTAGGGTTTTTCCTGCATTTCTTTAGGTGAATGCCAGGTAGGATCCTTAAAATATAGCCCGGGGGCCCTTGTTAACCCTTGGCTACCTTCCTCTACCCTTCCGCATCCCCCCTTTCAAATACCTCCCTATGCTATTAAAGGGGAGTTGCCCAACGTGGATTACCCTCATGTAGCCTGTTGCCCTAAAAAAAATCATTTTCTATCAGGCCCGTGAGGTAGATCTTCTCAGGAATGCTGTATTAAAAAAAACTACGCAAAATGTACGTAAATGTAAATAAATTAAAATAAGATTTTTAATTGTGTGCAATTCACGCACAATATTGTCCACATTTGAAAAATATCTGGGACCACTTCTGACGTCAAGTAATAAATTTCCAATAAAAAAATGAGATCAACTTGGAACTATCATACATACAGAATGGAAATTGGAACTTAACACATCTCTCGTTTAATACAAACAACACTCAAACATGGCAAAACCTCCAAAAACAGAATTAATTGAAAAGTAATTATTTTTTGGGAGGCCATTCTTTGGTAAATATACTATTGGAGGATTGTCTTAGATAATACTGGGGCAAGATAGTGTCTTATACTGCCATTTAATTATTACCGTTGCCAGTTCGTCAATGTAGGACAGAAATCTAGGGAAGAAAATATTATTATTTTAAAGAAATTACAACGCGTGTCAGATTCAAGTTAAACTTCAAATTGAAGACAGATTCATCCCGAAAAAAATTAAATAACACTGTCGAGTTTCGGAAAAGTACCTTAGAGAATACTGATCTGACCCAATCGGATTGAGATACCATGAGTACTGAAATGATCTTACCCCACGCGCATTTTCTACCTAAATCAGGTTTAACTGGAATGAAGCAAAACTTATGGAAACAATAATGTTGTGTAAGATTATCTTGGATATTGCTGAGGATCACAACATTAATTCAAAGCTTATTTGTCGGCATCGGATGTATTTGTCACAAACGAGTCACAGAACTGTTATTTATAGCGGTACTGAATAAGTTCTTTGTGTTGAGTGAGTTGAGAGGTTGAAAAGCTCTCCGGAGCTGATCACCATTTAGGGAAAGAGCTATTAGCTAGCGGCCTGACAGGTTTAGCATAGCAACCAGGATTTACAACTGAACAAGCTCTTCAGAACCGAGTGGAAATCTCGAGCCGATATAAATGACGGAACGCCATTGTTTAATTCGGGGTAAAAAGGAAATGATGCACAGGCGTTGAGCACAGGACCACGCTCTCTCCTTAAAAAGGAGCCTGAGTAATTCTATTCACCTTTTTTCAAGATCACTTTTGATGCATTAGTTCAGGACCAGGCCGCCTTTGTCAGAGAACAGGAATGAAGTTCTTCAAATTCTGATCGATTTCCAACGTATCGTAGTTGCGTGTTGTGTAGTCTGCTTTTAAAACATAAAAGTAAATAGATAATAATTAACTGATAAATATATTTAATTTATTTGACTTAATTATTAACTGCCAAACGAGGAAAGCTAAAATTTCCTGAGAAAAAGAAACATACAACTCAAAATCGTTCGTGGAAGTTGACAATTATGGAGTCACGTCTGCGCTTAACCGTAGTTGCAAGGTTGAACATTGCATACATAATTACACGTCGATAGGAATGAGGGAATTCTGCACTACAAGCTTCATGAATATTTTATCTAAGTAGATGTCAGCTTTGAACTCAAGCCGAACGTGGAACACATTTCTCCTTTTTTAGACAACTGTATGAGTCTATCGAGTACTTGAAAACAAAACGGTTTCTTACCGACTCTGGTAATCTAATAAATTACGACAATTTAAAACGAGATTGCAAACCCAGACGCATTATGTTCTCAGAAATGCTGAATACTTACAATTTCTTTCTAGGATATGTTCCGAAACGAGAAGCTTTGTCCGCGACATTTCCTCAGCACTTAACTGAAGGAATAAAAAAAAATTGATGTAAATATTCACTATTTGCTGCTTGGTAGAGAACGTAATACATTACGCCACTTTATATATTTGTGTCACCACCTTCCACGTTCATTTCGTATAAGTCATAGAATTATGACAAAAAAAATTAGATTTGGTCTCGACTGGAAAACCTTAACGAATTGCATCATTTAAATAGTACACAATGCAATCACTTGTCATAAAACTAAATACTGTCATGTAAATTACGTTTTATTTTTAACGCATGTCAACAAAACGTTTCCAATATCAAAACAAACATTTCTTTCAGTCAGAAGCTTGAAAAAGTGTACAAATATGCACTTTTGTGTTGTTAATTAAACATTTTATCATTAATAATTTTTTTGAATTATAAAAATTGGTCTTTAAATATGTCTGTTAAATACTGTCAATATAATTTTATTTAAATATAACCACGTCTCTAAATTTTTGGTATTATTTGTAAACAGATAAAAAGTTCTATTTAAGGAAAGTTCATTCATTTAGAGAATGAGTATTTCTAGCCCTCGAAAAATAATTCTGGCTTGAAAATTTTTATATGGTGGCAATACAATATTTTGAGTTCTTTTGGTGTTTACTTAAATACAATCGTACATGTATTCGCTTCAGGTCATTAAACTACTATTTTTACTGAGTTAATGATGAATTTTAATTTAGTATTAAACAGTAGTAGAAGAGATTTTCTTGCAAATTAATGAGTTTATTTGTCTGATTTTTGCATAATTTTACGGTTTTACATTTAAATTTCAAATTTATATAATTTTTCTTAAATAGATATATATTAATTTTTTATTTTAAAATAATGTTCATTATCAATTATTTGTGATTTAACACGTGTAAGTTGATTACAGTACATACCCGGTCAACCGAACTAACCGCACCGGATAACAGTTTTTTTTTTCAGCCGTGAACATCTAATTCAACAGTATTTAGTATAGAAAATTACTGTACATATTTTTGGAAAATTTTGAAGGTCAAAATAATTCAAAAATCTCTTTGCACGCTGTACTTATGGTCTTCATTCAAGTTAAAATTTCATTTTTAGGATTACATTTGTACCATTTGAATTACACCTTCAAAAAACTCAGTAATTTTCCGTATTAATTTTTGCAATAGCGATTTTCAAATGTGTTTCGGATAACCCGGGTTTCGGTTGACCCGAATTCTGTTAACCGGGATTGAACAGTACATTATATATATTGTAATATACAAATAAATAAAATAATAAATATACTACCACGTTACAGAAAAATTATGTAGTATCCAAATTAATGAAAGGAAAAGATATTTTATAGGATTTATCCTTCAATTAATTTTTTAAAAAAGATAACAAAAAAATATTTATTACAAATTTCGATTTCCTTCAATTTTTTGTAGAATATTTAATTTTTTTACCGAATTTTTCAGCTTTAATGATACTCATAACCTCTGAGCCACTTACTGGATCTCTAATAATGATAGTAATTTGAAATTTTCACCGAAAGAAATACAAATTAAATTTTTCAATAACAAATTGTAAAAGGAATCTAACAAAAAAACTAGATAAATCTGACGGTATATTTACATAAAAGTTTACAAAACACGTTTTCTACATACCACTTTATTTAGCGCTGCTCTGGCACCGTATTGTGCACTCCACAGTTATTTTATTATAAAGAAAATATTAAATAACAGGCTATAACAATGATTTCTATAACGTTACACCACAAAATTCCGGCGTCTCTCAACAACTTTTCACAAAATTTACGTCGTCCTATTTTTTTTTAGTTTCAAGATTAGCTTCTCAAAACATTATCGTTTGCAAAAAATGAAAAAAAAATTACATCTGATTGAAAATAATGAATACGAGCGATAGCCAATTCAGACAAAAAGGTAATATAAATACCACACAACGTTTCAGGGATCATTGTCCCTTTCGACAGGTGCTAAGAAGAGCCTAGAGAAAACACAACTGCACTGGTCAGTTGTATTATTCATTATCGTTTGTACTCTAAACCAGACTCGTACTCAATGACCAACCCAGGCCAGCATCTCAAAACAGACTCCTTAATCAACTTTATTATTTGAGCATCCAAAACACGTCGGTGAAGCTCACAAACCACTCAGACCCGCCATGACCACACTGGTCAGGCTCCAAAAACACACTCATCGGGCTCCCACAACATACTGTCTGTTTCCGCCAATTCTTTTTGGGGTGTAGACAGGCTATGTATAGGTTAATCCACATAGTGGCATCTCCCCTCTTATAGAATAGGAAAGGGATTTGAAAGGGGGGATGCGGAAGAGTGAAGGAAGGTAGCCAAGGGTTAACTAGGGCCCCGGGCTATGGTTTAAGGATCCTACCCGGCATTCGCCTAAAGTAAATGCAGGACAAACCCTACAAAAACCTGCATCAGGTAGGTCGGGCATTTGGTACTTGTCCCACGCCCTTCCGATAGCGGGAGAGGAGTTTTCTATGGGGACGCAGCTTTCCCGTCTCCGTGCCTCGACCAGTTTAGGAGGCAGCTGGCCGACTATTCCAATGGGAATAGCGGACAACTCTTACTGTATGTCCAAGGTCTTTGACCCCGGAACATACACCTCTCAGAACAGGCCGAGGTGCCTCTGCTTGTGGAAACCTTAGCTCAAAAACGGAGAAGAAAAGGCATCCCATAAGGTAGCCGTTTCCGCCAAAGTTCTGTACGCATTATATACGCTTTTCCGACAATAATTGCGTAGAAACATTTTCAGTTTCTCCATTCTTGCGTCAAACAATGCTCCGGCCTCAATAATTACGCCGACAATAATATTAAATAAAACGTACATTACAAATTGTTGATCTTTACAATATTGACTCGACCTCAATTTAATGCAATGGAATAAATAAATAAATATTAACTCGAAAATATTTTAAACAAGAACGAAAGCATACTTCCTTCTGCCTTTAATTCTCATCTCCTCCATCTAATTAAGAAATTATAATTATGTGAGATGTACAAAATTCTCGGACTAATATTAACAACCGAGACGTCACTAAGATTGTAAACTTATGAAACACTTCCATTTTTCTTATATTGAGTAATATTCTAGTATCTGTCTGATTGTCTCGGGGGAGCAGTGGAAACCCAAAACAGGATGAGTGAATGTGTCCCCAATGCTCTTTATTAAGACTCCCGCGTCACCACGTCGTTAAGAAAATAGCTGGGGAAAAAATGTAAGGTAAGGTCCAATACCTTCTGAGGTCTCGGATGCAATGGGATGCTTTACTAGAAGGCCATTGAGAACAAGCTAATGGTTACTGCATAAACTGCTCGAGGAAGCTGCATTATGAAGCACAGACTGAACTACACGCTGTAAGACTGTGTCCACTTCCAAGAAATGTGCATTTGATCTCCATAACTATTACTCGAGAAAAACGATGCGCGTGTGTTACGTACTTGTTGCCGCGGACTAACAGTTAATAAATAAGCATGTCGTTGCTGCAAGCACAGACCCCCACCCAGGTACATAAAACAGCACTGCCACGAATAAAACGGTTACAGCGGTTAGTTACGACCGTTTTAATTGCGACGCTGAGGCGACAACAGCGAAATGTTCGTTTTTGATGCAACTAACATTCGAAGAATAACTAATGACTCATTACGTTCTACAGCTGAATTCTCATCCGGACAGCTATTTGTAGTTATCTTGAAGAAACCGAATGTCAAACTTCGTGAAGTATACTAATCTACGTTTAGTTATTTAGTACGTATTTATCCAAATTATCCTATGAATGTTTTCAGTTTTTTTTAGGGCAACAGGCTACATGAGGGTAATCCACGTTGGGCAACTCCCCTTTAATAGCATAGGAATTGATTTGAAAGAGGGATGCGGAAGGGTAGAGGAAGGTAGCCAAGGGTTAACTAGGGCCCCCGGGCTATATTTTAAGGATCCTGCCTGGCATTCGCCTAAAGAAATGCAGGGAAAACCCTAGAAAAACCTGCATCAGGTAGGTCGGGCATTTGGTACTTGTCCCACGCCCTTCCGACAGCGGGAGAGGAGTATGCTGTGGGGACGCAGCATTCCCTTCTCCGTGCCTCGACCAGTTTAGGAGGCAGCAGGCCGACTATTCCAATGGGAATAGCGGACAACTCTTACCGTATGCCCAAGGTCTATGACCCCGGAACATACACCTCTCAGAACAGGCCGAGACGCCTTAGTTCAAAAACGGAGTGGAAAAGGCATCCCCAAAGGTATCCCCTTCGTATCTCTCCTACAAGGTTTTGTCTGCGAGAGAACATCCCTCGCAGGTTACCTGCGAGAGAATCCTCTCACAGGCTCTTCCTTAACGTTTTCCGGACAGGTTTGCAATTTTTACTGAAATCATTCTTTATTCCAAAAACGAGCAAAAGTGTATAATTTATTTGATAAAGGTATTCATTTATCTATTTTGTTAATAAAATTCCTAAAAAAATAAATTAAATTTAACCATACATTTGAATGATGAGTTCTTGTTTCGTGGTTTTTATCAAACAATTTCTCAAATAGGCTTAACAAAATTAAATCATCTTGTGAATTAGCTACCAGAAAAAAACTTTTATCATTAAATGAACACAATTAACATTAAAAAATTTACGTCGGATTGAAAATAATTTTCAAGAAAGTTAGCCAATTCTCTGTGAAGACAAGTAACACAAGTAATTAACGACTCGTATGTCAGATTCTTCCATTTTTAAAGATCATACAGTTTAAACTAGTCGAATTATTCAAATATTATTTATACGCGTATTACAGTTTATGACCAGTTTCAGAACGTTTATTTAATAAATTTAAAAATAACGTTTTTGTACGTTATTTATGTTTTTACATCTGTTTTTCAACTGTCTGAAACTGGCCATACACTGCATTATTGAATGGTTATGTATTTGATAAAGTTATTGAATCATTCACCTACAATTAAGATAAAAATGGGAAATAAATTAAGCATGGCGGTATAAGACATATTTTCATGTCTGTTTTATTGGTTTCTCAACATAATGTTAATATTTTTGTTCAAGGTCTTTTGAAATTTTTACAGAAATGTTGGAATATTTTTTTTCACTTGACACACCTAATAATTATAATCATTACATTAAGGTACAATGCGTGGAAAAATATTTTTCTGAACTGTAATTAATTAAATTTTCTTATTAAATTTTACTAAATTTTTAATACATAAAATGAGGCATGAAATTAAAATTCACGTTGAAAATACAGTCCAGTATCTGGACGGGAAGGAATAGGATCCGTCTCCAGTTGTTTTGCTCAAAACGACCGGGAAGGAATCAGGCGATCATTATGGCCCAATGTAATAGGTGGATTTGAAGGCACTGAACGCCACTAAGTTGCGTTCGCACTGTCCTTAAGTCGATCCTTTTCCGTAACCTGCACATCCCGAACAGATTAGTATTGTATATATATATATATATATATATATATATATATATATCATCTGTTAATTTACTATAATTTAATATAATAATTATTGATTAAAACCACCGCACGCTTTGACTTTAAAGGTCTCACTTACAAAATTTTCTTTTAATTGACATTTTGTATAAAGATGTTTATTTTGTACTGAGTGTTTACGCCTGAAAACGAAAAGTAATCGAGACTCTGAAGCCAATTATGATTTTTCATTCATTTTCGCAGATCTTCTAAGTACTTGAGACTATCAGGAGGCTTTCTTAACTCTGGCACTAATATTCGTCTCCATTTCTCAGACTTCATTTGAGAAGCTATTTGTTACAAACAAATATTCAAGCCTGACGTATGCTGATCGCAGTAACCCGAGCTTACCCGACCGCTAAACCACGTAACAGAATTCACAACAAGTACCTGAACAGAATATAAAAGCAAGAGAAGTGTTCTGAATAATTTTTTTGTTTATTTCAGGGAGGACTATTATTTAGTGGACTACATATTAATTTCGTTATACTTCAAATCTTTCTTTGTTGTGTATCTGCCATCAAATGTGTATTTATTTTCAGTTAATTCATTGCAACGTTTGTATTGGATAAAAATGAGATATTTAATTAAAATAATATTAAATTAGTATCGATATGGGCTACATATGGCTCCGTTTTGGAGTCATTCACTCTCCTTAACGCATCTGTAAAAACGCAAAGCCAAATTTATGGGTTGTATTACCGCTGTAAAAAAATATTGAACCTTAAGAATTTTTTATCGTCTATAAACTCCTGTGAACCCATATATCAACGATCGTGTCCCCATATGGAGTAAACGTTGATCTGTGCGTCACTCTCCATACGGCGAGTACGTGTAGACAAATACAATTCTGAAACGGATTTGAATTCAGAGTAATATTACGTAAAACAACTGTAAAAACATAAGAGATTATATATAATGTCCCCTCGACCCCCATTTCGCTTTATGATGCAACGTGTACTCTACAAGATGTTCAAAAACGCATATTTGTTGACATATACGTACCTTGAAACAGGATTTATTGGAAAGATTTTCATATAAACCCAGATTTTAAGTTTAATTAAGCTTCGGGGAGAAATTGAATCAATACCCCAGCATCTCTAGACAAGCGTGAAACCACGTGGTCCTCGTTTATGGCAAAGTATTTTTAGAAGAGTAAAATGACCTTATAGCCAGGATAACAAATTGAAAATGTGCCACAAAATTAAATATTTAGTTTCTGTAAGCGACTAACAAGCACAGATATTAGAAATACAAAAAAATAAAAAACGTTTGTCGTACATAAAACTACCTCCGAGCTGGAAAGTGAGAGATATTTTAGAAACTGAGCAGGTAGTCGGCTTAAGAAAAACTTTGGCATCTCTGTCAATTAGCGTCTGTTAGGGAAAGGAATTTCTACAGAAGCAACCCTCAACATCTAAGATTTTCCTGAAACGACTATCAAAGAATGTGGTGATACACTGAAGGAGAATTCACTTACAGAGGTACTTTGATTTTTTATAAAAAAAAAAATATATGTGATAGACGAAACCGAATCGTCGAACTGGAATATTTGATAAACGGAGAAACGTTACAAACGCGTTTCTTGATAATTAACTATACTGTATTATATTTTAAAAATTAAACATTAAAATTATTTAGGTCATTAAAATTCAATAATATTAATTACCGTCGAGAATCGTAAACATTTTTTATGGATCATTTAAAAAAAAATCAGAAAAAAATTTCTCCCGGAGTACTATTGGTATTTTACACTAATTTTTGTTATCGTACATATTTTCAGAGAAATACTGCTACAAATACCGCGACACATTTCCATTTAAATAAGATATACTATTTTGCTTCAATTGTATTACACTATATATAGGCCTATTATTTAAAAGTAGTTGTAAATCCATTACATACAATTAAAATATTTTCGGAGAAGGATTATTTTCATAATAATGATGAAATAGAACTCAATAAATCATAGATTGAGATATGTGAGATATTTTCTACTTTTCAAACCTTCAAAAATCATAAGCGAACATATTAAATGTAAGACCTGCGTAATGTATTCAAACTGTGGGATTCTTGAACTTGTTGCGTTTTGTTCACATTTGTACAGCTTTGCCACATATTCATATACGGTCCTTCTTTTATCTGCGGTCAAGCACCTCGTAAGCTGACCACTTGTCCTTATTGAAACGAGTTCCTTTAAGTATCGATAGTTGCACACATGTACAACATCAATTATCTGTCGAGGGTGTGGTCACGACCTTCATTTGACCTTCGAGTGCACTCGCTGCAGAGCCAGTACTATGTTATTATGACGTCTTTTCTGTACAGAGACATTTTCCGGTAAATACGGTTTGTTATTATCCATTTTATAATAGAAACATTCCTGAAAAATCAACCGATTCTATAAAGAGACTCTGTATTCCATTACCAAAAGTACAGACAAGAAAATACTATATAACTTGATTTTGAATACGGTAGTTCATCCAATTACGAATAGAACTTTTCAAATGCTCCTGAAGATGAATATTACGATTTTATTGAAGAAAATCGGTAGTGAAAATGAAAATAATTTACACTCATCGATTTTCGGGCCAAATTAATTTAGAAAGCAACAACACTTCATTGTAATTACAATTTAATTACATAACTCATTGATAAAGACACAAATATATTTAAATTTGTTGAACTTATTTGAAATATATTTAAAAATTAAATAAATATAAATAATAACGATTTTTAATATGAAGCTGGAACTTTAAATTTTTGCGACGGTAATTGAAAACTTTCTGTAATTAATTTTTGTTTTTAAATTGGCACTGGAAAATTTCAATACAAAACACATAACAAAACGCCAAGCTCAATGGACGTGAATTGAGTCAGAAATTATACATCAACTGTGTTATAGGATGAACTATTGTAATTAATAGTAATGGTATTTTAATTTAGCATATATATATTTTTATCAAAATAACACATTTTAGATTTAAAATAACCCCACAATTTTTTAATATAATATTTATTCTCACAAATTCATCAATTAAATAGAGGGAGTATTGAAATGTATTTAGTTCGTGTTTAACTTCATGTTATTAATTTACAAAATATGTGTTCAGCGTGTGAATTGAATGAATAATTAGATGCAAATAATATTACCATGTCCAAATTTTTATACTATTTATTTTCTGAAATGTTGCACATCCAGGCCGACGATCATGATATTTTCTCCGGAACGCAAAAAAAAAAAGGTCCATTGAATGTTTTGAAGCAGACAAGGGGAAGTGAGTTCATGTTTTACCTGTGAAGATGTCTTTTAAATCAATCGACCTGTGCATCAATAAATACGGGGAATGTAATGTGCTGAACGAGTCTACGCCAGACGAATTTCTTTTTGCCTCATTGCTCGGGCAAAATACAGGGGAAATCCAGTTTTGCAAGTTGCGAGGTAATGATGGATTTTCGTCCCGTGCTTGTAAGCTGTCGCTGAGGCCTCATACTAGTTCTGCAAGTTTCGTGAGACAGCAGGAGTCAAACCCACGATCCCCGACTCTCAAGGCTAACAACCCGACCAGCAGGTGTCGTGTCCCCCAGCGCAATGCAACATAACTCACAATATAGGGAGTGCTCGTTAAGATAAACTGAACACTCTTCGCCATAATAACAGAGCCGATAATTATACTAAACACGTAACTCAGACGGTGAGAGAAACGCATTTCTCGCCATGAAGAGAACAAAAATAAACTGGCTTAAAACTATTATTTAGCGAATTTCGGGTTTCGTGCGACCTTCTCGGACGTGCCTCCGTTTAAAAATAAGAAAACACTTTTAAATGACTTTATCTTACAAATAATTATATATATATATCACTAAATCAACTGGTATTAATTTATCATTAGCCAAACAATTTATTTTTGTACATTAATTTAAAAGAAAATAGAAATAAAACATACTCCATTGATGAATTATACTGGTTCATAATGATATAAATCTATAAAAACCGTATACAGTATCAGTATAAAATTATTTATTATATTGTAGGAGCTTTCGACGTTCTCTTCATCATCAAAAAATTATTTATATGTTACCATGATGTTGACAGCATTTGTTATATACATAAGTTACATAACTTGAATATATCACGAAATAGAACTATTTGATATACAGTTTTTATTGACTTTATTAAAAATACTTTATATTAGAATAAATTCTTCTCAAGCTACTAACCAAGTAAACAATTGTATTCGCGACGTTTCGATGTATAATGAAAAAACAAAAAAAACGTCGCAAATAAAATGGTTTATTCCCGACGTTTCGATGACGTTCGCTGCCATCGTCTTCTAGAAGATGGATGTGAATGTCATGGAAATGTCGCGAATACAATTATTTACTCGGTTAGAAACCCGAGAATACTTCATGCATTCTCTACCCCGAGAAAGACCACATTCATTATTACCTTATATTTAAATGACTTAATTGAAATATAAATTAATTAAGTAGTTACAATTTTCAGAAATACATTTTAATAAAATCAAAATTGGCAGAACGCGTCGAACCTTTTTGGAACCTCTTTAGGAGAAAATTACATATATTAAAATCATTTATTTTATTAAATATAAATACATTAAAAAATTTTCGTGATAATTTTAATTATATTTCAATAAATAAATTATATTCAGGGTTGTACAAATTTTATATTTCCACCTGAATAAGTTTCTAAAAGTAAAGATACGTCATGCCAATATTTATTTTATTAATATGCTTTAATTTTGTAATATATATGAAGAATTTGGTTCATTTAATTATCATCCACATTTGCCTAACAATTAACTACCAAGAACAGATAAATTGGGGGCGCTAATTATAATGGTTTAAATTCATAACTAGTGCGTAATATTTCAGATTCATAAATTAATAATGTACAAATCTAGGGGATTTGAAATACAATTTGTCTTCATTCTGTATTCTGTTCGGCTTCACCACATCACTTCTAGCTACATTATTAATTTGTGCTAAAATTTTCAGTGTGGTTAACCAGCATCTGCTGGGACGTTTCCTGTTTTTCACTTTTTCCAATCACGAAAATCAATATCTGAATTTCATTTGATAATTTAAAATCGGATAAATTCTATTTGTTAACCTTCATTAAAGTAAGACCAAAGAATTTTTTTTCTTTAGGAACTTATCTCGAACACGGAATCCAATTTATCTAATCTGATCCTTGCTGTTTCCAAATATTGGATTTGCCAAAGAATTGAATCATTGTAACGTCCACAGATAAACCTAAATACTGTGTCACTAAGCTATTCAGCTTTAATAATAGTTTTAAGAGAAATAAATAGAAATGACCAACTGCTTAATAAGTACTTCTTGAAATCAAATTAATGTATTTTTTAGTTATCACATAATAGTTTATATTATGTATTATCCTAGGCTCGTTAAAATTACAAAACGTGTAGTTTCTCTGATCTAAGAAGATAATATTTTCTGTTCCGAATAAGTGATCGGCTAACGTTTTTGAAAATAAATTTGGATTATTATCTTTTTTAAAGAAAGAATTAAGTTTAAATAATAATAAGACTTAAATAAAAATTAATTACGCTACTTCCGCACTGTTTATTCCTCTTATTGATTAAAATGCAAAACCGTCATGAACAACATAGCGCCTTTAGAATTTTTTACTCTCAATTTTTAACTGATTTTCTCCACTCGTATAAATGAACGTTTATGATCCAAAGTGACGAAATCGTACATTATTTTCAATTTTAAACTATTTAACGCTTCCAGTTTTTAAATATTTGCATCAGTTTATTTGTATATTCCAACTCGTCTTCCGCTTCCATGCAATACTGTTCCATAAAAATAAATAAATCAACACACAAAATATCTCAATTAAACAAGCATTTACAAGTATATTTTTTGTAAGCAAAGAGTAGCAGTCAAATTAACAAACAAATAATTATACAGCCAACGAGACGAAATATATTTCTGCAAACGTATACAGTTATTTTATATTTTCAGAAATGAACACTTAGTAAATTATTTTTAAGTGTTCTGCTTACCGCCAGATCCTTGAAATTGGCCAGTAAATTTCGTTCCCCGACCTACCCTATCCTTAGCTTCTTCCTTAATCACCTTAATCTTCCTTAATATATTGTTTAAATCTTTAACACGCGTAGCTGATTCAGTCGTCTTCCACGATCTGTGTCCGATACTATCGTGCAGAAAACATTTAACTCCGTATTATGCTTTCTTATCGAGTTTGCCTTTCTATTAAAACTGTCGCTTGTCATTTACTATGATTAAAACCTCTTAATTTTTCACAATTTCTGTCCACTTATTTTTCCTATTCTTCTACAAAACCACATTTCAAAATTTCCAAGTATTTCCGCTCGCTCTTTCTTGATGTCCATGTTTTTGAACCACATATTGCACTGCTCCAGATGAAGTATTTTACCAGGCTATTCAAAATTTCAGATTAAATTTACTTGCCCGTAGAGCTATTTTATGCTGTCTTTGACATTTATATAACAGGAAAATGCGAGTATAAACAAACAAATACTTAAATTACGCCGAATTATATGAATTACTGTACAAAAATTGAATGGAATACTACTAACAGCGATAAATATTCTTATTAAAAGCACAAGAAAATATTTAAGTGACCATTTTTCCCATCTATTAATTAAAAATAAATAAAGACTCGAGAATCATTAATTTCTGTACGAGATACAGTTGCTCCTCTACAAAATTATTCATTTATATAAGAACACCTTTGTAAGTGATGACCGGGTTGTGGTATATATTCTAATAATAACCCACAGGTGTGTATATTTAAATATCACGTAACCGGTATAAACACTTGTCTGAAGGCTTGACTCATTACATCCCTGCCAACCGAGATGATAGGTTAAGACAAGATAATCGCGCAATTACTCCGGCAGGCCGATCGTTTTTGTGAGAAACAAAGAAATCAAACCTGATACAGAGTCGGTTATTAGCTGCGATCTACATTCTGGTGTGAATCATAATTCACGTCACAGCCGCCCAAGTCTCTCCGCATCGCGAAATTACTAAATCTGCTCGTACTGGTCAGCGATGAAACGTCGCACTTTTCTTTTCATCCGCTAATGCTTGTGGAACATTAATTTTATTTTTTATTCTGCAATTTACATGATGTATTTATGAAGAAAATATTTTGTTTAATTTAAATACACGAAGAAACTAAAAAAAGATATAGAGTAATTCTCACTACGTGGTGTTACTTCTGAAAAAACATTGTAAATGATGTCGTTTAAAATTCATTTACTCATTTAAATATTATTTCCTTTTTAAAAGAGTTTATGAAACCGTGGAAATGGACATCTATAGTAAGATAATACATACATTATCTTTCTGCATAATTCGTTACATATGTCCTTTTAAACTACAGATATGATGAGTTTTTGCAGTTTATCAATGTTTAAAAAAATGTAAATTTATATACATTCCTGAGATAGCCTGCGAGAGGATTCTCTCGCAGGTAACCTGCGAGGGATGTTCTCTCGCAGGCAGAACCTTTTGAGGAGAGATACGAAGGGGCTACCTTTGGGTATGCCTTTTCCTCTCCGTTTTTGAACTAAGGTTCCCACAAGCCGAGGCACCTCGGCCTGTTTTATGAGGTGTATGTTCCGGGGTCACAGACCTTGGGCATAC
The DNA here is from genome assembly GCA_037074705.1 of Zhengitettix transpicula. Classification (NCBI taxonomy): domain Eukaryota; kingdom Metazoa; phylum Arthropoda; class Insecta; order Orthoptera; family Tetrigidae; genus Zhengitettix; species Zhengitettix transpicula. Next base: position 41,933,835 of record CM073591.1, on the reverse strand, counting down.
GGTAAGAGTTGTTCGCTATTCCCATTGGAATAGTTGGCCAGCTGCCTCCTAAAATGGTCGAGGCACGGAGAAGGAAATGCTGTGTCCCCACAACAAACTCATATACCGCTATCGGAAGGGCGTGGGACAAGTACCCAATGCCCGACCTACCCGATGCAGGTTTTTCTAAGGTTTTTCCTGCATTTCTTTAGGCGAATGCCGGGTAGGATCCTTAGTAACCCTAGTAACCCTTGGCTACCTTCCTCTACCCTTCCGCATCCCCCCTTTCAAATCCCTTCCTATGCTATTAAAGGGGAGTTGCCCAATGTGGATCACCCTCATGTAGCCTGTTGCCCTAAAAAAATATATATATATACATTCCACTAAAGACACGTGAAAAATATTCTCAAGCACAAGCGCAATTGCATGGCACGCGGTAGAGGCAAAATCTCATAATAATTATAATTAATATGGAAGAAAGATAGTAATTATTGACAAAGCAATTCATCAAATAAAAATATATTATCATGACGTTTCTTCACTAATTTGTGATTTCTTCAGGTGTACATTAATTTTTAAAATAAGAGATATATGAGACCTTAATTTCTAATTTAAGAACAAAGGTGCCAAGATCTTTCATTAATATTTCCAAAAATTTATATTATATAAATAAATTTCAAAGGAAAGGTATTCTTTCCTCCCTGTTGTTACCGATGTTTTTCTCTGTCAATTATTAATTTTTTTCTGCCTTATGACCAGATTATTTAAATATTATAAAACCTAATAATATTAACAGCGTCACATATACAGAAAACTTTCTGGTACTGAAACAAATATTAATAAACGAAATGTATAAACAGTCTGTATAAAATGCGTGCGTTGTTTAAAGTCATTACGACAGTTTACTGTAGCATAGTTTATTTCGTCCGGATGTATGACACACACTGTTTTCGGTATATGATTATACCCCTAGGTTTCATATACAGGCGAATGTAATGTACTGATGACAATTGTTATACGTTTCATGAGGAACCAATTACCACTTCTTTCATGAGATCAGTTCTTTGATAGTGTTAGTTTCACGTTATGTAGAAATTAGTGTGCGTATAAATTGAAGAACGAATGTGTTCCGTCACGCTCCCCAATTTTGTCCCCAGCGTCCGAGATGAGGTCCACATTACAGGTTGTCAGGCATGCACGCGATGTCTTGTAATCTCCATACAGTCTACGGTAGCGTGGAACGCGCTTCCAACTCCTCATTTACTATATATTTTCGAAATTATTTATTGATCAATTTAACGAAGTGCACTCGCTGTCTAATGATACCCATTTGCCCGGGAACCGGTTGCCTGAATACCATTTACTGGTTGATGATCGACTGCTCTTCTGCGCGTTCCACTGAACCGTGGAAGTAATTTTATTAGGCAACAAAATTGATTTACCATCGGCGCGAGACATTAGCGAAATTCAGCGGACACGATATTGCTGTTAGCTGGCAATTAAAGTAGTCGCGCTCCTGTGGATGGCGGTGGTAAAGGCAACAACTGTAAAAATCGCCAACTGCTCTGATTAGTTACATCCATTAACATGCAACGGTCCTTTGTGTACAACTTTTATCCTCCATAAATAAGAAGAATTTAGGAAGCTCCCAGCTCATGTGTGGTGGAAATACGACTATGTAAAACTTGAAAGGGGATTTGATTAAAAATCTATTTGCTGATACTTTGAATAATTGCTGACGTCTAATTTTAATGTAAATCGTCCCTGTTTAGCAAAGATATTTCTTTGAATAATAACGCAAAGAAAATAATCCTATTTTCTTTTAAACCCACTCTGATATCTCCCTCCACGGCTCAGTGATTGAAGGCTGACGAACGCTTATCAAAATCGCAGCCAGACTTGGTTCGAGTCCCGGAGGAATCCTCCCTATAAGCATTGTAATCCTTATATTACATAATGAGACTGCACTTTAAAAGAACTTCTGTATGTATCTCTGGTTCGTCACATACTTTTTTTAGGGCAACAGGCTACATGAGGGTAATCCACTTTGGGCAACTCCCCTTTAATAGCATAGGAAAGGGATTTGAAAGGGGGGATGCGGAAGGTAGAGGAAGGTAGCCAAGGGTTAACTAGGGCCCCCAGCTATATTTTAAGGATTCTACCTGGCATTCGCCTAAAGAAATGCAGGGAAAACCCTAGAAAAACCTGCATCAGGTAGGTCGGGCATTGGGTACTTGTCCCACGCCCTTCCGATAGCGGGAGAGGAGTTTGCTGTGGGAACGCAGCATTCCCTTCTCCGTGCCTCGACCAGTTTAGGAGGCAGCTGGCCGACTATTCCAATGGGAATAGCGGACAAGTTGTTGGGAATCTTATATAAAGGCCTAGAAGAACTTCAGAGGAGAGAAGCAAAATTTGTAATACGGGGAATTGGTCACGGACGAGACAAGGAACATAAATTATGGAGGAAACCGTTGTCAACCAGGAGGACGAAATATAGGTTCTGCGCTCTATCTAAACCGTACAAGGGAAACAAAGAGTGGAAATACATACGTGGTTATCTCGAAAAAAAACACATCTCATATTTAAAATCATGATGAGACCGCAAAAAGTGACTTAGGGACATTTTTATTCTTAAACAATACGACAAACGTTTTGAACAATTTACCTGCAGTACTGTTTGAGGTGAATCTTCCAAGAAAAAAGATTTAAAAATAATCTAAATAGTTTCATGAAAATTTATTAACACAAAAAATTAACGAACCATATAACAGACAATAAAAGAAATTAATTTTGAGCAATAATAATTTATGATATTTATCAATATTAGAGACAGACTCGTCTACTAGTATCGCAAC